>OY728157.1:1077274809-1079774809 GCA_963277665.1 Viscum album | reverse complement strand
TATTTCTATTCCCTAAGAAATTCAACAGATGTTTCTAGATGTCTATAAACTATCATCGAAGGAAGACTTTGTTCCTCTGGTTCCCTAAAATTTTGACACATTGGTATCTTGAAAGGATGGGCTTAGCCATGAGCTATTCTAGATGAATATACCCAAGTCACTGGATCACATAGTTGTTGAATCTCTTAAATCCCTGGTGGAAGTTATGTCGAGGGTAACTGATCTTGCAGGATACATGGCCTCTCTTGGTATGCCTGACACTACAGTTTCAAATTTTTATTATTTTTCAACCCATTCCATCATGCGACAATGATGACATTGGTAATTACTTTGATTGTACAAAATCTTCCATTTGTGCTAAATTTTTGTCTCATCTAATATGGTTCCACACATAAATTCATCTGAGAAAATATACATGAAGGCCACTCCTGTCTTCTCTATTGTTCAGACATTAAGCATGCCTATTTTGCATGTTGGAATTTCTAACTCCTAAGATATAGATCATATTTGACCTACTAAAATAATTGATCCTCTTATCTTTGGTGTTGTTAACACATTGTCTGATTCCCCTATGAGAAAACATGTTTTGAAGACTACTCCGACCTCTTCTTCAAATCATTTGATATTGATGAGGAACAATGGTTCTAGTGGAAATAAGAAGAAATAAAAGGATCCCCCACTCCAAACACAGTTCTTAATGGATGTTATCATTTGGAACAATCAGGGAATATCCAACTCTGATACTATTGGTATTTTTAACAGAAATATTTTGATGCTTAAACCAAATTTTTTTTCTCTTATTGAACATAAAGTTAACTTTTCTTTGAAATTCATGCATTTTTGTATACCTAGTAATGATTGTTAATGTGATTTCAGTAATAGTAGTGTGGTAGATATGCTATGGACTTTTTACCACAAATTCTCTGAAAGATGTTAAAAATTACAATATCTCTGATCAAATGTTCCCTTGTGACTTAATTCTTAATGGCCTTCATATGTACTACTCCATTGTTTATGAGAAGAATAGATATCAGGATCGTATGCTTCTTTGTAATGTCATGTCTCATTTTTCTATCTACATCTGTGACCTGTGGTTAGTGATTGGAGATTTTAATTCTATTCTTTTCCCTAGTGAAAATCTTGGTCCTTCCCATTCTCATAATTCTTCCAGAGAGTTTAGATCCTCAATATATTATTGTAATCTAGTCTAAGTTAATCTAGCGGGTGCTATGTTTACATGGTATATAAGGAATTACAATATGATGGTTTCTAGTAAACTTGATAGGGGTCTTTTGAATATTCCATCTCTAGATCCATAGGACACCATCTCTAGCATTACCTTACATAGGCTTTTCTTAGATCATCATCCTATTTTTAATAGTTTCCATTCCAAACATAGCAATCCCACTATTCCTTTTAAATTTTACAATGTCTAGTCAGAGGACATAGACTGATACAAAATTATTCAGTATAGTTGGAATTCTATGAGTCCTCACATAAATTCCTTTTCCTGTATTATAAATCTCAAGCATATCAAATCTTGTCTCAAGGGTTGGTGTAGCACTAAATCAAAAAAAAACATGATAAGGAAATATCCTCTCTTTAGAATGACCTAAATCAAATTTAAAATAATTACACCCATTTTGACTTCCCCTTTATCCCCCAAAACAAGGTCAACACTTCTATGAAACTCATATCCCTTAAGGGTTTAAGGATAACATCCGAAAACAAGTCTTCAAAACTAAATGCCTCACTAACGGTGAATGAAACACCAAATTCTACATTTCCCTGCAATGAATTTGGAATGTCTGCCATCCCCATTCTTTTATTGAGGATAATTACATTATTTATGATTCTGAGGCATCCATTTCTGATCATGTGGTCTCTTATATTGAATATATCTTCAATGGGAAGTGTATTAATAAGGACCACCTCCAGGGGATCATCTGATCCTTGGTCCAAGAGGATGACAACATTTTTCTCTTGAGTACTCCCCTTGATCATGAGATTATAAATACTGTCTTTAGTTCTAATCCTGAAAGTGCACCAGGACGTAATAGTTTCAATAATGGTTTCCTTCAACACCATTGGGATGTAGTCCATGTGGCTGTTTGTAATCTTGTAATGAAATTCTTCTGTAATGGACTCCTTCCGTATGGACTCAATGCTCAATTTATCACACTAATTACTAAGGTGGAAAAAGCTTCTGAAATTCATTTTTATTGATTCATTGCTCGTATCAACTCCCTATACAAAATCATCACCAAACTTATGGAAAACATGATATCTTTTATGTGTTAAAAAATCATTTCTTCAAACCAATTTGGGTTCATCATGGTTCGGTCTATTCAAGACTACATCTGCCTCAATTCGAAATCCACCAACTCACATAATAAAACATCCATAGGTGGTAACATTTACATTAAGCTTGATATCTGGAATGGTTTTGATACAATATACTAATGTTTTATTTTCAATGTTCTTCGGGGTTTCGGATTCAAGGATGATTTCATAAGTATATTCAACTTCCTTTTAAACTCCTCCTATATCTCCATCCTTAATAATGGCTCTCCAAAGGGTTATTTCAAATAATCGAAGGGAGTCTGAAAATGTTATTCCATCTCAGTTATACACTTTTCCGTTTTAGAGGACTACCATAGTCGCCTCCTTGCCTCCCTGGTTCAACAAAACAAATTAAGCTCATCCACACTAACTGAAACTTTAATGTTCTGACACCCTCCTTTTTGTAGAAACCATTATTCTTTTCATTAATTCATCCAAATGAAACATCTCTAATCTCAATTTTACATTATCCTAGTATGAATTGTTCTCGAGTCATTCAATAAACAAAATTAAATCAATTATTTTCAGTGGAAAAGGTTTTCCAACATCTAGAAAAAACCACATCATTCAGAGTCACACAATCAAGGAAGGGTCTCATCCTTTTAAATACATGGGATTTCCTCTCTTCTGGGGTTGGCCCATACCTTCTCATTTTAATTTAATCATTGAAAAAATCATTAATCAATATGCTTCCTAGAAATTAAAATCTCATTGTATGGTTGGTAGTATCTACCTTGTGAAATCATCTATTGTTTCCAAACTAGTTTATTCACTAAAGAATTATAGGTTGCCTATTTGTCTCCTTAATAAAATCATTTCCAACATTAAGAACTTTATTTGGACTATGCGTATTCTTCAAAGAAATCTTATACCAATTCCCTGGTCTACCTATTGTCAAACCCTCGAGAACGGAGGGCTTGGAATCAAAAGTCTCAAGCTCTTTAATAAAGCCCTCCAAGCCAGACTCACATGGAATTTTATAAACAACAAGACTAATTGAAATTATTTTCATAATATTCTATTCCAGGAAAAGCATAAAAACCAGAAATTGAATCATGTCAATTCTTCTCTATGTCCATCCATTATAAATTCTATTTCCAAAATCATTCACGATTCAAGATGGATGGTTAGCACTGAATCCAATTTGATGTTCTGGCTTGAAAACTTGACTGGTACTCCTCTCAATTATATGCATTTTTATCATAATGCTCTGAATTCCATAATCTACACCATAATAGATGTGATACACTTTCCTAACATATATCTCCTGATTATATCTTGCAAGCTATTTATGGTTACATTTTTTTATTGATGATTATTTTCTTAAATGGGATGCATCCCACAATGGTATTATTGATTCTAAACCATATTAAAACCACTTTTTTTCTTCTTATGATTATAATTTCCCTAGGATGAATTAGTTTGACAATGCTTGGGTCAAACCTTGAAGACTTACTCTTATCTGGAATATCACTGATAATCATATTCCTACCAAGATTTGTCTCTAGTCCTTTGGTGTCAAACATAGTTTGAGATGTCACATATTCCCTCAAAATAGGGAGGACATCAATCACTTATTTTTTATCTTCTTTGATAGCCATTGATCTTTGAAATTATATTACCAACATCTTTGACTGCAGATGGTTACCTGCAGACTCTATTGTCTCCTTGATCAAATGTTTTGTTGAGATGGACTTCTTGTAATAAATTAGAAACCTCTTTCCTTCCGCAGTTGCAGAGCTCATCCAAGTTATCCGGTATGGTAGAAATTCCATTATTCATAACAATTACTCCTTAAATCTTAATGTAGGTTGGGAGAGAATTATTATTGCTATTAAAGATGCTTCTACATTTCAAAATGCCCACTAAGATAACTCTGTTGCTGATTTAATAGTTCTTTGACGACTTAGAATCATTGGGATCTAAAAGAATCCAAAGATCTTTCTTTAAGTGTTCTATAAATCCTTAATCCCTGGCTGTATAAAAATCAACGTTGATGGTGCCTCCAAAGTGAATCCAGGTTCAGCAGTCTATGGGGCCATTTTCATGGACTCTATTGGGCATTTTCAAGGATGTTTTTTTGGTGTCAATGGGTTTGCCTCTTCCCTTGAGTCTTATATGATGGTAGTGATTCATCCAGTCTAATTTTTTATTCAAATTGGATGGAATAACATTTGGATATAAAATGACTCTACAACCATCATCCCAGCTATCCAGAATGGAGTGGTTCACCTTGCGGGTTCTCTCACAGTGCATTGAATGAAATGTCTTAACTTGAATTTGTAGACTAGATACATTTCCACCCATGTCTATTGGGAATCAAACATGGTGGAAGATGGTTTTACCAATAAGGAAATAAACCAGGACATTACGTGGAGTGATGACCTTCCGGTTGAGCTATACCCTTTTTATGAGAAAAATTGTAATATAATTACCTCTTTCAGGATTATGTAATTTTCATTTTATTTTTAAATAATATTTTCTGTCTCGGTCTTTGACCAAGACATTTCCCCTTTTAAAAAAATTAAACTCTTTGAATTATTTTAAAAAATTTGAAATTTTTTAAATTTTTTCTCATATTACATAAATCATAAAAACATTTTTATAAAATACTAAATTCTATTGTTGGATAATTTCATTATCCTATTGGAAGATAAAAACATTTTCTTATAATTTATAATTTAAAACATCCACTTTACCTAACTCCAAATTTTTTTTGATAATCATGCCAAACATAGAAGTACATTCTATGAATGTCCAGTTTGATTTCTTTTTTGTTGACACTCAGTTAGTGGTTAAAATCCAAAATATTTAAACAAAATAGAATAAAATTTATGAAACATCCTAGAAAATGGATCTAAATTCAATATGGGGTTTTGAATCACATTACCCCAATAAATAGATTCCACATTAATATGTATTAAAGTGGTGAACATGTGGCTCTATCATGAGCAGTTTGAAGGCTATGTTTTCCTACTTTTACATTATTAATATGATTTTTTTAAAGTTAACACAAAAAATTGGAATTTTAAATGATTTAATATATGTTATAATATATAAAATCATATCACATTTAAATTGAAAAATTTATATTGTAAATAAAAATAAATATAGACTAAATAAAAAGAAAAACAATGAATGAAGTAGTGTAAAAACATCGATCAACAGATGCATCATTTATCATTGAATCCAAATGTTTTATAATTTAATTACACAATGCATAAATAAATACCTAAAATAATATACATAAATTTAAATTAATTCATATTTATATCTCAAATATGGTTTTCCAAATACTTATGAAATTGGTTCAATTGCCTAATGAATTCTGAGAATTAGAAACTAAATAAACATTTTGTTCCCAATGGGGATAACCCACCCAAAAAAGATTATAAAAAATAAATTTATATTCATCTTTTGATAAATAATCTGGTTTAAAATAGAATAAATTTAAAACAAGAAATAAATATACCACCTTCAATGAAATTTTTTTTATAATTCATAAGAAAAATATTTATAGTAAAAATCACAAACTCAAATAAGTAAATACCATTAGATATTTACTGGACATCTCCATTGGGATTACAATCTATCATGGATTGACCACATCATTAGATACTATTATTATAATAATATATTCTCATTCAAATTCCCAATATCTATGCAAACCATCCTTGAAATAATGTGATGATATTAATATAAAATAATGAATGTGGGTGACCAAGGTGCTATCCAAAATAAATCCACTTAATATTCAATGAAAAAATGATCCAATTTAAAATGTTGGAGTAAAAATTAAAAGGATTTTTATAAAAATGAAATTCTACAATTGGGTCATTATTAAAAAATTTATACCCAAAATACCAAAGTGATGAAAAACTAATAAATTCCATATTTATCGAATTGTCAAATATTCACATAAATGACATAAAAAAAATAAAAAAATGATAAAAATTATCATAAATTGGAAAAAAATTGATATAATTATTTTAATATAGGCAAAAAATATCTAATATTCATGATCTGGTAGTCCAAACAAGGACCTACCTATAGAAGATCATACCGCTGGTGTGTTTGCAGTATTACCACTATATGAGATAACGATGCATAGGGAATTTGAAGATTCAAACACTATTGTTTATATGGATAAATGGTTCACCAATAATTATATTTACTGGAATGTGTGAAATTTTATCACTCACACTCCCCTACTTGATCATCTTAACCAGCTGGTTTCACTTTTCTACAGGTTAGTTAGCTAGGGAATTGGTGTGGTTGATTCTGGTTAAATCTATTAAGTATATTAGAAATTTCAAGTCGTACAAGAATATGATGAGTGGTAGGTGTAAAATTTATCTTGTACCTAGATGAATTCCTATGGAACAGAGTTACTCTGGGCAGCAGAATAGGAGACCACTCATTTAGAAGAGAAGATGTGAGAGAATATAGCCATCGTAAATGTTCACAGAAATATCATCATCCAAGTGAAGGATCAATTTGTGGTGGATAAGGTAGGGGAAATAGAGGTAGTATCGTTGGTGGATGAGTAAAATTTCATGTATTACTATGTTTGAATTCATGTCGATGTGGTATTCCATATTACAGAGGAGGAAGTGTTCAATCTAGTTGAGAAGCAACAAGATTTGGTTTCCACTTAATAATGAATGGATAATTTAGAGAAATCAATCATTGTGGTTGAATATTAGGTAATTTTATCATATTTTTAAGTAAAAGTGTCTCAAACATGTGGATAAAAATCCAAAACATTTGGATGGATTTGTTTAAATTTTCCCATATTTATAAATGTGTTATTATTGATACATCTAAATCATACTCATGTGACAACCAAAAGTAAATCCCTAAACACATGTAGTCATGATTTCTATGTCAAAAATGGACGAAACAATATTTTTCTCATTTATATGATAGATCTAGATAACTTAAAAAACATGGGGTCTGAATTTCTTATTTTCTACATTGAGTATCCTAGCTGAAAACCAATTGGTTGGAGAGGAGGGATCTCTATACAATTGATTTTATTTTTCGATTTGGGATTGTTCAAAACTAGGAAAACCTGGGTAATTTAATTATATCCAAATAGGGGAGTGAAAAATTGAATTAATAAATATTCCAATGACCTAGAAAACAATGGTTTCATATGGAGATAGGTTATGGCTACTAACCATGTTTGAAACATAGGATCCATAATTACTCTATCAGGGATGAAGATAAATAAATGAGGGTCATCCATTAAACATGATTGAATCATGGATCTATAAAACTATTAGGTGATTTATTTTTGATCATGTACCTAGGATAGATGGTGATTCAGTGTAGTAAGACACCATTACCATTATGTGGAAAATTCAGGCATGAAATGTTATAGGGGTCCAAATTAAGGTGGACCTGAAGCAAGTGTATGAATTGGGGGGCTATTTAACTGTATTTAAATACCATTGGGATTGTTCCACTGTGGTTATGATAATATAATAATAGTGTATTTATTTAAAGGATAGATATATTCATCTTTCACGGGGAACAATATCTCAAATTCCAGGAAAAATTCAAAGAAAATGAATAATGAGGTTTGTGGCTTGTACCAAATGAGGGATGAGGATTTTAGGTGGGGGAATATTGTAGAGACCTGAAGCCTGATGTACATGGACATTACATTACTTTAGCATAATACTTAGTACATAACAAAAAACACACACACAAGGATCGTAATAGTTTAGTGTCTTTGGAAACTCGGAATATAATCTTCTAATCGTGGTGAAAGATCTTCAACATCTCCCATAAAGATATTCTTTTTTTTAACCTAAATCCTTTATTTATGTACTGGGGAAAAGAAAACATAAAAGGGTGATCTCAAATGCCCAGTAAAGGTAAACAAAAGAAATATCAATCACGTCATATTCATAAGAACATATCTTTTGGAAATCATAACCTGCAAAAGGGATCATAATTTCATAACATGGGATAAACCATAGTAGTGAAATTTAATCCCAATAATCATAACATAAAACATGAAACTTTGTGGCATACACACATAATCATAGAAAATCATTTCTTATTAGTCAAGACTCATTTCAATGACTATCATAGTGGACATGTCCCTTTCTGAACCGAGTTCACTCCCCATTTCAGTCATGTTTCACTGAACCGGTATAACCTACCATTCCAGCCATGTCTATCTCATGAGATATAAAATCTTTACCCAATTAATTGGAGGGAGATATAGGTCCCACCCATCTCATAATGATACCATTCTTATGTGTGCCACAAAATCATAAACCATACATCATAGCATAACCCATATAATAAAAATGGGATTCATAATCATCGTGAAATCATAAAAAAATTCATGTAAGATAAAGGAATTCATAAAAATATAATTCCATAACAACATAATCAAATCAATGTAATTATAGTGATAGAAACAGAACCCTTTATTATCTTAGATGGAAAATAATTTTGATAAAACACTTGAACTCCATTCTTGAGGAAAATATCCTTTCTGCTTCAAAAACACTTTTCCTTTCTTAACATGTCGTACAATTCTAAACTAAAATAAGTTGATTAAAAATAAATGTGAAAACATGTAAAGGAAGATTCTTGGAAATAATGTTTTAAAAATCCATTCATTCCGTATAAGTTAAAAAACATTCTTCTCATACTTTTGTCGGAAAAGTCAAAAAGTACCTCGTACGAAAAACGACAAAATATTTCTTTCATATCATTTACTAAAAACTCACCAATGGGTAAAATGGGATTTAAACAATTTTAGGTGGTTGAAAATAATATTAAATATTGAGGAAACAATGATTTGGATTATAAAATACACCCTAGTAAATACCAATGTATAAATAATCTCGGATAAAAATGAGATTGTGATATTTCCCTTACCATAGATCCAATTTGATTCATTAGAGTCCGAACCACCTGTATAATGATTTAAATAATGTCATTGAATTATTACTAAATATTATTCATTATTATGATATCATATATGGTTCACTTATGACTTTATATTACCCATTCTTATGTAAATTAATGTTAAAGTAGTGTTTTGGGTAAAATCATCTTATTTATCGTACGTGTTTGGACTTGTTGTTCTTGATGTTATTATTACTTATATCATGATTTACATACCTCAAAAATGTAAATCATGATTTAAATATCAAATACATTCATTATATATCTGGAATATACAAGCATTTATAATAGTACATAACATATGGAGGTAAGAAATGAAACGCACCGTTCATGGAGACATTAAGCCGTACATACACATGACCGCTACTTTCATTTCTATTTCTTATTTTAATGGAATTAAAACATAATGATACATAGGTATATTATAATTCCAGTATAATATCATATATAAAATCATTAACCACATCCTTTATACATCCCACATAAGTTATTAACGAATCAATCACTTTAAGGGGGCAGTAGTCGACACTTCGTCAAATGAGATTATCGTATTTACCGACTATGGAAACTGTAAAGGCTTGAAATAATTAGGTAGTAAATAAGAATAAGTAAATCATAAAAATAATATATATTATATATAAATACATTTCCATCATAATGTCCACCATGAGAGGTGGTAGGAGAAAATTGAACAACCATCGTTTCGTGAGGCGTTAGTTTGACATCACAGAAACATTATGTTATTTATCCATTAGATGGAGGTGTGTGTAAGTGTAGTTTGAATCCTTCTCATAACAACATCCTATTATATTTAGGATATATTTTTTTTACAAAATGAATGATCAAAAAGAGATTAGGGGTTGGAGAAGTAGAATAAAAGAAAACAACTTAAGAGAAACTGTTACCATTAATTTTGGTAACTTCCTTTGGTTTGAACCAAAAGGACTTCTTGGAGAGTCTTATGCCTAATGTAAGGCTTCAAGGGGGAGGAGAGGGATGTAGGGAGCTTATTTGGGAAGAGTTTGGTCGAGCCAAAAGGCTTGAGAGGTGTGAGGAATTGAATAGAAGTGGTCTTCTTTTATAAGGGAGTGGAGGGGCTCTTTAAGAAAGTGTGAAAACATTATTTTATTATAAACTTATCTTCGGTTTCAAGAGGTCCAAAACACATTAATGCCGAAGATAAAATGAATCATATTATAAATTAAAAAATCCAAAAGGAATTGGACAGGTTTTGGATGATATTTTAATCATTTTAATCTTATTTATTTAAATCATTTATTAATGAGTTAAACACTACATCATTACTATGTCATAAATAATTTAATACATTTTATGTCTAAAAATTATATAAAAAACAACATGATGTAGGGAATCTTTTTATCTTTCCAAATAATATTTATAGCCAAAAATATAACTTATATAACCCCTTATAAAAATTAATTACTAAAAGAGTTTTGTTAAAGTCAATTTTGTCTTTACATTAAATTAATTAATCTAATGTGTCATTTTCTTTCATAAGTTGCTCCATGGGGTCCTAAAATCGACCCAAGGATTCCCATGGTCGGAAAATACTCATCCAATAAGGTTAGGACAAGTTTCAAGTTAATTTTGAATTATTATAATATTCTTTTAACCTTGAATTACCCTATTTACCTTTAACCGTAGTAAATAAAAAAATTACCGTAGTTACTATTGATAAAAAAAGTAACCTTATATAATAATTTGGAACCACTAATTCCAAATATGGAATCTATTTTTCAAAATTCAAAACACAGAAGTTTCAGTAACTAATTTAAAATTAATCCCGTTGTTTAAGCAAAATGGTTTTAAAAGTTAAAACATTACCAAAGATTGAATTTATTTAACCTATGAATTCAATGTCAAATAAAGGCTAATGACATAAAATATATTAAATGGTAAAAATATATTATATTTATACTTTTAAACCATTCAATATTATTATTTAAGCACATAATTTATTACGATGAAAAAAGTTGTTTTTAATTAAAATATAGCGTGTTTTTAGTATTCATTAAAATATAAAAGTTATCAGAATAATATGAAAATTTTATCCAAAGTAAATTTTTATATCTTGATTCTAAAGAATAATTTTATTTTGTCAAATTGAACTTATAAACATGTCAAAAACTAGATTTAATGTGGGTGCGCCCTCAAAAGGCGGAAAAACTGTATTTTTTGAAAAATAATTATTTTAACCGAAAAATTAATTTTGTTCTTATACCATATTCAAAAAAATCTGTAAGATGAATAATAATGTTATATGATTCAAAATATAGTTAATAATATTCATAACGGCTAGTTCATAATAATATTATATTAATATATCATTGTTTAGTAAAACCCGGTATTGCGTACAACACACGTTATCGAGGATGGTGGTGATTGCGTGTAATGAAAGCCAAGTCAGGGTTGCGTGCTGTGCAAGAATCCATAGTTGTTTCGTATAACATAATTAAACCATATTTCATTTATATATTTAATATATATATATATATATATATATATACTTAATGTTGCGTAGAATAACTATTATCAAAATTGTGTGTAACACGATCCAAGAATAGTGTTGTGTATACTGAAATCTAATACGGTGTTGCGTATAGCACAAGGTAGTCTTGGTGTAGCATACAACACAAGATATTAATGAAATTAAAATAATATTATTCAAAAAATATCGGGGTGTTACATTCTACCCCCCTTAAAATGAATTTTTCCCTCGAAATTCGTTTGGGATATAAATGGTTTACTATTCGAAAGTTTCTTTAATAGAAACCCACATCGTAAAACGGAATACCAAAACCAATATTTAAAAACAAAAGTATGAAACGTAATGGTTACCCAAATAAACTACTCACCGGGTTTCCACAAAGGTGAAAATATGGATATGGAAGAGAAATATAACCATCATGTTCTGATGGAGAGTGGTAGAGAACATGGCTATGGAAAGCCAGCAATCACAAAGCCATAAATTTGTGATGATCTAAGGTACCATATGATTCATCAGATATAAGAGCACTAGGACAACATTTTTGGTTTTCAAGATCATTTCCCTAAAGTTGATGAAATTGGAATTAGAAGAAATACTTTCATGACATTGGTATAGTCTCACCGTTTTTCGTTCTTTGGACAATTTCCACTTCATCTCTTAAAGAAATGATGTTTAATTTGTCATTCATGATGTGTTAGAAGATCATGTGATAGAGTGATGGGTCATTCCACCTGTCTCAAACAAAAGGTTAGAAAAGTTATCAAAAAATACATAAGTCCATCTATAGTGAGATTAATCATATATGGTTCCTAAAATGAACTTATAATTCATATATCATACCGCTTAATAAAATAAAACTAGTTTCTACTAACCAGGGACTTCCTGTAGGCCAGTGGTAGGCGATAAAGGCCAGTCGCACTTCGGTTGTGGGTTCGATTCCTACGACCTTGTCCGACGTGATGGGTTGTCGCCCGTCCTACGGGTTTTCCTTTTTCTAAAACTATAATACTATAACATCCCATCAATAATATCGAAAAACAACTTCTATCCTTAAACAATACTAACTTATGTCCAAAATAATCCATTCCAATATTTAGGCTTATCCATAATACTGCAGTCCATTCTCATAATATAGTGAAAATGATTACCAGAGATTTAATACCATCGTTGATCCCCATATATCATAAGATATGTCTTGTTGGTCACATTCCAAACATTCAAAGACCTTAATCATGTATTCTCTTGAATACCCATTGAACCTCAGTGAAAACATGAATGTAGTAAAAAGTTAACACTTTTCACATACCAAAATCCTCAAAATTATATATACTCAAACCATGATATCACTTATTCCTTATATCAATCATGGGCTCATGAATACTATCAAACATATTAGATTCTCTTTATCCCTTCATTATATGCATATCATCTGCTTTCCAAAAAAAATTCAATCACTTTTCATGGTTACTGATGCCATAAAATTATTGAAAACCACAATAGACCAAAACATAAATATTCCAATATTCCACAATACTATATACAACATTATTTTGGAATCACATTACATAAACACTTAATCATTACACCACATCATTGTCATATTCAGCATCGCCAACGGTGAATGCATGTGACTTCCATTTGTCTGTTGTCTTAAGTGGTTGCTCATGTCGATCATCACTAACCCTTGGATTAGGGCATTTATTAGCATAATTCCCCACTTCCTTTCACTTGAATCATTGAAGTGTAGTAGGTTGATTCTGTGTATCCCTTCCATTGTTTCCATCATTAGAAATCTTCTCCCCATCATTGCAGCATTCAAATGCCCGATTACATTCCATTCCACATTTGAAACATTTACATGGTCCTTTAAGACAATCTCCACCATGCTTCTTTCCACGCTTTGAGCATAAGGAAACATTCATCTTCTTTTCACCATTATTCTAAGATTTCTCCTTGAACTCCATCTTTAGTTTCTTGTCAAAAATATGAGATGGATAAGTAACACCAACTTCCATTTCTACCTTGATAGCACAACGCACAATTTATTCATAGCTACTGAAGTCTCTTATAGGTAATTCCCTTCAAACATTTGGTTTTAAGCCACCGAAGAATCGATCAACTTTACATTCAGGTTGGATGATAAATCGAGATGCATACCTTGCAAGCCTTGTAAAATTCTCTTCGTATATACCAACAAATTCATCATCCTTTTGCTTTAGTTCAAGAAACTCCTTCTCTATCTTTGTTCGAAGAATACGAGGGAAGTACTTATTGAAAAATAAGTTCTTGAACTCGTCCCATTCCATGGACTAAATTTCATCTCCTTACCTCGTATTCTTGGTAAGATTCCACCATTGATCAGCTTCACCTTACAAACGATATACTGCTAAGATGACTTTTTCATGATCAGAAACTTGAAGAACTGAAAATATCTTTTCAGTGGTACTGATCCATTGTTCAGCAACAAGTGGATTAGAAGACCCACTGAAAGAAGGTGGACGTTGCCTCATGAAGGACTCAATAGAATATTCTTCCCTTCTCTACTCATTTTGAAGTCCAGAATGATTAATAGCTTTTGTAAGTATAGCAATAAGATTTTGCACTCCATCTCCCATAAAATTTGTTTGTTCAGGAGTACAATAATTTCATTGTCCATTACATTGATCAACACGGTTCCTTCGGGTTCCAACCATCGTCTAAAACCCAAAAAGAATAGTGTGAGAGGCAAAAAATCATGCTAGGGAAAACAACATAATAAAGGGGGAGTACCTTCAAAATCTAACATCTTAGGTTTAATTCTATGATCGTTAGAGTAATTCTAGTACTATAACCTATACATATACTTAACCTTAGGGACATCCCTAGACATATCTTAGAAATATCTCTATGGATCTCACTAACATTTTCGCATCCTAGTTTCCAAAGGTTGACTAAAATTTTCCAATGATACCAACTGTAGAGACCCGAAGCCTGATGTACATGGAAATTACATTACTTTTGAGGAATACTTAGTACATAACAGAAACACACACACAAGGACCTTAATAGTTTAGTGTCTTTGGAAACTCGGAATATAATATTCTAATCGTGTTGAAAGATCTTAAACATCTCCCATAAAGATCTTCTTTTTTTAAACTTAAATCCTTTCTTTATATCCTGTGGAAATGAAAACATAAAATGGTGAGCTCAAATTCTCATTAAAGGTAATAAAAATAAATATCAATCACGTCATATTCATAAGAACATATCTTTTGGAAATCATAACCTGCAAATGGGATCATAATTTCATAACATGGGATAAATCATAGTAGTGAAATTTAATCCCAATAATCATAAAATAAAACATGAATCTTTGTGGAATACACACATAATCATAGAAAATCATTTCTTATTAGTCAAGACTCATTGCCAAGACTATATTAGTGGACAAGTCCCTTTCTGAACCGAGTTCACTCCCCGTTTTAGTCCTATTTCATTGAACCGATATAACCTTCCGTTCCTGCCATGTCTATCTCATGAGATATAAAATATTTACCCAATGCATTGGAGGGAGATATAGGTCCCACCCATCTCATAATGATACCATTCTTATGTGTGCCACAAAATCATAAACCATACATCATAGCATAACCCATATAATAAAAATGGGAATCTTAAACATCATTACATCATAAAAAAATTCATATAAGATAAAAGAATTCATAAAAATATAATTCCATCACAACATAATAAAATCAATGTAATAATAGGGATATAAACAGAACCCTTTATTATCTAACATGGAAAATAATTTTGATAAAACACTTGAACTCCATTCTTGAGGAAAATATCATTAATGCTTCAAAAACACTTTTACTTTCTTAACATGTCGTACAATTATAAACTAAAAGAAGTTGGTAAAAAATAAACATGAAAACATGTAAAGTAATATTCCTAGAAATAATTTTTTAAAATACATTCATTTCGTATAATTAAAAAAAACATTCTTATCGTACTTTTGTCGGAAAAGTCAAAAAGTACCTCGTATGAAAAACAAAAAAAGATTCCTTTCATATCCTTTACTAAAAACTCACCGAAGGGTAAAATTGGATTTAGAAAATTGTAGGTGGATGGAAATAATATTACATATTGAGAAAACATGTATGTGGATGATAATATACAACCCATTAAATACCAATGTATAAATAATCTCGGATAAAAATGCGATTGTGATATTTCCCTTACCTCAGGTCCAATTTTCTTCGTAAGAGTCCGATCCTCCTGTATAATGAATTAAATAATGTCATTGACTTATTACAGAATCATATTCATTGTTATGATATCATATATGGTTCACTTATGACTTTATATTACCCATTCTTATGTAAATTAATGTTAAAGTAGTGTTTTGGGTAAAATCATCTTATTTATCGTACATGTTTGGACTTGTTGTTCTTGATGTTATTATTACTTATATCATTATTTACATACCTCCAAAATGTAAATAATGATTTATATATCAAAAAAATTCATTATATATCTAGAATATACAAGCATTTATAATAGTACATAACATATGGAGGTAAGAAATGAAACACATCGTTCATGGAGACGGTAAGCCGTACGTACACATGAAAGCTACTTTCATTTATATTTCTTATTTTATGGGAATTAAAACATAATTATACATAATTATATTTTAATTCCAGTATTATATCATATATAATATCATTAACCACATCCTTTATACATCCCACATAATGTATTAACGAATCACATCACATTGAGGGGGCGGTAGTCCGCACTTTCTCAAATGAGATTATCATATTTACCGACTATGGAAACTGTAAAGGCTTGATATAATTAGGTATTAAATAAGAATAATTAAATCATAAACATAATATATATTATATATAAATACAGTTCCATCATAATGGCCACCATGAGATGCGGTAGGTGAAAATCGAACAATCATCGTTTCGTGAGGCGTTAGTTTGCCATCACAGAAACATTATGTTCTTCATCCATTAGATGAAGGTGTGTGTAAGTTTAGTTTGAATCCTTCTCATTAAAACATCCTAGTATATTTTTTATATTGTTTTTGTTACAAAAGGTAGGATTAAAAAGAGTTTAGGGGTTGGAGAAGTAGAATAAAAGAAAACAACTTAAGAGAAACCGTTACCTTTAATTTTGGTAACTTCCTTTAGTTTGAACCAAAAGGACTTATTGGAGAGTCTTCTTCTTAATGTAAGATTCAAGGGGTAGGGTAGGGATGTAGGGAGATTATTTGGAAAGATTTTGGACGAGCCAAAAGGCTTGAGAGGTGTGAGGAATTGCATAGAAGTGGTCTTCTTTTATAAGGGAGTGGAGGGGCTCTTTAGGAAAGTGTGAAAACATTTTTTTATTATAAACTTATCTTCGGTTTCAAGAGGTTGAAAACACATTAATGTCGAAGATAAGATGACTCATATTCTAAATAAAATCATAAAATAGTAATTGGACAGGTTTTGGATGATATTTTAATCATTTTAATCGTATTTATTTAAATCATTTATTAATGAGTTAAACACTACATCATTACTGTGTCATAAATAATTTATTTCATTTGATGTCTAAAAATTATGAAAAAAATACCATGATGTAGGGAATCTTTTTATATTTCCAAATAATATTTATAGCCGAAAATATAACTTATATATCCCCTTATAAAAATTATTTACTAAAAGAGTTTTGTTAAAGTCAATTTTGTCTTTACATTAAATTAATTAATCTAATGTGTCATTGTCTTTCATAAGTAGCTCCATGGGGTCCCAAAATCAACCCAAGGATGGCCATGGTCGGACAGTACTCATCCAATAAGTTTAGGACAACTTTCAAGGTAATTTTGAATTATTATAATATTATTTTAACCTTGAATTACCCTATTTACCTTTAACCGTAGTAAATAAAAAAAATTACCGTAGTTACTATTCATAATATCAAAAAAATAAAAGTAACATATTAACATAATTTGGACCCTCTGATTCCAAATATGGAATCAATTTTTCAAAATTCAAAACACAGAAGTTGCAGTAATTAATTTAAAATTAATATCGTTGTTTAAGCAAACATGTTTTAAAAGTTAAAACTTTGCCAAAGATTGAATTTATTTAACCTACGAATTCAACGTAAAATCAAGGATAATGACATAAATTATATTAAATGGTAAAAATATATTATATTTATACTTTGAAACAATTAAATATTATTATTTAACCACATAATTTATTATGATGAAAAAAGTTGTTTTTAATTAAAATATAGCGTGTTTTTACTATTCATTAAAATATGAAATTTATCAGAATAATATGAAAAATTTATCCAAAGTAAATTTTTATATCTTTATTCTAAAGAAGAATTTTATTTTTTCAAATTGAACTTATAAACATGTCAAAAACTAGATTTAAATTGGGTGAGCCATCAAAAGGCGGCAGAACTGCATTTTTTAAAAAATAATTATTTTACCCGAAAAATTTATTTTGTTCTTATACCATGTTATAGAAAATGTGTACGATGAATAATAATGTTATAAGATTCAAAATTTATTTAATACTATTCATAACGGCTAGTTCATAATAATATTATAATAATATATCGTAGTTTAGTAAAACACGGTATTGCGTAGAACACACGCTATCGAGGAAGGTCGTGATTGCGTGTAATGTAAGCCAAGTCAGGGTTGCGTGCTGTGCAAGAATCCTTCGTTGTTTTGTATGACATAATCGAAACATATTTCATTTATACATTTAATATATATATATATATACTCAATGTTGCGTAGAATAACTATTATCAAAATTTTGTGTAACACGATCCAAGAATAGTGTTGCGTATACTGCAAGCTAATACAGTGTTGCGTATAGCTCAAGGTAATCATGGTGTAGCCTAAAACACAAGACAATAATGAAATTAAAAGAATATTTTTCATAAAATCTTGGGGTGTTACAAATATGATGTGTTATTGTTTTATTATATTATAGTAGGATAATGTTTTTTTAGATTAATATATTATATCAAGTATTTTTATCACACAATTTATAATTTTATGGTCACAATGGTGCATCATATTGTATAACATTAGGTGATTAGGACATTGGATGTACTGTTTATCACCTTTTGACTTGCACATGTGAACCGAAAACAATAAATATGTTTTTGTTATAGTAGTTGGATGCAATAATGGGAAAAAATGATTGAAACCTCATACTATATCTCGTGAAGTGAATTTTGTTTATATTTCATTCAAAATATTAATATAAGGAATGGGTTTAGTGAGAACAACCTAGTTTTTTCCTTGGCTCGTGCTGGGTTTAGATCAATTTACACCTTTTTATTTATGCCCTTAATTTTGTCCAAGCCATGAGAATAACCTATAATGAAGGGGTTTCACCTGTTTTGTGGTTTTCCCCAATATGGTTTTTATCTTCATGGATGTTGGTTTCTATTTACTCAAGATGTGTATGGTCATACTAGTTATACCAAGAAATCTAAAATAGTTAGAGGTCCTAATGATTGGTCCAAGAGTTCGAAATAATTTAATTTAATAATTTTTTACCACATGGGGTGTGTATTAATTGATTTTGTGGGGAATATATTAGGAGTAGGTAATTTTAAATTAATGTCCAAGGATTCCATATGTCCCATGAAACATCTCCAAGACAACTCATAAAAAATTTAAATTTTTTATTCATAGATCCAGACTCGTAGATTATGGTCTAATACCTCAAACCAAAGATGTGATTCTCTATTTAATGGATTGCTACACATATGAACCTTACTCAGGGAAATTATTACATAACTCTTAATCCCACGTGATCTATGCTCAATTTGAGAAATATGTAGGTGTACGAAGTTCCTATTGTTTGTAGTGGAGAACATGATAATAGGAAAAGGATTACAACTTATGGAAGTCCCAAGAGGTACATAATAATTTAGTCACTATAATAGTGTGTATAGTAAAATTACACACAAGTTGTTGGGATTCCGAATAGAAAAAAGGGGGAGTGTAAAGGTAGTTAAATCATGGTTTCTAGGACCAGGATCATAAGATTTAGATTGCTGAAGTGTGGGTAACAACAATTGACCATGTCTAAAATAGAGGTTCGAAAACCGCACTTTTCATAGATGGAGTGAAAAAATATGGGATTGACCAATGACCATGTTCAAAATTGTTGAACCACCATATGTTACAATGGATCCTTTTATGTGTTTTCACATGATAATTGGTGAGGTAGGGTGTTAAAACCCATTGATGGTATAGTGCCTATTAGATTAAGAGGGTGATGATGATCCAAATTTATGGGAATGAGTTAGTGGTGTGGGGTGGACCGATGATAAGAGATCCATGAATTTTTATGTATTGAAATGGAATGGGAATCATTGTGTACTTAATTAGAGAATATTTCTTGGTATAGAACAATGTTTCTAGGGTAGTTCCCATTTTGGAGTGGATAGAGGATCATTCCATATTTTTCATATTAGGAATTATGTGTTCATTAGATAGGGTAATGATATATATTATCTTAATGTGTTGAGTTAATTGGTTTTTTCATCCAATATTTTCCATATTAGGCATCATATGTTCATCGCATTGTGTAAGGCTAAATTTAAGGGTAATATACTATGGACATTGGTTTTGATCATTCAATATTTTTTATATGAGTCATCATATTTTCCTTAAATAGTTTTGGATAAACTTTAATTCCATTTTATTAGGATGTTAGTTTTGGTTCATAAAATACTTTTAATATGAGGAATCATATGTTCATTGCATTGGGTAAATATATAGTTTAACACCATGTACATAGGATGTTGTTTTTCATTTATCTCGTATTTATTATATGTGGTATCTTTTTTTATCACATACGGTGAGGCGGTTATTTTACATTTTCTACTATGGATGTATGGATCTATAGTTAAATTCATATATCATAGACTATGATTAATGTCAAATTATAGTCATAGATCCCAGTCCAATGTTTTTGTGTGCCTTAATTGAGATTATTTGGAGAAAATTGTGATAACACAACCTGAAAAAAAGACATAAAAAATATAACATTTTTCCCAAAAACATCTATGAAAATGATCACATTGTTTGGAATCATGATGTAAATTGTGGGAATCATTCAAAGATGAGTTTATGATGATAGATTGACCCATGATATGAGATCTATATGTCTCAAAATATCCTATGGAGAGGGTAATCAATATACAAATTGTTCTGGAACATTGAATTGTGAGAGAATGATGATGGAAAGGGTGGTCCTCTTATGTATGTATATGATGAAAATAATAATAGGATGTTGATATTACTGGAACTCTAGGGGTTATGAAAACTAATTTTTTTTGGGGATATGGTCTAGATGAAAATAATTAATGTTCTTAAGCCTAGTAACTAAAGGAGAGTTTGTAATTCATGGTTGTTATAGTAGTGGAGGAGATAAAAATCCTTATGAAGAAGGATATGAGGAGGCCCTGGACCAAAAAAGTAATATTGAAAACAATTACACATAGTTTAATTTCATAACGCTTATACAAGGGTGAGGCAAAAAAATTAGTCTTTGTTGAGGCTATGCCTAAGATATTTGATCCTTATATCCCAATGCATCTCTTTAGACAAATTTATCAAGCCTTAAAATGTTTTAGAACACAACATAATGGGAGATCAATGCTAAAATTTAGAGTCCTATATTGACATGACACTAAATCATCTCACATTTGTCATATGAGGAATCTAATGTGACATAGGGTAAGCCTATAATTTAACATCCCGTGATTAGGATGTTGGATTTTTTATCCCATATTTGTCATATTATGTATCCTATGTCCATCACATAAGGAACATATATATTCTAATAACATATTATATTGATTTCAGAATTTGGTCATCCCATATGTGTCATATGTGGAATATGATGATTATCAAAAAGGGTAAGGCTATATATTAATATCATGTGTTGTGGTTAATTGTCTTTATCATATAAAATTTATCATATGACGCATTCTATGTTATTCACATCTGGTAAGTATATTTTTTATGCAATTTTCTAATCCAGTTGGGATTTATATTTTTTAGTTATACATCTCAGGATGTGGCAATATCATGTTTACAGTCATGGATCTCAGAACAAATGGAGGAAAGTAGTTTATGTTATGAATTCATGGACCCTAGGGTCTTATATTTTTTATATTCATTATTTTTGAATAATTTTCTAGTAGTTAAATGTTATTAATCATTAACAATATCATTAAATTGATGTATGAATTTAGAAACATGGTTTTTATGTGAGGTGTGGTATGCTCCCCATCCATGGTGACTGAAGGATATTCCTTATTGTAATATAAATTATGGATAATTTAATAATCAGATTATTTGGGTTCCATCATTAGAGGATTCTTACTGATTATCATCAGCACTCTAATAGGTAGTAATATATCACATTGAAGGATAGATTTGATGCATTCCTTTTCATTGAATTCTCTCGCAACACAATTCTAGTGTCTCCCTATGTTTTTCAGTGACATAGGCTTAATTTAATAAATAGATTTCAAATTTTCAAGATTGAAATATTTTATTCAATATAGATTCTTATTGTCTTAAATATCCATTTTTATGTGTGAAAATTGATCCTCAGTAGGTAAAATTACTTCTCCTGCATATTCAAGGGAGTATGGGGTTTCCAGATTGGAACATAAAGTTATTGACTGATAGGTTAATAATGAATTAGGGAGTTTCTCATGTTGACACCTTTTAATTTATACCCCCCATATAATGAAAAAAGTTATAGAGGGTCTTGATAAATTCATTTATCTATCCATTTTTCTATAAATTAAAGAGGGAAGTGTGGTTTTAATATATGTTTTATTTGGAACACAAAAACTTCTACTTAGTATCCAAAAATTCGGGTTTTTGTCCATCAGAAATATTCTAGGAACCTGAAACTGAATAATGATTTAATATTTCTCTAATTTAATCATGGAATGAGACATCACTTTCTTGATTGAAATATCTTATTCTTACTTTGAGAAGAAGTCCATTGTTATACAAATCAACATCCAATGTTGGATAGTCATTGGTGTGTGGGATCCCAAAATGTATAATCCCAAAGCTATGAAAGTCCAAGATAATTTGGTTTTGTTGAGAAGCTCTTATAGTCAATATAGAAAGATATCATGAATATGAAATGAATGAAACAACATGGAGAGTGAAATTCACTCTAGAACCATGGAGTTCCATAAGTTACACACCCTTATAATTTTGTGGGAACACATTCATTTTACTTGATAGGCCCAATAAGATTCAGTTTTGTACTATTACATAAACTGAGGTACCTCATCCACTTAGATTCAACGAATAAGGATTACATCGAACCCATGGATGTAGAGTTCATTTTGAATGATGGGCCACTCTAGATGTTAAAATGTGATACATGATAGTAGATTTAATTCGTCTTGGGTCAGCCTGGTGGAATAATGCCATGTTTGAGATGCTCAATTAGGGGAGTCATTTAATAAAGTGTTTCCTTGACCATTGAGAGATTTAATGACAATTGAATATAATTTCCAATATCCATTTGATATACATGTTGGTTTTTATCAACCAATGAAGCAAGGGAGATGGCCCGATGATGTTCTATATGAATGACCAAGTCGTCCTGGATAGTCTTCATAATGGATTTACATAGTTTTTTTCAAAGCATAAAATCAACTATTTTGTGACTAGGGTACCTGAGTCACCTTTTGATGGGAATCTAACTGGGAAAATTGATGATTATTCCATTACAAAGGGGTATAATATCTTTTTTTGGATGACTTAGTCACCCTTAATCATCATGATAAATTCTTAGAGTCTATCTTCACATGTAAATGTGGACTCCAATTTCAAGGGACAACAAGATACTTGTAATAAGAGCCTAGTATATTTCCACATTTTTATTGAAACCTTTTAAAAATATGAATAAAAATGGGAGGATTGGGTGTACATGAATGATGAAGACAATCCCATAATTGACCCTATTAATTTTAGGGTTCTTGATTATCATACTGGTTAGACATTGGTAGGAAGAATCAATATTAAACTACCATCATGGCATCACTAGATCTACTGATATAATGAATTCATCTAGGAACGCAAAGTCCAGGGGAAGTTCCCCAGTGGTCAGCTATGTGATAAAGTAAATTGATAGTCTATGGGACATGATGTATTTCCTTTGAAAAAACCTAATGTCAAACTACTAGAGGATTGTTTCCTAGAATGATATTCAATAATTATCATTAGAAGGAAGAGAATTTACTTTACATGGATGAACCATGACACTGGCTATATATCATAGTGCATAAAATAATTCAAGAACTTCTGCACTCTAAATATCAATATGAGGATAATATTCCTAATGGGGGTGTATGTGGTGTCTATGTCAAGGACCACAATGCTATGATAATATATGTTGTATTTACAAACCTTGTTATTTTTTTCTGCTAGGGGGACATTAAGGAATTATTCTAGGGTGGTCACATAGGGGACATAAGACAATATAGAGATGGGTGGAATCAGAACCAGATTCTATACCAAATACAGCTTAATATCCTCAATGTAAGTCTGACAATCCCCATCACACTGGATAAAATTTCCTTTCATCATGGGGAAAAAGGATTAAACATTATAGAAATATTTTGAATAAGTTGACGCATATAATATATTAATATTTGGAGGCCTCCCAACCCCAATATATGTATGTCGGGGATATCTGGTTAATAGAGTTAATTTTCTCTCGGTAAATATCATTTCTTATTTATTAGAAATGTAGGATGTGAAATTTATAGAGTTTACCCCAAAATCAAAGTTCAAGGGATTCATCATTAAGTTATTGAAGTAGAGGAATCAATGATTTCTCTCTAGGTCTCTAATATGGTACTAGAGTTGGTGAGATTTTACAAACAAATCAACCATGTAACACTCCGCCAATATACCAATGAGATGTTTGATGATGTGGTTCATGACACACTAGTAAGTAGTGTGTGTACTCTATAAGCTAAAAGTCATCAACCATATGTATATTATTTCCTAGAGATCCCTAAAGGTAGTGGATTTCTCATAATTAGGGTCCATTTGGATCTGATTATACATGGAGTACTTATCAATGAAGGATTGTTCCTAAAATCCATCCACAAAAAATTCTACTACTCTGTCAACAGAATATGAATGTCATCATTTGGATATTAGTGGTTGATGTACTATATGTGAATTAAAAAATATGATATTTACATTCTTATTAATTAATGGAATAATTATGGTCATCCTTTTGGAGTACTGGACCTCATTGAAAAATTTAAATTTAATAATATTTTCATCTTCAGCTGTGACCATGGAACAAATATAAGATAACGTCTTTTGGTGAGGTTGTTTGAACCCACAATGACCCAATACGAGTCCATGGTGATGAACAATGACCTGAGATTCATTCCTTTTAATATCAACATAGATCAAATAAAACACATCATGGTTCTATTTAATGTAGGCCACATATTTTCTATTTTCCAATGTTGATGTATCATTGTTATTTAGTGTTTATTTTGGGTTTTCCAAAGTGTTCAGGTTTACTTGATTCAACTTATAAATATAGGCGGAGACACCATTATAAAATCAAGGTGGGTAATCTCGAAAATTCTTTTCATTATTTGATATATGAGGGAAAGAGGGAGGATGTAACTCTTATGTGTCTATTGATCTAGGGATAACATCAAAACCTGATACGATTTGGGAAGATTCATCAACATGAAATTCATGATTCTTGGAAAATAAAATAAAAAATATATAATGATCTTGTATAGTGTTGATTTTTAAAATGAGGTACACTCCAAATAATGAATCAATGAGATGGGTCAATATTCATAGAACCAGTCATTCCTTGTGAAACGTGTAGGAATTTTATTGAACAGTGGCCATGTGGAGAACATCTCAATACTTTACAGTTATAGGGTCTTCTAGTATTAGTCGGGCTTTTCAATTATAAGAGTATGAGGTGATATTAAAGCACTCATTATTCTTGTAGACTATTAGATCACTTCCCACATCCAATGTCATTGGTTTTAGCTAATGGATTAGTAGGATTAATGAATTTTCATGTCTATCCATGTATCGACATTAGTTGTTGTCTGATCATTAGTGGTGTTGATACACTCATCCTCATCAATCTGTGGGTGCTTTACTTCACTTTTATAGTAATAAACCTCTCAATAATGATACTTGCAATATTATAAGAGATAATAATCACATTAGAGCACCATACTCGACCATAAAGAGGGAATTTTAGTCATTGATAAAATGAAGTGTGTACCACTATGAGAATGTGGAACATATGCCATCCAAACAAGGTATTGTAGGATTTGTACTGTGAGACTACCATTAATTCTATTCTTTATATCATGCCACTAAATTAAGACATCATGAAAATCATTCTGCATGAATTCTTCATGGTATTATTATATCCTCATTTCCAGGATAGAGGGAATCAAATCCTCCTCTATGAGTCATAGCTTGTAGGGGATTTTAGACTGGTTGAGAATAAACCCATATCTAGTATAAACATGGTAGTGGCAGATTCCCATTTTTAAAACTTAACTATTGATATAATGTTGGTGTATTTCACCATGGATGGGGGGATCCTCAACTTGTTTTGAAAATATAAGGATGGCCAAACATTCTTCTTGATATACTTATAAATTGTAATAGGTCTTGGTGAAAGGTATGATAATATCAAAATGTAAAGGAATCTATTAATATTTGATTAGGTCTTCATGAATTTCCATTGAAAATAGAATATTCTTGATGAATGGTCACCTTACTGGTATGTGAGTGAGGTTATATAAAGAATCATATTTCCAAGTGAGGTGAATTTTTTATTCCACAAATTTATTTTTTTATCATAGATCATATGTTCCTTTAATGGTGGAGGCACTCAAGCATAACTAGTAAAGAATATACATTACAATTTTTATCTGGCGTTCTCTAAATTCATTATGGCAGGGGACCAGACAGAAGACGGTGATCCCATCCTGGTAGTGGATAATCATGATGTAATCACAATTAACTCTAATGGGAACCTAATAATGTCAACTACGAAGTTGTGACCAACATTGTGTCTAAGGAGGCCTATATTTTATGATTTCGATGAAAGGCATATTTCATAGTTTCAGTATCATTAATTCCATAATTTTAAGTGATATCCAACACGTTAATCTCTCCTGAAACACTGGCATGAATTTTATAGATACCGGTGTGTGCTCTACCTATCCTTTGATGGTGATAGTCAGAAGTGACTAAGGGGTTTGCATTACATTCCATATGATTGATTATTATTTTAAGATACAAGGGAATAAAAAATTTAAAATTTTTGATTATTTCTCCTCATTTTGGGAATATTATTGGACTGGATGAATGGTTGGTGAATCTCCTAAATTATAAGGAATGAATTCACCATGTGTGCAATAATTTTTTGGAACATATGGGTGAATCTGATTTATCATGCACTACTAATATCTACTCTTTTGTGATATGATATATGTGGAAATAAATGGATATAAAATCAAGAGGAGACATGGTGACCATAAGAGGATAAGTTTTTTCCAAGAGAACACGATTAATAACATGGGTTCAATCAATGTTATTAAAAGAAACCCATCCTTGTACTACTGTTTTCCATAAATGGGTGCATATTTCTACTTAATAAAGTCTTCATTGTTTTTTAGATGGGTCCTTTAAGACACATTCCTCCTATTACATGACATCAACTAATTTTACATGGAACTTTTCAATCTAGTATTGGAGATAATGTTTTAATATAAAACATTCTTTGAGGGTGAGTCCAAGGATCTTATGGTATGAGCAGTGAATGTAATGATCGGTAGGTTTAGTCTTTTGGGGTCTCGTTCATTCTGAAAGCTTAAAATACCTTTTTCTATGGAAAATTTTAAATAACCTATAACGTGTTAATCCTTTAAGTAGTAATTCATATTCTATATTTGTGTGAATGAAACCCTGGGTTTGTGACCCTGATTGAGTGTTGGGGCAATGTTCACATTTCATAATTGTGGATGGTGAGGCTAAATTAGGTGTGGTTATTCTTGTCGTGGATTTACATGGTGGGGATCATGTGGTAAAGGGGTTAATAAGTGAAAAGGATTAGTATCCTAATCATTCATGGAATAATTTATCTTTAGTTTCATATTTACTAGCATAGAATATGAAAGTGTTAATGGTGTTATTACTACTTATCTTGTAGCAATGATTCTTTAAGACACTTTTCATTTATTGAAAACTCTTTAAATCCATCTAGAAAATTAAAGGTGATTTTGTAGGGTAAAAATATTCTTAATATTTTACATTCACATTGTGAGTTTCCATTTCTTGGGAAAGCATCATGTTGACCATGTATTTGAGTCCTTTCTAATTGGCAATGAAGTTGGAAAGTGACTCATTAGACACTTTTTTCATTTGTATTGGTTGGTAATGTTGGTATTGTAATATTTGGGGATGAAATGGTATATGAAATTTATAAAATGATCCTAGAAACCTAAAATATATCATATGGCTTAGTAGTTATAATAAAAATACATGGGTCCTTATAGGGTTTAAAAAATACTTCAAATCATAATAGCTTCCTACTATTTTGGAGTCACCACTATTAGGACACACCATAAGGTGATGTTGACCTGATTATGGGGTCGATAACCAATACCATTTAATGGGGTGTAACACAGATAGCCAAATCTGGGTGGCAAGAAAATCTAGTCTACCCATGTTTGATAGAATTCTCCAAAAGGTGTAATTAACACCAGTCTTGTTTCCAAAGACACAAGGATGGTGGTGAGGGAAGCTATCAAATCATCCAATTGTGTATTTCTTATCACTAGTGATTTGACCAGATTATTGTATTGGGAGGATACATGGCCATTATCTAAAAGAGAATAGGTTCAATTATTAAATATATTTGGTGACTTATATCTCTGTTTTTGGTCCATTGGCCCCAACCTCTCTTCTAATTAGATAGACATGGCCACCAAGATCAAATATGGTCACCCAAATAAGAAATAATGGGATCCAAACAGAAATTTATATGATGTTTCTATGTAAATTTTCATGTCTCATTATATGATCCATCATAATCTACATTGGAATTCTCTTGTATCCCTCTATTTACAAGATAATGGATACTATCATAGAATCGAACTCAGTTTATGGTGAAATCACAGATGAACCAGTATGCTTGATGTGACTATTTATTTTATCAACATATTAGTGGGAATGTTGAAATATCTCATTAGGGGGGATCCCAAGTCCAATATTCATGATCTACAGACGAGTAAGATATCATGTTTGGGGGTCATCTTTGCAGTATGTCTCCCTTTATAGTTAGTTCTATTTATAATTCCAAGTATTACCAGTCTAGTTTCTTTGATCCTCAAGTTGGGCAATAGAAACCACAGTCACAATAGAAGTGTGATAATTAGTATTATATAACATATCTCATTTTAACTTAATTATTGCTAAAACAACTAATTTTTAATATGTGATAATTTGTTATATGTATTTGTAATGTATATATTATATACTGAAATTTAAATTATATATAGTCCCCTCGGGAGAAATCATACCCACATTTATATGATTTATGGAGGGAACTAGTTAGCTACCCATGGTGTTTCTGAACTAACTATGGGTCATTCCATTGGATGAATCCATTAACTAAATTTGATGTATCTAAGGATTGTTCCTAAAAAAAGGTTTCAAATCCTGATTTTTTTAGGGATTAATGTTAGACAGTAATTTGGAAAATTAGATATCCTGATTCTGATTCAATGAAGTGTTTGAAAAACACTTTTGGAAATTAACATTTAGAGTCTATGAAAAATATAGAAATGTGTTATTATAGTTTTAGTATTTATTTATAATTCAATATGAGAAATTATTACTTTAATATAAAATTTTAGTAGAAAAATTGTGTTTCATGGGATTGTAGAATGGGATGATGACTTTTGACACAAGCAATGGATCTTCAGTGGGTGCAGTTTTGTTATTTTATATTTCATCAATGTTTTTTAATTTTTACTAATTGTATTATATATTTTTTATTATATATAATAATAATTTTTGTATGATCTCCAATTACATTTACTATAGTGTATTTTATGTTTGAGATGAATTTAGATAACTTCCCTCTAGTATTTTTGTAATTCAATTACATTTCATTTCCTTATTTTTTTATTAATTTCATTTCACTCTGTTTGAGAACATCGATTTAATAATCATAAGGTATATGAAAAAGAGTCCTTGAATTTTAATTAATCCAAAAATTGATTTTCCTTTTTTTGAACTATTGTGAAGTATTTTAAATGAATTATTGAAACTTTTATAATGGATTTAGTCCTTGAATTTATTAGGGTGTTGAAAATATAGTAAGACATTGGATTTGAATGGGTGTGATGATATTTGTTTGTTATTTTAAATGTTTTAAAGTGGTTTAATTTTTTGAACCCATTAAAATCATTATTTGCATGTGTTTAATTTATAAAATGTTCTTTTCATAAACCCATTATTTTCATGGAGGATTTAATATTCTTTTTAATTAACTTTTATGAAATTACTATTTTTCGGTCATCATAATAATAAATTTTTTATTATTGGAGTCTATAAAATTGATTACTAATTAGATCAATTTAATCTCCCATAAATATGTTTCATATGTCAGTTGAAATGGATTATTTTAGTAGCAACCAAATTGGAAATGGTTTATCGATTACTTTTTAAGGACTAGTATTCATTAATAATGGATATTTAATATTTCTATGTGATATTTTATTTGGTATGATTTGTTTTAATTATGTACATAAACATTTTAGAAGTTATTTTTTTGGTTTATTATAGTATTTTATAGGAATATTATTTTCAAAACCTTTTATATTTTTTATATATGGTGAACAATATTTTATGTTTTTAATATCAGATTTAAAAAATTTAAGTGGAATATTTGAATGTGGTCAAACATAAGTTTTATGTTTCATTTAATTTAATTTTATAGTATTATTTTACTAAATTTTATTATATAATTTTTTTAATGTACTTAATATAGTTCCTTCAAGTGTTGTTTTAGAGATTATTCCATATTTAGTTTTTAAATGAGTATGAAAACTAATTTTGAGGGGATAATAATTATATTTTATTTTGTAGTAAAATATTTTATTCAGAAAGTCTTATATATTAATAATAGTCAATATTTTCAACATTATGTTGTTTCATATGGAAAATATAGCTTATAATAACATTATTATTTTTTATTATTTCCTTTAAAATTTAACTTCTCACTTCCAAAAGATTATATTTTTAATTTGATTATTGTAATTATGTTTAATATTTATAGTAAGATTGTAATTAAATTGTGGGGATATTCCTTCTTATGTATTGGATTTTTGTAAATGGTTTTATGAACATTTCTATGGTGTTTTTGAGTATGTGGAAATATCACTTATTAATTAAATTTAATCAATATTTCTTTGTTGGATTATATCTTATGTCAACCGTGTGTATTAAGACCCTATTGAGGTGTCGTGGGTGTAAGTGTATGTCGATAAATTTGTTTTTTAGGTTTCCTAGAGCCCATGTCTATACTTCTTTACCAATTAGAACACCACACTATGTGTGAGGCGAACATGATGTGGTGAGGGTCTGTTTTTAGAATGATGTGTTGTCAAGGTTCTGGGTCACACCATTGACATGTGGGAATCTCGACCTGATGGGTGTGTAAAAATATTTCTTATATTTATGTTAATATTTTCCTATTTTTTATAATCATACGTTTTATTTTCAATATCTTATGAACATTATTTTTTATAAATGATGTATATTATGTACCGTTTGAAATATTTTTTCCTTAAAGTCAAATACCATACACATTAATAAATAGTTTACGTATGAATATATTTTACATATATGTTAATATATTACATATCTATTACAATAAATTGGGGATAAATCCTTGTGTATTGATATATATATATATATATTACACATTGGTAAAACATATTACATTTCGGTTTTTTGGATAAGGGAAAAAACATTCCTATAAGATATATATTTTATCATGAAGAATATATTATGAATCAAATTTTTGGATAAATGAATATCTTCTCTATAAAAAATATATTATACATTAATATATATATATATATTATAAGGGTTTTCTCTCCAAGACAAAAGAAATTATATATTGGAACAATATATTTTTTATTAGATTATTATCTTACAAATTGAAATTTTATAAAGAAATTATATTATATTTTGAGGGAATCATATTATCTAAGAATAAATTATATTAAACTCCACCATTTTATCCTTTAGCATTCCAATTTTATAATGATATTAGTATTCAATATAATATGCAACAGTAAAATTATAATATGTAAGAAATATCTATTAGAGGCATATTTGGGGGAGATAATTTAAATGGGGAATCATTCTAGGATAACAAGGGTCATATTGTGATGCAAATAAATGGAGATTGAATTAGTGAAACAGGGGAAATAATTTCCATATTGTTATAGATGAATAATGTTGTGAGCATGGGTTTCACACCATGATGCATTATGTCATGTTTTACAATTTATGAAATTACCTTATTTCCTTGTCTAAACTTAATACGTGGGATCCCTTTTTCATTCCATTCATCATTCAATCATCACAGAATCATCCTTAAATCGTCATATTATACCTTCTAGCTCTATCATGATACTGATTCATGAATTGATGGTGATCCATTTAGGTAAATTGTTCTAACTTTTCTCATATCTTGTTTTTCTTCCATCACCCCTTTGATTCATTCCCTACGAAAGTCATGTAAATATAAGTCTGGTTTAATTCAATTTTAATTATGTTCCCATCATTTAATGGTCTATAATAATCTATTATAATAATCTATTTTTTTCTTAATGGTGTAATAACTCCCCAAATTTGGAATTTAGTATATTCTGGTAGGTGTCTAAATATATAGACTTTTAAATTCAAATCTATTATATCTGGATTATTAACCTCATAGTTGAATCTATTCTGCTAATTTCTATAAATACAAAATGGATTACTAATGTTTATAACCCTGAATTCTATTTTCATAAAAATTGGTCTCATATAATGTTTTCTGAAATACAGTAGAGGGATATTTTAAGATCAGTGATTATTAAAGAGGTTTTTTTCCGAATGATGATTTTGTAAATTAGATTCTCTATAAAGGTTTTCATGTTTCTACTGGATCTTGATAATGATATTTCGTGATATAATTTAACTAAAAATGTGACCCCCTAAAAGTTGTTGTGTAAAAGCTAATCTTATACTAATTTAATGTTATTTTCCTTAAAAAAGATAATGATAAAGTTTGGGGTATTTGGAGTATGGACGACGAATAATTTTTTAGGTCAATCAAATTTTATTTAATTGATTTGATAATTTATATTTATCACATAAATTTAATTTATTATGGGATTTCCATGATCATATGTAGCAATATATGAATATTAACTACTAGAAATAATGACACTCTTCATAGAATTTAATTACATGACTATTGATGATGTTACTCTGACTGGGATGTCATATTACCCACTATGATTTTTTACACTATTCATAATATCATGAACATAGTTGGATATTCTTAGTATTGAACATAATATTCTATGAGGATCATAGCATTTCTTGACCGTAGATGCTTAATTTCTCTTCCAATGATGATTTGTTGTTGAATTATCACTTTAGTGGATGTTGATATTATTTTTAGTCATTTTGATATAGAGATTTACTATCAATTTATTAGAAATTTAGTCTTGTTGATTTTATTTTATAATAATGGTGGTTATCATATTTGGGGATTTAATTTATTCAAAGTATAAATTAATCACTATTATGCTATAGTTTTCTTATAATTTTAAATGGGTTTTATGTTGTGGGATAATTACATTATTTCCACAGTGTGAGTATTTATAAAGTATTTTATTAGATAATATTATATTAATTCAATACTATTACTTAATGAATGTTTGTAAGGTGTTACTATGTAAATTATTGGTGAACTACATTCCTTGAATAAAATGAATTTATGTGATGGTATCATGTGACATATTTTATTTAAAATTACAAGATAATTTGTATAATTATCTATTTAAAATATAATGGATGGAATTTAAATTTACAGGTTATTCATGATTTTTTGGAGGATACCAATCACGTGTTATTTTCCCATCAATATAATTGTATAGGTTTGGTATATGTTTCTCTTGTATGTAGTGGTTGGAATTCGGAACTTGGTATTTGTATGTTGTTATTGTAAAGTAATGGATTTTTTTAAAGAACATAGAGATGGGTAGCAACATTATTTATTTTATTTTAGTTTTTTATTGTTATTATATATTATTTCAATATGTTATTCACATATAGGTCTCTCATAATATATGAATTTTCATATTCCTGAAATTATTACCTTGGATATTCTGATATATTTTGGTTATGACTATTGGATTTTAGTTTTTGTTGATGAATTATGATATGTTTTGAATAATTTAGTTTTTCATATTGTTGATGTTTCTTATTTTGTAAGTGAGATAATCCAACATTATGAGTTTTCATGTTTGAAATTCATAATGATATTCCATTTATCTATTTTATTAATTAGTTCTAATAATTCCCATTTAGATACATTTGACGCATAGACACTAGTATCTAGACATTAGTGATTGAGAATATGGATTGGGTGTTTCCATGGGATAGATTAGGTACCCATATTAAGTGTAACCATGTTATTTCATGATAGGATTAATGGTATGATCTTCATCCCACTTGACAAAAGATTAATCTCCATTGGAAAGTACCATATGAATGGAATATAGTCTAGCCCATTTTAGCTCTAGGATTAAGGGTTTATTCCCAGGTACCATGATAGTAAGTTGTTAAAAGCATATGAACCTTCTCATTCACCACCTATAAAATTCAATTTGGATAAATATCATGGTTGTGAAGTGTGAATTTCCATTTCAAAAGAGGTTAGTCTAAAAAATTGATCATAATTTGAGACTACTCAATAATATATTAATGATAACAAATACTAATGTGAACTGAAGAAAATTTAACTTCAATGGGTATAATAACTTTTATCTTGTATATGAGAGATTATAGGGTCAATTGAGTTTTAGTACATTTAATGGTATGATAATACCATAAATAATATTGTATAATGTCTATCGAAATAAAAATTTCATTTTCGACCATTTTTAAAGATATTAGATAGTGTTATTGTAAAGGCCCATATCAATCAATTATACAATTCATGATTCTGGGATGAGTTGTTGAACAAAATATTTTGTTATTTTTAAAACCTATTTAATTTTCAATCATAGGAATTAGTGTAGTTATCTGTCAATATTTTTTGAGGGACACCAATTATAGTTTTCATATTAGACCTCATGAATTTCATGAATGATTTAATTATCAATTGTATGTGTAGAATTTTTTTTCCATTTGGAGAAGAAATTGGTGGTGATAAGGATGTGATTAATCTACCATGTTTTAGCTAGATTGTGTAAACCCATGATATTATCATTGACAAAGAAAAGGTCCCATAATATATGGGGGTGTACTATAATTCTAGGGTTTTTTAAGGATGTTACCATGTATATAACAAGCATGGAATTAATTCACAAATTAAATGAGGTGATGAATCCTTCTGAATTTGATTACCCAAGTGGTTTTATTGGATTAAAAATATTTGTTACTGAATGGAGGGCACCGAAGGTGGCTCTATGGACTTACTACATGTTAGTAATGTTATCTCTTACTTAAATGCACCTAAGGATGCCTCTATCTAAGACTTGTTTATAGAGTACCTTCACAGAATTCATAGCACTACACAAGATAAATTTAATTTTGGTGGATTGAATTTTTTCTTCTTGGATTAATATAGCAAGATAATCATATTTTAAGGGTACTCAATTTTAGGATCCATCAAACCAATTGTTGAATTATTCATAAATATATAAGATCACTCCAACCAAAAAGGCCATTGATTTCAATAATTTCTTCCTCATTATTACTGATAAATATATAAAAGACCACATGATGGTTGATGTAAATGACCATCCCATCATGCTAATGATCTTATTGGATTTTAGATGAATTTTCTTGTTCATCTATTTGGGTATTCTATGAAATTGGGATGTGAGACTACATTAGATCTGAGTGGAACGTTACTATCAACCCCTATACATAATCATGACATGGAATAAATTCATCCCTTCTGATCAGATAATCAACATTGATTATCCTGATTAATAAATCAAAATTACGCTTGACTTTCAATTTCATTATCAGTATCATCATATAGAAATACAATCAAAAAATTTGGGCTTTGTAATCTATATTGTTGTTGCTTCATCTGATTGACCTCATAAAGGATTACAACACACCAAATTCAGTTGGATATGGAATATGATCCCCAATCAATCAATTTTTAGCTTTCATCCTTCCATCCATGAACCTATTATGCTCATAAAGGCTCCATAAAAGTAAATAACTAATAATTTGGTGGTTTTTGGGATGAAGAATTCATATTTATCATGGGTTTATATAGTCAAAAAATATAGGATAGGGTGTGTCGGGGTGAAATCTACTAAATAATTGAGTTTAATATCAATAGATACTCAAATATGATATAAAAATATCATTTAATGAACAAATATCTTGATAAATATCTAGTGAACTTTGTATAACTATGTTAATATTTGTGCATATCAACATAATAGGAGAGGTGGACCTTATAGTTATATAAATAGTGTCTCAACTTTTATATAATGAAAATAAACGTAATGGAGTTATTCTAAATATCGTTATATTAGGGATCAACGTCCAATATTTTCCTATAGATAAAATAGAGTATATAATCCTTACCTAAATCATAATTTTGAGAAAAGGGGATTTCAATGGATCTCTCTAGAGTCACCACCCAAAGGATGAGAGTCTACCTTTTAATAAGAGGCATCATGACCAGTGATTGAAGAAGGTACTATTTGAGATCTTTAATTTCATTCTAATAATATTCATCTTAGTGATATGTGACTCCTTTAGTCAATATCGTTTTCAATGGAAATTTGATTAGAGGAATTATCACTGAAATGTATAATATATTTCATCCAATATTGATTTCCTCTCAATACCTAATTGTTTCGAGGAGGTGAAACATGATATACTTCCCTATTCTTTTTAGGAATGGCATCGATCCTGTGATGGTGAACTATGAAGATGATTCACTTCTCTATTGTTACCCCCAAAATATAATTTCATTGGGTTCATATTAATTTTCATTTACCAATGTTTATTAAAAAAATCCTCAATATCAGGAATATATTAAATAAAAATTTTGGATTCACCACCTTATAATAAATGTAACACTCTATGATTTTCCATAGATTTGTATATGATTATTGAATGTATAACATATAGATATATATAGGTGTAATTATTTATTTCAAAGGGAATAACATGGTAAAAATATAAACCATGGGGTTCCATAAAGTTAGTGATTACCTTATATTAATGGGCATCATGATTTTGTTATAACAATAACTACCACCCTTAATGATTAGGTTTGGGAAGATTTTTGTTGCAATGATCCAAATATTTACTATTCAATCATTGAAATCATCTAATATGGAATGACATATGATATCCTTGATGTTGAAAAAACTCACATTTTCCTATTACTTTTCGTAAAGTTGATGATGTTTTTTGTTCACTTTTGTTACATGACTTCTTGGAAGATGTTGGATCTGTTCAACATAACAATTTTTTCCTTAACCCTTTTGTATTGTTTTGGATGAATTCTATTTGATACTTATTTATTTCCATTATAGTCCTCCATTTTTCTAATAAATAACTATCCTCTTAGGGAACTAGTTTGAGAATTTATATATATATAATTAAATATAAATACATTCTTCAAATTTTTTAGAAATTTTTTATATTTCTCTTATTATTATATATCCATGGTGGAACTAATCAACAAAATATATGGATCTTCCTACTTACAAAGGTTCACAAGTCTGTGTTTTTTTTATAAAAATCATGATACATTCCTTGAATGTTAGAGGAGAATCCTTATTTTCATCTTCTTCCAGTTCACCACATTCATTATTGGAATATATACTAGAATCTCAACAATTGTAAAATCATTTAGGAAATTATTTTTTTAATTAAATTCACATGCTTCCATTGAATGAATTGGTTATTTCTGCCCAATCTACATGAATTTAATAAGAGATAATGTTCCCAAACCATGTAATAATCTTCCAGGTTTTTTTACTGTTGACATAATTGAATTTTTTGGCTTAATTGCATATGCATAATACCTGTATTTGAGTAAATGCACTCATAACAATAAATAAACTACATGGGAAGCACATTGGTAATTTTAATTATTGGTGGTGAGTTATCAATGAAAGTTTTCACTAGAAAATTATTTGAAATATAATTATTTATAGGGTTTAATATATCGTCCACTTTGAACAATTTTAATCAGTGGATTACAATATATAGAGTTTTCACATAAATACGATTAATAGGAGAAATAAAATATTCACTAGAGTAATTCCCCAACCCCAGAATCCCAGATTCGTTGCATTATTTTAATACATTGGCATGATTACAAGGAAACAAGTCCCGAAGGACTGATCAGTTTAGAAGTCTTGGAAAATAGATTTCATACATTAATGTTACATTATACATTATAACATACAACACACCATATATAATCCTTTTGGAACACCATTTTTTTCTTAGCTTTACACTGCATCTCAATTAAAAAACACTTCTATGGATGCTAGTAAAATAAAACATAATAAAGGGGTGAGTTCAGATGCTCAGTAATGGTAAATAATTTAGCAGAATCTATAAACATTTAAGGTAAGATCTGTATTAAAAAACATCCCTTTATACATAATCATTATGATAATATGGAAAAAATAAATCAAAAATTACCATATTAACATTCACATGGATTTTCTACTAGTCGATTAATCACATGTAATAAATGAAATTCATAATTATGGAATGCATAATGACGGACATACTGAAACATCTTGTAAAGGCCTGGGCCAAGACGTCTAAATATGATTTAGGCCTCAGCCAAAACCATATAAAAAATTGGGTAAGGTCTCGGCTAATTCCATGAATAATTGTATCATTAGGCATACCGATTCATCGGGGATATATAGTGGGCTCCACCCATCACTTAATATCTCAAATGCATTCCTTAAATGAAAATGTTTAAACTAACATTAACATTTGTATTAAAACTAGCATACGAAATGTCAATACTCTATAAATAAACCATTAATGGTGTAAAAATAACACATCCATAGTCAAACATATATCATTTAATACAATATGAATGATTGTAGTATAATAAATCCACCTCAAAAAAGAATAATATATAATGAAGGCAATTGGCATAGATGAAAATAACCATTAAAATTATTTAATAGAAATATCCATTTTTTTTGTTGAAAACATTTAAATGTTTCACTTTTTATTAATATGTTGTTAAAATTAGATTTTTGAATAAAGGTTTTTTTTACGACATGGAAACTTTTAAATGAAATTTTAATTTTAAAATATTATTGTCCATATAAATAAATACATTAAACAATTTAAAAATATGGACATTAATGAGGATGGTTTATAAGAATAAATCATTAAAACATCTAAAATGATGTTTTAGTAAAAAGTATCTTAGAAATAATCTCTTCGAATTTAACATCCCAGGTAAATGAAGAATAAAGATTTTTAATATTTATTAATATTTATGAATTAAATATTAATTTTACTTTAAATGGGTTGTTTTGTTCGATTGCGTACTCGATACGCAACGATGAGTTTCTTTGAAAACTTACGTTGCACACTAGTAATATAATAATATTATTTTAAATGGTAGTTAACATGTAGCCGTTGAATTGGTGGGAATGGATAGAAATAACTAAAATATGATTATATATGTTTTTAAATGTTTTTTCATATATCCAATAAAATATAAAGTCTTAAAATACGGAAAGAATTAAATTTTAGGCATTTATACCCTAATTTTCATTAAAGGTTCACTTATCATATTTTGATGGCGAACCGTGATTAAATATAGTTTTGATCACTATTAGACATTATATTGGACCAAATATAACTCTTTTTTTGAATCAGAACATCAAAATTTACTTTGTATAAATTTTAGGTATTTTTCCGATAAAGTTCATTTTTTAATGAATAGTTTAAAATGTTGTATTTTAATTCAAAAACTCTTTTTTAATCTAATTTAGTAAGATTAATAGATAATATTTTTAATTGGTTTTTAAGTGAAATTAGAATATATTTTTAACATTTAATCCAATAGTGGTCGTTGGAAATAATTTCACTTTGAAATCGGACTTAAACTAGTGTCAATCTTTTGATACTTATTGTTTCATAAATACACGCTATTTGTCATGACAGCAGGAATTAATTATTAAATTAATTAATGTGACTTATATTTTTTAAATTTTTAAATTAGTCTTCATTTTTGAATTCGGATTATCAAATATAGATTAGGGTGAATTTTTGGTATTTTTCTGAAAAACATCAATTTTTGATGAATAGTGAAACCACTAAGTGGTACTTATAAAAACTGATTTTTCGTTTAAATGAAAATTTACCACTTCTGTGTTCTGAATTTCAAAAATCCGACATGCATGGTTGTCATTAAGAAGTAAAATTTTGTTCAATGGGATTAAAATAATTTTTTTGGTGAATAGTAACTTATTAAGTTTTTAATCGCGATTAGAGATAATTAATGTAGTTTTAGGTAAAAATAATGTTTTAATAATAGGAGATGAGTTTGACACATGTACTACCCTCATTATATGTGTCATGTCCGACCAAGACAATCCATGAGTCAACTTGGGGACCCCATGGAGCCACTTTTGTTGGGAAATGACATAAATAACATTTTATTTAATGTTAAAGTAAAAATGACACAAACATGAAATGTTTTACTAAAACAATTTTTACATGGGGTTATGCAAGTCAGATTTTTGAATATAAATATAAATTAGAAAGATAAAGAGATTTCCTACATCATGATATTTTTTTTATAATTTTGAGACATTAAATAAATTAAATTATTTATGACATCATGATGATGCATCGATTACCTCATTAATAAAGAATTTAAAATAAATGGAAAGATAATGTAACATCTATGACCTAAACATGTCCAAAACCTATTGGATGGGTGGATTTAGAACCCTTATCACCTTATCCTCGACACAAATCAAAGTGGGGCCATTAAAATCCGAAACTCATTCAAAAATATTGTAACATTTTCTTACTTTCCAAGAGTGCCCCTCCTCTCCTCTTATAAAAGTCCCCCACCTCTACCTCCATACCCACACTCCCAAAGACTTTGGCTCAGCCAACCCATGCCCATTTTGTCTTTCCACATCCCTCTATTTATCTTTGAAGCCTCACATTTGGCATATGTCTTCCCAAGGAAGCCTTTGAGCTCAAACCAAACGGAGTTACCCGATTTTAAGGTAATGTCTTCACTTGAGTCCTTTTGTATTATTTTGCTTCCCCAACCCCCAAAAATCTTTTTATTAATTTCTTTAGTAACAACTATAGTATCATAAATATACAAGGATGTTGTTATATGAAGGATTATATCTACACTTACACACACCTACATCTAATGGTTAAAGAACATATTGTTTCCGTGGATGGAGAATTTCAGCCTCCCGAAACGATGATTGTTCAACATTATTTTAAAACCTTCATAGGTGGCCATTTAGATGACACTATATTTATATATGATATACAATATGTTTATGTTTTCCTTAAGCTTCTGTATTTTTCATTTTGGGAATACCTTTATGGTTTCCATTATGGGTAAACGCGATATCATCATTTAAGGAAGTGCGGACTACCACCACCTCAAAGTGATGTGATTCGTTAATGCCATATGTGGGACGTGTAAAGGATGAATTAAAAGTTATTATATATGATGTTATACTGGAGTTATAATATACCTCTATATCATTATTATTCCATTCCATAAAAATATGAAATAGAAATGAAAGTAGCGTTCATGCGTACGTACAGCTTACAGTCTCAATGAACGATGCATTTCATTTTTATCCCCAAATGTAATGTACTATTATAAGTACATGTATATAATGGATATATATGATGAATGGTACATATAAATAATGAATATAATTCTGGAATTAAAATATACATACCTCTCATTTAGTTTTAATTTCATTAATATGCCAAAGAAAGGAAAGTAGCGTTCATGCGTACGTACGGCTTACCGTCTCCATGAACGGTGCATTTCATTTCTTACCTCTAAATTATTATGTAATATTATAAATACATGTATATTCTGGATATATATGATATATATGATATCCAAATCCGGAATGTCATTCTGGATATAAAGAATCTTTGACCACACGAACAACATGTAATTGTAAGAAGTCCACCTTCGACTTAAGAACCAAATATCGACAAAACAAACATTATTAACTTAAATGGTTACATAATTTTTATAACATGTAAATAATTGATATAAAAGGAATAATGAACTTGAAAATGTTCTTATGAAAATAGAAATTAACTAAATTTTATTATTCAGGACGTTAAAGAACGATCGAGTCAAGTCAGACCCGAGGTACGAGACTTTGTCTCAATCTCCTTTCATTGAGGCATATTTCGTTTTATACACAACTTTCATTTATACGGTGTATAAACCCCTTTGAATTTTACTTTTATACAAAATTAATCTTTTTCTACGAAGCATTTTACAAAATGACAAAAATGAATGTTTTTTTAACGTACGCGGTGACGATGACCTTTTCCTCCGCCGCGAGTATTATTTGGTCTTTGGCTTCCTCAACAAGCCGTAATGTTTTTAAAATAAAATAAATAACATATAATCTTTTATGTATTTTGGTATTGAAAATGTTTTTTATAAAGGGTTCTATTATGTCAATATATTTAAATGATATATTGTGATTGAAATGTTGAAATGTTATCATTCCTTTATATTGGTTTTATGTTTTATGATTTTATATTGGTACTTGGACATTTGACGGGTGGTTACGTGATAAACCATATGACGGGTGGTGCCGTGAATACAAGGACGGGTGGTTACGTTATAACCGCAAATGCATTGGGTATGGAAGTCAGCCGTATGGCTATTCCATTAAATATGTATGGAAGTTGGCTGTATGGCTATTCCATTATGTGATATGTGTGGAAGTCGACTGTATGGTTATTCCACATAAGTATGTTTATGTCCCAAGTTACCTTTAGATTTTATGTGTTCTTTATTTGGGTTTTATTGTAATCCTTTGGTTACAAAAAGGTAAGTAATGATATTTTATTTAGTGAAGAGTTTTTACTACTTCATGAAGGTGAAGGTATTACTTTGAAAAAGTATACATGGTTTACATGATGTTTGAAAAACTAACAGTTTTCATTCTTTGTGTATCCCTTACTGAGATTTTTATGCTCATCCCAAGTTTTTGAAATGTTTTTCACAGGACTTAATGTGGAATAGGGTCAAGGATGAGATCAAGGGAAAGTCATACTATATAAAACATGGAACTAGACATGTCTCTTTTTAAGAGTTTTTTTATTTTATGGAATCATAGTAGAAGTGTCTACTTTGTAATCTTTTGAGATGTAAAAGTTATGTCTTTATTCTCTAAAACTCTAAACCTGAAAAGATCCTCAATGTGAATTATTCATTTAACTCAATATTAAGTAAGGTTTAAGGCTGCGGCCTTATAGTTGGTATCAAAGGTCAATTTAGACAACTTTAGGAGATAGAAAATTGTTAAACTATAAGTTAATTTATGGTATGAATTAAATGATATAGAATTTAAAGATTACCATGTTGTTTCGCCTAAGATATTTCTTTGTTCAGAATGGTTTTCCACCGAGGAAACAGAGCATCTATGTTGGGACGACATCAGGAGGAAGACAACCTTCCAAATCAGCAACCTGAGATGGTCAGAATCGGAACGGAACAGTTTGTTGCATTGATGGAATAGTTGACTCAGGATAAAAATGGTGGTGGTATCCATGCACGAGATCAGACAGATCAACCGCAGAGGAACATGTCAGTGGTGGAGAATTTCATGAGGCAACATCCCCCATCATTCGGAGGATCATCTGACCCCGTGCAAGCTGAAGGGTGGATTAAATCACTGGAGAAGAATTTCGATGTCAAGGGGTGTTCAGAACATCAAAAGGTTAGTCTTGCTGTTTACCGTTTTGAAGGTGAAGCTGATCAGTGGTGATCAATGGTGAAAAATATCAGGGATAGTGATGAGATTAATGATCTTCACTGGGACGAATTCAAAGGTATGTTTCTTGAGAAATATTTTCCTAAGGTGGTTCGTCATAGGATGGAAAAACAGTTCTTATAATTGAGGTAGTAGGATGACTCAGTGGCTACTTATGAATCAAAGTTCACTCGATTGGCAAGGTATGCTCCAAACTTCACACGAGATCTTGATAGTAAAATAAACCGTTTTTACTCAGTGTTAAATCCAAAGTATCGAATGGATTTATCCTCTAGTGAGTTCAAAAGTTATGAAAAACTTGTTTGATGTGCGGAGAAGGTGGAAATGGAGTTTGATGATGATCAGGTGTTCTATGACAAACAACAGAATAAGAGGTCCAGTTGGCAGGCAAAGGGGAAGAATTCATCAAATAAGCAAGGAGGTATGAAAAAAAATATCCATCCTGTGAGAAGTGTGGTAAAATGCATCCTGGAGAATGTTTATCCAAGTCTGGTAAGTGCTTTTGGTGTGGTAAGTCCGGTCATATTGCTCGTAAGTATAAGGAAGATGATCAATCAGGTAATGAAAAGACAACGGTAAGATGTTTTAAGTGTAATTAAATGGGTCATTATGCAATTGAGTGTCCAACAAATAACTCAACTGGGGGAAAGAAGCCAGACTACAAGCAGAAAGGGGTGGTGAAATCTTTTGCAACAACTTCTGCAGATGTTGGGCCATCGAATGAAGTGGTATCAAGTACACTATTTGTTTGTTCAGATTATACCAATGGATTGTTTGATTTATGGTCTACACACTCTTTCATTTCTGAGAAGTTTTCTAGTAAATTGGAAATTCCATCTCAAGATATGAACCATGAACATATGGTAAAAACACCCGGAGAGAATGTTGAGACAAAAAGGAATTATAAGAACCTTCCTATCCTTGTGTGTGGAAAGAATCTACCATCAAACCTTATTGTTTTGCCTCTAGTAGAGTTTGATGTTATTTCGGGCATGGATTGGTTTTCTGTTTATCATGCTAAGATTGACTGTAGAGCTAAAATGGTTTCTTTTCAGAAGGATTTTCAGTTTGAGTACAAGAATGAACCCTTGATTTTGATAACATATCGGGAAGTTGAGAAACTAGTAAAAGATGGAAATGAATGTTACCTTGCACATATTGTATAAAATAAAGGAACTGTTCAGATTAATGATGTGCCAGTTGTAAATGAGTATCTTGATGTTTTTTCTAATGAGTTGCCTAGTATTATTCATGATCGGGAAGTTGAATTTACTGTTGACTTAGGTCCTAATTCTAATCCAATTTCAAACCCCACTTATCGAATTTCTCATGTTTAAATTTTAGAGTTAAAGAAACAATTGTAGGAGTTATTAGATAAAGGTTTCATTCGACCTAGCACATCACCATGGGGTGCTCCTGTCTTGTTTTTTAAAAAGAAAGATGGATCAATGAGACTTTGCATTGATTACAGATCCTTGAATAATATTATAGTTAAGAACAAGTATCCTTTTCCTCATATTGATGATTTGTTTGATCAGCTCCAGGGAGCTCAGTATTTTTCTAAGATTGACTTGAGTTCGGGGTACCATCAGTTGAAAGTAAAAGAAGAAGACTTTCCGTAGACTGCATTTCGTACAAGATATATCCATTATGAATTTGTAGTTATGCCTTTTGGGTTAACCAAAACACCTGCTGTATTCATGGACCTTATGAATAGAATTTTCCATGAGTTCTTGGATAAATTTGTGGTTGTTTTCGTTGATGATATTTCAGTGTTTTTTAGAAGTAAAGAGGAGCATGAATGTCATTTAAGGGTTATCTTGAAAACCTTAAAAGAAAAGAAACTATATGGAAAATTCAGCAAGAGTGAGTTTTGGTTACAAAAAATTTCTTTACTGGGTCACATTGTTTCAAAAGATGGCATAACTGTTGATCCTGCTAAAACAAAAGTTTTTTGAATAATGGCCAAGACCCAAAAATGTAACCGAGATCCGTAGTTCTCTTGGTTTGGCAGGTTACTACCGAAGGTTTGTTGAAATTTTTTCACGGTTATATAGTCCAATGACTATGCTAACTCGGAATGATGTTATGTTTTTCTGGACAAAAGAATGTGATGATTATTTTTAGGAGTTAAAAAGAAGATTGGTGAATGCTCCAGTTTTGGCACTTCCTTCCAGGAATGGTGAGTTTGTTATATACAGTGATTCTTCATTGAAGGGATTTGGTTATGTCCTTATGCAGAATGATTAGGTAATTGCTTCTGCTTCACGTCAGTTGAAAACTAATGAGGTAAATTAACCTACACATGATTTGGAATTAACTGGTGTTGTTTTTTCTTTAAAAAATTGGAGGCATCATTTTTATGGATTAATGTGTGAAATATATACTGATCAAAAAAGATTAAAGTATATATTCACTCATAAAGAATTGAATATGAGACAGAGGAGATGGCTGGAATTAATCATGGATTTTGATTGTAAAATTCACTACCATCCAGGAAAAGAAAATAAAATGGCTGATGCTTTGAGTCGAAAAAGTAATGTTTCATTAACCATGCTACGTTTGGAACGAGATCCTTTGGTTTTTGATTTGATGAACTTTGGCATAGAAGTTGTTGGTGCAGCAAGTCCTTCTGTTTTGTTTCAGGTATCAGTGAGATCCTCTCTATTAGACAGAATCAAGCAAGCACAGAAGCAAGACAGTGAGTTGCAGAAATAGGTAGAGCTGGTTCAGAAAGGTATGTTGCATGAATTCAACATTTATTGTAATTGTGTTTTGAGATTTGGGAAGAGATTGTGTGTGCCTTGTGATTCACAGTTGAAAAGAGAGTTGTTATGTGAAGCTCATAGTTCTCCGTTTTCAGTTCATCCTGGTAGTACTAAGATGTACAGAGATCTGCGGGAGTATTACTGGTGGGATGGAATGAAAAGAGATATTGCTGATTTTACTGTGAAGTGTTTGACTTGTCAGCAGGTTAAAGAAGAGTAGCAGTTACCGAAAGGGATGCTTCAGCCTTTACCAGTGCCAGAGTAGAAATGGGAGAATATATTCATGGACTTTGTTGTGGGATTACCAAAGACATCTCAAGGTAATAATGCAATCTGGGTTATTATTGATCGCTTTACTAAATCTAATCATTTCCTTCCTATACGAGATAATTTTTCCCTAGATCAACTTTACCATTTGTATCTTAAAGAGATAGTTAGGTTACATGGATTTCCTCTCTCTATTGTATCTGACCGTGATCCTAGGCTTACTTCTAACTTTTGGAAAGGCCTTCAGAAGTCGTTGGTTACTGAATTAAATTTTAGTACTTCTTTTCATCCTCAATCAGATGGGCAATCAGAACGAACAATTTAGACCTTGGAGGATATGCTACGATCTTGTTCTATGGATTATCAGTGAAGTTGGGACCAACTTATTTCTTTGGTTGAGTATTAATATAATAATAGTTTTCATTCCAGTGTATATACGGCACCATTTGAGGAATTATATGGGAAGCGGTGTCGAACTCCAGCATTTTGGGATGAAGTGGGTGAAAGGAAGTTGATTGGACAAGAATTGGTAGAAGAGATGGAAAAAAAGGTTCAGTTGATTCAGAAACACATGAGAATAGCTCAGAGCAGGCAGACGAGTTATGCGGATAACCGGAGGAAGGATGTATCTTTCGAGGTAGGTGATCATGTTTTTTCAAGGTTTCTCCATGGAAAAGTGTGATGTGATATGGTAAGAAAGGAAAGCTGAGTCCAAGGTTCATTAGACCATATGAAATTCTGGAGAGAGTTGGATCAGTTGCATACAGAGTGGCATTACCTCTGAGTTTATCTCAGGTACACAATGTTGTTCATGTTTCTATTTTAAGAAAGTATATGCCAGATTCATCTCATGTTTTGAGTCCAGAGGTAGTTCAGTTGGAAGAGAATCTCTCTTATGAAGAACGACGAGTCCAGATTCTTGACCGAAGAGAGAAAGTGTTGCGAAATAAGGTAATAAACTAGGTAACGGTTTTGTGGAAAAACCATATGGTTGAAGAGGCAACGTGTGAATCTAAAAATGCTATGAGAGATAAATATCCCCACTTGTTTTGATAAGTGAATAAAATTGCGAGTACGCAATTCCCAAAAGGGGGGAAGGATGTAACATCCCAGGTAAATGAAGAATAAATATTTTTCTTATTTATTAATATTTACAAATTAATGATTAATTTTACTTTAAAGGGGTTTCTATGTTTGATTGCGTACTCGATATGCAACGATAAGTTTCTTTGAAAACTTACGTTGCACACTAGTAATATAATAATATTATTTCAAATGGTAGTTAACATGTAGTCGTTGTATTGGCGGGAATGGATATAAATAACTAAAATATGATTATATATGTTTTTTAAATGTTTTTACATTTATCCAATAAATGATAAAGGCTTAAAATACGGAAAGAATTCAATTTTAGGCATTTATACACTAATTTTCACTAAAGGTTCACTTATCACCTTTTGATGGCGAACCGTCATTAAATATAGTTTTGATCACGTTTATACATTCTATTGGACCAAATATAACTCTTTTTTAGAATCAGGACATCAAAATTTACTTTGTGTAAATTTTTGGTATTTTTCCGATAAAGTTCAATTTTTTAATGAATAGTGTAAAATGTTGTATTTTAAATCAAAACCTCTTTTTAATCTAATTTATTAAGATGATTAGGTAATCATTTGAATTGGTTTTTAAGTTCAATTAGAATATATTTTTACCATTTAATCCAATAGTGGTCGTTGGAATTAATTTCACTTTAAAATCAGACTTAAACTAGTGTCAATCTTTTGATACTTATTGTTTCATAAAAACACGCTATTTGTCATGACCGCGGGATTTAATTATTAAATTAATTAATGTGACTTATATGTTTTGAATTTTGTAAAATAGACTTCATTTTTGAATTCGGAATATCAAATATAGCTTAGGGTGAATTTTTGGTATTTTTCTGAAAAACGTCAATTTTTGATGAATAGTGAAACCACTAAGTGGTACTTATAAAAAATGATTTTTCGTTTAAAAGAAATTTTACAACTTCTGTGTTTTGAATTTCAAAAATCCAACATACATGGTTTTCATTAAGAATTAAAATGTGGTTCAATGGGATTAAAATAATATTTTTGTGAATAGTAACTTATTATGTTTTTAATCGCGATTAGAGGTAATTAGTGTAGATTAAGGTAAAAATATTTTTTTAATATAATGAGATGAGCTTGACACATGTCCTACCCTCATTGATGTGTCATGTCCGCCCAAGACAATCCATGAGTCATCTTGGGGTCCCCATGGAGCCACTTTGGTAGGGAAATGACATAAATAAATTTTTATTTATTGTTAAAGTAAAAATGACACAAACATGAGATGTTTTACTAAAAAAATTTACATGGGGTTATAAAAGTCATATTTTTACTATAAATAATAATTAGAAAGATAAAAAGATTTAGTACATCATGATATTTTTTTTATAATTTTTATAAATTAATAAATTATATTATTTATGACATCATGATGATGTAGTGATTACCTCATTAATAAAGGATTTAAATAAAATGGAAACATAATGTAAAATCTATGACCTACACATGTCCAAAACCTATTGGATGGGTGGATTTCGAACCCTTATCACCTTATCCTTGAAACACATCAATGTGGGACCATTAAAATCCGAAACTCATTCTAAAATAATGTAACATTTTCTTACTTTCCAAGAGTGCCCATCCTCTCCTCTTATAAAAGGCCCCCACCTCTACCTCCTTACCCACACTCCCAAAGCCTTTGGTGTAGAGACCCGAAACTTGACGTAAATGGACATTACATTACTTTTTCGGAATACTTAGTACATAACAAAAACACACACACAAGGATCGTAATAGTTTAGTGTCTTTAGAAACTCGGAATATAATCTTCTAATCGTGGTGAAAGATCTTCAACATCTCCAATAAAGATCTTCTATTTTTTTATCTAAACCCTTTATTTATATCCTGGGGAAAAGAAAACATAAAAGGGTGAGCTCAAATGCTCAGTAAGGGTAAACAAAAGAAATATCAATCACATCGTATACACAAGCACATAACTTTTGGAAATCTTAACCTGCAAAAGAGATCATAATTTCATAACATGGGATAAATCATAGTAGTGAAATGAAATCCCAATAATCATAACATAAAAGATGAAACTTTGTGGCATACACACATAATCATAGATAATCATTTCTTGTTATTCAAGACTCATTTCCAAGACTATCTTAATGGACAAAGTCATATTCTGAACCGAATCACCCTCGTTTCAGTCCTGTTTCACTGAACCGGTATAACCTACCATTCCAGCCATGTATATCTCATGAGATATAAAATCTTTACCCAATGCATTGGAGGGAGATATAGGTCCCACCCTTCTCATAATGATACCATTCTTATGTGTGCCACAAAATCATAAACCATACATCATTGCATAACCCATGTAATAAAAATGGGAATCTTAAACATCATGACATCATAAAACAATTCATATACGATAAAGTAAATCATAAAAATAATTCCATCACAACATAATCAAATCAATGTAATAATAGGGATAAAAACAGAACCCTTTATTGTCTTATATGGAAAATAATTTTGATAAAACACTTGAACTCCATTCTTGAGGAAAATATCCTTTCTACTTCAAAAATACTTTTCCTATTTTAACATGTCATACAATTCTAAACTAAAAGAAGTTGATAAAAAATAAACTTTAAAACATGTAAAGGATGCTTCATGGAAATAATGTTTTAAAAATCCATTCATGCCGTATAAGTTAAAAAAAACATTCTTCATACTTTTGTCGGAAAAGTCAAAATGTACCTCGTACGAAAAACGACAAAAGATTCCTTTATTATCTTTTACTATTAATTAACCGAAGGGTAATATTGTATTTAAACTATTGTAAGTGGATGGAAAAAATATTACATATTTAGGGAACATGGATGTGGATGATAAAATACACCCCAGTAAATACCAAAGTATAAACAATCTCAGATAAAAATGAGATTGTGATATTTCCCTTACCTTAGGTCCGATTTGCTTCGTATGTGTCTGAACCTCCTGTATAATGATTTAAATAATGTCATTGACTTATTACAGAATCATATTCATTGTTATGATATCATATATGGTCCACTTATGACTTTATATTACCCGTTCTTTTGTAAATTCATGTTAAAGTAGCGTTTTGGGTAAAATCGTCTCATTTGTCGTTCGTGTTTTTAACTTGTAATTATTAATATGATTACTTGGATCATGATTAATTATATCCAGAATGTAAAAAATGATTTATATATAATATATATTCAGAATATATATATATATATATATATATATATAATATCGATAAATGGAATGAAATACACCGTTCATGGAGATGGTAGTCCGTACGTACAAATGAACGCTGTTTTCGTTTCCTTATTGAATTGAATGGAATTAAGAAGATGACATACATATAAATATACATAAATCCAGTATCATTATTATTTCATATATTTCATTAGTACTTATTATATATACTTTATAATCATTCATGAATGGTTAATCATTGAGAATGAATCTCATCGCGTCGTGGAGACGGTAGTCCGTACGTAGGCACGAGCGATGATATCGTTACCATGGTCGTGGAATTGTGTTGAAGTGTATGTATACTATTTCAGTATCAATATCACTTTATAATAATCATATATAGTTACTCATTATACCATTATACACATCCAATTAAGGTGGTGGCGGAAAATAGATTACACCACGGCGTGGAGACGGTATTCCGTACGTACGCACGCGCGGTGATTTCCTTTTTCCGTAGGATGGATAGAAGGTTAATTAGAGTTGTTTCATACTTATAATAACATATCAGTGTATAATAAATACTTATGTTATTACTTTATCATGAAACAACTAAATAAGAAGAAGTTGAAGAAGAAAGAAATTGAAAAAGATCGGTAATGAATATTACCTCTTTTTGACGTGCCTTCACTTAACCTCCACTTAAAGAACTATGGATGGTCTTTGAAGAAGACCAGTACCTCTAGGATGATACTAGGGAAGTGGAGAATAGATTTCTGCAGGGTTTGGATGTGCTTGAATGCTCAAATTGGTGTGAGGAGTAGAGGGAGGAGGTGCCATTTTATAAGGCCGGAGAGGGGCATCATAGGAAAATCTCAAAATATTATTTTATATTAAGGTCAAATTCGGTTTATAATGGTTAATAATGGTCTTATTTCGAAGCTAAAGTGGGTATGGGTCGAAATACTTTTATCCAATAGTATTTAGAAATGTTTAGGTTATTATTTTAACCTTATCAATTAGATTTAACTCTAAGTTAAATAATTTAACTTTTACCATGTCTTTTTGTTTTCTTACACTATATGGTTAATAAACTTACTATATGAACCCAAACGAACCCCTAGTTGTTTATTATTAATATATAGATCCTTATATAAGTCATTTGGACGAACCTTAGATTTTTAGGAATTAAATAAAAATTAATAATATAATATTTGTTTTAAAAACTAATTTATGTCAATTTTGACACTATTTGGTACATGATTTTTATGAAATTTTTAACAGAATGATAAGTTCTAAAAAAGTTACTTAAATCAACAATAACATTTCATATTAACCTAGAAAATGAGTGTAAGTCATAAAAAGTATCAAATTACATTTATTTGGGCATTTATAACATCAATTATGTAAATATTTTATTAATAAGACAATTACTGCATCATCTATGTGTCATAATAAATGATACTTATATAATCCTTAAAAATTATAAATAAATTCCTATGATGTAGATAATAGTATTATCTTTCTGGAGACTATTCATGTTCGAAGTTTCATGAAGTTTATAACTAGATTAAAATTATTATACATATAAGATTTAAGAAAGTGACATGTTGTCACATTCTTTGGTTTTAATAATAATTAAATTATTTTCATTGACAAAATTTAATTAAATTAATCTAATCCGCCCTTTAGGTGATATGGGTCGACTTTTAGTCATCCAATAGGATTTTTAAATTTGTTAGGTTAATTTTAAAATATTATATTTACCCTTAATTACCCGATTTACCTTTAACTATGGTAAATAAAATTTACCGTAGTTACTATTCATAATTCCCAAAAATAAAAAGTATCCTATTAACCTAATTTGGACCCACTGATTCTAAATATGGAATCCATTTTTTAAAATTCAATACACAGAAGTTGCAGAAATTAAATTAAAATTAATCCCGTTGTCGAATAAAAATGGGTTTTTTGTTTAAAACATTGCAAAAGATTGAATTGATTTAACCTACGAATTCAAGGTAAAATCAATGATAATGACATAAATTACAATAAATGGTAAAAATATATTCTATTTCTACTTTAAAACCATTCGATATTATAATTTAACCACATAAGATATTACGATGAAAAAAGTTGTTTTTAATTAAAATATAGCGTGTTTTTACTATTCATTAAAATGTAAAAGTTACCAGAATAATATGAAAAATTTATCCAAAGTAAATTTTTATTTCTTGATTCCAAAGAAGTATTTCATTTTGTCAAATTGAAATTATAAACATGTCAAAAACTAGATTTAAAGTGGGTGCTCTATCAAAAGGCGACAAAACTACATTTTTTGAAAAATACTTATTTTACCCGAAAATTTTATTTTGTTCTTATACCATGTTCTAGAAATGTGTAAGATGAATAATAATGTTATAAAATTCACAATTTAGTTAATACTATTCATAACTTCTATTTCATGACAATATTATAATAATATAACATTGTTTATTAAAACCTGGTATTGCGTACAACACACACTATCGAGGAAGGTCGTGATTGTGTGTAATTCAAGTCAAGTCAGGGATGTGTGTTGTCAAAGCTCCTTTTGGTGTAGCGTATAACACAAGACATTAAAAAATATTTTTCATAAAATCTCGGGGTGTTACATTATACCCCTCTTAAAATGAATTTCGCCCTCGAAATTCGTCGGGGTTATAAATGGTTTACTACTCGAAAGTTTCTTTAATAGAAACCCACATCGTAAAAAGGAATACCAAAACCAATCTTTAAAAACAAAAGTATGAAACGTAACGGTTACCCAAATAAACTAATCACTGGGTTTTCACATAGGTGAATATATGGATATGGAAGAAAAATCTAACCATCATGTTCTAATGGAGAGTGGTAGAGAACATGGCTATAGAAAATCTAGCAATCACAAAGCCATAAATTTGTGCCTATCTAAGGTACCATCTGATTAATCAGATATAAGAGCCCTAAGACAACATTTTTGGTTTTCAAGATCATTTCCCTAAAGTTGAAGAATTTGAATTAGAATAAATACTTACTTTATTTTGGTACAATCTCACTGTTGTTTGTGCCTTAAACAATTTCCACTTCATATCTTAAATAAATGAAGTTGAATTTGTTATTCGTGCAGTGTTAGCAGATCATGTGATAGAATGACGGGTCATTCCATCTGTCTCAAACAAAAGGTTAGAAAAAGTTATTAAATATACATAAGTCATTCTATAGTGATATTATTCATATATGGTTCCTAAAATGGACGTATACTTCATATATCATACACCATAATGTAATAAAACTAGTTTCTACTAAACAGGTACTTTCTGTAGGCCAGTGGTAGGCGATAAAGGCCAGTCGCACTTCGGTTGTGGGTTCGATTCCCACAGCCTTGTTCGACGCAATGGGCTGTCACCTGTCCTGCAAGTTGTCCTTTTTCTAAAACTACATTACAATAAAATCTCATCAGTAATATCGAAAATAAGTTCTATCCTTAAACAATACAAACTTATGTCCAACATAATCCATTCCAATCTTTAGGCTTATCCATAATACTGCAGTCCACTCTCATAACATAGTGAAAACGATTACCAGAGATTTAATACCATCGTTGATCCCCATATATCATAAGATATGTTTTGTTGGTCACATTACAAACATTCAATGTCTTTAATCATGTATTCTCTTGAATACCTTAGTGAAAACATGAATGCAGTCAAAATTCTATATACCCAAACCATGATATCACTTAGTCCATATATCAATCATGAGCTCATGAATACTGTTAAACATTTCATTTTCTCATTTTCCCTTCATTATGCGCATATCATCTTATTTCCAAAAAAAATATCTCAATCACTTTGATTACCACATTAGACCAACACATAAATATTCCAATACTTTATGATACCACATTATTTTGGAATCCCATTACATAAACACTTAATCATTCCACCACATCATTGTCATATTCAACATCGCTAATAGTGATCGCATGTGACTTCCCTTTTTTCCTTTGACTTCAGTGGTTGCTCATGTTGATCATCACTAACCCTTGGATTAGGGCATTTATTAGCATAATGCCCCATTTCCTTACACTTGAAGCATTGAAGTGTTGGTGGTGCGTTCTCTGAAGTGTTTGTTTTATTCACATCATTAGAATCCTTTTTTCCATTACCTCGACACTAAGATGCTCGATTACCTTCTTTTCCACACTTAAAACAATTTCTAGTCCCTTTAAGACAATCTCCACCATGCTTCTTTCCACACTTTGAGCATAAGGAAATATTCATCTTCTTTTCACCATTATTCTGAGATTTCTCCTTGAACTCCATCTTTCGTTTCTTGTCAAAAACATGAGATGGATATGTAATACCAACTTTCACTTCAACCTTGATAGCACAACGTACAATTTCTTCATATCTACTGAAGTCTCTTATAGCTAATGCCCTTCGAAGACTTGGTTTTAAGCCACTGAAAAATCGATCAACTTTACTTTCAGTTTGGATGATAATGCCAGATGCATACCTTGCAAGTCTTGTAAAATTCGCTTCGTATATACCAATAGATTCATCATCCTTTTGCTTTAGTTCAAGAAACTCCTTCTCCATATTTGTTCGAAGAATACGAGGGAAGTACTTATTGAAAAATAAGATCTTGAACTCGTCCCATTCCATGGACTCGATTTCATCTCTTTGCCTCGTATTCTTGATAAGATTCCACCATTGATCAGCTTCACCTTCCAAACGATATACTGCTAAGATGACTTTATCATGTTCAGAACATTGAAGAACTGAAAATATCTTTTTAGTGGCACAGATCCATTGTTCAGCATCAAGTGGATTAGAAGACCGACTGAAAGAAGGTGGATGTTGCCTCATGAAGGACTCAATAGAATATTGTTCCCTTCCCTGCTCATTTGGAAGTCCAGAATGATTCATAGCTTGTGTAAGTATAACAATAAGATTTTGCACTCCATCTTCCATAACATTTGTTTGTTCAGGAGGACAATCATTGCATTGTCCATTGCATTGATCAACACGGTTCCTTCGGGTTCCAGCCATCGTCTAAAATCCAAAAAGAATAGTGTGAGAGGAAAAAATCCTACTAGGGAAAACAATATAATAAAGGGGGAGTACCTTCAATATCTAACATCTTTGGTTTAATTCTATGATCGTTAGCGTAATTCTAGTACTATAACCTATACGTATACTTAACCTTAGGGACATCCCTAGACATACCTTAGAAATATCTCTAGGGATCTCACTAACGTTTTCGCATCCTAGTTTCCAATGGTTGATTAAACCTTTACTCTGATACCAACTGTAGAGACCCAAAACATGACGTACATGGACATTAAATTACTTTTTCGGAATACTTAGTACATAAAAAAAACACACACACAAGGATTGTAATAGTTTAGTGTCTTTGGAAACACTTAATATTATCTTCTAATCGTGGTGAAAGATCTTCAACATCTCCCATAAAGATCTTCTAGTTTTTTACCTAAACCCTTTCTTTATATCCTGGGGAAAAGAAAACATAAAAGGGTGAGATCAAATGCTCTGTAAAGGTAAACAAAAGAAATATCAATCACATCGTATACACAAGAACATAACTTTTGGAAATCTTAACCTGCAAAAGAGATCATAATTTCATAACATGGGATAAATCATAGTAGTGAAATGAAATAACAATAATCATAACTTAAAACATGAAACATTGTGGCATCCACACATAATCATAGAGAATCATTTCTTATTAGTCAAGACTCATTACCAAGACTATCTTAGTGGACAAAGTCCTATTCTGAACCGAGTCACCCTCGTTTCAGTCCTGTTTCACTGAACCGGTATAACCTACCATTCCAGCCATGTCTATCTCATTAGATATAAAATCTTTACCCAATGCATTGGAGGGAGATATAAGTCCCACCCATCTCATAATTATACCATTCTTATGTGTGCCACAAAATCATAAACCATACATCATTGCATAACCTATGTAATAAAAATGGGAATCTTAAACATCATGACATCATAAAACAATTCATATACGATAAAGGAATTCATAAAAATAATTCCATCACAACATAATCAAATCAATGTAATAATAGGGTTAAAAACAAACCTTTTATTATCTTAGATGGAAAATAATTTTGATAAAACACTTGAACTCCATTCTTGAGGAAAATATCCTTTCTACATCAAAAATACTTTTCCTTTTTTAACATGTCATACAATTCTAAACTAAAAGAAGTTGATAAAAAATAAACTTGAAAACATGTAAAGGAAGTTTCTTTTAAATAATGTTTTAAAAATCCATTCATGCCATATAAGTTAAAAAAACATTCTTCATAGTTTTGTCGGAAAATTCAAAAAGTGCCTCGTACGAAAAACGTCAAAAGATTCCTTTATTATCTTTTTACTAAAAATTCACCGAAGGGTAAAATTTGGATTTAAACTATTGTAAGTGGATGGAAACAATATTACATATTGAGGGAACATGTATGTGGATGATAAAATACACCCCATTAAATACCAAAGTATAAACAATCTCGGATAAAAACGAGATTGTGATATTTCCCTTACCTTAGGTCTGATTTGCATCGTAAGTGTCCGAACCTCATGTATAATGATTTAAATAATGTCATTGACTTATTACAGAATCATATTAATTGTTATGATATCATATATGGTCCACTTATGACTTTATATTACCCGTTCTTTTGTAAATTCATGTTAAAGTAGCGTTTTGGGTAAAATCGTCTCATTTGTCGTTCGTGTTTTTAACTTGTAATTATTAATATGATTAATTGGATCATGATTACTTATATCCAGAATGTAAAACATGATTTATATATAATATATATTCATAATATATATATATATATATATAATATCGATAAATGGAATGAAATACACCGTTCATGGAAACGGTAGTCCGTACGTACGCATGAACGCTGTTTTCGTTTCCTTATTGAATTGAATGGAATTAAGTAGATGACATACATATAAATATACATAAATTCAGTATCATTATTATTTCATATATTTCATTAGTACTTATTATATATACTTTATAATCATTAATGAATGGTTAATCATTGAGAATGAATATCATCGCGTCGTGGAGACGGTAGTCCGTACGTACGCACGAGCGATGATATCATTCCCATGGTCGTGGAATTGTGTTGAAGTGAATGTATACTATTTCAGTATCAATATAACTTTATAATAATCATATATAGTTACTCATTACACCATTATACCCATCCAATTAATGTGGTGGCGGAAAATAGATTACACCACGGCGTGGAGACGGTATTCCGTACGTACGCACGCGCTGTGATTTCCTTTTTTCGTAGGATGGATAGAAGGTTAATTAGAGTTGTTTAATATTTATAATAACATATCAGTATAAATTAAATACTGATTTTATTACATTATCATGAAAAAACTAAAGAATAAGAAGTTGAAGAAGAAAGAAATTGAAAAAGATCGGTAATGGATATTACCTCTTTTTGACGCGCCTTCACTTAACCTCCACTTAATGAACTATGGATGGTCTTTAAAGAATACCAGGACCTCTAGGATGATACTAGGGAAGTGGAGAAGAGATTTTAGCAGGGTTTGGCCGAGATTGAATTCTCAAATTGGTGTGAGGAGGATAGGGAGGAGCCACCTTTTATAAGGGAGGAGAGGGGCATCTTAGGAAAATCTCAAAATATTATTTTATATTAAGGTGAAATTCGGTTTATAATGGTTAAAAATTGTCTTATTTAGAAGCTAAAGTGGGGATGGGTAGAAATCCTTTCATCCAATGGGATTAAGACATGTTTAGGTTATTATTTTATTCTTATCAATTAGATTTAACTCTAAGTTAAATAATTTAACTTTTACTGTGTCTTTTTGTTTTCTTACACTATATGGTTAATAAACTTAATATATGAAGCCAAACGAACCACAAGTTGTTTATTATTAATATATCAATCCTTATCTAAGTCATTTGGACGAACCTTAGATTTTTAGGAATTAAATAACAATTAATAATATAATATTTGTTTTAAAAACTAATTTATGTCAATTTTGACACTATTTGGTACATGATTTTTATGAAATTTCTAACAGAATGATAAGTTCGAACCAAGTTACATAAATCAACAATAACATTTCATATTAACCTATAAAATTAGTTTACATCATAAAAAGTCTCAAATTACATTTATTTGGGCATTTATAACATCAATTATGTCAATATTTCATTAATAAGACAATTACTGCATCATCTATGTGTCATAATAAATGATAATTATTTAATCCCTAAAAATACTAAATAAATTTCTATGATGTAGATAATAGTATTATATTACTGGAGACAATAAATTTTCTAAGATAAATGAATTTTATCACTAGATTAAAATTATTATACTTATAATATTTAAGAAAATGACATGTTGTCACATTCTTTGGTTTTAATAATAATTAAATTATTTTCATTGACAAAATTTAATTAAATGAATCTAATCCGCCCCTTATATGATATGGGTCGACCTTTAGTCATCCAATAGGATTTTGACATTTGTTAGGGTAATTTTATAATATTATATTTACCCTTAATTACCCGATTTACCTTTAACTATGGTAAATAAAATTTACCGTAGTTACTATTCATAATTCCCAAAAATAAAAAGTAGCCTATTAACATAATTTGGACCCACTGATTCCAAATATGGAATCCATTTTTTAAAATTCAATACACAGAAGTTGCAGAAATTAAATTAAAATTAATCCCGTTGGCGAATAAAAATGGGTTTTTTTGTTTAAAACATTGCAAAAGATTGTATTGATTTAACCTACGAATTCAAGGTAAAATCAATGCTAATGACATACATTAAATTAAACGGTAAAAATATATTCTATTTATATTTTAAAACCATTAAATATTATAATTTATCCACATAAGATATTACGATGAAAAAAATTGTTTTTAATTAAAATATAGCGTGTTTTTACTATTCATTAAAATGTGAAAGTTATCAGAATAATCTGAAAATTTTATCCAAAGCAAAATTTTTATTTCTTGATTCCAATCAAGTATTTTATTTTGTCAAATTGAACTTATAAACATGAAAAAAACTAGATTTAATGAGGGTGCGCCATCAAAAGGCGACAAAACTGCATTTTTTTAGAAATACTTATTTTACCCGAAAATTTTATTTTGTTCTTATACCATGTTCTAGAAATGTGTACGATGAATAATAATTTTATAAAATTCAAAATTTAGTTAATACTATTCATAATGGCTAGTTCATGACAATATTATAATAATATAATATTGTTTATTAAAACCTGGTATTGCGTACAACACACGCTATCGAGGAAGGTCGTGATTGCGTGTAATGCAAGCCATGTCAGGGATGTGTGTTGTGAAAGCTCCTTTGGGTGTAACATATAACACAAGACATTAAAGAATATTTTTCATAAAATCTCGGGGTGTTACATTTGGCTCGGACAACCCCTGCCCATTTTGTCTCTCCACTTCCCTCTCTTACTCCTTGAATCCTCACTTTGGGCAGAAGTCTTCTCAAGAAAGCCATTGAGCTCAAATCAAAGGGAGTTACCCGATTTTATGGTAATGTCTTCACTTGAGTCCTTTTGTTTTATTTTGCTTCTCCAACCCCCTAAACTCTTATTATTTATTTCTTTTGTAACAACTCCAGTATAATCAATATACTATGATGTTTTTATAAGAAGGATTCTATCTACAATTACACACACCTACATTTAATGGTTAAAGAACATACTGTTTCCATGGATGGTGAATTTCGGCCTCCCAAAACGATGATTGTTCAACATTATTTTAACACCTTAAAAGGTGGCCATTAAGATGACACTATATTTATATATGATATATAATATATTTATGTTTTCCTTAAGCTTCTTTTTTTTCATTTTGGGAATATCCTTATGGTTTCCATTATGGGTAAACGCGATATCTTCATTTAAGGAAGTGCGGACTACCGCCTCCTCAAAGTGATATGATTCGTTAATGACATATATGGGACGTGTAAAGGATGGATTTAAAGTTATTATATATGATGTTATACTGAAGTTATAATATACCTCTATATCATTATTATTCCATTCCATAAAAATATGAAATAGAAATGAAATTAGTGTTCATGCGTACATACGGCTTACCGTCTCCATGAACGGTGAATTTCATTTCTTATACCAAAATGTAATGTACTATTATAAGTACATGTATATAATGGATATATATGATCAATGATACATCTATATGATGAATATAATTCTGGAATAAAAATATTCATACCACTCATTTAGTATTAATTCCATTAATATGACAAAGAAATGAAAGTAGCGTTCATGCGTACGTACGGCTTACCGTCTTCATGAACGGTGTATTTCATTTCTTACCTCTAAATGATTATGTAATATTATAAATACATGTATATGATGGATATATATGATATATATGATATCCAATTCCGGAATGTCATTCTGGATATAAAGAACCTTTGACTACACGAACAACATGTAATTGTAAGAAGTCCACTTTCGACTTAAGAACCAAATATCGACAAAACAAACATTATTAACTTAAATGGTTACATAATGTTTATAACATGGAAATAAGTGATATGAAAGGAATAATGAACTTGAAAAAGGTTCTTAAGAAAATAATAATTAACTCAAGTTTAATATTCAGGACGTTAAAGAACGATCGAATCAAGTCGGACCCGAGGTAAGGGACATCGTCTCAATCTCCTTTCATTGAGGCATATTTCGTTTTATACACTACATTATTTTATATGGTGTATAAACTCCTTTGAATTTTAATTTTAAAAAAAATGAATCTTTTTTTATAAAGCGTTTTACTAAACGACAAAAATGAATGTTTTTTTAAAGTACGTGGTGACAACGACATTTTCCTCCGCTGTGAGTATTATTTGGTCTTTGGCTTCCTCAACAAGCCGTAATGTTTTTAAAATAAAATAAATACCATATACTCTTTTATGTATTTTGGTATTGAAAATGGTTTTGATAAAGGATTCTATTATGTCAATATATTTAAATGATATATTGTGATTGAAATGTGGAAATGTTATCATTCCTTTATATTGGTTTTATGTTTTATGATTTTATATTGGTACTTGGACATTTGATGGGTGGTTACTTGATAAACCATATGACAGGTGGTGCCGTGAATACCAGGATGGGTGGTTATGTTATAACCTCCAATGCATTGGGTATGGAAGTCGGATGTATGGCTATTCCCTTAAGTATGTATGGAAGTTAGCCGTATGGCTATTCCATTATGTGATATGTGTGGAAGTCGACTGTATGGTTATTCCACTTATGTATGTTTATGTCCTAAGTTACCTTTATATGTTATTTTTTCTTTGTATGGGTTTTATGGTAATCGTTTTGTTACAAAAGGGTAAGTAATGATATTTTATTTAGTGAGAGTTTTTACTACATCATGAAGGTGAATGTATTACTTTGAAAAAGTATACATGGTTTACGTGATGTTTTAAAAACTAACAGTTTTCATTCTTTGTGTATCCCTTACTGATATTTTTATGTTCATCCAAAGTTTTTGAAAAGTTTTTCACAGGATAAAATGTGGAATAGGTTCAAGGAATATATGAAGGGAAAGTCATGCTATATAAAACATAGAACTAGACATGTCTCTTTTTAAGAGTTATTTTTATTTTATGGAATCATAGTAGAAGTGTCTACTTTTTAATCTTTTGAGATGTAATAGTTATGTCCTAATTCTCTAAAACTCTAAACCTGAAAAGATCCTCAATGTGAATTATTCATTTAATTCATTTTTAAATAAGGTTTAAGGCTGGGGCCTTATATTGAAAACTCTAGAATGAAACATGAACATGGATAATAAATATGTTCTAGTAGATACTTATGTAAAAACAATCTTGGATAATAAAGTTATTGTGAAATTAACCCTTACCTTGTATCCGACATGACTCATTCATTCATTAATCTTCTGAATAACAACTAAATATAATTTATACTTCATTCAGAACCCTTTTTAATTTTATTATTTCATTTATATCACTTTTTAGAACATTATAAACATTACGAACTAATTTAAGTTAATAATGGTCCTTTTGTTGATATTTGGTACTTGAGTCAAAAGTAAACTTCTTAAAGTTTAATGATGTACATGTGGTCAAAAGTTAATTATCTTCATAATGATATACATGATTTATATATCATATAAATCCTATATATCCATTATATAAATTTATTTATAACAGTACATAACATTTAGAGATAAGAAATGAAATACACCATTCATGGTGATGGTAAGCCGTACATACACATGAATGCTAAATTCATTTCTTATTCATATTATAATTGAATTAAGAAATAATGATAAAAAGTTATATTATAATTATAGTATAATTTCATATATAATTTTTGTAACTCCATTCTTTATGTATTCCATGTATGGCAACCATGAATCATATCATTTTGAGCGGGAGGTAGTCCACAATTCCTCAAATGAAATTATCACATTTACCCATTATTGAAACCATTAAGGTATAATATAAATGAAAAAATATGCATCGAAACAATATAAATATAATATATTTGAAATTTAAATATATTTCCATGTTAATGGCCACTATAAGAGGCGGTAGGATATAATTGATTAGTCATCGTTTCATAAGGCAGTAGTTTTCCATCCACATAAATAGTATGTTCTTTTCACATTAGATGGAGGTCTGTGTAAGGGTAGATCGAATCCCTCTCCTAAAAGCAAATGTTTATATTGAGGATACTGTTTTTGTTATAAAATAAAGTAATAAAATGATTTTATGGGGTTGTAGAAGTAAAATAAAAGAAGATAACTTTTGGGAAGATATTGCCTTAAAATTGGGTAACTCCAATTGGTTTGATACAAAAGGATTTCTTGTAGTTATTTTTGCCAAAGGTAAGGATTCTAGGTGGATTTTAGGGATATTGATAGCTTATTTTTACAGATTTTGGACGATCCAATGGGTTTGAGAGGTGTGAGTTATGGGTTAGAGGTGAGGGATTTTTATAAGGGGAGGTGGGGCTCTTTAGGAAACATTGAAAATATTATTTTTATTATATAATTATTTAAGATTATAATGGATAAAAATTAAATTATTCTTAGCCTTAAATGGTTATCAGTCTAAATACACTCAACCAAATGTTTGTAGACATGTCTAGAATACAATTTTAGCCTTATATTATTATATTTAACTCTTAGTTGAATAGTTTAAATTTTACCTTGTCTTCTTGTATTCTTACACTATATGGTTATTAATATTACGATGAACATCCAAATTAACCTCAAGTGGTTCATAAATGACATATTTAATATTTTTTATTCCAATTTTTCGAACCATATATTTTTAGGAATAATATATCCCCCAATAATATAGTATTTGTTTTTATAATTTTTTTTTTCAATTTTGACACTATTTGGTTTTTTGTTTTTATGAAAATTTTAACAACCATATCACTTCGAAGAAAATCTATCCAATAAACCTTAACATGTCATATTAAATTATAAAATTATTGGAATTCATCAAATGTTTCAAATTAAATTTATTTGGATATTTATTACATAATTTATTATTACCATTCATTAAAAGGTAATTATTTTATCATCATTGATTCATAAATAAATATAATTTTTTAATGTCTAAAAATTATAAATAAAATACTATTATGTAGGAAATCATTTTATCTTTTTATGAAATATTTATATTTGAATTTATCTTATGTATATTCTTATATTAAAAATGTTTTAGTTAATAATCATTGAATTTAACACTTTTAAGTCTTCTTTAAATAAAAAATTAACAAATGTCCTAATCTAATACAAGTGGACCTAAAGTATAATATTTTATTACTAAGGATTATTTGGTCGAATTACACTTATCCAATAAAATTATGACATGTGTTAGGATAATTATAATATCATTTAACCCTTAATTTCCCTATTTACTTTTAATCGTGGAAAATAAAAGTCAAAAGTTACTATTCACCAAAAATTATTTTAATCATATTGAACCACATTTTACTTACAGAGGTTAACAATGTGTCTTGTATTTTGGAAATTAAACTCACATAAGTAGTAAAATTATGTTTTTTTTAAATTTCCAAATGCTCATAGAAGGTGGATAAAACACTGTAAAAACTTCAATAAAATTTTATATATCTAGAAATACTATAATATGACTAAAATTAATTATATTGAACATATATAGGTATTATTTATATATTTTTACTGAAAAAAAATTAATATAAAAGAACTAATTACTTAAATAAAATGTCGATTTTAAACTATAATGCAGTGATTTTCACTATTCATAAAAAATTCAATGATTTTCGAAAAATACCATAAATTCACCCTAAGCTAATTTTTATATTCTAAAAACAAAAATGAATCATATTTTACAAAATTCAAAACATATAGGTTTCATTTATTAATTTAAAAATAATTCTCGTTGACAAAACCAAAAAGTGGAGTTTTTAAACAAGTAAAAACTATTAAAAGATTGACATTTGTATATGTCAAATTTAAATGTGAAATAACATATAATGAAAAAAATTGTATTAAATTATAAAAATATAATCTAATTATACTTCCAAACAACTCAAATATATAATTTATCATTGTAAATTATTTTGAATAAAAAAGTTATTTTCATATAGAATTTAGTATTTTTCACTATTCTCCAAAATATGAAATTTCTCAGAAAAACAACAAAAATTTATCAAAACTAATTTTTTATATCCTAATTCTAAATAAGAAGTTCATTTATCAAATTGAATATATTAATGTTTAAAATATTTGATTTAAAAAGGGTTACCATTAAATGGTGGTAAAATTGTTTTTTTAATATTTATTTTTTCTAAACAACGAATTTTTTCTTATATTATGCTTATGAAACACACCATATAGATTCTAAAAATTTATAGAGTATATAAAATTAAAAAATAAGTTAATACTATTCATTACAACATTTCGAAAGAATATTTTGGTATGTCATGGTGCGCTCGATTTTGGTGTTGCGTGTAGCACAAGATATTGAATTACATTAAATATATAACGTGCTCTGAAATACTGGGGTGTTAAATTCTACCATCCATCATTAAATTGAATCCTCGTAAGTTTAAATTGTTCTTCATAAATAAATGGATAAAAATAGAAAAATACATTTGTGGAAAACCCATAGTAGAAATTGGGTTAATACAATTTAGTCTTAATAAGACGGAAAGGGAAATAAAAAAGAAACCACTAGATTATGATATCTATTAGGAGAACATTGGTGGATATTAGAAACAAATATTTATAGGGAAAACATAAATATTTATAGAGAGTGATTGAGATCATCAATCACAATCCCGTGTAAAATATTGGGCCTCAAAGCCATTAATCTATGATGATTTCAAATATCGTTGGTTTAACAAAACATAAGGTATTAGAACAATTTTTTTATTGAAGATCCATTACCTAATGTTTATGAATTAATTTATTCAACGAATAATAGGAAAAAATATAATTTACATGTATAGTTTCATCCTTCAACTAATTCCTACCACAAACACATCATTCACTCCAAAAGATAATAGAATTCAAAAATATTCTATTTATTATAATTTTATAGGGTTCTAAAAATAATGAATTTTATAATTCACTTGTCAAAATATTTAAAAAAAACAAAATTATACAATCTAGGACATCATGTAGGACAGTGGTAGGTGATTCACCCTTGTTGCCCTTCGGTTGTGGGTTCAAGTCTTGCGGCATCGCCGGATGCGACGAGTTGTCGCTCGACCACTAGGTTGTCCTTTTTATAATAATACATAAATAATCTTAAAAATTTTTATAACCTTGACAATATTATCCAACTAAAAACATAATCCATTCCATCCTTTAGTCTTATCCATAATACTTAGGTCCAAACACACGTTCCAAAATTTATAAGGAATGCAATCAGAATAAAGATCTTTTTTTACGTAATAACACGTAATATCTTCATCATGTATTCTTTTAAAACATGGTAACACCTTTAATTACCATAAAACCATATTGATTACTTTCATGATCCCTTATTCTTTATAGAATATTTCATATGTTATTTATATCCAAAAATGATGTAAACTCCAACAAAAATGGAATAAACAAAAAACAACATAGTTTCAAGGTAGTCAAGAATATTGAATCCAAATCGATAATATATTATTACAAAACCACTAACTCAGCATCAGAACCTTATAATCTCATATCCTCAAAAAATAGTAATGCAGTACAATCCTTATTCATTACCATAATTTACATAACTGGTACATCATCGATACAACACTGAAATGACATAATTCATTAATAACAATATAAGAACACTAGTCATTCCTCTTCATCTGTGGTAATATCACAATATGATTATTATCCAATAGAATCATTTGAGGTATACTCTGAGTATTGGGACATTGAATCACATAGTGTCCGAACTCATTTCGGATGAATCATTTTACATTTTTAACCATTTTCATACACTAAAAATCACATAGTTTGGGTCCTTTTCCTCCACACTTTTTTTAAACCCCCAATATCTTCAACCATTTACAAAGGTGATTCGTTCCACAGTTATCACATATGGGAAAATAATTCATTCACATATTCCCTTTATCCATCTTTCTCTCTTCCATCCAATTCTTCTCATGCTTCCCTTCAAATCCATAAGACTCATAGAATTCATTACATATATTATTAACACATGAAACTATTTCTTCACATGATGAGAATATATTGGATATTATTTACCATTTAAATGAAAGCTTAATAGCATGAAAGATATGGTCTTTCTTCATGTTTCAATCTTGTGTATTTCCTGAATTCTCATTCCTTTTACTAGGAGTAATTTCATAACAACGGCATACACTAGGTTAGTTTATGAATCACACTACATAATTATAAACTTTTAAAATACCTAACATAAATAGAAAATATTATGCATTTAATCTATAATTATAATTTTTTTCTCTGTGAAATTATTTACTCTTAAATAATTTATAATTTATTGTAATTAAAATATTAATTCTACAAAGCATATCATCCACGAGTGTCGTAACCTAGAGTTCGACAAGGCCAGTTGTTGTGCACTAGGATACCTCGGGTCAAGCCCGAAACTCTTTATCGGAGTTTTCACTCCTAGGTACATATGGGCCAAATCCACCTCTACCTTCTCATATTTAGACAATGATCTATTGCATGGAAAATACAAAAGAGTTCTACATTACCACAATTCTAGAATGTTCTTTTATAATAGTCCTCAGTGTCTATATTAGGGTAACGTTCTCTAATTATAGTTCATCTAAATCTATTTCCAAAGTTGTTGCTAGACATCCTCTGATACCAACTATAATTCCCCAACCCCAGAATCCCATAGTCCGTTCATTATTTTAATACAATGGCATGATTATAAGGAAACAAGTCCCGATGGACTGATCATTTTAGCAGGCTTGGAAAATAGATTACATACATGAATGTTACATTACACTTTATAATATTCAAAACATGATTAATAATAATTTTACAACACCATTGTTCCCTTATCATAACCCTATATCTCAATCAAAAAAACACTTAGTCGGATCTTGAGAATATAAAACATAATAATGTGGTGTGCTCAGATACTCAGTAAGGGTAAACAATTGAGCAGAATCGTTAAACTTTTAAGGAATGATCTGTAATAAACAAACAACCTTTAAAACAAAAACATGACCATAATATGTCAAAATTAAATCTAACATTACCATATTAACATGCACATGGATATTCTACTACTTGAATAATCACATGTAATAACTAAATTCATAATGAGGGAATGCATAATGTCCTACATTCTGAAACATCATGTCAATGCCTCAGTCAAGACTTCTAAAAATGTTTTAGGATTCGGCCAAAACCATATATCAAATTGGGAAAGGCCTAGGTCAATTCCACTTCTAATTTTCTCAGGAGACGTACTGATGCATTTAGAAGTTGTAGCCGGCTCCACTCATCACTTACTAAGCCCAATGCAGTCATCATATGAAAATGTTTAAATATAACATAAACATTCGTATTAAAACTAGCATATGAAATGTCAATACTTGATACATAAGCCATGAATGGTATAAAAATAACCCATACACAATCAAACATATATCATTCAATAAAATATGGATAATTGTTTTATAATAAATAAACCAAAAAAAATAATAAAATAAAATTATGGATATTGGCATTGATGAAAATAGTCAGAATAATTATTTATGATAAATATCCCATTTTTCCTGAAAACGTTTAAAAGTAACACTTTTTATCAAGAAGATATTAGTAATATATTTTTATATCAAAGTTTCCCATACCACTTTGAAAAATTTAAATAAAATATAATTTTATAACATTCATGTCCATATAAATAAATCCTTAAAACCTTTTTTTAAATATTGACATAAATGAGGAAGGTTTAGATGAATAAATATTTAAACAATTTAAAATAATGTTTTAGTAAAAAGAACCTCAAAAATAAATCTGTTGAAAAATCTTTTCCGAAACATGAACATGGATAATAAATATGTCTTATTTGATACCTATGTAAAAACAATCTCAGATAATAAAGAGATTGGGAAATTTGCCCATACCTTGTATCCGACTTGACCTGTTTGTTCTTTAATATCCTGAATAACAAACTAAAGTTATTTTCCACTTTCTTCAGAAATCTTTTCAAATTTATTATTTCATTTATATAACTTATTAGCATTTTATAAACATTATTTACTCATTTTTGTTAATAATGATCTTTTTGATGATATTTTGTACTTTGGTCAAAAGTAAATTACTTATAATTACATGATCTCTAAGAGGTCATAAGTACTTTATTTAGAGAATGATATTACTGATTTAGACATCATATATATCATATATATCTATAATATATGTGTATTTATTATAGTACATAACATTTGGATATATGAAATGAAATGTACTATTCATGGAGACTGTAAGTTGTACGTACTAATGAACGCAACATCCATTTATTATTTGTATTTTAATTGAATGAATAAATAATGATACATATTTATATTATAAATCCAGTATAATATAATATATAATATTATTAACTCCATCCTTCATACGTTATATGTATGGAAGAAATGAGTCGTATCATTTTGAGGGGGTGATAGTCCGCCCTTCCTCAAATGAAATTATCCCATCTACCCATTATAGAAACCAAAAATGTATGCTATAAATGAAAAACATGAAAGAAAAAGAAATAATATTAATATAAAATATTTTACATATAAATACAGTTCCATTTTTATTTCCATAATTAGAGGTGGTAGGAGATAATTGATCAATCATCGTTTTGTGTGGTAGTAGTTTGTCATCCACAGAAACAATATGTTATTTTCTGATTAGATAGAGGTGTGTGTAATTGTATTTTTAATCCATATCATAAGAAAAACATAGTTTATTTAGAATAATAGTGTTGTTAAAATAATGTAATAAAAAAAATTTAGGGTATTGGAGAAGTGAAACAAAAGAATAGAAATTTTGGGAAGACATTGCCTTAAAATTGGGTTACTCCCTTTGGTTTGATCAAAAATGATTTCTTGTAGTGCCTTTTTTATAAGGTAAGGATTATAGGTAGAAGGGAGGGATCTTGAGAGCTTATTTGGGGAGATGTTAGATGATCCAAGTGTCTTTAGAGGTGTGAGTATTGGGATAGAGGTGAGGGTTTTTTATAAGAGGGGGAGAGGCTCTTTAGGAATCATTGAAAATATTATTATATTATATAATGATTTTCAGTTGAAATATCTCCAAATGAAATTATTCCGATCCATAGATGGTTATGTTTCGAAATCAATTTATCCAATAGGTTTCAGACATGTTTAGGTTAAAATTGTAACCATATATTTTTCGATTTAACTCCTAGTTAAATAATTTAACTTTTACCATGTCTTCTTGTATTTTTACAATATATGGTTGTTAAAATTACTCTATACTTACAAGAGAACCTTAAGTGGTTCATAAATGACATATATAATATTCTTTATGACCATTGGATGAGCCTTAGATTTTTAGGAATATTATATCAACCAATAATATAGTATTTGTTTTAAAAATTATTTTTTGTCAATTTTGACACTATATTGTATTTTGTTTTTATGAAATTCATAAAAACTGTATCACTTCAAACAAATTTATTTAATCAACCCTAACATGTCATATTAACTTATGAAATTCTTTAAATTCCTCAAAATTCTCTAATTAAATTTATTTGGATATTTATAACATCAATTATTATAACCATTCATTAAAAGGAAATTTATGCCTCATCATAGTGTCATACATAAATTTAATTATTTAATGTCTAAAATTTATAAATAAAATACCATTATTATAGAAATAATAAAATATTTATAATGAATATTTATATTCTAATTCATCTAATGTATAACCCAGTATTAAAAATGGTTTAGTTAATAAACATTGAATTTAACACTTTTACCTCTTCCTTAAATAAAATAATAACAAATTTTATAATCTGATAAATGTAGACATAAAGGATCATATTTTATTTATGAGAATGTTTTTATTGAATTAGACTTATCCAGTAGAATTATGACATGTGTTACGGTAATTATAATATCATTTTTACCCTTAATAACCTTATTTACTTTTAACTGTGGTAAATAAAAGTCAAAAGATAATATTCACAAAAAATTATTTGAATCCTATTGAACTAAATTTTACATACTGAGGATAAATCTGTCTCTCAGATTTTTGAAATTCAGCTCATTGAAGTGGTAAAATTATATATTATGGAAATTTTCAAATGCTCAAAAATGTGGGTAAAAATGGTAAAAAGTTCAATAAAAATTTTATATATGTAAACATATTATAAAATGGACACAATGAATTATATTGAACATATATAGGTACTATGTATCTTTTTAGACCTGAAAAAAATAAAATAATATAACTAATTACTTAAATAAAAAGTATGTTTGAAATAATAAGGCACTGTTTTTCATTATTCATAAAAAATTTAATGATTTCAGAAAAATACTAAATAGTCACCCTAAGATAATTTTGATATTTCAAACTCAAAAATTAAATCTATTTTACCAAATTCAAAACATAAAAGTTTAATTTATTAATTTAAATTAATTCCGGTTGTCAAAACCAAAAAGCGGGTTTTAAAAAAAACTATCAAAAGATTGACATGTGTTTATGTCAAATTTAAATATGAAATTACTTATAATGACAAAAATTATATTAAACTATAAAATTATAATCTATTTATACATCCAAACCATTAGAATTTAAAACTAAACACTATAAATTTTTTTGATTAAAAAAGTTATTTTCAGTTAAAATTTAGTATTTTTCACTATTCGCCCAAATGTTAAATTCATCAGAAAGACACCAAAATATTATCGAAACTAAATTATTTTATCTTTATTTTAAATAATAATTTTATTTTTCAAAATAAAAATATAAAAGTTCCAAATATTGAATTTAAAAAAGATGGCCATTAAAAGGCGGAAAGATTACAATTTTTGAAAAATATTTATTTTATCTGAAAAAATGACTTTGTTCTTATATTATTTCTATAAAACACATAATATGGATTATCAAATTTTATAGAGTATATAATATTCAAAATTCAGTTAATACTATTCATAACTACTTTTTGAACGGCTAATTTGTATGTCGTGGTGCGCTCGATCCTGGTGTTGCATGTAGTGCAAGCTGTTGAATTACTTTGAAGATATAACATACTATGAAAACATGGGGTTTTACAACTGGGTATTCTCCATGGTCTGATAGGGGATATCTTCAATCAATTTAGTGTAGTAATTAGAATGGATTTATTTACCATCGGCTTCTTAGATTATCTATTATAGTTTCCTGCATCAATTTGTTAATATTTATGAAACAAAAATAGGATCTAACACTATAAAATTATGCAATTTTCTGATTAACAAGGTACTTTAGTCATTGATGATATTATGAGGGCACTACCTCATGCATATTGGGCCATGACATTCCCATAAACATTTTAAATTCCATGTTTGGGCATACCAACAACAATATGGAGTCAAAATGAGGACTATAAATTGGTTCAACAACTAGATCCCAGTGAGGGGCCACAATTTAAATTTTTAATACTCCAAAATTTTCAAGATGTTCGGAGACAAATCAGGTTAAATATGTTAAAAATGTTAGGGGGTTCAAATCATTAATATGTTATTCACTGAATTTTTATAGAATGGAGCTTCAAAACATTCAATATCAACAATATTTCTTGATATGTAAATATTCATGATTATTCCATTTTTTTGACTTGTTAGTATTGTTATTTTGAAGAAATGACTGTGTGAAATTCCTTATAGACAATACTCGTGTGATATTCAATATTTCCAACAACTTTTGAATTAAATTATCCTAATCATGAATGATATTATATAAGGTATTACATTATTTCTATGAAAAAATGAATGTAATTTGAGATTTAGTTCTTTTATAAGAATATAACAATATGAATAAGTAATTATAATTTTGAGAAATAGGATTGTGTTATCTACCCTGATGTTGTTCCATATATTGAGGTTTATTGGGTCAGGCTGACCATGCCAAAAAATTCCTTACTTGATTGGAAGTGTGGTATATCCTCACTATCTATGGGTTGAGATGAACTATTGGAACCAAGGTTGTTTTGAGTAGAAAATGTATTATGTTTTTTTTCAATCATCATTAGAAGATATTGATGTTTTAAATGAATGGGATCAAACAATTCAATAAAAAAACTTATTAAAGGTTGTGTCATTTTCTAGTGAATACAAAATTTTTGTGTCTAAAAATTGGAAAATGGAGATAATAGTAGAGTGTTTCAACTATTTTTTTTGTGGATTGGAAACATTCACGCAAGGAATGTCTTGGGATCATTGTATCAAAATATGGAAAAAATATGCACATGATTTACATGTGTGAAAAAGATGAAGATCTGCAGAAAAATATTATGTGCCTAATGTAATGTCAAAAGGGGTTTTGCATGCTCAGAATGAATCTAATACACACTGGAAAATACATGTTAGAAACCTAGATTTAGGGTTATCAAGTATTAAAAAAAAGCGGCTACCCCCAAGGAAAATTAAAATAATTTTCTAGAAATGATACAATATCTCTAACTTGAAAAATATTTCCAAAAGAATGAATTACAGAGGGTTAATCATCTTCACATGGTATTCCTTTTGTATGGAAATTCCAAGTAATGTCTTTGTGATAGTTTCATGATATATAAGGGTTGTGTGTAAAAAAGGTGTTGCGCATAAGTTATCATATGATAAAAATCCCAAATCCAACATGGAAGATCATTTATTCCACACAAGTACAGTGTTATGATTCTATCATGATGTTGATATCTGATTTGTGTGATCATTTATTTAATGTGAATCATTTTCAGACATTGATTCAAGTAGTTACTTATACTATACAGAGTCAAAGACTTCAATTCCAATATTTTGATGATAAATTCAATTCGATAAATAGGGTATGAATTCACACGAAACAGAGAGAAAAGGGAGTCATCAAAAGTGTTTTTCGGGATAGAGTGAGAATTCCCAAATTATTCATAAAGGAATTTTGTCTCTAATAAAGTGATTGTGACAAAAAATCTGTATTCCACATCAGATTATGATTTCTTTATTTTGGTACGTTCGACACACAGTAGGTATGTGATCCTTGGATGTAGCCAGTAGTTGTAAACTACGTAAATGTGTTGTTTTGTCATACTATACTTGATTTTTTTATTATTGATCTAATCCATTATACATGTTCATATGTTCTACCAATTTTGTAATAAGCTCCATCACATTAAAAGAAACAATTTGACACCCTTATTCACCCATCCCCTATCTGCGTGATTTAGGGTCCTACAAGTGGTATTAGAGGGTATAGGATAATGGTTCAATATATTTCCTTCCATGCAGTCATGGAGAACCATTTAAATGTGAAATGATTTCCCCTTTTTGATAAAATAAAACTTAAGGTAAGGTTGAAAAATATGAGATCTCATTTATAATCTCTTGGATTGGAATTCATTTTTTTCAATAGTTTGAGGAATACAAGTCAATGAACCAACATGAATTTATGACTAATAGAGGCCAAAGAAAGCATGATAGAGATTCTATTTAATACAATTCTCTGACTACAGAACATTATGATCAAATATATCAAATGGTGTGGTGGTAAACTTAATAAAATCTCATGTGGTAAAAATGTGAGAATATATATGAAGGAGTCAAAAATGTAAAGGAGGATAAACTATAGTTCTTAAATCATAGGATTGATGATCTATAGATACATCCTGATGAGAATGAAGATTCCTTCTTCAATAAAATTAATTATGTAGTAGGATAAATTTGATGTCATGGAGAAGATATAAATTAAATTGAAATTATTAATATGATTATGAGAAGTCTTGAACCACATTATATATAAAAATTTTCATCCCATGAGGAATGGGATATATCTACACTTTCTCTAGATGATTTGTTGACCAGTATAGTGGCATTTGAAATGATATTACATCTAGATGATTTGATGACAAGTATAAGAAAGAAAATGGAGTTGAAATCAATGGAAATTTTTTTTAAAGATACAATGTTAATGTAGATAATTAAGAAGGAAAACATCATTCAATCTTTTCCAATAAATTAAAGAGAAGAAAAGTTAAATTCTATGTAATGCATCCCTTGGCATGTTTTCTTTCTGGTAATTATGGGAACATTGTATCTCAGTTCTCAAGGAAGATTACTAATGATAAAGGTGAAGCTGGAAAATTAGAGATTCCATATAAACGGTTTCTAAAAAACAAATAATCAAAACTAGAAAGACACTACAGAAAAAATATTCTGTCTTCGATTAAGAAGATGATGATAATTAATTCATTGAAGAAGATGAACCCGAGTTTAAATTTTGGAACCCAGAATCTATGGTGGATATCGTTTAGAAGTTATAAGAATAAAAAGAAAATCTAGAGATCATTAGTTTTGTACTGATACTGATCATAAGATATAACATAAGGATTATATTGGTAAGCATTATAATCAAATAAAAATATGAAAAAAGTAGAAATCAAATGTTGAAGAATAATTAGAAAACGGTGATTAGCATATGTATGAAATTGAACGAATTGAAGAATTAGTGAATATAATGTCAATGAATCTTGAAGGCATATAATATGTAGTAAAAATGATGTCGAAAATTGAATAATAGGAAAATGTAATCATTGTCCACAACTACAGACTAGAAGAGACATTAAGGACTATTGATGGTCTTGAAGAAGAAGGGATTTCAATTAAGAGTAATCATTAAATTTATTTAACTATATATGAATCAATGAATATAATATAGTTTTGAAGTTTCATATATTTTGAGCAACTGGAGATATAAAAATGTATTTTGATGGAGTTGAAATGATTTTGAATGATCAATGACCTGCATACACGGGATATAGCGGAATCAATTATGATGCTAGAAACCTAAAATGCATTAAATTATGTGGACAAAAATAAAAAAAAATTGAATGTTGGAAATGACGAAAAGACACCTAAAGATATAAAAAAGAAACACTCAATTCAAATTGAAATAACTGAATAATTTTCTTATGTATCAAGAAATGATAGGAATCCATAATATTTTAATTATGGAAGAAGGCATGAGGAGTAATCGAAATGTGACAAAATTTCTAGTTATAAAGTGTCAATTTTGTGGTTTTCTATACCATACCATGTCATATTTTGAAGATTCAAGGGGATATTTGAATGGGAAATATCTAGGAGTTCAAAAAAGGATAAACCATTCATATCCTACATCTTATAGAAGAAATAATTTCAATGGAAATTGTCTTGATTGTTTCGATTTTGGACATAAAGCAATGTATTGTCGGAAGATCATTAATTGGAGAAATTTGTAGAAAACTGAGATACATTACCATATTTCCTAACCAGTATGTGTTTCAATTGAAATCAAGTTTTCTTCTTTTGAAGAAGATTATGAATATGAAAAATTGATGGATGAAGAAATATATCCGAAATGACATCCCTATCTTATACACAATATAAAATTTCGTGTAGGGAAAATTGGAAAAATGAAAAAACCAACCTTAGAGAGTTAGATCTCAATGCTAAAAAGAACAAAAACACTTGGATCCTTGATAGTGGGTGCTCATATACTATGTCGGGAAATGAAGAACAATTAAAAATGAAAATAAAATGATTTATGTAATTTTATGGGTTGGTAATGATGTTTCATTAAAGATAAAATGATATTTAGGTACTAAACTAGATTATGGAAAGCTAAAGAAAAATAAACTTCGTTATTTGGATGGCTTGCATCACAATCAAATAAGTGAGATTCAACTCTGTTACTCACGACTTATGGTGGCATTAAATGAAAAAGGTCAATCTATAAAGTCAATAATAGTGAATTCTTTAATTATGTGTTGTAAAATATAAGGCAATATATATCATGTAAATAGTGAAGAGAACTGTTTCTATCTAACTGATGAAGAAGAAAAAATCATTCGTCATCGACTGTTGGGACACATCAACCAAAAACACATGGAAAATATATCAATGATGAACATATTCATTGATATCCCCAATATGAAACATGAATGAGAATAGTCTTGTGATAATTTTTTATGAGGGAAGTCAGTATGCAGTTATTACCATCTAAAGTTGAGGTGGGAAATAAATCTTATTAATCTCATCAATATAGACTTATATAGTCAGATAAATGTTTTAAAATTGAATGGATAAATTTATTCCATCATTTTTATTAATGATTATAGTAGAAGGTATTCTGTAACAGTTATTCACAGGAAATGTAAAGATCTTTACTACATGAAAACCTATTGTTGAATCGCCACAAATGATATGAGACCAACAATCAATGTTATATGATCTGATAATGGAGGGGAATACAAATCTATAGAGTTTAAAATTTACATAGAGAAACATGTAATAAAACATAAGGTGGATTTTATGAATCCCCATAGAAAAATGGAGTCATTGAGTATAAGAATAAATAATATAACAATATGGTAAGAACTATGCTGATTATGAGTTATATCAATGACATTAATGGAAAGAGGCCATTCAAGCCATAAATTATATTCAAAATTCAACAGGGCCTTATATGGGTGAAACCAAGACAGTATATTAGTGGTGGAATTTATGGAATCCATATTTATGGAATTTCCGTGTTATTGGAAGTATATGTTTTATAAATAATAATGAAGGATGTCATGGAAAGTATGGTGATGCAGAATATGAAGGAATATTCCTCAGATATTCAAGGGATAGAGAATCCTACATGTGTTTCAATAAGAATCTCAGAATAATTATAGAAATTATTGATGTTAAGGTTGTTGAAGATAAGACCAAAAATACAATGAGCAGATCATATGATGATGTGATTGGGGATGCAGATGAAAATACATAATGAATATATTCAAATGAAAATGTTGAGGAAGGATTGAAAAACATTCAAAGGTCAAAAAACAATGTTGATTAAATGAAGAATCAGAAGATGAACCCAATTATGATGAAATGTTTTCAAAAATTCAAATGATAAATTGAATTGCAGAAATTGATCAATCCAATATCATTGGGGATGGGACACCTCCAACATAGATAAGGATAATGAATAATAATTTACAATATTAAATCCATTCAGTTATTGAACCATCCAAATTTGATGATGTTTCAAATGTTAAATCATGGCATAATTCCATGAATGAAAATTTGGATCAAATAGAAAAGATGTAAACATGAGATCTAGTCAAGAGACCCTAAGGTCACAATATGAATCGTAAAAAGTTTAATTTTGTGAATAAAAATGATGAGAGTGGTATTGTTATTAGAGATAAGGTGTGATTGATTTCTAAAGGATACTTATAGATTGAATGTGGGTAGTTGATGAAGTATTTCCTCTAGTGGATATACTAGAGTTGACCATGATTTTCCTGGATTTGAAATTTTTGTGTGGATATAATTTCTATCATATGGATGTCAAAAAATAAATCTTAAATGTATTTCTTGATGAATGTTTCTATATCAAACAAATGGTGGGACTTTAATTGGAAATGATGAAATAAAGTATTGTTGACTGAAAAGGATCTCATTGGTGTAAATTTAACACCATGAGCTTTATATTCTCCTCTATATTGATATGTGATTATTCACAAATTTAAAAGAGGAGGTTTCAACGACATCATCTATGTGAATAAATGATTTGAAAATCAATTTATGGTGTTGGTATGTGTGGATGATATTATATTTGGTAGAAGAATGATTATATATCTATATGGATTTTCCCATAAAATAATATCTGAATTTGAAATGTCATTGATTGTTGAACTCACATGTTTCTTGGGGTTTCAAGTGATTCATAAAAATACTATAGGTTTATCATTCAGGAAAATTATGCAAGAGAGTTTCTAATGAAAATCAATATTCAAGACTCCAAACCAATGTCAACACAAATTGTTGTTGGAATTAATCTTGAAAAACATAATGATGGGAAATAATTAGATTCTATAATGTACATGAGAATCATTGGAATCTTATAGTACTTAAAATGTCATGACAAAATATTGTCTTTTCAATATTCATAGCGGCATGTATTTAGAGTAATATGTATAGAGAACATTGGAACCAATGAAAACAATCATGAGGTATGTTTAAGTTATTTACAATTATACCTTATATAATTCCTCTTGAATGTAAAATAAACCATCAACAGTTTCTGATGTTGGGATGGATGGAGATGTGTTGGCTTGAAATTCCACAATTGGTGGGCCATTCATTATTTTCTTGAAATGTGTGGACTATTTCAATAATAAAAAATAAAAGTATTCTTTTTTTACTTCTGAACATGATTATATCTCTGCTACAAATGAATTCATATAGATACTATGGATGATACAACAATAGGCTGAAATTAGTGATGATGTAAAACAAAAAATGGTGATTCACTATGATAATTAGAGTGCATTTTATTTTATGTAGAATCATGTTCAACATTCTCATATGAATCATATTGAAATCAAATATCACTTTATTAAGGGAATGGATGAAGAATATATTATTAAAATAGATCTTGTTGGAACTAATTATCAAGTGGGAAACATACTGACCAAGCCATTATCCACACAAATGTTTGAGAAACATCCATTGGAACGTGATGTTCATCCACCTCGCAAATCATGATGTGGTCACAAAATTACCCCTCTCCCCTGTTATGTAAATTATTTTATAATATTTTTTGTGTTGTGATATAATTTTATGGGGAAGATATGATCTAGGGGTACTATGTTTTGAGAACAAAAATTTAAAAATAGAAGTGTTTGGGATTATTTCCAATGGGGAAGAAACAATAAATTAAATGGTAAAAAGGAGGAGGGTTAAATGTTTTTATGGTTATAGGAGAATGGGTAATGGATAATGATGATCATTCAGTGTTATGGGGTTATTATTTAGGAAATTTAATGATTCCGTAACATGGTGAGAGAATATCATGGACATCCTTAAGCATTCCAAAACATGGGAAGACAATTTAAGATTCCCCACATTTTTTCTAAACTGAGAATTTATCATGTATACTTAGAGTGTTGGATTGATTGATTCTTAAATATCAGGTTTTGATTATGGTTGGTGCTCTATTATATTTATCTAGAGATTGATAATAAACCCAAAGAGGGAGATTATTTGATCCAATGATTTTTTGTTCTTCAAATGGTGTGTGGTTTGTGATTTTTTTCAATCCTCATTAGAATATCAATATTTTTTCAAGGAAAGGGGTAATGTAGTTTAAAGACAATAGTATTTATGGTCACAGCGTTTCCCAATTATTTCCAAATGTTTCTGTCCAAAATTTATAAAATGGAGATAATTATAGGTAGTTCAATGCAAGAATGATGGTGGTTCATATAGTTGCTTTTAAGGCTTCTTTTGGGATCATTGCATCAAATTATCGAAATGGGAAGAAGTCAATTAAATATTTAAATGTGTGTAAAATATGAGGTTGTGGGGAAGAATCTTATGCACCCATTGCGACATGAAATGGGATTTTGCACTCTGGTAATGAATCTTATGTTCACTGACAAAGATGCATTAGAAAATATCATGTAGGGTCATTGAGGTCTATAAATAGGTAACAACCCCCATGGAAGATTAATTGAATTCTCCATGAAATATCTGGTTTCTCTTCCATGAGAATGATTTTGATGTTAAAAAATTGTATAGAGTTAATATTGTGGTAATGGTGTTCATATAGTCTGAAAATTCCAACTGAACCATTTGGTGTAGTTGTACAAATGATATGGTTTGCACAGAAAATAGGGTTTGCGCAAATGTAGTCTTACAAGTTAAATCCCAAATCATTCTGGCAAGATCATGTGTTGTGCACAATTGTAATGTTAAACTTCATATAGGATTATGATATCTATTTTGTTTTATAAGTACTATAATGTGTCGTATTTAATAATTTGATGAAAGATGTGTCTTGTGTTGGACATAGACAATGACTTCAATGACATTCTATTGAAGGTACCATAATGTTGATAAACTGAGTAAGACTTCACCCACATCAGTGAGAAATGGGATTCAACATATGTGTTATGAGGGACATAGTGAGATATACCTTTATTCTTGTCAAGGTAGTCTTCTTGGCACATAGTGATTGTGAAAAAACTTTTGTATTCCAATACTAGTGATGATTATTTTATTTTGGTATGTCTGAAACAGTTTAGGCATAAGTTCAATGGATTTATCCCTTATCATTGAACCTTGTAAAATCTTATTTTATGCTTCATCATGTGATTGTTTTATTAATACTATATTCTATTATATAGGTTTAAATTGTTTATACCAATGTGGGATAAAGATCCATCACATTATAAGAAAAAAATACACACCCTAATTCTCCCCTACCCTCTTAGGGTGTTTTGGTGTGTAACATGAAGGATCCCTCCAAAATATCATCGTTTTATAAAAAAATAACATTAATTATTATTATTTCCATATAACTGGTTCTAAACAATCCCAAGAGATTTCATGGTGAAATTTGTGTCCCGGATGGACTCATTGGTGTTCCTATTTACAATGTATCAATTGTATATATAGATTCCATGGAAATTATTCCCAGTGGTTATGGTTCTTTTTTTCCTTATATACCCCAAAATCATGGGAATATTCCTTAATTGGGGATGAAAAGAATGATCACATAAACCCTCAAATTAATTAATTATGGTTATAGTTAGGTGAAAGATATTTATAAACCCATCTAATGACTCCTCATGAATTGAGGTTTTCATTTGGCATGGTGTTGGTTTCCCCCCCAATTACGTGTCTATGATATATAGAAGAAGATGAACCAGACTAGGTACCAACAGATGATCTTATTCTTAAACCCATTTATGCTATGGCAAGTTGTATATAATCCTAGTTGGTTTTAATTTTCAATATATAATATTTTATATCATAGATGGATTATCGGTCCATACCAACTGCTATATTGATATCAAGGTATGGAATGTTACCATTTTATTGATTTCATGGCTATATAATTATAAAATTTAAAAAACCTCTTTTAAATAACATATTATAACTCATTTTATCCTTATATAAGAGTTGAATAGACACATGAACTTCGTATGAGATTTAGCCAACATCACATTCCCTTAGTCAACCAACATATGGAATATATACTTGATGATTAATAATTCATGATTATTATTACTTATAATCTTGTGATATTGGAATAAAGAAGGATATAATTCATTATAACTTAATTGAGCATCATGATCATCGTAATTTTGATCTATTAATAATCAACCGAGGCAATGATGAATCCTGGAACCTATTATTTTAGACATTAATTATTCTTTTTCATATATTCTTCATGTATTGATTAATTTTTCTCTTTACATGTATTACTAAGAAGGATATAGACTACTTAAATTGTTTTGGAGGAGTCAATACATGATATTGAGAAACATAATGTGATAGATTTGGTACTAGAACCAACATGAGAGTGATGGCCATGATCATTGTACTACTGTATTTCCTCACATTTACTAATGATGACATACACATATTTTATTTAGAATACTAAATATAATCCTCAAAGTCACTTTTATTTGGCTGGAAAATCCCTAAAATATTAGGGTACATCATCAGAGTTAGTGGTGTTTTGTAACTAATCATGGATATTCTATATTAATATCTCCAACATCCTATATTCATTAATAATTATATTTTCTGATTATGTAAAATATTTTCACATATTGTTGAAGTTCAGGAATCTCACATTAAAGACCCGTAAATTACATTTAATGTTTTTGTTAGATGGGAATTTTACGAGTCTGTGAAAATTGACACCGCCTGATTCTGAGACCCGGTGTGCCCGAAATGAATTTCTGAATATTTTTCCTGGTACGTTCAGTAAATGTGCAAGTAGGATTTTCATAGCTTTTGAACTGGTGATCGGAATAGAAATCCATGGACACTGTTGAACTCAAAACACCATTTCTCTCTTATGGGTACATTCACCTCAAAGGTAGTCGGTCGAGGTTGAAATTTAGTTTTTGTGTTTATCATGTAAGAATGAAATAAAATAATAATGTTTACCATTTTTATTTGTTGAAACCTTCCATGTGGATGTTATAAAGGTGTAAACCACCTAAAATAAAATCTCTCACAAGGGTGTTATGGAGGTGGGGACCACCGATCCTAAAACCCCCATTTTGAATTCCTAAAGGTGGGAACCACCCGAACCATCTTAATGGGAGAAACCCCTTGAACTCCCCAATTAATTGTTTGAGCCAACTATGAAATTAATTAAATGTCTAAACATTTAATTATGCCAACTATCTATTATTCCCAAGTAATTTAATTTGATAAAGATAAATTAATATGGTTTATATTTCACATTTGGGTGGAATTGAGAGGAATGGTTTGACAAGATGAGAGCTTTTGGAGAAATATTCCTTCCAACGAAGAACAATTCTCCAAATGATGAATGCTTCTCCAAAAGATGAACGATGACATTCTCCAACAACATCGACTCCTTCCTCATGACATCCTCCAATGTGGGATGTATTCAACAACAATGAAACACGTCAATAAAAGAGTGATTATTCCACGAACGAGCTCGGGATCCGAGGCGTGTGGCGGGCGCGACAGTCCTCAACATCTTTGACATCATTCTCTCATCAACACCAATAAAAAACAAGGTATGTGGTTTAATTATAAATGGATTTTTTGTTTCCCATGATCATCTCGTTTTTTATGTTCTTAGTAATTCATGAAAATGTTGAACCACTTGCTACCGCTCTAACGCGGAGGGTGTGGGCCAAACGAACATGTCTTGTCCCCTCAAAAAATCTTTAGGTTCTTTTTTATTTTAATCTTTGCGACGACGGCATAGGTGCACAACCGTGCCGCCTGATTAAAGAGAATAGTGACATGGGATGCAGCGAAAAAGAAAGGATGACCGACTGAGTCAGCCACCGGAGAAGGTGCGACACGTGACCGCGCCATGAGGAGAGTACGGCTGGCCATCCGACCAGCCGTGGTAGACCGCCAAACTGCGGCACCCCCACCGCCACACCGCGGCCGCCCTGTGGTCTTGCGCCGCCCCCTGCACAGCACCTCGTCTGCCCTGTAGCCCGAGGCTGCCCTCTGCCATTGGGCCGAGCTGCCGGGCCGGGCCGCCCTATGTGGGCCAAGCCAGACCTAGTGGGTCAGGCCAAACCTAGTGGGCCGGGTCTGACTGTACTCGGACCAACCTCGACCCATTAACGCTCTTTTGGCCATATCATTGGCACTAGACGTCCGTCTGACGAACCGTCTATGGTGACTCAAACCATAGAGTGATACGGCCATTTTGTTATAACAAACATGAAATTTGGATAATTCTGGGGTATAGTTAGGTTGGATCGAGCCTGAATCCAACTGGGGCCTTAGTACTAAAAGGCTAATAACGCATAGACCCGGTGTCTGATTGACGCATCGTCTATTGAATTGAGACCCCTAATAAATGGCGGTACATTTGGATAATTTTATGTGGGTCTTAATGGAATTTGGATTATAGAACTTTTTATAAAGGAACATGCCCTCCCATAGATGAGAAAGCTTAGTGATGAAACCCTATAGATGGATGTGGAGATGTACTATGATCCTATGTGTATATGATAATGTATTAAAGATGTTCGAGGATCCTATCTGGGTTTGACAAGATACATGAGATGTTCTAGTATCCTTTGTGGGTTTGATGACTTACTAGAGATTTACTAGTATCTTCTGTGGGTCTGACAACATATTGCATATGTACTAGAATCGTGTGTGGGTTTGAAGACGTACTAGTGATGTACTATGATCAAGTGTGGTTCTGACGACGTAAAAAGGATTTACTAGGATTATGTGTGGGTCTGATGATGTACTATGATCCTTTGTGTGTATGATGATGATTTAGTATCTTTCTTGGGTTATCCCCTTAACATAGTAAGATGAATTAGCCGATACATCTAATAATCTCCACTAGTATACCTAAGTTATACATGGTGTGATCTAAGTTCACACCTCTGTGGTACATTAATTCCTGGTAATACCTTGGTGGTATTCTTCTATGTGGAATACCTGCGTGGTAATTAAATTTCTAGAATTCCTTTTTTTGGAATAGATGATATTTTGTCTTATGGGTTGGACCCTGTGTTTCCTCCTGATTACGATGGGGTTTCTTTATATTTTTGGTATATGTATGGGAATATACCTAAGTAGGGATGTTGGTTGATTTTCATGCATTGTTGTTTATCCTTTTAGCATTTTGTGAGACCTTTAGGGTCATGGGGTCCCTACTGAGTATCATTATACTCACCCTACATAGGCTATGCCCGCACCTTGTTGTGTTTGGTGTAGACGACAGGCAACGTTGATCGAGGATGAGGGTACCCGGACTGGACGGTGCCCACAGGTGGACCATATGGCATGTCAGTACACAGAGGTGACAGACGGATGTGGGGTGTTGAGAAGTCGATCTGTACCTACCTTTTAGGTAGGAGCCTTGGAATAGGATCCAGTAGTTATATTTCTCTTTATTCAGTTTTATAGTTTTTTGGTTGTATATGTATCTTTAATTTTGAGATTGTAGTCTGGACCCTTTTCCTTTCATTACACACTCATTTTTACTATATAATTCACTTGTGTTCATATGTTGTTATGTGATAGATTGTGTGTGCTTAAAGGTTATAAAGGGCATTCCTTCCGAGTTTTAGGGAATATTCCTTCAGTGCTAGTCGCCAGCCCCTGGCCTATGGATGGCAGGCTTGCGGAAGTCACGACATGGGCCCCGGGGACGGGTCATGAAAAATTGGTATCAAAGGAGTAGGTTATATTGTAGAACATATGAGTATGATCATTATTGTAATGGAAATATTGTAATGTGTAGTGTGTGTTGTTTTTATTTTATGGAATCCAGTGTTGGTGGGCTAGCCGACATATCTATACATCAGGTCCCTAACTTCTGATTCCTGAATGAGTACACAAGAAACATGGATTATGTGTTTGTTTTTAATATTTTTCATTGTGATCTCTTTGAGTCATCTCAAAAAGTATATCATGTTGATCATGGAACACATGTATCTTTTCAGGATTCCTGCACGTTGACATCTAGCTACAGTTCTGGGTATAGTACTCACTGATACCAAACCAAGCGACAAGTCATCGGTGCAAGGCCCTATTTCAGTAAAGGCACCAGCGGAGGCACTAGAGTTACCATTACATGTTGAGCCACCATTTTCACCATCCCCAGTAGCAGAGAGTGCACACTGCATGAGTTCATTGTGCGAGTTTTAGTGCCATAGGCCACCCATGTTTAGGGGAGTGATGGACCCACAAGTGGCTGAAGATTTGCAACAGGCTGTGGTGAGAGTTTTCCAACTGGTAGGGACACTAGATGATCTAAGTACGATCCTTATAGCCAGTCTTCGACAAGCAGCAGTAGGCATATGGTGGAGCTTGATTCTCCAGGTTCACGACGAGGTGACTCTTCTCTTGGAAGACTTTGAGAGCCTGTTTCAAAAGGAGTCTGTCCTAGCGACTCTTCTTGCAGTGTGTATACTGGAGCTTCTTTATCGGTAGCAGGGCAGCATGGCAGTGGCTCAGTACTCAGAAAGGTTCATTGACCTATCACGCTACTCCACTGATATGGTGAGGGACCAATTCAGGAGGGTATGGACCATCGAGTAGGGACTCAGGTGAGAGATCAGGGATTCGATGAACTCATTCAACAACCGAACGTAGGTGGGGGTTTTATATAGAGACCTTTAATTAAAGAGTTTTCATGATTAGTAGTCTCCAGTAGAAATACCCACCACTAAGAGTCACATATTATAGTCTTCTATAGCTGGCAGCAGATAGATGTCACAGAGGTCCAAGAGCACTAGGTATACAGGTGGATGACCACATGACTCAGGATCGGTTGGGAAGGGTATGAGAGACAAAGCTAGACAAGCTGGGAACATGCATTGTTTCACATTCGGCGAGCATGGTCACATGGCTCGTGGCTGTCTCACCAACCATACAGATGATCAGTACATGGTCGAGGGACATCCCAGGAAGAGACGATGGTTCGACTGAGGAGGTCCGCAGGGAGAAGGCGGACGTGGTAGAGGAGATGGTCGTGCAGCGGGTAGTGGGAAATGATTCTAGATATTACAACCACCACCCCTAGGAGGTCCACCCGACCATAGAGAGTAGGTGGATAGAGAAGAGCTCAGATCCAGGAAACTGAGGCCTTTGACCATGGCGCTCCGTAGATGATACGAGGTGTGATCTGTGTCTACTCCACCATTGCTACAGTACTTATAGACATAGTTTCCTGCCATTATTTTGTTGCCACTTCCCTTGTTAGGCGCTAGGAAATTCCGATGGATCCATTGGCTATATCCTTATAGCTAGATATTCCTACATGTGCAGATTCGATGATTAATCCCTGGTGCTGGCAGTGTGAGATTACTCTAGGAGTCGATAGTGTCTGCTGGGATCTCCAAGTAGTGGCGTTGAAACCTTAAGATGACATATTTGGATGGATTGGTTATCTACGGTCCATGCTCATATTGATTGTATTATGTGAAAAGTGAAGTTTGTTCGCAAGGATGAGACTAGCTTTACCTTCAGCGGCGAGAAGGGATCCTTTGCAACACAGGATGGACATTACCAGAGGAGGGTAATGTTGATGACACATTTATTTCCTGGACCTACCCTTAGAGTGATTCATGTGTAGATTCCTAATTATCCTATAGTAGTGGACCAATATGCACATGTCTTCAATGATCATGTTCTAGGTACACATCCTCAAATATTGGTGGAATTTTACATTGAGTTATACCCTGGGACAAAACCGATATCTACACCAGCGTATCGTATGGCTCCTGTAGAGCTTCGTGAGCTGTGAGTACAACTAGAGGACTTTTAGGGGAAGGGATTCATCTGGCCTAGTTTTTCGCCTTGGGCATCCGAAATTTTGTCCGTCAATAAAATTGATGGGAGCTTGAGCCTTTTTGTTGACAATCGGCGCCAGAACTAGGTGACTGTGAAGAACAAGTACCCAATCCCGATGATTTATGACCTCTTTGTTGAGCTGAAGGGAGAAAATTGGTTCTCAATGATAGAACTCTTATTAGTCTATCAGTACCTCAGAGTACGAGATGAGGATGAATAGAGGATTACTTTTAGATGTCGGTATGACCATTATGTGTTATTGGTCATGTCGTTTAGCAAGACTAATGCTCCAACAGTGTTCATTGGACTCATGAACATGATCTTCCAGCCATACCTTGATCTCATTGTTGTAGTCTTTATCGACGACATAATGATCTACTTGACTTCTAAGGAGGTGCATTCCTATCATTTGTATATAGTTCTGGACATACTACGAGAGCACTAGCATTAGGGTAACCTCTCTAAGTGCCAGTTCTGGAACTGAGAGGTTAACATTCTTGGTCATGTCATCTTAGTTGATGGAGTTTCAGTGGATCCTGTGAATATTTCTGTCGCAAATGATTGGGAGCCTCCCAGTAGTGTGATAGAGGTACGATGTTTCCTGGGTTGTGCTAGTGACTACCAGAGGACTACACCAGATTTCTCTAGAGTTTCAACTCCTGTATCAGTACTGAAGAGGAAGTGGAAACCATTCGTGTGGTCATAGAGATGCCAACGGAGTTTCCAAAAGCTAAGGAAGAGGATTACTAGTGCCCCCATCTTGAGTCTACCAGAGGAGGGCATTGGGTACATATTCTACTGCAACGCATAAGGGACTAGACTCGTGTGTGTCCTGATGTAGGAGAAAGTAGTGATCATATATGGTTCTCAACAATTGAGTCAATATAAAAATAACTACACTACCCATGGCCTAGAGTTAGAAGTAGTGGTTTTCTCCTTGAAGATATGGTGACATTACTTGATGGGTTAGAATTTTACAGTCTACTCAGATCGCTAGAGACTCAGTTATATATTCTCACAGAAGGACCTGAACTTGAGACAACGACGTTGGCTTTAGTTCTTCCAGGACAATGAATTTGAGATAGTCTATACTCTTGGGAAGGTGAATGTTGTAGCAGATGCACCCAGAAAAAGATTTGGTATACAACTGCAAGGTGAGTTGATGGAGCAGCTGGCCGCTTTACAAATATCCATTGTGGTTCGAGATGGGGCATCATTTATTAAGTCTCTTATAGTCACTCCCCCACTCCTTCTGTGAGTTATTAAAGAGCAGCATAAGGAAAATGACTTTGATGCTCAATGTGATCATATATTCATAGGATATGCACCTGATAGATTTTATGAAGGTGGGGTAACGTCATCCTCTTCAAAGGACATGCCATGGTACTAGTGTCACATTGGGAGGATGTGTTGTGGGCATTCCACAAATCCCCTTTAGCAGTAAATCCAAAAGTGTCGAAGATGTACCATGATCCCTAATGAGAGCATTCTTATTTGGGAATGATGAAAGAAGTTTCAGAGTTTGTCTCTTAGTGCCTCACTTGTCATCAAGTGAAGGTAGAACATCAGGTACCAGCAGGCTTGGATTAGTCTCTAGAGGTCCCAGAGTGGATGTGGGACAGGATATCCATGGAATTAATGATGGGACATCCACGTACATCCAGATGTCATTATTCTATCTGGACGATCATCGGTTGGCTCACCATTTCAGCCCACTTCCTACTGATTAGAGAGAAGAGTTTTGTAGAGATCATGGGACACCTCTATGTGCATAAGATTGTGCGACTAAATGGAGTACCCTTGATGATTTCTTATGATCATGATACACGTTTTACTTCCCCACTATGGAAGGGGTTTCAGGATGCCTTCAGGACATAGCATCGATTGAGAACCACCTTCCATCCTCAGATGGACGGCTAGAATAAGAGGACCATTCAGAACCTCGAGGAAATGATGTGTGCTTGCATCCTCAACTTCGGCCATAGCTGGTAGGATCACTTTCCCTTGGTGGAGTTTTCATACAAATATAGCTATCAATACATCATTGTGATGACACTGTTTGAGGCATTGTATGGGCAACCTTACAGATCACCTTTATGCTGGAATGACCTAGGGGAGTTTGCACTCATGAGACGAAAGATAGTACAGGATACCATTGAGAAAGTATAGATCATCTAGGAGCAGATTAAGTCTACACAGAGCTGGAATAAATCTTATGTCGACAGTAGTCTAAGACCTCTGTAGTTTGAGGATGGTGACCACCTCTTTCTATCGGTCTCACCCTGAGGAGGATTACGGAGAACTCTCCGTGGTGGAAAGTAATCTCAGTGGTTCATTGGACCCTTCCAGTTCCTCATCAGAGTTTTCAAAGTTGCTTACGGCCTAACACTTCCACCTCAGTTTCACCGAGTGCACTACGTCTTCCACGTATCCCAGCTGAGGAGATACAACCACAACCATTATCACATCATCGACCACGATGACATGGAAATCAACGATGGAGAGATGTTTACGCAGGTTCCAGTGGAGATTTTGGATCGAGAGGAGGAGGCCCTTCATGGGTGGTTGATACCTCTGGTGTAAATTTGCTGGCATCACGACAACCTCTAGGAGATCCCACGGGAGCGATAGGCTCAAATACTTTCTCAGTACCCCCACTTGTTCCACTAGTTTGAGTTTTGGATTATGGGGGATAAAATCACCAAGGTGTGGATAATGTAATGATCTGAAAATACCATTTAATTATGTTTTATTATATGGTAATTCTACGAGTCCAGGAAAATTGACGGCGTGTGATTCCGAGGCCCGGTGTGCCAAAAATACATTACTGAAAATTTTTTAAGGTACGTTCAATAAACATGCGAGCGGGTATTTTTGTAAGTTTTGAACTAGTGCTCGGAATTGAAATTCAAGTACACCATTGAACTCCTAGCATCAGTTTTTATTTAAGGACACTTTCTCCTCGATAGATGTTGGTCGAGGGTGAAACATAGTTTGTGTGTTTTTTGTGAAATAAAAAAATTAAATAGAAAATTTTAAAAGAATTATTTGTTGAAACCTCCCATGTGGATATTATAAATATAGGGGCTACCTTAACTAAAACCTCACACATGTGTGTTATGGAGTTGGGGACCACTAAGCCTAAAACCCCATGTTTTAATTCCTAATGGTGGGGATCACCTGAACACTCTTAATGGGAAAAACCTCCTGAACTCCCCAATTATTTGTTTGGGCCAACTAATAAATTAATTAAATGATTTAACATTTCATTATTACATCTATATTTTTGGAACACGTAATTTAATTTAAAAAACAATAATTAATAATTTGGATATTTCACTTTTTGGTGGAATTCATAGGAATGGGTTGGAATAAGAAGAACTTTTGGAGAAATATTCTCTCCAAAGAAGAATGCTTCTCCATATAAATAATGGTTTTCCAAAGGAAGAATGCCAATGATCTCCGGAAACATTGACTCCCTCCTTGTGACATCCTCCAATGTGTGATGTCTTCAACAATGAATAACCAACTCCATCGAAGAGTAATTATTCACCGAACGAGCCTAGGATCAGAGGCTTGTGGTGGGTGTGATGAATGTCAACATCATAGACTTCTTTCTCATGGCCACACCAATGAACAAACAATGTAAGGGTGTAATTATGTGTGACTTTTTTCTCATTTTCATCCCATTATTGATGTTATTTGTAATTTAAGAAAATGGTGAACCTTTTGCTACTGCTCTAACGTAGAGGGTGTGTGCCAAATGAACATGGTATGTCCCCTCAGCATACACTGATGTTCATTTTGATGAAATCTTTCTGATGATGTAGGAGGCACACCACTCTGCTGACCGATGGAAGAGAACTGCACCTTGTGCCATAGCGGAGATGGAAGGAAAGATGAACGAGCCATCTACCGGTGAAGGCACGACGTGTGACCGTGCCACGCAGAGAGAATGGGTGGATATTCAGCCAGCCGTGGTGGACCATCGCATCGCGGCTCCCCACCGTCACGTGGTGCCCCCCGTGCTACACCTTAGCCACCCTGCCATCCCAAGGCACCCTCACCACCCTACGGCACCCTGACACCATGTGGCCCCCCTGGGCCTCCAGGCCGGGCTTCCCAGCGTGGGCCGGCCGGGGCGGACTGGTCCTGAACCAACCTCAACCCATTAATGCTTGTTTGGCCATATCATTGGAACTGGACGTCCGTTTGATTTACTATCTACGGCACCGAAAAAATTAGAGTTAGATGGTAAATTTGGTATATTTAACTTGAGATTTGGTTAATGTTGGGGTATAGTTGGGTTGGATCAAGCACAAATCCAACCGAGCCATCGAAACTAAAGGGCTAAAAACTTACAGACTGTGCGTTCGATTGACGTGACCTTTGTTGCATTCAGACCCCTATTACATGGTGTTACATTAATGTACTTATTTGTGGGACTTCTTGGATGTTGGAGTATCAAACAGTGGCTCGAGAAACAGACCCTCTGGAAGATAGGAACGCTTAGTGCGGAAATCCAATAGCTGGCTGTGGAGATGTACTAAGATCTTGTGTGGGTCTGACAACGTGCTGGAGGTGTACTAGAATCTTGTGTGGGTATAATGACCTACTGGATTTGTACTAGGATCATGTGTTGGTCTGAAGACAAACTGGAGATGCACTAGGATCTTGTGTGGGTCTGACAACATACTTAAGATGTACTAGGATACTGTGTTGGTCTGACGACGTACTGGAGATTTACTAGGATATTGTGTGGGTCTAACGATGTACTGGAGATGTACTAGGATATTGTGAGGGTTTGAATACATACTAGATATATACTATGATCTTTTGTTGGTGTGACGACATACTAACGATGTACTAGGATCTTTTGTGGGTCTGATGATGATTTAGGATCATTCATGGGTCTACCCCTTAATAGAGTAAGATAAATGACTAGTTACATCTAATCATCTCTCCTACTATACCTAAGTTATACCTGGTGTGAGCTGAGTTCATATATGTGTGGTACTCTCCTTCGAGGTATTACCTTGGTGGCATTCATCTGTGTGGCGTACCCATGTGGTACTAGCCATTGTGGTATTTCTACCTTTTTGTAATAGTTAATATTTGGTATTATGGTTTGGACCTTGTGTTTTCTCTGGATTGAGATGGGTTTTCTTGATACTTTAGGAATATATTTGGGCATATACCTAAGTAGGGTTGTTAGTTGATTTTCATGCTTTGTGTTTTATCCTTTGTGGATTTTGTGAGACCATGAGGGTCTCATAGCCCCTTATGAGTATTATTTTACTCACCCCTGCACGGTCTATGCCCACACCTTGTCATGTTTGGTGCAGATGAAGGATACCTTTGATCGAGGCTGAGGGTACCAAGACTGGATGGTTCTTGATTGTGGACAACACGGCATGTCGATAAGCAGAGGAGGTGGGCAGATGTGGAGTGTTGAGGTGGCGATCTGTACCTACCCTTCAGGTAGGAACATCAGAGGATGATCTAGTTGTTTTCTTTAATATTATTCAGATATATTGTATCCCATTAGTGCATGTATCTTTACTGATGGGATTGTATTCTGGAACCTTTTCCTTTCAGTATGGACTCTTTTTACTATATAGTCCACTTGTGTTCATATATTGTTATGTTCTTCATTATATATGTTTACAGTTTATAAAGGAAACTCCTTTCCAGTTTTTGGGAATATGACTTTAGTGCTAGTTGCAAGCCCCTAGCCTATGGAAAGTGGGATTGGGGTCATCATGGAACATTCCCCAGGGGATGGGTCGTGACACTCCCATTCTAGGGTCGTTTACAAATTTAGAGGCCAAGGAACCTCTTATTCTTTAGCATGGAGTTGAACAGTTAAAATAATACCCATCGACGATATCAATAATTGGAGAAACATTTGGATTAAAGGTTAATTTAAAAAATGAATGTCAGTCCCCCATTATCATCACAAAGAACCTAATTATTTTCCTTCTATTGGTATGGTGGTCCAATTATTAGTCCATATCATTATGCAATTTGGGTGGGGTGTTTCTTTCAATCCCCCATTAAATTGAATATTGGGATGGTGGGATTTTCAATGTTGGGTGATAGAGGAGTTAATCCCACGCACTTATGTAATGGTTTCCTCTCCAATTTCACTAATTCTCATCAACCCCTAATGAACTATATTATAGTAATCATGGACTCAAAAGAGTCAGGTAGTTCTAGTGAGACAATTTAGTAAGAATATACTCGATTAGAGGTAGTGGAAAGATCATGATATTATTATATCACACTTATTAAATGTTGATATCAATCATTTTTTGAAATATCTCACTTGAAATGGATGTCACTAATTGTCCAAATATTAGAATTCTTAATTATCTTTGGCCACTAGTGTTATGTATACATGTTTAATGGGGCCATGTTTAGCGAGAAGACTATTTTTTTTTCTTGAATGTCAAATTGTTTTCTATTAATGAACTTGTTCCATTAGAGGGAACATACCCTCCTCAAAAACGTTATTTTTATTAATTTGTTATATAACCTATGAATATATTGGTGTTTATTCATCCTAAATTCTCTAATTCAACTTCATTTTGAGACGAAATATCCTTGGTAGAAGGTGGATCTAATTCATTGGGTGGTGGGTGGGATATATATATGCCTTTATATTTTTTTTATATAAAATGTGGTTGGTATAAAATTGTGTGGTGTTTATAGGATATCCAAATTTTTGATGTAGCATTTGATTTTAGGAATTAATGAACTATTGAAACATTTCGTTGTAATCCATATTTTAAACTGAATCCTCTACATAATGTTGTTCTATAACAAGATCATCCTCTTTTTTTTATAATGGTATGACTCCAAAAACATTCACTAAAATTAATCATGCAATACTGAACATGTACATATTCACATCAAATTTAAAAGTTAATTTTTTCTAAATATACATTAATTTATATATCATTATCCTCATTGAATCTTTTGTTTGGAAAATGTATTTGACATGTTGTCTCTAGGAGGTTTCCTTATCTATCAAATAAAATATCCCCCAACAGTGGTTTATTGAAGGTAATCTTTTGGTAGTCCACAAATCCATTCCCCAAAAAAAGTCTCAATTATGTGTATAATTGTGGTGTTGATGAAATTTTGGAGCTATTTATTTTCATTCCAACCAAATGAGGATAAAAAAATTTAGGAACGAAGGTATACCTAAAGAATAGGAATTATTTCATCTACAAAAGGAATGGAGTAGCCTGAACATATGGAGATTAGGAAGATTGGTTACATAGATCATGTAAACACAATTGTAATGTGAAAGGATCATATATGTTATGTGATCAGTTAATAGATCAATAAGTATCCCTATAGTCCATTCATACATTTCACATTAATGAATTTTGTTGTGTCACATTCATCATATAATGGACCTCATAAGCTTCCATTTGATCATGTGACGCCCCTTTGGATCCATAGACTGGCACAGATATTGCCGATGATAATTTTCACACTTCATCATAAAATCCATCATCGATCATTCAACACAACTTAAAAAATTCTAGAAAAAATCCATGGAAACAATTATAAATGGTTTCATGATACATCATTGATCATGCGACACACCACATATGTGTCAGGCGATTGGTTGTGACAATCCTTGTATGGTGTCATAACATCCATCACTAGTTGTGTGACACACTATAAATAAAAAGAGTGACCGTCCACGATGATTCTAAAATGAAATCATTGATCATGTTATGTATTGATATAAAATGAATTGAAAATGTCGAAAATTAATATAAAAATAATTAATGTTTAATGTGTTGGAAACCTATTTGAGAATGATTTTTTTTCTTATTTTCATGAGTATGGGTAATGTTCCCTGTGTGATCACCATTTATAACATGAAGATAATTAGAAAATACATAATGATATTCCAAAGGGACCTTGACAATACAACTTGATATCTTGAAGTGTCCCATATTAGTCTCCCTCATTCATGTGGAATAATTTTCAACAAACATCTTTATCTAACATTGAATTCTTGACATGTAAGTACAGTCATGCAAAGTACCTCTTTCATGTCAACGTGATGTTGAAAAATACCTTTGAACATCCAAGGGTCTAATAAATATGGAGATGATGGAGAGTTATCATGGTTTCTATTTATCATGAGACATATCGATAATGATATGGATAACCTATGATAGTTTCACGTGATGTACATGATGTGATTCCCCCTCCACTGACTAAAGCCCATATTTTTTATATATACGGTATACAAGGATGGATATATTCTGGTAAATGGGGATTATAATCCCCCAACCCTAGAATAATAAAATCTAATAAGTAACACCCAAGAGAGGTCATAAGCAAGACAGGACTTCTAGAAGTGGAAAATTGAAATAATATTGTTCTAGGTAAAACCATGTGGATGACTTAAGAGACTTTAGGAATGTATATAAAATTTTTGTGATCACCCTTTTGATTAAATAATTTACCGTAGATACACTACCCATAATATGATAAGAAAATTCCTCATGCATACTTTTTCATGCAAAACCTCAATAGATCAATGCATCATAAACATTGATGAATATATGGAATAATTGGTAAAAATGATATAAACCTAATGTGAAGAAAAGTTTTCTGATTTCCTTGTGAGGGAATCATGTCTTATGTATGACATACCTAGAACATGTTAAAAAACCTAGTAATGTCTTCCATATCATTTGATGGATAACCAAACATGTCATCTAGACCACGTGCAGGCTACCCAAACATGTTAGCTTGATCGTGGTACAACATCGGGATATGTTAGTTGAGTCACATAATGTAATTCGAAAATATCTTCCATGCTATTTTATGTCCTATTTACTTGGTAGGCAAGTCATGTGGAGTCACCCATATGTATTTTCTAGGTCATGCAACATCCCCCAATCATGTCAGCCAAATCATGAAACATACAATTCTACATGTCATCTTTGATCATGTGACACACTTGTATGTGTTTTCATTGATATTTTGAAGAACCTTAAGAGTGTTATTTTAATCATGTTAATGTCCACATGACATGTTATCAAAATAATGTGGTAGAAAATTGACATATATGCCACAATCATGCAAATAACCCTGGGTTATTCATGCCTTGTTAGATAAAAACTCATGATATTTCAACCATGTTAGGAATAGGCCCTCCGACATATCAATCATATCGAGATGAAACTAAATGATTTGATATGTTTGATTGGATGACACACTTGAACATATAACATATTTAACTATGTTGAATCATATTCCTAACCAAATAGTATATGTAAGAGGACTTCATAAGGTCTAAGATCCAAATGGGAATCCACCTAATTGTATATCCCTCTATTATTTTAATTCCTAACTTATCATACCAATCCTCTATTGGGGTTTTATTATTAATTTTCATCGATTATTAGATTAGGATACTCGTGAACTAAGAGGATATTTTTTACCATTATATATCGGATACATAGGATTCCTTTATAAGGTCAGATATCTATATCAAACATCACATTAGGTTCTCCCCATTTCATAAGCCATGTATTCATATATGATTATCTAGATCAGTTGATATACCTTGTTTCTCACATCGAGCACGAATAATGTGAACATATTGATTTTCAATGATAATCTCACATGAATCATAAATTTCCTTCATCCAGGGAAACATTAGTTCATAATCCCTATTTGGAGACATGATGAAATTTCCCCCATATAATGGAATACACCATAGTGTAATTCTTTAAGGAGCCCCCATATTGTTATACAAAGCGGAAATAACCTTCATAATGATTAATTATCTAAAACAACCCATTAGTAGGTAAATCATAGATCATATTGGGATGTTTCTTATTCCTATTATATGTAGGATTTGTATGAATCATTCCTAAAGATTAATTTCCATACATAGAGTTTATCTTCATTTATATATGTCCCTTCTCAAGGATGTTAAAATACATGTCTTGGAATCGAATGATCTACATGGGTTTTGATCCCTTCTATAAACTAGATATGAATGTCACCTCATAAAGGATTATTCTTATTAATTAAACACTAATAACATCATTGGATGATAGAAATTTCATGTGTACCAAGTTATACAGCTTCAAATAATGAAAAAATATCAATTTATGTGAAATAAAATAAAACAGATAGATAAATGATGACATATAATGGTGGTATAATTAATTATACCCAAATTTACACGTAGAAGGATTCAACACATTATAATTTTATTTGGGTATTGAGTCATGTGTCATGATTTGGAATACATTCATTAACATATATTTAATCATTATGAGAGTACTAGAATATATAATAATTCTACCCAAAAGGATGTTATGAACCCGAACTCCCATCCTCTCAACAAAGGTGAGTTATTAAGAAATGTGGGTATAAATGCCAAAGGGATTTCATTCCAAATGAAATGAGGTACGTCACATGTTATTAATTTGGGAACTATTGATAGTTTTCAAGAATGGTTGAAATAATAAACCCAATGTCAATGATCATGTAACCATGTTTGAAGGCCTTATAATGAATCATCCATTATGAAATTTTTTTGTTAAACACAGTGGGAAAGTATGAAATTAATGTATAACTAAATCATTAATAGCATCAAGAATCATGCCTTATGAACCCCAAAGATAACCATAAGACACATTAATGTTTAAGGGACCCAAAATTAATGTAACCAAAAAGAATATATCATAGAATAAAAATGACTGGTTCACCATGCATCAAGTCATTATTTAATGCCTCGTATACGAATAAAAATGCTATGCCTGACGTGATATCCCTCAAAAATAAAACATAAGAGGGATTCCCATTATATATGTCTATAATCACACCAAAAAAATATATATGAGAAAAATGGTAATACCAGTATTATGAAAGGAAAATTATGTTACGTTTTCAATGCTTATAAATCATGTTTCACATTTGAGATGATTCCATAATTGGTGACATTGTTCTATTATATTGTGGTGGCTGCAGAAACTGCTCTGAATGAAATCTTAACTGGAGGTCATTTCATCATCATGGAAATTCCTAGAAACATAGCTACGTTAATAACCTCTATCGATTGAAAAACATACTCACGCACATGGCACCTTAAGCATACAGAGGGAAACAAGATGTATTTGGAATACCACATTAACTGTATGATAAAAAACATTGAGGATACACGTAAGTGTCTATAAAAAAATGCAGGAAATTCTATATTGGTCAAAGAAAGCCACAAATGATGGCAGTTTCACTGTTCACACAAAAAATTACTTTTGAAGAATATATGTGGATCAAAACAAATATAATATTTCATATAATAGGAATGTGGATCGAGGGGTCAACTACAACTCCTTATTAGTATATGATATTTTTAGGGGGGTCATATCAACCATCATCACTAATTTTATTATACTAGATCCCATGTATTTCCTGTTAAGGGAACCACCAAACTAATTGTCACCCTAGACACTCATGCACGATCACCACATATGTCTCGTTGTTTTTAGAATTATGTGGATAAATATGAATGTTTCATATCCAAAATTCAATTTATGAAGAATGTAAACTTATTTTGGAGGAATATAATGGTCTAGATGATTTCCTCACACTCTCTAATGAAATATTCACACAGATTTCTGCAATAAGAATGAGGGAGGATCATATCATGTAATGTTATAATTGCCAGATAAAATCATGGAAATATTTAACTCATGTTCCATTTGGTCAATACAATTATAGTACAATTATTTAAAGAGAAAATGAAATCATGAAATGGGTAAAGGGAAAAATAATAAATTTCTAATATGTTCCCCATGAATAAATTGGAATTAATTTTAGACATGGAAGCTGATGTTTTGGACCACATGATAACTTCCGATAGAAAATGACTCTAATCGTATACAACCATTTGATCTAGATCATACATGACGATAATTGTTCCAAATAAAATAGATCCCAATATAATACACAATAGAATATTTCTAGGTTAGAAACAAGCACTAAGTGATGGTGAATTTATACCACTACCTATACCCCTCAGTCATCAAACCCTATGAAGTTTTAGAAAATATTTAAAATAGCTAAAAAACATCATCCCATAGGATTGGGTGGATATTTATACCAATATACTTCACTATGTTCATCACCCCACGATAGGGTGAAATATATATCCATAATGGTTTGAGATAAACCATATCATGTAGGGCTATGAGAATTTATATCTCAATTTCCATCTAAGGATCCATCAAATCATCAACTAGAATCATAAAATCCTCAACAACAGGATAAATTTTTTCTTATTGGTGGAAATGAATCATGACCAAACCTATTGATAAGGGAATTTTCATCAGCATCAACAATCCATAATGATTTAGAATTCTCCATGTTAGGAGGTAAATATAAAATATTTACATCTAATTTTTTACTTGCACTAGACGACATGGCTTTTATATTTTTGGCATATTTATAATAATGACCAGAATGTCCCTTATGGTCATTATTCAAAAGTGGATAGTGCAGGAAAATACAGTGATGGAAACAAAAATATATAAGCATCATAAGTAAAAATGGTCAAATATATCTATGGTGTATAGAAATTACCTGGATGTAACCTTTTAAGGATGTGTAGGTATTAAAAGATATCCCTATTGAATTGAGAGTAATTGGATAACTAACAATTAAAGACACACTTCTACGAGTTAGTCCCAATAAATAAAACATATAATGTGGATCATGATAAAACTATATAGTGATACAATAATGAAAACATACCTCTAGGGGTGGGAATTATGGATTCACTAACAGAGGTTGAATTTGTGAGGAATCAAAGAATGATCCACAACTAATAACATATAAAAAATGTATTTCCATATTTATGGTGAAATGTAGAAAAAGATAATGGAATGGTGTTGATACATCCAACTCACCAACTAGAGAATACAGAATCACCTCTGTAGAGGAACAACTGGCACTGTATGAGAATGATACACAAAATCATAGTTATATTATTGTGGAACTACTATGTGGAAACAAAACCATTCGGTATTGTATTCTGAAAAATAGGAATATTCATCCTCACTTATTTCCATAGAGAGATAATCTACTCACAAGAAAGACAAATGAGTTTTACGATGACTCTAGATCTAGGAAACCAATTTATATACATAGTGTTGTTGAGTATGATCAGGACATTACTTAATTATGTCGACATAATTTCGCTAGTTAGGGTAATAATTTATTCTTATCATAGTTCTGGAATCAACATGATATGAATGTTGTGGCATATCATCATAGCTCACATGATCCCTATAGATGGGTGGAAGTCTATATTGTTGTAACTCTAGATCCCATCAATGCAATGGAATAAAAAGTTACTTAAATGGAATCAATAGAAGGAGGTGAAAATATATAAAACCTAAGAATAATCAATATCAAAATTGGATGGATGAAACGCTCTTCCCTCACCCAATTTTTGTAATCCTACCTCCTCAGTCATTGATGATACATGTGATCCATAAAAACATCTCTTACACATAGGGTACTAGTGTGTCCTGATGATGGTCCCTCTAGATTATAAATAAGAAACTAAGATGTTATATTTTTCAAATACTCAGATAGGGGTAAATTTAATTTGGTATAATATTCTTCCAACTTGATCAGTTATTACATTGGAAGACCATATTTTTAAATTACGTTATTAGTTATGATCCACACCATGTATAATGAAATTATTCTAGCTCAATATCTGATTATAATATGAAAAAAATATGATTATTAACTTCATCTGTAGATAGAATGGTTTTACCTATTCACTCAGTATCCCTCTCTCAAAATTAAAATTTCATTAAATATAAGTTGAAAATCATTGAGATGATATAAAAATTCCACAGAACAATATGAATTATCCAATATGATTATATGTCTCTTTATAAGAAACAAAATGATTAGAATAGTACATTAAGAAAACCTGAGAAAAATCCAAACCCATGAACTCAGCATAGGGGAAACAGTTTGGTACGTATGAGACTGTAACTATTACCCTCAAACAAGTGTTATTTCTAATTCAAGAACATAGGTATGCCTAAAATTATCATGTTCTACCCATTGATCTATAAGAGAAAATAAATTCCCCCATAAAAAGAGAAAATATATTTGGTTCAATAATGATTGAATGAAAATATAAATATATTCAACTATATATGAAATGATCATGACATTTTTTATATCCATGTAGCCATAGAAAATAACCTACTCAATATACCAAATCCTAGGTGTAATTCCCCGACCCTAGTAGCCCAAATACAATGCATTATATTAAGAGATTGGTATGATAAAAGGGAATGAAATAACGATGGATAGAGTATTTTAGTAGTTTTGGAAAACCATATACATACATAGGTTCAACATTACAACTTGAAAACAATACGACATATATGTTTTAATTAGAACATACAAAAATAATTGTTCATCCCCATAGGTCAGTCCTAATAATCATCTTCATGTCCTCAGAAAATGAAACATAAGAATGGGGTGATATCAAATGCTCAGTAAGGCTATGCAGTACAGTGTAAGGTTACATAAACATAAACATTAGGCACGGTGGATAACTAAAACTCATGCCTTTATAAATAAATGTGAACACATTATTTTAGGAATACTATTTAAAAAAATAATTCCATTATAAAACATTATCATTGGTATACTAATTTTCAAATAACCTCATGAACTAACAATACTATTTTCATAAATTGGGAAATTCATTTGTTCGACATCATAACGATGCCATCATGGCCACATTCCAAGACCATAAATAACCATTTTTTCAAGGCCTCGTTCCATGACCTAGTTTGTCCAATGAAACCTACTAATGCATTAATGGGCTATAACAGGCCCCACATATCACATATTAAGACCAATTTATTCCTATTATTAATGGAGACAAATATAAACCACATATACAATCATATTTTAACAAACATATGAAATGTAAACCACCATCCCTAGTCATTAAACATAAACACTAACCATTTATAGTAATATGGTGAATGGTATCAATATAGAACATCAATAGTAAAAGTATTCAAAAATCCATAAAAAAATAATTTAGATGATATAATAATAGATAAACCTTAAATAAGTATAATATTCACCAAATTGTTTTGATATATATGTAGATGTTTTTAAATTAGACCATTGAAAAATTCTTGAGGAAATAATCCTAAAACATTCTAATGTGTCTCATACCACCATGAACATTCATATCACATTCCCAGACAATGTAATTAGAATAAAGAGGGTATATGTTTTAGATACCAATGTTTATACATACACCACATAAATTAAATAATTAGTTAACAAGGAATATAGATCAAATAAGTTAATGTGAGATGAGAAAAATCCTTTTGAATTTTTCATGAAGAGTTCTTTTGGTACATCATCTTTATTTTCCATGAAATCATATTTTAAAGCTGTATATCATATAAAATAAATGTGATGGACATTGAAATTATATATTAGTCATTAATGATGTCTCTATTAAGTGAAATGATGTAAAAATATTTCATATAAATCATTATAATTGAAACATTTTAGATAATTTTAACGAAAAAATTGAAGATTATTTTAATTTAAAAAGGAATTTAGTTTTTTTAAACCATAAATGAAAAAAAAATATTTTTCATGTTAAAATGTTAAATTTTGATGGGATAAATGTTTTTAAAACATTTTATAGAGTAAAACTCAATGTTGGTAAGTATTTGATAATATCATTGATTCGAACTTCCATTTTGCATCAATTTGTTGAATGATTATTTTAAAAAATGTAACTCACAATAAAATAAAAAAGGATTTAGATTGGTATTAAAATATAGAACATAAAAAACATTTGTTCGGAATTAAACAAGAAAAAATTAGAATTTAATTGGGGTTAGTGTAGAATTAGTTTAGCCTGAATGAAAATGGAGGTTCAAGGAGAAAGTACATAAAACTGTGTAATCAATTGAATAATAAGCCCCAAAATTCATAATCATTAAAAGATAAATTTAATATCATAAAAATAAAGAGATTCATGACATGAAATATAAATGGTACATATACATACACTATACACATGTAATATTAGTGAATATTGATTATCTCACAAAAAAGTAAGTGAAATGAAGAAACCCCGTATGAAAATTTTGTATCCTAACATCACCACTTAAAAATTCGAAAAATATATTAACGAGAGAAAAGGGTATCTCATAATTATTACATAATATGAAAAATATTGGGGTTATATAATGACAAATATTAACATAATACCATTGAATATAAATTATAATAACATAAAAACAATTCTTGAAAAAGGGAGATATTTTGATATGAAAATTCTGTAGCATAATGGCTATACAATATGGTTCTAGAAAACATATAAAATAGAGAGGAAAGGGGTCCCCAATTCATAATAGATTTATAATTTAGTAGATATAATGAATAAAATATAATTAAGAACATAATATTATATCATTAAATAGATACAACATAAAATAGAACATTAAATAAAAGAAATGAAAAGAGGAGTTTACCTCTTGAAGTAGTCTTACATGAGAGCCACTTTAGGGGACATGTTTTGGACATTTTATGACACCATGGGCTGGTTGATGAGAGGGAAGAGATTGGAAGGATATTTTGGAAGAATTTTGCGAAGTCACAAGGCTTGAGAGATGTGAATAGAATAGGATGGAATAGGTGGTATTTATAGTGGAGGGGAGGAGGATTTCCTTAATATTTTTATTATTTTTTAATTATTTTTTCAAACTAAACCAATAGTATTGATTCATGTGATAATGAATAGTTATATTTTCATGTGAGTTTTCCCATCTATTCATACATCATCCCTGATACTAGGAATAGTGAATATAACTCATAATGTATATATATGTTAAATTATTAAATTCTTCTATTCACAAAAAAATCATGTATTTAAAAAAAATCAGAAAAATTCAACCTAACCATTTTCTGATTTGTATAATAAAAAAATGAATTCCATTTTTCATGAATAATTTTAACAATATTAATAATTTAATTATAATTAAAATCTCAATTTACATGAAAATACAATTTTTAAAAAATTAATTTACTTATTCCAAATCATAGGTTCACCATATTTTCTCATAAATCCTATAAATATACTATCATTGTTGATGTCACTATTCATAAGGGTATGTCACTATTAGTAAAGGGTTTCATTACTAATCATAATGTTATGTTACTATTCCCGAAAAAAAATAATTTGGTCATATAAGACTATAAATAAATGATTGATCACAACTGTGTATGTTAGATTTTCAGTATTCAAATTTTAGGTGTGGTAAAATTATGTTTACTAGACTGGTTATAATATTGTGGTGTTTTGTAGAGACTTAGTGATTAATGAATTAAATATTAAATTTATTTTCAAAATCATTGGGTGTTACATTATCCCCTCCTTAGAAAAATATCTTCCACAAAATTTGGTATTTCACTTTGAATGTTAATTGTTATTACATGAAAATTTCCTTGTGAAAAACACCATATCAGAAATAGGGTTAAAAAAATATCCTCGATAAAACATTTAATAAAAAAGTAGTTGAAAATAAAATAATTAAATAAATAAATAAATTATCATTTTTAATCAAGTGGCATTGATCGGAATTGAAATCCAGGGTAGAGAAGAAAACATAAACATTGAATTTATAGGGATAGAAAAGAGGTTTAGATGTATCGATATTACGAAAAAACCATAAACTGTAGTTATGATCAATTTCACTAATGATATCAAATATTAAGATAACTAAAAAATATTTAATACTCTCTTCGTAGATTTGAGGGATTATTCCACTCTTTAAATTTAAAAATATACATTTATATTTCATAAAAATGATCTTATCCTTTTATTGTTCATTGATGTACTTATGCATCATCTCTTAGAATAAGTTACATCATGTGGTGTCATTAACATCTAAAACCTCCTACAATGATCAATTTAAACCATTTCATAAATAATTTTTCATTATAAAAGATCAAGATAAAATTCTTTATAATCATTCCCATGGTAGTTAGTGTTATACAATTTGCTTTACTCATATATATAATCTATCCATTCTGGAATTGACATCACAATATTATAAACAAAATAAGGGTTTTCTATCGCTCAACCATTTATTTTCCAAAATATTGACCAGCTACTGAGTCAACTTTACTTAGTAACAGTAATCATATGACCTCTAATACTTAAAAAAAGTATTCAAGAAAAATCCTCATATATTCCATAATTGTAACAATCATTGAATTACAGATAAATTATTCAAAATAAATTTTTCATGACTTGGAATATTAATCATTCCACTTCATCTGTGGCAGTATCATATTATGATCTTTATCCAGTTACTTCATTTGGGTTATAGTCCCTTGACAATAGAGACCTTGATTCACATAGTGTCCCATCTTCTAGTAGTTATATAATTGTACATTGGAAACCATTTTCATACCCTAGAAATCACAATCATGGTGTCCTTTTTCTCCACACTTATAATAAACTCCCATTCACTTCAATCAGTTACACGAGTGATTATTTCCTTCATAATCACATGTGGGAAAACCCTTATTTCCCTTCATCCCTTTATCCATGTTTTTTCTCAACCATCTTATTCTTCATTTTATTCCCTTCAAATCCATAGGACTCATAAATTACATACAATCATTTTAAAAACATGATATAATTTATTCATATGATGAGCATACATCCGAGACTATATTCCTTTGAAATTATTTCTTTATAAAATTAGAGATATGATCCTTCTTACTATTTGTATCATGTGTATTTCTTATGTTCTCATTACATATGAGAGACCCCATTTCATACAATTTCATATTATATATTAGCTCATAAAAATATTAACTATATATATATCTATACATGGTATAAAACATAACATAAACTTATGCATCATAAATCCTAGAACAATAAAAATTGGTTACATTGGGGGCCTATATATCATCTCTCCATTTTATCACATAGACTTTCATTATATTTTACAAAACCGAGGATCATTAATGTTTAGTGTCTTGGAAACCAGGAACATATAACATGAAAACATAAAACATTATTCTTAATCACATGAAAGGCTTATACTTAGGTTCATCCTAGTATCATTACTGAATCTCATATCCTGGGGACATACATCAAAATAAAGGGTGAGAAGAAGGCCCAGTAAGGGAAACAAGGGGAAACATTTAACATGTGAACTTGAGATACATCAACAATGTCATGAAAAATAACGTTAAGGAATGATAAAGAAATCATGAGCCATATCATAATAAAAATAATGTATATCATAACATGAAGATGTGGCTACAACATTTAATATTGAAAATCATTTCCGTTTCACCAAGGTCCATCCCTAAGGTGTCATTAGAAATTACCAATGTTATTCACCAAGGTGTCATTAAAAATGGTCATCCCTAGAGATTATGTCTTTACCCAATGCGTTGGAGAGCTATCAGCACGCACCCTTAAATTTGTCTTTATTATCATGTGAGCCACTTATATCATCATCAAACATTTCTTAAAACCCCATATAGCATAAATGAAATGGGTATCGTTTCATAATCACAACATTTTAAAAACTAAATTAAATACATGATCTTTATGTCACTTTAAACCAACGGAAAAAGGAAAGCGGGTTTCATGTATGTCAATACCAGAATTAAAAATAGAAAATTTTGATATATATGTGAATAACCATATAGAGGAATGATATTTGAGTATTCAATTAATAAAATAAAATAATTTTAGAAAAAGAGAAAGACATTTTGAGAGGAAAATTCTATATCATAATGGCTATGTTTTGGGGTTTTAGAAAACACTGAAAAGAGAGGGGACATGGGTCACCCACTCGTAAATGATCCATAATACAGTAGAGGGACATAATATAATGGATATAAGAACATGTTAAATAAATATGAAAGATATACCATATGAAATGAAGAACATGAAAGGAAGACAAAAATAAGATTTTTCTTATGAAAATTCTGCAGCCTATTGGCGTCACTTAAACATAAAAAAATGAATTGACGAGATCAAATAGGGTCTCTAATTATATGAACATAAAAAATCAGTATTATATATATAGATATGGTTCCCCAATATAATAAAAAGGAACATTAAATAATTGACAAGTAAATAGAACTTGAAAATTAGAAGGGTGAAAGATTCCCTTAATATTTCGGCAGCCTAACTGCCCCACTTAAACGTCAACAAAAATGAATTGATGAGACCAAAATAGGTTCTATAATCATATGAACATAAAATATCAGTGTGATAGTTATATAGATCATACCCCAACATAATAAAAAGAAACATGAAAGACTTGACATGAAACTAGAACATTGAAAATTGAGAAAGGTGAAAGAATCCTTTAAAAATTCGGTAGCCTAACGACGCCACATAAACATTCTTAAAACGAATTGATGAGAGATATATGTGGTACCTCATCATACTAACATGAAAAGGGAATTATGATAAATATAATAGAACATCCTCTAACATAAGAGCATGGAGCATAAAATAGATGACCTAAAAGAGATTACTTAAAAGAAAGTGAGAGATATGATCCCTTACCTTAAAACGTATCACTTAAAACTCTAAAGTTGGGACCTTGAGGGCCTGGGGGAACCTTGAGAGGACTCTTTGGGAGGTAATGAGACAAGAGCATCGTTTTAGGAGAGTTTGGAGTGAAAAATAAAGGGGGAAAGGGTGGGTATTTATAGGGAATGTGAGGGGACCATGCATTAATGGCCAAGGGACACGTCACAAGTGGTGTTCTCAAAACCATGGGCTCTCCCATGATATTTACAATGGAGTTAGGCCACATGGGGCCCCCTATAAAATAATTCATCACAATGTTTTGACAAACCCTTAATATATCTCATGGCATAATCATGACATATTTATGATGTCATTAAACATACCGAAACCCTAAAACTGTATTTTTACTATAAACTGAAAATTCAACTTTCTCAGAAAAATCCCAAAATTTCATCTTAAAAAAATATCAATCCTATAGATTCAAAAATGAACTCCATTTTATAAAAATATTTTTCCAAATAATTTTAAGTTAATTTTTAAATAAATACAGTATTCAACAAAATTTCATTTTTTTTAGAAAAATCCCCAAAAATTACCTTAACATAATATTGATTCTCTGAGTTCAAAAATGAAATCCATTTTATAAAAATAATTTTCTAAATATTTTTAATTTAATTTTTCATTAAAAACACTATTCACCTGAAAAAACTAATACTTGAATAATAATATCTGAAATAGTTATTTACCTATTTTATTGAATTTCATTAAATAATCAAGGTGCCTAGATTATATTAATACATTCTTTAAGGGAGATTACTAATCCATTTGGTCACATTACTAATCCTAAGCATAAAATCACTATTCATAATGTACTATTCATGAAAAATTAGGTTGATCTTATTAGATTCTAAATTTCGTAATGAACATATTTGTAGGAGACCATTTTTTGAAAGTCATTACACATTTTTAATTAGTTAAGGTTTACATAAACTTTTTTAAACTATCGTTTTTCTAAAATTCATCAAAAAAATTCATACTATATTTATCAGGACATTTGAAAATTCACAAACATCACCATAAGAAGAGAACACAATTTTATTTATAACAAGGGATTACACAAGGAAATTATGGTCTAGTTACATACCCCTTATAACAATATCATAGCACCTAAGATTAAGGTGTGATAGGGTTATAGAATCTTGGGGTGGCTTGGCCAACATTGCATGAGTAGTAATTTCTATCAGTTTGAATTTCTCGTGAAGGTGATTCTGTTCTAGCTTCACACGGTGAAGTTCAGCTTGGGTTTGGTTAAGAGCAAAGACCAGTGGTGGTACCTCCTTCCCAAGTTCCATTATATGGGATTCAATTAGACCGAGACTACTAGATGAGGCCATCAAATCTTCTTTCTATAATAATTAACCATGATCACTTTTATTTAGACACAATAATCGAAACGTTTAGTTTCCAGCGGTCATATTGACCAACAATCATATAATAGTCAAAATCCAACAGTTTCATTTTAATTATACTCATGTTATCAAATGAAACAGTTTTTTTAGTATAAAATTACACACAATATTAGGAAACAATATTTATTCAAAATTTCAGGTCGTTACTCCCTAAATCTATCATTACGGATGGTAGATATATAAAAAATTTACCAAATCATTTCCCCTAATATTGTCAAACCAAGAGTGAATCATAGCCATATTCTTGTACCAGTTCCAATTTAATTTTTGAACAAAGAGGAATTTTCAGATTTTATCCTATGATACATATGTGCTGGAACCACCTCTACTTATTAGTATCCAGAGAGGGATGCATTTGATCAATAAACCACATAATCAATTTCTTTACAAAATTAAAGGATTTAATTTTATTATTATCCCAAAAGTCAATCATTGGGTTTAATTCAGTAATCTACTTTTTCTATATCTAGTTTCGTTGTTTTCTAATATACATTCTCTGGTACCAAATGTAACGCCTTGACCCCAGATGCCTAGATCTACTACATTATTTTTATATATTGTATTTATTATAAGAAATAAAATCCATAAGGGTCATGTAGTTTAGTAGTTTTGGAAAACCATATACATTTGTAGGGTCAAAATTACGTCATGAATAGAAATATAACACATATGTTTTTTTGGGAACATCAAAAACACTATGTTTATCAATGCAGGACAATCACAATAAAATTATTCATTTTCTGATAAAATGAAAAAAAATTGGCAAAATCAAATTCTCAGAAATGGTAATTAATAAATTAGAAGGTAACATCAACATAAACATTATGCATGTTGAATAACTAAACCACATTCCTTTAAAAATAAACATGAACACTTTATGTCAGGAATAAGAGATGAAAAATAATTACATAATAAAACATAATCATGGATATTCTACTATTCGAATAACAACATGAACTATAAATAATATTTTCATAAATAGGTAAATAAATATTTGATACATCATAACAATATCATTAAGGCCTTGTTCCAGGACCATAAGTACCCATTTTATCAAGGACTTGTGCGATGTCATAGTTTATCTCATGACCCTTGATGATGCATCGCGAGGCTATAGTGGGACTATACCATAACATAATAAGTCCAATTCATTCCTCATATGAATGGGTATAAACATAAACAACATATAAATTCTTATTTTAACTAACATATGAAATGAAAATAACTTTCCCATGTTATTAAATGTAAACACTAACCATTTGGAGTAATATGTGGAATTATATCATGATAGATCATCAATAGTCAAACTGACAAGGAACCCTTAAAAAATATATTTTAGTTTATTTCATAATATATAATTATCAATTAAGTAAATTATTCAACAATAGTTGTTGACATGGAAGTATATATTATTAAATGACAGTAGTGTCAAATTCTTGGGGAAATAATCCAATAACATTCCAAAGTGTCCCAAACCACCTTGAAACATTCAAATCACACTGCCTTATAATTTCATGAGAAGAAGGAGTATATTTATATGATATAATAAATGGTATTAGAAACACCACAATCATGGAATTAGTGGTGAATATGAAATATACTTCATTAATGATTACATGGGATGAGACAAATACTTTTTTACTTTTAATAGAAGAGTATCTTTGGATCATCAATTTTATTTTCCACAAAATACGATTACAAACATGTATATATGATAAAACAAAAGGTAATAAAATTGAAAATATATTTGAGTAATAAATTATGTCCCACTGAAGTGAAATAACTTAAAATGTGCTCTTAAGAATCTTTAGAAATGAAACATTTTATAGCATTTTATGGAAAATATTAAAGAGATTTTTAAAGTAGAAAGGAATGTTTGATTTCTTAATACCAAAATGAAACATAATATATTTTTTATTTTAAAATTTGTGACTTTAAGGTGATAAAAACTTCTTAAAAATTATTATATAGTGAAATGGAAAATAGGTAAGAATTCGATAAGTGTCTTGCGTCACGCTTGAATTACGCAACAATTTTTTGAAATATTCATCTAAAACACGTAAATACCCATAAAACAAAGAAGGATTATGATTACTATACATATATATCACATTCACATAGAATTTTTTATTATTAAAATGTAATAATTAATAATTTCATGGAGGTGTGTATTGAATAAGATCAACCTGAATAAAAATGGAGGTTTAGGTAGAAAATACATAAAACGTTGTATCAATTGAATAGTATGGATCAAAAATATTAATAATTAAATTATAATATTAATATCATGAAAATAAAAAGAATCATGATATAAAAAATAAATGGGCAGTATACATACACCATACATTTGTAATAGCAGTGAATATTGAATATCTCACAGAAATTGAAGGGATATAAAGAAACCCCTTATGAAAATTTGGCAGTCTAATGACATCACTTAAAAATTAAAAACATTATTTGTTGTGAGAAAATTGATTTTACATAGTTATTAAATAATATTGAATTTATGGGTAAAATATAATTACCTATCCCGACATAAGACATATGAAAATAACAGAGAATAATTTCAATAGAGTGCTTAAAAAGAGAGATATTTTGAGGCAATGATTCTACAACATAAAGTCTATCCAACATGGGTTTAGAAAACATTAAAAAGATAGTAGAAATGGTACACCCATTCCTAAAAAACTCATAATTTTTAGAGGTTTGTAATAAATTGTAAATAATAACATGATATATAACCTTGAAATATATAACACATAAAAGAGAACATGAAATAATAGAAATGAAGAGAGGTGTTTTCCTCATGAAGTAGTCCCCCAAGAGGGACTCTTTAGGGTAGAGGTTTTGGTCTTTTTATTAGATAAATGGATATTATAAATATTCTAGGGTCTTGGGAGGTTATTTATTCATAATTTAAAAATTCTTAAGGCTTGAGAAAATTCTAGGGAAGAGGGTGGAAGAGGTGGTTTTATAGTTTAGGAGAGGAGGGTTTCTTAAATATTTTACTGATTATTTATTTATTTTCTCAAAGACAACCAATAGTATTTATTATTGTAACCAATAAGATTAATATGTTTATGTGAGTTAAAAAAAGTGTTCATCTATCATCTATGATACTAGGAATAGTGAATTTAATTGACAATCTATTTATACTATAAATTGTTTTAATTTTTTATTAAAAAATTAATATATTTCATAAAATTATCATAAATTTAACTTAATTTTTTTTTCAAATTTAGAAACCAATAATAGATTCCATTTTTAAAAAATAAATTTATAAATTTTATTAAATTAATTTTTAATTTGAATTATAATTTACATGAAAAATAAGGTTTTTAAAACATTTATTTACTTATTCAAAAACATATGTACATCATACATTCACTAAAATAATATCTATATACTATATTAGGTGAAAATAATTTTCATATGGGTATGTCACACTTTATAAGGGTAGCATTAATATTCATAAGGTTATGTCACTAACCACCAAAAAATAATATCTTCATATCAGCCTCTAAATAACAAAATGATCACAACTATCTATGTTAGGTTTTCAAAATTCAAATCATATCCGTGGTAAAATTATGTTTACTTGATATCTTAATAAATGTTTTTTTAAGAGACTCATTGTTTCATACATTAAATATTAAATTTATCTAAAAATCATTGGGTTTTACACTAGGAAACCAAAATAGGTCAACTTAATTGATAATTATGTCTAATTCTATTTCCATAGAAGGCTAGGTCACACAATATTAGAATGATTTGACTTCAAATATATTCTCTAAATCCTAGTATTTTATATATTGGTAATTATAGATAATTCCTCATTATTGGGGACTTGTGTGATTTTTGATCAACTAGAATAAGTGGGTGAATAAGATGTGGTTCATGGGTAGGAATGGATAGAATTTTGATAACTAGAAAAATTTTAAGTCCATTGACATAGCTCATTCCACACTGAGAGAATTTATTTTTAAAACAAAAAATGATCCCACCACCTTAAAAGGAAACATTTAATACACATCCTATATACAGGAAAAAATCATTTGATATCGGAAAATACACTGGATGAAAAGTTAAATCCATCTCCCTCACATGCTCTACCGGATAGACATTCTGTCACTTCAATTTGTGAAGAATTGAAATAACCCCATTAAATGGAATCCTCCTCATATTAAGAGATCATCTTTTATATATTAAAATAATAAAAAAAATATCCCTTCCTCTTTTATTAATATCCACCCATGTACTAGTTCCTTATAATTGATCAGATAGTAGGAGGTTGAGGACATAAAAGATGAGGAAACCATGGAAGACATGGTTGTGGTCAAACCGAATATGTTAGTAATATCCCCTTGGAGAATATATACAGTTGATACCCATGGTAGTGAACTCTAGCAAGACAAATTGTATTAATAAGACTCCTCAATACCTCCATTGATTATCCAAGATCAGCGATCTTACATGACCATTTGGCATACATGTGATTGTCTGATCATCCATGAAAATGAGGAAGGACGATATGACCCTTTCCACTAGTGGTGGTTGACACATCTACCCCTAATAATGTACCTGGATCATAAAAATAAAAAAACTCATCTACAAAACCACATAATATAGACAAACCCCACAATGTTATTCAAATTCCTAGGAAAAAAATGAGGAAATTCTGAAAATTTTCTTAGTTGTCTCAATTAAACTCTCAATCATTGGTAATATACATATTTTAATTGAAAATTGATAGTCGATCATCAAATATCTCCTTAGAATTCATGAGTTTTATATGGAAGTTACTACAACCATATCTTATTGTGTGGATACCATTCTATTAGATTGTATTTCACTGAACTTTTACAGAAAATAAGAACAAAAACAAGATGTTTATAGACATAATAGACCCCTATACATTTCAAGAAAACTAAAAAAAATCAACAACTGAATTTATATGATTATAAATTTTTTCATGATCAACACCACACTAATTCAGATCCAATAATGTTATGGATTTTGAGATATTGACATATCCCTTTCAATGATACCCATTGAAAGGTATGATGGGTTTGAGTAATATACTCTTGGGATGATGAAACACAAGGCTCAGTTTGTGGATCTCACATATAATATTTTTTTCATGGTTATCCAAAAATCTAACAAATATAATGTTGCTCCTCAAAGACCATGTCTTCATATCCATGTGTAGTACCTTGAAAATATCATAAGTGTGTCAAATATTCCATCAATAGGAAGGTTGTAATACATCAGGTTGATGGTTCCCCCTCTCAGTCTAGAATTGAAAAATTTTATGAGGAATGTTTCAACAATAAGGATGGTAAAATCCAAGGGTGGATGAGGATATGAAGGATACATCCCCATATGTATTTGGTACTACCCCTAGGAATCTATATATTATTATTGATAGAAATTATGTGATACCCATTATCCTGGTTGATGTAGATGATTTAATTTCAGATGTCAGGTCTTCTCATTCCCCTAGTAATAGTACAAATGAAAACAATCATCCCAAAAATATATTTGTGACATCTCTCATTGATTATGATGAAAATTTCTCTTTCCATATCCATTCACAGCTCAATAGTGAGAGAGTTTCCCCAGTATCACGGAAATTTTTTGAAGAAGCCTCCATGGCCTCAAATAATAATGAAGAAGATGATGAGGTTATGAATGCCCCTCCATCATTTGGTTAAGGTGTCTTCAACTTAATCAATGATTTAATGGTAGGTGAAGATGGGAACATCTAAAGACCCAAAATCAAAATATATTAGTTCTTATATGACCTTCAATGATAAGGAAATGTATATTTAATATCTAAAGAAATATAGAGACATGCTCACATATAATTATAAAGTAATTATTATGTTGGAAACCAATGTGGATACGGTTCACCTTGTATTACATGATGTCCATTTAGTTTTAATGTAGTTTTTCAGAAGCATTTACCCATATCATGATACTAATAATGAATTTAATGTTAAAAATTCTTCAACGAATATATATATTAAGGATGTGAAATAGCCAAAATTTCTTGACCAAATCATCATAGTCAAGGAAATGAATGGGTAGATCACGGTCTGTATCAATTCTAGTTACAATAATTGAAACATCTTTAATGAATAATTACCATTATTAGTCGCCAAAAATTTGATCAATTAAACAAATAGAATCCATTCTATTTCTCATATGGATTGTTATTAATGGTATAATCAGATAAATATTGACCCTGAAGATATCGAATCCACCACATTCATAGAACCTTAGGGGGGTCATTGTTATGATGTTTTACCATTTGGATTAATGAATGAAGGAACTACATAACAATGTAAAATGAATTTTATATTTATGAAATTATTATTATAAATAGGCGAATATTATGTTGATGACATGATATTTAAATATTTCCAGTGCTGTATACATTTCATGGATCATCAAATAATCTTCAACATGTTTGGAAAAAAAATTTAAGATGAAACTCTTAATGTTTTCATTTGATGTAATGCTTGGGAAATTACATGGATTTTTGGTCTACCACCAGGACATCAAGGTTAATGTAGAAATGACATGTGAATTCCTAGTAATGTTATATCCACATAATATAAATGATTTTATGGGGATTCATGGGAACATGCCAAAAATTTATTGTTTCCTAGATAACCTAAACTAAAAATTTCTCACATTCAACAAGATAAGTAAGAAAAGAGTAATATACTAATGGGATGATTACTTAATTGAATCATTAAATAATCTCTAGAAGTATATTATATTCCAACTGATCTTGACGAGTCTAGTAAAAATAATGTCAGTTATATTATATGTGGCCACTATGTAATGATCACTCAATCCTCTCCTAAGACAAAAAATGATGTGGTGAATTAAAAAGATATCATTTAACTTATAAAAACAATGAATGAATATAATACATATTATTAAAATGATGAGATGAAGAAACTCAGTATTATATTTATAGGAAAAAATTGATACATTTATTATACCATCATAAAAAAAATGTTCTATGATATCAAACTACTCAAGAACATCCATTGATTCCTTATGCTAATTGGGAATTTATCCCAATGGATGGTTATTCTACAAAAAAACAACATAATATTCATTTAATATATTATAGTTAATTGTATGTCCAAATATGACTACCCTGTGGTACATCCTGCCCTTGAAATAACACCAGTGGACATTGAATTTTAAGAAAATGATTTTTTCCACACCCTTGACACTCCTCAAACAAGGGATATATATTTCGATAGTGCCTCCTGAAATTCTATTGGATGTATGATATAAAACCAAAATCATAATTGGTATGGTCTAGGGATTATATTTATTTCCCCAAACAATGTAATTTTCCCTAGTACTTCTAACTATACACATGTTTCAAAAATAATGAGGTTGAACACTAAACCCTCATTATTGGCTTGGAACTATCCCTAAACTATGAATATCATACAAGAACATAAAATGAGATTAATAGATGGTTATTAAAAAAATAGATCTAAATATTCTAATAGTATGGAATAATTAGACCCTCTCATCAATCCGGCAAATGGATTGATGACATAATTCCATTTAGAACCAACTTCACATCACATCAAAAATTGAGGTGGTCTGATACATCATAGACTGAAGGATGGTCTCATTAGTCCTTGTTTGTAACCTAGAGAAAATAAATTATATAAACATTTTCCTAGATTAGGATGATCAAATATTGACATTTGGATAGACATAAACCATTTATGATTACCAAAAAAATTATTCATCCAATTAAATTGATCCAAAAGTGAACATTCCCAATGCAGACTAGTGAAAATTACCCTTTACGAAGGGCGAATTGATAAAAAATTCTTATAAATTGATTCATCGTTTGAATCATCCTCATATTGATAGTTGTGTGAGATATTCCTGGATACATAGATTAATTTCATTCATGATCTTTTGGTGGTCATAAATCTATGACTTGGATCTCCCACCAAATTAAGAGCATTTATTACTACTAGAAAACAATGATTAAAGAAAATCTGGAATTAATCATGAAATTTATGGAATTAGAGACTCATTAAAACATTATATAATGATCCCCAGATCTATAACATACTACTAAATATTCCATTCCATTTTCTGTATGGTATATGGATGTTGTGGGGTTTATATACTCTATCCATAGATTTGTAGGCTAAATAAAACATTACTGATACTGATATCTTTTCCAAATTGGATGAGGAAATACCCCTTAAATAATTGATGATTGATAATATATTGACATTATAAATTTCAATATAATACCTAGACTCAGAGTACCCCACATGATATTGATGGAAAATTACACAGGCATTTCATCTTTCGAGATGATGAAATTGTACCAAGATTAAAACATAAAATCTAACAACTCATAATTCTATCTTGGAGTGACAGATGAGAAATAGATTCCACTAATAAGACTCTACAAAAAATACTTCAGGAGATAGTGGAAAATGATAATATGTCATGACCTGACAAGATTCCTCTTGATTTATGGGTCTAAAAAACCACCATTCGCATAGAAACATCAAAGACTACATAATCATTGATGTACTGAATTGTGGTAGTGTTTCCAGTAGAATTCTAGTTTCCCTTTCTCCAAATAGTTATCTATGTCCAACTCCTAGATGATGAAAAATTGATAAATAGGTTGGATGACATTGAAATGATCAATGAGAAACAATTACATGCACTGCACAACTTTGGTGTCCATAAGAATTGAATCCAATGATATTTCAATAAATAGTTTCACCTCTGGTTTTTAATTCAAGGAGAATAGTCATATTGTTCCATAATCCCAATGATACCAGGAAAGAAACATCCAATGATGGACCCTAAATGATAATGTCCTTAGGTCATCCATTAGGTCTATTGTAATGGATCATATTAATTGATCACCATGGATGTTGATTGCATTATACACCACCACAAAAAATTAAAGGTTTCTAAATATGTTCCATTTATAGATTCTATCAATGTTATATGGTTTTAGCAGTATGACATAAAACAGAAATTCGGCATTCATCATTATCGAATGACACAAAACTTCATAGATAGGTCTGTGTCGCATGTACCATATCATCAAACTCAAAATAAAAATAAATATATGGGAATATCATCAACACATAATGTTGAAATTTAATCGTACCGTATATACAAATAATAAAATTCCATGGAAAACCATCCAAGGAAGCCTTATGTTTCATTAATGGGAGTCCTCTCATGATATGTTTTCACAAATTACTAGACCTCATTTATTTTAATCATGGCTTCCTTTTCACATTATTTCATCATCATACATACAAGAATTTATTAATCTAAATAATTTATGCCTCTCTTATTCCATATTAACATGATCCCATAAAAATATATTAATTGATTCTATTTGGAATGAGATACATAGAGACACCTAGATACAATATTTTTCCCATCCACTAAATGATTAAAACACACCAACCCTTTATTTTAATCTCATATGGGTGGTTAATGAAACCATTAACATTCCTTTTTTCTAACACTGAGCATAAATAATGTGGGATAATGAATTTTAGTAACTTTCTACCTCTGTTATTTAAATATACCAGCTCACATTAGGGTTAGTATGATAATGGATGAAAAACCATAAAAGGATCACCATATGTCTTTACTACATAACATTAAGCATTATAATTAAAATAACATGTAGTAAATAAAACTATGAGTTATTATTTCCTTCAAACTAGAGGACCACTACCCATAGTGTTGGTCTCACACCAATCCTCCAAACTAGACTTACATGTGGATTGATTCATTTTACTATTGTATAAATAGTTCTGTCCAGACCTACAATGTTGGTTATAGTAGTAATATAAATGTGAAATATTCCCTCTACATGTGGTTTATAATTGTTTGGAGAGTTTCCATTTAAATAAATACATTTGGAGTTCTTCCTATCATCATAGGATAATTAGTGAAATAAAAATATTCAATCATGGATAAACACATACCCTCAATATAATATGCATACCTTTTTGGAGAGTTTTTTATTAATGACCCATGTTTCTGTTTTTTCCATCCATTTCATGATTCATAATGAAAACATGGTCTCATAATTCAGGGCCCATCCATAATAATTAATGGGAAAAACTCCACCATCAACATATGATTCAGTGTTGTATAGATATTTTTATATTCAAGAACTGTTGTGGAATTATTTATTTCCTCATATGATATGTAGTGACACTATGTCCTCCAATAATTTTTCCAGCTTCAACAGAAATCATAAAAATTAGTCAACTATATAAGGATCAGACCTTCCTAGAGAGTTTTCTATTCATGAACTATGCATGGTTTGATTCATATGGATTTATATGTTTATGGATTTAATATATATATATATATATGATATTTATAATATATTTATTATTCATTATTGATGGATTATAATTTTTCTTTATTCCGATACATCCATTACAAAAAGAATCCATCACCCCATAATACCTGTGGACTACCCCCTCCACAGAGCGATGCAATTCATTTTAAAAAATAAACAACATAAATTAAAAAAATAAGAAATATATGGATAAATATCATATATATTGAACTATTAATATTATATATGTTGGGATACCATGATCATGGTGTATGAAACATAACCTCCAAATCAAAACATTCATAAAAAACTAAGAAGTTAACACAAAATTCATTGGGTTTACCTAATTATTATGAGTATGTTGGTATAAATAAGGAGCAGATAAATGACACCAAATAATATATATGTATATATATAAATATAATATATAATAATAATAAATAAAAAAATTTAAAATAGGCGGTTGGAATTTGTCTGACTATGTGGGAATCCTATGTAATGGTTTCACATCTCAATTTTATTAGAAATATTCTATAAATATAATTTTATTAAGATGATTGTTTTATATAATTATGAATAGATGATTTTATTATAATTTTATCTATTCTATGGGATTTAAAATTCAATCTTAGTTTCTACCATTCATAGGAATATGACAATGGTGTACAATTTGTTCAATGGGGGAATATTTACTTCCCATAAGTTAGTTTTCCAATATAGATATTTATTATCATAGTATGTTGATGAATATTAATAATTAATAATTTATTTAAAAGATTAAATTAATTGATATTACTAATTAAATTTTTATGGATTAATATTAGATGTCCCCTTAGTGAATTTTTAAGTTTCATAATGCCACATAACATTTGTATTTGGTATATGAATTACCTATTTTTGTTTTATGGATTGGGATAGGACCTTAATGAATATATTATGATGTACGGAATTGTGAATGTTTATATTGTGGAACTATGTATTGATATCCATGTGATGATTTTGGTTTTTATATAATACATGTACATATTCACCTTTCATGATATTAGTTATATGGAATATTGATTATTGTTTATCATTGCCATATTATTCATGATATATTTATTCCATGATAGCTTCAATTGTATGAATTCCCTTAACAAGAACATATGATCACCCTTTAATTTCTTTTCTTATCTCTACTATTCCCAAAAGTAATCTTTGAATTATTTCAATGCTATAGTCTAATAAAAAATAATAAAATCATTAGAATTCAATGTTGTATTCATTTTTTTAATGGAATGTGAGATTTATTTATCGTTCTGATTTATCAATACTAATATGCAGTTAAAACCCATAAAAACTGATAAATATTATCTTGTATCAATGTATTAATGTAGCCACCAACTTAAGGTTACTATAGTTGTGGATATTATACTTCAATTTAAATTCATGTTGCAATTAATTTTATGGTTCTTTTTATGGTCATACAAACATGACCAATTGAAGTACCTATTATGGTTGTAAAACTAGAACTAATATGATTATTTTAATATCATGAATAGTGGATTATATATATATTAGTTTAAATTCATGTGATTGGAATGTTTAGGTCAATAGTGATTACTGATAGGTGATGAGGGGGTTATGTATAGAAAACCCTTTTCTGGTTCATCCAGTCTATTGGTAACTTGGAATAAGTGAGTATTTCTAGGTCTTAAACCCATTACGAGGCATCTTAATTCATTTATCCCCTATATATGTTGACATATAAATGAGTTATAAGGGATATAATCAAGGTTAATATCAGCCAATTAGGGTATTTTTGGACATAAACATAATATGATTCCTATATATACATCAATGGCTCATTGAGTGGACTAGTGATACACCATTAGATGTGTGAGGGACATGATGTAGGAATAAGAACCTATAATGAGCCTATTGAGATGGGGGGCTTGTAAAATCATTATAAAAACCCTGTTATCAAGGAAATACATTTTCCTTGAAACACTAGAGGTTATCCCAGTTAGAGAGTAATTTTGATTCATGGTGCTTTATGGAATATTAGATCTATGATATTAACGGAATACATGATCAAATCCAGGAACTCTAGAGTGACTAACATACTAATGATTTTTAGGTTGTGTTAAAGGATACATGGATATAAAAATACATAGCTAGGTGAAATACGGTAATTTGGCACCATGTCAGTTGATTTAGTTAAATAGGTGCCCATATTGGAGATTTGGGAAAATGGTGAGGTTATTTATATATAGCAGGATTGAACCCATTAAGACTTCATGGATTTTCATATTATTAGGAAAAATTATAGTCCATGTGATTGGGGATCAAGTGATGAAATAAATTCTAACCTTGAGACTGAGGAAATTGGGAACATTGTTTGGTAACCTCTAATTTCTAGGTGTGTCCCCATAAATAATACACGGGAAAAAACATTTAGGATAAGAAGGATTCCTAAAAAATGTAGTCTAGTATCTTATATTAACAAATTGAAGGTATTACTTAACCCTCATCTTGATTATAACATGGGAAAATTTTTAATTTAATTATCACATCATAAAAAGATTCAAATACCATTTTTCCCTTCATTTTCCAATAATTCGATGTGAATACTCATTTTATGGTGAATTTGAAGGATCTATGCACAGATTCCATGCATTCAGGTACCGATTGGATTCTTATCCATTACACTTTGGGAAAAAATTAGGTTTCTTGGGTTCCATATATAGGCTTTGGGGGCCAAATTACCTAGTAATTTTAATTAAACACTTTGGGTTCCTATCTTTTTCTATTGAGTGTTCGATGTGGGTGTAGAGCTGGCATGGGTGTGTTGCATGGAATGGTGATAATAAGGAAAGTTGACACAACTCATCATGTATAGAAAATACATTCACTACATTGGTTTTGGTATGATTTTTTGGGTTCGCAACCAACTATAATTTCCCTTGGATTCAATATTCTAAAATTATGGAATAATTATTCATTTTCATAAATTAAAGAGGTAAAAAACTATAATAAAATTAAACTAATTGATACATTGCATATATTAGGTAAATATCATCATAACTATAATACATCAATGGTAACACATGTTTGTGTTCCAACTAATAGTTATTTTTATGCTATAGGAGATCTTTGTAAATATAATATTATAATAATGGATTATGTTATATATACCAATTAAAGAGAAAACATAACATTGAAAACAATACTATATTATAAATTATTGAAAGACATAATGAAAATTTATTTTAAGGACATGATAATTATTCAATTCTATCAATTTTACCAATATTATTTTATCATTAGTTTACTAATTGTAATTACTAATAAATAAATTTACATGATAAATAAATATTTTTATGATTAATTTACAAAATATAATATTTATGCATAAATTTATGAAAATGAAGAAGGCCATAATGATTCATTAAAATAGATATACAAAAGTAGTTTTATATACCATGTATTATGTCATATATTAGAGAAAATATTTTAATTAATAGGATTGAAAAATATGTAGTTATCGTTGATAAATGTTAATGAATAATGAATCTAGTCCAAATAAATGAATTGCTATAAATAAATAGAAATAGAACAGTCTAATAAATTTTTTGGGTTAAATTATTTTAAAATTATGATTTAAATTATTATTTAAATCATATTAAATGTATAATCATATGAAGTGGGATGGTTTATATAATAATAAAATTGAATTAATTTGATATCCATGAGTTTATAAAATGTGGAAGATGATTGATTCATTACATTTATATTATATTATAGTAATAAAAAAAATGTGTGACTGGGATTTAAAATTGATATATTCAATACATTTCATGATTTAGTTAGAAATTAATTAACATGGAAATTTAATTTGATCCCTGAAATTTTACATTACTATATGTATATATAAATAATTTCATTCATCTATCAATGATTTTTCCATGAATGTAAATTATGATTAAATACAATTATGTTTACTATAAATATCATACTCAATAATTATGAGATATATTGAATGTTTGTGTCAAAACATACAATGAATATATGATGAAAATTTACAAAATTCATGTTTCCTTAATATGGGACATTATTGACTTTATAGATATTGTATATATTTTTCTAGTTGGAAGACATACACTATTTTGATTTGATCATTTTCATAAATTTGGTATTAATCTGAAATGACTATGTTATAGTAGAAACTTGAATTTTATGTAAAACCATTTATTCCATGATACATATAATAAATTTTGGTTGAGAAATTTATGGTCTAATGGGAAGCTAGATTTTATAATTAAATCAAAAAATTTATCTGATTATAAATCATGTGACATTTATCTAATTTTAATATAGTGACTAGAAATTTTTTAGACAAATAATGATGTGAAATGGGATAATAAAAGGACATTATTGTAATTCTATAATTCATACAGATTGTACATCATTATTACCGACCAATTTTTCTTCCTATATTACATAGAGTTCACCAAATATGTAATATAGCTATTCTACACCAACAATATTATGAATACTTTATCACTAGCCATGTATAATTATTTTTTATTGTATTATCTTAATCTAGTATAATTTATCCAAATTTATGCATTCTATCAAGGTTATTTGGTTTGAAATACCAGTTTTAGTGGATCCCTCTATCAATCAGATCGTGACTTAGTTACCATTGATAGGCTATTGGCATGTCACCATTACCAGTATGATATGAAAAGATGAATAAATATTTCAAGTAGTTTCATAATTTATACATTAAATAGATTAAAATATTAATTTTTATGGATTCAGAAATCAATACTCAAAATTTTTTAAATTTCATATACTAAACGATAATTATAACTTATGATAAATTATGATTACCCACTGTGGAAGTTGTGGGAATTAGATAATATAATATATAGTGGTCAGAATGTGAGGTGGGTTCCCTCCACATTCATTATTTTAACTGGATTAAAATTACATTATTATAGTAGAATTTTTTATCAATATGCATGTGAATGTACTATCTTAATTATGAATATAAATATGATTAACATGAATAATCATAAATAATATCTTAATGATAAATGAAAATATATATGATTAATTTCTAATTGTTTGTATTTCTACATTCATAAAGAAATTTCACATCTATGAATATTCAATATAATTGTAAACATATATAATGATTCCATGTGGTTATTGTGGAGAGAATTTAATAACAAATCTATATCAATTCTATAAAAACATTATAAGGCCCTTAAAGGAGTGTCTATGTAATAGGGTATGTTTTTTTGGTCATCATCATGTTGAATTACATCTGATATTTAATTATATATTAGTAGACTATTTGATCTATTTAAATAATGGTTTATATTTTACAGACTCAAAATTTCATTTGATTATTTTTATGTGAAATAATACTAGTTTTGGGAAGAATGAAATTCCCCAAACATCTAGTTCAAAGAGTTTTTATAGGAAACATCTGGGAATGATACCATTTTATTTCTCAATATATATACCTATATAAATTTTAGTAATGTAATTATTTTATATTTTAGTCACATAAGTTTCTAATATAGGAAAGGAAGTAGGTTGTGGTTATCGATTGATAGATATATGGTTTTAAGTCCAAATGAGAAATAATTAAGGAAAAGAAATATAATTACCAATTTATTTTAATAATATACATTATAATGTAACATTATTATCTTTTCATTGTAAAACCAATGTTGAGTGTGATGCCAACAAAACATTATAATATTTAGGATCCAAGGAGGATGTTATTTCATATGCTTTGAGGAAATATAATTACATTTGGGTTAAGAGGATGGGTTGTAAAAGGAATACATAATAGAACATTGGATGGACAAATATATATTTTTCAATGATGCTTATTTTAATGTTATTTAAATTTTTTGAGGATCTTGAACCATGAAATAAAATTTATATACTGAATTATAATATGATTTATTACAACATTGTTATTTAAATTAAAAGTAATTTGGTCTTATAATTTAAGAGTTCATTAGTTATTTTGATTAAAATGATGATATGAAATATATTTAAATAAGTATCCACATTAATAGTGTATAGAAGACAAGTATCTTTATAAAATTTTATAAACATTTAGTATTTTGTTAAGTACATTTTATTTATTAAAAAATACTCATTCATTGAATAAATAAATAAAATCCATAACACTATTGAGAATAGCTTCAAGAATACATAATAAAAAATTATATTAATTAATATGAAATGGAGTTTTTTTTAAACACCCCTATTGATCATCTAATGAAATTAATGTTATGGAAGAAATAATGAAAATAGTTAATAATACCTTTTACTTCTGATATATTGTTTTCTACTTATAATAATTAATTATTTGTATCCATTGTTTTATATAAGAGTTGTAAAATAGAGCATAAACTGTTTTAAATTTTAATATTGTTTTTTCAATTGGAGAAAAAACAAATTGATTTGCTGGTTTGGGAATTTTTATTTAGTTTTTTCTATAATTTTTTAGTAATGTGTGTTAAAAAATATTTAAGGATGGTTGAGATTTCAATATGTATTTTTAAATAGACACTAATGTGTTATATTTCATATATTAGTGTGATTTTACACATTGATCAGTTATTTATAAATCAAATGAAGAGTGATTATTATTTTGTTCATTTTTAATTTGTATTAATACTAATGTATAAATATTAGTAAAATTTGATAAACTTCATTAAAATTTTATATAAATATATTTCTTTTATTTTTTGGGGCCTCATTCATTTTTTATATTCCAGATAATGTGATTAGTTATTTTAATACTTATACGTTAAACATATTAATTTTTAGAGTATTATCCGATATATATATATATATATACAATATCGTGTTCCTATATATCATATGTAATTGATCATTATTTACTATTTTTAATACATTTATTGTTAAAATACATTTTACAACGATAAATTCAATCACAATATGTGACTTGTAGTAGAGAATATTGGTATTGATGTGTTTGTTTGACATTTTATAACATTTGTTATTCATAAAAAACGTGATGGTTGACATATTTTAAATTGTAATTTATTATAGTTATGTAATATAATCTTGATTATTGTATACATATGTTCAAAAAATATTATTAGTATTATAAATTACTAGATATATATATATAAATTATATTGGATTAATATTTTCTGTTTCCACTATGTTGAATGGAATAAAATGTGGTGGGGGATTTATTTATTTCTTATTACAATTTCATAGTTATTTGTGTGGTTATCCATATCTAAATAAGTTTTTGTGGTAAAAAATATGACTAACTATGATATATAACAATATATTTGATATATTTATCTTTTATTCCTTAATCTATCATTTAATTTTTTTTATTTTTGGTTTAATAAATGTTTCTATTCATAGAGAAGAGGAACATAATATATGACATAATTGAATTGGTAATTAAATTAGTGGTGGTTAACAAATCACTATTAATATTTTATACAACTTTAAAATAAAAAGGATCTTTAAAATATTAAAAAATTTTGTTGCAAAGTATATTTAACCAACACTAAATTATTTATGATGAAATAAATAGTGATAATACATATAAATGGATGAGAAATGGTATAATTATGGTTAAAACCCCACTAATCATAAAACCCTAATTTCATTGTCCCTATATTCTATATTTTAATATTATATAACCATTATAATAATAAAAACCACAAGAAAACAAAAAAAACAACATCATCATCAACAATAAAACCTATAATAATAATCCATTAGCATATTATAACCAGCAAACAATTATATACAATAAAATATCATTGTTCTAAATATATAGAATCCACCTACCCAAATTCCATGTCCATTTCATAATTTTGAAATTATTCCAACATTAAATTTCTATAATATTCCATTTCCCACCAAAAATACTAATTATTTTACAATTACATTATATTAAATAAGAAACCCCAATTGGAATATTATCGTAAATTTTAAGAAGTAGAAAAATGAACTTATAGTACAAGAAACAAGGTGAAGTCCTCTCCCAATTAACACTTCATATTAATAAAATAAAAATCCTTAATTTATAACATCAATTCAGTCATTAATTTAATATAATTTCACCAAAATCTCTGCATAATGTTATAAATTCAATTACCAAAATCAAAAATAAATGTTTGTAAATGACCAATGACCATTCCCAAGACTCTATTATATATAAAACATAATATCCATATCAATTCAATGTGATACCATAATAATCCCATGTAATAACACAATAAATCATTACTCGCATGTATAATAATATAAATGTAAAAATTATAATGAGAATAATTGGAGAAAGTAGAATGGTTTACTTATGATTCATGAAAAAACAACACGTGAAACACCATATATCATAGGGAAAACAAGAATATGTTAGGAAGTAGGGAATGTTCATCATCCCATGATTTTGGTCAGTCATATTAGGGAAAAATAGTTCATCTGCAAGGAGGGTTGAGGGGGGGGGGGGGTGGGGGTTAAATAGAACCTTATTAATGTGACACATTTGACTTATAAACAAACATACCTAGGGCATAATAGGCTATAAATATAATTCTATTAGAAATATAGTCGATTAATGGGAATGTTATGTAACATCATCATCCTTATAATGTCTCAACCAATTGGAAATATACATTGGTTGCTCTATCGGGTACTCAGTGACATTATATTAGGATCCCCCTGGATTTTAGAACCACCTCTAAAAAACATGTTAATCTAACAAAAAATGATGGAAGAAAAATTCAGGGACCTTTTTACTAGGGTGTTAATTGGTATAAATGCAAAGAATTGATTTTAACATAGCTTGGAACTATCATGATGAGTTTAAGAAAAAATTCTCAACACTAATGACAAATGGTTGATAGTGTAGGAACAAAATAATGTTCAATGCATCATGAGTGGATATTCAGGGTGCCTGTCCAACAAATGTCTGAATCAGAATATATTAGTAGGTAGCAACTATCATACTTAGGATAGGAATTAAGATAATGGTTTAGAATATCCTATAATGAAGGATAAAGTGGAGGGTCTGAATGATGTGTTTGTAGGTATGCTCATTATATTTCCAAATCTACAATGTACATGTTTTATTTTAGTTCTATGCATTTCATTATGTAATCAATTATTGAAAAGATAGTAAAATATATATCAAATATTATAGAATTAAATTTACCATTTAAGAATCCGAGAGAAATTATCCAAGATTAAATAGTGTATAGAAACAATATTTTTAACATTTAAATTTAAAACATCATCACAAATATATTAGTCATTAATATGGTGGAATTCAAGTATATACATGGGATAGACTAGCTCTCCGTGTATAATTTTAAGATCAAGATTTGACGTAAGAAAAATTTTGTAGTCTTGAATGGAAAACCTATACTCATTTTCAATGGCGACAAAAAATGACCTACTCATTGTATAGAAGAACATATCATATCATAATTTATGGACATTTTCAGTTAATATGATGAATGAAATGAAATTGTAAAGATAGATAAAATCCCCATCTTTCTACTATACATCGATTTATTCACTAATGATTTATATATACCTCTACCATTAAGAGATGTAAATTTATCCACGGGACTCATGCATCAATCTATGTTAACATCCTTCACCCCACATATAATAGAATATATAGAGTTTTATGAATTAAATAAAAAACTTCATGATATTAAATATATGGAATTTATCTAACCATGTTTGTATCCTTGGGAAGTACATGTTCTCTTTGTGAAGAAGAAGGATGTATCATTGCAGCTATGAATTAATTATAGATAACATAATAGTATCCACTGAAGAATAAGAACCCTCCCCCATGTATTTATGATTTATTTGACCATCATAATGGGGATCAATTCATCTCAATTATTGATTTTCATTCTCCATATCTTCAATTGATGGTGAATAATTGAGATATTAAAAATAATTCCTTACGAACAATACATGGGCATTATGAGTTTTATTTTATTCCACAATCATGAGTAATTCCCTTAATAATTTAATATATTATATAAAAATTTTCCTTAAGTAATACCTTGATAAATTTGTGGTGTTTTATTATTGATGATTTTCGGATATATACTAAATGATATGAGGATAATGGAGATCATATAAGGGTTGTTTTGGGGAATCTAACTAATGATAATCTTTTTGGGGTGTTCAAAAAATGCAAATTATTATTACAAAAAGATTCATTCTTAGGTAAAAGTTTAACCATTTAAGGAATATCAGTTGACCCTATAAATAAAAAGGCTATAGAGTAATGGACTCATCCTATAATAGTAAATAAGATTCACAGCTTCCATGGTTTAGTATAATATTGTAGGAAGGTTATGAAAAAAATATCATGAAAATTTAATCCATTTATAGAGTTAACTATAAAATGGGATAAGTTCATCATTATAATGTACTGTATAGAAATATTCCAATAGTTAAATAATAGATTTTTTACCACACATGTGTAAACTCTACCCTAGGATTGAGAAGAATCCATTATTTATAATGATGAATCTCGAAAATTTATTGGGTGTGTCCTCATGTAAATTGAAATGGTGTTTTATTATGCTTATATAATGTAAAAGCCTCATGAAGATAATTATCATACACATGACATGGAGCTGGCTCTTGTTATTTTTCTTTGAAAATAGTGATAAATTATCTTTTTGGGGAGAAATGTGATATATACACAGACCACCAAAGTTTTCAAAAAATATTCACACAGAATGAATAGAACATAAGAAAAAGGATATGGTTGGAAATTATTAATGAGTATGATTGTTTTTATAATTATCACCCATGAAGGGTTGGAAGATTCACTAATAAATTATGTTGGATGGACCATATTTTTTTGGAAATGATGAGATTTAAAGGAAATCCATTGTTCAATGACTTTGTTAGGTTAGAAATGTTAATAATTTTTTAGGGGACATCATCAATATTATCCCAAATTATTTATCAACATTCATTACTATAGAATATAAAAACATTCTCACAAATATTATCCTTTTTAACAAATTAAAATAGAGGTTGTGAATAATGGGATGTTTCCTATGGTAAAAATTAATCAATAAGGTGTACTAAAATTTATAAAAATTGTATTTGTTCTGTTTATTTTGGGGATAAATAATTAAATGTTTGATTAATCTCACAAATATAGACTCTTAATACATTTATGATTCACTAAATTGTATATGGACTTTGATGATCATTATTGGTGGTACAATATGAAAAGGTATATTACATAATACAGTATACGGTTTTTTGTATTGTATTAGGTGAAGTAGGAGGGAAAATTCATAAAGGGGTATAGAAACCACTAATAATACCAACATATAAGTGGTATAATTACAATATGTACTTTTTCAATAGTCTCCTAAGAATAGACAATGGAAACAATTTTATATGGTTTATAGTGGATTGACTCTCCCTATCTTGCCATTTTATTGCAATTTGGGAAGATTTCTTTTTTGACCATCATTCAATTATATACATAAATGAAGTAGTGAGGTTGCATGGGGTGACATATTATATCATTTATGATCATGATCCAATGTTTACATCTATATTTAAGAGACATATTCAACATGTACTGATTACTAAATTTAATTTTATTATGTCATTTAACTGGAAGACTGATGTCTCATCGGAGATGACTGTTCAAACACACATGGAAAAACTGAGAACATTATCAATTGAATTTAATGGTGGATGTTATCAAAACATACAATTAGTTGATTTATCATACAACAACATATTCCAATCATTTATTCAAAAGGAAATATATGATTCTCTATATTGAAAGTTATGTAGAACTCCGTGTATTGTTGTAGTTGGTTAGATGAGTTTTGATGGACCCAATCTTTTTCAAGAGATGACTGAAAAGGTTTATTCCCTCGAAAAATTTTAATGACTACTAAAATTAGACAAAAGATCTATGTTCAAAATCATTAAAGGGACATCAATTTTTATTTTTGGAAAAAAATTCAATTGGATATTTCCTTGAAAGAGAGTCATACAGTTTGGGAAAAATGGGATGCTTCACCCTAGATTCGTTTTCCCCTATGAAATACATGTCACATAGGTGTAGTTTCCTACCATCTAGAACAAGAATTGAATGTATCTAATTTTTATGATTTATTCCATGTATCTATATTGATTAATTATATACATGATCCATAGAATATATTGAGTTCAAATATGGTACAACTCGGACATGATATCTATTATGAGGAGAATATGATGGAGATCATGGACTATTGAGACAAGGTTTTACACAACAAGATTATCATGACCCGTCCTTGGGGCCCGTGCCGTGACTAACGCAAGCTCACCTTCCATAGGCCAAGGGCTGGTAACTAGCACTGAAAGGCGTATTCCCTAAAATTGGAAGGAATTTCCATTAAAATAGTAAAAACACACCGTCCGAGAACACAACAAGAAAAAATTGTAATGTAAAATTCTGAATTAAAAAGTAAAAGTAATGGGGCTGAAATACAAGGCCAAATTAAAAAGTAAAAGTACAACTGAAATGTACAAAACAAGTGAATGGTGAAAGGAAGATCCTAGATCATCCACCGTGGATCCTACCAAAAGGGTAGGTACAGATCACATCTACATTACTCCACGTCCTCTTATCTCCTCCATTTCACACTACTACAAATGGTCCACCTCTGAGCACCATCCCGTTCTAGCTCCCCCGACATCAATCAATTTTGTATGTCGTCTGCACAAGACACAACAAGGTGCAGGTGAAGCCTGTGTAGGGGTGAGTATAATGATACTTAGTAGGGACCCTGAGACCCCGTACATCTCCTTGAGTTCTACAAAGGAAAAACCAAAAATCAATACATAAAATCTAACTAGGTATATTCTCGTATATATATCTATGGTTTGATGATATACTCCTCTCACACAAGAAGGAATATAACCAGGGAGGTAACACTATGAAGGTAGTGGTACCACACAGATAGAAGTATAAAATGGATCAAAAGTACTCGACACACGTCATCTCTCACCAGGTATCATTTTAGGACAAGGGTGGAATGGTTATCACATCATTGATTTCCTCATATACTAGAGAGCTCCTCCACTATTGAGTACAATGTGCCTACAAGGTTACACAAAGCCACTTCCCACAAACCATGGACTATTGTGGTACTCATCACTGATGGGTTCCACATGCATGCCAGGTCACATAGAGTCACTTCCCACCATGGGCCTGCAAGGTCACACAGAGCCGCTTCCCACTGGGCCATCATCATGCAGTCTTCAGGTCTCAGCCAACAGCAGGGTTTGTGAATAGTCTTTATTGGAGAAAAGCTCCTCAAGCCACTTGCTACATCCTGATATCCTTGGAATTCACCACAAGGTATATTCTAGGGTAGTAACCATAACATCATTAGCAACAAACCTTGAACTCCTCAGTAGTTGGGGAACACCTCCTATGTCGAGTACAGTGGGCTTGTCGGGTAACACTGAGCCACTTACCACTAACCTTGAACTTCTTAGTCACTATCCCCATCGTGTAATGTGGTTCTGCTGAGTCACATAGAGACAATCCCCATCTTGGAATGCTATGTTACTCCTCATGTCATGTATCGTGGGTCCACTGGGTCACACAGAGCCATTCCCCACCGTGGGCCTACCGGGTCACACAAAGCCGCTATCCACTGGGCCGTCAAGTCAGACAGAGTCGGAAGTCACCTATTGTCAGGTCTCAGCAAGCTGTAGGGTTCAACACATAGCTAAAATAGGAGATCCTCTCATCAAGAAACAGGTCATACCAAAAATTGGATAAATTCTCGCAAAGAATTAAACAGATGATTCGCCAAATCATAAGGGTTCCAACGCAATATATAGTGCATCAATCAGACACCCAGTCTGTGAATTATTGGAATTTCAGTGTCGGGGGCCCGATTGGATTGAGGTGTGATCCAACCTGGCTATGCAACAAGTTTTCCCAAAACTCTAATTGTGTATGCCAAAGGACCGTCTCACTCCAATGACCCCAACACCATAGAAGATTTGTCAAACGGTTGCCTGATTCTAAAGATAAGTCCTTTTAGTGTTCATGGGCTATACTAGGTCTGGTTCCGGTTCACCTCAATCTAACCGAACCGACTCATTTTTGACCCACATTGGGTCAACCCGACCTACTGGGCTTGGCCCTAGAGGGATCGGCCATAGGTCAACATGCTGAGCGGGAGGTTAGTATGATGGACCGACCTTGTGGTGCCACCCGTCTAGTGGCACGGGCCGCCATGGATACCCGGATGCTGTGGGCCAGAGTAGGGATGACATGGCGTAGAGCCACATCTTTGTGTCAACATGTGGGGGTTTACCCCAATGCGGTGCCACGTGGCACTACAGGTCCTCTATTCCATGGAAGACGTGCCGCATTCCTCGTCCACCGGCCGTCGTTCAATCCGGGGGCCCTTTTCTCTCGCCACATCCAATGCAGGACACAACAGTGCTGCCACGTGGGTTCACTACCAGGGGCGCACTCCAACTCCGCTCTGCCGACTCCATTGCGGACAGCCAGCATGCATTCCATCCTCACCTCTTATCATCATCGCTAATGAGCCACATCCCTCTTTTTCATCAGCGACTCCCGATGGCATGTTGCGCCTCCTCCGCGGTTGGCCGGGGTGGCCGTTCTAAAGACCATCATGGTTTTGTGCCATGGTCTCCTCTTGCATCGTTTGTCGATGCGCTATCCACGACATAGCCAGTCAGTGTCATCGTGTTTTCGGTCTTCCATGGAGGCACAAGAATGTAACAAAGAAATTTTGAGTAGGGTTCGAGATGGGTTCGTTAAGCCCACACCCTCCGCATTAGCTCGTAACACGAGGGGTGTTTAGGGTTTAGTAAAAATTGAATTTAATCAACACGATAAACCCCACATGATTTTCCACAATAACCTCCCACAAAGATGAATGAATCTTGGGGAAACCAATTATTCGGTTGACCAACGTTCTTCGTGTAAATTAAATAATGACAATGAGGGAATAAAAAAATCAAAAACAAAAAATAACCACTACCTTTATGCATTGGAGTGCGCTCACTGTTGATGGAGTCTCATTGTTCACCGTACCTGCAATAAGCTCCCTCACCGCTGCTCGAATGTCAATCTCAGGTTCGGGGTTTCAGTGTTTCACTAAACCTCCTACATGGTCGGCTATGTCCTCTAAGGGCTCGACATTATGGCACTCCAACAGAACTCTGTTTCTCGGTGAAGCATGTTCGATACCTCCCCCACAAGCACTATATTTATATGAGATGGGTATAGTACTTAAGGATACATGGAGTTAATGGGGTTGATTAATTAGTAAGCTTCTTATTTTTCCCTAATGTTTTTTAACTTATATTAGAGGGTAATTAAATGTATTGGCAAGACACATCACCGGTTCCACCTTACTTCTTTTCCATTGGAGTCATAACATAAAAATAAAATAATAATGTAATTTTATTTATTCTATTAAAATGTCCCAAATACCAAATTTTTTCTGGACCTACTGTGGCCGAATTGAGGCCACCATTAATAGAATCCGGGTGCTATGGATTCAATGGTGGCCTCATATTTTTAGTTCTAGAAACGATTAAAAATATAGAAAATACGGCTCACACATTAACTGAATATACCCCCCAAAAAGTTTGGAAAATTAATAGCAGTCACCCTCATCCCACACCGTTCGATGTTAGGATCTTCCTCAGTGAAACACGCCCCAACGATACAAATGGTACTCTTGGATATTTAATCTGAGTTATTGTTTAGATGTTATGAATTTTTACAATCAAATAATTGTCACTTAATTATTTTATTTTCGGAAAAAACCCAGTATTCATTGGTGGCCTGGGCTGGCCAATATTAGTATATACCTAAAGAATGCATACTATCACGAGTTCAGCGGTTGTCTCATATTTTCAATCTGAGTTACAGTTTGTATGTTTCAAACATTTGAAAAAAAATTAATTATATTATAACCTATTGTGACTTTTTTGGGTTTTCTCGTTGGAGGCCCTTGCCAGCCAAACATAAGTCGCACCTATGGTAAACCTGCCATCCTTAATTTAATGATGCCCCCATATTTTTAATTCAGGCCACCATTTATGAGTTATTATGCATTTACAGTAAAATTTCTTACAAACGTTATTCAAAGATTAAAAAAACATAAGTAGACCATTCTGGGAACTCCGGGCCACAGAATCACGCGCCATCAAATTTTGTGGCCAAGAAAAAATTCTATATAATTAAAAAAAATCATACATTATTTCTAGGACATTACATTCTCCCCACATTTGGGATTTACGTCTTGAAAATCCAAAACAAAGGCAAAACAGAAAAAAGAGGTTACTAAGCAGGAATATGAGCCTCCTGCTCCCATGTTCTCTCTTCAAGGATCTTGTACTACTAGAGGAAGCACACTAGAGGTATCGACTGCCTATGAAGGACCATCTATTATCGATCCTCAATCTCTATTGGATCATTTTTGAAAATCACCCCATCAATGATGTCCAGACCACCATGGTCGATATTGTGAGATGGGTCATTCATTTATCCTTTCAACTGGGATACGTTGAAGACTTCGTGCACCCTATCTAATTGCGGTGGAAGAGGCAAGCGGTATTCTACCTCACCTATACAATGAATTCTCAGTAAAGGAATGATAATCCTCGGTGATAACATTCCTCCTCGTCCCACACAATGTAGTCTCCATTGAGGAGAGACTTGCATGAATACGTGGTCCCCCTCCTGAAACTACAAGGGTCTCGGTATCCTATCGGTATAATAATTATGCCATCTCTGAGTAGTCTTCCCTTGATGATAAGTGAGACATTGTGATACAAACTCTGTCAGTACTTTCTTCATCTATGGCCACCAATACTGATGCTGGAGGTCCTGGGCATCTTCACCACACCATGATGTACCACCAGAGGTGATATATGTAACTCCTTAAACAACTCATCCCGAAGTTCCTCCCATACCATGGTACGTCTTTTTAAGCAGATGAAGTGCTCCACACCTTCAGAAAATCCATCAGGTTCATGTCATGTGTATATCTGAGCACGTCGAGCCTCATAGTCAATGCCCATGTTGCTTCTCCCTAGCTTGCTGAAGGAGTGAGGGAGTGACAGTTGTAGACTGAAGGTAGGTAGTTTCATCTCTATCAACAAAGGATAACTAGAGTGTCAATATCTACCTTAACACCACACATAGCAGCTATAGTCCAGACCTCCTAATGAGAGCATCTTCTACCACGTTTTCTTTCCCAGACATATATACTACGTCAATTTCATAGTAATGGAAGATCTCCAGACACTCCTATTGGGAAATGAAAACTAAAAACTCCTACAACCATGAGGGTAAGGAAAGCTTACTCATGGGTCATAGGCTGCACCCTCCTATGCAGAAGTTTATCATGTGCTTCCTGGGTTTTCTTTTTCACCGACTAAGGAAAACACCATCCCAATGTTGTAGATAAACCACAACCGTTTTTTCTAATATATTCAATATAAGTATGAAATGTGGATGTCTAGTCTTAACCAAACTAACGTCGTAAGGCTACGACGATTTCACCAAGATGTTCCAACTAAAAGTCTCACCTCAAGAGTCAGATCACACAATCGGCGTATGTGTAATTATGAAGTCTCATACTAAAGGTATCTATAGGCATGAGGGTCAAGTCAACAGCTTAATTGGAACCTCTATATCTAGAAAAATATCTATGTAAGAAAGAATGATTAGAATCTCTGTATATTAATATAACGGCTAGTTGTAGACATAGACCTTACCTCTAACTATTCCAATAGACCATTGGTCACAAAACATGACCGCCTACATCAAATCCCTTCCCCTATCCTCCATCTCCCATGGACTAGTGGAGACCAAATTGAGGTGGTGGTTGAAACATGTCAAAAACTACACCACCTCATGCTGCACTTCTAGCTATAATTCCACGTCTTCTTCTATGAAGACTCATTTTTCCTTATCGCATGTTCTTCCCAGAACATTTTACCCAACCAAGTCTCTGAAACTGGCACCAGTTTCTTGCTTTCCCACTGATATCATTCCCTGGTTTTATCCTCTCATCCAAAGGAAATTCAACAAAAAATGTACTCTCTTTCACCCTAACATAGGTTGGAATGCATAGAGGAATATTGATGGCTTGGATGTGCCTAAAGACATCTTGCTCAGATGTCCAGGACCTAAATCACTGATCATTTCATGATCATCATGTACTGGGAATGGTCTGTATGCCTCGATGAATACTCATCTATAGACATGTCATACTTCTGAAGCTGTAGAAGCTCTAGAAAACTACCAACCACCTACCTAAGCCAGTCCTTAGAAACCTATGAGTTGGGATCACCTTGGAACATGAGGGGTATCTGATGCTGAAACATGTGCATGGAACTAAGCCTACATGTTTCCTCTACTGGTACCACCAGTTGTAATTGTTGACCAATAGGCAGTGATATAGATGGCACACTACCCCAATGTAGCATCTCAGGAATCATTCCAGGTACTGAAGCCTCATCACTATGCAGACCATCCCCATGGTCACTCACATGAACACACTAGTAGTTAACATCGACATCTGCTCTACTGATGTCTCAAATAGTCGGGAAAAAATCCCCAGCCACTACCTCTATCAAACCCTCACCAACCTAGGAATCTGACTCTCCTCAAAACCTCGGAGGCCTTTTTATTGGAACCTGTGCAACCCGCTCAGACGTCGTTCACCCTTTACTGGTTTTGTTTGTGGAAACGCGTGTCCAATGGGTATTGGTGCTGACGGTACACCACCCGAAGTTGCTAATGCCGTAAGAGGGCCCTACACCGAGGCCTCATCGCTCGGTGGGCCTTCATTTTGTTCTCGGTCAGGAATCCTAGATGAATTTCTACGTGACAAAATCCTGATAAGGAATAGGTGTGTCACTATCATTATGTTATACGAGATGAGCTGAATCCAAATAAATAAAAAAGAAAAACACCAAAAAAACAAACTCAATAACTGTTTTTGTACGCTGAGTTGGAAATTCGAATTTTGGGTCATGGTGTATGGATACGCTATCCAATATAACCACACTAGACTCCCCAAACTGAAAACCAAACTCATAACCTTTACCATTATTGAGTCATACTAAAGATCAAAGTCCTAGTACTTCGGTTGAACCGAACTCCTCTGATAACACTTTGTCACGCCCCGATCCCCCAGACCCATGCCGTGACTACCACATGCCCTCCTTCCATTACCTAGGGCTGGAAACTAACACCGAATGGCGTATTCCCTAAAACTGGAAGGCATTTCCTTTAAACTCATATAAACACATTGTCTGAGAACACCACAAGAAAAAACTATGTAGTAAACTATTTTAGAAAAAAGTACAAAAAGAAATGGTGCTGGAATAAAAGAAAAACTAGAAATTATATGTAAAAATGAAAATTACAAAAAAACTAAATGGTAAAAATAAGATCCTAGAGTGTACACCGCGGATCATACCATAATGGTAGTTATATATCTTTTATATAATACTCCATGACCTCCCATCTCCTCTGTAACACATCACACCGAATGGTCCACAAACAAGCACCGTGAAATCGTATCTCCCTCAACATCGATCAATGTTGTACGTCATCTTCACAAGACACAACAAGGTGCGGACGAAGCCCATGGAGGGTTGAGTATAAAATTACTCAGTAGGGACCCCATGACCACTTAGATCTCTTATATTTCTGTTAGACTCAACTGTTTTGACAATCCCAAATATGATTAGATATGTTTTGATAATCCCAAATCATGCTTATCAGTAGAATAATTATGACTTCATGTTCTAATGTTAGTATAGATGTCAATATAAAAATACAATATCATGGAATATATTAATAAATGCTAATTTATGATTAACAATTATGAAGTATGATATTAATTCAATTTGGAACTAATATACATAGAACAGTTACTTTGTAAGCATTCAAGTTCTTAAGTCATCGATAGTTATAATTTTGACTGATATCGATTAGATTACTGATACAAGGTCACTGATACAGTCTATCTCACTGATAGATGTTCACTATAAGACATGTCCATCGATATAGTATGTCTAATGATAGGCAAGTCCACTGATACAAGCTACTGATAGAGTGGAGTTGATCACAGAGTGGAGCTACTGATAGAATGGATGTACCGATAAAGGAAGAGATACTGATAGAGAGAGCTACCGCCACCGATGATAATATCTACTGATAGTAAGGAAGAGATACCGATAGAAGTTCACCGTTACAAAGAGCGACCGAAAAATGGAGCTACCGTTACAATGAGATATCGAAAGATGGAGCTACCGATACAAAGATCTATCATTACAAGTCTACTGACATAGAGCTACTAATGGAAGATGACTGTCAACTAGTCACTATTACTCAAACACTATACTTTTTTAATATTATTAATATAATGCTAATATTAATATCTTCAGAATAAACATTATGAGTAATATTAATGGTTAAATTTGGAATACCCAACATTTTATATTCCCTAAATTTTTTATGAGAAAACTTATCATTTACAACTTTCACGATACCAAATGCATTGGAGAGATATCACAAGCTTAACATCCTTATATTTATCATGGAACCAACTGTATTTTGTTTATGAAGTAACCACCCGCAAAATTTCAAAGTAATATTACATAATCATAACACATATAATATTAAAATTATCAACATTTCACTCATCAATCATATGAAATAAATTCATAATATTGAAATTTTTAATCAATTTCAAAAAGCATTTAAAACATTTAATAAAGAGTTATTTAAAGAAAACCATCGAAGACCACATTGAAACCTTTAAATGAAGGTAGAGAATTATAATTTAATAACATATATGTCTATATTAATAAATCTGTAACACAATTTTGATAACCTGGACTTTACTGAAAATGATTTAGAAAAATAAATCTTTAATAGTGTTAAAATGTTGTTTTAGTAAAATTGTCTCGTAAAACACGAGAAACACATGAATAAAAATAATTAATGAATAAAATAGAAAAAAATCAAATTTCATGAGAATATAGAATTATCTGATATAATATTTTAAAAAGATTTTATATGCACCTTATAGGATATTAATGGATAATAATATCATGATATTCCCTAATGAAAAGAGATTATGATACAGTCTCTTAAAAAGATCGTATAATTATATTAAGGATAAATAAATGAAATAATTATGTGTGAAAAATATAAATACACACATCATAAGAGGATTCTAAGTGTAAAAATATTATAGGACATTCACACATATTATTGGAAAAATAAAACAAATAATAGGAATATATAAATCAATGAATGTATATTATGTTAATATTTACCTTATAATGTTCGTATAAATGACAAGAAGTATTTTTAAAGAGGGTTATTACTTTTAGAAACATTACATACACTCAAAGGTAAGTGGTAATTAAATCATAAATAAATAAATAGTGATTCCATACATAATCATAACATAATATAATTGATAAATTATACATAAAACCGAATGAATAAAAATTAAGTTTATAAATTCTAATAAAAAGTTCAATTTGCTAATCAATTAGATCAACAATGCGTATTTACTACAAATCCCCATAATTAATTTTTAAATATATTATAATATATAAACATTCGTTTCTCACATAATCAATGAATTACATAATCAAGAAGTAGAATATCAACCCAATGAATGGAAATTGGGTTTAGAAGCTCATTCACATTAAGTCCAACATGTGTCGTTCGTTATTTATCATCCTGAATAATAATCATAAGTTATTTTATAATTTAATCAGAAAATCTTTCAAGTACGTTATTAAAATTACATCACTCCTGATCATGTGATAATAATTACGAAATTAATTGATTTTAAGTTAAACGATTTTTCGATAATCGGTTCCTATATCGAAAATAAACATCGTATAATGTAACTAGTCCATGTGATAAAGAGTACATCATATGCAATGTATTATTTAAAAAATATTCATAATATTTATAAAAAACGCATTTTTTCATTTTAAACTATTAATTATGGTCAGAAAAAATTAACAACATTAAATTCATGGAGAATGTAGGCCTTACACACGCATGAGTAACATTTCCATTATTCATGGAACATTATAGAAATATGATAATTATCATTTTATCATTAAATAATTATCATGATATTATTAAAATTATCATAATAATTACATAAACATATATTTATCATAAACTTTATATGATGAATAAAAATAATTCTCACAACTTCGTGGAGGTGATAGTTCACACATACGCACGAACGACGTTATCAATTTTATGCTCCTGGAGGTAAGAATGTAAGTGATATATTATTATCTTATAATTATTATTATTTCAATAATATCAAAAATCAATATTAATTACATCATTATACCAATATTAATATATGATAATGGAAAATGAACTAAATTGGTTCGTGGAGGTGATAATTTATACGTACACGCAAACAATAAATTACATTCCCGTTTGATAGATGTAGAGATAGGTTAATAGTATTATATTGACAAAATAAAATATAATTATATTGACTATATTTTAGTTATTATATCACTATAGTTCGATGATATTATAGTAAGTAGACAGAAAAATAAAATGGTAACATTTAATGAAAATGATACATCTTTTTTGGTTGGTAACATGTGAAGAACACCGAAACAGCTATGTGTAGGTTGTTCTACCTAAAATAAGGCATCTTGAATGTGAGGAAAAGTTCTAAGAAGATTATAAATTATATATTAGAATAGATAAAATTATTTTGATATGTGATTAATAGAGAGTGATGCCATCCTTTTAAAAGGTGAGGGGAGGGACACCATTGGAAAATATTAATATAAATTATTTTTGAAATCCATGTTATTAAAACAAGATTTATGTAGAATATAAGATGAGGATAGATAGAAATACTATTATTAAATATTTCCTAGACCTTTATTGAGTTTATTTTAAACTATATATTTTTGGTTTACACTTAATTAATTTTTTTTAATTTTAATAGTTGTAACAACATATTAATTGTCAAGAAGCATACAATTTTACTTATATGAGAGAAATTTAAAATAATTAGAATCTTATTTAACATTTAGCCCACATAATAACAACTTTGTGATTTTAAAACAATTTTATGATTCTATAATATTTTAGTAAATATTTATATTTATATAACATCAATTATGTCATGTGTTACACTATTCAAATTATTGAATTTATAAAAAACAATGAACAAAAGGATAACATCAAAAAATCATCGATTAGTATAATTAAATTTTATATTAATCTAGAAAATTAATGGATGAAAAAAATATGAAAACTAATATTTACATTTATATTTATAATATCATTGATTGAAATCCATTATTAATAATGCAATAACTACATCATCATTACGTCATAATTACATTTATTTATTTAGTATCTATAAATTATAAATAAAATACCATGATATAGGAAATATTTTTATTTTTATATTTAATTATTATTTTTGAAGAGATAACATATAGAATGAAACATTAAAATTAATTATGTAAAAAGATACATGTTTATGTTATAATTCCCTATACATTAAATTAATTATTATAACATGTCATTTACACACCCAAGTGGCCCCCAAATTCCCAATGTAGGCCTAAAGATTATGTTTGTCACCCATGAAAAATACAATACGATTAGGACCCATTTAAGATATTATTATATTATTATAAAATTATTTTTACCCATTTTTTATTTACTTACACTATACCCATGGTAAATAAAAATAATTATAGATGTTATTATTCAGAATGTCCAAAAATTAATGGAATAAATTTAAATAATTTTACCTTTTTATTAAAAATATAGAAAGAATTTTTCTAAATTAAAATCACACAATTTTACTATTTAACATGATATTAATTCCTGTTGTTAAAACAAGAATGAGAGTTTTTAAAAAGTAAAAGCAATCGAAACATTAACATGTGTTTTGTCCAGTATAATTGTGAAAATACTGCCAATGTCTCTAAGTAGAATAAATGATAACAAAATTAATACTATTAAACTTTGTGAAAACATGAAGGACAATATAACTATATAAATATATTAGATGAAAATGTAGTTTTGAGTTAAAATGTAATATTTTTCACTATTCAGTAAAATATGGATTTTATTAGAAAAATTCCAAAATTTAATATAAAGTTAATTTTAATTTTCCATTTATAAATAGGAGGATTATTTTTCAAAATATAAAACAAAAAATTGACAAAAAATAGATTGAAAAAGTGTTCTCCATCAAAAGAATATAAAACTAATTTTTTATAGAAAACATGTTTTATCCAAAAAATATATTTCATCATATATCGTTTTTTAAAAAAATAACTTATGAATTAAAAACACTAAATTTATTTTATAACATATATTTTAATCTAATAAAAATCCATAAAGAGTTATATGACTCTATAAACACAATTATTCTCTTTTTAAATAAGTTTTCATAAAAAATTAATCAATTACATTCAATTGGTTTTTATTTACATTTCTAAAAAAATTTGTAACCAATGATTCATTATTTAAATATGTGTAAACCATATTTTCAAAATTCCATTTATACTATCATTCCTTACATTCCAACAGTTAGGTTATAATGGTAACATTTAAATAAAAATATTTAATTATTCCTTGAAGCTCGATGCAAAGTATCATGTTTGATATTGAATATATTGTTTACTTCTTAACACTATAAAAGTTAAAAAATATTTTTAGGTTTACATATAAAATATTCTTAATATGGTTTTGTAATCAATCTAAGACCTCTATGATGTTTAGATTTTGGAGAGGAAAGTATTTGGAATTTTTTTCCAAACGAAATGGTTCTTTTAGAGTGTATAATGGATTATTTGAGTTTCCCTTTTAAAAGATAGGATATGGTTACATTATTAATTTCATATAATATCATTATAAATATAGTTAATAGTCAGTTAAAATGCATCTAAATGGACATGGATTAAAATTTAAGAAACGATAAGGTTCAAATACATCTAGCACATATTATTTAGACAACTTTTCCTAGCTAAATAATCCTTATAAATTAATTTGTTGCCTGATATGCCTGATTTATTTATACTATGAAAATAACATTTTCAAAATGAAAGGGTTATAATTTTATTTTTATGATATTAATTGGATCATAAATGGAAAAGTGATGACATTATTCTCTATTTTAATTATTATTTCTCTGTTTCATGATTTTTGTTATTTTTGTATAAAATTTAATATTCTATTAATTAACATTAAATATAATTATTTTCATTTTTAATACCGTTTATTTTATTTTAATTTAAAGACAAAAGTATAAAAATGTTATTCAAATATAATCCATTTCACCCAAAATACTTCATCATTATTAAATATAAATTTACTTGGGAACCTTAACTCCATTAATGTTATTGTCTTGTGACAAACTATTTTTAACTTAATTACATGTATTTTTGTTTATTTAAATATTAATAAATTATCTTATTTCATATTTTTCATTGTTAGACATGAATTAAATGTAATAATTACCTAAAGTATCTATTATGTTGATAAGTACCTAACATTTCACTTCTATAATGATAACCCTGAAATACAATTAAAATATTCGTTTATATTTTTCTATGATTAGATAACATTCGATTATTTATCAGATAGAACATGAATATCATGTTTGAGAAATCATAAGAGGATGATTCCTTTTCTAATTAATTTTTCACTTGGTAATCACTTATATGGGAGATTATAAGAACATAATTGTAAGTTGGAATTTAACATGTTCTTTGTCATTAGATATTAATATATGTGATCTTGTGTAATGTTAATTTATCTTGTAAGACTCTCTAGGGGATATAGATGAGGATAAATGGGAATGAAAAGGTTTGGATTCTCTAACACCCTGAGTATGTTCCATTGGAGGAGGAGGTTGCATAAGCTATGGTGTTTCCACCTGGATATCAGTAGGAGTTAGTTGTAGGTTACATGAAACATATAGAATTTACTACGTACTCAGGAGATTAATTAATGTAAATGTTTCTTATGATTAATTCCATAAATGTTGAAGTAGATATGGTATTGAAAACATTGATTCACAATAGAAAGAGCATTGAGAAGAGAGGATGGATTTAAAAACATTATCTTATATGGATTAGAGATTTCTACTAACGGAATATTTGTAGAGATTATCACCTGAACAGTTGGGGTAAACTATCATACCACACTGAAAAAATTATAAAGGATCATATAGAGATACAGATAACTACACTCCATTGGAAATTATATTAAAAAATTCATCATGTAGGATTAATTTATCATTTTTCAATTATGTGGATTATTTTGGTTTCCCTCTCTTTCCTATAATGGATTTTATATAATTTAAAAGGAAATATTTATTCTTGATTCCAATATATTAATTTATTGATAGGTACTATCAGCCCATATGTTTGAAGGAATTATTTTACATTGGGCACATCATGATAAAATGTTGTTAATGGATATGTTGAGGAAGGATTTTCACCTTCCATCTTCATTAAAGTTGATATGTCGACACACTGACTAGAAAATAAGAATCACATAAAATTCTATTACCATGGTTTAAAAATTTGATTATTTCAGATAGCAATAGAATGAAGTATCTAGTATATAATTTCGTGATACTCATGTGAAACCTTCATGATGAGATACTATAATAAAGGCATTATATTACATAGTTGTGTTCGTATGTTTTTACAATTTTCATAAAAATAATGTCATTATCTTGGGGGAATTGGACCATTGTTGGATAGAAATATTGGACTTCAAGAAATCTAAACAAATCCTAATTAGAAAGAATCCATGAGTGTCACATACTATGTAATTTAGTTTATCCTATCTAAATTATATTTGAATTTAATTATCGAATAAATAGTATTCTCAATATTAATGAATAGTTTTAATCACATTTTATCTATTGAAAATATTTATTGATGAATTAAATATTTTTTGTAAATATTTTTTCATATTTTTCATTTATGTTTTGATATGTTCAAATAGACAAATATTATGTTTGGTGACAAAAATAAATTTTCCATGAAATTAAATAATAATTTTTTTTTTTGAATTTTATTTTATAGACAATAAAATAAAGATATTTTAATTTTTTTGGATTGGGGTTTAATAATTTTTATTGTATTGTATATGTGTCTCCATGAAATTTCATATTATTTTAAACATTAAATAATTTATCACAAAATATGTTTCTCTATAATCTATTTTTCTCTCTCCATCTCAAGGAAGAGAATACTAAGATTGATTACTTCATGATCTAATGATGATACATTAACAAAAATGATGAAAGATAAGTGATTCACCACTATATTACACGAAAACCAGTTTTCGTTGCTCATATATCTATGAAAAAACTATGTTTCACCACTAGAGGGATTCTACATTAAGATCCATACCTCGAAATAAATGTAATATGGAAAAGGGTATTTAGATGATCAATGTCTATATTGACGAAAGGATCCAATGATATGTTAAATCATTTATTCAGATCTAATTTAATTAATTATAAATTTCAATAGATGACACTATATTTAAGTTCTGTTAAACTATAAATTAATATATTTTTTAATTTAACACCCACTATTTGATATTTCACTGCCCCAAAACCCTGATATGTTGTATGGGAGTGGTCATATTCCTATTTATAATCATTTATAGGATTTTTTATTTGTTAACATTAGAAATATAATATAAATTTAATTTTTTATTTCTTCCTTGATCAATCATCTAAATATCATATTCAACTTTTTATTTTATTGAAAATATTACCAATATTGGTTAATAATTAATGATGATTGTATTTTAATATTCCATCTAGATGTTCCAATAATTATGGTTAGAAAATAGAAGAATCATCAATATATACTCTTTTGTTAGACATCATTTGTCCCTACTCATTAAATAAGGATATATGTGTGTATTTCATACCATTGTATAATAATTTATCATCGCATGAAATTAATTCAAAATTTATAGAATGGCCAGGTTTGCAGATAACCTTTCTAGAATATGCTCTGTGTATATTAACTGCATTCTATATAGTCCATGAATTTTCATGATGGAAAAAAGGGTCAAAATGTGTCATGTATTTAATTCATCATGCGTATCTAATACAAGAGACATACAGAAGATAAATCCTTGTAACTATAATTACACATCATTTTTCATCTATACACACTATTCAATTTATAAAAATTCGTGATAAGTTCTTGTTTAGACTCTAGGAATGTACTATTGATATTGAGTGTAAATAAGTACACGAAAATTAGTAAGATTTATAATACTGGGTACATTATCTATTGACACATTGATATTAAAATTAAATAATTACGCCTTGAACATAATGACTCATGTAATGTGGGACATTATGCTAATAGGTCACAAGGGTCATCACGTTTTATATTATGTCAATTTTTAATTAATAGACATAATAATCTAGACTATGAATCATCTTTAGTTAATGTATATTAAATAATGAATAATTAAATTTTATAGGATACATATTTTTTATTATTTTATGTGTCATAATGTTGAATTTACATTCCATGAAAATATGAAACAATACATGTATGAAATATTCCATTTTAGTGTATCTTATATAATTAAACTATATTTAATTGATCATATAGGTAATCACTATATTTCATTAAAGCACAAATCTATGAAACAATATATTGAGTTTCTCCAAAGGAAATTATTTTACTTGTTAAAAAATAAAGCCTATGAGAATTTTGGGTTGATTGGAATTAAATTGAATTAATTGATTCATAAGATAATTAAATGGATTAATTCAGGTATGTTTTTTTTCTTATTAAATAATGAATAAAAATTAATGACAGATAATTATTTTAAAATCATAATTTTTCACATTTTGTTTGATTTGGATCATCAACAAGACTGGTGTATGTTTTCATTATTTACATTAATTAATTTCATGTTTTTGAGATTATATGTAAATAAACTAAATTTTATTCCCTATGATTCATATATCTCTATATTGTTATATATGAAATTGATGTCCAATATTAATTATGTAATAGACCATAAACAATCCCTTGTTTCATCTCAAATGTATGTGAGTTATATATATATATTGAATTAATGGAGTATCCCATGTCACATGAAGGTGGTTCAATGTGGAACCATATTAATTCCACATAAGAGATACATAGGAAGAAATTGGAATGATGAAGTAGATGGGAATAATTTGGATAAAAGTTGTTTTTAAATGATTAAAAAAGTATATGGTGTTTATTTTTTATTTTTTTTCATAATTAAAAATCATTTATCTTTTTATTTTTTGGTGAGAAGATGAAAGGAAACTGAAATCCTATGATTGGTTGCAATGTTCATTATAAATTTCACTGGTTTCAGTTTTCTATTCTAGAGATGATTTTTGTGTGAAGTGGTTTTTTGACTCACATTGTGCTTGGAATTAACATTTTGATTGGATTGAGTTATTGTTACGAAGACGGAATGTATTTCGAGATGTCTAAAATTAAATTAGAATATTAATTTCGGTTTTATATATTTTCAATATATTATGTCTTCGGTAAAATTGTGACTATTTATTTGTAAAAGAATATAGAAGAATGGGTTTTTTTAATTTATATTATGCTACGTTGATAATAAGGTTCTCAACATTGTGAAGAGGTCATGATACAAGCAAGTATTTATTGGATAATAAAATTATAATGTCAAAGTCTTTCAGTCATAGACCATCGATGTGAGAATCACCTCACACAAAAAAATGAATTAAGTTACAGAATGTTGAATTTACTACTAACAATGTTTTAAATGAGTTTTTATCAACCAATCCAATATACCTTAAGATTAATTTGACTAGTTTTTCTACTAAACAAATCAGTCCATTAGATGATCAGTCAACATCTAAATTTTAGAAAAAACGAGGCCATTATTTCCAGTGGTCTAAAAGACACTAGGTTCCATTAATCCATCAGATGAGTTTTGATACTGATCCATCATAATATGTTTTGGTATAAAGAAGGCATTAGATTTATAAATCTATAGAAGGATGCTTAGATTTTTTTGTGAGAATAATTATAGAAGTTATAGACACTGATAAGTAAGTTGGAGTTGATGGAACTGATAATCTAAATGGGCTCAGATAATGATCAATTAGATGAAAATTAACTATGAAATAAACCATTTTCATAAAAACAAATCATTTCCTTGAGGTGGGATAAGATTAATCGGAATTTTTTTTGAAACTGATTCCCTAGAGAGAATCAGAGACTGATTCCTCAGATGTAATCTGACAAAAATATGCCATCAGATGCTTGACCTCATCAAATGTAGTAGTCAATCAGTCTGAGATTTTTTTGAAAACATAAAGAAAAGGTAGAATTCATTTGAGTTTCTACAATAGTGTTTTAGTGTGTTTTAAAATAATATATAATTAGAAATTAGGATTTTGGAAGAAGAGTTTCATTTGGGGAAATAGAATAGAAATTCATTAGTTATATGCATTGTTATGTGGTTCAAGAAAATAGAAATATAATTTTTTTTGAACAGAATAATAATGTTAAATATTGATCAAATATGAAGTTGTGAGATGTTTGTAAACGTTTTTAGAGTATTTCAAAAGAGTTGAGAAGAATGTTAATATTCAAAAATTTATTGAAATGAATTTAAAATTCATGTTCCTAAAAATTTTAGTTAGGTTGAAAAATGAATGTCGTTTAAAACCCATTCAAATTATATAAAATGAATAAATTGAAATCAATGTAATAAATAAAACAAAAATATTCACTTTTTCCTAAAATAAAGAGAAATATTGTTTTCAGTTGTAGTTTTGGTAGCCGACAGTTATAAATTAAAGATTTATTGAAAAACAATTCTAAACATAAGAAGTGTATAGAAGTAGAAGTTGGCATAATTTTCTTGATCAGTATAAGAAAGCATAATTAATTTTCCAAGGAATGAAAGGATTTATTTCTAATAGTTTCTTTATTATCCATTTATGCTTATTTTTAAATAATGAATAATTCGAATAAATAATCAGATTGATCCATCAGACACTGATTTTTTTACAAACTCCATAAGATATATTTCTTCCAACATCTAGGTAATAATGTGAATAATTGTGTTATTATGAATTATGAACATGGATTTTGTTTTATGTCCAATGGTTTCATGGTTAGAAGAAAGTGGTAAAACATTAATATGCTATTACATGACTTATTTTACATCATTCATGATAGAAGAATCGCATGCACCATTGTATTGATCATATTTCCACACAAGTGAATGGGTATATCAATCTTGTTTTATAACCCAAAGAGATTTTTTTCATGGTAATTTTAATTATTGGATTAGTTCCAAACCATTATAAGGTCTACCCAAAATTATAGAATAGTTAACCTTGTAAATACTTTTGTTTATGTGGATAGGTGAATTTTATTCATTTATCCGATTTATAATTATTTAAGTGGATATGATTTTTGGTATATAATAAAGTTAACTTAATATAAAAATATATCATTCATTCACTCCTACCCTTATCAGGGATACATTTAACATGGTTAGGAATTTTTTTTTGGTATTAGTAAAAGGGAACCATTCATATACTCTATAATGAATTGATTTTGAAGTGAATTTTTAATGAAAAATATAAATTGTGGGAATAGTAAGAGGATTCACATATTTTATGGAATTAATTATAATATTTGAACGATATATTGACTGCATATCTTATGTTTCTTGGGTACGATGTTTTGGATACTTTTATTATTGTATTTCCTCATTTGGTTGAAAATGATCCTCTTATATTTATCAATAGAAAATATCTTGAGAATACTGGAAGATAAAATAATGATTTAATCTCAATACATTTTTAATTGAAATTAGTTAATGTAATGGGATTTTTTACTTCTAAGGTATCTAGTATATATTGAAAACACTTTTATGGTGGAAATATAAAGCTAATTAAATTGATGTTACAAATCTATAGGCCAATGTTTTATAATCCAAAAATTGGTGAGTATGAATCTATTAGTGGAATCTTTACAAGGTTGGATGATATTTTTAGCACTATAAGTTGTCTTCTTGAGAATATGTATGATTAAACTATTCTTTAGAAGATCATAAAAATTAATTTTGACAAGTTTTATGCTAAATATTCTTCTTTTTAATATAGATACACTCAAACTCTATGTTTTTGTGATCATTATAGTTCTCTTATAACATCTGAGATGAGAAATGAATTTTATTATAAATAAATGAAAAATGTTATTGAGAAATGTATTTAAATTCTATTCAAAAATGGAAATTTAAAAATATTCACAAATATGAAGATGCTGGGTATTATGAATCCCAAAATTGTGGTTATTAACATTAATGATGAATTTTTATCCCTGTTTTCTATGAATATGAAATGAGGTATAGGTAAGTACAATGAAAGGAAACCCATAAAATATTTTTAATTTTATGTTATTATTATCCATTTTGAGAATTTACATCAAAAAAATAATTAATATGATACTGATAAAGATGATATAAGGCTAATAATATATTGGAAGAAGTGTGGTGATATGTCGGGACATTATTGAAAATGAAATTATAAAATTTTCTCCAAATTCAAAAGGAAAATATTTTTCTCTAACGTTGATAAAGATGAAAATAGTGATGTTTAATTTAAAATATTCAACATTGTTTCTAGGGAAAATAGTTTTGTAGAAATAGTTAATTATGATAAGTGTAAAAGTAGTAGTTCTATTCTAGTACAAATTGAATTTGGGATTAACATGAAGAGAGAGTTGAAAGAATGTATTATAAATATATTTATGATTTTATGATAAACCATGAAGTTTAAGAATTTTTGTAATACAAATTAAAATATATATTATATTCCTAAAGAGAAATATATGTTGTGGGAAGTTATTTATCATCTGAATAAGTATCTTAAAAAATAGAAGAATGATGATAACATATTGAATTTCAGATGAAGGAAAAAGAGGAAGAGTTGGAATTGATAAAAAATATTTTTCTAATTCTGACGGAGTTACAAGATTCCATAAAAAAATATCTTAGGTAAGGATAAATAAATTTAACATCAATTGTTGGAATGAAAATTTAATTTGTCTATAAGAATAATAATGCTATGAAAAATGTTAATGTTGATAAAATCAATAATGTTGGAAATTCATATTTTTTAAAATTTATAACATTTATTATTTCTAAAAAGATATAAAGGAATCTAAAATGAAGAATTATATTCCATGTGGTAACCGAAATCATATAGTGCAATAATGTTTTGATGTGAAAAAGTTAAAATTCTTGAGATACACGTTCACAATTCTAGACAGAATCGAAGTCATATAGCTAAATATTTCTTATATGTTTACTAGTAAAATTTATTAGGATTTACTAATAGGGAATATGTTTGTTGGTTTAACCAAAATAATCTCAATTATACTTTGATTTCTAGAATGTAAATTTTTATGGGGAGTCAATACTCTCAATGGATGAAATTTCAGAAATTTGTTTTAATAGTTGATAATAGTTCAAAAATCTGGAAAATATTTGTTGAACATGTAAAATAAATATATATCTTGAGAAATGGTTTATTTTTTAGTTACTATGACAATAACATGTTTGTTGAAATTCTCAAAAGCTGTGTGTTAAGGAAGATAATGTAAATTTAAAAGTTCTTGTTTTAGAAACCTATCTCAGAGCTAGAAAATGATAACAACCCAAGATTTTTTACAGTGGGTGGTATTATCATATGAAATGATATTTTATGTTTTTGAATAATGTGAAATATATCAATTAAAGAATAATTCCATTTTTCAATGATGCATCCATTAGAATTAAAATAATCCAATCTACTATTATTGACGATTAAAGATTAAATCCATGAAATCATAGATTGTTTATGGGATTAAACATAGCTTGTAAAGTGTTTCAAAAATATGTGATTAAGGTAATAAAGACATTTTACAATAGAAGGGTTTTTTTGTTAATTTAGTAGATAATGGAAATGAATTTATAAGAGTCCAATGTATAAAAAGAAACTTATTTCATGTTGATGAAGTACATAATTAATGTTATGTAAGAATGATGGAAGAAAATTCGTTTTGGAATAAAAGTTTAGTAAAAACGTATAATTGAAACATGATTAAATTATCAACATGAGATAAAATCATTGATATTATTGATATGTTATGAAAGAAGATAATGGTGTTGTTCGATTTTTCTGAAAGGGATGATACAAAACTATATGCCTATGAGTGTTGATATTCGTTCAATATGTCCCCTTGAACTAATTAATTATAATATTTATGGGCCAATGAGTAGACTAGAAACATTAAGTGATATGTATTCCATTTAATTAATTTATGATTTTACTCAAATTATTTGTATTATATATTTGAACGATAAATAAGAATCCCTATAAATGTTTAAGAGTTTTAGGAATAGATCTAATATGGAATGTAGGTATTCTATGAAGATGTTTTGAATTTTTAATTAAGGTGTTTATAATATTGAATAACATGGAAGTTCTATTTAAAATTATTTAATTAGTCATGACATTAGTAAACCATACACACCACAAAACAATGGTACTTTTAAAATTGATGAATAGATGATTAGTAGATATGGGGAGTACATTTTTAGTTACATATGGTATTTTTCACTACATTTGAAGGAAATATCTGAGAATATAATTTTTTATTTTGAGTTTATTTTATTGTATCTAATTTTATTATATGATTAATTTTCAAATTTTCAATGATAATAATTCATGTTTGATACAGATATGAGTTTTCAGAAGTCCATGCATCATAAAAAAGGTATAAAACATGTAATGTTTAATATGAGTGGTGTATATAAATCATTTTTGATATACATTAGATAGAAGATAATAAATATGTTGCAACAAATTTATAAATACATTAGTTGATTTAATTTGTTTAAATGTACATTGAAAAATCAAAGCACAATTTTTAGAAATAAATATATATGATGTTGATGAAATAATTTTTATTAATAAACATAAATAGGATTCAATAAAATATGATAAGAATCAAATGGAATAATTGAACTATAATATTTATAATTAAGAGAAATAGTTTCATACATCTCATCCAAGGATTATGAAACATGTGGAATCTCAAAACATTATTAGTGATCAACATCAAATGTTTCAATAAATTTGTCACATCAATAATTTTTACACATACTCCCTGTTATTCAAAACCTAAACAAAAAAATAATAATGAATCTTTTGAGAACACATAATGTAAACATTCTTTGAATGATGTGTTGGATCTAATTAATAAGACTTATACTTGGGAGATCATACCTAATTAAATTAAACCATTTTATCTGTATAGAGTAGTTGTTCTATGACAAGTTGAATGATTATGGTGATGTGATATGAAATAAATAAATAAATATTTTTGACATGATTACTCCCAAATTGAAGTAATTAATTTTCATGTTCCTTTTTGTCATGTGGAAATTGTAAAAATATATAATCATTCTTTTAATTATTACACAAAAAAGATATATATTTTTTAAATGATTGTGTTATTATATTTTCTTAATGTAAAACCATATGAAGAAGTTTATATTGAATAAACCTAAGGTTATATAATTATAATAGATAAAATTTTTGTGTTAAAGTAAAATAAATCATTTTATGGGATAAATAAAGCTCCATGGGAAATATATTATAAATTATATTTCATTTTACGATATTTTATCATTATTAAAGGATGAGTTGATAAAATTATATGAACAAAAAAGAGTTAATAGATTTACCTTATTTTTATTGTATATGTCAATGTTGTTATTTCTTTTTGGAATGATGAAAAAACTTGTGATTTATGTTATTAAGTGATGAAATAGTGGTTTGAAATGTCAATGATTGATGAAATGGAATAATTGTTTGGTTACAAATTTCTCAAAATATGTAATACATTTTTATATTTGAAGATAATTATTTTATGCAGAAACATAAAATATTTCTATTGAACAATTTGAGACATATTTGTAGACTTATTTCAATAGAAACCATGTTAAATATAGATGGATAGTGTAAGGAAGATGAATCTAATGAGTTTCAATAACTGATTAAGAGTTTTTTTATCTGGATTCCTCATGAACTGCTATTGATTATGATATTAAATTTTCTGTAAAATATTTAGTTTTTCTAATATATTCAGATATATTAGATGTAAAATAAATTTTGAGATATATTTAAGGAATAAAAAATTTCAGAAGCAATTACATAAACAAAGAAACAACTAATTAGATTTGACATATAGATAGAGATTATGAAGGAATTGTAGATGAAAGAATATCCACATCTTATGGAAATTTGTTTCTGGGGAAAATTCTTGTTAGTTGTCATAATAAGGAAAAAATAGTAACTCTTACCATGGATGAAGATGTGTATGTCAATTCTTCTCAATCTATAACACAACTTATGTGGTTGAAGACTCATTTGAAGGGTTACAATATTAAGTGATGTTTACTCAAATATTTTTTTGTGATAATTTTTCTTTTATAAATATTATACTAAAATAAGTTCAAAAATAATCATTCAATAACTTTTTGATATCAAATATACCATCATAAAATAGTGTATGGAGATGTATGAACTCAAGAATGAGTATGTTCCTACATGATAATTTTTTACTATCATTTTCAAAAAACACATACAAAAGGATTAATTTTTCAAAATGTGATTGATCAAGGGTTTTTATCCTCTTTATCTCTAAGTTATAGGTATGTGTTTTTCACCTCTATAAAGATGTATTTGGGTTGTGTTTTCTAGTGGTTGAATAATAATTTTTCATAAATACATCCACTGATATGTGATAAAACTTTTAGGGAAAAATGTATATATATAGTAATTATTGGTAAGTTGTGAACTCAACATCTATATGGGTTAATATTTCCAATGGGTTTTAATAGGTTGTGGAGAACAAACATGCAATGGGTGAAAGAGGGTGTGAAGTAGTGATGACTTTAAAAGGTTTTGATTTTACATGACGATGCTTTATAACTAAATACATATAGAAAACATGAATTTTCTATCAATGATCCATAATTAATACAATGTGTTGTCTCACCTAGTCTTATAATCTTTTATTAGTTATCAATATATTATTTTTGATAATTTCATGAATTTAAAAACCATTGTTGAAAAAAGGGATACATTTTTTGGACTATGATTACATAGAGTGGTTTTTATATTCTAAAAGAACTGGTTTCTTTTTTTTTTAATTTTATTATCACTATGAAAAATCATTTCACTTTGTATGTTTTAGGGATCAGAATAATAGAGATCAAATCTCTAATGATCATACAGAATGTGATCAAGAATAATCAGTGGATTTGGTTTTATATTATAGAGATGTTTTCTATGTGATGTTTTTTCAAAAACAAATTTTGTCTCGAATAAGGTTTTATTAATAATAATATTTTATTATAAATTATAAATTTCTTTCTAAATTTTTGAAATTAAATATAAGGATTTTTTTTTCTTTTTGGTATGTTTTCTATATCATAATTAGAATATAAAATTGTAATCAATTATTTGTGAATTAATATAAGAGAAATGTTTTTATACGTTAGATTATTCATTTCAGATCCTATAGTCCTTAAAATCATGTAGAGTTCCTGATATGAGTAGGAGTTTTCATAAACATGATATTATAAAATTAATTTATTTCCATAAAAACTCATCAGCCCTGAAATCACCATATTTAGGATTTTATTAAGGATGAGAAGATTGATCTTTTGTTAACATAGGTTCGTAGGTGTGTTAATCGATAGATCCATCAAACTAGAAAATTCATAGGATTGTCTAATCCACTAAAGGCTCTGATAAATTAAACAATCCATTTAAACCATAGTTTCATAAAGAATGAATTTATTGATGAGACTAGTCCATCAGAAAGTTATTTCCACCGATCTATTAGATGAGTTCCATCACTGGTCCATCGTACATACAAATGATATCAAAAAGGAATCGAATGGATAAATCTAATTGAGGATTATCAGAATTTTTTTATTAGAAAAAATCAAATATGTTATTTTTACTCATATATAAGCCGGTGTTGTTTAGATTGATAATCCAAATAAAATAATAGAAAAATAAATATTATGATGTTCATTAATGCAGTCAAATGTTTTCATAAAAAAATTTGTTGTCTTTAGGAGGGAATAGAGTTATTAGAAAAAGATATTGACACAAAATCAACATAGGCAATGAGAGACTGATTCATTAGATGAAAACTCAAACTAATAAGTCATCATAATCTATACTTAATCAAACTTAGTATTATATTTATCTGAAAACTATTTTTACAAATTCATAAAAGGAGAAATGTTCTGTAGTTTTTCTTAATTTTTAAGGGTTTACCGAATCCTTAAAAACATTCATGGATGTTTTTGGTGGACGAAGTTTAATTTCAACATAAAGTTATTAATCCATCCACTTTATAAATTACCAATTGGTTTGAGAAAATAAGAATGAAAAATTTTAATATAAGGATTCTCTATTTGAAATGTTGAACAATATGATTTCCATAAAAGTTTGTAGAAGTTTTTAAATGGTTTAAGAAGAGTTTATAATCACTGAAATAGTTAATGATAATGTAAACATGAATGTGAAATTCAAGTTTCTAGAAACATGGTTGTGATAGAAAATTAAATTAGTTTCCCTTATATTCCATTTGTATACAATATATAAATAAGTATCAATGTAAAACATACTATGAAATTTTTCAAATGTAGGAGAGAGAAATATTGTTGATTTTTTTGGGAGTTCAATTAGTATAATGTTTTCAGATAGTATATTTTTGAGAAAACTTTCCAAACAGATGAAGTCTAAGGATGTAGAAGTAGCCCATTTTTGTCAGACATGTGCGAGAAATCAGATAAACATTCATATTAATTTAAATAAGAAATTTAGAATAGTTTTGAGGAGTATCCATTTAGACTTGTTTTATATAATGAATAATCAAATAGAAGAATTTGATTCATGAATCAGACTAACCCATCCAATTGAGTTATCATACGATGTCTAGAAGAGTTTTTTCTATTATATAATAGTTAAAAAAGTTACTAAATTTGTTTTGTAGAATTATAAAAGTGTATGTTCTTGAAGAAATGTAGGGACATGTTTGGATGTAACTAGTAAAGGTTTCGTAACTCGTTACAAAAAATATTTTAAATATTTTATTCTACAAAAATTACATGAAATATTGTTTTTATGGTATTTATAAACAAGTTTAATGGTGCCTAAAAAAAGTTTTATTCAAAGAAAAATTATAATTTTCTATTAATTTTTTTTATTTCATTCTATACAATCCATGCTAATGAATAGCTACTCTTAATGAGTAGGGAATTTTCTAATTATGTATGTTCCTCTGTATTGGTGAATGTTTTTTTCATAAATGTTATAAATATTTATTAATATGTGATGGATTTTTACAATAAATATATCATGAAATTAAAAGGTATCATGTATTCATCCCCTACCCCTCTAAGGGATACATTGATCATATTTAGGCATATTTAGTAACTCATTCCATGACCAATATGTGGAGATATTCTCATAGGTCATAGGATGATTTATTTTCCACTTAATAAATCAACCATTTGATAGAATCATGTTTTTGTAATTCATTTATTTCTTTCAAATCAAAATTAAATAAATGGATGAAAAACTAAGATCATATAAGAATATTAATTAATTTCATATGATAGAATATAAATAAACAGATTATGAGTAAATTTTTTTATCTAATATAGTTAATTAATTTAGTAAAATACCCTAAATATTATTATTTTATATATATGATAATAGAAGATAAAATTTATGGATAAAAATATAAAATTACTCAATTAAATAATATGTTAAATCTATCCTTCACTAACTTGATTAGAAATTAAAACAGTAAAATTATTTACAATGGGTTTTATAGTGTTTTCACATGATTTGTGTCAGTATTTTATAAGAATTCAAGGAAAATATATAATCTATTTGAAATAAAAATATGTTAAAATAATGAAAATAATTTAATTATACTCAAAATGACCATTATTATTCATTCACTACATATTTCTATACTTAAATGGATAGACCACGTAGATTTAAATGATAAAGATTGAGATTTTGTCTTTCCCTTATATAAAAAATTATTATACAATTCATTTTAATTGATAACAATTCCATAAATAAGATAATATTTATAATAATGTAATAATGATATAACATAACTCCTCTAATAATTATTTAGGTGAAAAATGTGGGCAGATCTCTTAGGTTTAACCTTTGATAACTAGAATTAACATTTTACCTTGGGGATTTTTTTTGTATTTTTTTATTCATAATGACATAAATTTAATATGGAAAAATTAAATAATAATAATTATTATTATTAAAAATATATAATTAATTTTATCAAATTCAACTCATACGATTGGGAATTTTTAATTTAAACATGATCCCAAAAATACTGTTAAGGAAATAGTTTTTCTAGAAATGTTTTTTTCAAGCATAAGATGATCTAACATTAACTATATGACTAGTGATAATCAACATATTAAATTCAATTCATGTATATAGATATATAGTAAAAAAATATGGTTCAATGAATTCCCCATCATGGTTAGTTAAATTAATGAAAATAATGAAATAATGTTCACTTAAAAATAGTTTTCAGAAAAATGCATTTTTTAGAATTAAAATAAACATATACTAAAATTTGGTATGATGATGAATCAAATGTAACTAATTTAATTAAATATAACTAAAATAATTTTTATGACAATTGTAAATAAAATTAATATCATAATGGTACTTTTAAAATAGTTTATTTATGTAGAGAAAATGAATATGTAAAAAAATATTTAATTTTCACTATTCACTGAAAATCACTATTTTCCAAAGAATTTCTAAAATTTCACCTAATATAATATTTTTTTTATTATATCAAAAATGAATTTTATTTTCAAAAATAATTTTTAAAATTCTTCTATAAATTAATATTATTTTTTTCAAAAAAGAATTTATAAAAACATTTTTGACAAAAAAATATATTATTAAAACATATAACGAAATTAGTAAAAATTGAGTCCTTATAAAATTAATATATAAAATTTTTGTAATATAATTATAAATAATTTTTAAAAATACTTAATTCATACTAAAACCACTAGTTTTAATGATTATGTTGTAAAAATCATATTCAATAGCTTTTCTTAGTTCGTTTAGGCTTGGTGTTGTGTGTGGAATATACTATTGAACATAATGTTATTCTTTGGAAATAATGTTGTGTTAAATTTCCATATGAATTTATAATTTTTATGCTCATAATTTTAACATTCTCCCATAAATGTAGGGTTTTATATTTAAATTTTTTTTTGTTGAAAACCCACAAAACCATAAATTTTTTATGAATGAAAATTTTATCAATTCATTAGAATTTATTATAATATGATTTTTTTCAAGATACCTTTCATATATTTGATGGATTATTTCACAATGAAGAGATATTATTATAGAAAATATACTTACTTGATATATTTTTTTTATTATAATCACAATTTCATACTTTAGTTGTGCTCTAATAAATTTATAATTTATCTCTTAATCAAATGAAAAAAATAACAAGCATTTCGTTGATCCCTAAAAAATAAAATTAACCATTAATAGCTAAAAATATCTATTAAAGAATAATTATATAATTTTTCTACCTATTAATTTTTACGAAAATATAAATGGTTACTATAATTTGAGATAATTAAAAAATTATAAACCATTGAATGAAGAAATAATAAATTTTACATTAAAATTTACTGAAATGGTTGAACATATATTAATATAAAAATAATCCTAAATACCAATTTAACTCGGTTTTCTCCACAATAAATAATTAATTAACCTCAATTGTGATTTCATCACTTTTAAATTAAATCCCCAAAATTAAATCTCATTATTTCAAAAGATTCCATTGCATTAAGCCTAATGGATATATATACCTCAAAAAAATAAAATTTCCCCCTAAATATCATTAAACATAATAAAATTGACAAATATTTATTCCTATAATTTTTTTCAAAAAATAAACATTATATTTATACACAAAACCATTTATGTATGAAAATGACATACTAACATAGAGATCACATTGAATAAATGTAGGTATAACACCCTAGTTTCACTATTTTTATAAGTTCAATCCCCAAATAATTTCCATATGTGACTGATTGTCACACAGTATGTAGGTTTCCAATTTTCTAAAATTATATTAATATAATTATATAACATTAAAAAAATTAATTAATATCGAAAAAATAAGTTAATCATCAAATGTCTTTTTTAGCACTATGATTTTCTATCTGAATCATTTTTCTCACAAAAATAAATAATCCTTGTTAAATATTAGTAACAATAGTGATGATATTAACCTTAAAGGTTATAAATAAATATAAATTCATTTCCATAAATTATGTAATAATTTTTTCTTAAAATAACATTCTCAATGAAGAAAAATTTATACATAAGTGTAACATATACCTCAAAATCAATAAAATATTAGTAAATTTAAAATAGTTATATTCATAACATAAAATATAATAAGGGATTTCTATAAATTTAAACATATTATAATATTTAAAGTTATTAACCCATAATGGTACCTAAAAATATTAATTATACATATCTAAATCATAAACTTATTATCATTAGGGAATATCCTCAATGTCTATCATAGGATTATGTTCTAGACTCAATGTTTTTCTAAATCTAGTTCCTTAGGTTTCTAATTACCAATGTAAGATACTAACTATAAATACCCCAACCCCAATAGACTAGAGTCAGTGTATAATTTATTAAATTATCAATAGATATAGTCCATCATATACCAAAGGTCTAAATGGTTTAGTAGTCTTTGAAAACTAGATATATACATGAATCTTAGAATTACATTTTAAAACAAAAAACAAAAAACATAGTGAAAGTAAATATTATAAATCATTGAACTCGTTTAAAGATGACTTCTTTATATTATAGGTTTGGGAAGGAAATTAAAATATCATACTAGATATTCAATAAGGTATATATAGAAATGAATCTGTTATGATTAAATATCGGAAAAATCAATATGGGAAGATAAATAATTGAAACACATACCATTTAATGATATGAGAATGAAATTCATCTATAGATAATATCAATGAATACATTTCTTGGATAATATTAATTGAATTATCATTTAATAAAATTAATTTTATTGGGATTAAATATCATTGAAATCATGATATATATATCATTTATTCCATATGAAAAGATAGTTTAATTGATGGGTAACTATACAAATATGCCTTTTACATTTATAATCCAATTGGTTCAACTCATAAGATTATGTATGCATCAAGAATCTATCTATAACTAGGCCCCACCCATTAGTATTTTTATAATGTATTAATCTTATATTTAATGATAAATTTAATTGATAAAAAATAACCTTATCAATAAATATCTTATTTGAGAAAATAATACATAATAATAATATTTTTCCAATAAATCATATACATTTCATGGTAAAACCCTATCTTTATAAATGTTATTTTAATATTTTAAAATTAAAATCATTATTCATAAAATAATGAAATTTTATAAAAATTTAACTCCCAATGATCATAAGAAAGTGAATTTTTTTAGTTATTTTCAATGACATAATTTTAATCAAGAAATGTAATTTCTATACTTTCATTGGTAAAAATGATCATAAAAAAACTGGAGAAAGAATAATATTATTATAATTATAAAATATTTCTAGTAGGTTATAATTATAATAATGGCCCATTATCATTGATGAATATAAATATCATGAAATGATTGTAAGAAACATTTTGGGCGGAAAAAACTTTTCACTTTGAAAATGAATTTTAAAAACAAAAAAATGTCCATGATATTAAGAATGAAATTTTATTTGATAAGAAACTAAAAAACATATAAATAAATATTTATATAGATGAGGTTCCATGATGGTTAGAGTATTATGTTCATGGTGAGAATTTTAAAACAAGGATTCCTTTTACTTTTTAGGTCAAAATTCAAAAAATAAATTTCATATAAAAAGATAAGAAAATTCATGGTAAACTATTTTCAAAATGTAAAACATGGGTAAAAATTGTTCAATAAATAATTAGATAATATTTAATATATTATTTAAAACAATTTTATTACTATATGGATATGGACAAAAAAGTAGTTTCATCTGAATAGAAAAATAATGTTCGATTTTTGGAAAAAACATTATAATCAATTTTATGAAGCAATGTTTAGAGAAAGAAACTATTACATGAAAATTTACTTTCTATGTATGTGATAAGAAAATTAAAGGGGATTATTATGATATTATTAAATAATTTTTTTATGGAAACCCAATTATAAACAATCCAAATTAAAATGAGCTCGATGGATACACCTTTACCTCTATAGAAAATTTTGAATCATAACCCAATGAAATATATATTATCAAATGAAATCAAATATCTTGAATTAAAATATATTAATTATTTGAAATATAAATGGGGATGTTTATACCGTTCATGAAACATGACTAGAAAAATACCCTATACCAACGGTTTGGAACTGTTGGTATAGGCCCTCAAACCGTTGGTATAGGTTATACCAACGGTATTGAGGACCGTTGGCAAGTAGGCCGTGACAATAGGTCTATACCAACTGTTTTGGGAAAACCATTGGTATTGACCTATACCAACGGTTCTCAAAACTGTTGGTATATGTATTTAAAAAAAACATTCGGTGGGATTTGATCCCAGGACCTCTATTTAATAATTGAATGACTTAACCACTAACCTAACATGACTTTTGTGAATATAATTTCATAAATAAATATATGTATTGTTATAATAATTTAAAATTTTGATTTATATACTGTTTTCAGTAAGAAGATTCGATAAAAAATTGATGAACCTATACCAACGGTTCTCAAAACCATTGGTATAGACCTATACCAACGATTTTGAGAACCATTGGTATATGTCCTTTGATTTTAGGACTTATACCAACGGTTTTGGAAAAACTGTTAGTATATGGGGGAACTATACCAACGGTTTGGCAAAAACATTGGTATATGGTCTCTATAATCGACCTATACCAACGGTTTGGTGAAAACCATTGGTATATGTCCTCTATATTGGACCTATACCAATAGTTTGTCCAAAACCGTTGGTATAGGTCCATATAAGTGACCTATACCAATGGTTTGTCCAAAATAAGGCATCTTGAAAGTGGGTAAAAGTTCTACCTGAAATAAGGAATCTTCAATGTGGGGAAAAGTTCTAAGAAGATTATAAAATATATATTAGAATAGATAAAATTCTTTTGAAGTGTTATTAATAGAGAGGGATGACATCTTTTTAAATGGTGAGGGGATGGACACCATTGGAAAATATTAATATAAATTATTTTTTTAATCCAAGTTACTAAAACATGATTTATATAGAATATAAGATGAGGATAGATAGAAATACTATTATTAAATATTTCCTAGACATGTATTGAGTTTATTTTAAACTGTATATTTTTGGTTTACCATTAATTATTCTGTTTTAATTTTAATAGTTGTATCAACATATTAATTGTCAAGAAGCATACAATTTTACTTATATGAGAGAAATTTACAATAATTAGAATCTTATTTAACACTTAGCCCACATAATAACCACTTTATGATTTTAAAACAAATTTATGATTCTATGATATTGTTGTAAATATTTTTATTTAGATAACATCAATTATGTCTTGTATTACACTATTCAGATTATTGAATTTATAAAAAACAATGAACAAAAGGATAACTTCAAAAAATCATCGATTTGTCTAATTAAATTTTATATTAATCTAGAAAATTCATGGATGAAAAAAATATAAAAACTAATATTTACTTTTATATTTATAATATCATTTATTAAAATCCATTATTAATAATGAAATCACTACATCATCAATACGTCATAATTAAATTTATTAATTTAGTATCAAAAAATTATAAATAAAATACCATGATATAGGAAATATTTTTATTTGTATATTTAATTATTATTTTTGAAGATATCACATATAGAACGCTACATTAAAATTAATTATGTAAAAAGATACATGTTTATGTTATATTTCCCTATACATTAAATTAATTATTATAACATGTCATTTACAAACCCACGTGGCCCCCAAATTCCCAATATTAGGCTTAAAGATTAATTTGGTCACCCATCACAAATACAATATGATTAGGACCCATTTAGGTTAGTATTATATTATTATAATATTATTTTTACCCATTTTTTATTTATTTACACTATACACATTGTAAATAAAAAATAATTTCAGATGTTATTATTCAGAATGTCCAAAAATTAATGGTATCAATTTAAATAATTTTACCTATTTATTCCAAATATAGAAACCATTTTTATAAATTCAAATCACACAATTGAATTATATATCTTGATATTAATTCCTATTGTTAGAACTAGAAAGAGAGTTTTTAAGAAGTAAAAGCAATCAAAACATTAACATGTGTTTTGTCCAGTGTAATTGTGAAAATACTGCCAATGTCTCTAAGTAGAATAAATGATAAAAAATTTAATCCTATTAAACTTTGTGAAAACATGAAGGAAAATATAACTATATAAATAAATTAGATGAAAAGGTAGTTTTGAGTTAAAATGTAATATTTTTCACTATTCAGTAAAATGTGGATTTTAATAGAAAAATTTCAAATTTTAATATAAAGTTAATTTTTATTTACCATTTATACAGAGGAGGTTTATTTTTCTAACTATAAATTAAAAAATTGACAAAAAAATAGATTCAAAAAGTGTTCTCCATCAAAATACTATAAAACTAATTTTTTATAGAAAACATGTTTTATCCAAAAAATATATTTCATCATATATGATATTTTAAAAAAATATCTTATAAATTAAAAACATTAAATTTATTTTATAACATATATTTTAATCTAATAAAAATCCATAAAGAGTTATATGACTCTATAAACACAATTATTCTCTTTTTAAATAGGTTTTCATAAAAAATTAATAAATTATATTTAATTTGTTTTTATTTACATTTCTAAAAAAAATTGGAACCAATGATTCATTATTTAAATATGTGTAAACCATATTTTCAAAATTCTGTTTATACTATTCATTCCTTACATTCCAACAGTTAGGATATACTGGTAACATTTAAATAATAATATTTAATTATTCCTTGAAGTTCGATGTAGAGTATCATGTATGATATTGAACATATTGGTTCCTTCTTAACACTATAAAAGTTAAACAATATTTTTAGGTTTACATAGAAAGTATTCCTAATAGGGTTTTGTAATCAATCTATGACCTCTATGATGTTTAGATGTAGGAGAGGAAAGTATATGGAATCTTTTTCCAAACGAAATGGTTCTTTAAGAGTGTATAATGGATTATTTGAGTTTCCCTTTTAAAAGATAGGATATAGTAACATTCTTAATTTCATATCATATCATCCAAAATATAGTTAATAGTCAGTTAAAATGCATCTAAATGGACAGGGAATAAAATTTGATAAAGGATAAGGTTCAAATACATCTAGCACATATTATTTAGACAAGTTTTTATAGCTAAATAATCCTTATATATTAATTTGTTTCCTGATATGCCTGATTTATTCATACTATGCAAAAACATTTTCAAAATGAAAGGGTTATAATTTTATTTTTAAGATATTAATTGGATCATAAATGGAAAAGTGACGACATTATTTTCTATTTTTTATTATTATTTCCTTGTTTCATGATTTTTGAGATTTTTGTATAAAAATTAATATTCTATTAATTAACATTAAATATAATTATTTTCATTTTTATTACTATTTATTTTACTTTAATTAAAAGACAAAAGTATAAAAATGATATTCAAATATAATCCCTTTCACCCAAAATACTTTATCATTATTAAATATAAAATTCCTTGGGAACCTTAACTCCATTAATGTTATTGTCTTTTGAAAAACAATTTTAACTTTAATTACATGTATTTTTGTTTATTTAAATATTAATAAATTAACTTATTTCATATTTTTCATTTTTAGACATGAATTAAATGTAATAATTACCTAGAGTATCTATTATGTTGATAAGTACCTAACATTTCACTTCTATAATGATAAACTTGAAATACAATTAAAATATTCGTAAATATTTTTCTATGATTATATAACATTCAATTATTTATCAGATAAAACATGAATATCAGGTGTGTGAACTCATAAAAGGATGATTACTTTTTTAATTAATTTTTCACTTGGTAATCTCTAATATGGGAGATTATAAGAACATAATTTTAAGTTGGAATTTAACATTTTCTTTGTCATTATATATTACAATATGTGATCTTATGTAATGTTAATTTATCTTGTAAGACTCTCAAGGGGATATAGATGAGGATAAATGGGAATGACATGGTTTGGATGCTCTTACACCCTGAGGATGTGCCATTGGAGGAAGAGGTTGCATGAGATATGGAGTTTCCACCTGGATATCAGTAGGATTTAGTTGTAGGTTACATGAATCATATAGAATTTACTTTGTACTCAAGAGATGAATTAATGTAAAAGTTTCTTATGATTAATTCCACAAATTTTGAAGTAGATATGGTATTGAAAACATTGATTCACAATAGAAAGAACCTTGACAAGAGAGGATGGATTTAATAAAATTATCTTATAAGTATTAGAGATTTATACTAACGGAATATTTGTAGAGATTATCACCTGAAAAGTAGGGGTAAACTATCTTACCACACTGAAAAAATTATAAAGGATCATATAGAGATACAGATAACTACACTCCATTAGAAATTATATTAAAAAATTCATCATGTAGTATTAATTTATCATTTTTCAATTATGTGGATTCTTTTGGTTTCCCCCTTTCTTCTATAATGGATATTTATATAATATAAAAGGAAATATTTTTTCTTGATTCCAACATAATAATTTATTGATAGGTAAAATCATCCCATATGTTTGAAGGAATTATTTTACATTGGGTACATCATGATAAAATGTTATTAATGGATAAGTTGAGGATGGATTTTCACCTTCCATCTTCATTTAAGTTGATATTTTGACACATTGACTAAAAAATAAGAATCACATAAAAATCTATTACCATGGTTTAAAAATTTGATTATTTTAGATAGTCATAGAATTAAGTATCTAGTATATAATTACTTGATACTGATGTGAAACCTTCATGATGAGATACTGTAATAAAGGGATTATATTACATAGTCGTGTTCATATGTTTTTACCATTTTCATAAAAATAATGTCATTATCTTAGGGCAATTGGACCATTGCTGGATAGAAATATTGGACTTCAAGACATTTAACCAAATTCAAATTAGAAGGAATCCATGAGTGTCACATACATTGTAATTTAGTTTATCCTATCTAAATTATATTTGAATTTAATTATGGAAGAAATAGTATTCTCAATATAAATGAATAATTTTAATCAAATTTTATCTATTGAAAATATTTATTGTTGAATTAAATATTGTCTGTAAATATTTTTTCATATTTTTCATTTAAGTTTTGAGAAGTTCAAATAGACAAATACTATGTTTGGAGACAAAAATTAATTTACCATGAAAATAAATAATATTTTTTATTTTGCATTTTATTTTATAGACAATAAAATAATGATATTTTAATTTTTTGGATTGGGGTTTTTATAATTTTTATCGTATTGTACATGGGTATCCATGAAATTTCATATTATTTTAAACATTAAATAATTTATCACAAAATATTTTTCTCTACAATCCAGTTTTCTCTCTCCATCTCAAGGAAGAGAATACTATGATTGATTACTTCATGATCTAATGATGATACATTAACAAAAATGATGAAAGATAATTGCTTCACCAATATATTACACGAAAACCAGTTTTCGTTGCTCATATATCTATGAAAAAACTATGGATCACCACTAGAGGGATTCTACATTAAGATCCATACATCGAAATAAAGGTAATCTGGAAATGGGTATTTGGATGATCAATGTCTATATTGACGAAAGGATCCAATGATATGTTAAATAATTTCTTCAGATCTAATTTAATTAATTATAAATTTCATTAGATGATACTATATTTAAGTTCTGTTAAACTATAAATTAATATATTTTTTAATTTAACACTCAATAAATGATATTTCATTTCCCCAAAACCCGATATGTTGTATGGGAGTGGTCATATTCCTATTTATAATAATTTATAGGATTGTTTATTTGTTAACATTAAAAATATAATATAAATTTAATGTTTTATTTATTCCATGATCAATCATCTAAATATCATATTCATCTTATTATTTTATTGAAAATATTTCCAATATTGGTTAATAATTAATGATGATTGTATTTGAATATTCCATCTAATTGTTCCAAAACTTCTGGTTAGAAAATAGAAGAATCATCAATATATACTCCCTTGTTACACATCATTTGTACCTACTCATTAAATAAGGATATATGTGTGTATTTCAAGACATTGTATAATAATTTATCATCTCATGAAATTAATTCAAAATGTATAGAATGGCCAGGTTTGCAGATAACATTGCTAGAATATGCTCTGTGTATATTAACTGCATTCCATGTAGTCCATGAATTTTCAAGATGCAAAAAAGAGTCAAAATCTGTCATGTATTTAATTCATCATGTGTATCTAATACAAGAGACATACAAAACAAAAATCCTTGTAACTATAATTACACATCATTTTTCATCTATACACACTATTAAATTTATAAAAATTCATGATAAGTTCTTGTTGAGACTACAGGAATGTACTATTGATTTTGAATGTAAAAAAGTACACGAAAATTAGTAATATTTATAATATTGGGTACATTCTCTATTGACACATTGATATTAAAATTTAATAATTACACCTTGATCATAATGACTCGTGTAATGTGGACATTATGCTAATAGGTCACAATGGTCATCAGGTTTTATATTATGTCAATTTTTTAATTAATTCAACATAATAATCTTGACTATGAATAATCTTTAGTTAATGTATATTAAATAATGAATAATTAAATTTTATAGGATATATATTTTTTATTTTTTAGGTGTCATAATGTTGAATTTACATTCCATGAAAATATGAAACAATACATGTATTAAATATTTCATATTAGTGTATCTTTTATAATTAAACTATATATTATTGATCATAGAGTTAATCACTATGTTTTATTAAATCACAAATCTATGAAACAATATATTGAGTTTCTCCAAATAAATTTATTTTACTTATTAAAAAATAAATCCTATGAGATTTTTGGGATGATTGGAAAAAAATTGAATTAATTGATTCATAATATAATTAAATGTATTAATTCAGGTACGTTTTTTTTTTCTTATTAAAAATTGAAAAAAAAATAATGATAGATAATTATTTTAAAATCATAATTTTTTCACATTTATGTTTGATTCGGATCATCATTAAGACTGGTGTATATTTTCATTATTTACATTAATTAATTTCACGTGTTTGAGATTATATGTAATTAAACTAAAATTTATTCCCAATGATTCATCCGTCTCTATATTATTATATATTACATTCATGTCCAATATTAATTATGTAATCAACCATAACCAATATTTTGTTTCATCTCAAATATATGTGAGTTATATATATATATTGAATTAATGGAGTATCCCATGTCACATGAAGGTGGTTTAATGTGGAACCATATTAATGCCACATAAGAGATTCATAGGTAGAAATAGGAATGATTAGGCATATGGGAATAATTTGGATAAATGTTGCTTTTGGATGATGAAAAAAGTATATGGTGTTTATTTTTTATTTTTTTTCATAATTAAAAATCATTTATCTTTATAGTTTTTAGTGAGAAGATGAAAGGATAACTGATCTCCTATGATTGGTTGCAATGTTCATTATAAATTTCACTGGTTTCAGTTTTCTATTCTAGAGATGATTTTTGTGTGAAGTGGTTTTTTGACTCACATTGTGCCTGGAATGAACATTTTGATTGGAGTGAGTTATTGTTACGAAGACTGAATATATTTTGAGATGTCTAAAATTAAATCAGAATATTAATTTCGGTTTTATATATTTTCAATATATTATTTCTTTGGTAAAATTGTGACTATTTATTTGTAAAAGAATATAGGAGAAAGGTTTTTTTTAATTTATATTATGCTACGTTGATAATAAGGTTATCAAAATTGTGAAGAGGTCATGATTCAAGAATGAAGTTATTAGAGAATAAAATTATAATGTCAAAGTCCTTTAGTCACAGACCATCGATGTGAGAATCGCCTCACACAAAAAATGAATTATAGTACAGAATGTTGAATTTTATATTAACAATGTTTTGAATGAGTGTTTATCGACCGATCCAATATACCTTAATATTAATTGGACTAGTTTTTCCACTATACAAACCAGTCCATTAGATGATCAGCCAGCTTCTAAATTTTAGAAAAAAAGATTCCATTGTTTATAGTGGTCTAAAAGACACTGGGTTCCATTAATCTATCATATGAGTTTTGACACTAATCCATCATAATATGTTTTGGTATAAAGAGGTAATTAGATTTAGAAATCTATAGAAGGTTGCATAGATTTTTTTGTGAGAATAATTAGGGATGTTATAGAAACTGATAAGTAAGTTGAAGTTGATGGAACTGATAATCCAAATGGGCTCAGATAATGATCAATTAAATGAAATTTAACTATAAAATAAACCATTTAAAAAAAAACATTTCCTTGAGGTGGGATAAGATTTATCAGAAAAAAATTTTGAAACTGATTCCCTATAGAGAATCAGAGACTGATTCCTCAGATGTAATCTGACAAAAATATGCCCTCAGATGCTGGACTTCATCGGATGTAGTTGTCAATTAGTCTGAGATTTTGTAGAACACATAGAGAAAAGGTAGAATTCATTTGAGTTTCTACAATAGTGTTTTAGTGTGTTTTCAAATCATATATAATTTGAAATTAGGATTATGGAAGAAGAGTTTCATTTGGGGAATTAGAATGGAAATTCATTAGTTATATGTATTCTTATGTGGTTCAAGAAAATAGAAATATAATTTTTTTTGAACTGAATATTTATTTTAAATATTGATCAAATATGAAGTTGTGAGATGTTTCTAAACGTTTTTAGAGTATTTCAAAAATGTTTAGAAGAATGTTAATATTAAAAATTAATAGAAATGAATTTAAAATTCATGTTCCTAAAATTTTTGATTGGCTAGAAAAATGAATTTGGTTTAAAACCCATTCAAATTTTATAAAATGAATATATTGATTTAAATGTAAAAAATACAAAAAAAATATTCACTTTTTTGAAAAATAAAGATCATTAATGTTTTTAGTTGTAGTTTTGGAAGCCGACAGTTTTCAAATAATTATTTATTGAAAAAAAATTCTAAACATAAGAAGTGTATAGAAGTAGAAGTGGGCATAATTTTCTTGATCAGTATAAGAAATCATAATAAATTTTCTAGGGAATGAAAGGATTTATTTATAATAGTTTCTTTATTATCCAATTAGGCTTATTTTTCAATAACGAATAATTGGAATAAATAATCAGATTGATCCATCAGACACTGATTTTTTTACAAACTCCAAAGGATATATTTCTTCCAACATTTAGGTAATAATGTGAAGAATTGTTTTATTTGGAATTATGAACGTGTATTTTGTTTTATGTCTAATGGTTACATGGTTGTAAGCAAGTGTTAAAACATTAGAATGCTATTACATGACTTATTTTACATCATTCATGATAAAAGAATCACATACACCATTGTATTGATCATATTTCCACACAAGTGAATGGGTATATGAATCTTGTTTTATAACCCAAAGAGATTGTTTTCTTGGAATTTTAATTATTGGATTAGTTCCAAACCGTTATAAGGTCTACCTAAAATTATAGAATAGTTAACCTTGTAAATACATGTGTTTCTATGGATATGTTACTGTTTTTCATTAAGCAAATTTATAATTATTTAAGTGGATATCATGTTTGGTATATAATAAAGTTAACTTAATATAAAAATAAATCATTCATTCACCCCAACCCTTATCAGGGATACATTGATCATGGTCAGGAATTTTTATATGGTATTAGTAAATAGGATCCATTCATATACTCTATAATGAATTGATTTTGATGTGAATTTTTAATGAAAAATATAAATTGCGGGAATAGTAAGAGGATTACATTATTTTATGGAATTAACTATAATATATGAACGATATATTGATTGCATATCTTATGTTTCTTGGGTATGATGTTTTGGATACTTTTATTATTGTATTTCCTCTATTGGTTGAAAATGATCCTCTTATATTTATCAATAGAAAATATCTTTAGAATAATGGAAGATAAAATAATGATTTAATCTCAATACATTTTTAATAGAAATTAGTTAATGTAAAGGGATTTTTTACTACTAAGGTATCTATTATATATTTAAAACCCTTTATGGTGGCAATATAATGCTAATTAAATTTATTTTAAAAATCTATAGGCCGATGCTTTATAATCCAAAAATTTGTGAGTATGAATCTATTAGTGGAATATTTACAAGGGTGGATGATATTTTTAGCACTATAAGTTGTCTTCTTGAGAAAATGTATGGTTCAACTATTCTTGAGAAGATCATAAAAATTATTTTTGACAAGTTTTATGCTAAATATTCTTCTTTTCAATATAGATACACTAAAACTCTATGTTTTGGGAATCAATATAGTTTCTTATAACATCTGAGTTGAGAAATGCATTTTATAGTAAATAAATGAAAAATGTTATTGAGAAGTGTATTTAAATTCTATCCAGAAAGGGAAATTTAAAAATATTCCCAAATATAAAGATGTTGGGTATTATGAATCCCAAAATTGTGGTTAGTAACATTCATGATGAATTTTTATCCTTGTTTTCTATGAATATGAAATGAGGTATATGTAAGTACAATGAAAGGAAACCCATAAAATATTTTTAATTTTATGTTATTAGTATCCATTTTGAGAATTTACCTAAAAATAATAATTAATATGATACTGATAAATATTATATAAGGATAATAATATATTGGAAGAAGTCTGGTGATATGTCAGAACATTATTGAAAAAGAAATGATAAAATGTTCTCCATATTCAAAAGGAAAATATTTTTCTCTAACAATGATAAAGATGAAAATAGTGATGTTTAATTTAAAATATTAAACATTGTTTCTAGGGAAAATTGTTTTGTAGAAATAGTTAATTATGATAAGTGTTGAAGTAGTAGTTATGTTCAAGTATAAATTGAATTTGAGTTTAACATAAAGAGAGAGTTGAAGGAATGTATTAAAAATATATTTATGATTTTAATATAAACCATGAAGTTTAAGAATTATTGTTATATAAATTAAAATATATATTACATTCCTAATGAGAAATATATGTTGTAGGAAGTTATTAATCATCTGAATAAGTATCTTAAAAAATAGAAGAATGATAATAACATATTGAATTTTAGTTGAAGGAAAAGGAGGAAGAGTTGGAACATGATAAAAAATATTTTCCTCATTCTAAGGAGGGAGTTACAAGTTTCCATAAAAAAATATCTTTGGCAAGGATAAATAAATTTAACTTCAATTGTTGGAATGAAAATTTAATGTGTCTATATAAATAACAATGCTATGAAAAATGTTAATGTGGATAAAGTCAATAATGTGGGAAATTAATATTTTTTTTAAAATTTATAACATTTATTATTTCTATAAAGATATAAAGGAATATAAAATGAAGAATTATATTACATGTGGTAACCGAAATCATATACTACAATAATGTTTTGATGTGAAAAAATTAAAATTATTGAGATACACGTTTACAATTCTAGACAGTATTGAAGTCATATAGCTAAATATTTCTTATTTTTTTACTACTAGAATTTATTTGGATTTATTAATAAAGAATATGTTTGTTGGTTTAACCAAAATAATCTCAATTATACTTTGAATTCTAGAATGTAAATTTTTATGGGGAGTCAATACTCTCAATGGATGAAATTTTAGAAATTTGTTTTAATAGTTGATAATAGTTCAAAACTCTGGAAAATATTTGTTGAACGTGTAAAATAAATATATATCTTGAGAAATGGTTTATTTTTTAGTTACTATGACAACAACATGTTTGTTGAAATTCTCGAAAGCTGTGTGTTAAGGAAGATAATGTAAATTTAAATGTTCTTGTTTTAGAAACCTATCTCAGAGCTAGAAAAGGATAACAAACCAAGATTTTTTACAGTGGGTGGTCTTATCATATAAAATTATATTTTATGTTTTTGAATAATGTGAAATATATCAATTAAAAAATAATTCCATTTTTCAATGATGAATCCATCATAATTAAAAGTATCCAATCTATTATTTTTGAAGATTAAAGATTAAATCCATGAAATCATAGATTGTTGATGGGACTAAACATATATTGTTATGTGTTTGAAAAATATGTGATTAAGGTAATAAATATATTTTACAAAATAATGATTTTTTGTTAATTTAGTGGAAGATTGAAATGTATTTATAAGAGTCCAATGTATAAAAAGAAACTTATTTCATGTTAGTGACGTACATAATTAATGTTATGTAATAATGAGGGAAGAAAATTAGTTCTGGAATAAAAGGTTAGTAAAAAGGTATAATTGAAAAATTATTAAATTATCAACATGAGATAAAATCATTTATATTATTGGTATGTTGTGAAAGAAGATAATGGAGTTGTTCTATTTTTCTAAAAGGGATGATACAAAACTATATGCCTATGAGTGTTGATATTTGTTCAAGATGTCCCCTTGAACTAATTAATTATAATATTTATGGGCCAATGAGTAGACTAGGAACATTAAGTTATATGTATTACATTTAATTAATTTATGATTTTACTCAAATTACTTGTATTATATATTTGGATAATAAATAAGAATCCCTATAAATGTTTAAGAGTTTTAGGAAAAGATCTAATATGGAATGTAGGTATCCTATGAAGATGTTTTGAATTTTTAATTAAGGTGTTTATAAGATTGAATAACATAGAAGTTCTATTTAATATTATTTAATTAGTCATGACATTAGTAAACTATACACACCACAAAAGAATGGTACTTTTAAAATTGATGAATATATGTTTTGTACATAAGGGGAGTACATTGTTAGTTACATAGGGTATTTGTCACTACATTTGAAGGAAATATCTGAGCATATAATTTTTTATTTTGAGTTTATTTTATTGTATCTAATATTATTATATGATTAATTTTAAAATCTTCAATGATAATAATGCATGTTTGATACAGATATGAGTTTTTAGAAGTCCATGCATCATAAAAAAGGTGTAAAACATGTAATGTTTAATCTGAGAGGTGTATATAAATCATTTTTGATATACATTAGATAGAAGATAATAAATAAGTTGCAACAAATTTATAAATACATTACTTGATTTAATTTTAGTAAATGTACATTTAAAAATCAAAGCACCATTTTTAGAAATAAATACATATGTGGAAGCTGATGTGGATGAAATAATTTTTATTAATAAACATATAGAGGATTCAATAAAATATGATAAGAAACAAATGGAATAATTGAACTATAGTATTAATAATTAAGAGAAATAATTTCATACATCTCATCCATGGATTATGAAACATGTAGAATCTAAAAACATTATTAGGGATCAACATCAAATGTTTCAATATAAGTGTCACATCAATTGTTTTTACACATACTCCCTGTTATTCAAAAGATAAACAAAAAAAATAATGAATCTTTTAAGAACACATAATGGAAACATTCTTTGAATGATGTGTTTGATCGAATTAATAATATCTATACTTGGGAGATAATACCTAAATAAATTAAACTATTTTATTGGTATAGAGTAGTTGTTCTATGAGAAGTGTAATGATGATGGTGATGTGATATGAAATAAATAAATAAATATTTTTGAAATGATTACTACCAAATTGAAGTAATTAATTTTCCTATTCCTTTTTGTCATGTGGAAATTGTAAAAAAATAGAATCATTCTTTTAATTATTACACAAAAAAGATATAAATTTTATAAATGGATGTGTTATCATAATTTCATAATGTAAAACCATATGAAGAAGTTTATATAGAATAAACATGAGGTTATATAATTAGATTAGATAAATTTTTTGTCTTAAAGTGAAATAAATAATTTTATGGGATAAATAAAGCTCCATGGGAAATATATTATAAATTATATTTCATCTTACGATAGTTTATCATTATTAAAGGACGAGTTGATAAAATTATATGAACAAAAAAGAGTTAATAAATTTACCTTATTTTTATTTTATATGTCAATGTTGTTATATAGTTTTTGGAAGGATTAAAAAACTTGTGATTTCTGTTTTTAAGCGATGAAATAGTGGTTTGAAATGTCCATGATTGGTGAAATCGAATACATTCATGGGTTTCAAATTTCTAAAAATATGTAATACAGTTTTATATTTGAAGATAATTATTCTATGTAGAATCAAAAAAAATTTCTATTGAACAATTTGAAACATGTTTCTAGACTAATTTCAATAGAAACCATGTTCAATATAGATGGAGAGTGTAAGGAAGCTGAATCTAAAGAGTTTCAAAAGCTGATTAAGAGTTTTTTTATCTTGATTCCTCATGAACTGCTATTGATTATGATATTAAATTTTTTGTAATATATTATGTTGCTCTAATATATTACGATATATTAGATGTAAAATAAATTGTGAGATATATTTATGGAATAAAAAATTTCAGAAGCAATTACATAAACAAAGAAACAACTAATTAGTTTTGATATATAGGTAGAGATTGCGAAGGAATTGTAGATGATAGAATATCAACATCATATGGAAATTTATTTCTTGGGAAAATTCTTGTTAGTTGTCATAATATGGAAAAAATAGTAACTCTTACCATGGATGAAGATGTGTATGTCAATTCTTCTCAATCTATAACACAATTTATGTGGTCGAAGACTCATTTTAAGGGTTACAATATTAAGTGATGCTTACTCAAATATTTTTTTGTGATAATTAGTCTTTTATAAATATTATAATAAAATAAGTTCAAAAATTATCATTCAAAATATTTTGATATCAAATATACCATCATCAAATAGTGTATGATGATGTTTGAACTCAAGAATGAGTATGTTCCTACATGATAAATGTTTACTAACATTTTCACAAAACACATACCAAAGGATTAATTTTTTAAAATGAGATTGATCAAGGGATTCTACCCTCTTTATCTCTAATTTATATTTATGGGGTTTTCACCTATATAAACTTGTATTTGGGTTGTGTTTTCTAGTGGTTGAATAATGATTTTCATAAATACATCCACTGATATGTGATAAACCATTTAAGGAAAAATGTATATATATAGTAATTATTGGTAAGTTGTGAACTCAACATGTATATGGGTTAATAGTTCCAATGGGTTTTAATAAGTTGTGGAGAACAAACATGAAATGGGTTAATGAGGGTGTGAAGTAGAGATGACTTCAAAAGGTTTTGATTTTACATGACGATGCTTTATAACTAAACACATATAGAAAACATGAATTTTCTATCAATGATCCATTTTTCATACAATGCGTTCTCTCACGTAGTCGTATAATCTTTTATTAGTTATCAATATATTATTTTTGATATTTTCATGAATTTAAAAACCATTGTTGAAAAAAGGGATTCATTTTTTAGACTATGATTACATAGAGTGGTTTTTATATTCAAAAAGAACTGGTTTCTGTTTTTTTTAATTATGTTATCACTATGAAAAATTATTTCACTTTGTATGTTTTAGGGATCAGAATAATAGAGATCAAATCTCTAATGATCATACAGAATGTGATAAATAATAATCAATGTATTTTGTTTTATATTTTAAAGATGTTTTCTATGTGATGTTTTTTCAGAAAAAATTGTGTCTGGAATAAGGTTTTATTAATAATAATATTTTATTATAAATTCAAAATTTCCTTCTAAATTTTTGAAATTCAATCTAATTATTTTTTGTTCTTTTTGGTATGTTTTCAATATCATAATTAGAATATAAAACTGTAATCAAGTATTTGTGAATTAATATATGAGAAATGTTTTTATACGTTAGATTATTCGAAACAGATCCTATGGTCCATAACATCATGTAGAGTTCATGATACGAGTAGGAGTTTTCAAAACATGATATTATAAAATTAAATTATTTCCATATAAATTCATCTGCCCTAAAATCACCATATGTAGGATTTTATTAAGGATGAGAAGATTGATCTTTTGTTAACAAAGGTTTGTTGGTGTGTTAATCGACAGATCCATCAAACTAGAAAATTCATAGGACTGTCCAATCCACTAAAGGATCTGATAAATTAAACAATCCATTAGCACCATAGTTTCATAAAGAATGAATTTATTTATGACACTAGTCCATCAGAAAGTTATTTCCACCAATCTATTAGATGAGTTCCATCATTGATCCATCGTACGTACAAATGATATCAACAATGAATCGAAGGGAGAAATATAATTGAGGATTATCATAATTGTTTTTTTAGAAATAAGAAAATATGTTATTTGCACACATATTCAAGATGGTGTTGTTGAGATTGATAATCCAAATAAAATAATAGACCAATAAATAATATGATGTTCATTAATGCAGTCAAATGTTTTCATAAAAAAATTTATTGTCTTTAGGTGGGAATAGAGTTATCATAAAATGATGTTGATACAAATTCAACATAGGCAATGAGAGACTGATTCATTAGATGAAAACTAAAACTAATTAGTCATCATATTCTATACTTCATCAAACATAGTATTATATTTATCCGAAAACTATTTTAACAAATTTAAAAAAGGATAAATGTTCTGTAGTTGGTACATAATTTTTTAGGGTTTACCGAATACATCAAAACATTCATGGATATGTTTGGTGGATGAAGTTTAATTTCAACATAAAGATATTAATCCATTCACTTTATAAAATTTAAATTGGTTTGAGAAAATAAGAATGAAAAATTTTAATAGAATGATTCTTTATTTGAAATGGTGAACAATATGATTTCCAAAAAAGTTTGGAGAAGTTTTTAAATGGGTTAAGAAGAGTATATAATCACTGAAATAGTTAATGATAATGTAAAAATGAATGTGAAAATCAAGTTTCTAGAAACATGGTTGAGATGGAAAATTAAATTAGTTTCCCTTATATTCCATTTGTATACCATATATAAATAAGGATCAATGTAAAACATAATATGAAACTTTTCAAATGTAGGAGAGAGAAATATTGTTGATTTTCTTTGGGAGTTCAACTAGTAGAATGTTTTCAGATAGTGTATTTTTTAGAAAACCTTCCAGATAGATGAAGTCCAAGGATGTAGAAGTAGCCAATTTTTATATGAAAGGTACGAGAAATTAGATAATGTTTCATTTTAATTTAAATAAGAAATTCAGAATAGTTTTGAGTGTATCCGTTTAGACTTGTTTTATAGAATGAATAATCAAATTGAAGAATTTGATTCATGAATCAGACTAACCCATCAAATTAGGTTATCAAATGATGTATAGAAGAGTTTTTTCTATTAGTTAATAGTTAATAAAGTTACTAATTGTGTTATGCATAATTATAAAAGTGTATGTTCTTGAAGAAATTTAGGGACATGTTTGGATGTAACTAGTGATGGTTTCGTAAATCGTTACAAAAATTATTTTAAATATTTTATTCTACAAAAATCACATTAAATATTGTTTTTATGGTAATTATAATCAAGTTTAATGGTGTCTTAAACAGATTTTATTCATAGAAAATTATAATTTTCTATTAAATTTGTTTTATTTAATTATATAAAAACCATGCTAATGAATAGCTACTCTTATTGAGTAGGGAATTTTCAAATTATGTATGTTCCTCTATATTTGGGAATGTTTTTTTCATAAATGTTATAAATATTTATTAATAGGTGATAGATTTTTGCAATTAATATATCATGAAATAAAAAGGTATCATGTATTCATTACCTACCCCTCTAAGTGATACATTGATCCTATTTTGGCATATTTAGTAACTCATTCCAGGACCAATATGTAGAGATATTCTCACAGGTCATAGGATGATTTGTTTTCCACTTAATAAATCAACCATTTGATAGACTCGTGATTTGGTAATTCATTTATTTCTTTCAACTCATAATTTAATAAATGGATGCAACACTGTGATCATATAAGAATATTAATTAATTTCATATGATGGAATATAAATAAATAGAATATGAGTAAATATTTTATCTAATATAGTTAATAAATTTAGTAAAATACCCTAAATATTATAATTTTATATATATGATAATAGAAAAAAAAATTATGTATAAAAATTTAAAATAAATCAATTAAATAATATGTTAAATCTATCCTTCACTAACATGATTAGAAATTAAAACAGTAAAATTATTTACCGTGGGTGTTATAGTGTTTTCACAAGATATGTGTCAGTATTTTATAAGAATTCATGATAAATATTTAATCTATTTGAAATAAAAATTTGTCAAAATAATGAAAATAATTTCATTATACTAAAAATGACCATTATTATTCGTTCACTACATATTTTTATACTTAAATGGATAGACCATGTAGATTTAAATGATAAATATTTACATTTTGTCTTTCCTTTATAACAAAAATTATTATACAATTAATTTTAATTTATAAAAATCCCATAAATAAGATAATATTTATAATAATGTGACAATGGTATAACATAACTCCTCTAATAATAATTATGATGAAAAATGTGGGCAGATCTCGTAGTTTTATCCTTTGATAACCAGAATTAACATTTTACCTCGGGGATTTTTTTTTATATTTTTATTCATAATGACATAAATTTAATATGGAAAAATTAAATAAAAATAATTTTTATTATTAAAAATATATAATTAATTTTATCAAATTCAACTCATACGATTGGGAATTTTTAATTTAAACATGATCCCAATAATACTATCAAGGAAATAGTTTTTCCAGAAAAGTTTTTTTCAAGCATAAGATGATCTAACATTAACTATATGACTATTGATAATAAATATATTAAATTCAATTCATGTATATAGAAATATAGTCAAATAATATGGTTCAATGAATTCCCCATCATGGTTAATTAAATTAATGAAGAAAATGAAATAATATTCACATAAAAATAGTTTTTAGAGAAATGCATTTTTTAGAATTAAAATAAACATATAATAAAATTTTGTATGACGATGACTCAAATGTAATTAATTTAATTAAATATAACTAAAATAATTTTTATGTTAATTTTAAATAAAATTAATATCATAATGGTACTTTTAAAATACTTTATTTATGTAGAGGAAATGAATGTGTTAAAAAATATTTAATTTTCACTATTCAATGAAAATCACTATTTTCAAAAGAATTTCAAAAATTTCACCCTATTATAATATTGTTATTATTATATCAAAAATGAATTTTATTTTCAAAAATAATATTTAAAATTTTTCTATAAATTAATATTATTAGTTTTAAAAAAGAAATTATAAAAACATTTTTGACCAAAAAATATATTATTAAAACATATAACGAAATTAGTAAAAATTGTGTCCTTATAAAATTAATATATTAAATTTATGTAATATAATTATAAATAATTTTTAAAAATACTTAATTCATACTAAAACCTCTACTTTTAATGACTATGTCATAACAAACATGTTTAAATAGATTTTCTTAGTTCGTTTAGGCTTGGTGTTGTGTGTGGAATATATTATTGAACATAATTTTATTCTTTGGAAATAATGTTGTGTTAAATTCCCATATGAATTTATAAATTTTATCCTCATAATTTTAACATTCTCCCATAAATCTAGGGTTTTATATTTAATTTTTTTTGTTGAAAACCCACAAAACCATAAATTTTTTATGAATGAAAATTTTATCAATTCATCAGAATTTATTATAATATGATTTTTTTCAAGATAACTTTCATATATTTGATTGATTATTTCGCAATGAAGATAAATTATTGTAGAAAATATACTTGATATATATTTTTATTATAATCAAAATTTCATACTTTAGTTGTGCTTTAATAAATTTATAATTTATCTCTTAATCAAATGAAGAAAAAGATAACATGCATTTCATTTGATCCCTAAAGAAATAAAATTAACAATTAATAGATAAAATTATCTATTAAAGAATAATTATATATTTTTTCTACCTATAAATTTTTATGAAAATATAAATGGTTACTATAATACGAGATAATTAAAAAATTATAAACCATCGAATGATGAAATAATAAATTTTACATTAAAATTTACTGAAATGGTTGAACATATATTAATATAAAAATAACCCTAAATACCAATTAAACTCAATTTTTTAGAAAATAAATAATTATTTAAACTCAATGGTGATTTCATCACTTTTAAATTAAATCCCCAAAAATTAAATCTCATTATTTCAAAATATTCCATTGCTTTAATCCTAATGGCTATATATTCCTCAAACTAATAAAATATATCCCTAAATATCATTAAACAAAATAAAATGGAAAAATATTTAATCCTATAATTTTTTTCAAAAAATAAAAATTATATTTATACACAAAACCATTTATGTATGAAAATGACATACTAACATAGAGATTACTTTGACTAAATGTAGCCATCACACCCTTGTTGCACTATGTTTATAAGTTCAATCCCCAAATAATTTCTATATGTGTTAGATTTTCACACAGTATTTAGGTTTCCAATTTTCTAAAATTATATTAATATAATTATATAACATAAAAAAATTAATTAATATCGAAAAAATAAGTTAATTATCAAATGTCTTTTTTAGCACTATGATTTTCTATCTGAATCATTTTTCTCACAAAAATAAATAATAGTTGTTAAATATTAGTAACAATAGTGATGATATTACCCTTAAAGGTTATAAATAAAAATAAATTCATTTCCATAAATTATTTAATCATTTTTTATTAAAATAAAATTTTCACTGAAGAAAAATTTATAGATAAGTGTAACATATACCTCAAAAATCAATTAAATATTAGTAAATTTCAAATAGTTATATTCATAACATAAAATATAATAATGGGTTTCTCTAAATTTAAACAAAGTATAATATTTAAAGTTATTAACCCATAATGGTACCTAAAAATATTAACTATAGACATCTGAATCATAAAATTATTATCTTTAGGGAATATCCTCAATGTCTGTCATAGGATTATGTTCTAGACTCAATGTCTTTCAAATTCTAGTTCCTTAGGGTTATAATTAACAATGTAAGATACTAACTATAAATACCCCAACCCCAATAGACTAGAGCCAGTGTATAATTTATTAAATTCTCAATAGATATAGTCCATCATATCCCAAAGTTCCAAATGTTTTAGTATTCTTTGAAAACTAGATATATACATAAATCTCACAATTACATTTTAAAACAAAAAATAAAAAACATAGTGAAAGTAAATATTATAAATCATTAAACTCGTTTAAAGATGAGTTCTTCATATTATAGGTTTGGGAAGAAAATAAAAATATCATACTATATTCTCATTAAGGTATATATAGAAATGAATCCGTTATGATTAAATAGAGGAAACATCAATATGGGATGATAAATAATTGAAACACATACCATTTAAATAAATGAGAATGAAATTCATCTATAGATAATATCAATGAATACGTCTCTTGGATAAGATTAATTGAATTATCATTTAATAAAATTAATTTTATTGGGATTCAATATCTTTGAAATCATGATATATATGTCATTTATACCATCTGAAAAGATAGTTTAATTGATGGATAACTATACAAAAAAACATTTTACGTTTACAATCCAATTGGTTCAACTCATAAGATTATGTACGCATCAAGAATCTATCTATAACTAGGCCCCACCCATTACTATTTTTACAGTGTATTAGTCATATATTTAATATTAAATTTAATTGATAAAAAATAACCTTATCAATAAATATCTTATTAAAGAATATAATTTATAATAACAAAAATTTTCTAATAAATCATATACATTTCATGGTGAAACCCTATCTTTATAAATTTTATTTTAATATTTTAAAATTAAAATCATTATTCATAGAATTATGTAATTTTATAAAAATATAACTCCCAATGATCATAAGAAAGTGAATGTTTTTAGTTATTTTCAATGACAATATTTTAATCATGAAATGTAATTTCTATACTTTCATTGGTAAAAATGATCTTAAAAAAACTGGAGAAAGAATAATACTATTATAATTATAAAATATTTCTAGTAGGTTATAATTATAATAATGGCCTATTGACATTGATGAATAGAAATATCATGAAATGATTTTAAGAAACATTTTGGGGGAAAAACATTTTCACTTTGTAAATGATTTTTTTTAAAAAAAATCTCCATGATATTAGGAATGAAATTTTATTTGATAAGAAACTACAAAACATATAAATAAATATTTATATATATGAGGTTCCATGATGGTTTGAGTATTATGTTCATGGTGAGAATTTTAAAACAAGGATTCCTTTTAATTTTTCGGTTTAAAGTGAAAAAATAAATTTCCTATAAAAAGATTTTAAAATTCATTATAAACTAATTTTTAAAATGTAAAACATGGGTAAAAACATTTCAATAATAATTTAGAGAATATTTAATATATTATTTAAAACAATTTTATAACTATATGGATATTGAAAAAAATTAGTTTCATCTGAATAGAAAAATAATGTTCGATTTTTGGAAAAAACATTATAATCAATTTTATGAAGCAATGTTTAGAGAAACCAACTATTACATGAAAAATTCATTTCTAGGTATATTACATGAAACTTAAAGGGGATTTTTATGATATTATTAAATAATATTTTTCAATGGAAACCCAATTATAAAAAATACTAATTAAAATGAGCTTGATGGATACACCTTTACCTCTATAGAAAAGTTTGAATCATAACCCAATGAAATATATATTATCAAATGAAAATCAAATATCATGAATTAAAATATATTAATTATTTGAAATATAAATGGGGATGTTTATACCCTTCAAGAAACACTACTAGAAAAATACCCTATACCAACGGTTTGGAACCATTGGTATAGGCCCTCAAACCATTGGTATAGGTTATACCAATGGTTTGGAGGACCGTTGGCAAGTAAGCCATGACAATAGGTCTATACCAATGGTTTTGGGAAAACCGTTGGTATATATAATATGAAAACCTTTACCAAGGGTTCTCAAAACCATTGGTATAAGTATTTCAAAAAAAACATTCGGTGGGATTTGATCCCAAGACCCATAGTTTATAATTGAATGACATAACCACTAAACTAACATGGCTATTGTGAACATAATTTCATAAATATATATATGTATTGTTATAATAATTTTAAATTTTTAATTATATAATGTTCTCGGAAAGATAATTCGATAAAAAATTTAAGGACCTATACCAACGGTTTTGGACAAACCATTTGTATAGGGGGGACCTATACCAACTGTTTTGGCCAAACCATTGGTATAGGGTCTCTATAATGGACCTATACCAACGGTTTGGCCAAAACCTTTGGTATAGGTCCTCTGTATTGGACCTATAACAACGGTTTGGCCAAACCGTTGGTATCAGTCCAAATTAATAAACTATACCAACGGTTTGGCCAAAACCGTTGGTAAAAGTCATATTTCCAGTAGTGAAAATAAATCAGTAAAAAATACCATATATGCCTCAATAGATTGGAAATGAAGATGAAATATCGTAGAAGGATCATAACTTTGATGAGAGAAATAATTTATGAATTGACTAGGTGAAAAAAAATTAAATCCACATAAAAAGGGGTAAATAAACATTAAAATTATCACTATTATGTAAAATCATAATCTTATAATATTAAAGAATATAAAGTTATAACATAACCATTTGAAAATAAATTGTGTTATAAAACCCATTTCCACTTAATGTATTTAAATTAAAATCCCCAAGATAGAATAATTTGAAAAGAAAAATACAATACCACTAATTATGGTTTATTAATTATATAAATTGTAAATTTGGTAGTATACACGCCAAAAAAAAATTGGTGCATAAAATCAATATTTTCCCCTATAAAATGTAATTGATATGAAATCATTTAGCCCAGGTCCTGGTCATCACACACAATCATTATATTCATTACTAAAAATAATATGTTAACTATTCAATATCCTAGGAAAAAAATTCATGTATATTATACCATTTATATTATGTAATTCCACATTAAATTTAATTACATAATAAATTATGTGAATGTCAAAAAAATTGATGATATTCAGTTTATATGTCCAAAATGAATTCTGTAGTTTGAATTTGTTAAAATTTGTTAATATTTCATCATATAGAAAATAAAAATCAAAAAATTAATTATCTTTTTTATGCATTTTTTTAATATTAAATCCAACCATAATATATGTTTATGAAAAATTATATACTTTACAATCATATTGATGGTAGGTTGTGTATATGAATGAGTAAAGTTTTTCTTTTTTAATGATAATAATTGAAAAAATGTAAGTTTTAGTTTAACATTCCATAATTATAACTATATAATAAATATCATATAATATCATTTAAAAAAATATATATACCATAAATGTGATTATTTAATGAAAAAAATCACATCACTTCCTGTTGATGATAATCAAGACATATCACTAGCAATGTTATCATTTTTAAAAGAATTGAAAGGCAAGAAATTATATTAAATATTTTTCATTATAAAATTATATATATTTAATTAATATAATATATAAATATATATATATACATTCATCATTAATACTATCTATGAGGTGTGGGGACGGAAGATGATTTACATCAGTTTGACTAGTGGTAATCATCGGTAGAAACCAATGACAATTTTGTTTTGAATTTAATGAAATATGGGATGGATATAAGATAATAAATTTAAAAATAACAAATATATACATTGGATATAATGTTTTTTTAATATAATAATGGTCAAATAATATTTTAATGAGGGGGAAGAAGAAATAAAATAACGATACTCGGTTAAAAACGATGCCTCATCATTAGATAACTTCTTTCGGATTACACCTGAAGACATTATATGAGTGTTTTATAATCCTGACATGGTCTATAATATTTGGTAATGTAATTGAAGATTTTATTAGCCTGTGTATTGGTTGATCTAAATGGTTCAAGAAGTGTGAAGAAAAAACAAAGATATGCAGTCCTCTTATAAGTGAGAACATCCGTAATTTTCAAATGTCATAAAATATCAAATTATAATAATGTTATATTAAATAAAAATTAATAATTATTACTTTGGATTTATGTTATGTATTGGATAAGGTAGAAATATTTTATGGAAATATGATTTCGATATGTTTTTAGAGCAATGTAACTCATATGTCTTGGTTAACGCTCCGGGTAAACCTGATATAACTTTTAGAGTTGAAAATGTTTTTTCAATATAGAAGGGGTATAATTATAATTATATGATAAAATTATTATAATAAATAGAAAAGGTTTATATTTTAGGATATTTATCATCATTATTTCCCTTATTCTAGATTATTAATATTTTCAAATATTTTAATAAAACACTATTTGATATAAAATATCATTATAATCATTTTTTTATATTCAATTAGTATGATATTAATGACAAAATAATCATAATTAAATTGAAATAATATAAATTTTTCCATAAATAATATATATAATTATTTACTATAATATTCATTTTTACTAGAACTTATCCCAATGGTGGTGTCCCAATCTAGATACCACTAAGTAGTGAACTAAGTTGGTGGGACACCTAGATTTAATAAAACCTACCAATCTGCTAGAGGATGCAAACTAGAATCAAGGTTCAATGGTGGTATAATAAAAATACAATACCCTTATGATCAGACTAGAAAAACTGTGAAATTAATAGAAAAATAATTGATTCATGATAAATAATGAGCATCAGAAGGAAAATTATCCAAATTTAAGCAATAATCAAAAAATATAGTATCCAACATCATATATAAAATGAGTTAATGTCTTGTGTTTATAAATAAATAAGTATAAAAAATGGTTGTAAGCATGCAATACAATACATGCATCAAAAGAAAAAAAATACCAAAAACAATATTTCAAAACAATTCACAAGTTGAAGCTCAGTCATGTGCTTCCCTACTCCAATTCTATAATCAAAATCTAATATCAATGACACTATGATTTCCCCTATCCCTACCTGTATCCAAATAATATGCTCATGTTCCTTTGGAAGCACATATAGGGTACGATATAAACTCATTAGGACGCTACTAATGATTTATATAAATATTAATAATATTCATATAGTATAGAAGTGTTCTGATAATAATAGTATGTTCTAATAGTTATATAAAGTCTTGTCACTAGTTTCATAAGGACACTATTATTACAATAATAGGATCATACCATACTATATAATAGTTGAATATCTAACCGTATGTATACATATATATTTTATATAAATAGTGAATTATACATTAATATATGTGGATACATCAATTAGACTGGTGTAGAGGTGTAACATCAGCATCAATGATTAGTAGCATGTGTCTCACTTCTAAAAAGGGGCACCATAGTTAGTATCACAATAATAATGTATGGCATGCCCAGTATCATGACATTTTATGAGATTAAAGGGCTATAATCAAAATAATATAAGATAATCATTGCTTATTATCATAATAGTATAAGGGACACCACACACAATATCATAACAATAGAGTCGTCATGACCTTATAATAACAATTGGGTTTCCATGCCTGTATCATAACTATAGGGACACCATGCCCATATCATAATCCATACGGGTCTCTATACTGATTTATAATATTTAAAATTTGTCTCCATGCCCTTGTGTCATATGATTAATGGGTACTATGCCTATATACAACAATTATAATAGAGAATACATGCCCGTATAGAACAACTATAAAATAGACTACATGCCATTACATAACAACAATGAAAGGGATGTTTTTTCCACAAATTGTAAATATAAAATGGACACTATTACTATATACTAAAAATATCAAAAGTACTCCAATACCATATATCATAAATCACAAGGGTCACTATTCACATTTATCATAATAGTGATAAGTTTTCAAATTCATATATAAGGGAAAATATTTACTTCAAAATTAAATATAATTTCAATTCAACAAAGTAATAGAAATTTTATAATTTAATAATGTTACATGGCCATACCACTAATTTTATTTCAATTTATTATATTCATCAAAATTATAAGTCAAACAAAAAACAAATTAAAGGTGTATTGGCCCTTTAGACAATTAATATGATATTTGTAATTTCATTGTCACCCCACATTGGGTGGAAACAACTATATGGGAACTAAGAGATACATTTTGATAAATATTAACGTAACATATTATGGTAAGATTCGGTTTATGAGAAATTAATGGTTAAAATTTCTTGGAATATATGACACATATTATATGGAATCTCATATTTTAGGGCTAAATATTGAACAAATTTTATTATTCTTATAGATGAACAATCTTCTTGTAACAGCCTTTGGTATGGTCTAGATTCGATTAAAATGGACCATTAGATGGACACCCTATAATTGGAGAATATGATCCTATATAGAAATAGCTGTGTATAGTGGAATAAAATTGATGAAAGGTAATATAGGATGAGGAAATTATCATGAGTTATAAAAATTGATGATAATATGTCAAATATGATGTTTGGAAGGATTAAATATCAATCAACCTTGGTAATGGTAGGATAAATATCAAAGGATTGAAAATAAACACTTATCAAATGTAAATAGATAAGGGAATTTGTGATTGAATCTTATATGTCATTAAAAAAACCCGTTAATTTTTCTCAAAAACAAGGGGTCACATAGTTTGGTCATATAGTTGGAAAAAATGTACATCACCCATTTTTAGACCACTTTAATAATAGAGGACCCACATTGTTTGTGTTTGTGGTGGGGTAACCATTCACATACCATGGGATTTTTCTATTCTAATAATTGTATATCCTATACATAGGCATGGGAACTATGTCACACCGTTATAGAAAAATGTGTCAACCACTTTTTTGCACTAAAATACAGCACACTATTAGTATATATCATGAGTATAATGCATCATGGTTTATACATACCTAACATCCTAGTGTTTTCTTTATCTAACTATGGTTTCAACCCTCAAATAAGACTCAAACATCCTTGTTTCCTCTATAGACTGACTGGGATTCTTGATTTAGTCAAAACCAAAGAATTAAATTTCAAATTAATGTATCCATACCTCCTAGAAAAGATATATTCAAAGATTATTCCCCACTATTAGAACTTTTCCCCATGTTTCCCATCCAAAGTTTGCATAACCATTTCATCGAATAACTTCTTCCACTGAAAAGAAAACATTGTCCTCCCTTCCCATATATCATCATGTACCTAGAAATGATTCAATAGAAATTATAAAAAAGGGGAATACAATCCTCATAGAATCAAAAAGCTCTAATCATCGAGGCCTATGGTACACTCAACAACACAATCTTCTTCATCCAATTCAAAATAATTAAGATCATAAGTATGGGATGGTTTAGTATGATAATTTAGAAGATGTGAAACATGGATAAAATCAATACCAACATGGAAATCCAAGGTAATTAAAAATATTGGCCTTCTTGCCAGATTCTATACAATTTATCAGTAATACATAAACAATTAGGCGCCAACATCACCTTACTATGTATCTATTTAGGAAAATTTCCGGGTGATACCCATTAGAAAACATGATCATTGACATCAAATTACATAGGTAATCAATGAAGATCGATATACAATTTATCTCTATAATGAGAGGTAGACATATTCTTCATGATAAATAACACTTGCTCTAATGTATTTTGTATATGACTAGAACCTAGTAGTGATGCCCCTCCTTCCTCTAAACAAAACTGGGTTGAACAACATGGTATATTATATAGATCATTATAATGATAAATATGTATAGTCATACATAATATGTTATTATAATAGATCTCAATTAGGTGTATATGTATCTCCCAAGAACCCACAAAATCAAGGAATAATTCCCCGAGTATCTCTTCTATAATTTATATTGTATGATGAGTCAGAGAGTCTTTCTGTCGGTGAAGGGTTTTACTCAAAAGTACCTGTGAACATAATTCCCTATGAAACCCCTTCCAAACCATGACATGAATCATGAGTATCTGTTTGATACTATAAACCTTGAACTCCATGTAATGATATGATATAAAGAATGTATATCCTCCCAATATCATCCACTAAATGAGTCTCTCGAATAGACTAAAACCAGGAGGCCATTTTCAACCTGTCTATGATCAACCATATGGTTTCACATCCCCAATGTTATCTAGGTAGTCCCATCTTGAAATCCATGGTAATTGTTTCACATTTATACACAATAATAGGTAACAACAATACAATCCAAGATATCCACAATAGTATCTCCTCCACCTACTAATAGGTGGCACACCGAGTAACAAAACCAACTATCAATCATTTCATCACTAGAAACTTGTACTGATAGCATAATTAATGAAACATCATGGATATACTAGGATTTAAAACCCATGTACAGTTAGGGTTATCTCAATTTATCTCCTACTATATATCTATAAGAACCATGAAATTTCTATGGATGTACATGTTATCATTGACATCAAAAGACCAACCCAGCGGGATGCCATCACCTTCCGTGATCTCCAATAGGACAGAGCCCCAGTATCTAATATCATTATCATCCTCACCCTATACATAATAGTGTATTTTAGTGAAACTTATGAGAGATAATTCATTACATCAGTATCCTGCACTTAACATTACATCATAGAAAACAATGCCATAATTTTCCACTGGCTAATAGAATCCTGAATTGTAAGTATATATGTCATACTAACTAGTTCATCAGTAACTGAAAATCCCTATTCAGGAATATATAAAATTAAATAGTTGAATCCCATTAGGTATTATATCCACATTCATTTCATAAAATTTATGTCACACTGTGTAAAAATATATATGATGATTTTCCCTTCCTCGGAGAATGGAAAATGATCTCCCAGTAGATAATTCTCCAAAAATGAATGATGTAAACAAAAAATTCCTACTTGAGATCATGTGTTAGGTAAATCCACTCATGAGGCCTTAGCTTTCACAACCCATAAACTCCAACCCAATCTTCCTACATCAAAACCGCTTGTATCATGATACTTAAGGAATCACATTATAATGAATTAGTTTTTTCTATCTCTATTAGAATTAGGACTTGTGATGAAGTCAGTATACCATTAATCTTTGGCAAGATATATATCATGTGGTTCTAATTATATAAACCTCACACTCTTCATAGAAAATCCACTAATATGTGATTTTAACCATGAGAAGTCTTGTATTATGAACCTATAGTAATAAAATATCCCCAATAAACGTAATACATCACAGAGGTTCATGGTTTGACCATTTTTATCTCCATCTCTCATCTTCAATGTATCAAACATTACCAATACCTCTAAGATAATATGAGTATAGAAGTTCACTTTATCGATCCAAAATTGATATTTACTTTAATTATAATATAACTACTTCTCTCTTAGATTATTTAGAATAATATCAAGATATATAAATTTCATTATTTGGGAATGAGATAACACCAATATATCATCCACTAAATCACAACAATGGAGTCCATATAGTGTTGAAAAAACCAATTAATCATGTTAATGAAAGAAGAAGTCAATTTTATGAGACTAAATGATATAAATAGATACCCATATTAATCCTACCAACATCAAAAAGTAATATATGAAATAGATAATGTAATAAAAGAACCTTGTGATATAATAACATCAAATGAATTTTCATGAAAGCAATTTCTTCAGTAATTTGGTTGATGATATCATCAATTCAAGGTACGGGATGCCGATTTTTCATTTTAAACATATTAAACATCTAGAAATCTACATAAATTCTATGGTTTGTGTCTTTATTTTTAGAAATAATGACTAAGGAATCCCATGGATGAATATTGGGATGTATAAAACAATTGTCTTCCAAATCCTATAGCTTCCAATTGAGCTCAAGCTACTCATTTGTATCAATCATATAAAGAGTAATGGATAAATTTTAATACCCAATAATGATAATGGTAGTAAATTATTCATATCTCTTAGAAGGTTTTCCATTAAATTCATTGGGGAATGCATATATAAAATAATTAACTTTATTAGAGAATTTAGTTTGATCTCAATCCTGATCACCAATGTAATGGTTTAAAATACGATTGGTTGCTCTAATTATCCAAATATTCTCTAGTCAGTATGCACATTGCTTGACATCCCACTCACTCTTATGAGATTATGTACCACCCTTTGATGATGTGAATGAAACTACTCAACAATAAAAACCCTCATAGTCTATATAGTGGACTAACAAATCTATCCAAAGATTGAAATAAAAAAAATTCATATCGACGAAGAAGATGTCCCATAAAAAATAATTGTTTTCATCCTAAAGGTTCAATTCCATAGAATTGATTAGACTCTCTAAATATATACCCAATGGAGTATCAAGTGTCATAAAACCAAAAATGTACTCCACATATAGAAAATTTATATAAAGACTAGAAACATAGATAAATTATTGAGATATAAATTTATTGAAAAAATATGATACAATATTAGAGGCGAAATGAATAATACCTCATACAATATATAACTCAGCACCATACTCCTCTCATATCGTCTATACTAAATAAATATGGCCTAATTCGATACCCAATGATGCAACCTGAATACACTGAGTTAGTCTAATTTGTTATTACTATATATATGAAGATTTCATACATAATATGTGACTTCCTAATCTTCATGTAAAATCGATGTTAGTCTAGTTTCAACCCTAGGGAGGTTATACTAATATATATTTTGAAGGTACTGATTATATAGATCCTCTCCCACTGGTAACAAATTTGAGTGTCTAGAAATAATACTGATGATTCCGCAATATTTGATATACTTGATATTCATTTGGGTATTTGGTAATATGGGTCTTCTTACTCCGAGGAATATTGTGTTGGATAAAAAAATGTAACTATTAGTGGGTGTCACCTAGATGTCACTACTCACATGTCCCTCTAGTCAAAGAACTTGTATTTGTCTATTTAAAACAACCCATAACTACACTATCATATTATATAATATTTCACAAGCTGATGGGAGGCTGGTTTACTATATCAATCATGATATTCATCAAAAAAACATTCTATAGAGAATGAATAGGTTGTATCATCCGATCCTAAAATCATCTTGTTATCACTTTCTCATAATAAGTATAAAAAGGTACAATGTGAAGACTATTTGTTAAATTTTATGAGAAATCCAAAATAAAAACCCATACAACAGGTTCATGGACTCCATGGAACAATAATCCCTTGGGTTTTCAAGGATGAAGTACTTATAAATTCTATATTAGAAATCCCTCCAAATCACATCTTGATACTAACATTCCCGATTTAGATTATCCCAAAATTGTTTGGTTGATCCCCAAAGAATTTTTTGTTTTAACATTTAACCTCCCATAAGAAGGTGTCTCATGTTAATTAAAGATAGATATGATTGTCTCATTACATAACTCTATATACAAGGGGACACCACCCACCTAAAAATTCGGTGGATTCATCAATTCAAACTCCCACATAGGCTCTCTCATAGAACATGATGGTCGTAAAGATCACATTATCATCTTCATAAACATAAAAGTACCCTATAAATTAGTTATAATAACCAATATAATGTATAATAGGAGGTAGTATTTTTGGTACTACCAGAGGTTTCACTAGTGGCACGGGTCCCACCACCTATGGATCATCGTCGTCACCACCATCCAAGAACTTGACTATTGGATGTCATTATTTAATAACTCAATAAATTCCAATTACTTTCATCGGGAAATGTTTCACCATGATAACATCATATATACATGAGTACAATATGTTCAATTTTAAATATAACAAATGCACAACCCTATTCATAATTAGAGAACAATGTCTAGGTTTTAGGAATGATCATAAGGAAAACATGAGACACAACCAACTTCCCACTACAACTATATGGTTCAAATCAAGCTATGTGTTTTTTTTGGTTCCCCATATAAAAAATTTAAATTGGAATTTATAGATGAGAACAACATTTAAATTGTGAATTGAATCCCTATTTAATGGTGACCATTTAATTTTCAATTTTTATTTCATTTAATTTCTTTCTCATTGTTATTTATTTTATCCAGAAGGTTGTTTTGTATGGATTTCCAGTTCAAATTTATAGATTTCCATGATCCTTATTAGTTAAAGTGATATTAAAATTTAATCACAACCATTCACATATCATGTACCGCTAAAAAATATTAGAACAATTAATTGATAGAGAAATAAATAACCTCACATAAAATAGGAAATGAGAACATTAAATAAATTTTGCACGGTATAACACAAGACATATGAATGCTATAAGGATCCATAAATGATTCATGTTAAATGATTACTTTTTATATTAGGATAAATAATAGTTAAAATAATAAATTTTAATAATAAACATCACACGTCATGGTGGTAAACCAATGGTGGAATCAAAACAACTATAATAGACATAAACAAGTACAGAATATCCAATCCCATTTAATTTTTCCTTTCCCTATAGGTGGGTTGTACACTCTAAGGCATAGATCATCACAAAATATGGACACCGGAATAATCTATTATATTTTCATCCCCAATGATATGACAAATGAAATGTATCTGATCAAACAAAACATTGTGACGCCCCTTCATTAATGCTACTAAGAGGTGCCATGATCTGGTAGGCCAATTGGGATCAAGAATTCCTAACCATATAATATATGTTTTCCATAATATGTGATTATCCAAGGTGGTACTATAGCTATAATATACCATCATTATTTTTCCATCTTCATAGTGAAATAAATAGATAGATATCAGAATCCTCATAAATAACTATATATATTAGGTAAATCCTCCAAATGTAGGAATATAAACATCAATAATATCATTAATCGTATTTTAAATGATGTAACGTATTGTGTATATAAAAAGTAAGAAAGAAAATATGGTAGTAGGAATGAAATACAATACATGCATTAAAAAATAAGAAGGATTAAATTTTATCTCCAAAAACAATAGGAGCCATAGATTGGTCTTAGGGTTCCCACTCGTATGTATTAATAAAATAAAGTATTAATGACTGGTCTCTTTCCCTAGTACCTACCTACTTCCAAATAAAATTCTTAGATACCATCAGTGAATTGGGTAGGGTATGAGATAAACACAGTAAGCCACAACCAACAGTGCCTTTAACTATCCGATCAGTACATATAATACAGATGTGTGTAGATTATAATGATAGATGAAATAAAGTTGTATAGGGCCGGATCTGGTTTCGGAAGAACACAAGGATTATATTGCATACATGGGCCCACACTACTACAGATACTTGAAATGGAAGCACCACCATATATTATCGCTAATAAAAAACCAATAATAAAGAAAAACTGTATTAGTAATAAAATTTTAGCGCTGATATAGCGTAACCTTTATCAGCACTAAAGAGTGCTGATAAAGAGAATCATTTATAAGCTCTGTAAATGTGTTGATATAGAGGGCATGTATCAGTGCTAAAATATTAGCGCTCAAACATGAATGATTTATCAATTATTTTTAAGCACTGATAAATAGGACCTTTATCAGCGCTAAAAAAAGTGCTGTTAAAAGATACCTTTATAAGTGAAAAAATTTTAGGGCTGATAAAGGTAGGATTTATCATCAATTTTTTAGTGCTGATAAAACTGTAGTTCCATATTTTATAAAATTGCTCACATAGTTTCCTCGTTTTATCGCATCCTAAAGCTCTCATGGCACTGTAACCCTGTGTCTCCCCTCCACTGCCCCCCCCCCCCCTGAGTTTCACATGTCAGACCTCCACTGCCCTTGAGAATCTCTTTGTCATACCTTTTCCACCCATGAGCATCATGTTTCTGGACCTCCCTAGTCTCTGGTCTTCGCGTTGTAGAGCCTCTTCCGCCCTTGATCATCATGTTATCGTACCTCCACTTCCCTCAATCTTCACATTTCTAGACTAGGTGTGCAATGTTTTTTTGTCTCCAATTACATCATGAAGTTGATTTCATAATATGTTTGTGTGAAGGTATAACACCCTTGGTTTTTGGCCACCACATGTCAGAATACACATAGATGGAGTGCATCCATGAGTGAGAGAAACACATGTTTTGAATGATGAATGTGTTGAGGTATTTCAATGAGTGAGTTGGGCCAATGATATATTAATTTTTAGTCTCTTAATATCCAATGATATAAAATGTGAAACAATCCTAATTTAGTTCTTCAACATGGTGTGGTATGTTATCGACATCCAAAAGAGGGATCCCTCTTGGTTAAAGGATATATTCGATTCAATTATTTATATCATACAATAAGGACATGAACCATGTTTTTTAATTTCATGAAATGAGAACATTTGGACACACATTTTAATATAATTTGATTAAGATTATGATAATTTATTTTAATATTGAATATATTATACCAAAATGTCACACGGTTTCATATCATGCAACTAGAACATATAGTGAGGGTGAGGTGAATTTTCCATCCATAGAGTCCCTAAACCATGTGAAATTTGTGTAGAGGATGAAAAAGGTTAATGTTCATGATTCATGGACAAAAGGGGGTGTGTCCCAGAATTTTTAGCATGTCATGAAATTATAACGACCATATGTGAGAAGGGACTTATGGTGGCTCAACAGCACACGAAACATATAGGACATGCTTCACATAGTTTAATTTCATAATACTTGGATCAAATGGAGGGAAACATAATGTATAAGGATTTTTGGGTTCTATAACCATTCTAGGAGATTATGTGTTGAATCCTAAGAATGTGTGATCCACGCTTGGTTTCAGAAATAATGAATGGAAATAAATCACCTTAATCTCATGTGTTTATATGAAAGGGGTGAAATAATACCTAGAACAATGATCCAATGATAATGACTTACACTCTTGACATACTCAAGTACATGGATGGATAACATTAGGGTCATCCAAAAATCAGCAATATCATGGAAGTTGGGAATTTGATAAATTGAGAGCTTTTGTATTTGGACTTTGAATGGAGGGAATTGATGGGAAAGGAATACCATTGACTATGTTTGAAATAGTAGAACCACCATCTATTGCCGAGGGTCTATCAAGGATATCACTTCGGTGGGATGTGATCCTATTAGGCCATACACTATTACCATAGGGATCCGATTCAGATGCAATAGGATGATGAGGATCCAAATTTAGGGAAACACAATGATTTAAGGAGGTGATGTGTATATTTTCAGGGTTTATTTGAACAAAATATAGTTATCCCATCATGTGTTTGAATACACATAAAAGGGGCACCATTTAAAAGGTGTTAGACATGATACCATAGAGGAATAACCCTAAAAAGGATCAATGGACTGGATGTTCATGAGATATTACTTTATGGAATCCATGCATATCTCATATGATTGTGAATAAGTTCATATGTAGTTATAAAAATAAGTGTGTTCGGAGACCAACACCAAGAGGGGTTTCTCTCTCGAGTGGGGGATAAAGGTATAACATAGTTTTACATCGTGCAACGGGGACATGAACTATGTATGTTAACATCAGGTGGAATTGAATATAGACATGCATTTGAATGTCTGATGATTATGATGATGTTTTTGTATTATATGGTCAAATAGAGTTTTCAATTATTTCACACAATTTCACATCAACAAATTATGATGTCAAGCTTCATAGTTTAAATTAATAAATCTTGGACTAAATATCATATCATATTTATCATGTGATAAATATAATGTACATGACACTAGATAAGGAAACATTTTAACATCATGTTTTGAGGATTTCAAATATGAAACCAGTATACTATTCTTCCCATTATATATTCCTCATATCAGGACATGTGGGAATCACAACCTATGAATACTCTATGGGTATTTAATTAGAATTTTCACCCCCTAAGAGTGTGATTTGAATTGGTAGATATATATTTTATATTTTTAACCCAATAGTGGGTACAATACAATTAAGTAATTCTCCAAATGAGGAGACCAATAGGGTTTATTTGGAATCACTATATAGTTTTCTCATGATGAATAATATTATTAATTCATAGGGTGTTTCTTATTTTTCATAGGAGTCATCATATGCTTGTAACAAAGAGGATGGATTTGTTACTCGGGCTAAATCCAAAGGGAAAACACATCATTAAATATACTATTGATGTTTTAAATAAATAAACACATAGTTTTAACATATATCATCCTATATTTATCATATGAGACATCTTGTTTTTATCACACAGGCTAAGCCTATCGTTTCCAATCATGCACATTGGACGTTACCATATATTTTAACAACATATAACTACTATGTTTTTTTTATAGTTAAAATACATATATATCATACTAAAGGGATGGTTTATTCATGTAAAATATCTCTTGAGAATCCTAATATTGGTGGAAAGATTGATATGCTCATCATTAATGGCGATCAATGATTTTACACTATCAGAGTGATGTTTATGAAAAATTCAATGTCCTTCCCACTTTGATTCCATTTTCACTATATTCCTTCTATGTATCATCGATTCCCATAGATCCAACACCATGTCACCATAATGTAAGGAATGAAGGGTAATCATTTTCTTTAAGGAAAACACCACCTGGTTCGGATGCATTTCTAGGTCATCCAATGCATGAACCCTATTTTCTTTGATGGGTTCCCCCTTCATTCCTTCATGCTATATAAGTGACTGTTGGCTGGAAGTGCACTTGTATGGAATAATTCCTAGACCACCATGCTTTATTTCCTTCCCACCCCTACCTCCATCTCTATCCTTCCCCCTCACTGAGGTTACTGACTGCTTCTCTGATCTGGCCAGGCCCCTTCCTTGCAGTGTTTGTTCTGTCTCCCTTGGCTCTAAGCCTATCAACCAGCTTCGAATACTTATTTATCAAGAGATAACTCTATCACCAATGCCCATGTTTCAATATACATCCTTCCTATGCACCTTTGGATCCTAATCTCCCACTCATATGAAGCTTAACAACGAGAAGGGATTATGAACATGTTCAAAATCAAGGGACCTAAATGAGTGATTATCCTCCCACTTCAATAAGGCTACAAGCACTAGATCCAATGTCAGAGCCATGTCATACCCATCATTATAATCATCATATGTAACGATCATGGTCTTTGCAGCCATGTTAAATCATACTTCCTCACCATAGAAATCAGAATTCCCAATTTCATTGTTGTTGTTGACAAATTACTCAAACAACCCTATAATGATCATAAAATTATCCTAGAAGATTAAGTTTCATGGATTTCTAAACACTGACCCCTCCAACAGATAAAAATGGGTATTTTGGAACAATAAATATTTTTTTGAGACTCTTCAAGATTACAATCAATTCATCACTAACACGGTGTCCAACGCTGAACCTCTTTCCTTATGACTTTTGTTTTTCAAAGCTATGACCCTCTTAAAAGGGAATCTATATTGAGTGAAAAAAATACCTTTGATCCCTTCCACCATCCATTTTTTTTAAAGGTGACATTAACTTATTTTCCACCCTAATGGAAAAAAGGTAGAATCCCATTCCAGAGGATGTCCATCATGGATTTTGTTCAGTTCACGGCTTGGAAGTGCCTCATTGACCTCAGCTTCTCAGGAGACTGTTTCACAGGGTGAAACAACTACAGGGGCCATCAGCGCTTATGGAGTTTATTGGATAGGTGTCTAGACAACATGAAATCCAATAACATATTCTCAAATACAATGTTTTTCCATCTTGTTTGAGGTATTTTGAACCACTCATCCTCTTGTTTTCCATTTCTTCTTGGAATGATCATTAGAAACGGGTTCACTTCAACCATCTATAGGTTAATATCCTTCGGTACTAAGACATGGTATTTAAAATATGGAATAAACCCTTGGAGGAGTATCGGGACACCTTCAACCTCAGTTACCTGACCTCAAACACCAATTGGTGTGTGTTCACCCCATCGTCCTCAGGGACATTAACCACCTGGGACTACATTCGCATATGGGATCCTTTAGAGTATTTTGATAGATGGAATGACACTATGGGTTTATTGGATTATTAACACCAATTTGAGATTTATGTGTGACTATATACTAATTATATTTTCTTATTATTTCGTATACACCACCTCTTGAGTTGAGTAACCTGATTGAAATCCATATGGGGACTTTGGTTTTGATGTGGATACGGTTTTTTATGTGTTTGTTACATGTGTATATGTGGATATATTGTTATTTAGGCATGATGATATTGAATGTAGGGTGGAGACCTAGGAGTGGTAGATATATCATTGTTGATTATTCTAGTATTTGGACTGGGGTGATTTGAGAAAACTATATTGAATATAAAGAAATTATATTTATTGAATTCCATATTGTAGAGATTATGAGAATCCTTTCGTTACATATAAAGTGTGCAACTAGTTTTCATCCAAACGTATTTTAGGTTAGTGTGGTATAAAAGGATGGACTTTTTGACCATAGATGGGTGGACCAGATGGTGGAGGATGAGCCATAGAGGATGATACTGTGTGAGTTTTACCATCTATGGAACAAGTGATTATCCCCATGAACCCATTTGTGTTTGGAAACTATAGTGATTTTGATGGTGGTCTATCTTGGTTCGGTTGATTTCCAAATCATTATAGAAATTGGACACTATTAATCTCTATTTTTATAAAGTGATTCTATTATACTGAATTTTAAAGCCTTATTTTGTGTATTGAACCATAAATAATAATATTTTAGTTTCAAATAAGATTAAGATAAATAAAGATTTGATGGATGCTAATATTTTGACAATAGAGTACGAGAACAGATTGAAAGAGTTCATTAAGTTCGCAAATAATCACTCAAAGGAACCTTATCAAATACTTTTTTTGTTTTTACATTGTTGTTATTATAGACTACTTACTCCAGTGGAGTTATAAGAACATTTGATATGTCATATAATATATCGGAGTTATAAATGTTGGAATAAACACGGAGAAAAAGAGAATGTAGCTACTTGGTGGGACAAAATTGCATTTTATGGATCATCAGATATGAATACAAATATGGATAATCAAGAAGACCGTATGAAGGATGTGATTAAATATGTCAATGATGATGAATATCGTATTGAGGAAATGACAAATACAATTGAAGATGAACCTTGTGATTGTCCAAAATTGTTTGAGAAGTTAAAGAGTTGTGCAAAGATTCCATTTAATGCTGGTTGCACTAAGTATACAACATTGTCAGCTGTACTGATGTTGTATAAATTGAATGCAGGAAACAGATGGAGTGATGTCAGTTATACAGAACTACTTGCTCTCTTGAATGAAATGCTCCCAAAAGATAATGAGCTCCATGTGTAACGACCCGAAATTTTTAAATAAATTTTGTTCCCTAATTTTATGTGTTATTGTTATACTCAACAAAAATGTTTTATTTGATAACCATGATTATAATTAAAATGAGATCAGTGGGTTTTGACTATTATATAACCATCGGTCAACATGACCGCTGTGAACAAAATGTTTTGATTATTGTCTCTAAATATAAGTAATCTTGGTTAATTATTATAGAAAGAAGATTCGATGGCCTCACCTAGTAGTCTTGGACCGATCGAAGCCCATATAATAGAGCTTGGGAAGGAGGTAGCACCACTGGGCTTTGCTCTGGATCAAATCCAAGCCGAACTTCATCATGTGAAGCTGGAACGAAATCGCCTTCGTGAGAAGTTCAAACTGATAGAAATTACTACTCGGGCAATGTTGACTGAGCCGCCCCAAGCTTCTATCACCCTAGCACACCTTACTCTTAGGTCCTATGCTGGTATTATAAGGGGTTATGTAACGAGACCGTAACTACCTTGTGTAATCCTTGTTTTAAATAAAAATTGGGATTTCTTCTTATGATGAATTTTATGAATTTTGAAATGACCGGATAAATATAGTATGCATATTTTTGATGAATTTTAGAAAAAGGATATTTTAAATATGATTATGTAAACCCTAAATAATTAAAAATGTGTAATGATTTTCAAAAAATGGTCTTCTACAATTATGTTCAGTACTAAATTTAGAGTCTAATAAGATCAACTTGATTTTTGATGAATAGTAAATTATGAATAGTGATTTTATGATTAGGATTAGTAATATGACCAAATGGATTAGTAATCTCACTTAAAGAAAGTTTTAAAATAATCTAGGCACCTTGATTATGTAATGTGATGCAATAAAATAGTTAAATATCGGTTTCATTAATTATTATTCAAGTATTAGTTTTTTTGGGTGAATAGTGTTTTTTAATTAAAAATTTAATTAAAAATAATTAGAAAATTATTTTTATAAAAATGACTTTATTTTTGAACTCAGAGAATCGATATTATGTTATGGTAATTTTTGGGGTTTTTTCTGAAAAAAATGAATTTTCGATGAATAGTGTTTTTATTTAAAAATTAAATTAAAAATATTTAGAAAATTATTTTTATAAAATGGATTTCATTTTTGAAATCAGAGCATTGATATTTGGTTAATGTGAAATTTTGGGATTTTTCTGAGAAAGTTGAATTTTCAGTGAATAGTAAAAATACAGTTTTAGGGTTTCGGTATGTTTAATGACATCATAACGGTGTCATGATGATGTCATGAGATCTTTTGAGGGTTGGCCGGACAAGGGTGATGAATTATTGTTTTGGGGGCCCCATGTGGCCTAACTCCATGATAAATGACAAGGGAGAGCACATGGGTTTGAGAAAAGCCCATGTGAGGTGTCCCTTGGCCATTAATGCTTTGTCCCCTCACTTTCCCTATAAATACCAAGCCCTCCTCTCATCAATTCGACTCCCCAATCATTCCCAACGAATTTCTGGTCTCATTACCTCCCAAGGAGTCCTCCCAAGGTTCCCCCAAGCCCTCATGGTCCCAACCTTTGAGGTTTAAGAGTTACATTTTAAGGTAAGGGATCCGACCTCTCTCTTTCTTTTCAAGTAATCTCTTTTATGTCTTTTCTTTTATACTCAATGTTCTTATGTTGGAGGTTGTTCTTTTATATTCATCCTACTGCCTATTTCATGTTCATATGATGAGAGACCCCCTTGCTCTCATCAATTCGTTTTAAGAATGTTTAAGTGGCGTCGTTAAGCTGCCGAATTTTTAAGGGATTCTTTCACCTCCCTCGTTTTCAAGTTCTATTTTCATTCAAGTCTTTCATGTTTCTTTGTATTATGTTGGGGCATGATCTCTAAATTTATCATACTGATCTTTTATGATCATATGATGAGAGACCCTATTTTATCTCTTCAATTCAATTTTTTTGAAGTTTTATGTGGCGCTGTTAGGCTGCCGAATTTTTAAGGGATTCTCTCACCCTTCTCTTTTTCAAAGTTCTACTTTCATGTCAAGTCTTTCAAGTTAATTTCTATTATGTTGGGGTATTATATCTATATCAATCATACTGGACTCTTATGTTCATATGATGAGAGATCCCATTTGATCTCTTCAATTCAGTATTTTGATGTTTTAAGTGGCGCCGTTAGGCTGCTGAATTTTTAAGTGGTTCTTCACCCTTCTCGTTTTGAAGTTCTACTTTCATGTGAATTATTTCAAGTTCCTTTTTGTTATATTGGGGTATGATCTCTATATCTATCATACTGGACTCTTATTCTCATATTATGAGAGACCCCATTTGATCGCTTCAAATCAGTATTTTGAAGTTTTAAGTGGCGCTGTTAGGCTGCCGAATTTTTAAGTGGTTCTTCACCCTTCTCGTTTTGAAGATCTACTTTCATGTCAATTCTTTCAAGTTCATTTTTTATGTTAGGGAATTATCTCTATATACATCATACTGAACTCTTATGTTCTCATTATGAGAGACCCTATTTGATCTTTTCAAATCGTTTTTTTTTTTGAAGTTTAAGTAACGCCGTTAAGCTGTCGAACTTTCAGAAGAGAAATCTAATTTTTGTCTTCCTTCCATGTTTTTCATTTCAAATGGTATGTCCTTGAAATTTCATTACCATGATCATGTATCCTTCTTATTCTGTCCATATACTGTTTTATGGGTCATTTATGAATGTTTGACTCATTTTCCCTCTCTTTTTAATGTCTTCTAAAACCTCATAACATAGCCGTTATGCTGCAGAATTTCCATCTCAAAATGTCTCTCTCTTTTTCTAAAGTTCTTTTATTTTATTAAGTGAATACTCAAAGCTCTTTCTTCTAAATGGGTATTTACATATATACCAAAATGTTCTATTTTAAATTCTGGGATTTACACACATGAGACCCACCTTCCTTTTCTGTGGGTTTTAAAGTGACGTAAAGATCTTGTCTTTAAAGCAGTTTTAAAACGTTATGATTATGAAATGAAACCCATTTATTTTATGTTATATGGGTTAATTATGAAATGTTTTATGATGATATATGTGGCTCACATGATAATAAAGGCAAATTTAAGGGTGCGCCCTGATAGCGCCCCAATGCATTGGGTAATGATGTAACCACTAGAGATTACAATTTTAACGATGCCTTGGTGAAAAACCTTGGTAATTTTTAACGACACCTTGGGGATGGACCTTGGTGAAACGAAACGATTTTCAATATTAAATGTTGCAGCCACATCTTCAAGTTATGAAAAAGTTTTATTTTTATTATGATATGCCTCATGATTTCATTTTCATGCATTAAAGTTCTTTTCATGACTTTATTGATGTATCTCAAGTTAATATGTAAAATGTTTCACTTGTTTCCCTTGCTGGGCCTTATGCTCACCCTTCCTTTCGATGTATGTCCCCAGGTTATGAGATGCAGTAATGAGCCTAGGGTGAACATGAGGAGAATCCTTTCAAGTGTTTAAGAAGAATGTTTTTTTTTCATGTTTTATGTTCCTTGTTTCCAAGACACTAAACCTTAAAGATCCTCAGTTCCGTGTAATGGAATGAAAAGTTATGTTATAAAAAGACGGGATGTTATACCATGCCGGCCATATGAAGCTAAACGATTGATATGCTCGATGTGAATGATTTCTGAAAAAATACATGCCTACCTGAAACACTATATATTTCTTTTTAAGGTGAAAAATCACATAAAGAATGCCCAATTTGTGGTGTTTATCGATACAAGAAAGATGAATCTAATCATACGAAATTTTTATGGTACTTTCCAATCATCTGATGGTCTAGGAGTCTATATGGAATTGATGAAACTACAAGATAATTTTTGTTGCATGCAAATAAAAGAAATAAAGATGGGACATTACGCCTTCCAGACGACTCTCCTCAATGGAAAAAAAATTTATCATGAGTATCCCGAATTTTGAAAAGAGCCAAGAAACCACCGTATTGTGTTATATATATATGGTGTTAATCCGTTTGGATTTCAAAACAGTACTCATATTACATGGCTTGATATGTTGGTAAATTATAACTTGCCACCCTGGTTATGTATGATGCGGAAATTCATTATGTTATCTATGTTTATATCAGGGAAAAAACAACAAGGTAAAGATATTGATGTTTATCTGGCTCCTTTGATCAAGGATTTGAAGTTATTGTGGGATTCAGGTGTTATGTTGTATGATTCTTATAAAAGTGAATACTTCACATTGAGAGCAATGTTGTATGGGATAATAAATGATTTCCCTACTTTTGTAAACTTGACAGGCTATATCATTAAATGAACTCAAGGGATTCCCATGTGCAGATATGATACAGAATCAATTAGATTGAAACATTCATTAAAACTTGTGTTTCTAGGTCATTGTAGATTTCTACCTCATCGGCATAAGTACCGATATTGGAAGACATCATTCAATGGAAGTTCATAACAATGCGCAACACTGTCCCCACTAACATGTGATCAGATATTAAAGAAAGTAAAATTTGTGAACACTATTTTTGGTAAACCATTTTTGAAAAACCATACGAAAATCGGTTGGAAAAAGGGATCAGTTTTTCTAGAATTATCATACTGTAATTGTATATACATCATACATCTTCTTGATGTGATTAATGTTGAAAAAAATATATGTGACAGTGTTATCGAAACTTTGCTAAATGCCCCTAGAAAAACAATGGATGAAATTAAGGAAAGGTTGGACACAGTTGACATGGGAATACGAGAAGTGTTCGTTCCCGTGAAGGGTGAAAATCGAATGTTTCTTCCTCCAACTACTTGTACTCTTTCTAGGGAGGAGATATATCAGTTTTGAAACTTCATCAAAGATGTAATGATTCTAAAGGGGTATTCATCAAATATTGAGAACATTGTGACAATGAATTATTTGATGTTAAAAGGTTTGAAATCACATGACTTCAATGTTTTGATGCAAGATCTAATTCCTATAGCTTTACGGTGAATTTTTCCCAAGAATGTTTGTCATACATTATCCAAAAGTAGTTTCTTTTTCAAAGCTATATGTAGATAATTTTTAGACCTGGAAAATTTTCCAGCTATGGAATAAGAAATTTTCATCTAATTATGTGAATTATAAATGTTCTTCAAAAAAAAATTATTTTATATGATGGTTCGTTTAATGATTCACTTGGTGAGAGAGATTCGAATCTATGGTACTGTTCACTATAGATGGTTGTATAATGTTGAACGGTATATGACGATTCTGAAAGGGTATGTCAAAAATCGATGTCGGCCAGAGGGTTATATAGTGGAGTTATATATAGTTAAGAAAGGGATTGAATTTTGTACAGAAAACCTATATGATGTGGAAAGCATTGGTCTCCCAAAATCTCATCACACTGGACGCATTGAGGGTGAGGGAATTTATGGAAGAGATTTTCTAACAATCAGTATTATAGATCGGGAGCAGTCCCACCATTATGTATTTCATAACAGTTGAGAGGTTGCTCTGTATATTGAAACTCACAAAGAAATTATTAAGTAGTTGAATCCATCAAGGGATGAAAAAATGGTTATCAAATACATATAAACACAAATTTATCGGATAGTTTTAGGACCATATTATTAAGCATTTTTATGAAAATTTGAATTCAATTTCAGAACGAATTCGATGGCTAGCCATGAGACCAAGTGTGTATGTATTATCTTACAATTATTATGTAATTAATGGTTATACATTCTATATAGATGAACATGATGAAGATAGTACCCTGTAAAATAGTGGAGTTACACTAGTGGATGAAGTGATTCATGTTTCTTGTAGTAAGGGAAGAAATCCAATTTATGCAAATATGTCATACTTAAGCTTTATAAAACTAATATGGGAGTTGGATTGTATGACATTCCAATTGACAATTTTTCAATGAAAATGGGTTGAAAACAACATTGGTGTTAAAATAGATGAATGAGGATTTTTGAATGTTGATTTTAGTAAAGAAGGGTACAAAGATGAATAGTTTATAGTGGCATCACAAGTGGTACACGTTTTTTATGTTCCAGATCCTATAAACTGAAGTAGTCGATGGATTTGTTATCGTCCAAAACTACTGAAGGTTCCAATAAAAATTCAGTTGAGGACAATACTTTCAGTGGTATGTCGCAATCATTTCAGAGCGGTCCCAATGCAAATGATGTTTTAATTTTATAGGAGACCACAATGAAGGAATTTGGATAATCAATAGAGGTGTCAAATCCCTTCAGCAATTGAAAAAAAGAAGGAGAGTTAAATATGTAGGTTATATTTTTTTTATAATTTAGATCTTGTTATATCATGTTATTATCCTATCAATACTGAATTTATGTAATCTAAATTAAATATTCAACCACTTTTGCAGATAATGACTTCTGCACATTTTGGTTCTCCTAACCTTGACGCTGAACAAGTCTCTCATGCTGCTGCTACTACAGCTTCTGCTGCTCCTACTGCTCTTGTAGCCACTCATGGGCTCTTTCCCCATTACCTACCTACATCCATATAAAATTCATAGGTACCATCATTTAATTGGGTAGGGCATGAGATAAACTCAGTAATCCACCACCAATAGTGTCAAAAACTATCTGATTGGTACATATAATGCATAAGTGTGTAGATTATAATGTTATATGTAATAAAGGTTTACAGGGCCGAAACTGGTTCCAGAAGAACACTGGGATTCTATTACATTATCGGGCCCACACTACTACAAAAATATGTAAGGGAAGCAGCACCTATTATTAGCGCTATGAAGAAAACACTGATAAAGAAACACTGTATCAGTGCTAAAATTTTAGCTCTGATACAGGGTAACCATTATCATCGCTAAAATAGAATTTATAATGAGATCCATTATAATCTATAGAAAAGTGCTAATAAAGGAGGAATGTATCAGCACTAAAATTTTCGTTCTCATACAGGAAGGATTTATCTGTGCTTTTTTAGCGCTGATAAAACTGTAGTCCCATATTTTATAAAATCGGTCACAAAGTGTCCTCGTTTTATCGCAATCTAATGATCTCACGGTACTGTAACCCTGCGTCTCCCCTCCGCTGCCCCCCTGACCTTCACATACCGGACCTCAGCTGCCCGCAAGCTTTGCATTGCCAGACCTCTGCTGCCCTCTAGCTTCGCGTTGCTGGACCTCCTCCACCCCCAATCATCACGTTTTTGGACCTCCTCTTCCCTCGATCTTCGCATTTCCATACCTCCACTACCCTCGATCTTCGTGTTGCCGTACCTCCACCTCCCTCGATCATTACATTGCCAGATTAGGTGTGAATTTTATTTTGGTCCACTATTATATAATAAAGTTGAGTATGTGAAATGTTTGAGTTAGGGTTTAACACCCTTGGTTTTTTCCCCCACATGTTCGAACACATAGATGGAGTGCATCTGTGAGTGAGAGAAAAACTTTTTTTCAATGATTGAAGTGTTGAGGTAGTTTAATGAGTGAGTTGGGCCAATGATATATAATTTTTCAGTCTCTCAATATCCCATGATATTAAATGGGAATCAATCTTTATTTAGTTCTTCAACATGGTGTGGTAGGTGATCGACATCAGAAAGAGGGAGCCCTCTCGGTTGAAGGATTTATTCCATTCAAAGTTTTATATCATACAATAGGGACATGAACCATGTTTTTTCACTTCATTCAATGAGAAAATTTGTACAAAAATTTTAATATCGTGGGATTTGGATTATGGTAATGTATTTTATGTTTGAATATATTATACAAAATGTCACATGGATTCATATCATGAGACTAGAATATATAGTGAGGGTGAGGTGAATTTTCCATCCATAGAGTCCCTACACCATGTGAAATTTTTGGAGAGGATGAAAGAGGAATATGTTTATGATTCATGGACCAAAGGGGTGTGTCCTAGAATTTATGGAGTGTCATTCAAGAATAACGACCTGGTTTGAGAAGGGTCTTGTGGCGGCTCAACACCAAAGAAAACATATGGGACATGTTTCACATATTTTAAGGTCATAATACTTGGACTAAAGGGGAAAACATAATGTATAAGGATTTTTGAGATCTATAACCATTCTAGCATATTATGTGTTGATTCCTAATCATGTTTCACCCATGGTTGGTTTGGGAAACAATGAATGGAAAGAAATCACCTTAATCTCATGTGATTATATGAATGTGTTGAAAGAATACCAAGAGGAATGATCCAATGACGATGACTTACACTCTTGACATACTCAAGTACATGGAGGTATAACATTAGGGTTATCCAAAAATTAGCAATATCATGGATGGTGGGAGTGTGTTAAATCTAGAGATTTTGAATTTGGACATTGATAGGGGGAATTGATGGGAAAGGAAGACCATTGACTGTGTTTGATACAGGTGAACCACCATCTATTGTCCGGGTTCTATCAAGGATTTCACTTAGGTGGGATGTGAGCCTATTTAGGCCATACACCATTACCATAGAGATCCCATTCAGATGTAATACAATGACGAGGATCCAAATTTATGGAAACTCAAAGATTTAAGAAGGTGATGACTATATTTTCAGGGTTTTTTTGAACAATATATAGTTATCCCATCATGTGTGTGAATGCACCAAATATGGGCACCATTTAGAAGGTGTTGGACACGATCCCAAAGGGAATCAACCCTAAAATTTATGAATAGACTGGTTGGGCTTGAGATATTACTTTAAATAATCCATGAAAATCTCCTATGATTGGGAATAAATTCATATGTAGTTATAAAAATAAGTGTGGTTGGAGACCAACACCAAGAGGGGGTTCTCTCTCATGTAAGGGATAAAGGCATTACAATGTTTTACATCATGCAATGGGGACATGATCCATGTATGTTAAAATCATTTGGAAATGAATTTGGACATACATTTTAATGTCTTATGATTATGATGATGTTTCTATAGTCTACGGTCGAATAGATTTGACATTGATTTCACACAATTTCATATCCAGAAACTAGGATGTCAAGCTTCATAGTTTAAATTCAAATATCTTGAACTAAATGTCATATTATATTTATCATTTGTGGAATATTATGTACATGAAACTGGATAAGGCTACATTTTAACATCATGTTTTGAGGATTTCGAACATGAAACCAGTCTGTAGATCTCCACATTCTATCTTCCTTATATCAGGTCCTGTGGGAATCACAACCTATGAATAGTCTATAGGAATAATATTAGAATTTACACCCCCGAAGAGTGTGATTAGAATTGGTAGATATATATATTTTATAATTTTAACACAATAGTGCGAACCATACAATTGGGGATTTCACAAAATGAGAAGACCAATAGGGGTTTTTGGAATCATCACATAATTTTCTCATGGTCAATAATATTATTAATGCATAGGGTGTTTATTATTTTTCACAGGAGGCATCATATTCTTGTAACATAGAGGGTAGATTTGATACTCAGGCTAAAGAAAAAGGTTCAACACATCATTAAATATCTTATTGTGGTTTGGCATTAATACACACATAGTTATAACAGAAATCATCATATATTTATCGTATGAGGCCTCATGTGTTTATCACACAAGGTAATCTTATAGTTTCACATCATGCACTGCGGAAGTTACCATATAATTTAACAACATATAACTAGGATGTTGTATTTTTACTTCTAATCCAGATATCTCAGACTAAAGGGATTGTTTATTCATTTGTAATATCTATTGAGAATCCTAGTATTGGTGGAAGGATTTATATGCTCATCATCAACAAATATCATTGAGTTTACTCTACTAGAGTGATGTTTATGAAAAATTAAAGGTCCTTCCCACTTGGATTCCAGTATAACTATATTCCTCCTAGGTTTCATCGATTCCCTTAGTTCCAACACCATGTCACCGTAATGTAAGGAATGAAGTATAACCTTTTTCTTTAATGAAAACACCACCCGGTTCTGATGCATTTCAAGGTAATCCAATGTTTGAACCATATTTTCTTTGAGGGGTCCCCAACTTCATTCCTTCATGATATCTAAGTGACATTGTCTAGAAGTATACTTGTATGGGTAGATTCCCAGACCACCAAACATTCTATACTTTCCACCCCTACCATCATATATGTCCTTCTCCCTTGCTGAGGTTACTAACTGCTTCTCTGAAGTGGCCAAGACCCTTCCTAGCAGTGTTTGTCCTGTCCCCCTTGGCTCTGAGCCTATCATCTAGCTGCAAATACTTATAGATCCATATAGAACTCCCTCACCATCCACCAAGTTTCATTACCCATCCTTGCCCTGCAACTTTAGATCCACATCTCCCACTCATATGATGCTTACCAACTAGAAGGGATTATGAACATGTTCAAAACAAAGGGACCGCAATGAGAGATCATCATCCCACCTCAATGAGGCTACTATTTTTAGATCCAATGCTAGAGCCATGTCCTACCCATCATTATTATCTTTATATGCAATTCTCATGGTCTTAGCGACCATGTTAAATCAAACTTCCTCAACATATAAATCAAAAAGAATAATATCATTTTTGTTGTTGTCAAACAACAAAAACAACACTATAATAATGATATAATTTACATGGATGATTAAGTTGCATGATTTTCTACACTCTGACCCCTCCAACTGACACATATAGGTATTTTGGAAAAAAAAAATATTTTTTAGACTGTCTGAGATTGCAATAAATTCATCACTACCAAGGTTTCCAATGGTGACACCTCCTTCCTTATTAATTTTGTTTTTGGAAGCTATGACCCTCTTCAAATGGAATCTCTATAGAGTGGAAAAATACCTTCTATCGCAGCCACCGTCCATTTATTGATGGGGGTGACTATAATTCAATTTACAACCCAAAGTAATGGAATGGTACAATCCCATTCGAGAGGAATTCCATCATGGAGTTTGTTCAGTTCATGGCTGGGAAGGGCCCCATTGATCCCAGCTTCTCAGGTGATAGTTTCACCTGGTGCAACAATTGTAGGGGCCATCACCGCATGTGGATTCTATTGGATAGGTGTATAGACAACATGAAAGCCTCTAACATATTATCAAATACCATGTTTTTTCATCTTCCATGAGGTATTTCAAACCACTCCCACCTCTTGGATTCCATTTCATCTTGGGATGATCATCAGGAATGGTTTCACATCCACCCGTAGTGGGTTAATATCCTAGGGTACTAGGACATGGATATTGAAATATATAATTAACCCTTATTAGAGTATTGAGCCACCTTCTACCTCACCGACCTGACCTCGAACCCCTATAGGTGCGTGTTCGCGCCTTCCTCAGGAACCTTCACCACCTAGGACTACTGTCGCATATGGGATCCTTCAGATTATTCTGATAGATGGAATGATACCTTGGGTTTATTGGATTATTAAAACTAGTTTGTGATTTTTGTGTGACTAAATACTAATTATATTTTCTTATTATTTCATACACAACACCACTTCATTCAAGTAACTGGATGAAAATACATATGGGTACTTTCTTTTTGATGTGGATATGGATTTTTATGTGTTTTTGACATGTGTATGTGTGGATATATTGGTATATAGGAATGATGATATTGAATGTAGGGAAGAGACCTATGAGTGGTTGATGTATCATTCTTGATTATTCTTTTATTTTTATTGGGGTGATTTGAGGATACTATAATGAATCTAATGCGATTATATTTAATAAATTCCACATTGAAGAGATTATGAGAATCCTTTATTTACATATAGAGTTGGGTATTGGTTTTCATCCATATGTATTTTTGGTTTGTGTGGTATAAAAGGACATACTTGTTGACCATAGAAGGGTTAACCCAATAGAGGATGAAGAGCCATATATGATGATACCGTGTGAGTTTTACCATTTATGACACCAGTGATTATCCCTGTGAACCCCTTTCGGTTTGGAAACTGTGTTGATTTTGACGGGGTTCTATCCAGGTTCTTTTGATTTCCAAATCATTATTGAAAATGGTTAGGCTCTATTAATCCCTATTTTTATAAGGAAGTGATTCTATTCAACAATATTTAAATTTATTTTTATGTTTATATGAACCATGAATACTAATATTTGAGATTAAAATAGGAATAATATAAATAAAGATTGGATGGAAGCTAATCATTTGAGAATAGAGTACGAGTACAGAGTGAAAGAGTTCATCATGTTTGCAAAGGATCATGCAAAGGATCCTTATCAAATCCTTTTTCCATGTTTACATTGTAATTATTCTAGACTACTTACTCTAGAGGAGTTGGAGAATCATTTAATATGTCATGGAATACATCAGTGTTATAAATGTTGGTATAAACATGGAGGAAAAGAGAATGTATCTACTGGCTGGTATAAAACACCATTTTATGGATCATTAGATATGAATACAAATATTGATAATCAATAAGACCGTATGGAGTATTTGATTAAATATTTCAATGATGATGAATATAGTATTTAGTAAATGACAAAGACATTTAAAGATGAACTCCGTGATTGCCCAAAATTGTCTAAGAAGTTAATGATTTTTTCAAAGACATTGTTTTATGATGGTTGCAATAAGTATACAACATTATCACCTATACTAAAGTTGTATAAATTGAAAGTAGGAAACGGATGGAGTGATATCAGTTTTATGGAACTACATGCTCTCTTGAATGACATGCTCTCGGAAGATAATGAGCTCAAAAGCCAGACATATGAAGGTAAACGAATGCTATAATTGATGGGTATGATTTCTGAAAAAATAAATGTCTACCCCAACGATTTTATATTGCTTCTCAATGAGAACAATTAACTTACAAAATTTCCAAAGTGTGGTGTTTCTTGATACAAGAAAGATGAATCCAATCATATGACAGTTGTATGGTACATTCCAATCATTCCAAGGTCAAGGAGTCTATATAGAATTGATGAAACTGCAAAACAATTGTTGTGGCATGCAGATAAAATGAATAGAGATAGGGAATTATTTTCTCCATCCGACTCTCCTCAATTGACTGAAATTGATCATGAGTATCCTGAATTTGGAAAATATCTGAGAGACCTTCATCTTTCATTATCTACAGATGGAGTGAATCCGTTTGTAATTCAAACCATCACTCATATTTCATGGCCTGTTATGTTGGTAAATTATAACTTGCCACCCTGGTTATTCCTGATGTGGAAATTCATCATGTTATATATGCTTATATTAAGACCAAAACATCCAGGTAACGATACTGATGTTTATCTGGATTTTTTTATCAAGGATTTGAATTTATTGTGGGATTCTGGTGTTATGTTTTATGATTCTTATAAAAGTGAATAATTCACATTGAGAGTGATTTTGTATGGGAGAATAAATTATTTCCCTACTTATGGAAATTATTCAGGCTATAACATTAATGAAACTCAAGGGTGTCCCATGTGCGAAGAGGATATCGAATAAATTAGGTTGAAACATCCTTCGAAATCTTTGTTTCTAGGACATCATATATTTCTACCTCATCGTCATAATCACCGATCTTGGATGACATCATTCAATGGACGTTTAGAACAATGCACAACACCATCTCTAATAACAGGTGATCAACTATTTGAGAAAGAAAAAGATGTCAACACTGTTTTTGGTACTCCATTTTTGAAAAACCATATGATAATCGGTTGGAAAAAGGGATCAGTTTTTTTTAATTATGATACTAGAATTATCTGTACGTAAGACATTTTCATGATGTGATGCATGTGAAAAATAATGTATGTGACAGTGTTATCAAAACATTGCTAAATTTCCCTAGAAAAGAAAAAGATGGAATTAAGGCAAGGTTAGACATGGTTGACATGGGAGTAAGAGAATAGTTGCTTCCTGTGAAGGGTGAAAATGGAATGTTTCTTCATTCAACTTCTTATACTCTTTCTAGGGAGGAGAGATATCAGTTTTGTAACTTCTTCAATGATGTAAAGGTTCTAGAGGGATATTCATCAAATATTGAGAACATTGTTTCAATGAATGATTTTACGTTAAAATGTTTGAAATAAAATGGCTACCATGTTTTGAAGCACGATCTAATTACTATAGAATTACATTTCATTTTTCCCATGAATGTTTTTCATGCATTAACCAAATGATGTGTATTTTTCAAATCTATATGTAGAATAGTTTTAGACCCGGCAAAATTTCCAACTATGGAAAGAGAAATTTTCATCATATTATGTGATTTATAAATGTTCTTCCTGCCAATAGTCGTTGATATGATGGTTCATTTGATGATTCACTTGGTGGGAGAAATTCGACTTTGTGGTCTTGTTCACCATAGAATGATGTATCATGTCCAATAGTAAAAGAATATTTTGAAAGGGTATGTCAAAAATAGAAGTTGACCAGATTGTTGTTTATTGGAGTGATATATTGTTGAGGAATCCATTAAATTTCTTACGGAATACCTATCTGATGTGGAAAGCATTGGTCTCCCAAAATCTCACCACATTGGACGTATTGAGAGTGAGGGAATTTTAGGAAGAGATGTTGTGACAATCGGTAGTACCAATCGGGAGTAGGACAACCTTTATTTTTTGCACAACAGTTGGGAGGTAGCTCCATATATTGATACTCTCAAAGAAATTCATAGGCAGTTGAATCCATCAACGGATGAAAAATGGTTATCAAATACACATAATCAACAGTTTATAGGATATTTCAGGACAATATTTTTAAGAAGATGGATGAAAATATGAATTCAATTTTAGAATGACTTTGATGGCTAACCATTGGACAATGTTTGTATCTATTACCTTATAGTGGTTATGTAATTAATGGTTATATATTCTATACAGATGACCATGATTAAGATAGTACCATGATAAATAGTGGAATTACATTAGTGACTAAAGCAATGCATGTTTCTGGTAGTAAGGATAGAAATCCAATTTATTCAAATATTTCATACATCTACATTATCAAACTAATATGGGAGTTGGATTATAAGTCATTACAATTGCTGATTTTTCAATGGAAATGGGTTGATAAAAACAGGGGTGTTAAAATAGATGAATGGGTATTTGTGAAAGTTGATTTTAGTAAAGAATGGTACAAATAAGAATAGTTTATAATGGAATCCCATGTGGTACAATATTTGTATGTTCTAGGTTCTGCAAACTGATAGTGTTTGATTGTTCTATTATCATCCAAATCTATTGAAAGATCCGATGAAAATTCAGTTGAGGACTATCCTTCCAGTGGTACGTCACAATCATTTCAAAGATGTCCCAATGTAAATGATGTTTTGTATGTTAGAGGAGACCATAATTAAGGGATTTGGATAATCTATTGTGGTGTAAAATCCCTTCATCATTTGAAAAAAATAATTTCAGTTCAATAAACATGTTATATTTTGGTTGTAATATAGATATTTTTATCTAATGGAATTATCTTATCAATATTGAATTTATGTTATATAAATTAATTGTTCAATCACTTATGCAGATAATGAATTCTATGCATTATGGTTCTCCTAACTTTGAGGCTGAACAGGTCTCTCAAGATGCTGCTACTATTGCTGCTGCTGCTCCTGCGGCTGCCGCTGCTGCAGCTGCTACTACTCCTGCTGTCGTGGCTGCTCTTGCTCCTGCTACTGCTCCTACTGCGTCTCCTGCTTCTCCTTCTTCTTTTGCTATGGATGTTGCTGCTACAGATCCTACTGGTCGTAGTGTTGATGTACAAAAACCATCAACACATGCTATTGCTACCATTTCATATGAACATATAGATGATGTTGATATCGATGAAATGGTCGAAAATGAATGATCAATGTCACAGAAAACAATGGTTCATCGTTGTTTGACGGTGTTATCCAATGTAATTATGGGGAAAAACAATGGAATCAAATTTTATGTTGGATTGAATGAACGAGTCCAACATGTGAATCCTAACAAGGCTATGATTAGTAGTTACATTGGTGTTGTAACTCGGAAACGTGTTACAATTGACAAAGATTTATGGCACCATGTTCTTTCTGGGCTGAAGGCTGTGATCTGGGAAGCAATTACGTTATCATTATGAATTTATTAATTTAATTATTAGAAAATAAAATAATGAAACAATTTCTTAATCTTCTCAATCTGTTGCAGAGTACATTTATAGTAGACGATTCACTCAAGGATTATCAACTAAGGCTTTCAGGGAGGATTCATCGAGGTTTTCACACTATTTTAACAAGATTTCACCTGAATGATTCCAAAGTTAAAACAAACCTGCTCCCAAACATTTTTTACGCTCACTTGATATCCCCAGAATCGTGGGAAACATTTACTGGCCGCCGTGGGGATGAGAAATATATGGTACATTGTGGGAGAGAATACGTTGATTGAGGATACTTCTATTCATCACTTTGATTATAAATATTTCATTTATGAAACAAAAACCCTATAATGAAAACAAGGAATGTGCATTAAAACCAACATACCACTATCATAATGCAAGGATGGGGTATGCTTCACTAGAAAATAAAATGGTACGTATTTTAAATTTATAGAAATATTTTTAGGTTTTAATAAAAAAATCATATTTATCATTATATGTTTATATGTAAATTGATGAGTCTAAAACCAAAAACACTTATATCCCACATCATGTGATTTGGAAGGAGGCACATGTGAATAAGGAAGGGAAGATAGTAGATGAGAACACACAAAAAGTGTGGGAAATTTGTGTAAGTATGACACGAGGATAAAAAATATTTGTTTTAAATTGATATTACATAAATATAATTAGTTATTTTCCTATATATGAAATTCATAGGAATTAGATACACCTATAGTGGATGCAAACCTATTATCAACGACATTGCAGCATCCAGGAAAATATGGATGTGATAGAGGTGTGGGGTTTTGGTGACACCCCAAGTATATTTTGAGAAGAAAAATAAAACGGATGATAGAGGTGAAACATTGAAACAAATGAGTGAAAAACTAGCAGCCCCTGAACAACCATTTCAATGGTAGGGATAGTTGCTAGAAAATTTTCTGGGTGGGAATCAAGGAGAACAAACAACTCAGGAAAAAATAATGCTTGAAGATCCCACCCCACCCCCTCCAGCATTGAGGTGAGCCATTCCTCTCAAAGAGATGTCCTAGACTTGTAATAAATATTCTAATAATTGTTCATATTAAATGCGAATCAGAGAAATACTGATACTTTTTCTTTATTGATCTTCTACAGGGTGATAATGATTGTGATTTATATCTGTCAACAACCACATATCACCTTGTAATGTGTTCTACAGTGTTCAACAACCCAGATGAAAAAATGCATAATAGACCACTTCTGAAAGATCATCTGAAAGTGATGATTTCTGTAGCTCATGAGACAAATGTTGAGCTACCTATTCCACTTGTTGACGATGATATACATACAGTCAAAAAGGCTATTGGGACATTCATTGCATGGTTGTCACAACATGTAAGAGTACATGCAGCCAAAGAGGAATTTGTTTCATTTTTTTTCAAGCTAAACATTTAACAATTAATGAAAAAAGGGTTTGAACCCATGAATGTTATTATTTTCACGACCCCCTCCAACCAATGATGCCCCTTCTAGGTTGGAAATTGTGAAAGGGAGATAATGACCCCCTGAGTCCCGCCTCCATTAGGCCCCAGAGTTGCGACTATCATCAAGGGTAGGAGTTTTCACAATTATGGGAGGAATTAATATGTTTATTAATTAAGAACGGGAAGTAGGACGAGTCATTAACCAATGTAAAAGGGAATATGTAAATGAAAATAAACCCAAAACCATGCCCGTATGAATGTTTTAAACAATCTTGAAACAAATGTACATGTACAACAAAAGCTACAATGCACAATACCAACAATGGAAAGAAAAAACGGCCACCAGCAAAACTCCAACGCCTAACTAGGAAGGTCCCCGACGGTCCATGAAGTCCACCTAAAATCTTGAAAGTAAATGTATGGTGAGCATACAAGTATACTCACTAGGGAAACCAAAAGATCTTGTGAATAGGTAGGGTGAAATCCTAATTCCCCATGGGAAAACAGAAGGAACCAAAGCATAGGAAGGAATCTATACACCAAACTGTTCAAGCCACACTCACCAAATATCGCAAGTCAATAGAGTAGTATAGTAATATTATCAATGTATCGGTACCCTACACCATCTTTCCACTGAATAATTCTCAATACCTCTTTCCTAATGCTCAGATACATCCCCCTATTCCTGAGATAGTGCTAAAACCTAGACATACGAAGCACTAGCTAGTACCACAACCTGGCCATACAAAGCACATAGTATCCCGCCGACACACAATCCTCGGCTATAACCACATATCATCCTGCATTCCGCCGGAACTCAATACTCGGTCATAACCACATATCATCCTGAAGACCCCTGGGAACCACATCATATCTCATCCTAAAGCCTCTTGGGAAACATCTGTCGTAACCTTCCTGAAGAATCTTGGGCTATAGAACCTGGAAGAGGGAGCACAGGGAAGAACAGAAACCAGCCATCCTTTGGATGTTTGGGAATCTCACCCCCCATCCCATGGGTGCTTGGAACATGGTGCTCAACATGGGTGGGTTGAGTAATGAAACATAAAACATATAGATTTATATAATTATATCAACCACTCATTCCATCCCAAGGCTTCTACACAAATGATATGAGCACATGCCTCGACACTACGACCATGTAAGTATACACACAATGAAAGGAACTAGACCCCATTAAGCTTTTCATGTTTCAACAGTTTTAGTTTATCAGTTCCTTAACTACCAAGAAACTAACAACAACCAAACCATATCAAATGTTCGTAAAATATATCTCTACCAACCACAAATAAGGTTAGGCAAAACAAAAGCAACATAAAAACATTTTCTTTTATCAGCCAATCAATTCTGTTCATTTTCCATATTTAATCAAATAGCATTCCCCAAAGTTCATTAGTTATCTCTTCCAATTTTATTATCATTCACAAAAAATCCTGGAAGACCTATTTCCAACCACTACAACCATAAACACCTCAGAAACAAAACCTGTACGACATCATTATCCCTTCAATACCACTCACCGTAGCTCTGCTGCCCGTCACAGCCATATGATACCCACCAACCCACATCCAAGCCAACGACAGCCCCAAAGCCCACCCGTTCCACAAAAACCCACGAAACACACCATCACATAATTTAAACCCCAACCAACACTCAAAAAATTTATTCTTTTATTTAATTTAATCGGGGTGATCAAACAAGGGTTCCAGGTATTTATTTAATCATCCAACTTTACATGACTAACCAATTTCCGCTTTATATGAATTACATACATGAAACTGTCCTTAAAAACAAGGAAAAATATAATGGTTTAAGAAAAGGCCCCAAAAGTCCATGATTTTCAATAGACCTAAGCCCATTAAATTGACAACACAAATCAAAGGAGAAGCATTGATGGAAATAAAATTTCAATACAAATTTTTTTTCCCAAAACCCATTATTTTACCTGTTATTATGTTTAATTAACAGTTCAACCATATCTCATAAAAAATTAGGATACCGACACTGCATGATGAAAAAATTTGAGAGAGAGACGAAGGAATGATCCCTACCTCAAAAGATTTTTGATGAAACCACGACGGTCGATGAACGCTCCTAAAATTCGGTTGATTCTCCATGAATCCTACATAGATATCCTCTCCTAACACATCCAGGACAAATGCTAATCATATTCGACATCCACACGCTTAGATATTACCATAACGGGCATAGATCTAAGATACCGAGAAAGAGGAGTAGTAGATCTATGTAGATCTAGGAAATCGAGCAATAACGATCACATACATCAAGAAAAAGGCTTCAATTCACCAAGAAAAGCCTCCAGATCACCTCCAAAATTCTTGGGAGAGGTTCTTCTACCTCCATGTAAGGGTAATCCTGAGTTATGGCCGCATAAGAGCTTAAACGAACAATTTAGAGGCAAAATAGTTCAGAACCACAATTTTATGATCAAACATTAAGTGCCCGCACCGTTAGTCCACACTGTTTAACAAATAATGTGCTAACTGTGTGTTAGCTTCTGCCTCTCCAAAAACTCCTTGCAGAATTAGTCTGCATGGTTAGCCTAACCGTGCGCTAACAATGCGTTAGACACTGCCTCCAACACCAACCTTTCACAGTTTGGCTGCATGGTTTGGCCATACCGTGCGCCAACCGTGTGAAATCTATTCCGCTTTAGCATTCCTTAAAAGTCCACCCAAACGCACCTCCAGGTCACATTCACTTACCAACACACCTCCATCACCACATTTCACAAAGGAATGGACCGGAGAGGTCCAAGCCATTACATCAGATACCTCTCAAAATAGTCTTATCCTGGAGAATCCAAAAACCCACCAAAATAATGGAGAGGGGTCTAAACAACTCCCCCTTGAAAGATACCCCTCTGGGGAAAACCTCCTTGTTTCTGAGGTGAGACCACTTCTCCATCTATCTACTGAACAATCAAAACTGTACCGCTCCTCTACCTCGTACAACCATGCAAGGAAAAATTCTAAACAGTCTAGTCATGTGGGTGAGGGGTTTACCTTTCTCCATGTTAAGATACGATCGGCTTTGGGTGGAACTGACTCGCCCGCACGAGTTAAGGTGCATCCACTAAAATGTGTCATAACTAGGGAACATGGCCTCCCCTCCCCACATCTCAGGACACATTACATACATCCAGAGAAAAAGAAAAACCGCACATTCCACAATTAGCAAAGTAAAGCATTCCATCAACCAAGTACAAAAAAAAAACTTAAAACAACTCTGGGTACTGGGCGTGCATCTGCGCCTCTTGATCCAAGGTACATTACTCAACCCCACCATATCTCCACAACACACGAACCAATGTAATGGCTCATACACAATGCACCTTCTCTTCAAAACCTTTGATTATCATGGGTTGCTCCATGAATGTTGCATCAATCCTGATATCTAGCTCTCCCTAGTTCGGGACGTGTCAATTTTCGTGTAGATACCGACGGAACTGGTACACATGGAAGACATTGTGCACCTTTTGTTGCTGTGGTGGAAATGCTAACTGATAATCCACCTCACCGACCCATTGAAGGACTTTGAACGGTCAGAAAAGCCAGGGGGAAAGCTTACTCCCTCTTCAGAACCCTGCTACCCACACCAGGCGGAGACCATTATGAATACGTGGTCCTGGACATTGAACTCCAAGTGTCTCATCCTATTATCGGCATATGACTTCTGTCTGTCATAAGCTGCCTTCATCCTCTCTTGTATAAGATGATCATTCTCCATCATGCTCTTCACCACCTCCGGGCTAAGATCGCCTACTTCTCCGACCTCTATCCAGCATATGGGCAAGTGGCATGACCTCCCATACAATGCTTCGAAAGGAGCCATGCCAATGGTAGAGTTATTGATGTTGTTGTAAGAGAACTCTATCATAGGTGATTGTTATAACCATGATACTCCAAGGTCCAAAACACATGCTCGTAGCATATCTACCAATGTCTAGATGATGCACTCTATCTACCCATCTGCCTGGCGGTGGAAAGCAGGGATAAGCTGTATCTGGGTGCCAAAATCATACTGCAATTTTCTCCAGGCTCATGAGGTAAACCATGCATCCCTATCAAAGACAATGGACATCGGAACTCCACGAAACTTCACCACCAGATCGATATACCTACGTATAAGGCATCCACTACACCTAACTCCTTGATTGCCAGGAAGTGAGCCAATTTCATCAACCGGTCCCCCACCACCCAGATGGCGTCACAGCCTTCTTGAACCTTGTGTATCCCCTTGACGAAATCCATTGAGATATCTTCCCACTTCCACTCGGGGACATCTAAATGATGCAACAAACCACCTAGAAAATGGTGTTCATCCATCACCTGCTAACACACCAGGCACAAGGCCACGAACTCTACCATCGCCCGCTTTACAGTAGGCCACCAAAACCGTATCCTCAGACCCTAGTACATCATGGAATCTCTTCAGTGTATTCCTAGGGGTGAGTTTTGGATCTTATCAAGAACCCTCTTGTGCATCATCTCTAGAACAAACATTTTCCCCCATAAAAGCATCTGATTCTGACCGTCCTTTGTCCTCCCTTTTGAGGGATCACCTTGGGAAACCCGGTCACGCATCACTTAACTTTCTAAGTCTCCCCACTAGGACTCCACCACCTATCGTAGTAGAGAATACTGCACTATCATCTGATATAGGCAACCTCTAAAACCATCCATCCTTGCATCTAGGTGCAGGGAAACCAACTCCTCCATTGCCTTCCAAGAATCTACTGACTCTTGAACTGCATCCTTGTGTGACTTCCTACTCAAGGCATCAACCACCAAATTCCCTTTTCCTGAGGTTTAGGAAATCCTGATGTCATAGTCCTGAAAGAACACCATCAACCTTCGCTACTGTAAGTTCAGGTCCCGCTGGGTGAAGATATGCTTCATGATTTTGTGATCTGTGAAGACCACAAAGCGCTCCCCGATGAGGTAATGTTGTCATAGATTTAGTGCGAAAATGACCGCCGCAGGCTCCATATCATGGGTGGAATAATTACACTCATGTGGACCAAACTGCCTATACCCATAATAGATCACCCTTTACCGCTACATCAACACACATGCGAGGCCTTTCCCAGAAGCATCACAGAACCCCTCATTCACCGCCCTATCTTCTGGAAATCTCATTTCTGGGGCACTAACCAACTTTTCCTTAAGGTAACTGAAGGATGCCTCACACTTCCCATCCCACACGAATGCTCTATCCTTCTTCATCAAGGATATAAAAGGTGCCCTGACTTGGTAGAAGTTGGGTATGATCCTCCGGTAGTAACCTACCAGTCCAAGAAAACTAAGAACCTCTGCCAAATTTTTGGGTGCTACCCAAGAAAAAACCACCTTGACCTTTGATCGGTCCACCAATATTCCATGCTCGGACACCATGTTCCCAAGGAAGTGAACTTCTCACGTCCATAACTTGCACTTGGAAAATTTCCCATAGAGTTGCTACTATCGGAAGTCCTCTAAAACGATTCTCAGGTGCTCAGCATGATCGTCCTATGATCTTGAGTAGATCAGGATGTCATCAGTAAACAGAACAACAAACCATTCCTTATACTCCTGAAAGACGGAGTTCATGAGCGCCATGAACATAGATGGTGCATTTGTAACACCAAACAACCTGACTACAATCTCAAAGTGCCTATACCTACATATGAAAGAAGTCTTTGAGATGTTGCCCTCCTTCACCCTAAACTGGTGATATCCAGACCATAGATCGATCATAGAGAACCGATATGCCCCCTTCAGCTGGTCAAAGATATTGTCTATCATCATGAAGGGGTAACAGTTATTGACCATTACCTGATTCAGTCTCCGGTAGTCTATACACATCCTAAGACAACTGTATTCCTCCTTTGAGAACAAGACCGGAGCACCCCAAGGTGATTCACTTTGTCGGAAAAAAAACCCATCTTCATCAGATCATCAATCTGAATCTCCAACTCCAGCAACTCAGAAGGTAACATCTAGTAGGGAGCCATTGAAATTAGACGGGCGCCAGGTTGAAATTTTATCCTTAAAAAAACATCATGTTGAGGGGGTACGGTTGCCACCTCTTCAGGGAAGACGTCCATAAAATCACCGATGATCCTAGGGACTTCCAACATTTCTGTATTCTCCAACTCCACTGACAGTTCAACTAATAAGAAAAGGAGAGTATCCACTTGTCGGTTACCTTCTTGGGAAACCCGATCGCCGATGAAAGTCACATGTCGGCTGCCCGAGTATGAAAACACAACTCTTCTTCAGAAACAATCGATAATGGCACAGACTTTGAATAGATAGTCGATCCATAGAATGAGGTCGTATGCCTGCATTTGCGGTAAAAGTAGATCTCCACTGGATTGGTGTGGCCCCAACATGATCCAACATTCCCAGCAAACACCAGACAAGTTGGTCTGGCCTATGACTGGCGTACTCAAAACTAGGGGTATGAAAAGCATCTCTATGTCTAGGCCCAAGGTACGGGCTAGACTGGGTGCAACAAAATATTGTGAAGCTCTTTAATCAAACAGGGCATAGGGAATGGTTCAAAAGAAGCTGATCGTACCTCGAACGACTTCGGGATCTGCTAAAACTACTACCTCTGTGGCATGCATATGCCAATGCCTAGATTATATGCCTCTCGAAAGTTGGACACTTCCCTCACAATGCCCCGGATGAGGTCCCTGAGGAGAATGTTGAGTTCAGCCTCCTCCTGCAACATCATCCCTCAGAGGAGCGGGAGCTCGCTTCCCCTACTGCTGCTGCTGGAAGGGCCTAGCTAGAAACTGTTGCGGCTGAGGCAGGTGCTATACTAGTCCACCTCCACTTTAATGTACTCGGTCCAAGCACTAGTTCCTAAGGTTCCCACGGCTGCCACAGATGAAACACCTCGGTCCTAGGCTCGAAGGAAAAGGGATAGTACAAGGAGATTGGAATTGAAACTGTTGATTCCTTCTCCCTTCTGGTCGGAACCTAGAGGTCCCTAATGCTAGAGGCCAGTTGTTGACGACATTCCCCTTTGACGAGCCCAACTGGATTCCTTCTCGCGACACACATAACAAAATGTGCATCCTTTACACCACTTTAGCCTTCTTCTGGACCTCCATGTATGTCAGTAGGGTGAATGGAGTTACAACATACTGGAGAGAAGGCTGAAGTTCCTCCTCAGAATTTCTCACCTGAGACTCCTCATCTGGAAAGTGGTCAGGAGAAAAGTGAAGGAGATTCTTGAACGTGATCCCCAACACTCTCACTAACATACTCACCTAATAGAGGTAGTGTAGTTCATACATCTTCTCAGACTTCATCGTGGAAGAGAGGAATTCCACCCAGAACTCCTTCTTGAAGTCAGTCCACATGACTTCAGCCTCCCTCTTCTCCACAAAATAATGCAACCACCACTGACACGCTGCTCCATGCATCTGGATCATAGGAAGAGGAACCTATTACTCCCTTAGATCTCGGATCAAGCTAATAGCTATCACCAGATCCTATAACCAGCTCTCTATCTCTATGTATGAGATGCTTCCCCCGTACTTCCTGAGAGTCTAACGCTGAAAGGCTCGTAGAGTCTTCTTCCTCTGACCATCATCCTCCTCTCTATCATCCCATTGTTGATCAGCCATGTAAACCTCATGGGCCTCGATCTCCCGAACTACTCATGGTAGTCTCCTAGGTGCCATAGCTACCAGGTAAACAAGGAATACCTAATCCCGAGTAGTTTTGAATATTGTTCTTAATTTTTCTTAGACTCCATATTCATTTTAAATCCCTAAAATTCCCCAGAAACACAAGAACACAAGTCATTATGATGCATGTACCTTTCCTTGGGTCTCTACCATGTGATCAGTGTGGCCTCACTAGGTCATTATGTTGGTCCAGAGTCCTTGTATTGGATCACAGGGGGCCCAAAAATCCCATGTCCTATCCAGTCTTCCTGGGACTATTTCACGCTCCAAGACCCCCCTACACTGTTGCCCTACCATTCCATGCAATATTTAATGTTCCTTTCTCCATACTCCATCCAATCTATCAACCAAATCCTCTGATTCCATTCTATCACGACCCCTACCAACCAAAGAAGCCCCTCCGGAGATGGAAATGGTGAAAGGGAGATAATGACCCCTGAGTCCCGCCTCCAGTAGGCCCCATAGTGGAAACTAGCACCAAGGGTATGAGTTTTAACAATTATGTGAGGCATTACCCTCTTTATTAATTAATATTGGGAAATATGATGAGTCAAACACCAAATGAAAATGGAATAATTAAATGAAAATAAACCCAAAACCAAGACCATTTGCATATTTTATTCAATCTTGAAACAAATGTACAAGTACAAGAAAAGATCTAAAGCACGATACCAAGAAAGGAAAGAAAAAACTGCAATAAAAAACTCAAACGCCCAACTAGAATGGTCCCACAAGGTCCCTGAAGTCCTCCTGAAAACCTTGAAGTAAACGAAGGGTTAGAATACAAGTATACTCAGTAGGGAAACCTAAACCAGTTGTGCACAGTTTGGGAGACATCCAAAAATCCCCGTGAGAAAAAAGAAGGAACCAAAGCCTAGTAACGCATATATCCACCCAACCGTACAATTCACAGTCACCAAATATCTTAAGTCAATAGAGTAGTAAAATAATATTATCAAAGTATGGGTTCCCAGCAACACCTTCCCACTGAATACTAATAATGTCCATGCGCCTAATGCTCTGATGCTTCCCCCTCTTCTTATGCTAGTGCCACAACCTGGCCATACAAAGCTCATAGTATCCAATCGGCACACAATCCTCGGCTATAACCACATCTCATCTTGCATTCCTCTGACACTCAATCTTCGGTCATAACCACATCTCATCCCGATGACACCTGGGAACCAGATCACATATCATCATGAAGACTCTTGGAAAACATCTGTCGTATCCTGCCCAAAGGATCTTGGGCTATAAAACCTGGAAGAGGGATCATAGGGAAGAACAATAACCAGCCATCCTTTTGATGTTTGGGAATATCACCCCCCCTCTCACGAGTGTTCGGAACGTGATGATCAACATTGGTAAGGTGAGTAATGAAACATAAAACATACATATTTATATAATTATATCAACCACTCACCCCATCCTAAGGCTTCTACAAAAAAGATCTGAGCACATGCCTTGACAATACTACCACGAAAGTATGCACACAATGAACAGACCCAAACCCCATTAAGCTTTTCATGTTTGAACAGATTTATTTTATCAGTGTAACACCCCAAGCTTCCACGATACGTTTCCTTTCGAATAATGCAATGGCGTGCATTGTACGCAACTTCGAGATTTTAACACACCATAACCAATCAAACTATTCGTTATGAATAGTAATACCTAATTTTTGAAATTTTATAAATTCTATATCTCATAATGGACTTCATTTTTGGATTCATAATATAGAAATTAGCCTAGGGTGAAATTTTGGTACTTTTCGGATAACTTTCATATTTTGATGAATAGTGAAAATTACTAAATTTTAATTAAAAACAACTTTTTTAATCAAAATAATTAATTGTGATAAATTATGAGTTTGAGTTGTTTTAAAGTATATTTAAAATATATTTTTACCATGTAATACAATGTGGTTCATTGAACATAATTTCACATTTAAACCTGACATAAACAAGTTCCAATCTTTTGAAAGATATTATCTCTTAAAAACATGCTTTTGTTTTATCAATGGGGATTAATTTTAAATTAATTTCTGCCACTTATGTGTTTTGAATTTGGAAAAATGGATTCCATATTTGGAATCAGGATGTTCAAATTGTGTAAATAGGTAACTTTTATTTTTAGACATTTTGGATAATTATTTCGGTAAATATTTTATTTACCATGGTTAAAGGGTAAATCTGGTAAACAAGGGTTAAAAAATAATATTATAATAATACTAAATTACCATAAAAAGTGTCTTAACCCTATTTTTTAATACATGGTCGACCATGGGCATCTTTGGGTCGATTTTGGGACCCCATGGATCCACTTGTAAGTGACAATGACACTTTATTTTAATTAAGTTAAAATAAATACAAAAAATAACACAAGCCTATATCTTTTAGAAAAACAATTGTTACATAGGGTTATATATGTTGGATTTTAGACTATAAATATCCATTAGAAAGATAAAACAATTTCCTACATAATATTATTTTATTTAAAATTTTTAGACATTAAATAAGTTAATTTATTTATGACACAATGGTGATGGTGTAATTACCATAATAGTGAAAAATTAGAATAATTGATATTATAAATACCCAAATAAATTTAATTTGAGACTTTTATTGAATTACACTAAATTTCTAAGTTAACATAACATATTAGGATTGATCTAATTTACTTTATTTGAAGTAATAATTATGTTATGTGTTTCAAAAAAATCAACTATTGAATAGTGTCAAAATTGAAATAAAAGATTTTTTAAAATAAATATTATATTATTAATTGATATTAAATTCCTAAAAATCTGAGGATCTGCCACGAGACTTATATCATGATAGGTATATAATTAGTTGACCACTTGGGGTCGCTTGGATGTATATAGTAAGTTTATTAACTATATAATATAAAAAAATACAAAGTGACATGGTAAATATCAAACTAATTAACTAAGAGTAAAAACTAAAAGATAAGGTTAATATAGTTACCCAAACTAGTCTAAATTCTATTTTATGAATGGTTATAGACCTATCCCCACCATAAAAATTGAATAATAATCTTTGGGGCCATTAGAAACCGAATATAAATTTATTATAAATTAATATTTCTAGCTTTTCCAAAGGTGCCCCTCACCCCTCTTATAAAAGAACACTCCTCCTTCTCATTTCTTCACACCTTAAAAGCCTTTTTGTTCGGCCAACCCCTGCCCAAATACTCTCTCAACTTCCCTCACTACAACCAAGAGTCCTTAGTTTGATCAGAAAGCCAACTTATGGGGCCCTTTTGATCAAATCAAAAGGAAGAACCCGAAGAAGAGGTAATGTTTTCACCACCCCTTTTCAAGTTCCTTTCTTCTTCCACTTATTCTTTCATTGTTATTACCATTATAAAATAATAACTCCAGTATAATATATACACTGTGATGTTATTATTAATATGGTACAACCATATTCAGTATTCTATCCATCCTTTGAATAACATGTCAACATATGTGCGTACGTACGGCTTACCGTCTCCACATCGGGGTGTAATTGTTATTCAATATATTATTATTTGGATGGGTATAATAATGATTTGTAACTCATGGTAATAATAAATATAACATGATAATTATTCTTTATAAATGATATACCATCCAATTATATATAATTTTAATATCAAAAGAATGATATTGTCGCTCGTGCATACGTACGGACTACCATCTCCACGAACGCGATGATATTCATTTTCCATCATATCCATTCAAGTCTAAATATAATTTGATGATTTAAAAATATTATATAAGGACATGATATAATTTTGGATATGAATAATATACATCCCATTAATTACGAATATGGCTCACCTAACAAAGAATATAAAGTAAAATGAACCCGTTAACACCCGAAATGACGATAATTCTAAGATATTATTAAAAAATCAATGTTAGAAGATCATATATGATATCATATTAATTTATATGATTCTTGTATAATTAAATAAAATTTATTTAACCATAATACAGGAGGTTAACCTACCGTCGACCAAGGAAAAGTACAAAGTAAGGGGTTTCTTATCTCACTTTTAATTCCTCGAGAATTCCATTTTCACCACTTATTTATTACTTGTGGTGTGTGTACCGCCCATGTTTGTATTCATTGTGTAATATACATTAATTCATGTATATTTACATCATAATTTTATGATCCTTCTTTCATGGGTGTATGTTTTGTATGTTACCAAATCAATAAGGGAATTTGAATCTTCAATTTCCATTTATTCGACTTTATGCAAACTTCAATGATTATTTTACTCCGAGATTATGTGTGGAATAACTATTCATTTGCTTATGTCATCATTTACTCTCCCCTTTTATATGGATATACTTTTGATACACATAATCACTCCATTGATAAATTCTCAAGTGATCAGTATAAACTTGATAAGAGTAATTTTAACTCAATCTCCATTTGTTGAGTTAAATATCCAATTCATTGGTGTAGTTTTTACAAGAATATGTGTGAATATCCTTTGATTGTTTTACACTGAATATCCAATCATTTTTAGTGTATTTATATTTTTCACACATAATTATTTCTTGTATTTATCCTTAACCTAAGGATACGGCCTTTATAAGAGATTTCATCTCAATTTACATTCCATTGAGACTTCTTTGTTGATATACACCATATCACTATTATGTGGTGTATATAATGTACTTTGACATAGTATATCATGAATACCATTATTCTCATGATATTACAATTTTTTTATTACCTCAATTATTTTAATTCATGTGTCTCTCTTTTGGTTATAATCTCTAACTAAAATATCATTTTTAAATGTTTTAAAGACTTATTCATCTAAATATTTCTCATTAATGTCCATGTTTTAAAAATGGTTTGAAGGATTTATTTATATGGGAATTAAAGTTTAGAAATTAAAACTCAATTTAAAAATTTTCAAAGTGGTATGGAACACTTTGATTCAAAAATCTATTTTTAAATGGCTCTTTGACAAATATTTTGACTTTTAAATGATTTCAAGAAAAGGGGGATATTTCTCTCAAATAGTTTTGATGATTATTTTCATCTATGTCAACATCCATCATTATTCTTGATTGATGTTAATGTGATACAATACAATCTTCCATATTGTATCGAATGAGTTATGTTTCACTGTGGATGTGCTATTTATATACCATTCATGGTTTGTGGTAAAAGTATTGAAATTTCATATGCTAGTTTTAATACGAATGTTTATGTTATGTTTAAACCTGTTCATATGAGGAATTCATTGGAATTAATAAGTTACGGGTGGAGCCCACTATAGCTCCTCGATGCATTGGTAGGTCTCATGAGACAAACTAGTGTCTTGGCACATGGCCTTGGAAAAATCTTATTTGTAGTCTTGGCACGAGGCCTTGACTATGTGTTTATGATAGTCTATCATTATGTATTCCATCATTATGAAAGTTGTTATTGATATTTCATGGGATTGTTCGACTAGTAGAATATCCATGTGAGTAAGTAAATGGCATTATTTTATTTTATCTTTGCCATTTTATGCTGAAGTTCATGTTTAAAAGGCTTTTGTTTTAGTTATAAACTGCCTTAAGTGTTTATGCTTATCTATGAAAGCTTCTGCTATAATGTTATCCTTACTGAGCATCTAAGCTCACCGCTTTCAATGTTTTATTTTTCCAAGGATTATGAAGAAGTAATTTATGAATGACCTGCAGGGATAGTATGAGGGGATATGAAGACAAGATGTTTTTTATGATGTAATGTAAAACATTATGGATGTATCTAGTTATTCCAAGGCTACTAAACTAATCGGTCTTTCGAGACTTGATCATTCTTGTGATCATGCCAATGTTATGTTATAATACACCGACTCTGGGTAACTGGGGTCGGGGCGTTACAGTTGGTATTAGAGGAAGTTTAGTACAAACCTTGGAAGATAGATTTAGATAAACTCTGATTAGAGCACGTAGACCTAAGATGAACTTTGAGGATTAGTATAGAAGAACATCCTAGAATTTTGGTATTTTAGAGATTTTGTGAGTTTTCCGAGAAATACATCCTTCTCTGGATACGAGTAGGTAGAGGCGGCTCTGGCATAGAAGTACCTAGGGGTAAAACCCGAAAACACTGCTTTGAGCTAGACTCGAACGGGAACTGGTGCACGACAATGGGTCTTGCTGCACTCTTGGTTATGACACTCTCGGGGGATATGCTTAGGATAATTTACATTTTCGTTACAAACCTATTTAAGTAATATATATATATAATATGGGAGTAAATGACCTTGGTTAATCCTAATATGTTTCAAATTGAGAATATGGTGACAAGTTAATCTCTAAATGATTTTACAACTACTGTTACTCACACAATGCTTTCTGGTTTTAGTCAATGGCTGGATTCCAAGGAAGTCATAGTGACTTTGAGAATTATGTAAAAGGTGGGAACGGTGGTGGCAATGAGCAACAAAATGGAATGTTGATAGGCGTAAAAGTTATCGTCATTATGCCAAATCAGTTTTCCAAAAATATGATCAACAACATATATATTAACCAACTCACAGACTCAACAAGGATGAGAAAGGTGATGAATGATAAGAGCTCCAGCAATGGAGACCATGGAGAAAAGAACCCTCAATTTTCATCATGCAGGAAATGTGGAAGGAGACACCCATGAAAGTGTCTCAATGGGACAACGGAATGCTTTACATGCGGGAAAGAAGGACATAAAGTGAAGAATTGCCAAAGAAAAATGAAGATTACTATGGAAGAAGATAAAAATGGTCCCAAGAGTCCATTTACAGTCATTGGTCGTAAATGTAGGTGACCTGGCCATTACCTGAGTTAATGTCCTATTCTGTAGGATATTATCTTGGTCAAAGAAGAAGCTACGTGGAAATAAATTGTCGGAGAAATGTTTAAAAATTATTAGAGCTCCTTGTTGATGGGTTTACTTTGGAATAATTTTTTCTTGTATTTATAACCCCGCAGTTTTCCATGTGAGAATGATATTTGAGGAAGAATTGTCTCTTCTCTTGTGGATATAGTATAAATAACCATTTGGTTTTATATGATCATTGGGGTTTGAGAGAATTATAAGTTATCATAATTTGGGATGAAAATGCAAGGTATGATATAAAATTTGTGGTTAAATTATGTTATATTGAAGAATTTATCTCATTTTGGTAATATTATAAAATATAGTTTTTCAAAAAGGACAACACGTAGACCGTGCGACAACCCATCGCGCCGGACAATGCTGTGGGAATAGAACCCCCAACCAATGTGCAATTGGGATTTATCGCCTACCACTGGACTATGTGAAGTCCTTGGTTAGTGTGACTATTTTCTTTAGTTAAATTATTTTATTGATCAATAATATGTTAATTTGGGTTCTTATGTCTTATCAAATGAATACACGTAATATAGGAAAAGTAGTTGGTGATTAAGTGATAAATGTTATTTTGGAAGATGTTCACTTTGTTGGGAACACTATACGTCCAAGGAAAATAGAATACTATGGGATGTCATTAGAGGAGTAATGGTGGATTTTTATCTATGTTTTTATTGTGGATATATAGTGATTTGGGTTATTATTGAAATGATTAGCCTATATTAAAGAATATGTGATTAGGTTAATTACATTTATGTATGTGACTTTAAGAGTAGATGATGTCTTTTGGAGATGCAATTTAACATGGAAGACTACATTCTTATAAGTTTTGGGTTTCAATATTAGTTTGGATTATATTTAAGGATTTTAAGGAAAATTTATTATTGAATGGTATTTATTTAATTTTGGGGTATTGTTGGTTTAATTTTAGAAATTAAGATTAGTATTTTATTTTTCTCTAATGGAATATACATTTGGGCGATCATCAGATCTTATACTAACCATTTTGGTTTTTATTAATCTCTAAAGACAACTTAAATATATAGTTTATCCTACCTGGATCATGTATTTCTATAATAGTTTATTCTAGCTCTTTTATAGTGACCAACTCTTCTTGAATACTCATTGTTCAAAAAAAATAAGTTAGTGGTAAAAAGTTATTAAATAATGAGACTCTACATAAAAAGTACGTATATATCTTTATGTTCTTATTCAATATCATAAATGAATTCCTCTTCCTTATGTAATGTAACTTAAAACAAAAAAAAATGTTGTCTGTTTACTTTCCTACTAGGAGACTAATGGTTGTTTGTCCCAACACAAGTTTGTGGTTTTCTTATTGTTAACTTTCACCTGATCATGATTTCTATCCCTCTCCATCAAGAACTTGACACATATTTTATCATCCATATCCATGTTTTCCTACATGGAATCCGAGTATAGGTTATCTTGGATGACCTTTATACCTCTCATTCTTTCTTTTAAAGTGATAGTTCTATTGACTCTTTTTCCCATGTGGGACATTCCATTATATTCAGAAGCACAATTTTAAAAATTGCGAGGATGCAATTAATTGAAGGAGGGGAGAATGTAACACCCCAAGCTTCCACGATACGTTTCCTTTCGAATAATGCAATGGCGTGCATTATATGAAACTTCGAGATTTTAACACAACATAACCAATCAAACTAGCCGTTATGAATACTAATACCTACTTTTTGAAATTTTATAAATTCTATATCTCATAATGGACTTCATTTTTGGATTCAGAATATCGAAATTAGCCTAGGGTGAAATTTTGTTACTTTTCAGATAACATTCATATTTTGATGAATAGTGAAAATTACTAAATTTTAATTAAAAACAACATTTTTAATCAAAATAATTAATAGTTATAAATTATGAATTTCACTGGTTTTATAGTATATTTAGAATATATTTTTACCATGTAATACAATGTGGGTCATTGAACATAATTTCACATTTAAACCAGACATAAACAAGTGCCAATCTTTTGATAGTTATTATCTCTTAAAAACACGCTTTTTGTTTTAACAACGGGGATTAATTTTAAATTAATTTCTGCCACTTATTTGTTTTGAATTTGGAAAAATGGATTCCATATATGGAATCAGGACGTTCAAATTGTGTAAATATTTAACTTTTATTTTTAGACATTTTGGATAATTACTTTGGTAAATATTTTATTTACCATGGTTAAAGGGTAAATCCGGTAAACAAGGGTTAAAAATAATATTATAATAATACTAAATTACCCTAAAACGTGTCTTAACCCTATTTGTTAATACATGGTCGACCATGGGCATCTTTGGGTCGATTTTCGGACCCCATGGATCCACTTGTAAGTGATAATGACACTTTATTTTAATTATGTTAAAATAAATACAAAAACGACACAAGCATATATCTTTTAGAAAAACAATTGTTACATAAGGTTATATATGATGGATTTTTGACTATAAATATTTATTATAAATCTTTAAATATTTCCTACATAATTATAGTTTTTTATAATTTTTAGTCATTAAATATGTTAATTTATTTATGACACAAAGTTGATGCAGTAATTACTATAATAGTGAAAAATTAGAATAATTGATATTATAAATACCCAAATAAATATAATTTGAGACTTTTATTGAATTAAACTTATTTTCTAGGTTAATATGAAATATTAGGATTGATATAATTATCTTTTTTAGAAGTAATAATTCTGTTATGTGTTTCACAAAAATCAACTATTGAATAGTGTCAAAATTGACATAAAAGAGTTTTTAAAACAAATATTATATTATTAATTGATATTAAATACCTAAAAATCTAAGGTTCGGCCAAGAGACTTATATAATGATAGGTATTTCATTAATGGACCACTTGGGGGTCTCTTGGATGTATATATTAAATTTATTAACTATATAATATAAAAATACAAAGTGACATGGTAAATGTCAAACTAATTAACTAAGAGTTAAAACTAAAATATAAGGTTAATATAGTGACCCAAACCTGTATATATTTTATTGGCTGAATGTTTTTCGACCTATCCCCACCTTAAAATTTGAAAAATCAACTTTTGAGCCATTAGAAACCGAATATTAATTTATTATAAACTAATATTTCTAGCTTTTCCAAAGGTTCCCCTCACCCCTCTTATAAAAGGACACTCATACTTCTCATTTATTCACACCTTAAAAGCCTTTTGGTTCGGCCAACCCCTTCCCAACTACTCTCTAAACTTCCCTCACTACAACCTAGATTCCATAGTTTGATCAGAAACCCAACCTAAGGAGCCCATTTGACCAAATCAAAAGGAAGAACCCGAAGAAGAGGTAATGTTTTCACCACCCCTTTTCAGGTTCCTTTCTTCTTCCACTTCTTCTTTCATTGTTATTACCATTATAAAATAATAACTCATGTATCATATATATAATTTGATTTTATTATAAATATGGTACCACCATATTCATTATTCTATCAATCCTTTGAATAACATGTCACCATACGTGCGTACGTACGACTTACCATCTCCACGTCGTGGTGAAATTGTTATTCAATATATTATTATTTTGATGGGTATAATAATGATGTTTAACTCATTTAAATAATAAATATAACATTATAATGATTCTTTATATATGATATAACATCCAATTATATATTATTTTAATATCAAAAGAATGATATTGTCGCTCGTGCATACGTATGGACTACCGTTTCCATGAATGTTATGAGATTCATTCTCCATCATATCCATTCAAGTATAATTATAATTTGATGATTTAAAGATATTATCTAAGGGCTTGATATAATTATGGATATGAATAATATACATTCCATTAATAATGAATATGGCTCACATAACAAAGAATATAAAGTAAAATGAACTCGTTATCACCTAAAATGATGATAATTCTAAGATATTATTAACAAATCAATGTTAGAAGATCATATATGATATCATATTAAAGTAAATAATTATTGTATAATTCAATAATAATTATTTCACCACTATACAGGAGGTTAAGCTGTCGTCGACCAAGGAAAAAGTACAGAGTAAGGGGTTTCTTATCTCACTTTTAATTACGTGAGAATTCCATTGTTCACCACTTATTTATTACTTGTGGTGTGTGTACTGCCCATGTTTGTATTCATTGTGTAATATACATTAATTCATGTATATTTAAATCACAATTTTATGATCCTTCGTTCATGGGTGTATTTTTTGTATGTTACCAAATCAATAAGGGAATTTGTAATTTCTATTTCTATTTATTCGGCTTTACGCAAACATCATTGATTATTTTACTCCGAGATTACGTGTGGAATAACTATTCATTTTCTTATGTCATAATTTCCACTCCCCTTTTCTGTGGATATACTTCTGATACACATAATAACTCCATTGATAAATTCTCAAGTGATCGGTATGAACTTGATAAGAGTAATTTTAACAGAATCTCGATTTATTGAGTTAAATATCCAATTAATTGGTGTTGTTTTTAAAAGAATATGTGTGAATATTCTTTTATTGTTTTACACTGAATATCAAATCATTTTTATTGTATTTATATTTGTGACACATATTTATTTCGTTGATTTATCCTTTACCTAAGGATACAGCCTTTATAAGAGATTTCATCTCAATTTACATTCCATTGAGACTTCATTGTTGATATACACCAAATCACTTTTATGTGGTGTATATACTATACTTTGAAATAGTATATCATGAATACCATTATTCTCATGATATTACAAAGTATTGATTACCTCAATTATTTGTATGCAAGTGTCTCTCTTTTGGTTAGAATCTCTAACTGAAATACCATTTTTAAATGTTTTAAAGACTAATTCATCTAAATATTTCTCATTAATGTCCATGTTTTAAAAATGATTTTAAGGATTTATTTATATGGTCATTAAGGTTTACAAATTTAAACTCCTTTTAAAATGTTTCAAAGTGGTATGGGACACTTTGATTCAAAAATTTATTTTTAAATGGCTCTTTGACAAATAGTGTGACTTTTAAATGATTTCAAGAAAAAGGGGGATATTTCTCTCAAATAGTTTTGATGATTAGTTTCATCTATGTCAACATCCATCATTATTCATGATTGAGGTTAATGTGATACAATACAATCTTCCATATTGTATCGAATGAGTTATGTTAGACTGTGGATGTTCTATTTTTATACCATTCATGGTTTGTGGTAAAAGTATTGACATTTCGTATGCTAGTTTTAATATGAATGTTTATGTTATGTTTAAACCTATTCATATGAGGAATTAATTGGACTTAATAAGTGATGGGTGGAGCCCGCTATAGCTTTTCGATGCATCGGTAGATCTCATGAGACAAACTAGTGTCTTGGCACAAGGCCTTGGGAAAATCTTATTTGTATTCTTGGCACGAGGCCTTGACTATGTGGTTATGATAGTCTGGCATTATTTATTCCATCATTATGAAAGTGGTTATTGATATTTCATGGGATTGTTCGAATTTTAGAATATCCATTTGAGTAAGTAAATGGAATTATTTTATTTTATCTTTTCCATTATATGGTGATGTTCAAGTTTAAAAGTCTTTTGTTTTAGTTATAAACTGCCTTAAGTGTTTATGCTTATCTAGAAATCTTCTTCTATAATGTTATCCTTACTGAGCATCTGAGCTCACCCCTTTCAATGTTTTATTTTTCCTAGGATTATGAAGAAGTAATTTATGAATGACCTGCAGGGATATTATGAGGGGATATGAAGACAAGATATTTTTTTATGATGTAATGTAAAACTTTATGGATGTATCTAGTTATTCTAAGGCTACTAAACTAATCGGTATTTCGAGACATGATCTTTCTTTTGATCATGACAATGTTATGTAATAATGCACTGACTCTGGGTAACTGGGGTCGGGGTGTTACAGTCAGTTCCATAACTACCGAGCAACTAACAACAACCAAACCAGATCAAAAATTCATTGAACGTATCCCTGACAACCATAAATATGGTTAGGGAAAACACAAGAAACACAAAACCATTTTCTTTTATCAGCCAAAAAATCCCGTTGTTTTTCTGTATTTAATCAACAACCATGCCCGACAGTTCATTAGTTAAATCTTCCACTTTTATTCATATTCACAAACCATCCCAGAAGCCCTTCTACCAACCACCACAACCACAAACTCCTCAGAAAGAAAACCCGTACCGCATCATTATCCCTTCAATAACATTCACTGCAGCTCTGCTGCCCGTCACTGCCATATGATACACGCCAAATTACAAGCAAGCCAAACACTTCCCCGCTGCTCTCTCATTGCACAAAAACCCATGAGTCAAACATTCACATTATTTAAACCCCATCCAGCACCCAAAAAAATGATTCTTTCATTTAATTTAATCGGGGTGATCATTCAAGGGTTCCAAGTATTCATTAAATCATCCAACATTACATGATTACCAATTTCCAATTTCTATGAATTCAATCCACAAAAAAAATCCAGAAAAACATGGAAAGTTCTAATGGATAAATCAAAAGCCCCCAACAAACGTGATTTTAATTAGGCATAAGCCCATTAAATTCACAACAAATATCAAAGGTGAAGCATTGATGGAAATAAAACCACAATACGAACAAAAATCTCCCCAAACCCATTCTTTAACCAGTTATGATCTTTATTTACTGGTTCCACCATATCTCATAAAACAAGAGGATACCGACCCTGCCCGATGCACAAATTTGAGAGTGATATGAAAGTAAGATCCGTACCTCAATGGTTTTTGATGAAACCACAACGGTCAAAGAAATCTCAAGAAACCGAGTCGATTCTATACGAATCCTTGTTAGATATCTTCTCCTCTCACAACCAAGACCAAATATCATCATATTAGACATCCAGATGCTTAGATCTACACATAATGGGAGTAGATCTATGTAACCGAGCGAAGAGGAGGAGTATATCTAAGTAGATCTATGAAATCAAGCAAGAAAGATCCCTTAACTCAAGAAACTAGCATCGATTCACCATGAAAAGCCTCTGGATCGCCTCCAAATTCTTGGGAGAGGTTCTAATACCTCCAAGGAAGTGTAATACTGAGTTATGGAAACTTAGGGTCTTAAAAGAACCATTTATAATCAAAAGAGTTCAAATCCAAAATTTTAGGATCTAACTTTAAGTGCTCGCATGATTAGTTCGCACGGTTTAACAAACTGTGTGCTAACCGTGCATTAGCTTCTACCTCGCCAAACACTCCTCACACTGTTAGTCCACACAGTTAGCCAAACCATGTGCTAACTATGTGTTAGCCACTGCCTCCAATACCAACCTTGCACGGTTTGGCCACACGGTTTATCCAAACGGTGCTCCAACCATGCGGAAGCTACTTCCCTTTAGCTTTTCATAAAATTCCTCCCAAATGCACCCCCAAGTCACCTTAACCTCCTGACACACCTCCAGCACCACATATTATAAAGGAATGGACCGGAGAGGTATGGGACATTACAATTTTATATGGAGTAATGGAAGAAGTGAGAAACGTCGGCTCAAAACCATATAAGGGATCGACCAACCGATCCAATGGAGCTATAGTAAGAACAATAACACCAATTTTTCTCTATCCACATTTTATATCATTGAATACACATGTGTATATGAAGATAATTGGTGGTAGTAGACATATAGTGGTTTTTTAAATTAATAAATACAGAGAGGAAAGTCAAGATTTCTTTGCTGCTGAAAATGTAAATGAGATCCTTGATAATGGATGGCTAGGAGTCAAAGTTGTAAATATATATATGAGGTATGTTTTCATGAATTTATTTTGAAAAGTCTGATCTAATGTGTAAATTATGACTAAATGAATTTTATATTGTTGAAACAAGTATATATGAAAAACTGTTGAAGTAATTTCCCCATGAGCTAATATTTTGACTTAATAGTCCTCATACAACATCATAAATTATAATGAAATTAAAGCCATAAAAAAGAATGAAATAATGAATGGGTTGCTGAAAACATTTTAAAGAATGATTACAAATGACAGACTCATCTTTATTCCAACCATGCAAGGGTAAAACTCTTCTATTAATGCATATCAATTATATTTTCACATATTTTATTACTTATTCCTTTTTGTGTTTTTAGGAAACATTGGATGCTAATTGAGGTATACTTGGATAGTCCAATTATTTATTTTATTGATACAAAGCAATGATATCCATCAAACCGACCACACATGATAGAGATTACGAATCTGTATGACACTACTTCCAACATTTTAGGTCAAAACACCTAGTAATATAATTTATATTATCATTTACTACAGATTTATTTTATAATAGGGTGGTGTATCATTATCATCTAAAAATGGAATGAGGACATGGGCTAAGAATAAGGAGAAGAGCAAGTACTACGTATGGACAAATATCAGGGTATATATAATAAAATTTCATTATCCAAACACATCTCAACACAAGTTACTTATTCTCCTAATAATAAATTTTTTTTGAAGTTTCCGAAATTAAAAAATGATAATGATTGCAATTATTATGTTTGTAAATTAATGAAAGAGTCCGATTATCATAAAGAAACTAGCATCCCTAAAGAGGTATTTTCCAAAATATCTTCCAGTTTGTTTAATTGATTTATTATTTATTTATTTTTATATTTTTTAGTACTACTATAACTTTCAAGAAGCCTCATAATCACAAGATGATAAAGATTTGTTAATAAATGATTGGTCCACATACCTGATGGTAGGTTGTACACAAATAGCATGGAGATCTGACTTGTGGACGTGTAAAATTGGCAGTAATTTTCTAGAAGGGTTAAGGGGGTCAAAATATGTCACATTGTTGTATGTAAATGTTCGTAGGAAAATTTTAATTGTTATAAAATAAAACATCCTTTATCCAATGAGTCAATTTCCCATTTTATCATATGATATGTACCAACAACATGCAAGAATGATGAACCACTCAAAGTGTTTCTTTTTTGTTTTAAATTAACATATTTATATGTGAAAACAACAACTAACATATGGAAATATTCCCAAACACATTCATTTTGTGTTTATATATTAAGAGAATGATCCATGGTTGAGTTGGGGACGTGTATGAGTCAACCCCGCCTCAATCTGAGGTATGGTGTGGCCGGTACCATTCAAAGTGTCTCTCTTTTGTTTAAAATGGACACAATTTAATGTGAAAACAAAAACTGACCTACAGATATATAACCAAATGCCTTCAGAGTCTATTGATCCTCTTGTATAATGATCCACTGGTCCATTGTGACATGTAAGATTCATCCCCACCTCAATTAGAGGCACGGTGTGGCTGGTACCACTCAAAGGGTCTCTCTTTTGTTTAAAATTGAATGTTTTTTAAGTGAAAACAACAACTGACCTATGGTAATCCATCCAAATGCATTCAGATTGAATTAATCCATTAGGAGAACGATTCAAGTGTCCTTTGTAACGTGTAAAAGTCATCTCCGCATCAATCTGAGGCACGGTGTGGCCGGTAACACTCAAAGGGTCTCTCTTTTGTTTAAAATGAACACAATTTGAAGTGAAAACAATAAATGACCTTTGGAAATATTATCAAAAAAATTCAGAATGTATTACTACTTTAGGATAATGATCCATGAGTACTTTATGAAGTGTATGAGTCATACCCTCTTCAATATGTGGCACAGTGTTGCCAGTACCACTCAAAGGGTCTCTCTTTTGATTAAAATGGAAAGATTTTTATGTGAAAACAATAACAGATGTACGGAAATTCAACCAAACACATTCTGATTCTATTTATCCTTTAAGATAATGATCCATGGGTGCGTTGTTGATGTGTACGAGTCATCCGTACCTTAATATGTGGCACGGTGTGGCCGATACCACTGAAAGGGTCTCTCTTTTGTTTAAAATGGAAAATTTTTTTAGTGAAAACAACAACTAACGTACAGAAATCTGACAAAATGCATTTGGATTTTGTTCATAGTTTAAGATAAAGATCCATGTGTGTGTTGAGGAGGTGTAAGAATCACCCCTTACTCAATCTGAGGCATGGTGTGTCTGGTATCACTCAAAGTGTCTCTTTTCATTAAAATGGACAAATTTTTAAGTGAAAAAAAAACAACTAACCTATGAAAATCTGACAAAATGCATTCTGATTGTATTTATCCTTTATGATAAAAATCCAAAGGTCCTTTTTGACGTGTATGAGTCATCCTCGCTTCAATCCGAGGCACATTTTTCCTGGTACCACTCAAAGAGTCTCTCTTTTGATTAAAATAGACAAATTTTTAAGTGAAAACAACAACTGACATACGAAAATCAAAAAAAAATCATTTGGATTGTGTTGATACTTTCATATAATAATCCATTGGTGCATTGGGGACATGTACGAGACATACATGCCTCAATTTGAGGCACGGTGTGGCCGGTACCACTCAAAGGGTCTCTCTTTTGTTTAGAATTGACAGATTTTTAAGTGAAAACAACAACTGAATTACAAAATTCTGACCAAACGTATTTATATTGATTAGAAACTTTAGGGGAATGATACACAAGTCGTTTTTGATGTGTACGAGTTATCATCATGCCTCTATCCAAGGCACGGTGTTCCCTGTACCACTCAAAGGGTATCTCTTTTGTTCAAAATGGACACAATTTTAAGTGAAAACAATAAATTTACTACAGAAATCCGATCAAATGCATTATAATTTTATTTATCCTTTAGGATAACGATTAATGGTTCCATTGTGATGTGTTAGATTTATCCCCTATTCAATATGAGGCACAATTTGGCTCTTACCACTCAAAGGGTCTCTCTTTTATTTAAAATGGACAGATTTTTCAGTGAAAACAACAACTGACTTCTCGAAATCCAACCAAACACATTCTGATATTGTTGATACTTTAGGATAATTATACAAGAGTCCATTGTGAAATGTAAGAGTCATCCCTGACTCAATCGGAGGCACGGTGTGTCCGGTATCACTCAAAGGGTCGCTCTTTTGTTTAAAATTGACACAGTTTTAAGTTAAAACATCAACTAACCTAAGGAAATCCCACCAAACGCTTTAAGAATGTAATGATACTTTAGGAGAATGATACAAGTGTCCATTTTGGCGTTTAAAATTCATTACCAACTCAATATGCGGCATAGTGTGGCCAGTACCACTCAAAGGGTCTCTCTTTTGTTTAAAATGGAAACAATTTTATGCGAAAAAAACAATTGACCTACAGAAATACGACCAAAAGCATTTAGGATTTTATTGATACTTTAGGATAATGATTAACAGGTCCTTTGTGACATGTTAAACTCCTATCTTCCTCAATTTGTGGCACGGTGTGTCTAGTATCACTCATATGGTATCTCTTTTGTATAAAATGGACACAGTTTTAAGTGAAATCAACAACTGACCTACGGAAGTCCGAAAAACACATTAGGGATGTATTGATACATTAGGATATTTATTTATGGGTCCTTTGTGACATGTAAGAGTCATACCCACCTCATCCCAAGCCATGGTGTGGACAGTATCACTCAAAGGGTCTCTCTTTTGTTTAAAATGGACACAATTTTAAAGGAAAACAATAACTGAACTACGGAAATCTGACCAAACACATTTTGATTGTATAGATCAATTAGGATAATGATCCATGGGTCCTTAGTGATGTGTATGAGTCATTACTACCTCAATACATGGTAGAGTGTGTCTGGTATGACTCAAAAGTTTCTCTTTTATTTAAAATTGCATAATTTTAAGTGAAAATAATAACTGACCTACGAAAATCCGACCAAACGCATTCGGATTTTCTTGACCCTTTATGATAACGATACATGGGTCATATTTTATGTTTATGAGTCAACCCCACCAACTCCCTAGACTTCCCCCACACCCCTAGACACAAACCCACCCCCTGGACACCCCCACCCCTCTGGACACACCCACCCCTTGAACGCCCCCTCAAACCCCTGGACACACACATGGACAGCCCCCCCCCCCACCTCGGACAACCATCCTTGGACACACCCACCCCTTGGACAACCACTTCCCCTTTGGACAACACCCCCACCCCTCCTTGACAACACCCCACCACCTGGATACCATCAACTCCCCTGGACACCCCCAACCATGGATGAACACCCCCACATGGCCGGACACCATCCCACTCCCCTGGGACAACCCCACCAACACCCTGGACCACCCTGGACACCCCCGCCCCTGGAAACACCCCCCAAACCATGGACACCACCCCATCCCCCTAGACACCCCATAGACAGCCCCCCCCCCCCCACCTGGACACCCCCCCTCCTTGGACAACACCCCACCCCCTTAGACTGCCAACCCAACCTCCTAGACCGCCCCAACCCCCCAAGACACCCCCAACCCCAGGATACCCCCACCCATTAGACACCCCTATCCCCCCGGACACCCCCATCCCACCCTCCTGGACACCACCCCACCCCCTTGGATAGCCCCACCTACCCACCGGACCGCCCCTACCACCCAGACACCCCAACCCCACCTGGACAACGACAACCCCCCTTTACGGCACCCCCACACCTGATTGAAACCACCCATCACATAGATAAACCCAAGCCTCCTAGACACCTCCCACCCATGGACGACCACCACCACCCTCCCTGACACCATCCCACCACCCTTGCACAACCCCTCCAACCACTTGGACCCCCCTCAAAACACCCCCTAGAAGCCCCCACCCCTAACCCCTTGGACACCAGCCCACCCCCATGGTCTCCCCATAGATAGCCTTCCCCCCACCTGGACACCCCCACCTAGACACCCCCCTCCTTGGACACCTCCCCACCCCCATTGGATAGCTCCACGAACCCCTGGACTGCCCCCACCACCCTGGACACCCCCACCCCACTGGACACCCCTATCCCCCAGGACACCCCCATCCCACCCTCCTGGACACCACCCCACCCGATTTGGACTGCCCCACCAACACCCCGGACCACCCCCACCCCCCGGACACCTGCACCCCAAGAAGGCCCCCCGACAGCCTGGACACCAGCCCACCCCTGGACAACCCCATGGACAACCCCCCACATGGACACCACCCCTCCTAGACACTACCCCACCACCTAGACACCCCACCCCCAGGACACGACCACCATCCTTGGACAGCCCCCCCAACCTCTTGGACAGCCACCCACCCCCTTGAGACCCCATTCTCCTCGGACACCCCCATCACCTCGGACACCCCCTACCCCTCTTGGACAGCCACATCAAACCCATGAACAACCCCCCAACCCATAGAATTATGAATATAATTCTTTATGTATTTATTTAAAATATGAATTATGTGTTAATGGTGTATTGGTATACTTGGTGTAATTAGCTTATGATTTATGTGTTAATTTCATTTGGGTATACCTATTGAGAAGCTGAATTTTTTGCAGGTGCTATTTGGGTGTGATTCTGTAGATTTTTTTTGTAGTAGATAGGGAATTTATTAGCTCTATTTTAGCTCTGATAAAAGAAGCCTTTATCAGCGCTTATTAAACACTGATAAAGGGGACCCCCTTTAACTGCGTTGAGCTTTACAACGCATTTTTAGTGCTGATAAAGCTCATTTTGAGCGCTGATAAATTGCGCTTTCGTAGTAGTGCAATGTTAGATTTTCCCTGACCATGTAACCATATATATACATATATATTCTTTGTATATGTAGTGACGTCTACAAACATATATATGGATACTTACACGAGAATAGATCAAAGGTGTACCTCTATCCTATATGATTCAAAGAATGAGTCTCACTAGTTACAAGTGATACCATGCTCAATATCACATGAATAAGGGAAGACATACCCCGAATCATAATAGTATAAGTCACCCCATTCCATGTATCATAACAGTATAATCGATTTCATACATAATATTATAACATTATAATCAAATCATGACCAATATCATAAAATTAGGTTCTCAATGCTTGTATGCAAATAATGGGGTCTTCGTGCATGTATCTTAACAATGGGGTTTCCATTCCCTTATCATAATCAATACTTGTCTCCATTTCCATTTATAAAAACTATTAAGGGTCTCCATTCCTATTCACCTCAAATTTATGTGGCAAGATTCCAATATAAACTATTTATAAATGACATTATATGCCATTATATAACAATTATAAAAGATTCACATTTCTCGTACACTCTAAAAGAGAAAGGGATGCATAGCCCATATAATATTATAATAAAAGGCATTCCTTGACCATATATAAAAATTATAAAAGTAATCTATGCTCACATATCATATGGAATAAGGTTCATCATTATAATTTATCATAATAGTGATAAGTATTCCGAGATTTAAATAAGAGCTAATATGTGATATATATTTCATTTTCATTTTAATCAAACAAGTGTGTAACCATTGTCCAATATAATCATGTTATATTTTAATACTATTAGATTCATTCGATTATTTATAGTCATAACAATAAATATTCACACTAAAACAATATAAATTTGTATACCAAATTTGAAATTTACAATAACACTAAATTCCATCATCACACCTCACATGGATGAAATAATTAAAGGGGGGTATAAGAGAGTTATTATATTCTAAATTAAGATATCTAACTGAAGGTATATTCAATTTAGGGTAACATTACGTTGAAACCAGCTTGTGAAAAAATGAAACATAATATAAAGCATCTCAATTTTGGGAGATAAAAAATAGAACACTTACCTTTTGCCAATAGTTGAGAACTGATCCCATATCATCATTTGGTATGGTCCAAATCAAAAGGGAATTGGACAATAGACGAACAACCTAATAATAGGTAATATGAGATTTGACCTAAATAACTCCATTGAGAGGGAGAAAAATGAAAATAAAATGTTCATGAAATACAGTGATCCTACCATGATCTCATCATATAGATGATATGATTTATAAGAGTTGTATGATGAGATGAAGTATCAATGAACTTATGTGTTGGGATGAGAGCCCTGAAAGGAGGATGAAGAACATCTTCTTCACTGGAAATATAGAATTGAATAGGGTTGTTAAAAATATAATTCATTAAGGGAAATTTGGTAATTTTCTTCAAAAACTATGGGTCAATTGTTTTCTCCACACTTATTCACAAAATGTACACAAACTGTTCATAGCCCACTGGCCAAAGAGAAGAAATACATGGTCCATGCACACTATTTTAGAATATATACACAAATCATGGAATTTTCCATTACTAAAAATTGTAGAGCCATAATTAGGGTGTAAATATTAGGATGTAGGGGTATGGAAAAACAAGTAGCACACTTAAACCCACTAAAATATCCCATACGGTTAGTATAAACTATCAACATTGGGGGGCACTATTTCCACTAATTGGGCGGCCCAATGAACTAATCCACTACACGATGATCCAGGATATGAAAAAGTTATAGATGGCCTAGTGTCCACCATATCCACACTAGGAATAAATATTAAATAAAAAACTTTGAATGTTACTGAAAATTAATGGACTCATACCTCATAGAAAATAAAATTTATTAGATAAATACATTACTTTTAATGTTTTAAAGGTTATTTACTTTGTGTTTTCAACTTCATTTTACAAGTATGGTGTATAAAATGTATACGAATTTATATAAAATATATAAAAATTAAAAACTATAAATAAAATACCATAGTGAAGATTATTTATTTATACTCAAAATAATCGTTATTATTCATTAATTAATTATTTTTATCCATATATAAACAAATAAGAAATTTTTGAAGGAAAGATAATGAAATTTTTTCATTCTTAATTAAATAAAATATTATATATGCAATATTCATAGATATGGGTCCAATATAAAATAACTCATGATACATTGGTGATAAGGGTCCAAAATGATTCATCAAATATGGATTAAGATGAATTATTATGGCCTTATCAATTTATTCTAGCATTGATTAACTAGATTTTCTTTTTTACGATGGTGACAGATTTTCATGGTTTCTAATATTCATTATAAAAAAGAAAATATGAACTTATTAATTAAAAATAATTTTTTATTATAAATATTGAATCCAATTTATAAAACTCAACTCGCATATGTGAAAATATTTGATTTAAACATATACTCGTAATGTTTGTAAAAAATAGAGTTTTAAAAATGTATTTGTCTAGCATAAGATGATCATACATTAACCCTAGGACTAATCATCACCATTACATGATTTTTAATATATATATATATATATATATATTTTAAAAAAAATTATTTCATTCTTATGTAGTTATTATTAATATTTATTAAAATGGAGAAAAAATGTGTACATAAATTTTTTTTTCAGGAAAATGTGGTTTTGAGACAAAAACAAACAAATACTTAATTCCTATATAAATATGAATAAAATCTAATTATTAATATCAAATTGAACAAAATAATAATTATTATACATAAAAATAAAACTAAAATCATAATAGAACAATTGAATTACTTAATTTATTGAAACGAAATGAATGTTTTTACAAAAAGTGGTTTTTCACTTTTAATTGAATATTCATCATTTTTAAAAAGATATCAACAATTTCACAATTAGATAATTTTTAAATTAATATGTATAAAAAATATCTTTTCTATAATAAAATTTATAAATTTTTTTTAAATAAATAAAATTAACTTCTTAAAAAGATTAAGAATATCCTTTTTTAGGGGAAATAAAATTTTGTGGCATGTTAATACATTATAAATACATTTTCCATTATTTTCCAATTTATTTAATTTATTTAAAATAATTAATCATAATATCAATTTATTATTATTATAATTCATCCCACTAGTATTAATGGCTAGTCAATAACATTCGCATTCAAATAGTGTATAACGTTTCATTTAGGATCAATGTTACAAGTTGTATATGATATTATTCACAATTTTTTCTTTTATAATATTGAGGTTTTTTAATTTACGTTTTACCTGTGAAACAAGTAATTATATATGTAATATAAGTTTTACTCGAAATATATTTTCACCCATATCAAAAAATTTAGTTTCTTTATACTATATTTAACCATATTTAATCCATCTAAATTTTAATATAATAGAATAATTAATTATTATGTTAAATTAGTTAATATATTGAAGACACATTAGTAGAATTTTGTTTCTTATTATTATTTAGTATTGATTACTAATTTAATTAGCAATAATTTCATTATATATGCATTTAAAAATTATATTGAAATATTTTTTATAGATTAGTAATTTATTTTATTAGATAAAAAATAAAATTTATTAATAAAAAGTTCATTGAAAATATAAGAAATATCATTATCTAAGTTACAAAATGTACTTAAGTTTACAAAACATTACCTATGTTATTAATAAATTCAAAACATTATTTTAAATGATTTATTTTACACTGAGAATTTATATTTTTTATAGGAAATGTTTAAAAACCCATTACGTCTTTGTGGTAGTAAGATAATGTTATTAAAGTGAAAATATTAACAAAACTAATATCTTTACTATTAAATTAAATCAAAATTATTTTAGAAACTATCTAAAAAATTAAATTTTTTCTAATATTTATATTTGGAATATATAATATGTCGTTTTTTAAAATAATAATTCTAAATATTTTAAATATATATTTTAAATATATATTTTAAATATAAAATCAATATATATAAATAAACACTGTTGTATTGAAAAGTTATTGTTTAAAACATTTATTGTAATTAATATTATTTGTTTCTAGTTTATAATTGATTATAATTTTTTAATTTACAAATGTTTTTTTATTCTTTAATTTATTAATAAATAATATGTCTGTACTTGTTTTAGTTTTGTGTTGAATATTAAAAATGTTTTCAAATATAATATTAATTCATATGATCCAATATCTCAGGCCATTAAATTAAACCCCATAAATAAATTATAACTATGAAATTTTAATTATTAATCACTAATAAAATTAGACAAAGGTTTTTTTAACATATATATCCTTTAAAATATAACATCTAAAATGAAAACCACCAAACTCTCTTAGGATATACCTTTTTACTTATCATTCCAAAAACTATATTAATATTTATTTATATCATATAACCCATTATGTATATACCATAATCTTTTATTCTCTATAACATATTATTCCCATGGACATTAAAATCATGAGGAAATTTAACCATATTGAAACTATATAATCTTCTATAAATATTTGTATTCATTAACCATAAAATAAATTTTAATTCAAGTTCATATTTTCACATTCTATTCAAAATATATTATAATATAAAAATGAGATAAAATTTACTAAAAAATAATGGGAATTTTAATTTATTAATTAAAAAATCTATTTCCAAGTTATAAATACCAACTACCTCACTTTTCTCAAAAATCATCGTTATGAATATAAATATTATCTATCCCCCAATAATCTTTTTTCTGATAGTTATCCCAAAAAATATAACCTTCTAATAAAATTAATTTTCATGTATATTGATACAATTTAATATATGTTTATAATCATTTAATGAGAAACCACTATAGAATAATTCATTTATGATTCAAAAACCCCACTTTAATTTTGGAATGTACAATAATATAATTTAAAAATATATATCTCTAATAGAAACATCTTTGAGAAACAATATTTCATATTTTTTTATTTTATAATCTGAATATCTTATTTAAAACTACAAATAATAAATGTTCCATAATAATTGTAATATACTAAAATTATAAACCAATTAATTATTCTTCCATATTTGGATATAATACATATTTATTTATAGATGAAAACCATTCTTATGTTCATTTTCATAGTCCTTTTTCAACCCAATAGAAAACGGAAAATTGTTATGATAACATCATTCATAAAAATATAAAATCATCAAAAATGAATATGAAATCTCTTAAGACACATTAATTTTTAACTTATAATAATTTAATTTCATAACATGAATCACTTTATTCAAACCTTGGTAATTCATGACCACTTTATAATGAGGTTATCTAACCTAATTTGTTTAAATTATGTTTAAATACTTCATAATGATTCACTAGAGTGAATGTGAATTAACCATATCATATCCACTAAGAGTTTCAGACTAGTTATACAATTAGTAACCTTTTTGGATCAATAGGAGGCAATTGAGTTAATACCGAATTTTCCCTTTTTATGGTTTATACCCATATGTATATTTTCAATAGAGTGTGAATCCACTTGTAGTACCAATAATGGGATATAATTTCAATGATAACAACACATTCTATACTATACCAAAACATCGGTATATTATCCACTAATTAGAATTATAACAAAGTCTAATCCAAGGGCTTTCACTAAAAAAAATTTATCATAAAGAAATAACAAAAAAAATAAAAAAATAACTTAAAATTAATTTGATATAAACTATTGTGCCCAAGACTGAAAATCTTTTGTCTAATACTAATTATTATTTTTATATTAAATTTGACACCAATTAATATGAGAAAAGATAATATTTTATAAATCAGAAGTTAATTTTACATTCGAAAATAATATCACATATCTCAACAAAATTTGTGGTTTATTTTATCTGAGGACTAACTATATGAGTAATATAATTTAAAAAACATTTCAACTTTTTTCAATAATGCATGTCCTCTATACTCGCTCCGAAAATTTCAACAATTTATAATTATCTTTACATCCCTTGTTAAGGAATCATAAGAAACGAGAGACGTCAAATTTCTTGAAAATAAACAATTACCAACATTCCAAAAATAGTTAAATCATAAATATATGTGAAAACATGGGAATTAAGGAAAATTGTGATTAAAATTTTAATATAATGAAAAATAGTTTCTATAAATCATGATAGAAGGATATGGAATCACAAATGAACAGATATATACCATCTCAATAGAGTTCAGAATGATGAGATGAAGAACAAGATCCATTTATCAAAATTATAGGAATGAAAATACACTAAGATGAAAAATGATAACATAAAAATGATTTTTTTCACAAACATCAATATATGGGAATTATAAAATTGTTGATAAACGAAACATACTGGCTTAATTTTGTGAGTAAATAATTGTTCATGATTTCAATTTTGATAAAATAAATTCCGACACATATGATACTAAACTAATGAGATATATCCATAATCAAATTCATTATGTTTAATTAATGAACCCAAATCATCTTTCGGATTTATCATACACAAACCATCTCAAGTTTTTATCACATCAATATCATCAATGGGATTTATAACACCCAATCCATTATAGTATTTTATTAGACTAAAACCATATCTAGGTTTCATTAGACTGAATCCCAATTAGGGATTTATTATACCTAAATAGTCTTAGGGGTTTTTTGGATCGAAAGAATTTAGGGAATAATTAGACCAAAAATTTCATATGGTTTTACCAGAACGACACCATCTCATAACATTACCGAACCCAATCCATCTCATAATGAAAATCCATACACATGGGTTCAATATAAAATATCAATAAAATATCATTAGTTGGAGAAAACATGTTATGAAAATGAGTTGAATATAATTCCAAAATGAAATCAACTAAATTGACCCTAATATTTTCAATCGTTGAAAAAAAACAATCAATAAACCCAAAGGATTATTTTATTTCAAGATTTAAAGGGTGATTTATGGAAAATAATTAATAAGGAAAAAAATAATTTAGTGATTATTTGGAAATGTTTCTCAAATGGTAAATATTTTTTTAGAAAAAACATTTTTTATTTGGATGAAAATATTCGGTCCTTATCACTATTCAAAATTTAATATTTAATTGTTGAAGTATTTTTTTTAAAAAAATTACTTTTAAACGGAACATTAAATTTTATGCCCATGAAATTATATATTGGATTGAAAATTTCATGTGAAAACATTGATAACATAAAAATTAAAAAAAAAATCAACAATATTGGAGAAAAAATTACAAACATTTAAAAAAGGAATGTACAATTAAAGATAAATAATTATATTTTTAAATACGTTTTCAAAAACTTTGTGTCATGAAAAGAACTATTAAAAAATAATTTTTAAATAAAGATAAGTCAAATAAAGGAGTCAAATGAGTAAAAAATATTTTTTTATCAAAAAAATAACGTAATTTTTTTTATTAAATAGTGAACATGGAAATGGTGGAAACGCTGTATTTAAATATGATTTATTTGTTTCATAAAAATGATGCAGTTATTTGAGAAATAAATTCATTGATAAAACAACATTCTAATAATAAAATAAAAATTAAGAAAAATTTGAAATATCATATAAAAAATATAAATAAAATAATTTATCAATCATAGAAGTCTGATTCTCAATTAATGATTTTTTTTAAAATAAATTTAATTTTAATTTAATAAATCCCTTACATAGACCATAATTCATGAACCAAAAGAAAATTTGAATGGGGGATTATGTGGTAGAAATTTAAATCCACATAAAATAGTAATATAATACGTTATTATAAAATTATATTCAAAATTGATCAAATATTATATAAAACAGGGTCAAAAGGAAATATCAGAACTCAATGAACTAGAAATAATTTTCCAAAATTAGTAAAGGTAATGGTAAAGTATGAATAAGAGTGTTTCCATGAAACTAAAATTAAAATATAATTAAAAGAAATATATTTATTAGTCATGAAGTAAATAGGGAACTAAATACACTTAATTAAACAAGATAGTACGCAATATCAAACATGTTGCACAGATTTTAAAATTAGATAAGAAAACCCTTTCCACAATGAATGAATTATACTAAATCACTTCAATGTCATTCAGGCCCAAAAATTTATCTTCAAGGTAACATTGTAAATGATTATCATGGGATAAATTATTGAGAACAATGTCTAATAAACAATATAATAGGATTTAGAAGGATATAAATGATAGAGTTTTAAGGATAAATTTGAAGGAATTGGTGTGGAAAAATCTGCTAGAAGTGTTTCACATTAATAACTGAAGAAATAGTAACTTTTTTGAACACCCATTATTTTTCCAAAATAGAATGACACTATATAAAGATAAATTGCTCATAATGTTATAAATAATAGATTGTGGTGTGGGATAAGGTTTTTCAATCATATACCTCTTATTTAAAAAAATGTTTCATACACATTTAATGTCATTTACCAATAATCTTTTTTGCATTTTACAATATTCATTTCTACCTTTGTAAATATTTTCTAACTATGTAATATATGAATTTCTAAAAAAATATAATATATTGCACACATTCTAAATTTTTTTATATTGAACATAAGTTTATCAATTACTTAGTTCTATTATATTTCTAAATAATAGAGAAATTACTATTATGTTGAAAAATTTATTATATAAAAAACTATTTGGATGAAAATATTGTTTATTAACATTAACTATTATTAATATTATTTAGCTATTAATACCAATTGAATAGATGATAATATATTTATATATAGGTCAATATATTAAATTCTTGTTTTTTAAAATAAATTAATTTATTTTATTATAAAATAACAAAAAAAATATTAATACAATAAATCATTGAAAATAAAACTTTTTATATATTCACCTTTAATGAAATTATTATTAGTAATCATAATTTTATTCCAAAAAATGTAATTGAGCATATTAATTAATATAATCATGGTAATATAATTTATGAAATCAATTTTGAAAAATTTAAAATATGTAATTGATGAAAATTATTTTTTAATATAAATGAACAAGACATGTTTTTAAAGAAAATCAATACATATTTCTTCAAAACATTATACAATGTCATAATGTATTTCACAACATATTTTTAAATGATTTATTTTACATAATAAATAAATATTTTCTCTATATTAATATTTAATGAAATAATTAATTCATTATCATATTATGATAATGACATTAAAGAGATGATATTAGTGAAACCTATAATTTTTTACTATTTATCTATAAATACATTATTTTTTAGAAAATATAAAAAAACCATAATATAACATTGATTTGTTACATCAATAAATGATGTTTATTTTTTAAAATTAAAATTCTAAAACATTATCAATTTCTAATTTTAATAAAATCTAATACATACAAATGAAAACATGTTGAATTTAAAATATGTTTTCAAAACATTGAGTTTATTTTATCCAATTTTGATTGAATTTATAAGTGATTACAATAATTTTTACCAACAATAGGTTTTATTATTGTAATAATTCATAATAATAAATATTTAATGTCTCATTTTAGTTTAGTGTTTCATTTAAAACACAATATTAGTGATAATATTAATTTAAAGGATAATAAATCTTGGGTTATTAATGTAGTGGTGGATTATTTTCTATACGGTTTAGAATCATGGTGAGGTTGTAAATAAAATTATTTAAGAGGAATTGGTTCATGTTATATTGAATTTATTCATTTGTTAACATTTCCATGGTAATAAGATGATGTCGGTTTTATTGTAGTTTCATGATGGTTTGGAATATATTTTGTAATAATGAATATCATAATGACTATGAGATGATATTTAATAATATATGTCAGTTAATGAATTATTAATGAGGAAAAATAATGTGTAATGTCTGGGATAAATATTTATTTCTTGATATGGAACTATTGGTTATTAAAAATGGGTAAATATGTATAAAAATTATTGTTATGTGGTTGGTATATTATTAAATCAGAAACTGATAGATAATATTATTAAATGGGAATATGATGTTGTTATTGATGATTTATGTGAAATTATGGGGATTGTTAATGGTACATTGTGGAAAAAGTGTTGTTTGTTATTGGTTCTAGATGTGCTATAATTATGATGTGTATTAGTATCATTTTTTTGTTATTAACCTTGTGGATGGACTTGTGTGCTACTGTGATATATGTTTTATTTTACATGAGATTTTTTACACAACCCAAAAAAGTTAAATTACTTTATGAATTTAGAAATCTTTTAGTAACATGTATCACCATAATATATTGGTTAGAAAGGGAGTGTAAAGTTGACTACTCCTTCTATATCAGTCTCCCTTCCAGGTTTAGTAAAATCTATAATGGATCATATTTGGTAAATGTAAAAATTATTTAAAAATATTTGGTTGTAGTATGTAATATTTTTATTAACATGGGTCTGTGGTTGTGATATGATTCTTGCTGTGTGTTATGTATTGTAGGAGGGGAATGGGGTTGATTTTCATCTTATTATTAATACCCTACTATGATGGAAATTTTATCATCAATTAGAGAACAAATATTTGGTTGCAGTTTTGATGTGTTTTGTGGTATGTGGTTATGATATGGTATATCATGTATGATGGAATGGTTCTAAAAGGGATTATAGTATATGATGTTATTGGGGAATGAGAGAGAAAACTGAATGTAAATGTGGTTGAGGACTATCATCATTTTAAATTCATTCAATACCATGCTATTATATTTAGATGTAAAAAATGGGTGATGGAGTTTGGGTGATTTTAGGGTAAAATATGATCTATTATAGGTGCACAATTATTTTGATATTTTCCCACTAATGAAGCTCTATGGTTGTTACACATATTCAAGAGAGGTATAAGGAGGATACTATTATATATATTGTTATTATCACCCATATATATAAATCTATTTCTATTTCACTAAGATGGAAAGAGTGGTCAACCTGTATATTACATGCATGAGGCTTGGTTCTACAATAAGAATCATTGTTTTAGGAGTTTATTTTGGTATTTCAAATTTAGAGACATGTTATATGATATTTATATGTATTATGGGATGTTGGTTTTTATTTCAAACGATGGAGTGTATTTGTTTATATATATATATATATATAATTTTCTTCATAGGATTATGATTGAAATGCCTCATATTTTTTTGTTTAATTCCCTCAACTATAGTCTTTGACAAAAGTCTTATTAGTGGTGGTATTTAGGGGTCACAACCATCTATACATGTGGTCTAAAAACACGTCCTTAAGGGGGAATGTAATGGAAAAGTGTTATCAATGATACAGTTGAGATTTTTAGTGGATTTTTGAGTTTGTAAGTAGTGGGGATTGTGTGGGTATCGTAGGGGAATAATATTAATTGAACATACAACGTGATATAGTAAGAAACATTGACTATTACTCTTGGTATTAGATCCCTTTGTGATCTATCAAATGTGCCTTAATCATAACAAATACCATAGATGGGATAATGATTATTGGATTTTAGTGAACTAGGATAGGTATATGCATCATGTTTTCATGTGTTTTAATTGAGTTGAGTTTGGAAGAAGGTCAAAATGAATATGATTAAATGATCCTTGATAAATTCCATGTTACTATACATCCGAGTTTATTTTCCTATATATAATGAGATATTCCTCATGGTTGGTGTCCACATGTGTTATATATTGAAGTCATGAAATAAGATGTTTATACTAACTATAAGAGAGTTGACCTGGATAAGGAGGATATGTCTTAGATAATGATTCAAAATGACTTCTAGTCTAAGGGTTTGGAAAATTTTCAGGGGATTTTATATGATCTAGAGAAATATTATTGGGTGAAGGAGATTATGATTGTATCCAATTTGAAACATTATAGGATATAGAATTGGCACCCTTAGTAAATAGTATTATGATGTGAGTTTCATTCTAGTGGTTTATTCAATTCATCATGTACCAAGATGCTTCAATGATTTCATGGGATTTTTTTCATATTTAGTTCAATATAGATATATTTCCATCAATGGTGAACAAAGAATAAAATCATGAGTTTCTTATTATTCAGTCAATGATCCTTATCATGTAGGAGCACATGATTTGACTAAGGGATATTCTCTTATTTCCCCCAATAATTTTCCAAATGAGGAGAATAATGAATTGAATTTTTAGGTGGTGTTGTATCCATATATTCAGTTTAAGGCTACCACATTTAAATTTCCTATATATATGGATGTAAAAAATAAGGAAAATGGTGGCTGAGAGTATTGATTTATAATTGGTATCACCTCAAATAAGATTCATTATGAGTTCACAAGAAGAATAGACAATGAATTGGGGTCGTGTCTATTTGGGTAGTCATGTTTTTAATATATAGCAGCTATATTTAGAAGTTATCATTATGTTTTTAAATATATCTTATTTTCTATGCATCCAATAGAAGATCCTTACTTTTTTGATTCACATATGGAGGTCTTGTTCATCTTCAATTCATTTTATTGACAATTCACTACTGGAAAAAAGGAATATACCCACGGTTCAAAACCGTGGGTATAGCCCCCAAAACCGTGGGTATAGGCTATACCCACGGTTTTGGGAACCGTGGGCTGGAACGCCGTCGGTATAGGTCCCCAGCCTATACCCACGGTTTTCCAAAACCGTGGGTATTGGTGTTCTGCCACCGTGTCAACAAAACATTCCCAATTGCGACGGTGTCAATGGCTTTTACCCACGGTTTCAAAACCGTGGGTATTGATCCTAAAATAAAGCTGCAGGCGGGTTTCGATCCCATGACCTCTTCGCTGCAAAGTACCGCGTCTAACCACTACCCTACTATCAATTATGTGTATATATATTTATATTTAGTTAAATATAGTTATATAAACCGTGGGTATAGAGGGAAGAACCGTAGGTATAGGACTCCCGCCAAAAACAAAATGTGTGCGCGGAAAAAAAAAAATTCCCGCGCACACATGGGAAACCTATACCCACGGTTTTTCAAAACCGTGGGTATAGGTTTTATATCCTATACCTATCCCCATGGTTTTCCTCAAAACCGTGGGGATAGGTACCCCTATACCCACGGTTCTTGAAAACCGTGGGGATAGGTCAATTTTCAAGACCTATCCCCACGGTTTTGAGGAAAACAGTGGGGATATGTCCATTTTCCAGTAGTGATTCATGGACGTTAGCATGGCCTATGTGGTTATTTAATTTTACATCATCAGATGTAGTTTCATTTTATTCCTTAATAAAGTCCAGTTTGGTGGTATTTTCATTCATTAGGGAATATGGGGAGGTAGAAGAGTACATCGTGATTCCACCTGTTATCTGGGACATCAGGATGAGTGTGGCCATGTAGGTGGTAATCCATATGGATAGTGAGGTATATAATATTCCATGTATAGATAAAAACCCTAGATATTCTTGTTCCAAGTGGCATAGAAATTATTTTAGGTACAATATTCTTGTGATGTATGAGGTATTTTAGTTTATTTGATTATGATGTTTTCTTTCCATTATTCAACCCGCTCTGGTCTCAGTCCTATAAATCAAGGAAGAGAGGCACTTAATAGTCCTACACCAGTTAGAGTCTAGTTTTTTCTTCTTGATATTTTCTATGGTTATGAGAATATTATGGGGAAACACCAATCAAAATGGGATTTCATATTATTTCATAAACAACTAAATAAAGTCATCCATGACATGGATCAACTACATTATAAAGAATAATTTATCAATTTTTTATAGGAGAATTATTTTTCAGGATGTGGGGGATATTTCAAGGTGTTCGTTGGTAGGAAGTAGAATTATATGGGTTATAAGAACATATATCCTATTTTTACAAACTTATAAGAGTTTTTTGAGTTATGTAGGGGCACTTGTGGTGGAGACTCATAGAATTGATGAGGTGTTTCATAATGTTTTTCTAGAATATGTCACGACACTACTACCCTTATCTAATTAAAATTTTAGGATAACATTGTATATTAGTGAATCATTAGTCTTAAAAGATACTTGTTATATTTCACCCTCTGAGTAGTGGGAGTTTAGGATTCAAATTAATGATTGTTGTAGAAGTGATTCATATGGAATATTGTATCACAATGGAATTTTATGTTATTGTTATATAATAAAAAAGATGTTGAACTGAGGATTTGTATATAATTCCTTTAATTTAATCTATAAATGATTAATATCCATTCCCCGTCTATGGATAGATGATTTTTTTTATCATCTAAATGGATATTTTTTTTTCAAAGATTGACTTATTTCATGGTATCATTTTAAGATAGTGAATAAAAAGGGAGTCATGGTGACTAATTTCTTGTGTTATTATGGTCTCTTATGGTTCATAGATATTAAATTCGATATCAAGAACCCAACAATATTTCCATTTAACTCATGAAAATCATTTTTATTGAGTTATCATATCTATTCATGGTCATGTTTGTTGATGGCATGCTCATGTATTGGACGTTGTAGAGGGTTATTGTGAGAATCATAGTGCGATTCTAAAAGTATTTAAAAACGATTATCTATGTGAAAAGTAATCTCAATTATATTTTTGTACGCATGAGGTTCATTTTCATTGGAAGTTGGTGTCTTAATATGGACTAATATTTTATCATTCAAAGATAGAGTCTATTGTTTCATTTGAAGCACTGAAGAATGTTTTCGAGCTCTATAGTTTAGATAGTATCATGGGATATGATAAGAGGATAATGTTTAGTTTCTCTTAGATTATTTCACCATTATAATCCTTGAAACCACTATATATTCAATAGATGTGTGAGATGATTTAATATGGTTTTTTCTAAAATGAGGTGTATTTTCTCTATGTGAATTTTTTTTATGAATTTATAGAAGTGTAGATGTTTTAATGTTATCATTAAGAGGGATTTTAATTTCAATATGGATTTCAAATAATTTTTTCTTGAATAAAATTTAATTGGTTACATAATGTATGATATAAAATGGTGTTAAATGGATTATCACCTACTCTTTCTCCCAAAGGACTATTTTTAACTTTATAAAAAAATTCCTCAAAATAATCTGACATCCTAACTAGGAGAACATTTAATTCATTTTTATTATGAGGTTGAACCAATTTTTATACGATATAGATGGATTATGATAATAAGATTCTTGATTTATAAAAAGGGGATATTTCATACGATTTTGATGGGCGTTTGATGGGGTATATTTCATATTATTTATACTTGATTTATGAGATGATCATCTTATCGGTGTTTTATTCATGTACTTTTATTAATGATATTATAACCCATTTAGACATGTATGTGATTCAGTAGTCCATGATAACAATATTCACACTCTTATAATATGATAATAATTACTATGACCTTGTTAAACTATGGGAGATAATAGACATGGTCCAATTAGACTGTGGGAGTTTACCAACTAATTATTTCAGTTTTGTATATCTTAGAATGTTCCATTTCTAGACCTAGGTATTATCCCATTATTGATGATTACCAATAACAACATTTTAGGGGTTCTTCCCTCAATGTGTTTATATCAACAAGACCTTGTTTCGTTTTATGGAAATAATCATTTTTTAATTCATTTTATTATTGATATTATTGGTCCTACACATGTTTATTTTCAACATCAGTTATGGTTTTGGTTTATTTCCAAGATTTTTTCTAAAATGGTACCAGAGGGTTTGTTTATTTGAATATAAATTGAGGTTTTCATCTAAAAATTATTTGATGAAATTGAAAATAGGATGAAAATGAATTAGTTTCTCTCATGAATTATAAATTATTACATATTTATTTTTATATAGTTTTTAGGGAATAATATATTATTTATGTTTGGGTTTAAAATTATGGATCTAAATTGTAATTTTCTCATGTACATTTTAATGGTTTTACCTTATCTTATGACATAATGTAAAAAATGTGATACTGATCTTCATAATGATGGGTCATATAGAAAACATATTTTATTAAATATGATAAAATATATAATTAATTTATTATTGAAGGAACATCATAGACTATATGATCGAATCCTATATGGAATGTTTAGTTCACAACATTCATATAAATAGTAGTGTTTATATGAAACTTCCTTGCAATTTATTTTAGGTGATATAGTTTCGATATCATGTTCAATTTTTATTGTTTATTTTTTTGAATATTATGACATGGTAGGTGACCATAGTCTTACTTGGTGATGATGATGTTGTTGTTCAGGATATTATCTTCTTTATGGATACATAATGTACAAATTAATTCAGAAACCTTAATTTTATTCTATTATATGGTTGAATATATATATATATATATACTTTTTACTATTAGTTTTATGTTGAGTTGTTAAAATTGTTCTACTTTTGAATGAGAATGTTCACCATTTTTTATTATCACCCTTTTATGATTTTAATATGGTTTATGATCTGTTTATTTTATATTACTATCATGTATCTGATTACTAATATTCAATGGATTCTGAACTATTGTGTGATGTCATAATCTTAAATGTTTTCATTAATAGAATGAATTTTTTATGAGGGTTATTTCATTATAATGTTTATATGAATGAGACGTATGAATTATTTACTTGCTTGTTTGGATCAGGAATGCCCTTTTCTCCAAGATTTTGGTCAATCCAAGTTAAGTTTTTGGTCATCTTGGGCTATCTCCTTATAAAAAAATTATTATTTTTACTATGTAATATAATGGTTTTGTAGATTATGTGATTATGATGATGATACACAGTGTCGGTCATTGATGGTTGAGGGAGGGAATGAATTATATTTCCTTCTTTTTGACAATACCATACTATGATCGGGATGTGATATGAAATTAAATTATTGATATGTGTTTATGTATATGATTATGTATGTGCTATGTGTTTATTATAATGGATATGATTTATGATGATATATCTAATGATGGAATGGATTCAACTTATATTTTTCAATGGGTAATAATATCTACAAACATATGGGTAAGTGGTTACATTAAATCTTTATGATACATTGTTTTGATAAAATTTTATTATATATAGAAGTGATAGTGGGTGCGTTATTGTAGGATATGATGTGTGATATATTACATATTATAGGTTCATGTTTGTTTTCTATATTATTCACTAAGGCATTAGTATCCTTCTTCTACATTTTTAGAATAGGTTCATCGGAGGATCCTATAGAGTAAATGTGTATACTCATATTAATATTATATATATATATATAGCCAATATTTATTATCTAAGAGGGATTCGATGAATGAGATAGATATTAATAACTCAATTCCTGGTGATACATTCAGATTAAATTCCATAGGAGTTTAATTTTTATATTTATTTTTTTAAGACATATTTCAAAATAAAATCTACATGCATTGTGTGATATCTGTTTTTGTTTTACATTATAAAGTGCATTTTAGATTTTCATTATATGTTCCCCAGATTATATGGGTAATCCAACCTATTTTTATAAATAATACCCATGGAGATAGTCTTTAACTTATGGCCTTTTAGATGTGGTTTCTTCATTCACAATCATCATCACTACTTGTCCATAAGGGGTTTTTAGTGGGCTTGGGTAGTGATATACATTTTTATCATAGACTATAATATTACATAATATTTTATTTTGTTCTTATGTGTATATTTATTTATACCAAAAGAATATAAAATATATAGAAAATACATTTATGAATATTCAATTTATTTGGAGAGATTTTACATCACTGTCCATAAAAGAAGAAACATTTGATATCACTTTCTGCTGATAACATGAAATATGTAGTAGCTGGAAGTTGTTGCATTTAATTGTTGTGGATTAAACACACACTCATTTATTTCCAATGAGTTTCAGTTAATATTTTATTCTCTATTTATGTACCAATTCAATTTCATTATTTATGAATACAACACACCCTTGACATGGAATACATAAAGATATACATCACAACTTCTATTATAATCACATGAAAATTATATATATTATTCACAATTTATTTATAATAAAAAATCTGCATGATTATAGATTTAAAACGGCCTAAAATTTTGAAATATTGAAATACATTAAACTGTGGATGGGTATGATCAATATTAATTTATCCTAATCTGTCATTCTGATGTTTTTATCTTTATACTGAAAAACTCTTTTTTTTGGGAGGAGGTAAATAATTTATATGATCATGAGTAATATTTTAGTTTTTTAATTTAATTATATTATGATTAAATTATATGTTTTGACACTCACACACTATAATTTTTAGGTGGAGGTCTCTAAGAATGGTATCATATTATTCCAATTCAATATTGGAATTATAACTTTTGAGATATATTCCCTACCTTGGAAATTTATAGATCCAGTTAGTACTTATATCTAGTATGATATATGAGATTTATTTTTGAGACGATTAATTATAAAAATACATAGTTTAATTATTGTAATGTCTTGTCATTCCATATGGAATGTTTGAAGATGTTATTGTGATAGAAACATGATACATTCAATTATAGAAGTGGATATTACAATAAGATATTGGTCTTCTGATCTGTGCTAGTTGAAGATGTTGTCTTGATAAGAACGTGTAATTATAATACATAATTTTCATATAATTCCATGTATATAACATGATTTTGAAACTATTTAATAATCATCGTGGTATGATTTTTTGATTATGAAAAACTAATAAGATGTGTTTTCATTCCAGAACTTTTGTAGCTTCTGATTTGTGTATTGATCCCACTACCACATTAGATAAAGAGTGATGTATTATGCGGAAAAAATGTCATATTCTTCAATAATATATATTTAAGAGTTTACATATTTTTACCTATCATTCCGTCATATGTGATCACATTATTTTTTGTTATTTATATTTTATATATTCCATTTACATTATTTTATCCCGGTAATTTGTATATTTTGGATCCTTTGTATACCAATTGGAAAACTCTTGCAAGAGGAAAATCCCATCTTGGTTGACCCTCATCTAATAAAATGAATGGTAATACACTAAACCTCTCTAAGATTATATAAGTCTAATGGATGTTGTCACAATGTTAATAATGTAAGAATATTCTCTTTCTAGGAACCTTTCAATGATCAAGTACACAAGTTTAATATGAGACATACTCCTATATCACACGAAATTAATATTGTATAATAGACTATGTGGTATACTTTTTGGATCATCCAACACACTAAACCCATTTCTGTCTCTTGGTATGATTTCAAATATCAATACTAAATCATTCCAGTGATCACCTTAATATTTTTCCAAAACAAAATACTCCATGATCAACAACGATTTTTGATAACTCAAATTCATAATTTGAGGATAGAATTATTATTTAACATTATGAATATATAAAACAAATTTTCAATGGATTATGAATAATATACATGTAACTTTTTAACACGATACATTTCATATTCTCAAAATCCCTTATGAATATTAATAAATCCATAAATAAGCACTTTATAAATAATATCCCACATGATAGACCGTATGTGAATCCATATGATCTATACGCTTTTATATTCCTATGAAAATATTGAAATCCCTATGTAATTCATACTATATCTTTATATCAGTATACCAATAAATGAACCACTCAAATTTTTTAGTGAGTAATGTCTATAACGAAAACATATTAGATTTATTGTGATCCAATGAAATAATTTTCATAATGTTCAACTCTTTTAATAATATACTAAAACACATATCCTTCACCAAATTAAATTTGATGGTGTTAATAACTTTTTTACCAACATAGAAATCATTTTATGATTATAATAATCATCATGAAAACATTCCATTAAAAATTTAATTGAGAATTTTTTTTAATAATATATATCTGTCTTAAATAAATTTTATTACCCCTGAGGACTAAACTATTTTAGGCTATAAAGATAAATTTACATCGAATTTGATAGTTTTAGTATTTTATTTGTTAAACATTGAAATTATCTATGTATGAATGATCTCCTAATAGCCACATAAACAATTTAAATTTATAATATCGTGATGTAATTCAAAAACACATATATGTTATGAAATATAACATATTAATTATAATGGGAATACTTTATATATAAAATATTAACACACATATCACAGGAAGTGTTATATATATAGAGAAATATGTCTAAGAGAACATTTTATATTAGAAATTACACCCATACCGGGAATAATTAACATTTTCTATGATATATTAATGAATATTTTGGATAAAATATTTATTCATAGCTAATTTTTCAATCATATAATTTTTAAAAAAAATTTATTTAATTTTTTCAAAACAGAACCACGATTACCAGAAACACCATATCCTTTATTGAGAATAATAGTTTTTTACCATAAAAAAATCTTATCATATAAGACTAAAAAATGAAAATAAAAAATATTTATTCTTATCCATCAAAACATTAATGAAATATTTTATATATAACTCTTAGATGTAAAAAACCTTTATTTATTAATTTACTAGATTGTTTATAATATAACCATCAATACATATACTTCATTGAACATCCTAAACATATTTAAAATACCAATATATGGTTAAGTTTCTTTCAAAATCCCTTTAATATAGATTAATTGAATTATATAACATTAATACATAATGTCAACCCCATATAGTGCTTCTTATAACCTTTTAGGTATTTTGGGAATTTCCACTTCTAATATTTGTGTTTGAGAGAATGATATAACTTCCCCAACGTCCTAATAGTTCCCTTTTGTTTCAATTATTGAGGATGACTATTCAACCTAATAATATATTTCATCAAACATACACCATTAACCATATTTTAATCATAAAAAAACACAAGATCCTATATATTCCATGTCTGAACATACAATACTCAACATATTTGAAATGTCATTAAACTTTTTGTAGAAATCATTCATGTAACAGATTATATTGAACTATTACAACCATGATAGTTGTGTTTGTAAAACAATGTTCATATCCTTATAAATACATTATGGATTCCATAATCTCTTCATGTAATTTACACTCCAAATCATATTGAGTACAAGATTGTAGACGCAGATTCGATCAATCATCACATATCTAATCAATTCCTTTGATGAATTATACCTCTCATAAAATTATTATTCTTCAAATATCCTATTTAGTTTATTTAATTTATTTAATGTATCTATATTCTCATTTTTTATTGGAAAATTGTTTTTTATGGATATAATAATGTGGGTGTATTAATCTTATAAAACTATTAAATTATATTCATAGGCATTTAGGTTTGTTTTTTAATGACATCAGCAATTAGCTCCATCGAATGGTGTTACAATAAAACATATATTTTACCTATTAATTAAGAATGATTCTACTTTATTTGTATGAATCTATTATGATTATTATATTATTCTTATCTTATTCCTTTATTGAACTGAATATTATTTTCAATGATGATCATTACATTATAACTATAATAGATTCTTTTATAAGGAACATGGTTTATATTCATCTAATATAGACATTTATTAAATAAACTTCACTAGATTGAAAACCATATTTAAATTATATCATATTTAATTATTCTAATGATAAATATTTTAAGGGGTAATTAGTCAAATTTAGTGTTAATTTTTTCATTTATCTATTTAGGTATAATATCATGTTAATAAAATAATATATGAAACATGGATATTTGAGTGGAATATATTTTTCTAAATCCACCATATGATATATTCCAAAAAAATGTCACTAGAATCCTAAACATGTGTGTTTCCAATAGAATTATAACCCACAAAATATACAATATATTGTTCATAATCCTATTAAGCTCACTAGTAACATTATTTTCATTCACATTCTATTACATGGGCATTATACTATGATAGAACCTACTTATTTGAAAAATTATGGTCTTCAAAAGTGGTTTTTATCAGACCACAGATGCCATTTAGTCTATTGATTAATAAATTTTGGAAAGTAAAAGTTCTTGATTAATTTTAAATTACTGAGGTGTATAATTTTTAAATTTAAATTTTTTTCCTATAAGGAATATGCGTGAGAGATAATATCCTTTTATAAAATTATTATTAACAAAAAGGGATAAAAAATTATGAGTGTAAAACCAAATTAAAATGATAATTAAAAAGAGACAAAAAAAATTAATTAAAATAAATGTAATGGATAATAATCAATGGATGGTCCATAATATATAAATAAATATTTTATTCATGATTTATTTTAATCAATTGAAATTAAATAATTCAAAAATTAACGATTTGTTTTTGTGGTCAATACCAATAACTCTACCTAATTCGATCTGAATTTCATTACCCGAGAGGTTGATTAACTATGGTGAGAAATGAAAAATATTTACAATAAAATAGTGAACTAAATAAATATTGTTAATTTAATTTTTTCAATGAATTTGAATAACTAACATTATTCTTTTTCATGGACACATTAGAGAATAAGGATAAGATAAGATTTGACCATTGTATAATTCATAAGGATTTATCTATCTACATTTTCTTTATCAAATCTCGATGCAACAATGATGACCACCATAATAACTTTTACAGATCATATTAGGGGTATTTTTATGTACATTTATTATTTTATATAAACATATTTTAAAACAAACAATATTTTCTCACAAGATCTATGAATCATGTCCCTCCTCAGATATCCACTCCACTTTGTACCTTCTTCATATAGATGAGAATAACAGGATTCTATCAAGTTATATAATGGTTCCACATAATTCCACATCGCCTAACAATGACCCAACAATATCCCAACCATGCTACCCAATGTTGTGGATTTCTCAATTCAGCAGTGATGTGTCATTTCTATTCTCAATTATCTCTAGTGACTTGTTGTGTCCAAGTTGTATTTAAACACACAAGAGAAGTCAATAAATCATTTTTACATTTCATTTATACCTAAATTGTATTTAATTATGGTTTAAATTTGATATTGGGTTATATAATATTAAATTGACTTTTATCAATTTAATTATGTTTCTATAGAATCATAAAGGGTCCATTATTTGTGTGATAACATCTCTATTATATCCACTAATTTTATGATGGTAATGATTTAATAATTAGGTCCTTTTGGGTTAAAAAACTATTTTTTTGGTCAGACTTCACATATCATAATATGATTTATTTGTCCATAATTTTACCATAACTGATATATAATTGATGATAAAATTTCATAAACAATTATCTAGATCTATCCTCCCAAAAATAATTGAAATTATATAAAATTCAGTAGTATTATGTCTGTTTATAAATATAATACATGACGTAAAGACAAAAATAATTTATAGTTATCAAATTCCCAAAAAATGGTACATTTTATTATCCTCAAAAAACAAATTTTATAAAAAATTTAATAAAATGTATACCCTTTAATAATAGAATATCAAAACCAATAATGTTAATAAAACATAATTTAAATTGAATATTAGTAAATTTTAGTATATTCATACGTCCTATGTATTGAATCATTCATCATTATTTATTTAGCACTCCAATTCAAATTATAACCCATTATAATTTTTTAAACATTCCATAGACATGCATTTCCCATATTTTGTAATATGCATCCAAAAACATTACACCCAGTAATAAAAAATAAGGTAATTTTTTTGGTTTTCCCAATATCAAGTGTTTTAACATTATACACAGTCTTGCACCTTATTTATGTATTCATTTTAGATAATTCAAAATACACCAACCATGATGAATTTTAAATAAGGATATAATCTATTTGAGGATAGAAATGGTTATTTCATGATGCAATTATTAAATATAAAGGCATCAAAATGGGGGATAATTATTTATGTACAAATTTAGACTCTCTATTTAATATTAATGAAAACAATTCCCCCTAATCTAGATGAAAATAAATTATCTCCATTAAATATCCTACTCTGTTTAAGGATTATCATCTTTAATACTCAAACACAATGATATTATTTTGTTTCCTCCTTTTCTTTAAATTTTTATTTGATTTTTCAACAGAAATTATAAAAGATAAATATCTTACACCCATCAAACAAAAATTTATTGATCTCATCATGATACTTATTTTATTATTTTAAATATTATCACAAGATGAGTATGATTGGTCATCAAAACATTTGAGATAAAATAAATTATTTAAATATTCTTCTTAAAATGATAGAGTGATAAACTTAGAATAATTTAAAAGAACATGAATCAAATTTACTTATAACCAATTGAATCTCAACATCTTTTCTTCATATGAATTATATATATGGAATAAAAATTTCTAAGATACAATCCAATATTTTACTAATTTTTAAAATGATATAGGAATCAATAAATAATGATGTATTTACGGTCTTGAAAATTCCTCATTCATGATGATGAAAATTCCATCAAATTCAGTAATGGAACGAAATAAAAATCTAAAGAATGATTTAAAATAGAACACTGGAGAATAAAAATAATTACAGTATGATAATCCTTTGAAATACTGAATTTTGGTATTGGTTAATGGAAGGAATTATCCATAGACAGAGTAGTCTATAGAATGATTCATGTTCTCTCTATATCCCCTGAATGAGGACATTTGCTGACATAGGATGGAAAAATCCATTATGCATACAGTTATAGTGAACTATGTATTTATAATAATTACAAAGAGGGTGTCCATCCCCTGTGAACCATGTCGTTGAAAAAAATTAAGGAATATAATTATTCCCCCATGTACAACTTCCCATGTATATAATATCCCCTATACATCAATCAGTTTGCTGGATGAGGTTGAATCCTAGGGCCTGAAAATGATACCTCATGTAGATAAAGTCATCCACTGGTCAAGGATTACTCCATGGGAATCATATAAAGTTTATTTCTGGCCCATTTATCCAATTTTCAGCTCCCCAATAAATAAAACCTACGGGGTCAAAAAATTAAAATATTGAGAGTGGAAAACGCTCCAAAGTACGATCGAAAAAAGGGATGAAGCATGTAGAAAAACATAAAGGGCCTCGAAAAAATACCCTCCTTAACCAAACAAATTTTACAAAACTTTCCCATAGACAATATATGGGTGGAAAATCAAATAATACATCCCATTAAACTAATGTGGAAGTCCCTCTTTAAAATAAAAGAGGAAGAGGTAGTGTTGTTCGCGAAAATGAGGCATCATCTTCTAACATAGAAAATGAATAAAAAATGGACTGTAAACCCCCTATACAGAATACAATATTCATTCTTCTTATAAAAATTATGGTTTTTGGACCCCCTGTGTTTAAGAGAGATTCTGGACACCCTTATGTGGACTATTATTCGTTAACGCGCCTATGCAGGAAAAAATTTACTGACAACTCCTAGTCGGAAAGCAGTTCACGACTATGTCATATGTGTAACAACCCGAGAATTATTGAAAAATATTCTTCTTAATTTCATTAATGTCTTCTATTTTACGCTACACCAAAAGGATCTTGTACATCACGCATCCTTTACTTGCCTTTCATTACACGCAAGCGCGACCTTCCGTGATAGCGTGTTTTGTATGCAATACCCAGTTTCTCTAAACAATGATATTCTATTAAAATATTATTAAAACTAGCTATTATGAATAGTAATAACCACTTTTTGAAATTTTTTAAATTTTATTTTTCAAAATGGACTTCATTTTTGGATTCGGAATATCGAAATTATATTAGGGTGAAATTTTGTTACTTTTCGGATAACATTCAATTTCTGATGAATAGTGAAAATTACTAAATTTTAATTAAAAACAACCTTTTTAATAGAAATAATTAATAGTGATAAATTATTAATTTGAGTGGTTTCAAAGTATATATAGAATATATTTTTACAATTTAATACAATGTTGGTCATTGGATGTAATTTCTCATTTAAACTAGACATAAACAAGTGTCAATTTTTTGATAGTTATTATCTCCAAAAAACACACTATTGGTTTTGACGACGGGAATTAATTTTTAAATTAATTAATGAAACTGATATGTTTTTTATTTGGTAAAATAGACATATTTTTTGAGTTCATAATATCAAATATAGCTTAGGCCTAATTTTTGATATTTTTTTGGAAACTTTCATTTTTTGATTAATAGTGAAAACACTAAGTGGTAGTTAAAAAAATGGATTTTTCATAAAACATAATTTTACTGCTTCTGTGAGTGGAATTTCAAAAATCCGAGAGACACGGTTGATGTCAGTAAGTATAATGTGGTTCAATGAGATGAAAATAAATTTTGGTGAATAGTAACATTTTACTTTTTTTTACCATGGTTAAAAGTAAATAGTGTAATTAAGGGTAAAAATGATATTATTATTACCCTAACACATGTCCTAATTATATTGGATAAGTGTAATTAGTCCAGAAAAAAACCTTAGGAATAAAATATGACCATTTAGTCCCACTTGGATTAGATTAGGACATTTATTATTAATTTATTTAAAGAAGGGTTGAAATAGGTAAAATCAAAGTTTAATAAGTATATAATTTTTAATATAGGGTTATACATAAAATTAAACTATAAATATTCATTATAAAGATAAAAAGATTTCCTACATAATGATATTTTATTTTTAATTTTTAGACCTTAAATAATTTAATTTATTTATGACACAAAGATGATGCAGTAATTATCTTATTAATGAAATATTGACATAATTGATGTTATAAATAACCAAATAAATATAATTTTTGCCTTTTTATGAATTAAACTAATTTTTTAGGTTAATATGACATGTTATTATTGATTTAATTAATTTTTTTCGAACTATTCATTCTGTTATGATTTTCACAAAAATAAATTACTAAATAGTGTAAAAATTGACATAAAATAGTTTTTAAAACAAATATTATATTAGTAATTGTTATTTTAATCCTAAAAATATACGGTTCGGAAAAATTACTTAGATATGGTTATATATATTAATATTAACCAACTTGGGGTTATTTTGGCTTTTTATAGTAAGTTTATTAACCTTATAGTGTAAGAACACAAAAAGACACGGTAAAAGTAAAATTATCCAACTTAATGTTAAATCTATATGATAAGGTTAAAATAGGAACCTAAACTTGTCTAAATTATATTGGATGAGAGGATTTAGACCCATCCCCACCTTAGCTTCTAAATAAATCAATTTTGAGCTATTTAAAACCGAGTTTGGCTTTATAATAAAATAATATTTCTAGTTATTCCAAAGGTGCCCCTCTCCTCCCTTATAAAAGGGCACCTCCTCCCTCTCCTCCTCACACCACTTCGAGCCTCCATGCTTGGCCATCCCCTGACAAATTCTCTTCTACACTTCCCTAGAAACATCCTAGAGGTCCTCGTCTTCTTCAAAGACCAATTTTAGTTCCCTAAGAGGAGGACTCAAAGAGGCGCCTCAAAGAAGAGGTAATGTCTGTTACCGATTCTTTCAACTTTATTTCTTCTTCCACTTCTTCTTCTTAGGTTGTTTCATTATGAATTAATAAAATAAGTATAAATAATATACTGATATTTTATTATACGTATGAAACAATCCTATTCCACCATCTATCCCTCCTATAGAAAACGAAATCACCGCGCGTGCGTACGTACAGAATACCGTCTCGACGCTGTGGTGTAATCTATTATCCACAACCACCTTACTTGGATGGTTATAATGGTGTACATAATAACTATATATGATTATTGTAAAGTGATATTGATTCTGAAATAGTATACGTACACTCCTATACAATTCCACGATCATGAGAACGATATCATCGCTCGTGCGTACGTACAGACTATCGTCTCCACGACCCGATGAGATTCATTATCCACATTAACCATTCATGAATGATTATAAAGAATATATAATAAGTAATAATGAAATATATGACATAATAATGATACTGTATTTATGTGCATATATATTTATGTTGTCTACTTAATTCCATTCAACTCAATAAGGAAACAAAAATAGCGTTCATGCATACGTACGGCCTACCGTCTCCATGAACGGTGTATATCTTTACATTTACTGGTCTATTATATATATGTATATTCTGAATATATATTATATATAAATCATGTTTTATATTATAGAATTAATTAATCATGATCTAAGTAATCATATGAATAATTACAAGTCAAAACACGGATGACAAATGAAACGATTTGACCCAAAACGCACCTTAACATGGAATTTACAAAATGAAGGGTAATATAAAGTCATAAGTGAACCATATATGATTTCATAACAATGAGTATGATTCTGGAATAAGTCAATGACATTATTTAAATCATTATACAGGAGGTTCAGACACTTATGAAGCAAGTCAAACCTAAGGTATGGGAAAATATCAAAATCTCATTTTTATCCGAGATTGTTTGTACTTTGTTATTTACTGGGGTGTATTTTATCATCCAAGTCCATGTTCCCTAAATATGTAATATTGTTTCCATCCACCTACAATTTTTTAAATCCAATTTTACCTTTCAGTTTGTTTTTAGTAAAGTATATGAAAGGAATCTTTTATCGTTTTTTGTATGAGGTACTTTTTGACTTTTCCTGCAAAAGTACGAGAAAAATGTTTTTTAACTTATACCGCACGAACATATTTTTACAGTTTTATAAAGACTTATTTTCATGATGCTTCCTAATGATATTTCATGACTATTTTGAACAAAATCTTTTTCTTTTAAAAAAGAATGACATTTTGTGAAAATAAATTGATTTTGAAGAAGAAAGGATATTTTCCTAAAGAATTCATTTCAAGTGTTTTATCAAAACCTTTTTACATCTAAGATGACATTATTTCATATGTGTATGTTTCAAGTATAAATTATCTTTGATTTACATTGTTTCAATTTTCTTATTATGAAATTATATCCATTTCTTTTATATGGATTATGTGATTATGGGATGATGTTTGTGAAACCCATTTTATTTATTGGGTTACTATGAAGGATGTATGTTTATTTTGTGGAACAAGTAAAAATGATTTCATTATGAGATAGGTGGGACCTATATCTCCCTCCAATGCATTGGGTAAAGATTTATATCTCATGAGATAGACATGGCTGGAATGGCAAGTTAAACCGGTTCAGCAATACAAGACTGGAACGAGGAGTGAACTCGATTCAGAAAGGGACTTTGTCCACTACGATGGTCTTGGCAGCAATGCCTTGGATACTATGGAAATCATATCATGTGCTTAATGGTTGCCACAATTACATGTTTTATTCCCATGCTATTTTATCATTCATAATGTTTCTTTATGATCTATGCCTTACGTACTTCCATGTTTTGTGTCATTTCTCAAGCTTTTGATGTTTAAACATTATATTCAGGTTTTTAATTTCAAATATATATGGTATGTTTTATTTTATCCATTCATACCCTTACTGAGCATTTGAGCTCACCCTTTTTATGTTTTCTTTTCTCCAGGATATAAAGAAAGGTTTTAGGTAAGAAAAAAAGGGAAGATCTTTATGGGAGTTGTTGAAGATCATTTACCACGATTAGAAGATTACGTTCCAAGTTTCCAAAGACACTAAACTATTACAGTCCTTATGTGACTGTTTTTGTTATGTATTATGTATTCTGTTGTAATGTAATGTCCATGTACTTCAATTTTCGGGTCTCTACAGTTGGTATCAGAGGAAAATATTAGTCAGCCTTTGGAAACTAGGATGCGAAAACATTAGTGAGATCCCTAGAGATATTTCTAAGATATGTCTAGGGATGTCCCTAAGGATAAGTATACGTATAGGATATAGTCCTAGAACTATTGTAATGATATTAGATTAAACCAAAGATGTTATATATTGAAGTTACTCCCCCTTTATTATGATTTTTTCCTCTCACACTATTCTTCTTGGGTTTTAGAGAATGGCAGGAAACACAATCATTCACGATAATGGAGGATATGATGGACAATGGAATGATATTATTCATGAGAAACCTAATTCAATGGGATTTGGATGTCCAAACATCATTATTATGTCGAATCAGCAATCTCAAAATATGATCAATAAAGTAAAATTTGGTAAGTTTCCTAACACAGCTAATAAGAGAAAGATGGAGTTTCATGATGATCATAGAGGAAAGAAAGTTAAATTTACCCTATGTAAATCATTTGGGAAGAGGCATGAAGGAGAATGTTTCAAAGGAACTGGAAGATGATTTGGGTGTGAATAAGAAGGACACAAAGCCAGTAAGTGCAAAGTAAAATGTTCAGTTAACACGAGGGATGACGATAATGGTATTGCTGCGACATCAACAATGGTTAAATGTTTTAAATGTGGACTGTATGGGAATTATGAAAACCAATGACCTAAGGGAAAATCTCATGAAGAGAATCAGTATGGTTGTATGGGTAGTATTTATGTTGATGATGATGAAGAGACTAAAAATGATATGTGAGATGAACGAATTTGTGAATCTCGGTCAACGGTTTAATAATGTAGTGGAATGATTACATGTTTATCACTTGTAATGTTGTATAAGTAATCTCATGGTACTATAAAAATAAAGAGACATCTAAGGATTGTTACACTGTTGTCTTTCCTTGAGTTTTGAAAGTGTATGATTAATGGTACCAATATCCATGAAAGGTTATTCAGATATTTTTGGAATGTAGATGATATGCGCATAATGAAGGGATAAGGAGAAAATAAAATGTTTGATAGTATTCATGAGCTCATGACTGATATAAGGAAATAGTTATATCATGGTTTGAGTATATAGAATTTTGGGTTTTTCGTATGTGGATTGAGTTAACTTTTGACAGAACTCATGTTTTTAATAAGATTAAATGGGTATTTATTTTTCAAGAGAATACATGATTAAGGCCATAGAATATTTGGAATGTGACCAAAAAGACATATCTTATGATATATGGGGATCAAAGATGGTATTACCATGCTTGTTATATGAAATCTCCGGTAATCGTTTTCACTATATTATGAGAGTGGACTACATTATTATGGATAATACTAAAGATTGGAATGGATTATGTTGGACATAAGTTAGTATTGTTTAAGGATAGAAGTTTTTTGATATTATTGATGGGATGTTATAGTAATTTAGTTTTAGAAAAAAGGACAACCTGCAGGACAGGTGACAGCCCATCACGTCAGACAAGGCTGTGGGAATTGAACCCACAACCAAAGTGTGACTAGCCTTTATCGCATACCACTAGCCTACAAGAAGTCCCTGTTTAGTATAAACTAGTTTTATTTTGTTAATAAGTAAGATATATAAAGTATATGTCCATTTTAGGAACCATATATGATTAATCTCAATATAGATGGACTTATGTATTTTTGATAACATTTATAACCTTTTGTTTGAGACAATGGAATGACCCATAATTCTATCACATGATCTGCTAACACATCACGAATAACAAATTCAACTTCATTTCATTAAGGGATGAAGTGGAAATTGTTCAATTAACGAACAACACTGAGATTGTACCAAAATCATGTAAGTATTTCTTTAAATTCATCAACTTTAGGGAAATGATCTTGAAAACCAAAAATGTTGTCCTAGTGCCCTTATATCTAATGAATCAGATGGTACCTTAGATAATCGCAAATCTATGGATTTGTGATTGTTGGCTATTTTAGAGCCATGTTCTCTACCACTCTCCATCAGAACATGATGGATAGATTGTTCTTCCATATCCATATTTTCATCTATGTTCTTTTACGTGGAAACCATGTGATGAGTTAATTTGGGTAACTGTTACATTTCATACATTAGTTTTTAAAGCCATGTTTGGGTATTTCTTTTTACGATTTGGGATTCTATTAAACAATCATTCGAGTAGTAAACCATTTATAACCCCGACGAATTTCGAGGGCGAAATTCATTTTAAGTGGGGAAGAATGTAACACCCCAATATTTTATGAAAAATATTCGTTTTAATTTTATTAATGTCTTCTGTTGTACGCTACACCAAAAGGAGCTTTCACAACACGCACCCTTGACTTGTCTTTAATTACACGCAAGCGTGACCTTCCACGATAGCCTGTGTTGTACGCAATACCGATTTTTGCTAAACAATGATATACTATTAAAATATTATTAAAACTAGCCGTTATGAATAGTAATAATCACTTTTTGAAATTTTGTAAATTTTATTTTTCAAAATGGACTTCATTTTTGGATTCGGAATATCGAAATTAGCTTAGGGTGAAATTTTGTTACTTTTTGGATAACATTCATTTTCTGATGAATAGTGAAAATTAATATATTTTAATTAAAAACAACGTTTTTAATAAAAATAATTAATAGTGATAAATTAGTAATTTGAGTGGTTTTAAATTATATTTTGAATATATTTTTACAATTTAATACAATTTTGGTCATTGGATGTAATTTCACATTTAAACCAGACATAAACAAGTGCCAATCTTTTGATAGTTATTATCTCTTAAGAACAAGCTATTTGTTTTGACGATGGGAATTAATTTTCAAATTAATTAATGTAACTTATATGTATTGAATTTTGTAAAATAGACATCATTTTTGAGTTCATAATATCAAATATAGCATAGGCCAAATTTTTGGTATTATTTTGGAAACTTACATTTTTTGATGAATAGTGAAACCACTAAGTGGTAGTTAAAAAAATGAATTTTTCATAAAACATAATTTTACCACTTCTGTGATTGGAATTTCAAAAATCCGAGAGACACAGTTGATGTCAGTAAGTAAAATGTGGTTCAATGAGATGAAAATAATTTTTGGTGAATAGTAACTCTTTTTTTTAACACGGTTAAAAGTAAATATGGTAATTAAGGGTAAAAATGTTATTATTATTACCCTAACACATTCCTAATTATATTGGATAAGTGTAATTAGACCAAAAAAAACCTTAGGAATAAAATATGATCATTTAGGCCCACTTGGATTAGATTAGGACATTTATTATTAATTTATTTAATGAAGGGTTAAAATAGTTAAAATCAATGTTTAATAAGTATATAATTTTTAATATAGGGATATACATAAGACAAATTCGACTATAAATATTAATTAGAAAGATGAAGATATTTCCTACATAATGGTATTTTATTTGTAATTTTTAGACATTAAATAATTTAATTTATTTATGACACAAAGATGATGCAGTAATTAACCTATTAATGAAACATTGACATAATTGATGTTATAAATATCCAAATAAATATAATTTGAGACTATTTATAAATTAAAATAATTTTTTAGGTTAATATGATATGTTATTATTGATTTAATTAATTTTTTTCGAACTAATAATTCTGTTATGAGTTTCAGAAAAATAAAATTACTATATAGTGTCAAAATTGACATAAAATAGTTTTTAAAACAAATATTATATTAGTAATTGTTATTTTATTCCTAGAAATATATGGATCGTCCAAATGACTTAGATAATGTTATATATATTTATAATAAACAACATGGGGTTCGTTTGGCTTCTTATTATATGTTTATGAACCTTATAGTGTAAGAACACAAAAAGACACGGTAAAAGTAATGTTATCTAACTTAATGATAAATCTAAATGATAGTGTTAAAATAGGAACCTAAACTTGTCTAAATTCTATTGTATGAGAATATTTAAACCCATCCCCACCTTATTTTAGAAATAAAACATTTTGGAGCTATTTAAAACCGAATTTGGCATTATAATAAAATAATATTTCTAGGTATTCCAAAGGTTCCCTTCTCCTCCTTTATAAAAGGGCACCTCCTCCCTCTCTTCCTCACACCAATTTGAGCCTTCATGCTCGGCCAAACCCTGCCAAATTATCTTTTAAACTTCCCTAGAAACATACTATAGGTCCTTGTCTTCTTCAAAGACCAATTTTAGTTCCCAAATAAGAGGACACAAAGACGCGCTTCAAAGAAGAGGAAATGTCTGTTACCGATTCTTTCAACTTTATTTCTTCTTCCACTTCTTCTTCTTAGGTTGTTTAATTATGAAGTAATAACATCAGTATCACTCATATACTGATATGTTATTATAATTATGAAACAATTCTGTTTCACCATCTATCCATCCTACGGAAAATGAAATCATCGCGCGTGCGTACGTACAGAATACCGTCTCCACATCGTGGTGTAATCTATTTTCCACCACCACCTTACTTGGATGGGTATAATGGTGTACATAATAACTATATATGATTATTGTAATGTGATATTGATTATTAAATAGTATACATACACTCAAATACAATTCCACGATCATGAGAATGATATCATCGCTTGTGCGTACGTACGGACTACCGTCTCCACGACGCGATTAGATTAATTCTCCACATTTTCAATTCATGAATGATTATAAAGTATATATAATAATTAATCATGAAATATATGAAATAATAATGATACTGGATTTATGTGTATATATATGTATGTCATCTAATTAATTTCATTCAACTCAATATGGAAACGAAAACAGCGTTCATGCAGACGTACGGCCTACCATCTCCATGAACGGTGTATTTCATTCCATTTACTGATCTATTATATATATGTATATTCTGAATATATATTATATATAAATCATTTTTTATATTCTGGAATTATGTAATAATGATCTAAGTAATCATATGAATAATTAAAAGTCAAAACATGGATGACCAATGAAACGATTTTACCCAAAACGCTCTTTAACATGGAATTTACAAAATAACAGGTAATATAAAGTCATAAGTGAACCATATATGATATCATAATAATGAGTATGATTCTGGAATAAGACAATGACATTATTTAAATCATTATACAGGAGTTTTGGACACTTATGATGCAAATCGGACCTAAGGTAAGGGAAAATATCACAATCTCATTTTTATCCGAGATTGTTTATACTTTGGTATTTACTGGGGTGTATTTTATCATCCACGTCCATGTTCCCTCAATATGTAATATTGTTTCCATCCACCTAGAATTGTTTAATTCCAATTTTAACCTTCGGTGAGTTTTTAGTAATGTATATGAAAAGAATCTTTTGTCGTTTTTCATACGAGTTACTTTTTGACTTTTCTGGAAAAAGTACGAGAAGAATGTTTTTTTAAATTATACAGCACGAACTTATTTTTACAGTTTTATAAAGACTTATTTTCATGATTCTTCCTAAAATTATTTCATGACTATTTTCAACAAAATCTATTTCTTTTAAAATGTCATGACCTTTTGTGAAAAGAAATTTATTTTGAAGAAGAAAGGATATTTTCCTCAAAAATTCATTTCAATTGTTTTATCAAAACCTTTTACCATCTAAGATGACAATATTTCATATGTGTATGTTTCGAGTATAAAGTCTCTATGATTTACATGGTCTCACATTTCTTATTATGAAATGATATCAATTTCTTTTATATGGACTATGTGATTATGGGATGATTTTTATGAAACCCATTTTATTTATTGGGTTACTATGAATGATGTATGTTTATTTTCTGGCACAAGTAAGAATGATTTAATTATGAGATGGGTGGGACCTATATCTCCCTCCAATGAATTGGGTAAAGATTTATATCTCATGAGATAGACATGTCTGGAACGTCATGTTAAACCGGTTCAGTAATAGAGGACTAGAACGAGGAGTGAACTCGATTCAGAAAGGGACTTTGTCCACCAATATGGTCTTGGCAGCAATGCCTTGGCTACTATAGAAATCATATCATGTGCTTAATGGTTTCCAGAATTACATGTTTTATTCCCATGCTCTTTTATCATTCTTAATGTTTCTTTAGGATCTATGCCTTACGTACTTCCATGTGTTGTGTCATTTCTCAAGATTTTGATTATTAAACATTATTTTCATGTTTTTATGTTCAAATGTATAAGGTATTTTTTATTTTATCCATGCTTACCCGTACTGAGAATTTGAGCTCATACTTTTTATGTTTTCTTTTCCCGAGGATATAAAGAAAGGTTTCAGGTAAGGAAAAAAACGGAAGATATTTATGGGAGATGTTGAAGATATTTCACCACGATTAGAAGATTACGTTCCATGTTTCCAAAGACACTGAACTATTATGGTCCTTGTGTGTCTGTTTTTGTTATGTATTAAGTATTCCTCTAAAGTAATGTAATGTCCATGTACGTCAAGCTACGGGTCTCAATAATATGCATCCAACCTTATGTAGAAATCACCTTCCACACACTGCTCCATATAGCTAGTCATTTTCTCCCTCACCTTTACTAAATATCATTTACAGACTTCTTTTTCTGACCCTCTAGCCTGATCACTTCCCTACCATCACTGACCCCAATGAATAATGGAGACTCACACTGCAAACGTTTTGGGCTGGGTCGACAACATTTTCATTTGAGCCCTAATTCCACACCAATATCAATCCCTTAAATACTATGAGTCTATAAAATATTCATGAGACACTTATAACCCAATAACATACCTCATATGAATGGTTTATTGATAATTATATGGAAAATAAAAGTTATATTGTTTTTAAAATTCCTTGAATCATTATTTCCATTCATCATAATATGTATCCAAAGTGATCTCAAATCATAATAAACATCCATATCCATTTAAAATTAATGGTAAGTTTCATTGGGAAACCTCTTATTTACTATGTTCACAATACCCCTACGACTCCACATCTATTTCCCACAAAAATGTATTGTCAACCAGAGACAAATTTTTCATCTGTAGAGGTGGCTCTTTCTACCGTGCTCTTAATGAATTCCTATCCCCATATCATTTCCCATAATCGTATTACTCCTATTATTTTTGTTGAAACATTCATTCGCTATCATATTTGAATAATTTTAGAACATCCTCACCTGATAATCCTCTAGTTAATCATGGTTTCTATATGAAATGGTCTTCATCAGATGAACTTACAATAAAAGACCCTAAATCATTTTCACCGCATGACATTAAACTGTATGATATTAGTCATTACAACTAGAAATTAAACATTGATTTCATTGTCTATTAAATATGACTATAAAATTTACTATATTGTTTGATTTCAGATCTTGGTAAACAGACACTTCCATTGGAAATGGAAGGATAGTGTCGTAAGGATGCCTTTATTTAACTATGCACACAATACCCTACCACTCTGCATATTTTAAAAAAAAAACGGAATGTCAACTAGAGAAAAATTATTCCTCAGTAGTATCTTTTCCTACCCTAGAACTCTATAATGGACTCCATGCCTTTAATTATTTCTCCTTATCAGAGACACTCCAAATTCATGGTTTATGTGTTCTTTCCCTATCATGTTCATGGAATCTCAGAGAATCCCAACATGATTATCTACCAGTAAATCATCATCCATTATATATGAAAATAAATTGTAGTATAACCCCAAATGATTGTTAAAAGGTAACTCCAACTGAGGTAATCCCATAGCTTTTCTTACAAGTGCCTTCATTAGTTATCATATATACCTCTTCCAAGGGCGTACCTGGACTGGTTAATCTAACAATCCAAGATTTTAAAAGACACTAAAGATGAGATTGTAACATTTAATTCCCCCACTCTATCCCAAACATTTATATCTAGTGCCATCTATTAGAAGATGATGTGGGACATGAAATTTTCAGATCTATTTCCTCCTCTCATTTATCACAACATGCATGAATCGTATGGGATTAAAGGTTGGTGGTGATCATGAAATATACATATCCCAAAATAATGGGAATCCTATTATGATTAATCCCTAGTGAAGCATTTAAATCAACATTAGTTGGGATCTTCCTCAAAGTTATAGTAACATGGGTATCTTCTACGCATCACCCTCATCCAATGAACTATGATAACATTGATTCTGGCCTTGAAGAGGATACATAAGACTTATGTCTGAAGGCCCAGGCTCAATATGAATCCCATTCTAAGAATAATATCCAATCATTCCCCCTAAAATAGGTCATCCTATACAGTATAATACCAAGCATAAACCGAACTTTTATGGCTTTGATTCCCACCTAACCAATATATGTAGAAAGCATCCCTGAGATCTAAATGCAACACACAAATTACCATAGTGTTCATTGGGCTGTATCCCCAGTAGGTCCATATCGACCCTAGAGACCATATAAATCTTGAGTATCCTTGTTCTATTTGGTGTATGTACCACATGAAATATTTATTATGCATCCTCTACCTAGACGTCCTCATCGCATGATTCTACGACTACATGGACGGTTCACTATTATATCATCATCATCATCATCATTTCAATTTTATTCCAGAATCATTCAAACAAGGAAACAACACTAGGGAGGATGAAATTAATGCTAGCCAAGGGCGTCACCCCAGATCAAATTGACCCCCTCTGGCTTCAGCAGAGAAACAGTAGAATAGAAAATGACCGACATGTCATCACCCGTAAGAGACTCCAGATGATCTGTCACTTTGTTACCCTACCTCCACGTATGTGTGTCGCTCGTATTCCTGGACATGATGGCTTTGTATTTTCTTTATCATATAGACTATTGACTAGGGGAAGATACCATTACCTTGGAGGGCATCAAAGATATCATGGGAATCCGTCTCCACCTTTAATACGCAGATTCCTTTATGATTTCACAAGCAGAGACCTGTGTGAACGACTCATTCCTCCTCCTGAAGAGAGATTCCATTACAAAAATATGCAGTAAAAGCCAGAAGCACGCTCTCTAACCTATCCCGCACATCCCCTCCCCCACGCATCTCACCCTGCTGGCATGGGCCATCGACGTTCAGCTTTAATCCCACGCACGACGGTTTCCACCTCACCCATTTTCCCGGGCCTCCGTGACCTGACGATTGGTCCATACCGTGAGCTCCGAGCATCTCCCGCATCACCGGTACAACATTACAGGAACCTATGAGCGATGACCAGTCCTCGAGTATGAAGGGGGGCCTGGTGATGATCTCCCTCGCTGTAGATAGCAGTCCCTCATACATAGCCCGATTTCTAGCCGGCCATAGCCCCAAACATCCCATGCTCCATCACTATTACATGACATTAAAATTTGATGTGTCTACTTATGTGACAATATACTATATGGGTTGTTATTCCTATCATGAGTATACATAAGATTCCCATCTCTTGGGTACAATATCAATATCTAATAAAATTCCACCATCCTCGGATAACAACAAACTCTTTATCATATTCTCATTAGGATTAAACTAGTGTCATCTCATTAATTCATGGACCATGAATATATATGGTTAACCATACAACCTATGGGTAATCTACAGACACATTCTTGGTACTGGACCAAGGATTAATGAACATATTAAATTTTTTTAAATCTATAAGATATTCATAGAGAAGAAAATAATTATCCCTATAAGGGTGTGATGATCCCATCCTCACATCCTCTCGACCCATAGAGTCCTTAAGTGGTGTTTTCCAAATTTTCATTCAATGAGAACCTATATTTTGAAATCAGGTTCATGAATAATGGATATATGGTCCACTATGGGTTTCTAGAAAAATGAATAAACTAATTCTAGACTATTCGAGAAAGTTTTACAGATTGTGAAACCAATCATAATAATAGGAAATGGGCCACTATCAGTCAGGAAATTTCATCACCTCTCCATACGATATGAATCAAGTCGAAACAATGTTAAACAACTAAAAAAAATCCCAAACCACTAATGAATACTCTACATAATTTAATTATTTGATGTAATGTGATGTATATAAAATCAATTGATGTTAAATCAAGAGAAGCCACATCACCATAGAAACGATAAAATTATAGAGGAATCAATCTCCCAAAAAAATTATGAATTACTTCCAATAATTATATGTCTTTCATTAAATATGTAATAGAAAAATGATTCACATATAAAAATCAAGAAATTTATTTAATTGAATGGAATAGCAGTTTATAAATAATATTTTATAATCCTTTTTTCAAGAATGATTTTTTTGTTTGATCATCAAATATAATTGAACTAATTGGAATCCCATGCATTGATAGAGCATATTAGATTTCTAATTCATGATATGAAATTTTCACATGATAATATGTAATTGGAAACAATATATATCAGTTATGTTTAAGATGAAATTGTTTCTAAACATGATAAATTTACATTTCATACATCTAATAGGTTACATAATTTGTGGGGAATAAACTTCTAAAATAATATCAATATAGGAAAAGGAAAATATTTATGAAATAAATAGAAAAATGGAATACATAAAAGAGTGTAATGGAGGGGGAATAACATTGATTCTAAAATAATCTTACCAATATTTCTACTATGATCCACATTATCTATGTTTGTACGATTGGATATTCGACTCATTAAGGGACTACTCCCACTATAATTTAATATCATCCATCTACTCCTAAATTATTACTAAGATGAATAAATTATAATTGGAAACAAATTAATGATTTCCTAGTATACTAGATATATTATAAAATGATGTAGTCAAAACATGGTGAGATGATGTTTTAGGGGATGATAGAAATGGATATTATGTATGTGTAATGATTAGTTTTTTCTATGAAACAATGTGTGTTTCTCTAATAGCCAAATCTATAGGCTACTGAATAATTACATTGGTAGGTAGTGTCACATCATATGGGGTTGTAAAATTTGGAAGAGCATCTAAAGTAACACATTTCAGTGGTGTAATATATACATATAACATTTAGATTTAGAGGTATTCTATGTGGTGAGTATCTCGGTTAATAAATGTGATCTCCTCTATAGTATTATTCATCAAGACATTGACCTTTCTTTGAAAATTCATGTCAAACATACTTCAAGTATCATGGTTATTTACTTATACTGATATCTCATGTGGCATAAGACAAATTGGTGTATGCTGGAAGTAGTATATATGATCAACCGAGGTTGTGGTGTATTAATTCTGGATGAAGAAATATAGGTATAATAAAAATGAGGATTGATTATAAAACTAGATGGTTCCTACTACGGTGGATGTTATGGACGATCAAATTGTACCATAATAATTTTGTATAAAAATCATATTATTCTAATAATATATTAATAGTATTCTTTATGAAACTAAATTCACTCATTATATTTAATGGATGGCGGTAGTGCAGGTCAATTAAGTATTAGTTCTCCTCTCCATATCAGGTATGGTCAGGAAGTAGATTCATCCTAAGAGTGTCCATCAATGAACTCATTATACTCTATAAAATAATAAAATTTATCAACTATTAATACCCAATTTACACTTACATTAACTAGAACATTTATTAGTAAAGGGAGTTGAGTCATCTAAAGCCTACCCAATGAGGTTGGATGAAATTTTGATTTAAAAACAATCAATTTTTCATGATTTATAATCAAATTTACAATCATGATAATATAGTTAGTTATACTAATATAGACCTTATAATACAATTAATATTTTCCCATGTTCTTTTCTTAGTACCATTTAAAAAGGAAAAAAAATACAAGCTTGTGACAAGAACATTAATCCTGTTGAGTCTCTCTTAGATAAGAAATCTGGTTTTAGGAAAAAATTGTTAATATAAAAAAGATGACAATATATATGAGTTCTCTAACTTTTGGAAGTATCTTCCCTACTGAAATTGTTAGAGACAATCATATATCAACTGTAATGGGTGTTGTTCTTACAAGTATGTTTAATATTATCAATAATAGTTACTATTATACAATGTTAGGTTTATATATTCCCAATCCCAACCTAAAATCTAATCATGAAAGGCTCCAATACTAGCTGCCTAACTAGATATTAATATTTCATAGTGTCAGATATGATGATGATAAGAACTCTAATTTTATCTCCCCAAAAGAATCCTCTTGTACCAAAATAATATTCCCTATCTCCATAATTTTCAATAATTGTATAACATTCTTAGTGATATGAATTTTTCCACATAATACATTGACCTAATGTCTTTTTATATTAGTAATCCTTCAATAAAATAATTTACGACTACTCATGTTTGTTTGAGATAGTGAACCATATGGATTAGTGGAGATGTTTTTGGGATGGATCACCATTCTTAGATAATTGGGGGTATTTTGGATGATTTAGATTGGGGATGTTAATAGAGACAGGGATAGACTAAGGGAAGGTATTGGTGATGTCATGGGTGATAGTTTAGATATTTTATTCATTTAGTTCTTATTAGGTCTCATCAATATCATTATGGTTCATTTGGGAATTTAGATTTTATCTTTACACATTTATTTAATTTAATTGTATCACGATGAAGTGGGAGGGATAGTTATATAGTGGGTAATGGATTTATGATCATTTTTAAGGGGTATTAAAGGGATTTTTCTAATGGATTAAAAATGTGTATTTGTTTAAATGTGTTTAGGAAATATTTGAGGTTCCATTTATGAAATGATGCCTCAGGTATATAGAAATATGAATTTGGATTCTTATAAATACAATAGATGATAATATTGAAATTTATTTGGTCTATTTTATGTTCATCAAAAATAGATTCTTTGACCTAGATATTTTATCAAGGAAATGTTGGGAGACAGGGAGAAGAAAACAGACAATGTTATTTAGGGTTTGCAACTAATAATTAAAAGGTACCCAAAAAATTATGACCTAACCTAGGTCACTATGGTGTTTAAGAATTAATTCTAAAAATACAAGATTTTTCAAACTGAGATATACTATTTACGATTCAATTATAAAATGAATTTTACTTCATTTATATCAGTGAATCCATATATAATAGAAAATATTGTAAAGTCACAGAATAAATCAAATTCAATGGGGATTTTAATTTCCCCTATAATTCATATATAAAACATTATAAGGTGAGAAATTACTACCACCAAAAAAATGATTCTAACTATATAATAAAAACATGTGGGAAATGGTTTTGATATGAACCAAACATGTGAGACATTAGATATTTTATATTTTTGGAACATTAAATTATTATTGTATATTTTATTCCATTTTAGTAGTGGGGACTATAGGATATATTTTGGAAGCGGTTTATTATGACATAATCAATTTTTCATGATCCAGATATTGAATTTTTTTACCCACTTCTTATTATTCCTATAAATTTTAATGATGTATCCACTATATAATTAGTATGGAATAATTCCCAAGAATCTCTACACAGTTATTTTCTAATAAATCATAACCTATCATAAATTAAAATTAAAATCTAGAAATAAATAATTAATAAGTTACCTTCTATACATTTCATTATTTAGTGTAGAAATAAAGAATTACCATTGAGAAATTAATAAAATTTTGGAGTGTTAATTTTCACTATTATTAATTATCCATATAGAGCATCAACAATTTTCTATTCACCTTGAGAAAAGTATTATGATCACTTTGAATTTCAAAAGGTCCACGTTTAAAGGCATTTATTCTCATAATTTTACATGTTCTACGTACTATAATTTACCTAGAGACATTCTCAATTGTTAATTAAACAAACATTCCTTCTCTTAATGTGTGAACTCTTATTGGTGTATACATCATTCCACGTTTTTCATTGTACTCTCATTGTAAATAATTTAATCCTCATATGAACGAAATTTGATTTATTTTCTTCCTTCCATGTGTAATAATCTATTATTTTTTGGATTCGTTTAATTCCATTCTCAATTTCATCATATCATAAAATTATTAATGTTTTTTCTCAACTATTAAATAGAATTATCACTGATAGATAACCTGATTGGGGTGGTCAAAATTCTGGTTTTAGAAGATCTCTTATATGACTATAATGCATCATCAATATTTTTCACTCCATTGATGATGGATTGGACTTATATAATTCTTGAAATTTTTCATAATATATTAGTTAGTCAAATTAAAATTCATAATATTTAATTGGTTATAAGATATAATAGTATTTTATCCAACCAAATAATTTCTGTGTAATGTTCATAAGTAGTTATTAATGAAATTATTTCATTGATTAATGATGAGTAATCGTGGATTTCCAAACTATGAATATAATATTTTTAATCAATAATTTTATCACCACATTGGATGTATTCATTGATGTTTATTATAATATATATTATTTTACATGTAATACACACATACTAGATTGTATGTGTTACCTATGGATGTTGTGACAAATCTCATGTAATGGATTCACCACACATCAAACACATAGACTTTCAGAATTATGTGTTATTTTATGTCATTACTCTATATTTGATGTCTATGGATATTATGAAGGGTCCCATGAAATTGATTTCCCATACAACAAACAAATTGACTTACAGAATTGGGGGTTTTTTAATTTCAATACTCTACTAAATATTGACTATTATTTATAATTGATAATATATTATAAAAAATTTATTTTTAAATTACTGGAGGGTATGAAAATAGAGAAATCATTTTAATATATTTCGTGTTGATATATTGGGACCGCGATGTCCTTCAAAAGAAAATGAATGTCAAAATTTCACATCAATTTTCACATTATATTTGGGAACACAACATCTTATTATTCCATTTTAATATTTCTCAAACAATATAAGCTTATCTGAAAATTAAATAACTTTTCTAGGTCAGAATAATATTATATTTTGTATATTAAAAGAGAGGGTAAATTTTCATGTTTTCCTAGTAATTTTCTATTCGAACAATCCATTACAAATCAGGTAAATTTTCATAAAATAAATTATTTTTAATGAACTAATTATAAATTTATATCACCTATTCTTTAATATTTTGCAATTAATATTTATAACTGACAAGACACTATATTTTTTAAGGAAATTTTTTATTTTATCATGATATAAAACGTTTTTAGTATTAAGTTCCACTGAATTAATCATGACATAAAATCCATTCCTCTTAAAAAAATACCTCAACGAGACATGATCAGTACTAAAACATATTTTGGATAGTAACAAATATGATTTGACCTAATCCAAATTAATTAATACTCATAAAATATAATTCTTTAGGGTAGTGTAATTAAAGTAGGATTCATTAAGGGTTTGAATTCCATAATAAAATGATTATATGATGTTATTGTAAAAATATTATATCTAAATTTTTAAAATGAAATCACTCAAATCACACATAACCTCAATATTATTTTCCGAGTTAGTGAGTATCACGATTAGGGCAGGCATGAAATTATATTTCAAAATTAACATTGGATTCATTTATTGATTTATCAAACATAACTCGATTTTTTTTAACAATATATGTTAATTTGGATTATATATCATAGATAAATCATTAATGAGGTGTGGTCAAATCCCGAATTCCTAAGAATTCTATATATCCTCTTCATCATAGTAGGTTTGAGTAGAGTTCTAATAACATTTAGTTTTACTTGATCAAATTAAATTCATAGTTTTTAAATATCATTCCTATAGATAATAAATTCTTGAACCACAATGTTTCCCATTATCAATTAATAACTATAAACCTTCCATTACATCATTTAAGCACCAAATCAAGGATTTGTAGTCATACTTCAAAGGATTTACCATATATTAAAACCCTTACATGAATAGACATTTGATTATTTGAACTATGAATAGTGATATAAATAGATCCATTCTTACAAGAGAATTTAGGTTTTGGTAATCCATGCACACTTACCATTTTGTGTTAGTTATTATACAAATATGCTTGATATAATCATTATTTTATCATGATCAATCCTCTATTAATTGTAAAAAATGAAATGGGATTAACCATTCACTATATGATATCATAAATATAATTACTACATAATTGTGTTTTTGAATAGGTAATTTACCTATAAAATTATTTTGGATTATGAGTCTCCTTTATGGTTTTAAACATGGTTTACACCACTTCATATAATAGAACCATATCTGCTAAAATGGTTGGGTTAATTTCTTTGATGTTTGTAATACCCTAGGAAGATAATTTATTCCTATTTTAAAAACAAATAGAAGTTTCAATTCATTATAAATTTTTTATTATTTTGTTTTAATCATGGAAACCCTTTCATAATTTAACAAAAATAGTACCTTATTATAATAGGTAGTGACTTCATCAATAGAAATGTTGATTAAAGAGATAAATTCCTTGTAGGAATGTCTTGAAGAGTATTATACCCATTACATTATTGAAGTACCATCATTCCCCATATAATGAATTACTTTTTTACATTATATCCTGAGTTAATTTAATAATTTCTTAATCTACTTAATTTTTTAATCTCATTATGGATGGTTTCTCTAATATGTAAGGATAATAATCTATTTAATTTCTATTATTAACAACCATACTAGGATAACAGTTGTCTTGGTATTCACTAACAAAAAAATCAATATTCCTTTACAAAAACAAATTAAATCATTTTATTGTACGTAATATGGTATCCTAAGAATAATTGGTACACATCCCTCTTCTTTCATATTAAGTATCACATTTTCGGATGGAAATTACACTTTCCCAAAAATGATAAGAATGTTTTCCAGGATTCTATAGGATTAACAACTAATCCATTTGTAAGTTATAGTTTGAGTATTATACAATTTTTATCTTCAAATATATTATTTTGAAACTCACATAGGGGAATGAGATTAACACTTTCTTCCATGTTACAATGTTCCTTCCCAAATGTGAATGAATATTTGGATTATATGATTTAAAAATAGGTATATCTATCATATTTGAGGAGATATTCCTTACAAATACTATTAAAAACTATTTTAGAAGGAAACTAACTCCATGAACCACCATAATTTTCTTCGTTGGTGGAAACTCCATTAATTTTTTTAAAACCCTCTATATAAGATAAATACATATAAAAAAGTTTATTTATGTGAATTTTTTAAAATTAATATAAACTCATTTTATTTGATCTCCACCATAACTTATCTCAGCATATCTGAGAATAATAGAGGGAGCCTATATGTATTCATCTTTTGATACTCTTTCTTCTCTAATAGATCTTATTGTTCAAAAAATTCCAACACAAAACTATCATTTTCGTCATTATATTCCACTTATATATTTTTCTATTTTTAACATCCCCTTGTAAATTTTTTTTCCTATATATGTTTCTCACTATGAAGAATTGAATCTTTCACATCATCCCCTATGGTTTTCTATGCTCCAACCAATAGTGTAGACGTTCATATATCAAATAAATATTCATATTTTTTAATCACATAGTGATCAAGGTCATAGATAATGGATTATAAACTCATAAAGAGGTTCCCTTGTTTTATCATCAACTGAAAAAACATTCAGATGAATGAATTTATCTTGAATATAAAAGTTTTTTATGTTTTTTGATGTTTGATGCCGATGGAATAGATATATAGGATGACATGATATATATTGATGGTGTAGGAATGGTTAGAATAGACAACAGACATTGGGTTGAGGTGAATATCTTGGTAAAAATCTATTTTAGTAAATGTTGTGGCCAACTTGATAATGGTTCTAGGATGGATTTGGTTATGGATAGGGTTTCACTAGACTCAACTGATTATAGTTATTTTGGAACTATTTAGGCTCTTTTATATAGATTATATAATTACAATACAACTATGGATTGTATTTTATACTAGTATAACACTCTTTTCATGCATGAGTCCCCCAAAAATATTATACGACTATGAAACAAGTGTGGATAATTTCTGTAATTACTCGAATTTCCCATGAATTAATTCGGATATTGTATATGTTATTTAAGAGACCCATTGCTGAGATGATGTGGTCTATGAGGTAGGTAATTCCACGAAATAATGTCTAAAAAAGATTAAATATATTAAATTTCACATGTACACCATTTTTTGAAAAAAAATTATATCGTATAAATGTGGAACCAAATCATAAATCGGGGTGAACTGTTGGGTTTAGAATGCTTGTTTGACCCCTGGAATGACATAAACATTTTCAACAGAGGCCGTTTGTAGAATATTCATAATTGTTGTAGAAATGGATAAAATTATTACAAAAATTATTCTAATTATTTTTTTTGACACAACTATTATAGATTATTAAAATATGCATTAATGTCATAATTCTAGGGTCAACGACATTACTCTGGAATCATTGGATAACCATTTGAAAGGTAGAGTTAGATGATTTTTGTTAGAAGAATGATGACCAGATAATAGATCGATGACCAAAGTTCTTTAGAATCGAAGGATCCCACAGAAAATCATGGTGCACATCCATTATTCATTAATGATAGATCCAATTTGAGGTATGGTGTTTTTTATTTGTATTTCATTCCAATTCATGATTTCTATGAAGAATATAATTCAATCAATTAACACATTTACTTGCTGATCATTAATTTTGTAGGATGTGTTTTTTTAATTTCGATTTAGGAGAATATGTTTAAGATTTAAGTTGTTAATTATCATTTGTAATTATAATGAAAAAAAACCATGATCAACATAAACATTGATCATGATTTGTTCCTCTTAACTGTTATTGTAATGGCCCGGACCCTCCTTGTCCAGTACTTTTCCAAAACACCGCTCCACCATAATGGTTTAATGGGTTACGGTGGCACCATGACGGTGAAACTGTGATGGTGGCATGGTGAAGGTGGCACTAGTCATGTTGGCACTTGTCATGGTGGCACTATGATGGTCGCACACCTGTCACGGTGGCACCGCGATGAGTTCACACCAGTCACGGTGGCACCATGACGGGCTCACATCAGTCACGGTGGTACCAGTTATAGTTTCACTATGATGGTCACACACTTGTCAGACTGGAATTGGTGATGGTGGAATCGTGATGGTGGCACTGTGATGGTGGCACCGTATCCTCACTGAGCGGTATTCATTCATTTCTAGTTTTCCCCGAATCATCTAGTACCGCCCATGTTGCATGTTTTTCCTTTTATTAAAGATATCCTTCTGACACACAACCGTTAGGGAAACCTCTACGACGGGGAATATTAAATGAAAATATAAGATCATCATGTGTAACATACCAACCTCATGGTAATCCACGATCCGTCTTTAAAGTTGTTCAAAATTCCTTATCCCATAACTTGATGATCTCATCCTTATTTCACGCTAGGATTCCACCTTATTCATCTTGGCGGGATTTATTTCCTCTCCTTAGTGCGTTGGAGTCCCTCCACCTCAACTCTTGGGGTGCACCTGTGCTGGATATTACTTCTCATCTTTAGAGTCCCCAGAGTTCTTACCCTACAAGCAGCGCACCTTCAGTTCTTGGCTTTCAGAGAAATATGTAACACCCCAAGCTTCTACGGTACGCTTCTCTTTGAATAATGTGATAGTGTGTGTTGTACGCAACACCGAGTTCAAACACACCATAACCAATCAAACTAGCCATTATGAATAGTAATGCCTACTTTTTGAAATAATATATATTTTATATTTCAAAATGGACTTCATATTTGGATTCGGAATATCGAATTTAGCCTAAGGTGATATTTTGGTACATTTCAGATAACTTTCATATTTTGATGAATAGTGTAAATTACTAAATTTTAATTAAAAACAACTTTTTTAATAAAAATAATTAATATTGATAAATTATGAATTTGAGTAGTTTTAAAGTATATTTAATTTATTTTTACCATTTAATATAATTTTGGTCATTGGACATAATTTTACAAGTAAATCGAACATAAACAAGTGTCAATCTTTTGATAGTTATTATCTCTTAAAAACACGCTTTTTGTTTTGACAGCGGGAATTAATTTTAAATTAATTTCTTCCACTTCTGTGTTTTTAATTTAGAAAAATGGATTCCATATTTGGAATCAGGATGTTCAAATTGTGTAAATAGGTAACATTTATTTTTATACATTTTGAATAATTACTGCGGTAAATATTTTATTTACCATGGTTAATGGTAAATCAGGTAAATAAGGGTTAAAAAATAATATTATAATAATAATAAATTACCCTAAAACGTGTCCTAGCCTTATTGGTTGATACATGTTCGACCATAGGCATCTTTGGGTCGATTTTGGGACCCCATGGTGCCACTTGTAGGTGATAAGGACACTTTATTTTAATTAAGTAAAAATGAATACAAAAATGACACAAGCATATATCTTTTAGAAAAACAATATTTACATAAGGTTATATATGTTGGCATTTAGATTATAAATATTCATTAGAAATATAAAAAGATTTAATACTTAATTAAAGTTTATTTATGATTTTTAGACATTAAATAATTTAATTTATTTATGACACAATGATGATGAATTAATTACTATAATAGTGAATAATTAAAAAATTGATATTATAAATACCCAAATAAATATAATATGAAACTTTTAATGAAATAAACTAATTTTCTAGGATAATATGATATATTAGTATTTATTTAATTGACTTTTTTCGAAGTAAGAAATCTGTTATGTGTTTCAAAAAAATCAACTATTGAATAGTGTCAAAATTGACATAAAAGAGTTCTTAAATCAAATATTATATTATTAATTGATATTAAATTCCTAAAAATCTAAGGTTCGGCCAAGAGACTTATATCATGATAGGTTCATCATTAATGGACCACTTGGGGGTCTCCTGGATATATATAGTATGTTTTTTAACCATATTATATAAAACTACAAAGAGACATTGTAAATGTGAAACTAATTAACTTATAGTTAATACTAAAAAATAAGGTTAATATATGTACCCAAACCTGTCTAAATTCTATTGGTTGAGTTGTTTTCGACCCATCCCCACCTTAAAATTTAAAAAACCAACTTTTGAGCCATTATAAATCGAATATGAATTTATTATAAACTAATATTTCTAGCTTTTCCAAAGGTGCCCCTCACCCCTCTTATAAAAGGGCACTCCTCATTCTCATTTAATCACACCTTCAAAGCCTTTTTGTTCGTCCAAACTCTGCCCAAATACTCTCCCAACTTCACTCAATACAACCTAGAGGCCTTAGTGTGATCAGAAAGCCAACCTAATGAGCCCTTTTGATCAAATCAAAAGGAAGAACCCGAAGAAGAGGTAATGTTTTCACCACCCCTTTTCAAGTTCCTTTCTTCTTCCACTTCTTCTTTCTTTGTTATTACCATTCTAAAATAATTACTCCAGTATATTATATATAATTTGATGTTATTATAAATATGGTACAACCATATTTAGTATTCTATCCACCCTTTGAATAACATGTCACCATACGTGCGTACGTACGACATACCGTCTCCACGTCGTGGTGTAATTGTTATTCAATATATTATTATTTGGATGGGTATAATAATGATGTGTAACTCATGTAAATAATAAATATAACATGTTAATGATTCTGTATATATGATATACCATCCATTTATATATTATTTTAATATCAAAAGAATGATATTGTCGCTCGTGCGTACGTACGGACTACGGTCTCCACGAATGCAATGAGATTCATTCTCCATCGTATCCATTAAAGTATAATTATCATTTGATGATTTAGAAATGATGTTTAACGACTTGATATCATTCTGGATATGACTAAGATACATCAAACATGGCTTATGTAACAAAACATATAAAAGAAAATGAGTAAGTTAACACCCGAAACGACGATAATTCTAAGATATTATTAACAAATCAATGTTAAAAGATCATATATGATATCATATTAATATATATGATTCTTGTAATATTTAATAAAAATTATTTCACCATTATACAGGAGGTTAACCTACCCTAACCAAGGAAAAGTACAATGTAAGGGTTTATTTCACAATCTCTTCATTATCCGAGGTTGTTTATATGTAATAATCTACTGGGATTTCTTTATCATCCACATCCATGTTTCTTCTAAATGTATTTCAAAACATTTTTTTTATTTACAAGAATATGGGTTAAAGTCATTTATACCCTTTTTTGACTTTTTATGAGAGGTTTGTAAAGGAATCTTTCCGTCGTTTTCAAAACAAGGTCCTTTTTAACCTTTTCAACAGAATTAATGTAAGAATGTTTTTTTTAACTTATAGGGCGGGTGCGGCTATTTTCCGCCATTATAAAATCTTCAAAGCTTCCCTTACAAGCTTATAAGAATATTTTCAAAAAAAATGTTTTATTTTATATGGATCTTAAATGATTTAAAATAAAAAGAAATATTTCTTTAAAAAGAATTTTGATTTCGTCTATGTCAACATCCTTTGATGGATTTTACGCTTATTTAATGTTGATTTGTTATGATACAAAACTAATATATTATATTGAAGTTTTTGTCAATTGTTTGACTGTGGATGTTCTATTTTTATACCATTCATGGTTGATGGTTAAAGTATTAACATTTCGTATGCTAGTTTTAATACGAATGTTTATGTTATGTTTAAACCTTTTCATATGGGAATGCATTGCACTTAATATGTGACGGGTGGAGCCCGTTATAGCTCCTCGATGCATCGATAGGTATCATGAGACAAACTAGTATCTTGGCACAAGTCCTTGACAAAATCTTATTTGTAGTCTTGGCACGAGGCCTTGGCTATGTGTTTATGATAGTCTGGCATTATGCATTCCATCATTATGAAAGTGGTTATTGATTTTGCATGTGATTATTCGATTAGTAGAATAACCATGTGAATAGTAAATGGCATTATTTCATTTTATTTATGCCATACTATGTTAAAAGTTCAAGTTTTAAAGGCTTTTATTTTAGTTATACATTGCCTTAAATGTTTATTCTTATTTATGAAAGTTTCCGCTATATTGTTATCCTTACTGGGAATTTGAGCTCACCCCTTTTCTATGTTTTATTTTTCCCAGGAAGTGAAGAAGTAATTTATGAATGACCTGCAGGGATATTATGTGGGGATATGAGTGTGGATTATGGAGACAATATGTTGTTGTAGTAGTTTTTCATTTTATGATGTAATGTAAGACTTATAAATATATCTAGTTTTTCCAAGGCTACTAAACCAATCGGTCTTTCGAGATTTGATCATTCTTGTGATCATGCCAATGTTATGTAATAATGCACCGACTCTGGCCAACTAGGTTCGGGGCGTTATAGTTGGTATCAGAGGAATTTTAGTACAATCTTTGGAAACTAGATTTAGATAAACTCTGATTAGAGCACGTAGACCTAAGATGAACTTTGAGGATTAGTATAGAAGAACTTCCTAGAATTTTGGTATTTTAGAGATTTTTTGAGTTCTCCGAGTAATACATCCATGTCTAGATACGAGCAGGTAGAGGCGGCTCTGGCACAGATGTACCTAGGGGTAAAACCTGAAAACACCGCTTTGAGCTAGACTGGAACGGGAACTGGTGCACAACAACAGGCCTTGTTGCACTACTGGTAACGACACTCCCGGGGGATATGATTAGGATAACTCTCATTTTCTTTACAAATAATTTTTAAGGGATTATGAGTATATCATTCCTCAAAGAAAACATTCTTATGATTATGGATTATATCCATATATAGTTCAATTTATGTTAAGTGTTTTATAAGTATGGGATTATGTATTTTGATTCATAAACTGATCTAGTTTATGCCATTGTTTAGAAATGGCGCCTAGTGGATGAAATGGAAACCGTATCAATGCACGTACTCCATGTATGGATTACCCTCCTGCTCAAGATAATTATAGTGGAGCTGGTGATGCAACTGGTTCCGATCAGCTAATCACCATACTGGGACAACTTACTCAGGTTATGAATAATAACCTTACCCATATGGAGCACCCTGATCCACAGCGTGGAGGATCAATGTTAGATCAATTCATGAGGAAACAACCACCAACGTTCAATGGGTGTACAAATCCCTTAGTAGATGAGAAATGGATATTTTCCCTAGAGAAAATATTTCAGGCTTTGGGGAGCAGTGAAAGGGAAAAATTTATCATGGCAGTTTACCGCCTCACTGGGGATGCTGATCAATGGTGGTCATTGATTCAAAATACGAAGTAAGATGATGAAGTATAAAATATGGAACAGAGGGAGTTCAAAGATCTGTTTTTAGAAAAATAATTTCCTCGCGACCATCGAGCAGATATGGAAAGGCAATTTCTAAGTCTGAGACAGAAGGAGGATGAGAATGTCACAAAGTATGAGGCTAACATTACAAGGTTATCAAGGTACGCTTGTGATTATATACGTAACCAAAGAAGTAAGATTGATCGTTTCTTTGATGGGTTAATACCATTTCTCCATCGAGCATTAGTCTCACAATCCTTTTCGTCGTATGAAGACATTGTCTCATGTGCTATCAAGACCGAAAAGGAATTCTCTAAGTCTTATGACTTTAAAGAAAAGCAAGAGAAGAAGAGACCTGCTGATCAATCTGGGAATGGAAATAAAGGGAAGAAGGGAAAGGTTGAATATCCATCCTGTGGTAAATGCGGGAAGAAACACCCTGGTACTTGCTTGAAGGGAATGGGAGTCTGTTATAAGTGTGGTGAAAAAGGCCACCAAGCTCATGATTGCAAGGGGAAGAAGGAAGCTACCAATGTTCAGTGCTATAATTACAGGGAGATGGGGAATTATGCAAATGCATGTCCTAAGTGTCAGGAGAACTTACCTCAGAAAAGGCCAAGGGATCAAGGCCAGGCTTATGCTATCACTACTGCTAAGGTAGAAGCTCCGAAAGACGTGTTGGCAGGTAATTTAATGGTTTCCTCAAGTTTAGAAAATGCATTATTTGATTCTGGATCATCACATTGTTTCATATCTTCCCAGTTTCATAAGAAAATTAGATATTTCCAATTTGATTTAATATGGGAGTTGTCAGTTAAAACTCATAAGGGAAGTATCATTGCAACAATGTTTTGTGAATCAGTCCCCATTAGAGCACATAAATGTTCTTTATTGGCTGATCTCATCGTCATACCTATGATTGAGTTTGATATAATCCTCGGTATGGATTGGCATTCGGACTATGATGCGAAGATTTATTGTATGAAGAAAGAGGTTACGATTCATGATGATAATGATAAGGAACACCTTATCTTTAGAGCAGAATCATCACCACCTAATTCTTATTTAGATCCACCCTCAATAGCTCAACTAAATTCAATTATTGGGGAGGAAGAGAATGAAATAACTGCGGGTGAGGAAAGGAATGTTCAAATAGTGTATGTACCTGTTTTGAAAGAATTTGTAGATGTATTTCCGGAAGATTTACCTGGACATCCTCTAGAATGAGAAGTTTAGTTTTCCATCGATTTAATTCCTGGATCAAGGCCTATATCGAAGACCCCTTACATAATGGCTACTGTAGAGTTAGTCTAACTAAAGAAACAACTAGAGTAATTGAGTAATAAAGTATTTATTCACCCTAGTGTTTCTCCATGGGGAGCCCCTGTTCTTTTTGTTAAAAAGAATGATGGATCTATGAGGTTATGTATCGACTACAGGGAGATCAATGCTATAACGATAAAGAACAAGTATCCCCTACCTCGTATTGATGATTTATTTGACCAACTACATAGAGCTCAATACTTTTCAAAGATTTACCTTCGATCTGGATACCATCAGTTGTGTGTAAATAAGGAAGACATTCTGAAGATAGCATTTCGAACCAGGTACGGGCATTACGAGTTTACTATAATGCCTTTTGGATTGACTAATGCACCCTCTGTATTCATCGATCTGATGAATAGAGTTTTCAAGGAGTATCTCGATGATTTTGTGGTGGTATTTATTGATGATATCTTGGTATACTCCAAAACCTACGAAGATCATGAAAATCACTTTCGCATTATCTTGAAGACTCTAAGGAGGCATGAATTATATGGGAAGTTTAGCAAGTGTGAATTCTGGCTTCAGGAGATTTCTTTTCTTGGCCATATTGTCTCTAAAGATGGAATCTCTGTTGATCCTTCTAAGACCAAAGCAATCCAATAATGGCCAGCACCTACGAGTATAACTGAGGTACGCAGTTTTATTGGTTTGGCAGGTTATTATCAACGTTTCGTCACGAATTTTGCCCGATTGGCTAACCCATTAACGAAGCTCACACGTAAAGGGGTTAAATTTTTTTGGACAAAAGTGTGTGAAGAATGTTTCGAAGAACTGAAGAAAATATTAGTCAATGCTCCTATATTGACTCTACCATCGGGGAATGATGGGTTCGTTATTTATAGTGATGCATCGAAGAAAGGACTTGGTTGTGTCCTTATGTAGAATGATGGAGTTATTTCCTATGCATCACGACAGTTGAAAATTCATGAACAAAATTATCCTACTCAGGATCTCGAGTTAGCAGCTGTGATCTTTGCTTTGAAGATATGGAGGCACTACCTCAATGGTGAAAAATGTGAGATTTATACTGATCACAAGAGTTTGAAGTATATTTTCTCACAAAAAGAACTCAACATGAGGCAAAGGAGATGGCTTGAATTACTCAAGGATTATGATTGCACGATACACAACCACCTGGGGAAAGCAAACAAGGTGGAAGATGCTTTGAGTAGAAAAGACCATCGAGTTTTGAACAATATGAGAATTGAAAGGGATCCAATTTTCATGGATCTAGTGAAGATGGACATGAGAATAACCAAGGAAGGAGAAACATCATTTCTTTTTCAAATGGTTTCCAAACCATCTTTAATAGAAAGGGTTAAGAGTACTCAGACCGAGGATGAAGAATTTCAAAAGAAGATTAAAGCTGTAAATGATGGGAGATTAAGAGACTTTGTGTATGAAGATGGAATTTTGAAATTTGGGAAGAGACTTTGTGTTCCTGATATACCTGATCTAAAAAGGGAATTGCTGGATGATGCTCATAGTTCCAATTTCTCTATACACCCTGGGAGCACCAAAATGTATAAAGATTTGAAGGAACATTTTTGGTGGGACAACATGAAGAGGGAGATTGTTGATTTTGTGTCAAGATGTATGGTTTGTCAACTAGTGAAAGCTGGAAGGCAACAACCTGGAGGAGTCATGCAACCTCTTCCAATACTGGAGTTAAAATGGGACAATATTACGATGGACTTTGTCATGGGGCTACCAAAGACTCCTAGAAGGAACGATGCAATATGGGTTATTGTTGATCGTCTTACCATGTCAGCACATTTTCATGCTGTAAGAGAAGATCTACCTCTGGAACGTCTAGCAAGACTATATATTAATGAAGTTGTGAGACTTCATGGAGTACCCCTATCGATTGATTCTGATCGTGATCCCCGTTTTACTTCAAGATTCTGGAAAAGTCTTCAAAAATCCATGGATACTGAACTTCATTTGAGCACTGCTTACCACCCTCAGACAGACGGATAATCAGAACGGACTATTCAATCCTTAGAAGACATGTTGAGATCTTGCTCACTTGACTTTCAGGGTATGTGGGATCAATATTTACCTCTCGTAGAATTTTCCTATAACAATAGCTTCCATTCGAGTATTTATATGGCACCATATGAACCGTTTTACGGAAAGAGATGTCGTACACCAACCTTTTGGGATGACGTCGGTGAAAGAAAACTTGTAGGTCCAGAACTAGTGGAGGAAACGATGGAAAAGGTGAAGGTAATCCAAAATCACATCAGAGCAGCTCAAAGTAGGCAGAAGAGCTATGCTGATAATCGAAGGAATGATTTGGAATTTCAAGTCGGTGATCATGTTTTCCTGAAGGTATATCCATGGAAGGGAGTCATACGTTTTGGTAAGAAAGGTAAATTTAGTCCCAGGTACATCGGACCCTTCGAAATTCTAGAACGAATTGGGGATGTAGCTTACCGATTGGCAATGCCGCCAACTCTCTCCAAAGTTCACAATGTGTTCCACGTATCTCTATTGAAGAAATACATGCCTGACCCAACACATGTACTCACTTACGAGGAATTAGAACTGAAACCCGATCTGTCTTATTGCGAAGAGCCCGTCAGGATTCTTGATACAAGAGAACAAGTACTGAGAAACCGGACGGCGCGTCTGGTAAAAGTTTTGTGGAGAAACCATAAGATGGAAGAGGCAACGTGGGAACCCGAGGAACTTATGATGAAGAACCACCCGAGTCTTTTCATGTGATAAGTATTCTAGAAATTTCGAGGAAGAAATTATTTGAAGGAGGGGAGAATGTAACACCCCAAGCTTCTACGGTACGCTTCTCTTTGAATAATATGATAGCGTGTGTTGTACGCAACACCGAGTTCTAACACACCATAACCAATCAAACTAGCCGTTATGAATAATAATACCTACTTTTTGAAATTATATATATTTTATATTTCAAAATGGACTTCATATTTGGATTCGGAATATTGAATTTAGCCTAAGGTGAAATTTTGGTACATTTCGGATAACTTTCATATTTTGATGAATAGTGAAAATTACTAAATTTTAATTAAAAACAACTTTTTTAATCAAAATATTTATAGTGATAAATTATGAATTTGAGTGGTTTTAAAGTATATTTAGAAGATATTTTTACCATTTAATATAATTTTGGTCATTGGACATAATTTTACAATTATACCGAACATAAACAAATGTCAATCTTTTGATAGTTATTATCTCTTAAAAACACGCTTTTTGTTTTAACAGCGGGAATTAATTTTAAATTAATTTCTGCCACTTCTGTGTTTTGAATTTAGAAAAATGGATTCCATATTTGGAATCAGGATGTTAAAATTGTGTAAATAGGTAACTTTTTTTAGACATTTTGAATAATTACTGCGGTAAATATTTTATTTACCATGGTTAAGGGTATATCCGGTAAATAAGGGTTAAAAAATAATATTATTATAATACTAAATTACCCTAAAACGTGTCCTAGCCTTATTTGTTGATACATGTTCGACCATAGGAATCTTTGGGTCGATTTTGGGACCCCATGGTGCCACTTGTAGGTGATAAGGACAATTTATTTTAATTAAGTTAAAATGAATACAAAAATGACACAAGCATATATCTTTTATAAAAACAATATTTACATAAGGTTATATATGTTGGATTTTAGATTATAAATATAACTTAGAAATATAAAAGGATTTCCTACATAATGATATTTTATTTATAATTTTTAGACATTAAATAAGTTAATTTATTTATGACACAATGATGATGAATTAATTACTATAATAGTGAGTAATTAAAATAATTGATATTATAAATACCCAAATAAATATAATATGAAACTTTTAATGAAGTAAAATAATTTTATATGATAATATACTATATAAGGATTTATTTAATTGACTTTTTTCGAAGTAATCAATCTGTTATGAGTTTCACAAAAATTAACTATTGAATAGTGTCAAAATTGACATAAAAGAGTTCTTAAAACAAATATTATATTATTAATTGATATTAAATTCCTAAAAATCTAAGGTTCGGCCAAGAGACTTATATCATGATAGGTTCATCATTAATGTACCACTTGGGGGTCTCTTGGATATATATAGTATGTTTTCTAACAATATTATATAAAAATACAAAGAGACATTGTAAAAGTGAAACTAATTAACTTAGAGTGAATACTTAAAGATAAGGTTAATATAAGTACCCAAACCTGTATAAATTCTATTGGTTGAGCTGTTTTCGACCCATACCCACCTTAACATTTAAAAAATCAACTATGGAGCCATTAGAAACCGAATATGAATTTATTATAAACTAATATTTCTGGCTTTTCAAAGGTGCCCCTCACCCCTCTTATAAAAGGGCACTCCTCCTTCTCATTTCTTCACACCATAAAATCCTTTTGGTTCGGCCAAACTCTGCCCAAATACTCTCCCAACTTCCCTCAATACAACCTATAGGCCTTATTGGGATCAGAAAGCCAACCAAAACCCTTTTTGATCAAATCAAAAGGAAGAACCCGAAGAAGAGGTAATGTTTTCACAACCCCTTTTCAAGTTCATTTCTTCTTCCACTTCTTCTTTCTTTGTTATTACCATTCTAAAGAAATGACTCCAGTATCTTATATATACTGTGATGTTATTATAAATATGGTACCACCATATTTATTATTCTATCCACCCTTTGAATAACATGTCACCATACGTGCGTACGTACGACTTACCGTCTCCACGTCGTGGTGTAATTGTTATTCAATATATTATTATTTCGATGGGTATAATAATGATGTGTAACTCATGTAAATAATAAATATAACATGTTAATGATTCATTATATATGATATACCATCCATTTATATATTATTTTAATATCAAATGAATGATATTGTCGCTCGTGCGTACGTACGGACTACCGTCTCCACGAATGCGATGAGATTCATTCTCCATCGTATCCATTAAAGTATAATTATCATTTGATGATTTAGAAATGTTGTTTAAGGACTTGATATAATTCTGGATATGAATAAGATACAACAAACATGGCTTATGTAACAAAACATATAAAATAAAATGAGTAAGTTAACACCCGAAACGACGATAATTCTAACATATTATTAACAAATCAATGTTAAAAGATCATATATGATATCATATTAATATATATGATTCTTGTATAATTTAATAACAATTATTTCACCATTATACATGAGGTTAACCTACCCCAACCAAGGAAAAGTACAAGGTAAGGGTTTATTTCACAATCTCTTCATTATCCGAGGTTGTTTATACGTAATAATCTACTGGGATTTCTTTATCATCCAAATCCATGTTTCTTCGAAATTTATTTCAAAACATTTTTATTATTTACTAGAATATGGGTTAAAGTCATTTATACCCTTGTTTGACTTTTTATAAGAGTTTTATAAAGGAATATTTCCGTCGTTTTCAAAACAAGGTCCTTTTTAACCTTTTCGATAGAATTATGGTAAGAATGTTTTTTTAACTTATACGGCGAGTGCGGCTATTTTCCGCCGTTATAAAATATTCAAAGCTTCCCTTACAAGATTATAAGAATATTTTCAAAGAAAATATTTTATTTTATATGGATCTTAAATGATTTCAAAATAAAAAGAGATATTTCTTTAAAAAGATTTTTTATTTCATCTTTGTCAACATCCTTTGATGGATTTTACGCTTATTTAAAGTTGATTTGTTATGATACAAAACTTCTATATTAGATTGAATGTTTTGTGATTTGTTTGACTGTGGATGTTCTATTTTTATACCATTCATGGTTTATGGTGAAAGTATTAACATTTCATATGCTAGTTTTAATACAAATGTTTATGTTATGTTTAAACCTTTTCATATGGGAATGCATTGGACTTAATATGTGACGGGTGGAGCCCGTTATAGCTCCTCGATGCATCGGTAGGTCTCATGAGGAAAACTAGTGTCTTGGCACAAGGCCTTGACAAAATATTATTTGTAGTCTTGGCACGAGGCCTTGGCTATGTGGTTATTATAGTCTGGCATTATGCATTCCATCATTATGAAAGTGGTTATTGATTTTGCATGTGATTATTCGATTTGTAGAATAACCATGTGAATAAGTAAATGGCATTATTTCATTTTATTTATTCCATACTATGTTAAAAGTTCAAGTTTGAAAGGCTTTTGTTTTAGTTATACATTTCCTTAAATGTTTATTCTTATTTATGAAAGTTTCCGCTATATTGTTATCCTTACTGGGCATTTGAGCTCACCCCTTTTCTATGTTTTATTTTTCCCAGGAAGTGATGAAGTAATTTATCAATGACCTGCAGGGATATTATGTGGGGATATGAGTGTGGATTATGGAGACAATATGTTGTTGTAGTAGTTTTTCATTTTATGATGTAATGTAAGACTTATGAATATATCTAGTGTTTCTCAGGATACTAAACCAATCGGTCTTTCGAGATTTGATCTTTATTGTGATCATGCCAATTTTATGTAATAATGCACCGACTATGGGCAACTAGGGTCGGGGCGTTACAAAGACATCATCATTGATCATCCAAGTATGGTTTTCCTTCATCATTATTTACTATGTATCATTCTGGTAGGGTATTCTATTTTTTTTTGAGACATGGATTAAAACATTCATCAATGACGATAAAAAAGGAACTTTTAAAGAATGAAGGGGTGGTGTGATTGATGTTCCTGATTTTTTTCCATATCCTTGACTGTTTATGTTGTGAATTGGGTGAGCCCATTCCCAATGAAATTCATATCCATTGGTGGGATTTCTTTGTTCTCTAATGAACCTATGTCCTCTATGATGAATGAATGGATTAACATGGAATTTGGAAGTCATGTAAACTAATTCTATTAAATCTATGTCCAGTGAAAAGAAATCCCTGTGTGATCACTGTGGTCAACCCAACAGAAAGAACGAAACATAAGGAACCATGTTCTTGAACCTGGAAAATATGTTGCTCTTCCTTGGTAGTATGTTTGGTTGTTTTTCTAGACATTATGGGGTGGCACGAATGGGGTTGGGATCCTATGCTATTGTGAAATCATTGGTTCATGGTTGTGGGGCCACGTGGGGCTGTGTTTCGAGGCTTGGTTTGGTTCCAATACTTAGAGGGATCTCACAACTCTCTTCTTGATGATGTGAAATTACAAGAGAACTGGGTTATAATATTTAAATAAATTTTTGGTTGTATTTCTCCTTATCGTGTGATTATCCCTACTAGTTTCCCAGTAGTGCAGAAAATTACTAAAATGGAACTATATGAACATTAATCCAATAATGGGTTCAAATGGGGAAATTGTTTCTGAGAATGAGTTGGGACTCGGCTGTGAGTAGTCTATTTTTTTATGAATAGAGACAATAGTGTTCGTGCTTAGGTTGGTTGTGAAGCCATAGGTTAGGATGAGTGATTTATACTTATATATATATAATTATAGTTTTCATGTTTCTTATTCTCACCCCACCCATGTTGAGAACATTGTGCTGAACACACCCATTTCTGGGGGAGGGTGTTTTTTCCAACACTCCTGTAAGTGGCTGGTTATTGGCTCCTTTTCTGCTCCCTTTCCTGAATATCCCAAGACTCTTTGGGCAGGATGTGATGGCCTGAAGTCCATTTTTTCCCAAGACTCTTCGGGTAGGGTAGTTGTGGTGGTTGGCCCAGGTGTGTGTCAGAAGGTTTTTTTCCTATGTTTTTTCGAGATGAGGCCGAGGGGTCTTCCGGTGTGGAAGTAGTTGTATTGACCCAGGTGTTTTTGGTCATGGTTATGTGTAGTTGTTCTGGCCCAGTTGTTTGCGTGCGGGATGTATGGCTATATAACAAGTTTGTGAGGGAAGGGGGAATGTCAGTGGGACTATGGTGAGAATGACGGGGGAGGTTCGATGCGTATGATGTCTTCAATAACCAGTGGGGAAGTGGCGCTGGGTACCCAAACATAGATGTGTTATTAGTAATATATAACATGACTTGAATTATTTGGGGAGTGTGCCTTGGTGAGGTTTGGGTAGATTTTTTTCTTTGCTAGGTGTTGTTTTATCCTTCCTCACGGGGCATTAGGATGCCTCCCAACTTGTGCACAAGATATTTCCATTATTCCCTACTGAGTATATTTTTATGCTCACCCTACATATATAAAACTACTTTCAGGTTTCTAGGAGGACTTCAGGGATCATGCAGCATCATACTAGTTTGGGCATTGGGACAGTTGATGCTGCCATTTTTTCTTTCTTTTGGTATTTCCTTTATGTTTCTCTTTTACATTTGTATCATTTTTGTGAAACATGCATATGGGAGTGGATTGTTTTTTGTTTTACATGTACTTCTACTTTTGGTGTTGTGTGAATTGTTATCTTATCTCCTAATAAAATCAATAAAAAGGGTAATACCTTCCATTTGGTGTGTGATCCTATACCATTGGTGCGATTAGCCTCCCCGGTACCTATTGGAGGCGGGTCTCGGGGGTCATTATCTCTTCTTCAACAAGAAGAAGGAAGGGGTCTGGCCATTTTCTACCCCACATCTCATCATGGTTAAGGTGTGTCGTGACAGAATGGTATTAGAGGTGAGAGGATGAGAGATAGGATGATGCTTGGGGTTAGGCACAGTGAGGATTTCATGGGATGGTAGGGAAATAGTGTTAGTCAATTTTGGTGCGTGAAATAGGATAGGGAACAAGGGCTAGGACATAAGATTTTAAGGCCCCAATGATCTGATGCAAGTAATCTGGGCCTACCTAATGACCAAGTGAGGCTACAATGATTGTAGGGTATGGACCCTCAGAAATGTACATCCATCATAATGAATTGTGTTCTTGTGTTTTTTGGGTCTTTTGGCAATTCAAAATGAATAATAAGTCTAATAAAATCGATATTAAATCTTCTACACTACTCGAGATTAGGAATTCATTATTTACATTTCATTTATGGCACCCGGACAAAGACCAAGGGATGTAAGGGTGATGGAGGCTTAGGAGGTTGATTTGGCTGATTGAAAGAGGGCTGACCGATAGGAGGAGGAAGATCAGTGGTAGAACACACATTGTTCCTTTCAGTGGTAGACCCTCATGAAATACGAGGGCATCATCTCAGAAGTGGAGATAGGGGGCTGGCTAGAGGAGCTGGTAATAGCTTTTCGCATGATATGGGCTCCGACAGAGTACATGGTTACTCTCTCTGTAAGCTAGATTCAGGGACCAGCACATCATTGGTGGACACTCATTCTCAAGGAGAATAGGGAGGCTGATGTTATGTGTACAGTCATCGAGAAGGATATATGGATGTAATTTCTCTCTTCTGCGATGATGGCTAAGAAGATACATGAGCTACTCACCCTCCAGCAGGAGAGTATGTTAGTGAGAGTGCTAGGGATCATGTTAAAGGATCTCCTCTGCTTTTCTCAGGACTTCTTTTTGGATGTGGAGTCTCATGCAAGATGTTTCTAGGAGGTGCTTATTATTCTCTCCTGTATACAGTATCACCCTTCACCCTACCGACGTACTTAGTGGTCCATAAGAATGGTTTTTTGGTGGAGAGGATGCACATGTTGGGAGGTGTTTCACGAGAGGGAATCTAGTTGGGATTGTCAAAGGTAAAGGTCGTCAGCAGTAGGTCTCCAGCATTAGGGCCCTCTAGGTTTCGACTAGTAGTGTGCATGCCTCAGCAGTTCCAATTCCGATCTCCCAGTCCTCTCCCTTTCCTTTCTGGTCTAGGAACAAGATGCTTCATCTGCAGTAGCTGTGGACATCTTTGAAATCAGTTCCATGCCCGATTATAGTACAGTGTGGGTGGACCGTTATAGCACCCGCCCTAGGCGCAATTGTTTCTAGCGAGGCCCTTCCGGCAATAGCAGCAACAGGGACAGCGAGATCCCGCTCCTCCGAGGGAAGATTTTGTAGGAGGTGGCTGACCTGAGGAGTCTTCTCAATGACCATGGCCAGGTGGCTGTCGGGTAGGTGGTCGATAGCTGATGGGTAGAGGAGCTAGGCGTGGGCTGTTATATGCCACAGATGCAGTTGTTCCTGCAGGGCTGGAGGTTGTTCGAGGTACAATATGTTTATTTAGAAACCTTTCCTATGCCTCATTTGTTTTAGGAGCTTCGTACTTCTTTGTTGAACCTAGTCTAGACCATTCTTTGGGCCTAGACAAAGAGACACATTATGTACCCTTTGTCTTGAGTACGCCAGTCGGAGATCAGACCAGATTGTCTCATGTTTTCTACGGATGTAGACTAATGTTGGGACCACACCATTCCAGTGGAGTCCTCCTTTTGTTGTGGATGCAGCCATACAAAATCATTTTAGGTATCGATTGACTGTTCTCAGTGTGTGCCATCATCGAATTTCTCCAGAGAAGGGTTGTGTTTTCAGGTCTGGGCAACCGACTTGTGACATTCATTGGTGAGCAGGGTTTCCAGGAGGACAGATGGTGAGGGGATCCCTTTCCTTCCTCATTATCCATTCTATTAGTAGAGTTAGCAGATATAGAGATGGTGGAAGTCTCAGAGATTGTCAGAAAGTTCAAGAACATCTTCCCCGAGGAGGTGATGACTCTACCCCCCTCGATGAGACCTTGAGTTCAGGATATACTAACAACCCGGTGCCCGTCCTATTTTGAGGGCCCTCTATCAGATGGCACCGTCAGACTATGGGAGTTACGAATCATGATTGATGTTATGATGATGAAGGGTTTTGTTCGACTAAGATCATCACCTTGGGGAACTCCAGTCTTGTTTGCAAAAAATGAAGATGGTGGTCTCATGATGTGCATATACTAATGGAGATTGAAGCGGGCATTGACCAAGAATCATTACCCTCTTCCGAGGATATAAGATATATTTGACCAATTGAAGTGGGGTAGGATTCTTCTCTAAGATAGAGCTACGGTTAGGATATCACCAATCGAGGGTGAAGGAGGGTGACATCTTGAAGACTACCAATAGGTGTAGATAAGGGAACCTTGAGTTTGTAGTCATGTCGTTCAGTGTTATGAATGCACGAGCCATGTTCATGGTGATCATGAACTTCATCTTCTGGGAATACCTAGACCGTTTCTTAGTCTTCTTTATCAATGAAATCCTGATCTACTCAAAATTAGAGGAGGAACATGTTGGACATCTGAGAATGGTTCTGAAGGTCCTCTGACAAAACCAAATTTATGGAAAATTGTCAAAATTAATGTTCTAGACTTGAGAAGTTCTCTTCCTTGGACACATGGTGTCCGTGTAGGGAAAATTGGTGGACTCATCAAAGGTAGAGGAAGTTGTTTCTTGGGAAACACCAAAGAATATGGGGGAGGTTCGTGATCAACATCTCCCAAGATGCAGCACCTTTGACAACCTTGACAAAGAATTACCAAGCTTTTGTGTGGAATGAGAAGTGTGAGGCTACCGTCAATTATGTGAAGGGGATGTTGGTCAGTGCCCTAGTGTTGAGTTTACCAGAGGAAGGAGTGACGTTTTATGTATTTTGTAATGCCTCAGGCTATGGTTCGGGGTGTGTGCTAAAGCAATAGAAAGGGGTGATCTCTTATGGGTCTAGCCAGTTATGTCCTTATGAACGTAAATATTCCACCCATGATTTGGAACTTGCGGTGGTCGTGATCACACAGAATTATTGGTGGCATTACCTCATCGGGGAGCGCTTCATGGTCTTCACAAATCACAGGAGTTTGATGTATATCTTCTACTAGCGAGACCTGAATTTGTGGCATTAAAGGTGAATGGAGTTCCTCCAAGACCAGGACATCAAAATATCCTACACTGATGGTAAAGGAAATGTGGTGCTAGTTTCCTTGTGTATGACAAAGTGTGCGGTTCGAGAAAATACAATTTATTGGAAGGAAATAGAGGAATTGTATTCACTACACCTCAATGTGGGGGAAGATGGTGGTAGAGGATGTCTGTTTTAGATGACAGTGTAGTAATAACTACTAAAAAAGGTTGAGGAGTTACAGTGTGGAGATATAGATAGTGACGTGATGCACGCTCGTGCTAGCCAAGCCAACACTCCAGAAAGATGGTCGGAGGATGGACACAATCATATTATTTTCCAATGGATGATGATTGTACCAACGATGATGCAAGAGAGGGTTCTTTGTGAGTTACACAACATACCACTGGAAGTACACCTGGGAACATACAAAATGTACCGCGGCTTGAGAGGTCAGTTCTGGTGGCCCAAGGTGAAGCGGGTAGTGGCAGACATCGTAGAAAAGTGCCTCGTGTGTCAGCAGGTGAAGGCTGAACACTTCATCCTAGGAGGTCTGTTAAAACCATTAGATGTCCTTGGGTGGAAGTGGGATGACATCATGGTGGATTTGGTCTTTTCACTACCCATAGTTCAAGGGGGTCGCGATTCTATCTGGGTAGTGGTGGACCGACTGAAAAAATCCACCCACTTTCTAGTAGTCAAGATGTCATGTACATTGGATGCCCTAGCACAATGCTACATGAATTAGGTGGTGTAGTTTCACAGAGTCCCAAGATCCATAATCTCCGACCGGGGTACCCGGTTTACCTTGCAGTGTTGGAAAGGATTGCAACATGATTTTGGAACCCAATTAAGCCTCATCATATCTTCCCACCCCCAGAAAAAAGGACAGGTAAAGTGCACCATCCATACATTTGATGCATGGTAGGCTCAAGGAGAGTACATGGGAATGGGAAGCACATATTCCCACGCCCAGTACCCATATATATTTTGAGATTATCTTGTTTTTTTTTTTATGATGTATTTCTTGAACTGGTTAACAATGAATGGTTTTTAAAGTACATATGTAGAATCTCAAAATGTAGGGAAGGGAGGACCTGATCCCTAATTAAGACACATTAAAGAGGATGTGCCTAAACCCAAGTGGGCGAGTTAGTGCCACACAAAGAAAAAAATATCTTGACCTCGAGGAAGGGATCCCGTCACCCACATGACTGAACGGTTTAATATTTTTTTGTTTTACTTGGTTGCTTGTGGGAGAGTAGCTGTAGGACATCCGTGATTATGATTGTTCAAAATATAGATTATAATGGGGGTAATTACTTTTTTAGCAAGGAGTTTACTCTTGAGAGCTATCTTTGAGGTGGTGTTTTGGGCCCCTCTCATTTCTTGGGTCTGGTTCAATTCATGAGGGCGAGAATGGATTGTGAGGTATCTGATGTAATGGTCCATAACCTCCTAGTCCAATACATTTCCAAAACCTAGTTCCACCATGATGGTGGCACCGGTAACAGAGGCACCATGACGGTCGCACACCGGTCATGGTGGCGCCGTGACTCTGGAACCATATCCTCATCGAGAAGTCATCATTCCTTATATCCAATTTTCCCTATATCTTCCAGTTCCACCCCTATGGAATTTTTTTTCATTTGAATAAGGAAATCCTTTTGATGAAAAACTGTTAGCGAAACCTCTCTGATGAGGAATATTAAATGATAATTTGATATCATCGTGCGTAACCTCCCAACCTTGTAGGAAACCATGATCCGACTATAAAGCTATTCAAAATTCCTTATCCCGTAATAGATGGATCTTATCCTTATGTCACACTAGGATTTACCCTTACTCATCATGGTTGGATTTATTTCCTCTCCCTGATGCGTTGGAGTCCCTCCTCCTCGTGGATTGTGGTGCGCCTGTGCTGGAATTTTTCTGCTCATCTTTGGTGTCCTCGAAGATCCTCCCTTGCAAACTGCAGATACTCAGTTCTTGGTGCGTGGAGAAAGAATTCATCATTGATCATCAATGTAGGGTTTTCCTTCGTCCCTCTTTAGTTTGAATCTTGTGTAGAGGGTATTCTATTGTTTCTAGGAGATGGATGAAGCCAAACATTAATGAAGATAACAAAAATAATTTTAAATAATGAATTGTGTGGTGTCATTGATGTTCCTGTTGTTTTTCCTTTTCCTTGATTGTTTATGTTGTTATTTGTGTGATTCTATGCCCACAAAATATCATTGATGTTAGTGGTATTTCATTGTGCACTAATGAACCCATGTTCTCTATGATGAATGTGCGACTTAACATTGAATTTGGAAAGTTATATAAACTCGTCCGATTATGTGTATGTCCAGTGAACAACAACCCCTGTGTGATCACCCTAGTTAACAAAACAGAAAGAAAAAGACATAATTAACGTTGTGCTTGAAACTAGAAACAACATTTCTCTTCCTTGGTAGTATATGTGGTTGTTCTATTTGACGTTATGGGGTGGCGGGAACGAGATTGGGATATTCTACTATTGTGAAATCACTGGTTCAAGGTTTTGGGGCTGTGTGTGGATGTGTTTAGAGTCTTATTTTGTTTCCCATACTTGGACGGATCTCACAGATCACTTTTTGATGACGTGAAATTACAGTAGAATCGAGTGTGAATGATTAAATTGATATTTGGATATATTTATCCTTGGCTTGTGATGATTCCTACTAGTTGACCAGTAGTGCAGAACATTACTTAAATGGAACTACTTGGACATAAAACCAAGAGTGGGTTCAAAATGGGAAATTGGTTATGAGAATGAGTTGTGACTCAGCTGTGAGTAGTGTGCTTTTTATGAATAGTAATGATGGTGTTCGTCATTAGGTTGGGTGTGGATCCCTAGGTTGGGATGAGTTCTTGCTACTTATATATATATATATATATATATTATTTTAGTTTTCATGTTTCTTATTCACATCCCACACATGTTGAGCACATTGTGCCGAACACCACCATTTCATTGGTTGATGGTGTTTTCCCAACACTCCTATACGTGGTTGGTATTAGCACCTTTTTATCCCCCTTTCCCAAATAGCCCAAGACTCTTCGGGTAGTCTGTGATGGCCTGATGTCCATTTTAGCCCACGAATCTTTGCGCAGGGTACTTGTGGTGGTTGGCCCAGGTGTGTGCAGGCAGTTGGTTTTCCTGAGTTTCTATGGGATGAGGCCAAGGTGTCTTCGGGTATGGCAGGAGTTTTATTGTCCTAGGTGTTTGCGGGCATGGTTGAGCATAATTTTTGTGTCCAAGGTGTTTGCGTTCGGGATTTATGGTTATTGCCCGGGTGTGTGCGGTTTGGGGGAATGGCAGTGGAACTGCAGTGACAATGGTGGGGGAGGTTCGATGCATAGGATGTCTTTAGTAACAATTGTGGAAGTGGTGTGGGGTACCCAAACATCAATGTGTTTTTACTACTATATAACATGACTTGAATTATTTGGAGAGTGTGCCTTGGTTAGGTTTGGTTGGATACTTTTCCTTTCTAGTTGTTGTTTTCTCCTTCCTCATGGGCCATTAGGATGCCTCCCCACTTCTGCATGAGAGCTTTTGGTTTATCCCTACTGAGTATACTTGTATGCTCACCCTACATATATAAATCTATTTTCAGGATTCCATGAGGACTTCAGGGATCGTGCAGGGTCGTACTAGTTTGGACGTTGGGATAGATGCTGCTGCCGTATTTCCTACTTTTGGGTTTCTCTTTTACATTTGTATAATTTACTTTTGGAACATGCATATGGGAGTGCTTTGTTTTTAATTTTACTTTTACATCTACTTTCAATTTTGTGGGAATTTTTATCTTACCTCTTAATCCTATCAATTAAAAGGTTAATTCCTTCCATCTAGTGTGTGATAATATACCCTTTGTGCTAGTCGCCACTCCGTGACCTATTAAAGGCGGGTCTTGGGGGGTCATTATCTCCCCTCCAACTTGAATAAGGATGTGGTCTAGAAGTTTTCTACCCCTTCTCTCATCATGGTGAAGGCGGGTCATGATAATTATGTACATTTTCTCCCCTAATTCATTGTTCATCATGGGGGTTATTCTTTCGGACCACTATTCTACATTCCCCAATCCATTATTCATTACACTCTGATTTCTTGGTGCAATGATATGTTATATTAGGAATTTGATCACCATGACTTTATGTTGGTGTGATGATGTAAGGATGGATGAATAATACATTTTTTGATACATGATTTCACATTCTTCAATGTTCTTCGGTGAATAATGAAGAATGACATGTATATCCATTTTACTGAATGAATTTGATGGATGAATGTGTTGTTATAGGACAATAAGGCTCATAAGATATGAGATATTTATTTCCATAGGGAAATAGTTATGGGATTATTGGTCGGAGGAGAAATGAATGATATGTGTTGTAGATATGAGATTTATGAAATTCCTACAACACATGATAGTAATCCAGATCTATTCCCTGTGTGGGGATTAAAATTTAGCATATATGATTTTGGTTAGGTGTTACGGATCACACAAAATATGAACCTCTCACATGACATGTTACCCATCCCTAGTGACTTAGCATGTTCCCCCTAGGTACACCAACAGATGTTGGAATACACTAATTGGATCACATCATGTACTACCCCACACATGGACCTCCTAGACCAAGTACACAAGATAAGCTATATATTGGTACATTATAACATGTAAAATGGATATAAAAATGTGTACAAATACTCATGAAGAATACACATACATACTAAAAATCATGTTCTTTCTCACAGATATGGGAATGATACAGGACCCATTTACATGGGCTGGACCCAGGGTCAAGGAACACTGTGTATGTCCCCAAGTACATGCCATGTACATTATTATACGTTTATTAGATATCTTTTTTTTTATCATGGAAAATTTTCATTAGGGTGAATTATTCATATCCTTTTCCCTAAGGGTTAGTATAGAATCATCCCTAATGCATATAACAATGATCCCATCAATGATACATATTGGATAGAATCATTGGAATCCCTCCATGAGACCCATAGTATTATCCTCCATCAATATTTGTTCTCAAAGAGGATTTATTGGTGTCATCATGACATTAACTTTTTGAGAACCTAATAAAATAGAGTAATCCTTATAAACATTTAATTACATGATTTTATGTTAAATTATGCATCAATAACAAGCCAAAGATCATAATTTTTAGTGTATTTCATGGAATATATATATAATTAAAAAACATGAAAACATATAAGGAAATGTTTATTTAATATCCATAATTAGTTATTGTCTTCCTTTGATCCCTTACATCTTCATAGGTTAACATAAGGAATACATGAATAAATGGATGAGAAAAAATCCATGTAAGTGAATAAACATATGAATAACACATAGAACATGGGTTCGATGGTATAATAATAAGAGATTAAAAGGAATAAAAAATGACAAATCATAAGGAATTATAACATATTGAACATGGGATAATCCAATCAAGGAATCAAATAAATGTATCAGAAACATAATACACGACATAAGCATGAGTCTTGGCACTTTGCACATGGAGGATCACTAGTCAACGACATTCACCAAGACCGTTGCACATGACATCTGATGAGACTAGAAATTAACTAATTAATTGCATTTATATCTAGGAACACCCATCATACTATGTTCATTAATATGTATTTCAGATAAAGAGTCGTGCATATGAAATCAAATTTAATCATAATTGTTACCCATGGATAGAATACAGTATCATAATTATTTACAAAGGAATACCAGAATGAATAACATAATCATTACTATGAAACAATGTATTTAAATCAAAAATTTAAAATATTAAGGAAAAAATAGGCATATATCATGATATTTGATGACAATCTGAAGTGGAAAAATATAAAAATAGTTTTTATGAGCCTTTAGAAATAAAACATTTTAGTGTAGTTTTAGGAAAATGTTATAAATTATTTAAAACAGAAAAGAGGAAATTTTGTGTAAAAAATATTAAATGAACCAAGAAATTTTTCATGATATAATGAATGATTTTATAAAAATAATGTTTAATTTAACAATATTATGTTGGTCAGTTGATAATTTTTAATTATTTGGGAGGTTCATTTTAATCGGGTTTTCTTATTAGGATGAATTGAGAAGGGATCCTTTTTGAAACAAATATTTCCTTATCATAGAAGGATTTAATAATTTGGACAAATGGTCTTCAAACATATAAATATAAATTGAAAAATTTATATAAAATCAATTAATATTTACATTTTTTTATGAAGATATAATGCGTAACCTGAAGGAAAAAATGGAGGTATGGAAAGGATCCCTTACCTTATGCCTGAATGTGTTCTGCACTTGATCTTAATGTACTGGATAATCAAATTATATACATATATTACTTAATTAATAAATATTTTTCGATTTATTTTATTTATTATTATTATTTTAAGATTATTTATGGACCAATTGAGGTGTGATAATATACAATTTTTTCTATTGGGGTGTTTCTTTACTCTGTTTTCATGAATGATTTACATATATTCTGGTATATAATGTAAGGACATGACCTTAAACATTACATAATATTTAATTAAATGGATAATTCACATTAAGGATCTTTTCATGTTTATATTTTTAAAGAATTATGTCATAAAAATTACATAACAACATGATTATTACATATAGGCAATTCTACTTAGTATACATTTTTTTATAAAATAAAAACTCTTGAAAAAAGAAGTCATGTCTAGTTCCATTTTTTATACAACAAGAATTTTCATTGATCCCATCCTTGACCCTTAAAAATCTTTAAGTACTGTGGAAAACATTTTAAAAACATGGGATGAGCATAAAAAGCTTAGTATGGTATATAAAAGAAGGAATGAAAACATTTTCCCATCAATAAATACAAAATAATGAATCCATATCTTTTTAATCATAACGTACCTCATTAAATCATAAGAATAATGAATAACACATAGAAATCATAAATTGTAATGGTAACTTGGGTAATCCATATAAAAAATACATTGTAGATATAACATATAAATAGGGAGTCACATTTGGAATACCCAACATAGTATATTCCAGGAATATTTTAGGAGAAACATTCATGTTTACCTCCTTCACGTTACCTAATGCACTGGAGAGCTATCTCGGGCTCACCATCCCTAGGTTTATCATGGAACCATCCGTATACGTAAAAAATGCCCAATAACCATAACATATTAATAACACATAAAACAATAATAAAGTGAAGATAAAATTTCCACATTCCCATAAAAATATATCATTTCCAGATATTGGAAAAATCAAGGCCTTAACAAACCATTTCAAATCCATGAAAAACTTTTAATAATGATATTTCTTAATCAATGTGTCCCATGCCACTTTGAATATTTTAATGGAATTATCATTTGAAAACATTAATATCCATATAATTAAATCCTATAAGCATTTTAAAAATTTGTACATTAATGAGAAATATATAGAAGAATAAATCTTTAAAACATTTTTAATGATAATTTAGTTAAAGTGTTTTTTACAAAATGACAGACGCTTGAATATAAATAAGTGAGGAATATCATTAAATACATAATTATTAATATCATGAGAATAAAGGTATTCATGATTTAATAGTCCAAACGATAGTATATACACCATAAAATAGTGAATTGGTGCATAAAAACACTGAAGTCTCAATAGAATGTAAATTGAGACGAAATCCCATATAAAAATTGTATCCTTATATGAAGGATAAATAAATTACATAATAATGTTTGAAAAATATAAATAAATCCAATATAAGTAGATATTAAGTGTATAAGAATCATATTTTATTCAAATATATTCATAGAACAACATAATCAAGAAGTAGAAGTTTAACCTCAATGAATAGAAATTGGGTTATGAAGTTCTGTTATAAAAAGTTTACAGCCTAACAACATCACATTCAAATTTAGAAAATGAGTTGATGAGAGATAAAAATGTTATCTCATCACTTGGATATAATATTTATAGTAATAATGATATATACAAACATATCCCAACAAAGCATGATGTAAATTAAAAGACAAAACAAAAAAATAAGTCTTTTAAACAGATTAGTTTGAAAGGTTCCCTTACCGATTTGGTAACGTAAGAAACATACACCCCATGAAAGAAGGTTAATAAAATGAAAATTTAAATACCCAAAAATTAATGTATCTTCCATAAAGATTACAATCATTAGAAGTACATACGACACACAAAAGGAAATAGTGGAAAATATAGCATTAATCTCATGAGAATAAAAAGTGAGATGAAAACCCATTGCAACATTGTAATTAAATCGATTCATATGAACAAAAGTTAAAAACCATCAAATTAATCACCGAATACCATGAATATAAAGGGAATAATGATATTATATATCAAATTTCAGTACACAATAAACCACATGCAATAAATATGTGTCGAATAATGGAAATCTCACGGAATTAAAAATGAGATAAGAAATCCCTTACCTCCTGTCCAACTTGACTCATTTGATCCGTGTTCAACCGAAATATTAAATTTAAGATTATTTATACTTGTGTCATAACCTTTTAATTGTTTATTATTACTTTTATATCACATATTACCTTGCAATATCGGTTAGTAAATTATTTGAGTTCATATCAGACATTTTGTCGATGATCGAAATTTGTGTTAAAAATGAACTTATTTTAATTCCAATTTGTCCTTGTGGTGAAAAATCTATTATCTATATAATGATATTAATTATTTAGATATCATATATATAATATATATTCCGTATATATATATATTTTTATGATAGTACATAACATTTCGGAGATAAGAAATGAAATGCACCGTTCATGGAGACGGTAAGCCGTATGTACGCATGAACGCTGCATTCATTTCTATTTAATATTTAATTGAATTAAAACATAATGATACATAGTTATATTATATTCCATGTATAATATCAGACGATATATATTTTATATAATTTTATTGACTCCACCTTTATACGTTCCATGTATGTCATGAACAAATCATATCACCTTGAGGGGGCGGTAGTCCGCACATTCTCAAATGAAATTATCATGTTTACACATATTGGAAGGAAAAAGGTATGTTTCTAAATAAAAATTACATAATAATGTAGAAAAAAACATAATATATATCATATATAAATACAGTTCCATTTTAATAGCCGCCATGAGAGGTGGTGGAGTTAATTGAACAATCATCGTTTCGTGATGGGTTAGTTTTCCATCCACAGAAACATTATGTTCCTTACCCATTAGATTGATGTTTTTGTATGTGTTGTTAAAATAATTCTTCTAAAAACATCCTAGTATATTTATGATAGTATTTTTGTTATAAAATAATGGAATAAAAAGAGTTCAGGGGGATGGAGAAGTAAAATAATACAAAAGAACGTAATATAATATGTTACCTTTAATTTGGGTAAATCCATTTTTCTTGACACAAAAGGGTATCTTGAATTATTTTCTGCAGAAGGTAAGGCATCTAGGATGAATAGAGAGATTTTGGGATCTTATTAGAGAAGATATTTCTGGAGGAAAAGGCTTGAGAAGTGTGAGAAATGGGTAATAAGTGAGTTCTTTATAAACGGGATAGGAGGGGCTAATTAGGAATGTCTGAAACAATTTTTTTATTATAACCTCATCTTCAATTTTAAAATTACAACCAATCGTTAAAATCAATTCTAATATGACTCATTTTCGATATAAAATAATCCAATAAGAATTGGACTTATTTTTTATAATGTTTTTATAATTAAAATATAATATATTTTAATAATTTATTAATGTGGTATATATTTCATTATTATTGTGTCGTTAATAATTTAATTTATGTGATGTCAAAAAATTATAAAAAAATACCATGAGGTAGGAAATCGTTTTGGATTTCCAAAAAATATTTATAGTTGAAAATATAACTAATATAACTCCATGTAAAAAATTGATTTACTAAAATATATTTGTTTATGTCATTTTTGTCTTTACATTAAATTAATTAATATAAACTGTCATTTCTATTCCCATGTGTCTCTATGGGGTCCCAAATTCAACCCAAAAAATCCCATGGTCAGATATGTATTATCAAATAGGAATAGCACACAATGTTGTGTAATTTAATATTATTATAATATTATATTTTACCCTTAATTATTTTATTTACCCTGTAGTCATTGTAAATAAAATATTTACTAATGTAAATAATTAAAATGTATACAAATCAAAGATAAATATTTAAAAAATGTAGACCTATTGATTATGAACATGGAATCCATTTTCCAAATTGGACACACAGAAGTGGAATAAATTAATTTAAAATTAATTTGAGATGTCAAAACAAAAAACATGTTTTTATGAAATAATAACTATAAACAAATTGACACTTGTTTATGTAAAATTTCAAAGTGAAATTAATTCCCATGTCCAAAATTAGATTAAAAGGTAACCATATATTCAAATCACACATTATAACCAAATAGAAAGCTAATATTACCATATAAATAAATTAGACTAATAGGCAAATATGAAATAAAAATACTGCATTTTTCACTATACATTAAAAAATGAACATTATCAGAAAAATACCAAAATTTCATCCAAAGTAAATTTTGGTGGCCCTAATCTAAATAAGAATTCAATTTTGTCTATTATAACATATAAAACCGACCAAATATATATTTAAAGATGTTTCTCCATGAAAAGGCGGTAAATCGTCCTTTTAAGGGATATTAGAGTATTTATGCTTAGATTCATTATCGTTTTAAGCCTCTAAATTTTATTATATAAATGTAAAAATATTCAAAAAACATGTATAATCATATTGTAGTAAGTTATATTCATTAAAACCAATGAAATTTCTAGGATCTATCTATCATTACAAATAATAATATTATATTATAAGTGTGCAACATAAGATTTCAAAGAAATCCGTTATTACTTATTGGGTACGCCATCTAACATAGCATCCTCTTTAGAGTAAAATTAAGGCTTAATAAAAAAATATTAATAAATTATAAAAGGTTATGTTCTTTATTTACCTGGATTGTTACATCATTTCCCCCTTTTGGAAATTGTGTCCACGTAATTTTAAAATTTGGCTCGGAAACATCATTGAATGTCCCACATCGTAAAAAGCGTCAATAAAACTATCAGTTTAAAATAAAGGTAGAAAGTCAAAAACGTTACCCAAGAGACAAAATACTAGGATTTTATGAAAAAAAAGGATATGGAAGAGAAAATTACTCTCATATATTAATATAGAGTGGTAGAGAACTTGATCACAGAACAATAACCACCACAATACCTTAAATTTGTGGTTGGGTAAAAGTCTGTTGATAAAATTGGTCTTATAACATTTTTTCTTCAAGATCATTTTCATAGAGTTCAATAATTTTATTAATAAAAAGTTTAATATCATAAGGAAATATTCTTACTCATCATGTAGAGTTTCATCATTTAATAAAATTATACCAAAAACTCATCTTTTCTCCAAATGGAAGGTATTCAAGATGACTTGTTCACATAGAAAGCATTATAATTGACTTATAGAGAATAACATGATCCAAAAAATATGAAAAATATATTTTCCCTATATTTATACATTCTCCAAAACCAAAATTGGGTAGTACGTGATCAGATAATCCCCAAAAGGATAAACTTTTATAAAAAGAAGTACTACTCTTAATCTCCAAAATTCATCCTAAAGTACCCAAAGTTCAAGAAAGAGCACTCAATATACAATTTTCCTTTAAATTATTCGAAATAATCAAAAATAATATTGAAACCCAAAAATCAGAAGGATTTTATCACATATTCTTACATAGTATATCATAACATTATCTCCAAATAAAATCTACTACTCTTAATGTCTCATACAGAATTGTAATTAACCAAATCACATGTTCTCTATGATAGGATAATCATTTCCATAAAAAATCCAAATCTCAATATGTACATAATACAAACATATATTCTCCCAAAATAAAATTCCACCATTACTCATCATATGAAAAGAAAATTATTCCTTTAATAACATTTTTATATATCAAACATCATGGTTGCACATACTATAAAAATTATTCAAATGTAATCCCATCATAAAAAGATCCTTAATACTTTTATGAATTTCACCTTCATAAAATATTCCATAACTCTTGTAACCCTTATATGTTGAATTATTACTCATTAAAGGTATTCATGATATATTAACCATTCTTTACCAACTTATTATGAAAAAAAATTCCTATAAACCAAATCATGAATCCTATTCTAAGATTAAATAATGTCAAAACATATGTTAAGAAATAATCCATACCATTCATTGGTCATTGTTAGTTTCTTTATCCTCAAATGTAATGGCATTAGGTATTGTTAAACATATATTTGTATGACCAAGGTGATCCCATTCCCAAAACATTTTTGTAGGAAATATGTTTTCACAATGACCATGTATACCACATTTTAAAAATTAAATTGATCCCTCAGAAAGTACATATTTCTCTTTCCTAAAGTCAACTAGATTCTTCCTTTTTCCATGGAAGATTCTTGCTTTATGACCTTCACTTCCACATATTTAGAATCTTCCAGTCCCTTTGAATCATTTTCCTATCTGTTTCGTTCCACATCCTTGAAACATAGGTTTTTCAATATACTTAACATTATAATTATTATCTGAACATCAATGGTGATTTTTTTCTCACATATATGATGTCTTATAAAATTCACCAAGGTTTCAGTGTTCAACCATGAATCTAGATAGTTTGTTGAGAATAACCATAAGTGTTCTAATTATATCTCCCATTTCATTTAGTTTCTCATTCATAAAAAAAATCATAGTTTTCTTCACATCCAATGATACATTGGTTCCTGGTAGATCCATCCATTTACTAAAACAAAACTGGTAAGTGTGAGTATATTAATAAAATAATCATATAATATCTTATGAGGACGGTAGATAAAAAGATATTCTTATTCATGCTATCTTTAACTCATTCACATTATCTGAAATAACCATGACTCTTTATAAAATTCTAACCATTAAGGTAATGTAATTTATGCTTAATGAACACCCTAAACTCTAAATTTATATAAACAGACCTCTGATTCCAACTGTAAGGACCCGACCTTAAACATTACATAATCTTGAATTAAATGGATAATTCACATTGATAATCTTCTCTGGTTTAGAGTTTTATAAAATTATCTTATAACATTTACATAACAACATGAATATTACTTGTAGAAAATTCTCCTCAATATCCACTTTTTTCATAAAATACAAACTCTTGAATAAAATATTCATGTCTAGTTCCATGATTTAGACTACATTTCTTTTCCATGATCCCATCCTTGAACCTTATTCTTATTTATGTCCTATGGGAAACATTTCAAAAACGTGGGATGTGCATAAAAATATAAGTAAGAGATATAAAATAAGGAATGAAAACATTATCCCAACAATAAATACAATATAATGAATCCATACTTTTTTGTCATAACTTACATCATGAAATCATAAGATTTATGAATAACACACAGAAATAATTAATCATAAAGGTAACTTGTGGAATCCATATAATTATTACATTGTATCTATCACAGATACATAGGGAGTCACATTTGGAATAACCATCACAGTATATTCACTAAATCTCATAGGAGAAATATTCATGTTTACCTCTCTCACATTACCCAATGCATTGGAGAGCTATCTCAGGCTCACCCATCCTAGGATAATCACGGAAACAACCATATATGTAAACAATTTCAAATTACCATAACATATTCATAACACATAAAACAACCATATTGTAAAGATAACATTTCCACATTGCAATCACAATATATTATTTCATGATATTGGCATAATCAAGGCTTTATCAAACCATTTCAAATCCATTTAAAACATTTAATAAATATATTTTTGAATCAAAATGTACCATACCACTTTGAACATTTTAATGGAATTATCATTTTCAAATATTAATGTACATATAAATAAATCCTAAATACCATTTATAAACATAGATATTAATGAAAAATATATAGAAGAATAAATATTTAAAACAATTTAAATGATAATTTAGTTAATGAGTTTTTAACAAAATGAGAAATGCTTGGATATAAATAATTGAAGAATAAAATTTAATCTGAAATTTATAATATCATCAGAATCAAGGTATTCATGTTATAATATTCAACAAGAACATATATACACCATATAAGAGTTAATAGGAGTATAAAAACAATGAAGATTCAATGGAATGTAAATTGAGATGAAATCCTTTATAATAATGGTATCCTTAGATGAAGGAGAAATAAATTACATTATTATGTGTGAAAAATAAAAAATACACATAATAGAAGTAGCTGTTAAGTGTAAAACAATCAGAGGTTATTCAAAAATATTCATAGCACGACATAATCAAGAAGTAGATGTTTAACCCCAAATAATTGAAATTGGGTTAAAACGTTCTCTTATAGAAATTCGACTGCCTAACAACATTACATTAACATTTTGAAAATGAGTTTCTTAAAGAGAAAAAGGTTCTCTCATCACTTGGACATAAAATTAAAAGTGATAATTATATATAATAACATATCCCAACATAATAAGATTAAATTTAAAACACATAACCAAAAAAGAAGTCTTTTTAAAACAACAGGGTTAACAGTTTCCTTACCGATTTGGTAACTTATGAAACATACACCCCATTAAAGAAGGATCATAAAATGAAGATGTAAATAACACTAAATTAAAGTATATTAAATAAGGAATACAATCATGGTCATCACATACACATCACAAAAGGAAACAGTGTCAAATATATCATTAATCTCATGGGATAAAAGTTTGCTGAAAACCCCTTACCACGTTGTAATTAAATCAAGTCATTTAAACAAAAGTTAACAACCACCAAATAAATCATATAATAATATGTATAAAAAGTTAATAATGATATTATATATCAAATGGTAGTACCCAATACACCACCTGCAATAAATAAGTGGGGAACAATGGTGGTCTTATTGAATTAAAAGTTAGATAATAAATCACATACCTCTTGTTCATCCTGACTCGTATGTTCCTTGTTCTTCCTGAATAGTAAACATAAGTTAATTTATACTTGCTTAAGGAAATTTTTAATGTTTATTTTTACTTTTATATCACTTATTACCTTGAAATAACAGTTAGTTATATTATTTGAGTACATATCAGACATTTTGTCGATGTTTCAAATTTGTGTTAAATATAAACTTGTTATAATAAAAATTTGTCCATGGGTTCAAAAATCCATTATAATCACAGTGATATTAATTATTTAGATATCATATATATCATATATTTCAATTATATATTTATTTATTTATTTATTTATTATAGAACATAACATTTTGGAGATAAGAAATCAAATGCACCGTTCATAGAGAGGGTAAGCCATATGTACTCAAGAACACAACCATCATTTCTATTTTATGTTTACTGGAATAAAAACATAATGATACATAGGTATATTATAATTACAGTATAATATAATATTATATATATGTTACATAATTTATTTAACTCCATTTTTATACGTTCCATGTATGTCATGAACGAATCATATCACCATGAGGGGGTGGTAGTCTGCAATTCCCCATATGAAATTATCGTGTTTACAAATATTTGAAGTCAGAACGATATGTTTGTGTATAAAAATGATAGAATCATATAGAAAACAAAAACATAATCTATATCAACTATAAATATTGTTCCATATTAATGGCCACCATGATAGGTAGTAGGAGTTAATTGAACAATCATCGTTTCGTGAGTTGTTAGTTTTCCACCCAGAAAAACATTATGTTCTTTACCCATTAGATAGAGGTGTGTGTAAGTTTAGTTCAAATAATTCTCATAAAAACATCCTATTTTATTGAGGATACTGTTTTTGTTATGAAATAAATGAATAAAAATAGTTTATGGGGTTGACAAAGTAAAATAATACAAAATAACTTAAGAGAAGTAGTTGCCTTTAAATCGGGTAACTACATTTTGTTTGAACCACATGGGTATCTAGAAGTGTTTTATGACAATAGTAAGGCTACTAGAATGAAGAGAGGGATCTTGGGAGGTTTTTGGAGCATAGTTTTCATGAGAAAAAGTCTTGAGACGTGTGATAAATGTGTAGGAAGTGACATATTTTTATAAGGGAGAGGAGGGTCTCTTTAGGAATGTTTGAAAGAGTTATTTTATTATAATCTCATCTTCGGTTTCAAAATGACAAGTAATCCTTAAAATAAATGTTATTATGACTCATGGTCGAAATAAAGTCATACAATTTGAATTGGACAGGTTTTGGATATTGTTTTAATATTTATAATCTTTTTTATTTAAATCATTTATTAATGAGGTAAATATTTCATTATTATTATGTCATAAATAATTTAATTTTTTTGATGTACAAAAATTAAAAAAATTACCATGATATAGGAAATAATTTCATATTTCCAAAGAATATTTATAGTTAGAATGATAACTTATATAACCCTATGTAAAAATTTATTTAATAAAATATATTTGTTTATGTCATTTTTGTCTTTTCTTTTAATTAATTAATATAAAGTGTCATTATTACTCCCATGTGGCTACATGGGGTCCCAAATTTGACCCATGGATTCCCAAGGTCTGATTTGTATCAGCCAATAGGATTAGGATACATGATAGGGTAACTTAATTTATTTATAATAATATATTTTACACTTATTTATAATATTTACCCTATAATCATGGTAAATAATATATTTAATGAAGTAAGTATTTAAAATGTCTAAAAATATAAGTTACGTATTTACACAATTTGGACCTAAATATTTAAAATATGGAATCCATTTTTCCATATTCAAAACATAAAAGGTGGAGAAATTACATTAAAATTATTTCTAACTGTCAAAATAAAAAGCGTGTTTTTAAGAAATAATAACTATTAAAAGATTGACACTTGTTTATGTCCAATATCAATGTAAAATTAAATCCAATTTCCAACATTGGATTTACTCGTACAAATATATTATAATTAGTCTTTATAACCAGTAAAAATTATAATCTATACATATAAATAAATTAGATTATATGGAACTTTTGAACTATAAATACAATATTTTTCACTATTCATTAAAAATGAACATTATTAGAAAAATACCAAAATGTAATCCAATGTAAATTTTTGTGTCCCGATTCTAAATAAGAATTTTATTTTGTCAAATTTAACATATAATAATGAACAAAACTATATTTAATGATGGCTTTCCATAAATTAATACAAAATAATGAATCCATACATTTCAAACATAACATACTTCGTGAAATCATATGATTTATGAATAACAAACTGAAATCATAAATCCTAAAGGTAACTTCTGGAATCCATAACAAACATAAATTGTAGCAATCACTACTACATAGGGAGTCAAAGTTTGAATACCCATCACAGTATATTCCCTAAATCTCGAAAGAGAAACTTTCACGTTTACCTCCGTCACTTTACCTAATGTAGTGGAGAGCTGTCTCGAGATCTCCCACCCCAGGTTTATCACAGAACTACCCATGTACATAATCACTGCCCAATAACCATAAAATATTCATAAAAAATATAAAATTTATAAATTAAAGTTAAATTTTCCACATTGTAATCACAATATATGATTTCATGATATTGGCATAATAAAGGCTTTATCAAACCATTTCAAATCCATTTAAAACATTTAATAAAGATGTTTTTGAATAAATGTGTCCCATACAACTTTGAAGCATTAAAAGGAATTATCATTTGAAAAAATTAATGTCCATATAAATAATTTTTTTTTTGAAAACATGGATATTGATGATAAATATTTAGAAGAATAAATTGATAAAACATTTTAAACGATAATTTAGTTAATGAGTTTTTAACAAAATGAGAGACGCTTGAATAAAAATAATTTAAGAATAACATTAAATCCAGAATTTATAAAAACATGAGAATAAAGGGAATCATGATTGATATTCCAAAGGACAGTATATACACCATATAAGAGTGAATTGGTGCATAACAACAATGAAGTCTCAATGGAATGTAAATTGAGACGAAATCCCTTATAAAAATTGTATCCATAGATGAATGATAAATAAATTACATAATTATGTGTGAAAAATAAAAATATAACAAAAATATATATTGATATTAAGTGTAAAAAAACATAGGTTATTCATACATATTAATAGCACGACATAATCATGAAGTAGAAGTTTAACCCCAAAGAATTCATATTGGGTTATGATATTCTCATATAGAAATTTGACAGCCTAACGACATCATATTAAAATTCGTAAAATGAGTTGATGATAGAGAAAAAGGGTATCTCATCACTTGGAAATAAAATTTAAATCAATCATGATATATACTAACATATCCCAAAAAGGATGATGTAAATTTAAAAAAAAACAAAAAAAAATTATTTTTAAAAAAGTGTGAAAGGTTCCCTTACAGATTTGGTAACATATGAAACATTTACCCCATTAAAGAAGGATCATATAAAAAGAATGTAAATATTCCAAAATTGAAGTATAAACCATATGTATTACAATTATGGGTAGTACATATGGCACACAAATGGAAATAGTGGAAAATATGGCATTAATCTCGCGGGAATAAAAAGTGAGATGAAAACCCCTTACCACCTTGCAATTAAATCGAATCGTATGACCAAATGTTAAATACCACCAAATAAATAATTTAATACCAATAATATTAAAATAAGAATGATATTATATATCAAATGTTTGTACACAATACACCACATGCAATAAATATGTGGCGAACAATGGAAATATCACAGAATTAAAAGTAAGGTTAGAAATCCCTTACCCCGTGTCCAACTTGACTCGTATGTTCCATATTCAATAGAAATAATAAACACAATTTAATTTATACATGATTAATAACATTTTTAAATTTTATTATTAATTTTATATCACTTGTTACCATGCAATAACAGCTAGTTAATTATTTGTGTTCATATCATACATTTTGTCGATGTTCGGAATTTGTGTTAAAAATGAACTTGTTATTATTACAATTTGTACATGTGGTCAAAACATAAATATCTACAGAACAATATTAATGATTTAGATATCATATATATCTTATATATCCAGTGTGTGTGTGTATATATATATAATAGTACATAACATTTTGGAGATAAGAAATGAAATGCAACATTCATGGAGATGGTTAGTCATACGTACGCATGAACACAACATTCATTTCAATTTAATATTTAATGTAATGAAAACATAATGATACATAGATATATTATAATTATATTATCATATCATATGATATATATGTTACATAATTTCATTAACTTCATCTTTATACATTCCATATATGGAATGAACGAAAAATATCACCATGAGGTGGTGGTAGTCCGCACTTTCTCAAATGAAATTATCTTGTTTACACATATTGGAAGGAATAAAGGTATGTTTGTAAATAAAAATTAATGAATAATATAGAAAACAAAAACATAATATATATCATATATAAATACAGTTCCATCTTAATTTCCACCAAGAGAGGTTGTAGGAGTTAATTGACCAATCATCGATTCGGGAAGAGTTAGTTTACCATCAACAGAAACATTATGTTCTTTACCCATTAGATAGAGGTGTGTGTAAGTGTAGTTATAATACATCTCATTAAAACATCCTAGTATATTTAAGAATCTTTTCACTCTATATAAAGCAATAAAAAGTGTTTATAGTGTTGGAGAAGTAAAATAATACAAAAGAACATAATAGAAGATGTTACCTTTTAATTGGGTAAATCTCTTTGGTTTGAACCAAAAGGGTTCCTTGAAGTGTATTCTGCCTAACATAATGCTTCTATGATTAAGATAGGGATATTGGGAGATTATTGGAGTAGTGGTTTCCTAAGCCAATGGTTGGATAAGTGTGGGAAATGGGTAAGATTTGAGGTATTTTTATAAGGGAGAAGATGGGCTCTTTAGAAAAGTTGGAAACAACTATTATATTATAACATAATATCATGTTTAAAAAGGTAAAATAATCATTAAAATAAACATTAAGATTAATCATGGTAGAAAAAAATCATAAAATATGAGTTAGGGAGGTTTTAGATATTGTTTTAATATTTATAATCATATTTATTTAAATCTTTTATTAATGAGGTAAATATTGCTTTATGATTATGTCATAAATAATATAATTTATTTAATGTCCAAAAATTAAAAATAATACAATGATTTCAGATATATTTTTATATTTCCAAAGAATATTTATAGTCGAAATTTTATGTTATATAACCCCATGTAAAAATTGATTTACTAAAATATATTTGTTTATGACATTTTTGTCTTTACTTTAAATTACTTATTTTAAAGTTTCATTATTACTCACATGTGGCTCCATGGGGTACCAAATTAGACCCAATGATTTCCATGGTAGGATATGTATCAGCCAATTGGATTTAGAGAAATGTTAGAGTAATTTAATATTATTATAATATTATATTTTAACTTTATTTATTATATTTACCCTTTAATCATGGTAAATAAAATATATACTAAAGTAACTATTTGAAATGTCTAAAAATAAAAGTAAATTATTTACAAAATTTTGACCTACTGATTTCAAATAAGGAATCCATTTTTCCAAATTCAAAACACAGAAATGGCAGATATTAATTTAAAATTAATTGTCGCTGTCAAAACAAAAAGCCTGTTTTTATGATATAATAACTATCAAAGGATTGACAGTTTTTTATTCCCAATTTTAAAGTGAAATTAATTCCAATGTCCAAAATAGGAATAACTGGAAAAAATATATCCTAATTAAACCTTAGAACAATTTAAAAAGATAATTTAACCATATAAATAAACTAGATTAAAAGGAACATTCGAATTAATAATATATGATTTATTCATTATTCATTAAAAATGAATATTATCATAAAAATACAAAACATTCATCCAAAGTAAATATTGGTGTCTAGATTCTCATGAATAAATATATTTTGTAAAATCAGTGACATAAAAATGACATAAACTATATTTTATGACATTTCTCCATCAAGAGGTGGTAAATCGACCATTTAATGAATGTTAAAGTATTTATGATTAGATTCATTAACGTTGCAAGACACTAAATTTAATTGGATAAATGTTAAAATATTCAACAAACATGTATAATCATAGAGTATTTTGTTCTATTAATTCATTCCAATACAATGGCTATGCACTAACTATCATTAAAAATAATAATTTTATATTATTATTGTGAAATGTATGATTTCAATGAAACCCATTGTTATGTTTCAGGTATTCCATCAAAAATAGCATCTCCTTTAGGGAAAATTAATAATTAATCCAAAAATATTAATAAATATTAAAATGTCATGTTCTATATTTACATGAGATGTTACATATAAAATCATGTAAATTGAGAATATTTTAAAAAATATGAAATTTTATGTTATTAATTTTATGTGGTTCACACTATATAATAGAATTATAAAATTTAGATTTTTATTTATAATGTTTTCTATTGTTACAATCATTCCACCTAAAGAAATTTTATTCAAAAAACTAAAACAGATAGGGTACTTTTCCTTTATCACTTCCTCATGTTCCCATGATTCTTATTGATAATTATTGTTTTTACATATTAATTTTCCTAGGTGAGTGGTATTATTGCGTAGATCATTATCACTGTAGTACAATTTCTTCAGGAGATTCTCATTATAAGAGCGATCTTTCTCTAGCTGTACCACCTATAAATTCCGTAAATGTGATTGATCTAGTATGTAATTACCTAATAAGGATATGTGGAATACATTATGTATTTGTTAACCTATTGGAGGTAAGATATATTCGATAGGCCATAGTTCCAAAAAGGTCAAAATTCTTGAAAGAGATAATGTACCATGGACATAGCATTCCCTTATTCCCACATCTCATGATAAATTTACATTGAGATATGTAGAGGGATACCATGTCTCCATCCTTATAATCTATATATTTTTTAAGATGATCATAATAAATATTCTATTTAAATTAGGCTACCCAAATACAATGATGAATAATTTTCACAATTTCATTCATTTCATTGACCATTTCAGGTCCGAGCACCTTAAGATCACTAACATCAACCTGGAATTCTGATGCTGTGAATATTTCCCCATTGTTTTATTCATATATAGACATTTTTATTCTAAATTAGACATTTTTTTTGTTAAATCTAAGAATATTTGATATAATTTCAAATGATATATCTACAATTCTTTGAAATAGTGGCTATATAGTTTTTTAAATAGGTATAGCCATGGTATTATAAAATAAAGCCTATAAATTTATTTTTCAAGGGATATAGCACTTTTTTGCCTAAAAGAATGGCTATAGAGTCTTTTCATAGGTATATAACCAAGATTTGTTCAAAACTGTGACTATAAACTTTCTATAATGGCTATAGCCATGTTTTTACTAAAATTGTTTCTATAAGGTTTCCCCAAGGTTTAAAGATAGATTTTGTGTAAAACTAGGGTAATAGAGTGGTTTTTGTGGGATATAGCCAAATTATTTTTAATCCATTGAAATATAGTTTTTTAAAATTTTATATATCCTTGGTTTTGGAAAATCATGGCTATAGGTCTCCCACACTTGTTTTGGAAAAAATAATACTATAAATAATAGATGGAAGGGAAATAGTCATGGTTTACATTCTATTTCAATAGTTTTTAATAATATTTATATATATATAAATACATACCCAATGACTTCTATGGTGAAATGATTAGGAAAAATGTTCACATAGCATACGTAAAGATATTGAATCTGGTTGGGAATTTATTATTTTTGGATTATAGCCACTGTTTTCTTTGTATATAACCACTTTTTCCACCGTGGTAATTGCTCAATTTCCATGGTGGAAGATTGTATCAATATCACAATTTCCATAGTGGATAGCTTTGTTAGCTATTTCCATGGTTGAAAACAATGAAAATTGCATAGAGTACCATGGATATAGCCTGTAGCTATTTCCTTTTCAATAAATCAAAAAACTAGATAGAACTGTGGGTATAGATTATTTCCACGAATTTGGGATGTGGATATACCCAAAATTTTCACTTCTATATTTTTGTAATAGATTTGATAAGAGGAATATGTTAGTCATATCCTACCCTAATGAAAATAGAACTAGGTCTCAAAATTTACTATTCTGTATGAATAATCAAATTAGATTGGCCATCAGTTGGAAGATTATTATTCTTACTAATGTTCAACGTAATGATTATTGCATGTTTGAGACTTTTACAAAACATCGACGTTAATCTTGGATCTTGATCAGATATAATAGATAGTGATAATACATGCAGCGTTACTAATTATATTATTTATATCCATTAAATATTATCTATAGAGAAGTCCTCTTGAATTTCAATATGGCGAGATGACATTATATGATGATACACAACAACCCATATAGTATTGTTTCCTCTGGATATCTACAGAAGTCCTATGACAATGTCCATGGTGATGTTTTGACACATCCATGTCGGTATGGGTAATGGATTAAATATCCCCATAGGCTTTTCCTCTCATCCATAAATTACTAGTATACTAGAAATGTTGATGTATATTCAGTGATCTCCTTCTACACATTTTCCAACCAATGTTTCTATTAGTGATTTTGATACATCATTAAGCTCCATTTCTAAATATAAAAGGTTGAGCTATGTGTTTCATTCAATGACTCCTTCATTATCTCAGGATCTGATGGTACACATAGTCTAGTCCCAAATCATATGAATCCATCCTCATCAATTTTTAACTCAAGAATATTTTACCTTTCTAATAGCTTCCATATTTTTCTTAATCTCGACATCATTTCTTTGAGAATCCATTTTTTAACCATGATAGATGGGTGAGAAATCAATTGATGTAGGATTTATGAAATTCCACCCAGAATGATTCCCATGTAAATGATTTGAAAATAATATAATATTGGATCCTTCTACCATATCTTCATTGATAAATATGGAAGATTATTTCAACTTAGAGAATCTTCCACCTAATTCTCCATACCAGGATGGTAGTGGATTGATCAGTCGTAAATGTTTATGAGATCTAACAATTTTCAATGCAGAATATTAATCTCATTTTGTGTGAATATATATTTCAAGATATTATGATATGTATATATTTCAAAATTCTCCCCATATTGATAATTCCACCATATTTTCAATGTTGATATCACAGCTTCCAACCCCTCCTCATGCATTGGATCACTTTTCTAATTAATTTTAAACTCCCATGAGGCATATGAAATCACATGAGGATTTTTCATATGTAAAAAGTTGAAACTCTTCTTTGAAACATCTCAATATACCCTAAAGAGGTCCCCACATATTGTCATTTTTTGCATTGTTTCAATGATAAGTGTATTTTTTAACTCTTAAAATCAGTCGTCACATTCTTGAGTCTAGACATACATTACAACAATTCAAGTAAATATGGTTATAGGAGATTTTTAATCAAGGGAATCTCGTCATAGATTATCTGTTAAACCCAACTAGAACAATAAATTGTTGGATCTCTTTTACATATGTTATCTTGTCCCACTCTTTGATTTCCCTTATCTTGGTAGGGTCAATAGATATCATTTTGATGGTGATCACAGTACCTAACAATGATATTTCATCCATACATGAAAATCATTTATTGTACTTTTCATGGAGTTCATCCCTTATCAATTGTTTTGACATTGTATTCAATTCTCCTAGTGTTCATCTTTTATCTAAGATTATATCATAATATCATCAATAAATACACACACAAATTTTTTATGTTAATATTTATAGAATATTTTGAATAAATCCACAAATATTACTAGATCATTATTGAGTCTTAAATTCATCATTATGAACTCCCAGTGTCCATATCTTGTTGGAACGAAATTCATAATAATATATTCCATCCACAAATTTATTTATTGAAATCCCAACTGATGGAAATCCTTTGTAAAATACATGGCCCTGTATAGTTGATTGACCAAGTCATATTTCCATGGATGGTGGTACTTTTTATTTATCATGATTTTGATGGGATCAATATAATAAATTTAGATGTGCATTGATCCGTCATTCTTTTTGAAAATGTTCACTGGTGAACCCCATGGTAATTCATTTGGGTGTATAAAACCCTTGTCATGAATTTAATGTAACCACTTAATTATTTCATTCAGCATCATGGTTGTCATTCTATAAGGTTTTGTTGAAATTGGAAATGATTTTGTTTATGAACAATTCAGAACTCAACTTCTCGATCAGGAGTATGACTAATCAGTTTCAAAGGAAATACATAATTGTAGTCCCCAACAATGGGCATGTCTTGAAGCATGAATCTGTCAATCATCTCAATCATTTGAGCAATATATTAGTAATCATAAGGAAAAAATTTACACAATTAAAAAGATGATTATAAAGGTGACTCATCTTTGTCCTTACTCTTGTATAGAAATTGAAGATACTTTGGGATGTGAAGAGTGATCTTTCATTAATTGTAGTCAATTTTGTCATTTAATAATTACATAACATCCTTTCTCAAAATAACATCTAATTACACCACCCAATGTAAGATAATATTTTATTGTAGGTTCAATACAAAAACAATTAACAGGTATGAGTTAAGAAGTATGGATGTAATAATTTAAACATATTCTATTTCCATAGATAACTCAAACTCCATATTTTTATGTGGTATTTGAATAGTTCTTTTAACCATGAAATATATAAATGAATTGATATAACAAGAATAAAATGTTATGTTTGATATCCTTGACTGAATGAACAATGTACCTATCAACACACAATTTTTGGGCTCCACCTCAGTAGTAGTAATTGTATATGAATTTCCATACTGCATTGGAAGTTTTTGTCATTTATTTTCTCCAACAAACCTTTTTTAGGGTGGTTTTTAGAATAATTCCTCTGTTCTGTGTAATTTTAAAACTACACTACAGGCAGAGTATTGATATAAACCTTCCCTTATTATTCTACATTATTTGGATTCTTTATAACCCTTTGGCAGTTATTATCCAACTTCACTATTCATCAACATTGGAAGCATTTCTTAATTCCCTTTTGATAGTTCCTAAGATGCTTCTTCCAATAATTTTTACACAAGGGATATTGGGACTTTTCCCTATCATGGGATTTATCTAATGATAATACCATATTAGACTCCATTTTGTGATTTTTTATCTTCCTGATCACAAGATAACTAAGAGTAAATGGTCTCCATTGAAACCATGGGGCCACATCCACAAATATCTTCACAACTATTTATGTCTTGAATTGAAAAAAAAATTCATGGACTATATTTAGTCTGCTAAAGAATAAATTGACCATAATTTTAGAGTTCATTATTATAATGGATTCATAATATTTAATCCATGTCATGTTTGATTCATACACCTTGATATACTAATATTCCTTCTACATAAGTCTATGGAACACTATTCCCATCATTATACAAATGGTTTTGTGAAAATATTTATTGAAGACATTATTTTTGATTAATCATAATACATTGAATCAATTTAAACCATTTGATTTCTGTTCTTGATTAGTGTCCACCATATATCATCTTTCCCATAAAAATAAAAGACCATTAGAACAAATTTCTCTTCTTATGTGCGCTGAATGACAGATAATATCTTCTCAATGAAGTTGATACAGTGATCTATAAGGAGGGGTCAAATGATATACTAAACATAGGATTCCATTAATACAAGAAATATCTCTCCGCAAAATTTTATCACATTGGGGAAGGAGGGTGATCTATTCCATTCATATTATTATTCATAACTAGATCTAGTTGAGAATGTATTTCCATGGTGTCTTAAGACCTCCATCCTATCATATATGTTATTTGATTAAGGAAATTATAAAATTTCCAACCAAATTTATTATTATAATATGTATTTAGATTTAAATCCATTAACTAAGAAATATAATATAGAATTCGGGGGGTCTGAATACTTATGTAATTATCATATAAAAAATAATTTAAAATATAAGGATAAACATGTAAATGAAAAGTGTGTCCTATCTCATGATACACTATGTTTCACTATAGGTTATTAAATGTGTAATAATAATCCACATGCTTCAAACTAAAGTGCTCCTATCATAATCTCCAAAAATAACTAGACCATGATTTTATAAAAAATATAAAAACCGAATCCTTTTACACATTTAATTACATGATTTTAACAATAATTATCCATCAATTATATTAAAGGTATCAAAATGTATTGTGTCATTAGATTATTAGATACATAACTTACTAACATGGAACTAAAATAAAAAATAATTTTTTTTGTTTAATCCTTATGTTGATCTCCTGCCTTCCTTTGAGTCATTACATCTACATAAGATAACCTTGGGAATTCATGAACAAAACGATGATCTAAATACGTTGTATGGGAAAAGTCATATGAATAAATCATAAATCATTAGTTACATGGGATGACAATATGACATAATAAATACATGAAACATGAATAAACATACATAATCATAACATATATAACATGGTATCATATAGTCATTCATTAATTTGAATGTGGTAGCAACAAAAAACATGGAATAATTATTAGTCAAGGATTATTGCACTTAGTAGAGCATGAGTCAAGTCTAACCACAAAGACTATTTCACATAATGTCTCATGAGACTAAATATATCCCAATAAATTAGAGAATTATTTGGGAACACTAATTACATGTTCATGAATATATGATAAACATAAATAACCATACATATGTAATCAATAATAAACCTTAGGGTCACCCATGGAATGAATTGGGAATCATAATCACGTCAAAATGAATACCCAATGGAATATCATAATAGTGTCTATATTGGAATGGATTTAAATCATTAATGTGAAATAATATGGAAAAATATGCATATATCATTATAAGTGATTACCTAATAAATTGATTAATTAATAACTAATTTTTAGAAAAATAATAAGTAAGTCATTTAAGTGCGATTTAATGAAAATATTAATTTTTTTTAAAACCAAAAGGCATACTTGTTAGTATAAAACCATAAATGAATAGAGAAATTTTTTCATGATAAAATTAGTGATTTTTGAAAAATAATCATGGATTAAAATATATTATGTAGATCATTTGTAAGAGGGTAATACATTAGTTAATTGCATGTAATCGGGCTCACTTATCGGGAATAATTGAGAATGGAACCGTTTTAAAACATGTATTTCTATATCATAGAAGGTTATACTTATATGGATTAATTATTTGATAACACATATACATAATTTATAATATTTATATGAAAATAAGTAAAAGGTAAATTTTGGTAACGTGTGATAAAGTGTAACATAAATGAAAAATGGAGGTTCAGAATAGAACCATCGCCTTATCTATTAATGTGTTATTACATGATATTAATGTATTAGATAATAAAATTAAAATAAATAAATAATTAATGATGAATTTATTCTTCTGGTTTTATATTTATTATAAATTTTTTATATTCATTTTTTCCTTATATTGGAGTTATAAGTTAATATTTTATCGTTTGGGAGCATTTTTTCCACTCTTTTCATGATCAATTTAGTTGCATTAATGTATCCATAAATAATGTAAAATTAGAATAGTTGTACAAAATTGAAATTAAATGTTATTAATATATTAAAAAATATAAAATGGTTATTTAATTAATTTGGTTATATGTGTTTTAGATGAATCATTTGATGAATCATTTATGATAATAGTTTCAATAAATTTACTGATTTTTAATCATTACGAACTAGTTTATTTCATTATTTGATATAATTTATATATACTAATTACATAAAAATAAAACTTGGTAATAAATATATTATAATTTATTTAACCATAAAATTGTTTTGTGACCATCATTGATGGAAGTAATTAACATTGAGAACTCATTGTCCTTGATTGGGATAAATTAAGAATTCCTAGAAGATGCTTTTATTTTTAGAAAAAAAGGGAGTATAAAGAAATAATGATGGGTTATTTCCATTAGAAAAATAAAATTATACTATATTCATGGTACTTTAGTTATAATACCATATTTATTAGGGTAGGTGATGAGTAAATGAGGAAATAAATAACATGGAATGAAATTAAATTAAAAGAAATAGTATTTATTCTCTTGAATTTCTACTCCTTCAGAACCTCGATAGGGAAAATGTATGGGTATTTTGATGATAAAAAATTATAAAGGAAATGTGACAGGGTCTTGAGAAGATATTTGAGTAGAATATGGATAAGTATTAAAGCTTTATTGGATTGAGGATAAGAGGTGGTTTGGGGTGGTATTGATATTGGAGGAGGGGGCTATTTATTTAATTCATTAGTTTGTTATTTTACCTATAAACTATGAATATTTTTTATTATTGTGAATAAATAAATTAACTAATGAATGTGAGTTTGAAGTAGTTTTTATTACATCAAGAATAATAATAGAAATAGTCTATTCATCTTATACTTTATATGTACTGAAAATTCCATATATCAATATTGAATAATTTTTTTTATATTTTAGAAAAATCCCAAAAATTGACCATAACGATTTTTAGAAATCTAGAATCTTAAAAAGAAATATATTTTAGGAAAATATGTTTCTAAATATTATAAAAAAAATTTTAATTAAAATCATCATTTATTCTAAAAATTCCTAATTTAAAATTATAACCCATTTTATAGCCATATGAAAAATTAATTAAGGTCTCATAATCTTTTTCTATAAACATTTAAAAAATATATGTCAATTTAAGAATCAATTTTATGAATATAATTTTTATTTTTAGTCATTATTGTGTTTATAAAATTTTAATAAATTATTTCTAATTCATAAAAATACCAACACTTAATGTATCATCTCAAACAAAATATATTTACATATTATAATATATTTTTATAACTTATTTTTTTTATAATATTCGAATATTTTATTTATAATTTCATAATTTTTTTTGTTGTTATATTAGTCAATTTAAAATTATTAATGTTCATGTAACTATTCCAAATGTCAATTTACATATCCCTTTAGTAATTGTTCTTTTACTTATAGAAATAAAAATTATCTCATTTATTATTTATTTAAAATGATTTTATTTTATTAAAAAAGTTATTTTATGTCGTTTATACAATATAAAATTATTATAGGAAGGGCATATTAATTGATAAAATTTGGGGTTGTTATATAGAATCTCTATTAAGTGGGTTAATCAAGATTAAGGTTCTTTTATGAACAAATGGACATCAAAGTGATTCTCAATTTTGTATCATATTCTATTAATACTATCAGTATGTACTTACAATTGAGATAAAAAATGGTCACTAAATATCTGACGAATGTCATCCGAGCTTTCAGATTCAGTAGTGTGTTCTCTTGGATGGGTGCTATGTGGAAACATCAGTCTGGAATCCTAGGATGGAATGATAAGGTTTTGACATACCTTTAAATTTTTTATCTTTATTTATTATATATAGATATTTGTGTCATTTTTGTTGTAGAAATATACATTTTATAGCTTAATGTATATCCTTCGTTGTTTGCTTTTTGTTTTTTAGGTTTCTTACTAGGTATTGTTATACTCAACACTGTATGGGATTTCCCCCCCCCCACTTATTGGGTCTTATAGAGATGATCAAAAAAATTACACACTCATTGATAGACATGGACCATATGGTTCATTGTGAGACTATATATACCAATGTGTGTTTCATATGTATATTTATAGGAGCCCTAGTTTTACTTTTAGTTTAAATTGTGCTTCAGACTCATTGGGGTGTTCTTATATTTAGCCTTATTTATTTTCCTCTACATACTGTAATATTTAGGCTGTTCAATTTTAATGTATTCATTCATGGTTGTACTTTTTTTTAGATTATATCATTTTATATTCTTAGATATTTTTGACGTTATTTAACTACTTTGGACAAGTCCTCCCATGTCGGTGATATTCATACTTAGTGTTTGTCATCTACAACTGGCATATTGGACAGACTCTTTGAGAATCACAAAATAGGGCCTTATGGAATTGGTCCTGAAATTGTTTTATCATAGTGGTATATTAAAAATTATTATTGGAGTTTAATAGTTTGGATTTGGAAATAGTGTTATGTGTTTTGAGTTTGGCTTTCAGGCCAGGGACACCAATGATGGAGTCGTGGCCGCAAATCTATACACCAGGACCCTAATCACCAACATTTTTACACAACACATATCAAAATATGTCTCATGGAGAAAAATTATTCATGAATCATATAGTAGTGAGTTGTTGTTTCCAATTACATATTGAGTGAGATCTTCGGAAAAACTTATTTAATGTGGCGTATCTTGATTATTTTAGTATAACTCTATCATGTATGGCGTCAAGGATTCATCATCTTGATCATGAGAATTATATCATTAGTGATGCGGCACTGAGGCAAGGGAGACATCCCTAGATGGTTCATCTGGGTAGTTAACCATCTATACCACCAATAATGTAGTAGTATGTGGTACCCAAAGTACTAGAAGATGATGTTCGCAGGCTTAGTACACTTAACAATTTTTAGTGATAGGGACCCCTCATCTTTTAAGGAAGTCATATAATATAGGTGTATGAGAAAGGGATTGAGGCAGAAACTAATGTTTTCCATCTATCCAGGACACAATCATTTCATATGGTGGTCTTCGCGGTGAACCTTCTTCGTAGATCAGAATGATGAATGTGAATTTTGGTGACCCATTATTTTTAAGAGGAAGCTATTTCATATACAAAGTTTGCTAACCATTTCATAAGGGATTTACTACTCATTATACTAAGGTCTCCACAAATCTAATATATTATTCAACACTATTAGAGTATCATGTTAGTAGATTAATATTCATCGAGGGTTACCATCCACTCCAGGTACTAAAGATATGGGGTTCATGAAATGTTATTTAGGGATTGTATCTTCAAATGAGGTCTAAATAGATACATCTGAGAACATTTACCCATATATTCATTCCAACCTATTCTGGGGCTCTATAGTGATCATTAGTGGATTATAAATTCTTGATTGAAGAGATACAACCAGTGCTTACTAGTAGTGGGATCACATGAGCAAAGACCTTGATAGTAGGGAACAAACATTTGTCTCAGGGAATTGGACAAGTGATACATTTATGGAGGAGGCACCAAGATAGAAGATCTATAGTTCAAGGATCTTATGGTTCTTCTAGTTATCCAAGGGAGAGGGAGTTCAACTCATGTTATGGTAGGGGACATATTTCAGGGAATTGTATGACACTTAGTACAACCTACATGGATACTTTAGATGGGCTATCAAGGTAGAGGTATTACAATGAGCATAGAGATTTACATGTATGTGGATTTAAGAGAGGAGATGGAAGAGCAGTATAAATTTGTAGATTCATTGAATTGATACCATCCCCACACCCATGTGGTTCTTTCTTCAATAAGGGTGAAGGAGGGAAGGGTCTTGTACAACTGTAGGAAGTATATACTTAAATTATAGAGGCTATGTGAATGATTTGAGGTATGATATATGACTTTTATCCCATATACAATATACTGATAGACACTGGTTCTATTCAATAATTTTTTTTCACATACCTTGTTTGACACTTATAGGTTTTCATTGATCACTTGGATCGACCATTATACTTCGAGACTCCTACTGGAGATGACTCAGCAGCCACATACAACTTCCGACTGAGATTCATGAATCTTGTAGGAGACAGTTTCAATTAGGATATCTATGTAGAAGAAATGAGGCCTTACTATATCTTCGTAGGTATTTAATGGCTATCTGAAGTCTATGCATAGATTTACTATTTTAGAAAGGGGATATGGTGTGTCCGTAATGAGGGAACTAGGGTTTCTTTAATTAGTGGAATGGAATCCCAGAATGAGAATGTTAGAGTCATGAATAAGTGGGTGTAGTCAATTACCCACCATTTCGTATGACAAACCCTTGGTGAAATAGATGTTATGAGTTCCCAGTATCCTGATGAGTTGGCGTACTATAAGGATATCTTCCATGAGGATGTTCTTGGAATACCACCCTATGCAAGATAGTCTTATGAATTGATCTACACCCTGAGATGTCACTGATTTCTACACCATCATATCAGATAGATCCCCACATAGAATTGAGATCAGAGAGTGTAATTGGAGGACGTATATAGGAAGTGAATTGCATAACCATGTTTTCCATCTTAGGTTGCCCCATTTTTTCCAAAATTAATGATGGGATCTTGACGTTATTTCTGGACTACCCATTCTGGAATCATCTGACGATAAGGGAAAATTATCCACTACTATGATAAATGACATATTTAATTAGTTGAGAGAGTATTGATGATTCTATATTGTTTACCTCAAGTCATAATATCACCAGAAATGTGTATAGGATGAGGATATACCAATGAAGTCAATAAAATGTTTCTATAGTCTCTATGATTACTTGTTGATTCTCCTAGTCATGAATATTGTCTCAGGAGTGTTCGTGGGAACCATGAAAAATATCATTCTTCCTATAATATATCAGTTCATGTTAGACTTCATTGATGATATCCTTGTGTAATATATTTCAATGGTGGATCTCCAGAGACACTTGAGTATGCATATGGATGTACTCCGACAGCACCAAATTTTTAGGAATCTCTCAAAGTTCCAATTATTGAATCAATAGGTCAACATTCTAGTAAAATTATCTAACTTGAAATAGTGGAATAGGAACAATAAAAGGCCGAGGTATTGTTATCATAGGAGCCTTCTAATAGAGATATTGAGATGTGATGATTTATTCGGTTTTAAGGCTATTACCGGAGATTCATACCTGGATACTCCATGGTGTCATCACCCATGATAGATTTAAACAAGAAAAGGAAAACATTCATGAGTTAAAAATTAGATAGTTGTATTCTAATATTTCGATATAGAGTTTGAAGAGTGGTCCCATGTTGATATTTACATAGGAGGTTTTGGAGTATGGTGTGTTATACTAGGAATATGGAAATTGGAACAGATTTGTTTTTCTAAAGCGGAAGGAAATTATTTCTTATCAATCACAATAGTTGATACAACAGAATCAAAACATCATGACCAAAAAACATGAGATATCATCAATATACATCTCACTAAATATGAGGAAACATGACCATATGGGATATATATTTATTATGTATTCTGATAAAAAAGTCTCAAGTACATCTTATATAAAAATGATCATAACAAGAAATAGAGGAAATGACTAAAATTACTCTATGATTATAAATTAAAAAATATAGATACTCTTGGTTAGGGAAATATGCTATATGATTTTCTTTTTAGGATATCTTGTTTCTAGTTTTTGAGTGAGGATTTAGATCAATTAGACTCATTTTAGTTATCCTTTATTGAAGTATTTTGAGAATCTTACCGCTTGTTGATAGTTGTTTCTCATCCTCTCTTGCAATGTGTTAGGTAGTAATATCATGTGGATAATGATTGTGAAACGCTAAACACATTAAAATACATTTTAGTTGAATATGATTGATTTTATAATGGTGGGGACCATGTATTTATTTTTTGAGGACACATGATGGTACTAGAGACTGTATTGGAGGATTCATTGAGAGATTTACATACATCTCTATCATTGGTACATCATTCTATGTAAATGATCTTATTGGACATCTGAATCTTGTTTTATGGCTAGGGATGAAGGGATTAGTTTCATATTTTGTCCCTCTATACCTTAGTTTTTAACAAGTGAAGGCTGAGAAACATGTTATTGCATGTTTAACATAACTACATGAGGTTACATATTGGAATTGGGATGGGATATTCGTGTAATTCATGACCGGATTAGCACAGATTTATAGGGGACATGATTTCATCTAAGTGATTGTAAACCAACTCACCATGTATTCCCTATTCATATAAATTCTATTGTAGAGTTTGATAGAGATATTGGGACACCTCCATATGAAGAAGATAGTAAGAATCCATGGAGTTTTATCATAGATAATTCTAGATCTCGAATCTCATTTCACATCCCTGTTGTGGAAGAGATTGTAGGGCTAATTTGAGACTCAGTTCTGAATGATCAGAGTGTTACAGCCATCAAATATTGGCATGAATGATCAGAACGTCAATGTTCTTGAGGATGTGATTTGAACATGCATGTGGAACTTTGACCATAGTTGGGAGGATCACCTACCAGTAGTATAGTTTGTGTACAACAATAGTTACAATTTTACCATTGATATGGAACCATTTGAGGCATCGTTCAAGATACCTTTTATGTAACCACTTTTTTTTACAGTAACAGTATATTAGGTACTCATCATCCTATAAATGGTGAGAGAAATGACATAGAAGGTATAGATCATCTAGAGGTTGATGAAGAATGTAAAAATTTTCTGAAATACATATGAAGACTCATAGTGGAGTCCTTTGGAGTTCATGGAAGGAGGCAATGTGTTTATATAGGTTTCACCTTGGTGAGGATTATATTTATTTTAGTAGGGTGAAAATTTTTCTTTGAGAGTAATTACCCCTTTATAGATACTATTTAGTGTGGGTGAAGGGGAATAATTATTAGCTATATATATGCAATTCATCGATGTAGACAACAAAATCCATGTGTTGTAGTTGAGGAGGTACATGCATGACCCACCACATTTTTTTTGACTGGGTTGATATGGAAATCAAGTATAGAGATACCATTTTTAAGTAACAATTGGAGATCAAGGATCGAAATTATAAGATATTTTGAGTTAAATTTATACTTTTAGTGTGTTTTTGGTGGCGGCATGAGAATATTCATGAGAGCAAATGGGATCGTAAGGCTTAGATTCATTCTTAGAAGCAGTAAATCTTCGTGGAGATCTTGTTTTGAATTTTCAGTGACGTAAAATACCAATGTGTGGAGAATTTGATGAATCATATTTTCCTTGTATTATTTTAAGATAGTGTATCGATTAAATTCAATGCCAATAACTAAATTGGAATGTGATTTTGATGAATGGTGGTCCCAAAATAAATATTGAGAATTATTAAATATAAAAAATAGAATGTGCACACTATTTTATTGAAAAATTGGAATAAATATTTTATTGGGAACCTGAATCATAAATCTGAGGGCTCTGTTATGTTCATAACGTGAGTTTTACCCTATGATGGATATAACCATATTTAGTGTGGGGAATTTTTAGAGAATTCATAATAAGAACATAAATGGATAATATAATTAAATAAGTTATTTAAATTATCTTTGTTGTTAAAATTATTAGATATTATTTAAATAGAATTCTATTTTGGAATTCTATGTTTATCTACATATCACGGGAATCATTTTAGAGCCATTTGAGAAGGGGTATTGGAGGATTTAACATAGTAGAATGTTAACTAGATCCATAATCAACAATAAAAATGTAATTCAATTGAAGGATATATCTAATAAACATGATTCACATTCAATCATTACTAGTGATTGATCCAAAACTACATAGGGTGAATTTTTTTCGATTTATTCCCCTTTCAGGGTTTCTATGACGAATGAGTGTTAATCAACTAATTGATTGATTTTTGCATCATGTGTTCTACGGGATGTAATAGTTTAGTCAGGATTTGGGAGAAATTATTCATAATTTAAATTGATGATTCATCATTTTTCATTCTAATGGAAATGACCTAATATCCAAACTAACATCGATTTAGTTCCATTCCCCCTGATTGTTCTCCTTATTTTTATCCCGTGATTCAACGTTCTTCATGGGAATTCATATTTGGGAACATAGGTGGACATATCTCTATAAATAAATTCATGAATACATATATCATGGAACAATGATCTGATATCATAGATCTATGATCAGGACGACACAATGTTGGTGCAACGATAGAAGCTGTGGCGAATCAAATGGTTTTTCATACCCAATATCTTCTTTATCAGTGTTCTTCAACATTATATGATGAGCGATGTCCTGATCCATTTTCCTGAAAAACTTTGACGATGGACCACATTTTTTATGGTGGTGAGGCCTAGACGAGATGAGATCTTGATTTACCGAAGGAATCAATTTCCAGATCAGTGGCCAGAGGAGTAACCAAATTGGAATTCAATATATCCGAGTTTCTAGAAATCCATGCACTATACAACATGGAATTAATATCTATACACAATGTTGGGACCCCATTGTAGTGTCTCAAAATTTAATAAATATTTAACAGTCACATATCAATTGTTCCTATCATAAATCATTTTATATCTCATATGTGAATCAGTTTGAAACTCATTGATACACAAGAGTGGTTTGGAGTACAGGGGTTGGAGCACACCACGTACTCCCCTGCACAGACACGTCTTTGATAAAGTACATTTGATATGTCATGTACTTGAAAAAAAGATCTTGTTAGAAGGATAATTACATGTAATAACACATGGTTAGAAAATATGGGAGTCCAAAATTCCATGTACATCCATGTAGATACATGCAAGAGACAGGGTCCATTTACATGGGTAGTACCTGGGTCAAGGAACAAGACATTTCACCCCTACTATACATCTATTTCATTATTATAAATGGCTTGAATCCCATGTACTCTATTTCATGGACAATATTGATTAAGTTATATTCCCCACATCATTTTACAAGAGGGTTAGTATGATATCATCTTCTACGTATTGGGAAATGATCCCATCAACATGACTTCTTTGATAGAGTCATTCGAATACCTTTGAGATTCCCAAAGTGAGATCTTATATTCATCTTTCCTCACCAAGTGTAATTAATGGTATCTTTGTGACATACATTACATGGGAACTGTTTCTATACTTAGTAGATAAATCTATATTGGTTTTTTAGTATCCCCCCATGTCCTTGGTAGTGATCCTCATTTCTGTATCGTATTCACTCCGAACTATCATTGTATACTTATAATGGTGAGACATGATTTGAAATACCTCTCATATAGGCATTATTAAAGCTATCAGATTTAAGAGTGTGTTATCTTCGATATGTTATATGTATAATCATCGATCTATAATAATAGGTTGGCATACTACAGCTATAAATTCTATTTAGATTCTGTGTCATTTTTGAGTATATCTAGACAATCATATTATATTTTTTATATAAAATACCTATATAGAGCAAAATATTTTTTAATTTAATTTTATGTTTTTTGGTTTTGGGGTGTCGTAATAGTTTTTTTATACTCACACCTACCTCGGATTATCCCACACATACTATCTATTGTGATGATGATAAATATTTTTATAGAGACCTTGAAGGACCAGGACTAGATGATCATTAATGAGACCTGACAGACCGAGGTGTGTCTCTATGGTATTCTCATAGAATTCCATGTTTTACTTTCAATATATATGTGTGATTCAATCTCTTTATGGTGGGATTATGTTTATTCCTATTTACATTCCATTACATCCTATCATACTATGGTTTGGTGACTTAGATGTATTCATTCATGCTTGTTTAGTTGTTTTTACATTTTATCATTGTATAACATTATAGATGCATGTGTGTGAATGCACCTTGGATAATCCCTCCCATGTAAGTGATACACCTACTTGGTTATAATATATACCCCTATCTAATTGGTTTTTGGATTGGTGGGTTGTTAAACAAGCCCATCTGGGATAGGTCGTAATAGTGGTAGTTGTGGTTATTATATTGATAATGGTTCCACTAAAAATTAATCCTTTTATGACTTCAATATCAAGGAATTGTATTTCCGGACTAAATAAGATACAGTATTTTCTTATTGCGATCCTGTCCTAGATGGACCCCTATCTCTATACCATAATATACCATTTTGATTTATCTCATCAATATTAAATTTTTCAAATTATGATCGTTTCATCATCATACCTCCATCAACTAATGGATTGATCACAGGTCATGCCAGAAGATATAAAATATATTAGAAAATGTTCATTTATATCCACAAAACATGTATTTTATGAAAAACCCACCATAGAATGTAATTGAATCAATATATTTAAGTAAATGTATATTCTTGAATAATTTTGTAATAATTATGGTTTTAATCACACTAATTCAACATCCGAATTGAATCTTATCCTGTTTATTAATTGATATATTCTGCTAACTCATTAATCAATTATTTTCATGATCATAGAAGATGAATGAGTATAATATTAATAATATGGAATCAGTTTTCACTCCATTGGGAATGAGAATTTGAAATTTTCAAGGTTGTTTTAAAATTGGTGAGGTTGGATTTTATATTTCATTCAACAAAATTTTTCGATGTTATTGTACATTTTCTCGAAACTGGGTCTATTTGAATGTTTTTTTCAAATAATATAGGATAAATAATCATATTATATTTTATATATGTGGATGGTAGAATATATTATAAGATGGTTATATATTAAGGTGTTCTATTCCTCATTTTTATTGTTTTCTAACAATCAAATTGAAAATTATGTGTTGTGGGGTGCATGTGAACTACCATATTTTATTGTCAGTGTAAAAAAGAAAAACTTTTTGATATCATGGTTAAACTCTAAGAGTTATTGTAAATCAAAGCACCTTCAAGATGTAATTGATAATATTATTAAGAACTAAACATCCTATAATTAATAAACAGCACAACCAGACCATATAAAAAGGAATCAAATGTAATAACCAAAACAAGGTGAGAATGGACATGAGTTAATCCATAGGTTTTTAACCAATATGTTCATTTTTACCTAAATAAAAGTCCCTGTGAATATTACGTGGACGTTTAATAATGTTCCTATAAATGTTAATTAGGTTTATAATTTATGTTTTCATGATCCATACAATCCTACTAATGCATAGAATAACAAAATTCCGAGATAGATCTAACCAGGATTATATATGATTCTTAATAAATATAATGTGATTTAATATTAATATTTATATATCCAAAAAATTAATGAATATAAAATAAATTATTAGAAAAATTTAAATAATACAGAATAACTATTAAAATCAAATTTCGGGATAAATATAAAACCACATTTCATAAAAAATAACAATTAATATTTGGAGTTATGAATTGATCAAATCATTCAGCAATAGTATTATTCTAAAATTATAGTTTTGTAAGGACAAGTCATATAAATAAACATGAACTGATATCAATCTTCTAGTCATAGATGTCGATCAAACCTAAGTGTATTAATAAAAAAATTAAAGGTAAATAAAATTGAAGTTGTTGTTGAGAGATTATCTCACACAACCACATTACATTTTCTCATTATGTAAGAAATATTTTTAAAGAAAAATTGAATAATACGATATAAGATAAATTCAAAAAGTTATTAATTATTAAATGAATATTTATGTAGATAATATTATGAAATTTAAACACTCATCCTACAACTCTTGTCCCTCACTCCTGAACCATCATGTCTCTCATGGTTGAGTAACGTCTAACCATTCTTTTCATTCTGATATTAAGAATAAATTATTGAGAAGGAAAAAAAAGAAAATATAATATTAATGAAATTTAAAAATGCAATATATTACATTATTTATTGATTAAATCAATAAAAATATTCTTCTGGAATGAAAATGATATAAAAAGAATCAAATTGACTACGAATATTCCATAAAAGATATTTAATTCCCAAAAAAGTCAAATTAATCCTATTATTTTTAGACTTTATCTTCATATTGATAATATGATTTTAATCACATATTGAAAATGTTAAATTAAGATAAAATTTCTATCTATTCTATAAAATCCACAACATCACAATGCATGATTTGTTGTCATGATGTGATTAATATATATTTGTCAATAAAAATTTGAATCTTCCTTAGATCATAATATATTAATCCTAGTAATTTTTCATAAACCATTTTTACATATATCATCCTCATGATCCTTATAACATTAATAGGTAAAGACTATAGAGTGATTCTTAATGATTTATCTTTCTATCTTATCATTAGAAAATCATGAATTCAAAATGTACACCATAAGGTCAAAATTTTAATATCCTTAATATAATTTCAATTGAACTAAAAATTATATATTTATAATCTCTCATGATATATAAAATTCTTTATCCTTGAGGTTGACCTCATGGAATTAGTTTCTTCACCCTAATAATTTCTCAAGAAATAATAATAATTTGTTTTTTATTTTAAGAGAAGTAAAGATATGATTAGTCAATTGTGATGAAAATAAAAAAAATAAAAAACTAAAATAAAAATCATAGAAGGAAAATATATATGAAAAAAATATAGTATAAAATAAATTTTATAGTGAAATTATTTTTATAGGGATATTTCAATTGAATTTATTAATTCGATTTCATAGTTAACAAAAAATTAATTGCATTACATCTACAAATAAATCTTGATTAAACTCTATCACCATGAATTCAATGAGGAGGAAGGATTAATCTTGTATTTATTCACAATCATGACTAAAATTACATTTATAAGAGTAAATAATTATCACAACTATATATCATGAGGAAAGTTTCTATCAAGATGAAATAAAAACACCAGAGGAACAAAAATCCAAAGAACTATAATTTAACTCTTGATAGAATTATTATGGAATTAATATAATTATATGATGAAGTAAAAAATGAATTTAAATAATTAATGTCACTAAAAATCCTTTCACTAAACTATATATAAAAAACAAATCCATAGAACTCCATTTATGCGAATGAATATGCGGTAACAACTACTCACATTATATTCACAATTTATAATGAACATTTAAGAAATATACAGTTGAAAATATATTTATTTTGTTAGTATATTCAACATTCACATTATATATCTATATAAAAAAATTATTAATATAAAAACCCACCCTTTTCTTACTTTACTAATACATCATTTCAAGGATAAACAACCAAATAGTATTACACATGGAGGATCCATAGGTTTAGTGTCTTTGGAAAACTAGGACAATACATAACAAGTACAACATCAAGCATAAACATTTATTTAATTTCTTCTTCACTAGCTTCATAGTGGCACTTGTCCTCTCTTTAGTACAAGTAGCCACCTGAGGATATACATAAAAAGGGGTGAGCTAAAAGCCCAGTAAGAGGATAGATAAGAACAATACATCACGGGGTGAGCATAATCATGACATAGGCAAAAGATCATGAACATGAGAGGAGCATAAACAATAAACTTGAAATGTGGCAATGCATAAAAATGAAACATCATGTCTTAGTGGTTATCTACCACACATACTTGTGAAAAAAGCTAGAATCATGTTCACACATCATTGCACATTTAATCATGATATTCATTACTTTACCCAATGCATTGTGGCACTGTATAATTTCGGGTGCACCCGTCACATTTAAACATTCATGTTGCGCTATATAATTCTGGGCGCACCCATCACATCATAACATTATCATTATCATGATTTCCACATAGAACACATATCAAACATGTACATAAATAACCCATGGAATGGAATGAGTTTCATCTCATAATAACACATTCATATGCTTTGGGTTCCCAAAATAAATAGGTAACAACATACTTGATACCAGAACCTTCAACCTTGAATGAGATGTAAAATGTGAGATCTTGAAAGAAGAGTTATTTTGGAAAACATTTTGATGGACATAAAAACCAGAGAAAAACATTTATATCCCAGAAACGTAAAGGAAATGATGAACACATGATCTTTGAGGAGTAATCATATTAAAAATGGAGTGAAAGAGGGAGAACCCGAAGGAAGAAAATTGGGTTCGTGATTTCCCCTTACATTGTACTCGAATGCCTCCTTCTCTTTAATGTCCTTTATAATGACATTATATTCAATAATTAGAAATTCCAGAACCATGTGTACATTAATAGGGTTAATTATGGTTTCATTATGTTACATTATGATCCTTTGGATGACTTATAGAGTTTAAAAACATTTATCGGGGATGTTCGTTTTCATGGTTTTCTTGAGCGGTCCACCTGTATTCTTAAATTGATGTAAGGGTAGATCATGGGTAAACATCCAGAAATGATATTAAATTTTATTAATGATATTAAAGAAGCTTTAATGATTTTAAAATGAGTTAAATTAGATCCATGAGGACGAATAATTAGATAATAATTAAATGGAGATTATTTGTGTAAATTTGTACGGTTTTTGGATCACAACGAACTCGTTTTAACATTTAACTTAGTAATATGGCCATAGGTTATTTCTAGAACATAAAATAGAACATAATACATATACAATATTCTGGTTCAACAATAAAAATTGTTTCATGACCAGATTTGAAGGTAGAAATGGAAGAAGAGAACATGTCGTTTTTGAAGGTGATAAATTATCACCACATGAACAACATTTTTCTTTAAAAAAATAAAAGGATGTGGGAAAGGGTGTGGGGTGATATAATATAACATTAGAATCATAATATTACATTATATATAATAATGGATTTAGAGAACAATTTGGATGAAGATAGGTAGAGAGAGATCAAGAAAGGGTACTTGAACTTGAAAGGAAATTAAAGGAGAAGAGAGAGAGAAATTACCTTTAGAATCCTCCTCTTGAGATCCTCTTTAAGGAAGCTACACTTGGTCTTTTGATGAGAACAAGCAATTTTGGTCGTTGGGGATGAGCTATGGAAGGTGTTTGGGCAGAGTTTAGAGAAGGCTTGGAGCTTGAGAGGTGTGAGGAAAAGAGGGAGTGAAGGGTGGCTTTTATAGTGGATGGGAGAGAGGTTTCCTTAATATAAAATTGATTAGTTTATTAATGTCACCTAAGACAAGGAATAGTGAGTCTTGGATGACTAATAATAGTAAATAAGACATTTGAGTTCGGGATTTGGGTGCTTATATCACTTGTGATGTCAGGAATAGTGGGTTTTAATTAAAATGTATTTATATGGTAAATTAATGTATTCTACTATTCACCAAAAATTCAAGTATCTCAGAAAAATCCCAAAACATTACCCCAACAATTTTTCGACGTGTAGAATCTAAAAATGAATTCCATATTTCAATAATAATTTTATAAATATTATTAATTTAATATTTATTTAAAATCATTATTTACTTAAAAAAACAGTTTTTAAAATTAAAACTGCATTTATAGTTCTTTCAAAAATTACGTAGGGTCTTATAAAATTATCTAAAAACTATTAGACATTGATTAAATAATTTATGAATACATTACAGGAAAATAAATAATCTTTTAAATTAATTAATTAATTATAATTATTTATTTATGACTTATAAAATACCAAAAACATTTACTAAGGTCAAATTGTCAATTTCTACGATGTCTAAATTTTATTTTATTATTAATATGTAATGTTACTCTTATTTACTATTCATAAGGTTCATATTACGATTCATAAAGGTAGGTTACTATTTATAAGGGTAGGTTACTATTCACCAAAAATTATTTTTTGTTTCATTAGACTCAATAAACTGTCTTGAACACAACCGTGTATGTCGGATTTTTAAAATTCCAAACATAGGGGTGACAAAATTATGTTTAAAGGTCACTTATCACATAGTAGTTCATTATTTTGTGTTTTTATGACATAGATATAAGAAGGGAATTTTTTTATTGAAATACTTTGGGTCGTTACATTCTTCCCCCCTTAAGAAATTTCACCCCCGAAATTTTACATTACACAAATAGGTGAGGGTACTTCTCCTTCATTGCCTCATCCGGTTCCCAAGTTGCTTCCTCAAACTTATGGTTCCTCCACAACACCTTGACAAGGCGGGTTGTCTTTTTCCATAGAACCTTATCACTTCGGTCCAAATTTTTTACTGGCTGCTCCTCATTGGAGAGATCATCATCCAGCTGTACCCCCTCTGATTTTATTACATGTGAGGGGTCTGGTATGTACTTCCTCAGTAGTGATACATGAAACACATCATGAACTTGAGCCATATTCGGTGTAAGTGCCAGACGATAGGCCACAGCTCCAATACGATCAAGGATCTCAAAGGGTCCAATGTACCTTGGGCTTAGCATCCCATTCTTCCCAAATCTCATGACTCTCTTCCATGGAGATATTCGAAGGAAGACTTTATCTCCAACGTCGAACTCCAAGTCCCTTTGATGGTTGTCTACATAGCTCTTTTTCCGACTTTGAAAAGCATTGATGTGTTTCTGGATGACTCGAACCTTCTCTGTCATCTCTTGAACAAGATAGGGACCAAGTAGCTTTCGTTCTCCAACTTCATCCCAACAGGTTGGAGTTCTAAATCACTTCCCATAAAGAACTTCATACAGAGCCATCTGAATACTCGAGTGGAAGCTATTGTTGTATGAGAACTCAACCAATAGAAGGTGTTGATCCCATCCACCTTTGAATTCAAGAGAGCATGCTCTTAGGATATCTTCAAGCATCTGAATAGTCCTTTCAGACTGGCCATCTGTTTGGGGGTGATAGGACGTGCAGAAATTTAATTCAGTACTCAAAGCATGTCGAAGGCTCCTCCATAATTTAGATGTGAACCTTGGATCACAGTTAGAGAAAATCGAGAGTGGAACACCATGCAATCTCACTACTTCCTTCACATATATCATTTTAAGCTGTTCAAGTGAGAGGTCATCCCGAATAGCGATAAAATGGGCAGTCTTGGTGAGTCGATCAACCACAACCCATATCGCATTATTTCCTCTTGACATTTTCGGGAGACCCATGACAAAGTCCTTAGTAACATTTTCCCATTTCGGCATGGGTATAGGCAATGGCTGCATCATACCTTTGGACTTTTTCCGCTCAACATTAACTTGCTGACATACCAAGCACCTTGACATATATTCTGCAATCTCCTAATTCATGTTACCTGACCAGTAGTGTTCTCGGAGATCACGATACATCTTGGTAATTCCAGGATGAATAGAGAAAGTTGAGCTATGTGCATTATCTAATAGATCATTCTTTATCCCAGGTGATGAAGGAACACAAAGCCACGTTCCAAATCGAATCACACCATCATCGTCGATATGGAACTCTTTTAGCTTCCCTTCCTTTACTGCATTCACCCTCTTTTGTATCTCCACATCATCCCTTTGTGCTTCCTTAATCATTTGTTGGATGGATGGTTGCGCAATCATTTGGGAAAGGTAGGATGTATCCCCTGCCCTTATGATTCCCAAATCCATCCTTTGCATATCTAAGAAGATAGGGTCTTTCTCAATCCTCAACATGGATAGAGTAGTAGGTTCGTTCCTTCTTAGAGGATCAGCTACCTTGTTCGCCTTTCCAGGATGATAGTGAATAGAGAAATAGTAATCCTTTATTAGCTCTAACCATCTCCTTTGACGCATGTTGAGCACTATTTGTGTGAATATATACTTTAGGCTCTTGTGGTCAGTGTATATGTCACACTTCCTGCCATAAAGGTAGTGCCACTAGATTTTCATGGCAAAAATCACGGCTGCCAACTCTAGATCATGCGTAGGGTAGTTATGCTCACGGATCTTCAACTGTCGTGAGGCGTAGGCTATCAAATTATTATTTTTCATGAGTACACAACCCAAGCGTTTCTTTGAAGCATCGCTGTATATCACAAAACATTCTCCACTTTTTGGTAGTGTGAGTACAGTTGCAGTGATCAGCTTTCTCTTTATCTCCTTGAAGCTTCCCTCACATTCATCCGTCCAAACATACTTTACCCCTTTCCTTATTAACCTAGTTAGTGGGCTTGAAAATCGTGAGAAGTTTCTCCCAAAATGTCGATAGTACCCAGCTAATCCAAGAAAAATATGGATTTCTGTGACACTTGGGGGCCTTGACCATTCCTCAATCTCCTTTGTCTTTGAAGGGTCCAGATAAATTCCCTCGCTTGTGATCACATGTCCCCAGAACGTGACTTGATTCATCGAAAAGTCACACTTTCTGAACTTAGCTTACAACTTCTCCTTTCTCAATGTCGACAACACAAGTCTTAGATGTTCTTCATGTTCCTCCTTGCTCTTGGAGTAGATGAGAATATAATCAATAAAAACTACCACAAATTTGTCGAGGTAATTTCTAAATACTCTATTCATCAAATCCATGAAGATTGCTGGGGAATTAGTAAGTCCGAAGGGAATCACCAAAAACTCATAGTGCCCATACCTTGTACGGAAGGAAGTCTTCTGAATATCTTACTTATTCACCTTTTCTTGATGATATCCAGAATGAAGATCCACCTTTGATAAGTGTTGAGCTCCTCTTGACTGATCAAACAAGTCATCAATCCTTGGGATATGATACTTGTTCTTTATGGAAATCATGTTGAGTTCCCGATAATCGATACAGAGCCACATGGTTCCATCCTTCTTCACAAAGAGCACTGCCGCACCCCAAGGTGATGCACTAGGGCGTATGAACCCTTTGTCCAGATGCACTTGCAGCTGCTTCTTTAACTCCTCCAGTTCAATAGGAGCCATCTTATAGGGGAACCTTGAGATAGGAGTAGCTCCGACTATGAGTTCAATTTAGAACTCTACCTCACGATCCGGGGGGATTTCCGGGTAACTCTTCGGGAAATACATCGTCGTATTCCCTTACGATGGTAAATTCCTCATGTTTGGCACTTTCCTTCGACTCAACCATTTGGGCGAGGTATGCTTCTTCATAGAGAAACATCACCCACACCATTGAAGGATTTTTCAATGGATATTCATGATCTTCCTTGCATTTGTAGAAGCGAATGGGATGGTTTGGAATATGAAAATATATTTCATTTTCCCAACAGTTGATATGCGCTCTATATAAAGAGAGCCAATCCATTCCCATTATAGCGTCGAATTCCACCAAGGGAAGTATTATGAGATTTGCTGGAAGAAACATCCCACATACGTCAACAGCAGAAGAATCAAACACATGGGTTGCAATGATTGCACCACTTGGTGTTTTTACAGATATCTCTACTTCAAGGTTTGGGGGCATTAATTCTATAGTTCTAGAAAACATGCAAGATATAAAGGAATGCGTAGAACCAGAATCAAATAAGACTTTTTCCATTATTGAGTGAATAGGAAGTGTACCTTGTACGACTTCATTATCATGTTCCACCTCCACAGTAGTGATTGCATAAGCCTTCCCTTGTTCTTTTGGCTTTGGTGGATGCTGGAGCTGATTACCAACGAGAGCTCTAGGTTTAGTGCACTGCTTTGAATAGTGCCCTAGTTCCCTACAGTTGTAGCATTGAACCACGAGTGGTTCTCTCCATTCATCGGCTACATTATCCTTCCTTTTCATGTCTTTTCAACACTCATGAGCTTGGTGTCCTTCCTTCCCACACATAAAGCATTTCACTGTACCTTTGAGGCAGTTCCCATGGTGCAACTTTCCACATTTTTGGCATGTGTTTCGTTGTGTTTTATTCTCATCTTTATCACTAGATCCACCAGCTTGAAACTCCATCTTTCTTTTTTTATCACCATAGCCATGGTACCATTCTCCAAACTCCATCTCCACCTTGAGAGCACACCGAACAACTTCTTCATAACTCCCAAAGTCTCGAATTGCAAGAGCCTTTCGAAGATGTGGTTTTAATCCACTAAATAATCTACCAATTTTTCAATCATTGTTGATAACAAAACCCGAAGCATACCTTGCAAGCCATGTGAAATTTTATTTATAGGTTGTGACAGATTCTCCTTATTTTTTCTTGAGCTCTATGAATTCTCTCACCATCTTCGTGCGAAGAGTTCGTGGGAAGTACTTATTAAGAAACATTATCTTAAAGACTTCCCATTCCATCTCTTCAATTTCCTCCCTTGTCTTAGTGTTCTTAATCCAAGCCAACCATTGATAAGCTTTTCCACTAGACGATAAATGCCTAGAGTCACCTTCTCCATCTCAGAACAGTGAAGAACAAAAAAGATCTTCTCCATGGAGTTGACCCACTGTTCCTCAACTAGTGGATCGAAAGATCCACAAAACGTCGGTGGTCATTTCCGCATAAAACATTCAATAGCTAGTTGCTCCCTCTTTGGTGAAGGAGTATGTTCCCCATTATTATGGTTATTATTCATAACCCAAGATAATTGGGTAAGCATCGCCACGATGTTTTAAACTCCACCTCCAAAATCTGTGGAGAAGTCGTTCGAGAAATCGTTGAATTGGCCATCGCAAGAGTTGTTGGCCTGATTTCTCCTAGTTCCCACCATTTTATAAAATAGAAAAGGTTAGAACAAAACATAAGTAAACAAGTCATGAATAACTTATCCTTTTAAACAATTATAAAACAAACATAACATATGGGATCCCTTGGTAAATATCCTAGTGTGCATATTTGTACTTAGTCTCAAGCTAGAGGTTTTCATTAGGTTTCACTAATCCTAATTCCCAAATTAACTAAACATTTCCTCCGAAACCAACTATAATGACCCATCCTTTTCTTACTTTACTATTATATCATTTCAATGATAAACAACATAATAGTATTACACATGAAGGATCCATAGGTTTAGTGTCTTGGGGAAACTAGGACAATACATAACAAGTAGAACATCAAGTATAAACATTTATTTAATTTCTTCTTCACTAGATTCTTAGTGGCACTTTTCCTCTCCTTAGTACATGTAGCCACCTGAGGATATACATAAAAAAGGGGTGAGCTAAAAGACCAGTAAGAGGACAGATAAGAACAATACATCATAGGTGAGCAAAATCATGACATAGGCAAATGATCATGAACATGAGAGGAGCATAAACAATAAACTTGAAATGTGGCAATGCATAAAATTGAAACATCATGTCTTAGTGGTTAACTACCACACATACTTGTGAACAAAGCTAGCATCATGTTCACACATAATTTCACATTTACTCATGAGATTCATCACTTTAACCAATGCATTGGAGCGCTGTATAATTCCGGGCGCACCCGTCACATCATAACATTATCATTATCATGATTGCCACATAGAACACATATCAAACATGTACATAAATAACCCATGTAAAGGAATGGGTTTCATCTCATAATAACACATTAATAAGCTTTGGGTTCCAAAAATAAAGAGGGAACCACATACTTGATACAAGAACCTTCAATCTTGAATGAGAGGTAAAATGTGAGATCTTGAAAGAAGAGTTCTTTTGGAAAACATTTTGATGGACATAAAAACCAGAGACAAACATGTATATCCCAGAAAAGTAAATTAAATGAAGAAAAAATGATCTTTGAGGAGTAACTATATTAAAAATGGAGTGAAAGAGGGAGAACCCGAAGGAAGAAAATTGGGTTCGAGAATTCCCCTTACCTTGTACTCGAATGCCTCCTTCTATTTAATGTCCTGTATAATGACATTATATTAATTAATTAGAAATTCCCGAACCGTGTGTAAATTAATAGGGTTAATTTTGGTTTCATTATGTTACATTATGTTCCTTTGGATGACTTATAGAGTTTAAAAACATTGATCGAGGATGTTCGTTTTCTTGGTTTTCTTGAGCGGTCCACTTGTATTCTTAAATTGATGTATGGGTAGATCATGGGTAAACAACCAGAAATGATATTACATGTTATTAATTATTTTAAAGAATCTTTAATGATTTTAAAATGAGTTATATTAGATACATGTGGATGAATCATTAGATAATAATTAAATGATGATTATTTGGGTTATTTTGTCCAATTTTTGGATCACAACGAACTCGTTTTAACATTTAACTTAGTAATACGGCCATAGGTTATTTCCAGAACATAAAATAGAACATAATACATATAAAATGTTCTGGTTCAACCATAAAAATGGTTTTATGACTAGATTTGAATGTAGAAATGGAAGAAGATAACATGTCATTTTTTGAAGGCGATAAATTATCACCACATGAACAACGTTCTCTTTAATAAAATAAAAGGAAGAGGGAAAGGGTGTAGGGTGATATAATATAACATTAGAATCATAATATTACAGTATATATATAATACTGGATTCAATGAACAATTTGGATGATGATAGGTAGGGAGAGATCATGAAAGGAACTTGAACTTGAAAGGAAATTAAAGGAGAAGAGAGAGAGAAATTACCTTTAGAATCCTCCTCTTGAGATCCTCTTTAAGGAAGCTACGCATGGTATTTTGATGAGACCAGCAACTTTTGGACGTGGGGGATGATCTAGGGAAGGTTTTTGGGAAGAGTTTACAGTAGTCATGGAGCTTGAGAGGTCTGAGGAAAAGATGGAGTGAAGGGTGGCTTTTATAGTGGAGGGGGGGAGGGGTTTCCTTAATATAAAATTGATTAGTTTATTAATTTCACCTAAGACAAGGAATAGTGAGTCTTGGATGACTAAGAATAGTAAATAATACATGTGAGTTTGGGATTTGGGTGCTTACATCACTTGTGATGTCAGGAATAGTGGGTTTTATTTAAAATGTATTTATATGGTACATTAATGTATTCTATTATTCACCAAATGTTCAAGTATCTCAGAAAAATCCCAAAACATTACCCCAACGATTTTTTGATGCATAGAATCCAAAAAATTATGTACATTTTTCAAAAATAACTTTATAAATATTATTAATTTATTATTTAATTAAAATCATTATTTACATAAAAAAACAGTTTTTAAAATTAAAAATCAATTTATAGTTCTTTCAAAAATTACATAGGGTCTTATAAAATTATCTAAAAACTATTAGACATTGATTCAATAATTTATGATTACATTACAGGAAAATAAATATTCATTTAAATTAATTAATTAATTATAATTAATTATTTATGACTTATAAAATACCAAAAACGTTTACTAAGGTCAAATTTTCAATTTCTAAGAAGTATAAATTTTATTTTATTATTCATATGTAATGTTACTCTTATTTACTATTCATAAGGGTCATATTACGTTTCATAATGGTAGGTTACTATTCATAATGGTAGGTTACTATTCACCAAAAATTATTTTTGTTTTATTAGACTCTAAAAACTGTCTTGAACACAACCGTGTATGTCGGTTTTTTAAAATTACAAACATAGGGGCGAAAAAATTAAGTTTAAAGGTCACTTATCACTTAGTAGTTCATTATTTTGTGTTTTTATGACATAGATATAAGAAGGGAATTTTTTTATTGAAATACTTTGGGTCGTTACAATTAATCCATATTTAGAGTTAATTTATCATGTATGGATATCAATATAATTTAACAAAACCTAAAATTAAATTTACATATTGAGAAAATCATATCAGAGATAAAAAAAGTGAATTTATGGAGTGATTGAGAAGGTTTCCTCAATCTTCACATATGATTCCTATTTAAAAACTCAAAAAAGTCAAGAATTAAAAAATACATGTGAGGAATTATTCATCAATGTGGTAGACATAACTCTGTACTGTAATCATCATGTGACATTAGAAAACTTCTCCTGTGAATATCAATACTCCATATGGAATAGAGTTATATTCTATTTATAAATCCAACTCTCTGATAGATGACACAATCACTTCCCTAACTCATAAATAAACATACAAGGATATGAAACATGATAATAGATAATTTCTTCCAGCATCGAATTGAAGTTGAATTCACATAATCATTTTCCTCTGATCATTGTATTTTAAAAAAATAGGAAGAATCAAAATCACATGTATTCGTAATTAATGAATTTTACATAATTTGTGTTCACCTAGGATAATGAATATTACAAGTTCCAAATTTATCTGATAGTCTAACTCTGATATTAAACCACAATAATGAATAAACCAAAAACATCAATATCAATTGTATGGTCATCCATTGTTATCAGTAAAATAGATTCATATTTTAATGATCGGCACTCGATCTTATAAAGAACTACCTTATTCTGGAATTAAGTATATCAATTAGTTTGTGAAGTATAATAATATTGAGATCATAGTGATGATAATAAAGATGACATGAAATCATATTCTAATCATAGACCTAAAATAAAATAATGAACCAGTGATCCAAATTTATTATATAGGGACCTGATGTTATCATCATCCTCTGACAATCTATCAACATTTGATTCCATGTGCATGAGTTTGGTTCCAAATAAAATATTGCCTTCATGTTTTTATTCCTTAAATTAACAATGTCCTCATTTTGGGTTTCATACTCACATGTACTCAATTTCAAAGAAGAATAATTGGATGCCTCATATTTTTTAAATCAAATATGACCAATTACAAAATTTAGAAGTAATGATTCAACATCATTTATACACTTATGACAAGGGTTTGGATTATAGAAACTTAATGTTGTTCATAAAAAAAATTAGGAACCTATCTTGTTCACACTAAACCCTGATAGGTTCATTATAAAACATAGGTTATAAACCATTTTGAATGATTCAATATCATCACTGAACATCTTCTCAAATTCTACGAAATCCCACTCCACATTAGAATTCATATAATGGCTTCGTTGTCTGGTTAGTTTCCACAATCATGGAAAATCGACACCATTTTTTGAAAATTTGGTGTATTCGCCCCATTTATTTTCCTTATTAACATGCCTCATGCATAAATCAATTAATTTTACTATGATATTGGTCCCGTATCTATATTCGTTTCCCTAGATATACCATTTTCTTGTGGGATGTGTAAGATAAATTATATTATGATTACTTAAATTAAAATATTAACTTTAGTAATAGAAAATATCATATACAGGATCCAATTTAGATTCTTTAACTTAAATAATTTATCTACAATTAAATTATCTTAAGCGAATGGTTCTTCAAATGTTTTCTTTCTAGCACTAGAATATACAATTATTTTAAACGTGATGATAATGTATTTTACTCAAGATCATTTTATCTTATTTAAAATTATCAAAGATTTATATTATGAATATTTGAAATGCAGGTGTATTAATTCATTGTAGTGAAAAAAATTTAAATAATAATTTAAATGAAATTTGAAAAATAAGATTCAAATAATACGCATTAAGAAAAAATAAAAAACATAACATATATAAATATTATAATTACAATAACAATAAAATATTTAAATACCAATAAAATAATAATTCTTTCACAAATCTATTGAAAATAAAAAAATAACCATTTAAAAACTATAAAAATCAAAAATATATTAATATATAATGAAAAAAATAATTTCATAAAATAAATGACGAAAATTAAAAATAATAAAATATTGAATGATTATATTGTACGAGTTAAAATTAATATTTTAAAAAAAACATCATTAAAAAATTAATTTATACAATTTAAAAAATAAAAAATTTACAATTTAAATTTAGATAAATCAGGAAACAAAATATAAACACTTTAGTAACTAATTTTGTGTAAAATATATATTAAAAACATAGAATCGAATTTGAAAAATTGAATCAAATAAGAGCCATATGACTCCTCCAAGGGGTATTTACAAGTACATTGGTATCATTTTTTGGACAGAAGTAATTAAACAGAACAATTTCTCATTGGAACATTGAATCTTCTCCCACGTCACATTTCCACTTTATTGGGTTCATTCTTTACCAGTAATATTAAATAAACATATGTCATGGTTTTCCCATAGTGTTTCAAATACCATATATCTTACATCCATTCCACAAATATGACTATTACATTACCTTATGCTATGGCTATTTCCATTGAGCTATGTTACTTTTATGTGATGCTTGGATAACTCCGGTGATATGTTGTGGATTATATGTGATGTCAAATACATGAGGATTATATGAAACCACATGTTTTTTTAAATATGCTACAAAATGTAATAAAAGGTATTATATGTGATGGAGCAATGAATAATATTAAAAATTTCCCATTAAATTTAAATTCAATGTGATGTTTTAAGATGTTTCATGAAAAAAACTATATAATATTAATTCAAATCCTATTAGTAAATTTTATTGTGGATTTTGATTCTAGATCATCAAACTAAACTGTAGTTTGAATTCTCAGATCATAATATGTCTTATTTTGGTGTGGTTTATTTTTTTTATTATATATGATAACCCATCTGATTATTTAAAACATTCTAAATCCTCATTATTCATAAAAAATTTATAGTAAAAAAATAAGGAAAAATTATGTTCATTTATTATTGTAAAATTAAGTAAAATCCCTTTAAAAATAATCAATTCTCAATTTTGGAAGAAAATTAACACTTCATAATCCAAAGAAATTTAAATATAACCCACTTATGTCAGGTTTTACCTTTAAATATTTGAATCCTTTTAATGATTTTATTTACATACCCTTATTCCTTCCATCAAATAAATATGTCCACATCATATTGATTTATAAGAAATTAATTAACTTTTATATTGTCTTAATAATTCAAATTACATTCCAACTATATTTAAAATTATCTTGTTTTATCCCATACATTCAGAAATGTCTGAAAATCAAATGAAATTTAAAAACATTATAAGAGTAAACATGGAGCGACCGGTATTCAAACCCAAATTTTTAATCAAATATTGAGATCTCTAGTGAGTGGAATTTCAGACTCAATATCCTTCTACCCATGGTTCATTAATCAATAGTGAATATAATTCCATTATTAATTTAACATGTAATATTTATAAACTATAATTAACAATTAAATACAAACACATAACCCATAAAAAATTAATTCATGTTAAAAAAGAAATAAATAAATTTTCATACCAACCACGTAACTCCTTAAATTCATGTCTGATAAGGAAAATGAGATGTTTAAACACATTTATAATAATGTGTAAATAAATTTTGAATATTAAGAACTTATATATATAAATAATTCATGGAATAATACAAAATAAAAAATAATTAAATACATTTTGACACTAGATAAAAATTTAGAAACATTTAATAAATATAACTACTCTAAACAATTTTTAATGTTGGAATATTTATTGTGAATTACATAACATAAATAAAGACATTAATTTCACTTATAATTGAATAAATCCCTTTAATATTGTTAATTTTCAATAAATTTAATAATAAAATGTTCATATTAAAAAAATGTGGTATTAACTAATATTTCATAACAATATTGACCCCAGACTACTCATCATGGCTCGACTCGAGAAAGAAGTAAGGTGACTGTATTAACCCAAGTGCACCTCCAACATTCTTGGGGTTATTGACTAGCACTAAGTAGGAATATGATATAGTATGTGAGGCCATAGCCTATACCATCCTATAAAACAATGATATTGTCATTTCCTAAATTAACTTGAAACACTCATATATATATTTGTGTGTTTTTGTGTGTGGGTGTGTGTGCACGCATATAAACAATTTATCTATATAATGAGCATTTATGAGACAATAAATACAACCACGACACCACATAGTAAAATACTAAAGTTACTTGTGACATTAAACATTTATGAATCTGACTGAAAAATGAATATTGAAATATCCAACTCACTATATGTACTCGTCGATTTATCTCTATATGTAATATTCATTGATTTCATCACTAGCGAACATGTTATACTATATGTTAGTAAGAGCCACTCTATGTGAGATTTAAACTAGCCACAATAACATCTTATCAACCAATACCATATCTAATCCATGTATTAGCTGTAAATACAACAAATATGTAGCCACAATTCCCATGCATGAATGAGTATAATCATACTAAACACTATTAAAAAAAACAAAAAAGGAAAAAACATGAAACATGTTGTAAAAAACAATGAATCCAGAAGTAAACTATGATTATGAAAGAAAAAATCTAGATATTCTGGAAAACTATAAATTCTATTGATGAAATGAAGTATTATCAATATCAACCAAATCCTAAATGTATGTATCCCATGTGAAACTATATGTTATATATGTATAAACACCCCATAATGTTTTATGTTGATAGCCCAACTGCATGCTACATCATGAAGGAATCTAAGGGGTACCCAATGTGTCATAAGTCTCAATGTGTAAAATACTCTTAGAATCTCTAACATGTTCATATCCACTAGTAATCATAAAATATGACCCTCTACTCAATGACATATATACACAAGTCAAATGAATATCTCACCTTATCATCTACCCATACGGTGCAACTATTTTTGAAACCAATAGGGGAGCCCACATCTTTTGCATGGATATATGTTTTTCATAGAAAAAATAATCAATACACTAAAAACAATACAATTATGTTTTTAAAAAATAGATCCCTATACATAGGAAAAGGGCCTTATATTCATATCCCAACTACAATAGGAAACATAAAAAAACACTAAGAATTCAACGTCCCCAAAAAAAGTAGCACATTTCGCCTCTTTAGAAACCCCAATAAAAACCACGTATTATTGAGTAACAAATAATAGATGGATATAGAACATAGAATCTGGGAGTATCACATAAAAAGTTAGATTTGAGATATTATTATGTTAGTAATAAGTAGGAAACAATTCCTTTATACTAATAAATTAATAGATGATGGGGGTAATAATCGACCCTTGGTGAATTCTAAAATCATTACACATAAACATTATTGGTGAACATACAAGTTTAAATCCTAAATTTTCCATTACAACCTAAACATTGTCTTTTATGACACAAAACACATGAAAATATATATATTTGATAAAAAATATTAGATACAATATTTTTTTTGAAATTATTACATTGGTTAATCACCATGAAAAATCCCCGACATAAGAAAAAATTCTACATGGAGGCATCTAGGTCCAACCATATGATGTGATGGAGAGTTAATGGTGTTTACCACTATGTTTGTGTCAAGTACTTGTGTTTTTGTGCACCTATATATTGATATGGGTTGGGAAAACTCATCCCAAATTCGGTGCTCTAATGGATGTACAATTGTGTAGGTGTAACTGTTTTTATTTTTCTCAACATGTGTTGAATTGGGTGATATCCAATATCAATGGGCCAAATGGATATTGGATCAATTGTATAACATCCCTTCCATTTCATTATGCAACACCATGGATACAATTGTTCCTTCTCACTACTTGGATTTCCACTAATATCATTGGTCACCAATACAATCAACATTAGAATCATCGTCCATGGATTCCAAACACACCACCACTATACTACCCCACTATCAGACACCATTTTGTAATCATTGTGATTTGAATACTCTCCATATTGTACCTCCATTAACTCCACAATGTTCCTCCATCATCATTGCATAATTTCATTGGTCGATTGGTAGAGAAAAGGGTGTGGGGGAGAGGGGTTTGCTGGTGGGAATCTAACCTCTTATGTAATACATCTGATCATGTCTGAGGGACACAAGATTTACAAAGATGTATGATATTTGAATTAGGAACATGGATTTTGTTTCCTGAAGATGAATGACTTCAAATTTTTTATCACATACACCCTAATTCATTTATAAACATAAAAATTTTTTTGGAATAAAATAAGTTATTTTTGAATGGGAATGAACATTCCTGAATGAGAAATAAGATTACATTTCCATCAAATAATATAAGTTAAGGGTAATTTTAAAATGAAATAATGAGACCTAAAAATACATGCAATACACAAGAACCCATTAATGATAAATCAGTCTAATGAATTCCTTATTTTCGTAACACAATCAATGTGTAATAAAACAATTGAAAAGTCTAACCTTATGTTTCTATAGATCATCAGTGAATAACACATTGGTTTATGACTCCATTTTCAAATCTTATTCATAAAAAATTCAACCAAATCATGTGGGTCATAATACATAAAATGATCTCATCCTCTTAACCAATTTCATAAGATATGGGTTGTTTGATTAACCCTAGATGGAGGGGTTATTGATTCTCAAACAAGGGGATTTATGATATCTATGTTAAATTAATATTTAATTAATAATAAATAATAATTTCAATGAATAATACCACATAACATAAATCACCATTGGGACTTACAATTATTGAAAATTACACCATTTTTATGGTAACATCTCCATTTGAAATTCGATTGTATGTAATGATTTATCCTGAAAGGTTTCGATTTAATGAAAACTAATTAGTCCCTCGAACATAAAATTATGTATTAAAGATAAAAATACAACCTATATCATTTATAAAGATTAATTAATGATCGATTGTATAAGGATACACATAGCCAAATACTAAATGATATATAGCCATTGATTATTTGAGAAATTATATATATATAACACTATATTCAAATAAGGGATACGAAAACATTATTTAAATCCTCATAAAATGCGTATAAAATCCATTTATATTCTAAAACAACATGGGATAACCTGAGGACATACATATGAAAATTCTAAGATAAAAATTCATGTAATTTAATAATTACATCATTACATAATGTTATATAGTACATATTAGTCATGATGAATAATTTAGAGGTTAGAATCATATTCATGAACACATGTTATGACATAAGATGACAATATTAGCAAATCATATGAGTTGGGAACTAACATAAAATATGAAATAATAAGTAGTAGTCAAGGATAAACTCAGATAAATCATAACATAGTTTTCTTAAGATGACATAAATTGTTCTATACATGGTAACCGATGATATAAAATTAATTACCAAATAAAATTTTGGGTTATACATTTCTGGGTCAACCTGCCACAATCATATCATGTACTCTCATTTATGATACACATAGATCATAATACATAAGAATATATTTCTTCATATTAAATACAAAGATTATGTATTGTGGTTAAATACTTGTAATATACTAATAAATGATTTCTAGTTTCATTTATGTGATTATCCTTGAGTAAATGTTTGGATGGGTATTGACAATAGAAAAGATTGGAAATTAATATCGCAGGATAATTTTTGTTGCATAACCTTTGTATATAACAGTTCATAAAAGGAATTAATAAAAGTGAATGGTGATATATCATTACATGGTCATCATAATAATATTAAATTTATTTGTAAAATAACAATACATCATGTAAAATTAAATATCAAAAGAATACATGTAAATAAAATATTTGAATAAACAGGAGGATGAACAATATCCATTTATTTGATGTGAGATTATAAATTTTTAGAGGGGCTTATTATGATTTTGGGAACAACTTGAGAGGTATTTATAGATTTTTTTGAATATTAAATTCATTCTCATTGTGTTTTTAGTTAACAAGAAATAGATATTTGTTGTGTATTTATAGAAAAATAGAGGGGAATGTTTTAATATTTTTTGAATATTGGATTTGGACTATATGTGTTAAAAAAGTCAAAATCACAAGTCCACCAACGATTTTTTACCATTGTAACATGAACAGAGTAACTGGATTAAATATTATAATTATGATATTTTCCAATATCTTTATGATAATATGATTCATGATATGTAAATGAGTAGTGTTCAAAAATAATTTCTTTTAAATCATTAAAAAGATAAGGTAGGTCTTGCAGGAATCATGATAGGTTTGTAAAACTAATTAAATAATGATAAAACACATTATATTAAATTTAATATACCTTTTTAGTTATATATTCCTTTTATAATTATTATTTATACAAATTTGGGCTATTATTATGTCACAAAACAAACACTATTTTCATATCATGTTTTATTTTAACCCAAAAATGTAATTATCTATGGAAATTATGAAAAATTAACAATTGGATAATTTTGATGTGAATATTTTTTCCAAAATATATATTTTACCAAAAAAAATCATAAATATGATAATATACCTTTTCTAGTAAAATCCCTTTTTACTGGAAAATACGAGTATTTATGGAACATACATTTTTTTACACATATAAAAATTACAGTGGACATCACTAAATTATATTATCATTAATATAGGTATAATTATTATCTAAAAAGAATATTTAATAAAAATAAATTTTATTTATAAAATTTATGAATTAATAAAAGTAGTGTTTTATTGGAAATTACATATTTCCATGAAATACAATTTTTTTATTCACATGGGAATCAAATTTTTATCAATCCCATTAAATAAGTGTTCATAAAATAATTATAAAAAGGGATACATATAGTAATTATAAAAATAAAAGGAAAATATAAAACATCATATTAATAGGTTATAGATACAAAAACTCTAACTACACTAGTGTGTTCCCAATGGGTAAGTAGTGTGATAGTGGAACATTCTTGGGGTGGTTCAACAAATATGGTTTGTGAAGTGAACTCTATATCATTGAGCATATCCTATATGTAGTTTATATAATGTTATAATTATTTAATCTTTTCTTAGTATTCATCAAGGGAAACCCCGAATGATTCTACCTCCCTCAATAGCACTGATGAATTGGATTTATAGTTTTAAATCCTACTAGTTGAGTCCACCACTCCTTCCATTTATGTCAATTAAACATTATTATAACACCACATATGTATAATAATAATGGTAACAATATAAATTACTATTTTATCAGTGGTTATGATTGATAATTGTATTTTAAGTCAAAAATTGGAGAGATATGTATATTTTTTACTAATATACAAAAATCAATGTATTGAATGAATTTTATTTATCTATATTACATAAAAATCCTATATAACATCAGTTTTTTACAATAATTCCCTTCAAAAATAGATCACTGTAAAGTTAATTTTGTACACTAACACAAATTAGTTTACTTCTACTTAATATCCTCTTTTATTTCCCATATTTCCACATAAAAATATATTGTTATTTCATAGTAATTTTACTAGGTGGGTTGTATTACTTCATATAATTATTTTTCTATGATCAAATTTTTTCACTGGTTTATCCTAATTTAAAATTTCATTCCCAAAATATATCACTTTTGGAATTTTTACATGTGTCCAGTTTCATATATACTTCAATATAAGTGATATATCGAACAGATCATGAACTTGAAATCAAAATGTAATGAGTTACAAACCATAGGCTACTACTCCGAAGCAATCATCGATATAATATGTGATTATTTATCTAGAACCATGAATTACCTTCTTAAAAAACATTAGACTTTCTTTCACGGTGAGATATGAAGGAAACCTTATCTATGTCCACAAAATCATTCTCCCTTCCATAATTTTCTACATTGAATTTTGGTATATATTTTTGTATTTTATGTGAAAATGGATTATTATACCTTAGATCTCATCTTTAGGATTAGATTTTGTCCCATCTAGTTATTATCTCTTGATTCATCCCATTATATTAGAGTAAAATACATCTTCCCATATAGATCCTCATATGGTTTTATTTGAATGCAGGAATGGAAACTGTTTTTATATGAGAACTCTATTAGGGGAAGGTGATGAACCCAAAATACATATAAATACATCCAAAAATATCTCAACATCTCCTTCAGAGTATGAATAGATCTCTTTGGATGACCATTATAATAATGTTGATATGCAGTACTGAAACTCAACTCTGTATCCAATGGTTGTTTTAGGATTTTCTAGAACCATGATGTAAATGACGCATCATGATCAAAAAAAATTATGAATGGTACTCCAATTAGTATTAACACTTCTTTTATGTATATATTTGTGGGTTAGTTTTGAGGTAAAAATTACATTATATTAATTTAATTTGTAGAGTTAGTAAGGAAATATAAACCATCTAAATTGCATTATTTCCTTTCTTATCATAGCATTATTCATGATATTTTCATGTAATATTACCATGATTTACTATTTGGAAAAAAATTATTGATAATTTTTTTATAAAATCCATCTATATTTATCCTTTCAGACTATAATTATTTTTATTTCATATACATTTTTTCTATAAGTGTATAAAATTATTTTTTAAAATATTACACTAAGATATTTTAATGACTATTTTTTACATGAATAAACTTCTAAAAAATTAGTTTCAAAAAAATATTTTGTATATTTTCTAAAGAAGGAAAATTTATCCTTTTAATGAAAATGTGAATTGTATCTATATTTTAACATTCATACCTTGAAAAAAATTTACCTCTATCATGAATAATAATTGATTAAAATCTTATATTATATTTTTCCATTTTTATTTTCATAAAAATCGTATAACATAATATGAAAAAAAATTTAGTTTTTAAAAGTGGATATTGATGTGAAAAAACATTTCATCAATAATGAATATATTGATGTATTTATGGTATTTATATTGATAAAAAATAAATTTTTTATTATATAATGATTATATGTTGTATTTTTACAAGTTTTCTTCTTTATAATTGTTTTTTATGAAAAGTTGGAATATGGAATGTATTCATAATACATATGATAGATCTTATTATCTAGATTTTTTTAAGAGGCATGTTGATTAAGTTTATTTATTTTTTATATGATGAATTCATTAGACTTGTTATGTGATGGGTGGGAACATCAATTAAATATCCCCTAGATGTAATTGTATATCCCTTATGTGAAAATTGGTTTGGTATTTAGTAAAGGACGTAGCCATTTATATATGATGTCATGGTGTGAGGGCTTGAATGTGTGTATACGAAGTTTGAAATTATACATTCTATCATTTTGAGATTATTTATTTATTTCCATTTGATTATTAAAAAAGTTATAATATCGATTAATAAGTTTCAATTTCATGTGTTTAGTAATATAGTATTATTTTATTATTAATAATTCCAACCATATTTTTATACATTATCATGTCATTGATTAAATGGAATGTTATTTCCGTTATTTATATTTCCATATTTATTCCATATTAATTCATGACATATTATATTGTTAGTGTTTCCTTATTGATCTTATTATCTCACCCATTCATATTTTTATGTCTCCCCCTGATATAAATATTTAATCTGTGAATGAGTTCAAGGATTCTGATTATTTATTTCCATAATGTTTTATTTGATGATTTCAAATGTAATGTGAGATTCAATTATATATACAATTTAGCTAGAACACTAAACTATTTTACCATCTAAGACATTATTTGATGTATCTTACGAAAATGAAATAAACATACCACTATGTTTACAATACTAGTGTTAGTTCCCTTATAGTTGGTTTCATTGGTTATTTAGTTGAATCCTTGGGAAATAGATTATCAAAAACATAGATTAAGGAAAATTACCCAATGACATACTTTTGAGAGAAGAGTGAGTATATGATAACATAATAATGTTTTTATGGTTGATATTATGTTGATTTCCAATAAATATATCTCTATATTGGTACAATATGTGGGTGTAGTTTTGACATAGTTGCATATTGGGGTACTAAACCAGAAAAGATTTGGACAAGTTTACCACGAATACCATTCTTATGAATGATTATTGTTCCCTTAATGTGTACCTGGTTTTACACTCCTGAGGTATATTCATTGTATACTAATCATTTACTTCATAAACCATTCGAATGAATGAGACAATAGATCCTACGAAAACCAATGAAATTCCATAGTGATATGGGATAAACATAATGTGTATTGGGTTGATAAGTTTTAGAATAATAACAAATATAATGGCATAGAAAATCATTTTTTGGTATTATATGACGAGATTTTAAGAATATTAATGATAGTTGAGAAAACAATTAAGGGAAAAAATCCCTTTTGGTTTATTGAAAATTTTATTTTTAGAAAATGATTTTATATTTCTTGAACATAATTTTAAAATTATATATAACATTTTGGAATAACATAATCATTGACATAAAATTAGTAACAATTAATTAATATTATATTATTTTGGGGAAAAATAAGATGTATAAAATGCCTTAATTGTTTAAGTGAATATATAAATAATCAACGTCCACCATTTAAAGACATTATTTTATCTTTAAAATGACACTATTTTTACAGAAATGAAATGATGGATAAATATTAATTTTATTAAAGTGAATTATTATATTATAAAATAAATTTTTTTGATTGTGTGGTGATTAATTATATTTTTGGTGATCTTTCATTTAGTTGAGGAATACATTACACCGATGTATAGGAAGTGATTTTGCATGAAATATTATTTTGAATGAACTCGGTTATGTGTTTTAATGATGATTTTGTTTGGGATATAGGTTTATATTTTTATAGAATGATTTTTTTTGATCATTGGATTTAGTGATTAATATGAAAGAGTATAAAATTTGGAAATTATTTTACCTTTTGTGGACTAATTTTATGTTTAGTTAATGAATATGTACTAATGTAATAGCATTATTTCATTTTTTTTGAACCATGTGATCCATTAGAATATTATTTCAATGATCTAGTTATGAAAAAATAATCTTCAATACAGATTTTTAAAAGAACCATATTAGATTACAGAGGAATTTGATTAATGGATGAAATCATCCTTTTCATGAAAGTGTATTTCATTATTTTCACAGTCTATATGGTAATGTAATTCCATAACTCTAGGAAAAATATCTTAATATAAAATCTTTATTTTGATAAAATTATTTCAGATTAATCAGTAATCTTTTGAATCATCACAAATTTATGGTTTTGTGGTCATTTAATTTTTCTTGGTCATATAATACGTCACTTTTAATTAGTCCTTCAGTATAATTTTTCACATCCATATCCTTATTTTAACTTCCATCAACTTTTATAATATTTTGAATCATATTTATTTAAATTAAAAAAGAACAACATATTTTCAGTTCCATTTTTTTATGAGGATGATCTATTAACCCTTTTTACAATTTGGTCTTTCCAAAAAAGAATTTGAAAATCCGGATCCATTGATTATAAAAAACATTTTCAAATTACTGTTATGAAATTTATTGATGGGGGATAATTTAACTCCATGATAATTTAAAGCAACACTATATTCAATAATGTATACAATATGGAACACTAAGAACAATTGAACCATGAAATAATGTTATTTAAATATGACTGTTATAACCAGGCTCTTATGTTGGATGATATTAATAGCATAATATAATTTAATATATATATATAGGTCTCAATAAATAAAAATTTATATACACATTCATATTAAATAATCATTCAATTTTACATAATTTTATTTTATTCTGAAAATATATATTTTCATTAAGAAATAATATTATTGATTTTATCAAATATATATTTTAATTAATTTATGAAATATTTATACAATTTCTTTGATAAATATCATAAATTTTTTTTGAAATAGAAATTAAAAATATCTTACCTTTATATTTTGATATTTTTTTTGACAGGATTGATTTTTCAATGAATAGTGAATGAATGCAGATTTATATTTAAAATAGTATTTTATTTACATGTATTCAAATAGAAAAATTATTTTTTATTATCTTTAAAATTTTAAAAATATAAATTTTATTAAAAATGTTCTATGTGGGTTCATTAGAATGAATTTTATAGTTGGGTATAGTAAAAAAACATTATATACATTAAAATTAATTTTCATGGAAACCCATTTTTCATTGTTTCTCCATGGTGTAATTTAAAATTAAATTCTTAGAGTTTTTTGAATTTAATAATAAAAAATTAATTCCATATTTTAAATTTTGAGCTCCAAATTTGGTAAATAGGAACCTCATGCATGTTTCAATTAAAAATAGTAAATATATAAAATAATTATCATCATGGTAAGGGTATATTGATAAAAATATGTTATAAATAATGTTAAATGAGCTAGAAATTTACCATATCACCTCAATAATCACATTTTATGAGTTTAATTGTTTTATTTAGATCCATTTCTCAAATAAATTGCATCTCTGGGCCATACTTCATTAATTTTATCATTTATAATAATTATGTGAAAGACAATGGGAAAATGTGACTTTCATTGTTTTAATATCTATACCATTTTTGATAGGGTTAACAGTAACATATTTAATTTTTTAAAGCTTATTTACAGATATAAATTATTTTTAATCATTTTAATTTATTTATATGTTTTCAATGAAATAATTACCTTTAATTCTTATTCATAACTGACAAAATTATTATTCAATTAAAAGAAAAGTAAATTAAATACTTTTAAAAAATAACATAATATATTTTGAATGAATTATTTTCATAAAAACATTTGATATATAAAACATGTTCGTGATATTTTAGGGTAATATATTCGAATTATATTTCATTCATGCTATTTTCAAAGTCGATTAAATGAATAGCTCCAAAGCTGGGATATATGATATTTTATAATAAATAATATTTTATTAAATTATTAAAAATTATTGAAAATCATATATTCTTAAAAGTTATTATTATATAGTTATTATAAAGACAATGTTACATAGAGATAAGTATAAAATCCAAATATAAACTTGTTAAAAATTTAATTTATGAAATTATTTCATTCTATAGTCATATTATGGTTGAACTATATTATTATTAAATTTTTTTTGGTGAAAATTAATTTATATCAATTTAATATTTTAATAAATTACAAATGTTTCCCGACCCTCACTTATAAAGAGAACCTCCTACACTCTTTAATTCCCATATAAAATGAAATTTGGCTAATACAATTCCTACTAAAATAAATATATTAATTCGATTAACATATCATAGTGGTCTAAGTATGATTATAAAATCGTCATAGGATGAATTTTGGAGTAAACCAAAATATTTTTTTTTTCTGAAGTAGTGATATCATTTTTAACCAAGTGTTTTTGTTTTATTTATCTTCCACCTCATTAAAATATTATTTTTCCTTAATTTTATAATAAATTTATTACATTTAATATAATAAGATGTTATTATGTTAATTAAATAATCTACATCCATCTCACATTCTGTCAAATGATAAATAAAACCACCTTTATGTTAAGGACAGACTACATCCTCAGGAACTGAAATAATTTTTTTCTATTAATTGAATCTAAATAATACCTATAATTTTGGATTTAATAAATATATATGATATCTATGAAATATTTATAACCTTATAAAATTAATAAATTAAATGTTTTATTACCTTTTCACTTGAATAATTTTGATAATGTTAGATATTCATACCTATCTATTACCATCTTCACAAAGCGATGTGATTCATTTTTCACAGTTACATCACATGGATGGAATATTTTATAGTATTTAAAAAATGTTATTTATGATATAATAATTATTATGTAATTAAAAAATATTACTAATCTTATTTCAATCATGATCATTGTAAAATGGAAAGTTACTTGTGCGTGCGTTCAACTTAATGTCTCCATGACTGTAATGTAGTTCATTTTTCATAATCATCATTCATGGATGGTTTTAAATATAAAATTTACTTATAAAAAATTCATTCATAATTATTAATCATTATATGAGGGTACAATGACCACCGTTTCCATTGTTAACCAAATCATGTCATTTTGGAAATATGCATTGAGTATCGTCAATAATTCGCTATAAACATAATTGATTGTGTAATTATATATGAAATAGTAATATATAAAATAAAAATTCTGAAAATTAAAAAAAAATTATAATTAAAAATAACTAAAATAACATTATTATTCAGGAATATATAGAATGCACACGATGAGTTGGGCCTGAGATAAGGGATTTCATCACAATTTTCCTTCATTAAGGTTTATTATATTATTATGACTGTAATTTATTTTATGTTATTAAAATATAGAATTTTTTACATGAAATATCATCATTACATCATAATTAATGTTATTTCATGTTTCAATTTGAATTATTTTTTACATGGTTACTTGAAATGAATGATAAAAGTGGTTAGGGTTTTATTAACTGAATTTCCTTTCATTGGATTATATAAAGATTTTGTTTGTTATATTATGATATGAATATGTGTGAAATGACTTAATATATTAATATTTCTTTCTAAAACATGTTTTTTTGGATTTATTTTTTTTCTGAGACAAATACATTCTTGATTAATTATCATTTCAATTATATAAATTATATAAGTGTTTTCTATCTCATTATTGATTCCTTGAGACATATTCCATATTCATCACATATTTATATTCTGTAGTATATTTACTATTTCTTTTATATAATATATCATAAATACAATTATATTCAATTTATCTAATTTTTATTTCTAATTTATCTACTTCATGGTGGTTAGGATTCAAAATTTTGCAAAGTAGAAAGGGTTATATTCAAAATATCATTTAAATCGGGATTGATTATGCTTGAATTTCTGTTGAATGAAATTAATTAATAATTATATAATAAACCAATTTTACTTTATTAAAATCTAGTAATTCATTAAATTTTCATTTCATAGTATAATTACCATTTTTTATCAACTAAAATTCATTGAGAAAATGATTTCAATAAGGGCCGACTTTTTCTATTTTCATTAAAAATGATTTTCCTTCCATATACATATTTTCTAAAAATGATATCATGAATGTTTGTAATATTTTTATGTTACATTTTCATTTTTTTACCAATTACTTTTTATTGAAATTTATTAAAATGAGTATTCAATTATTTTTAGTTGAATGAGAAATTTAAGACTTTATACTAAAAAAATGAAAATAATATTTGTTTTCACATACGTGACATAATAAAAATATACCATTTTCGTGAATAATAATTTCATAAAACACTCTATTACTTGTTTTCATAGTTATTTTCAATGATATATAATTTATTAAATTTCATCGAATTTTATGTTTTTAAAACCCTTGGGTCAATGAAAAAATGGTATTTTCCTCATGAATTTTTATAATGTTACATTATTGTATTTTGATACATCAACACCAACAATCCTTTTATTATCTATAGACAATATGATTTAATTATAAAATTATAATTCTTTAATTAGATGGTTTATAATCATTTTCACTATAGAAAGTATTTCCATTCCATATTATAGTTCTATATATATAGTAATTTTTTTAATATGTCATGATAATTAATTTGTATAGTTTATTCTAGTGATGAATGAATTGGTGTTATTAAGTAAAATTGGGGGGACTATAGTTACATAGTTTCTTTTTCATCAGTAGGACTAAAAAAGAAAAACTATTTTGGGGAATTGGATGAGGCATGAGCCATTTATGTCTGATTACATGTAATGCGGCCTTGATGATAAGTTTATAATATGAAAAAATATGTATTCTAATATTATTAGTTTATATAAAGATTTCCATGTGATTAAATGAATAGTTATGATATCCTTGGATATGTTTTAAGCTCATGCGATTTGATAGATTGAGATTGTTGATCATCAATTATTCTTTCCAGGTTATTTTTCATTCCCATGATTTTGATTAAATAGAATGTGTTTTCAGTTTTTTACATCTGACATTTTTATATTTTTTTTACTCATGATATATTACAATGCATTCAATTATTTCTGAGCATATGATATCACCCTTATTTATTTTACCATACTAAGGAAATGAGGATTAAGTCTTCTAATATGAAGACTATTTATTTTCATGATATTGTATTTCATGTTTTCAAATGTAATGTATGATCAAAATATAAATCTAGTTTTATAAATCTTATAAACTGTTTAGTACATTTATATGTGATCATATATAGTTATAACATAATAAAATAACCTCTGGATTTTGGATACTAAGGTTTTGGTACTTATAATGAACATGTTTTCATAAGTTCTTGGGAACATAAGAAATATAGAGGCAAAAAAATAAGAAATAATAATTTGTCATTGATAAATATGAACGAACCATAACTAGGTGTAGAGAGTCCCATCATGTATTATATTTACTCACTAATATGATACATAACATCTCATTAGACAAAAAAATAAAAATTGCATTAGAGATATATCTGGGCACACCCATTATAACATGTTCATGATCATGTGTGAATAAAACTAAAATTAGTCATAAATAAAAATCATAAGGAACTATAATGGATGGAATTTGTTTTTAAAATAATACCTCATATTATAATCAAAAGGGATATCATAAATAATTAAAATTATTAATAAACAAAATACAAGTGTTACCCCATCGATAAATGGAGAAAAATAATTGTATATCTATGAGAAACATATATACAAAATTTAGAATAATTATATAAACTTAATGAGGGGGTGAATGTGAGTTAAATATATAAGGGTCATAACCCAATGAGAAATGGTGCTTTAGAGAGATCCCTTACACCCATAATCAAAATATATATAGATAAAGAAATATCCACTCCATATAAACAATTTTGAAATTACTATGAAAATAAGTAGGGTTGGTTTATTTTAAATATAACATTAATTATTATAAAGGTATCAAAATTTCAAATAATTGTTTCAATAGTTGTAAAATAACTTATTCTTATATACAATAAAATAGAATATTCTTTTTGTATTCTATAAATAATACCGAAATGTTCAATAAAAGATTCCTTTTTGAACTATTTTTAAAGAAACTCAAGAAGGAAATAATTTTTTTAATAAAAATTTTATTTATATATAATTATATATAATAAATTATTTGAAGAATACGAAAATGGAAGAAATTTATATATAAAATAGATCATTAAAAAAATTTAAATTGTGGATTTAAAGTAAAGTGTCTCTTTACTTGAATCTGACTCATTATATACACTATTTATATTCCTGAATAATAAAATTATGTTATTTATTTTCTTTCATAATATCATTTTTAATTTTAATGTTAAATTTTTTATCTATTACCATGTTTTATTAAATTACATATTCATTTATGTTTATATCTGATGTTTTCATGATATTAAAATAAAATGAACAAAATAACAGATATATATTGATTATGGTCAATGATTTTATTATAAAATAATCATCAAATTAATAATAATTACATAATTTAAATAAATAAATTATACTATTAAAACCCTCCATTAAATACTGTTATGAAAAATTAACTACATTAAAATAATGGAGATAGTAGGATGTACATATGCATGAGTGAAATTTCAATTATTAAATAATAATGATTGAAATAATGTCAGTTTAATTTTTATTTCCATAACTCGGATTATAATTTTACTATGTATTCATTATATATACTTTTATATAATATACATTTTATGTGGTTATGAAAAATGAATCACATAGCTTCGTGGAGGTGTTAGTCACATTAACACATTAATGACATTATCATTTTCCATTGGATGAAATGGTAGGTAAAAGATTATATATTATTTTTATATAATGATTAATATTTCATTATTATAATATATATTTATATTTACTAAATAAATCATTATAACCATCCCTGAATGGTGGTGATATAAAATGGATTGCATCAGTTCACGATGTGGTTGTCTTCCATGCACATGAATGGCAATTTTGTTTTACATGTAATTTAATAAGTAGATGGATATTGGTTTTAAAATTAACATAATAACATCTAATTATTTTTGAGAAAATAATTTTATTATATTATAATGGTTGAATGATAATTTTATTATGTGGAAGAAAAAACAAAACAAAAATATTTAGTTAGATGTTATACCTTTACATTGGACAATATAATTTTCATTACACCTTCAGCCCCATAAATTTGAAATTATGACAAAAAATAACTATATAATTACTGGAGATATTATATTAAGGTATTTAGGTAGGTATAGGAATAACCAAATGGTACTTGAAGTGGGTAAAGAATACGATAGGGGTGTATTTTTATAATGAGGGGAGGGGAATTCTATAAATTTCATAAAGAATTAAATTAATATAAATTTATTTTCATGTAAAAATGGATGAAAATTAATATTTTTAAATTAAAATATAATTATTTGTCAAAATGTTTTCATTAAAAAAAATTACATGTTTAGGGAATGTTAAAACCCATAACTTTTTGTTTTAATCATACATTAACCCTTTTGATTATTATCGTGATAATAAGGTTTTCTACTATTTTCGGTCAAAATAGTTACTAAAAAAGAAAAAGGTTCCCTAATTAGATCATATTTTACATTTTAAAGAATATTTTAATATTATTAATGGATATAGTATTTTAATAAATTTTATTCCTTCTAATAAAATTTATTTATTATAAAATATCAATTAAGTTATTCTTGGAAAATACCTAAAATATTATAATTTATTGTCATAAAATCACAAATAAAATTGTTCGATAATGAAAGGTAACAAAATGAATTGAATATATGGCATTAATTTAATCATAAAATATGAATTTAAATGGATCATATATAATATTTAACCATGTTATTTGGATTATCCAATTTGTTTTCAAATGTTTACCTTAACCATTGTAATGATTTTTTTATATTAAAAGGTTGGAATATTACTTATAATGTTAAAATTCGATCATAAATAGACTAGGGATGAATTTTTTTTGACAGTTGTTCATTCTAATAATCCCTTTTATTTATATTTATGTGTTTTTGAGAATTTAAATAGATATTATTTAACAAAAATATCATTAATTCCATTATTGTCATTATTAATGTTGTATATCTTTGAAAATGACATGAATGAAAATACATTACTATATAATTCATCAAAACACCAAAAATATGATATATTCATCTCCAAAATTCATAGAAATAATTAATTAATTAAAATTACATAACCCCTAATATTTTTATAAACCTTTTTAACATTTCTATAAATTGAATAAATATATTGATATCATTGTTTATGAAATTAAAGAAATTATTATATTAATGAAATTTTAAAGAAATTAAAATTATTAAAAATTACTCTAAATTGACCATTTAAAAAATAACATTGCCTATGTATATCCCTTTTTCAAAAAAAAAATTATGATAATAAAACCAAGAGAATTACTTTTTAGACTTTTCCTCTAAAAAATATAACTGTAAAAATCGAAGAAATATAGAACCGAGTTTCCATATTTTTAAAAAGTGGATATATATATAGATAAAGAGAATCATCAAATAGAATATAGTAAATTGATATGGTCAATTTTTTAGTCCTTACCATATTATTTTTAATATTAATTACTTGATTTACCCATACTATGACGAGGATTATTTATTATTGGTAGTATTCATAAGGAACCAAAATAAAAGAGAAATGTTCAAAAATTTTGGAACTCCTGATCGTGAATATATAATACATCTCTTAATGTTAAATTACAATATTTGGAAGAAATAAATTTAATAATAAAATTAATAATTCAATGAAGACTATTTTATCGGAAAAGTGATGTTTTTATGTATAAAAATTATTTAATATCATATTCAATTATTAAATTATTTCAAATGGTTATAATTGGATTATTTTTAATAAAATTAAATTAATAAAATTTGAAACAAAATCCAATGTATAATTTTACTCTATGTTTTTTAAATGAAAATACTTTTTCCATTAAATGTATGTATTTTTCACTATTCATGGGAAAATTAATATTTTCTGAAAAATACCAAAACTTTAATATAATCTTATTTTGGCATGATTACATAAAAAATCATTTTCATTTTTAAAATAAATTGAATTAATGTTTTATTAGTTATTTATAATATTCTCATAGAAAGGGAAATAAATTCCATTTTTTAATAAAACTTAATTTTGAATATTAAAATGAAAATACTATAAATGGAGTGTCAATTTCTTAAGCATTAATAAACTCATTTTTATTGATTAGTACCATAATATATATTTAATAATTTTTTAATCCAATTCATACATCCTAATTCAATGGCTAGGTTATAAGGATCACATTTAAATTGTAATATTTTTACAATGTCTTCTAATTCTGCTAATGATCATTACTCTATGATGAGAAATATATCGAGAATAGTATTTTTTACAAATCATGGTGTTTCATCAACCACCTTTAAATTTCACCCTAATAATTTTATCTATATCTTGTTAATAAATGGTCTAATATCTGAAAATAACATTGTTGAAGTCCTACATTTTAATAGGGTTTAATAAGACATACCTTTTAAAAAGAAAGCTATGTAAAAGGGTTATCTGAAATTACATGTAATCTGACGTCAAATTCAAGAATAACAACATGTAGTGAAACTATAGACACAGAAAAAACATAATATCCAAAAAATGATAGAGTGTTTTAGAGATCATTGATCAGAAGATAGTGAATGATCTTGTTAAAATTAACAACCAAAAAACTATAAAAAGAGAGGTATTAAATTGACTATCGATTTATTAGAAATGAAGGTAATTGGAAAATATTTTCATTTTAGGATACATTTACTATATTTTATGAATTTCATTATCATATAGAATAAAAATTAAAACCATATTCTTACATTAAATTTATAATTTCATCTTTTAATAAATTTCCACCACATAATCACATTATTATCCATGATATTATTACACATGATGAATTTTTCATGCTGGAAGAAGAAATATCAACTTGTACAAGAGCAGATAATTTACAAAATGAAAAAATATATACATTAACAAAAACCAAAATGGTTTTCATATAGTAATACATTTTATAAAATAAAAAAAACTATTATTTGATGAAATATAACAATAATATTTAAATCATCAATAACAACACGCAATGTTTAACTATGATTTATTGAAAAATAACATAACATTACGTTTTACAAAATTTACTAAGAAAAAAATTAATCCAGAAAATTATTAGTATTTGTTCAAAAATTCAATAAATATTATTTGAAAATTTATATACAATTAACAATAATCACTGATAATGTCATATATCAAAAAAAATGTATATTCTCTAATAAAATATTCTCAAAAATATTAAAATCATTTACTTGAATGTTATGAATCACCATAAGGAAACATTAAAGTTAAATATGATTCCAATAAATAATTAAACTAATATTTTTCTTGTAAAACCCCATAATATTATTTTTACATTAATAATATAATGTTTCACAATATTATTGAGATATTCATCCAAAATAACATTAACAATGACACACTTTTCAACACCTTAGTTATCTATAAAATAAAAAAATGTTCCCAAATTGTAATAACCCATAAATTCAAAATTTCATGTATATTATAAACGAAAGATAGTTAACAATATATTTAATATTATTTCCAAAAAATATAAATTCAATTTTCCATAAATAACATTTACACTAAAACATATACTAAAACCAATGGTTATATAAACTAAAATTTCTCCCAAAATACTCTTGATGATCTAACACTTCTATCACGTAAAACCTCCAAAGGTATGTCTCTACCTTTCAAATAATAATAAACATTAAATTTATAAACCCATAATGGAATCTCTATCACTGAAGTTAACCTCACGTGAAAACATCATAATGTTGAATGTTATATAAATTGTTTTTCAGAAACCATCTATACTAACTGAACCTTAAATAATGCATAATATTGAGTTTTATATCATGAAATAATTTTTATATATTTTAGTATATATAATGGTCAATATATTTAGAGAGTTAGGACATCACCCTTACTTAAATAAGACCTCAAAATTGGAAACATCCACTTATTATCTATTAGTTTCGACAGAAATGATTTTATGATATAACATTTTTTATTTTCTTGAAATATCTTTAGAATTCTCAAATTGACATCATCATTCTCCCTACTCATCCTTAGAAAATAGAAAAAAATGTAATGAGCACCAAAAAATCCTTAATGGGAATATAAAAATAATTAATGAAGCATCATAGTTCATGAATAGTTATTCAACGTTTGTGTTTTTCAAAAACATACAGTGGGATCATAATAATCATTTTATTATTTAAGAAATATACTTTAAAAAATATTCGTAAAATATTTCATATGAAATCAAAAATGAAAAATATAAAAATATTCATTTTCATTATTGAAATACTGATGAAATATTTATAAAAAATATATACACATCTCTAATTTGAAGTAACAGATACAATCCATAAATTATGATCATGAGTAATCACATGGGATAATAACCTAATGAACAAGGTATAATAATATAATTAGAGCATAGGGAATGTTGAAGCACCACAAAAAAGGCATATTGATTAGTTAATTATATCATTAAAGACAATATCACATGGTTGGAAAAGTATCATCATAGGGTTACTCTATAATATTATACATACCATGTCATGTTAAAAAAATCATTTTACAATTCATTGGAGCATTATCTTAGAACACTCATCATAACATATTCATGCTTATGTTGTCCAAGATAAATTCAATCATAATTATTAGTCATAATAATCATACATGGAAAACAATGGGTTGCATAATCATTCCTCATATCATAATAAATTGAAATTTCATAATGTATACATTCAATAAATTCTCATAATTCATGTATTACACCATTGTGAGTGCTTTAGATAGATCCCATACACCTATAACAAAAAAAATTTGAAATATAAAAACACAAATTCCATTTAAAACCATTTTTAAATTTCATAGAACATAGGGAATAATATTTTTCTTAGAAGAAAAAAATTAAACCTCATTAAAAATATAAAATTATAAATAATGGTTTCAGGGGAAAGATATTACATAAACGCCATATTCATTAAAATATTATATAATATTTATTATTTATGAAAAATTAAATACTTTATATAAAATATTACTTGTTTAAGAAAGAAGTTAATATTCAAAATATAAATTAATTTTAATTTGTAATTATTTTATTTCCTTTTAAATATATCTTTTATTTTCATTAAGAATATGTTCATGGAAGAAAATTATATACAAAATAAATATTTTAAATCATTTAAAATGACTGTTATAATTCAAATAGTCTCTTATATTGTGTAAAAATTTTCATGTACAAAATTTATATTATTTTTTATAAAATTATTTAAATTATTTACATTATTAAGTACCATTTTTATGTTTATTATTTAATTTATTTTATCTATTACCATACAGTTTTCAATTATATTTTAATTTAATTTCACTTTCGACAATTATATTATACATGGGTCATATATCCTAAATGACATCGCTAGGTTGGATAATGTTAGAAATATAATTATCAAATATTATACTAAATATAATCATGAATAAAATTATCATTTATATACATCAATTATATTTTTTTAAACCGACCATGAATTATGGTAATGAAAAATAAACAACATTACAATCATGGAGACAGTATGTTGTACATGGACATGAGTTTGTTTCTATTTTTCAATGATTATACTATAAGGAAGATATTTTTTATTTTAGACTCCCTGAATTATGATTATAATTATAATTTCAACAAATACATTTATTTATATCATTCATTTTATGTGGTTATGAAAAATGTATCACATCCCTTCATGGAGCTGTTAGTCTATACGTACTTCTGACCAATATTTTTAGTTTTTAGTGGATAGAATGGTATGATAAATATGTTACATAAATTTTACATAATTAAAAATATGTAATTAATATCATATATATATATGGATTGAATACATCATTATAACCCTCTTTTATAGGTGGAGATGGAAAACAAATAAAATCGATTCGTGAGGTGGTAGTTCCCTGTATATACCAATCCAGATTTCATTTTCCATTTGATATAAGAGGGATATGAATATTGGTAATAAAATTATCATAATATAATGTATTTATTTGTTACTTATGTATGTTATTATATCATCAGGTTTTAATAAGATTTTTTAGCTAGTATAATAAATAAAACAAAAACATTCGGATAAAATCAATACATTTTCTTTTGGACAATCTCTTTTGCTTTTCATCTCAATTATTGTAGATTTTAATATGCCTAAAAATATATCTAGAATGAGGTTTGGTATTCGAGGATGTAATTTTGGAAGATATTTGTTGTTTATTTAATGTGTAAATATTAATAGAGGGGATTCCTTTTTGTAATTAGGGGAGGGTCATTCATTGAATTTATTAATGTATTAAATAAATATATATTAATTATAATGTATAAATGTAAAAAAAATATTTATAATAAAATATAAGGATGATTTAGAATACTCCCATACAATAAAAAATTGATATTTTTATATAATTTTTCACCTATCTTTTTTTGTAACCCTATATTAACCCTTTTGCTTATTACCATGATAATACAGTTTTATAATATTTAGGGGCTAAAATAATTACTACAAAAGTTTAATTTGTATTTAATTGAACCATGGTTGATATTTTATATAATTTACTATTAATATGAACAATGATATGTTTTTTAGGAATTTTAAATTATTTTATAAAATATTATTTATTATTAAATTTCATTTACATCATTATTTGAAATTCAAGAAATGTTAATTTTTTTGTGTATCTACCTCTAGTAAAATGGTTATAAAATGTAATATAATATATGGAAGATATGTTATCAATATAATCATTAAAAAATCATAATTTATTTCAATATCGATTGAAACATTATAATTTGGATCAACTAACGGTTATCTCATTTTTACCTTAACTTTGGTAATGATTTTTTAAATATTAATGGGTTATAAATTAACTAATATTGTCAAAATGTTCTCATATATCGAAATTATAAAATTTAAGACCATTTATCATTAAAAATGTCATTTTCATGTTTTTATGATCTTTACAAAATATAAGAAAATTCCATTCAATAGAAAATATCATTAATTTCATTTATGACACTATAAATTTATTTTGACATTAATACCATTATGAAAACAAAATAATTAGATTCTAGTACATTTAATCATTAGTGAAATTTTATTTTTATCTATAAAACTATTGAAAAACAATAATTCATTCAAACTAGATTAATCTCAAAAATTTTAAAATCATTTTATATGTTTTTATTAATAGAAAAATTCCATGTTGATATTGAATTGATATTTAAGGTGATTTCTAGATAACTAAAATTTATAAATAAATTAATAGGAAAAAAATAATTTTTCCCTTGAGTTATCATTTATAATAGATTATGTCCCCATTGTATAGCTTTGTAGATGATGTAGTGACAATAAAAAAAGAAAATGATTTTTTATAATTCTTCATGTAAAAAAATATAATTGTCAAAATCAAATTAATATGGCCCCAAGATTTCGTTTAAAAAATAAAATGGTATCTTTTAATTAAATTCATAAAATTTTATATAAGTAGTTGTTATGGTTTTTTGTTTAACTCGTTACCATATAATTTTTATCATTAATTACTCGATTTACCCTTTTCATGATGAAAATTAATGATTATGGTTATTATTCATAATGACCTAATATATAAAGAACCTATTTCAAAATTATTTTATTCTGGATTATGAATATAAAAATCAATTTTCAAGATTAAATTTCTAGTAGTGGAATAAATTAATTTTTATTTAAAATCCAAAATGTAAATAAAAACATTTTTTTAATACAGGTTTAAGTACACAAAATCATTTATACAAAATTTAATTACAAAATTCAATAAAAAACTATAATTATTTTTTTTATAATTAATTGATATTAATTAAATTTTAAAACCATTACAAATAATATTTTATTATCTTAAAAATTAAAAAAAATTCTCTATAAAAGAATTTATTTTTTACTAATCGTAGTAAAATAAACTTTTTAGAATAATCCTGAAGATTCAATCTATGATAATTTTCATACAATTATTTCAAAACGATATATATTTTCTCAAATAAACACTATATTTTCAAAAAATTAATTAAATTACTCTCTCGTGTAATTCAACTAAAACATTTTTTTGTTTTAAACATATCTATAATGAATAAAATAACTTTATTAAGAATTTATTATTTAAGGTATCAGTCTTAAAATGTAACGTAATAGTGATTTTTTAATAAGAACACACATTCTTAATAAATTAGGATCTTTTTGGGTTTAATATTTTATAGAATTAGGATATACTACATATATATCATACCACATTCTAGAAAAGAGGATAATACTAAAAATAGTATCCATTTTTTTAAAATATAAGACAGTAATTCTTAAACAAGATTTGTTTTACAACACTCCATGTCAGACATAAATACTCTCTTTTTCTCTTTCCCATCCATATATCCAGAGAAAGATATTTTAAAATCTTCAGATGTGTATACAACTCAACAAGGTATATAATGAAATAAATCATTAGTGCAGTGATAACATAATAACCAATTAAACCCATAATTATAAAAACACATTAAAATTTAATCATCATGTGGTTTCCTAGGGACATATATACCATATCACCCAAACAATCACTCTTACACATGTAATAACTATTTTTTCAAATTCCACCTCCAGATTACCCAATGTATTAGAGTGCTATAATGGGTATCACCCGTTATCCCTTGAGCTATAATGGGCTCATCCCAACATATCTTAAGCTATAATGAGATCATACAAACATAAACAGTGTCCATGGAACAATTAATGGTAATAAAGTATCTTTAAATTAGGAGAAACCCCTCATAAGGTAGACATATAAAAAATCATTTTGAAATTTATTATAAAAGATTTTAAATGGATTTTTTAAAGGAAAGTACCTTAAAATATAATTGGAGTGACAATTATTATAGTGGGATCGATAGGTGTATACACAATGTAAATTCACATAATTTCACTCAATATAAAAAAATTATCTCTATAATAATTTTATTACCACATAAATAATGAAGTATAATGTTAACTCAAACAATGGAAATTGGTTTAAGGATTCCCTTACATTGGGATCTTCTTTAATTCAAAAGTGTATAAACCTCCTGTATAATGGTTAAAATTGTGTTATTAATAACATAATGAATAATATCAATGTTTATAACTCCTTATATGATCATTTTAAAAAACCATTTTACACATTTATTAGTAACAATTAGTTATTTACATTGTTTCAAGTCCATTCATGGTTTCCATGATATGCTCATGATGGATATTCTTGTCGATTGAAAGTGAAACTCTAGAATTGGTATGGAATGATTTTTAAATATTTCCAAAACCATAAATTATACCCTTTATAATTTTTAATTCTATTTTAATGACGATTAAAAAGTTAAAACATTATTTATATTTGTTTAACTCATTTTATTAATTCTTCAATCGCAATTAACTCATTTTGTATTATAAATTAATAAAATTTGTAAATAATGATTATAGAACCTTATATAAGATATAATACATAAATTATAATCTTATTAAACAAAAAAAATGGTTTCATGACCAGTGTTGAAGGAATTAAAAAAATATAAATCCCACCGTGCATGATGTGAGTAAATCGACACATCACAGACGGTGTTTTAATTTTTTGAATAAGTGGGAGTAGAGAAGAAATATAATGGTGAATCTTCAATAATAATGCTTAAAATATTAATATGAAATATAATGGATCATTAATGATTCTTTGATAAGGGTAGAAAAGAAAGGAATAAGAAAAAAAGAAACTCAAAAAAAAGATGACAAATCCCTTAAGAAAATTCTGTATGCTAACAACGTCACCAAAAAATCCCTAAAATATTTCGATGAGAGAAAAATAGTATATCATAATTAAAAAATAAAATGGATAGTAATTGGATATTTAATTACATATACCAAAATAATACAACTAAAATTAAAATATCATACATAATAATAGTACTTGAAAAAGAGGGTGATTTTGAGATGAAAATTCAACAGCATAACAGCTATACAACATGGTTTTAGAAAACATTAACAATAGAGGGTAAAGAGGGTCACACATATATAAATAAATAATAATAAAGTATATAGGCATAATTTAATCTAATTAATAACAAGGTATGGAATGTTGATGTTATACCACCCAAAAAATATCTTGAATGGAAAAAAGAAAAAAGTTGATAATTCGTTTACCTTGAAGGGTAACTCCAAAAACATGATGGTTTGGACCAGGGGGGATTACGGAAACCATGTAAGGACTAATAAGGAGGTATTAATTCTAGATATACATTGAGGTGGAATTAATAATTAATGGAATTAATTAATGTGTTGGTATTTATAGAAAAATTGAGTGAATATTTTATTATTTTCAAAGGGTATCCTCATTAGTTATATTTCCAAAATCATTGTCATGACCATGGTATTATCCCATTGTATTAGCAACATGGGATATCTCATATATTATTTTACTATACAATAGTAATCTAGAAATATTACATCATTATTAAATCATTAATGATGTCATTAAATTTATCAAAAAGTCATAACTATATTTTTACTATTCACTAAAAATTCAACTCTTTCAGAAAAAATCGCAAAAACTCACCCTAACAATTTTTTTTAAGTGTAGAATAAAAAATGATCTCCATTTTTTAAAAATAATTTTCTAAATATTATTAATTTAATTTTAAAATAATATAATAATTTATTCAAAATTAAAAATATTAAATATAAAACTCATTTATAAAAGTTGGATAAATTAATCTACATGTCATTATCATATATCATTATGAATAAAAAATAATAATAAAATTTACTATTCATTAGGGGCATATTACTATTCATATTACTTTTCATAGTGGTATGTTACTGTTCACCAAAAATCAAGTTGGTTACATTAGACTACAAATAACTTATTGATTGCATTGGTAACTTTCCATTTTTTCAAAATTCAAAACATAAAAACTAAAAAAAATATGTTCAATGTCTTGTTATTAATATCTACCTAAAACAATGTTTGTTGCATTTAAACTTTTTTTTAAAATCAATGGGTGTTACGTTATCCTAACATTCTAGAAATTGTATCCTCATAATTTTATTTAGTCATTAAAAAAGTTTGAGTAAACTTCCCTCGAATAATTTTTTGATTCACATGTTACTTTTTCAAACATGTGGTCTCTCCACGAACCATAACATGGTGGATTAACTTATTCTACAATACATGTTCCATTCAATCAAGAATCTGAAGTTGTTTATCTTCATTCAAAATGTTCTCTTCCAAATGAACATGTTTTAGTCTTAAGAAATGAGATGAATATGGAAGATACTTTCTCAACATCAAAACATGAAAACAAATGTGTGACTAAGATAAAATTGTAGGTAAGTCAACTCATTATAATACTGGTCCAGCCTTCTTTAGGATTTCATAAGGTCCAATTAACTATAGACTCAGCTTTACATTCTTACCAAAACTCATCACACTTTTCCAAGGATAGATTTCAAGGAAAACTTAGTCACCATCCTTCAAAGATAAGTCTTTCCTTATGTTATTTTCATAAAATTTATGCCTACTCGAAGATAACCTCATGTGTTTTTGGATCATCATCATTATCATTGAAACTTCATCTACTAACTCTGGACCCATCAAATTATATTCCCCAACTTCATCCTAAAAAGCTGGACTTCAACACCACTTCCCAAAAAATTCCCTAGAAGGATCCATCTGTATACTAGAATGAAATCAATAATTGTAATAAAACTCAACTAAATAAATATGGTTATCCAAACATCCTTGGTAGTTCATTTTACAAACTCATGGAATATCTCACAATGTCTAAATCGTTCATTCTAACGACCTGTCAGATTGAGGATAAACAGTTGTAATAAAATTTAATTATATTCCCAACAACTTCTAATAGCCCTTTCAGAATTTAGATGTCAACATGGGATACTGATCAAATACAATCTAATGAGGTACTCCATGTAACCTTACAATCTCATTGAGGTATAGTCGAGAAAACTAATCCAAATACATTGTATCTCGAATATAAAGGAAATGTGCAGATTTTTTCTGAGGATCAACAATAACCTAAATCGCATTGTTACCTCGAGAAGTCTTAGGTAGTCCCACCAGGAATTCCATTGATATATTTGCCCATTTCAACATTGGAATTAGAAAAGTTTGAATTATACCCTTTTGTAACTTCCTCTCATCTTTTATCTATTGACATTTCAAACATTTCTTTAATTTCCTAGACCTCTCTAGCCCTTTCCTTTGATGAAAAGAAGGTCATAAAGTGTTTTGGAGGGTAGAATGGAATTTTCCCACACTTTTAGGAATGTTGTGACTACACACCATGTAGTGTGAGTACACGCCGTGTACCACCTTGCAGAGTATTCCCCATGTTGAAGATGTGTCCTTTCCATGTGAGATAAATAAGTACACACCGTGTAGTCCATCCTACACGCCGTGTAGTTTCTCCCTGCGTACGCATTACCCTCAAACCGTGTGTTGACCAGTCAATGGCCTTGTTCAGCATTGTTCTCCATGTTGGAAGCCACATGGAGACTATGTGGAATGGTCGAGTACATGCCGTGTACTAGGAAGTACCTGCCATTTACTTTAGTTATTCTTTCCTATAAATGTAGGGCTCGTCCCCACTTTTTCTGATCATTCCTCTCCCCCCTATCCTTTGAGCAGATCCCTCCCGAGAGACTCTAATCCTACTTTCTTCCATAACATCTACGTTCGAGCTCCGATTTAAGATCCATCATCGGCCACAAGATCGTAATGACGAGGCGGAACTTCTGAGCTTAAATATATTGTTTTCCCTTCGGCCTTTCCTTCCCAGATTCAACCCAAGGAGGTTTTTTCTGGGTTTTAAAAGAAGCGATTGACACCAATAAATGTCTTCTAAAGTTGATCTGGGGGAGCATTGTGATCAGAACTTATTGAGGTAGGGGTTTTACCTTCATCTCTCTAATTTTTGCATTATGTGGGATGGGTGTCCTCTTGATTTCACGAGACATAGTCAATCCAGTTTAATGATGATAATAACATTCCTAAAGAACTGGTATAGGGGAGATGTTATGTTTATCATTGGTTATACTATTGTTATGTTGTGAATTGAATAGGACTATTCCTACTGAAAATCACGGTCGGTGGGGGCCTTTTCTTGCACAATTAAATGTTTCCCTATATTTCTAGTCCATTTTGTGGATGGAAACATTGTGGGATATGGAAATAATATAATAACGTAAAGTTAGCTGATTAATTGAATATAAGGAAACCCTGTGTGATCACCCCGATTGATCAAAATTAAATAACGAACATGTGGGTGTTGGTTTTCTTATGTGGTGTGGGAAAGGTGGGTGAATCCTGGTTTATTTCGAATAGGATGGGCAGTGGGGTTGCGGTAAACGGTATTAAATGGGAAATGTTGTGCCACGATCCTTATTTTGAGATATGTTTGTGGAGATGTAGAAGGGTTGTAGTAACGGGTTGTGATATTAAAAGAAAGTGGAAAGATGATAAATGACCTATGGGGAACGATAATGAATTAAATATTGGAACAATAAATGGGGATTTATTGATGATAAAAAGGTTGTTTTTGTGTTGGTTGTGTTATATCTCACTAGATTTGTGGTTGGCAGGGTTTTTCTATGAAATGCTTGATCTGGTTTGATAATTGCCCTGTAGTTAATGAAATAACAAACTAATACTGTGGAAACATGAAAACCTAAATGGGGTTTGGATTGTTTGATGTATGCATGGTTCTTAGTATCAGTGTCAAAGCACGTGCTCAGTTTGTCTATTTAGAGGTCATAGGTTGGGCTGTGTGTTTGGTTTACATATATGTATCTATATCATTTTGTTTTGTCGCACCCCACCCATGTTGATCACCTAGTGTCGAACACTCTCATTTCATGGGAGAGCGTGTTTTCCCCTTAGTTACTAGCTCCTTCCTTCTCCTTCTTCAATAGGTTGTGATGGCTTAAGGTGACATTACACCTAAGACTCTTTGTGTGGGTTTCGATTGGTGTGATTTTAGCCCAAGATTCTTTCGGTAGGCTTACTATTTCCATGAATCTCCAGGATGAGGCCCAGGTTTGTTCGGGTGGGGATGTGATTGTGGTTTGTGAGCCCCAGGTGTGTGTGGGCGGGACATGAGGTTTGTGAGGCCCAGGTGTGTGCGGGTGAGATGTGTGGCTTTTGATGCCTAGGTGTGTGCGGGTAGGAAGAGTGTTGTAGCATCTGGACGTTCATCATTAGGAATACTTGAAAACTAGTGGGGGGAATGGTTCGGGGTACCCAATACTCTTGTTCATATATATTACTACCGGTGGTTTTTTGTTTATGGTGAGTGTGGCTAGTGAGGTTGGGTGGATAGAATTCCATGCTAGGTTTTCGTTTCATCGGTTTCTCTCATGGGAGATTAGGATGTCTCCCCACATATAAACATGAGATTTAGGTTTCCCTACTGAGTATACTTGTATTCTAACCCTACGTTTACTTTCAGGTTTCCAGGAGGAATACCAACGCCGTACGAGACCCTACTAGTCGGGAAAGTTGGAGGTTTTGCAGTTGTTGTACTCTTTTTTCTTTTGGTATTGCACTTTTGAGTTTTCGTTTACTTTTACTTTTTTGAGAATTGGTTAAACATGCATGTGGGATTGGTTTGGGTTTATTTTCATTAAAATTTTTCTTTTTCTTTTGGTTTTTGACTCATCCTATTTCCTGATCTTAAATAACAAAAAGGGTAATGCCTCCCGTATTTGTGAAAACTCATACCCTTGGTGCTAGTCGCCACTCCGGGGCCTACTAGAGGCGGGACTCGAGTGTCATTATACCCCTTTCACTATTGCATGCTCATGAGGGGCATCTTTGGTGGGAGGGGTCATGACAAAATGGTATCAAATTTGATAGTTGAGAGATAGGATGGAGTCTAGATTAAGGCACAGTGGGGATTGCATGGGATGGTAGGGAAACAATGTTGGTTGATCTTGGTACGTGACAAAGGCCAGGGAAGACCGGCTAGGACATGGGATTTTAGGTCCCCATGATCTGATGGAAGGACTCTGAGCTTACCGAATAACCACGTAAGACTACATTGATTGCATTGTAGAGACTCTAGGGAAGGTACATGCATCAGCATGTTTTTGTTTTACTAGATTTGGGTGTTCTGGGAATGAAATTTAAATAAAGTGATAAAATGAAACCTCGAGTAATTTCATTACTACATTGGATTAGGCAATCATTGTTTACCGTACAACTATGGCACCTGGACGTCGTCCCCGGGTGACTCAGACAGTCGTGGGCCAGTATATTTTTGCGGTCGATCAGTTGAGGATTGACCGATATGAGCTAGATGATCAGTGGAAGAATACTCTCTGTTCTTTCCAGTGACAAACCCTCAAGATGTATGAGGGTATTACTTCGGATATGGAGATAGAGGGGTTTCTTGATGATCTAGGGATCACTTTTACTTTGAATCGTGCTCCTAGGGTGTACTAGGTTCCCCTATTATTCAGTCATATGAGAGGTGCGGTGTGTCAGTGGTGGATGCTCTACCTAGAGATTATGTCAGAGGTAGAGGTTCTGTGGGCTGACATTGGGACTGCATCGATCTAGCAGGGATCTTCTTTTACTACAGATGCAACCACATGATGTCATCTTAGGCATCAATTGGTTGTTTTCTGTTTGTGCCGTTATCGACTGCTTCTGAAAAAGAGTCATGTCCTCCAATGTGGATGGGCAGCGTGTAGATTTTTTTCATGAGAGGAGCTCTCAGGTGGAAGCCAACATGAGAAGAATATCATTTCCTTGTTAGGAGGGTTATCAGTGGTTTCAGCTGATACAGAGATTATGGATGTCTTAGAGGTTTTTGGGGAGTTCCTCGATGTTTTTTCCATGGAGGTTGTGACTCTACCCCCCCCCCCAACATGTTGTTGAGTTCGGGATAGACTTACAGTGTGGTGCCTGTCCTATTTCAATGGATCCTTATCAGATGGACCTTTGGAGTTTTGGGAGTTTCAGATTCAGAATGATGATCTGATGGAGAAGGGGTTTGTTTGACCAAGCGCGTCGCCATGGGGTGCTTTAGTTTTTTTCGTGAAGAAGGAAGATGGTGGTCTCAGGCTATGCATAGACTACCGAAGTTTCAATTAGGTAACAGTCAAGAACCGTTACCCCCTTCCAAGGATAGATGATCTTTTCCACCAGCTGAGGGGAGTAGGATGCTTTTCTAAGATTGATCTACGATATGGATATCATTAGCTGAGGGTAAAGGATAGTGACATCTCAAAGACGGCTTCAGGTGTAGGTATGGACCCTTAGAGATTGTAATGATGCTGTCTGGAGTTACAAATGCACCAGCTGTATTCATGGGAATTATAAACCTTGTCTTCCAAGAGTTTCAGGACCGGTTCATCATTGTGTTTATCGATAACATCCGGATCTACACAAGATTAGAGGATGAACACATTGATCGTCTTAGGGAAGTCTTGTAAGTCCTTTGACACCACGAAATTTATGGTAAATTGTCAATGTATATGTTCTTGATGCATGAAGTACACTTCCTTGGGCACGTACTGTCTCAGCATGGAGTGTATGTGGAAATGTCTAAGGTAGAGGTAGTTTTTTCTTGGGTGGCACCCAAGAGCGTGGCAGAAGTTCATAGTTTTCTGGGGTTGGTGGGTTGTTATCAGAGGTTTGTTTCGGACATCTCTCAAGTTTCTTCTCCAATGACAGCTTTGACTAGGAAGGACTAGGTCTTCCTATGGAGTGAGCAGTGCTAGAAAGATGTCGACTACCTGAAGGAGAAGTTGGTCAGTGCTCCAGTACTCATGTTTCCAGAGGAAGGGTTGTTGTATGAGGTTTTTTGTGATTCTTCTGGCATTAGTTTGGGGTGCGCACTGATACAGATGAAGGGTGTGATCTATTATGGGTCTAGGCAGTTGCTCCCTCATGAGAGTAACAATGGAACCCATAACCTAGATCTTGCAGCAGTAGTGTTCGCACTGAAGGTGTGGCGACATTACCTCTTTGGGGAGCACTTTTTGGTCTTCTCAGATCACAAGAACTTACGTTATATCTTCTCCCAGTGTGACATGGACTTACGGTAGTGGATATGGGTTGAGTTTCTCTAAGAATATTACATTGATAACTTTTACACTGATGGTTATGGAAACGTTTTGGATGATTCCCTGAGGAAAAAGTCACATAAGGAATTGGTTCGGGAATCTGCTGATGCTTGGAACATGATGGGAGAGTTTTCTGCCTTGAACTTGGATTCGAGGGTAGAGGGTGTTAGAAGTTGTTTGTTTTAGATGATGGTGAAGTCCTCATTGTTGAAGCAGGTGGAAGAGTCGTAGTTGGGAGACTCCGAGGCGGAAGTAATGTTGGATCATATTGATCAGGGAAACACTCCAGAAGGATAGTCATAGGACAACCGACATCAGATGCTTTTTCATGGAAGGTTGTTTGTTCTAGAGGTGATGCGTGAGGGATTTATCTCTGAGTTCCATGGATCAGCCTTGGAATTAAATCCAGGAGTTTCAAAATTGTACCGAGGCCTAAGGGAGCAGTTTTGATGTCCCGGGGTGAAACGTGCAGTGGTGGAGTTTGTGGCTAAGTTCCTAGTGTGTGAGAAAGTAAATGTTGAACACCGTTTTCCCAGTTGTTTGTTGCAACCTTTAGATATCCCCAAATGGAAGTGGTATGAAATCTTAATGGGCTTCGCCAAAAGACTACCTAGAGCTCAGGGTGGTTATGATGCTATCTAGGTAGTGCTGGATCGACTGACCAAATCAGCTCACTTCATAGCAATTAAGAAGTCTGGCCCGGTGAGTACCTTATCACAGAGGTACGTAGACATGGTGGTGCATTTTCATGGAGTTCCTAGGAATATCATCTCAGATAGGGATACTCGTTTTACCTCATGAGTCTTGAGGGGGTTATATCATGCTTATGGCACCCAGCTACACCTTATCACTACTTTCCACCCCCATACCAATTGGAATACAGAGCGGACTATCCAGACATTGGAGGACATGCTGCCAGCATGCATTCTGGATTTTGGAGGATCATGGGTCCGACACATTCCTTTATTAGTGTTTTCATACAACAAAATCTTGCACTCTAATATTGGCATGACATCGTTTGAGGCTTGGTATGAAAGACTATGTTGTTCACCCATTTTCTGGACAGAGGTTAGTGAGACAGGTGCTCTTGGGACAGAGGTAGTACAGATCACCATAGAGAATGTTCAGCTTCTGCGTGAGCAGATCAAGGTGGCTCAGGATCGACATAAGTCTTATGCTGATCGTCAAAGGAGGACCTTAGTGTTCGAGGTGGGAGATCATGTGTTCTTGAAGGGTTCACCCCAACGGGGGAAGCAGAGGTTTTGGAAGGGGAGTAAGCACTCCCAGAGGTTCATCGGACCATTTGATGTGCTGAGGCGAGTCAGTTAGGTGGCATATCAGATGTCCCTTCCACCTTAGTTGGATAAGGTTCATGACATATTCCAAATCTACCATCTTCGTCGATACTTACACGACGACTCTCACTTTATCTAATGGGGAGAGTTAGATATCCAATATGACAAGATCTTCGATGAAAGACCAGTCAGAATCAAATATCGTGAAAAGTAGGTGCTCCATGGATGAACAATCTCCTTTGTTCATGTGTAGTGGAGGCATTTCGGCCTTGAGGAGATCACTTGGTAGCGGGAGGCTTAGATACACGATTAGTACCCGAAGTTGTTTTGACTTGTCTTTTTCTTTTTCTTCTGAGCTTTTTTATGATGTTATACTCTGTAAATTTGATATATGGAATGTTTGGCTTGTTGGTTGTGAGACATTTTGTTTCCTTGTTCTCTAGAAGTGTGTAACATGTCCCAATGTGTGTGAAAAGGGAAAAAACTGATCCTTAATTGAGACACATTAATGAGGATGTGATTGAACCCATGCGGGCGAGTCAGTGCTGCCTAATGCGGATAATATCTCGACATTAGAGAAGGAATGCCACAAGCCATGTGTTCAGGCAGTGTGTTGGTTTTACAGTGTTGGGGGCTGTGTAAGTTGGAAAATTCCAAATATATAGAATTGGTTGTACAATGTTGGGGGCAGTGTGTCGGTCATGAAGTGTTCTGGAGGGTATAATGGACTTTTCCCACACTTTTCAGAATTTTGTGACTACACACCATGTAGTGTGAGTACACGTCGTGTACCACCTTTCCAAGTATACCCCATGTTGAAGCAGTATCATTTTCGTGTGAAATAAATAAGTACATGCCATGTAGCCAATCATACATTCCATGTAGCTTCTCCCCACGTACGTGTTACTCTCTAACCATCTGTTGACCAGTCAACATCCTGGTTTCATGTTGTATGCAGTGTTGGAAGCCATGTGGCGGCCTTGTGGAATGGCTGAGTACACACTGTGTACTAGGAAGTACATGCCGTGTACATTATTTTTTCTCAACTATAAAAGAATGGGGCCTCTCCCACTTTTCAGATCATTCCTCTCCTCCCCTTTCCTTTGACTAGAGCCCTCTAGAGAGACTCCAAAGATCCTTTCTTCCATAACTTCTTCATCCGAGATCCGATTTACGATCCGTAAATGTCCACGAGATTGTAAAGGCGAGGCAGCACTTCTGATCTTGAATCTGTTGTTTTCCCTATGGCCTTTCCTTCCAAGATTCCACCCATGGACGTTTTTTCTGGATTTTGACAGATGAAACAGTTGCTGATGGGAATCATCTAATGTTGATCTAGGGGAGCGTTGTGATCAGAACGTGTTGAGCTAGTGGTTTTACCTTCCTCTCTCTAATATGTACATCGTGCGAGATTGGTGTCCTCTTGCTTTCACGAGACATAGTCGAACTAGTTTAATGAAGATTATAACTGTCTTAAAGAATGGGTATGGTGAATATGTTATGTTTATCTTTTTATCCTATTTTATGTTGTGAATTTAATAGGATTATGCCTACTTAAAATCATTGTTGGTGGGGGCCTTTGATTGCATAATTAAATGTCGCACTATCTTTCTAGACCTTTTTGTGGATGGAAACATTATGGAATATGGATATTGGTTAATCACGTAAAGTTGGATTATTAAATGAATATCTGGATCCCTTGTGTGATCACCCTAGTTGAACAAAATGGAATAATGAACATGTGTTTGTTGGTTTGTTATGTGGTCTGTGAAGGGGGGGGGGGTGAATCTGGGATTATTACGAATCGTATGGGAAGCGAGGTTTGGGTAAATGATATTAAAGGGGAAATGATGTGGCAAGAGCCTTGTTTTATGATACAGATGTGGAGATGTAGCAGGGATGCAGTAATGGGTTCTGATATTAAAAAAATTTCAAAAGTTGATAAATGAACTGTGGGGAATGATAATGAATTAAACGCGGGAACAATCCATGGGGATTGATTGATGATATAAAGGAAGGTTTTGTGTTTATTGTGTTATATCTATGTTGATTTGTGGTTGGTAGGGTTTTTCTATGAAACTCTTGATCTGGTTTGATAATTTCCTAGTAGTAAAAGAACTAATAAACTAATACTGTTGAAACATGAAAAGCAAGTTGGGGTTGGGATTGTTTGTTGTATGCATGCTTTATAGTAGAAGTGTCAAGGCATGTGCCCAGTTTCTCTATTTAGAGGCCATAGGATGGGATGTGTGTTTGGTAGACATATATGTATCTACATCATTTTCTTTTGTCTCACCCCACCCAAGTTGAGAACCTAGTGCCAAACACTCCCATTTCATGGTAGATGGTGTTTTCCCCTTAGTTACTAGCTCATTCTTACTCCTTCTTCCATAGGCTGTGATGGCTTGAGGTGACCTTACTCCTAAGACTCTTTGGGTAGGATTTGATTGGTGTAATTTTATCCCAAGACAATTCGGGAGGGTCTTCTATTCCTAAGAATATATGGGATGAGGCCCAGGTGTGTTCGGGCATGGATGCGACTAGGGTTTGTGAGGACCAGGTGTGTGCGGGTGGGACATGTGGTTTTTGAGGCCCAGGTGTGTGCGGGCGGGATGTGTGGTTTTGAGGCCTAGGTGTGTGCAGGCAGGAAGAGTGTGGTAGCGTCAGGATGTTCTCCTTTAAGAAGAGTAGCTAACTAGTGGGGGAAATGGTGTGAGATACCCAATGCTCTTGTTCTTATATACAACTACCAGTTGTTTTGTGTTTTTTGGGGGCATGGCTGGTGGGGTTGGCTGGATAGAATTCTTTGATATGTTTTGGTTTCTTCTTTTGTTCTCACGAGACATTAGAATGTCTCCCCACCTGTATACAAGAGATTTCGGTTTCCCTACTGAGTATAATTGTATGCTCACCCTACGTTTACTTTAATGTTTCCAGGAGGACTAACACGGTCGTGCGGGACCCTACTAGTTGGGAAAGATGGAGTTATTGCAGTTGGTGTACTCTTGTTTCTTTTGGTATTGCACTTTTGAGTTTTCTTGTACATGTACTTTGTTTCAGAATTGATTAAACATGCATGTGGGATTGGTTTGGGTTTATTTTCATTTACTTGTTCCTTTTTCTATTGGTGTTTGACTCATACTATTTCTCGACCATAACTAAGAAAAAGGGTAATGCCTCCCATATTTGTGAAAACTCATACCCTTGGTGCTAGTCGCCACACCGGGGAAAACTGGGGGCGGGACTCGGGGGTCATTATCTCCCTTTCACCATTTCCAGCTCTGGAGGGGTATCTATAGTGGGATGGAGTCGTGATAATTTCACAGTAAATTCTGGAAAATCCTTTTACATTCCTTCCAACCAGTAATACTTTTGACTGTTTCTCTACATCCTATTAGTTCGAGGATGAACTGAAAAAGGAGAACTATAAGCTTCACACAACTAATATTCCGTTAAATGTGAATCACATGGCACACTATACATTTTTATATACCCTAAAATGACATCCTAATCAAGGTTATATTCTGGAAACATACCCATTTTTACCAATTCTACCTTTTTTTGTATCTCACATTCTTCCTTCTGCCCTTTCTTAATTATGTATGATAATGATGAGTGCACAGAATCTGGGAAAAAAACATATGTATTTCTTGCACAAAATAATTCTAAGAACAAATTCATCTAATCATTAATCAAATGATCATGTTAGAAATGTGACATGGTTAATTATGCATGTTGTTTTTGACTCACGGAATACACAGTATTGTTTTAATTTCATGTATGGTAATTGATCATGTAATAAGAATCCTTTATATATTCAATCCATCTTCTCTTCCTTGTGTTTAATTTCTTCTTAAGGGAATATATATTTTCAACTTTTATGGTCAGCATATAATAGATATTTCGATCTATATAAGTGGTGCCTCAAAATTTTCAACGAAAAAAATCACAACTGTCAAATCTATATAATGTGTGGTATAATTTTAGTCGATAGGTTTTAGTTTTCTTGAAGAATATGAAATTACCTGATTATTTTTTATCAAAACACAACCAAGTCCCTTTAATGAATCACCAAAGTAGATGAAAAACTCACAATTTCACAAAGTCGAGGACAAAATAGAGAATTCACCGATCAGTTATTCAGTTCTAGAAAACAAACATAACATTCTTCTATCTAATCAAATTTAACCACTTTTCATGTCAAAATAGTTAGTTGGCTAGATAATTATGAATTTTTTAAACAAACCATCGAACATAACCTACTAATGTAAGAAAACTATGAATCTGTGTAACATTTTTTCGTCTTGTCCATTCATCAACCATTTTTGTTTAGGAATGATTAACTTTTAATCCATCCATATTTATAATGTGCACATGAAAATAAATATGTTTCAACTTGAAATCACACTTGTTGAATTTTCCATAGAGTAATTCTCTTTTATAGTTTTCAAAAAAACCCTTATATGTTTTCTATGACCCTATTTACTTATAGAAAATAAATGAATGTCAACAATAAGAACAACCAAAACATATCCAAGAACTCATGAAATATTCTATTCATAAGATCCATGAATGAAACAGGTACATTAGTTAATAAGAATAGCATAATTATTAATTCATAATTACTATATCTAGTATGGAATGCAGTCTTCAGGATGCCATTATCCATTACATTCGATTGATGGTACCTGGACCTCAGGACATCTTTCAAAAATTACTATTCTTTCTGAAGCTGATCAGAACAATCATTTATATGAGGCAAATGATTCCTATTTGTAATTTTAATTTTATTCAAGGATCTATAATCAATGAAAAGTCTGATTGAACAATATTTCTTCATTTCATAATAGACAACATCACCCCATGGTGAAGATATAGGTTAGATGAAGCCTTTATCTAACAATTACTATAACTTCTTTTTTAATTATAGAAGTTTCATTTTAGCCATTCGTTAAAGGGGTATAAAAATTTTCTTAAGATCATTAACTAATTCAATAGTAAACTCAATAACATAATTAGGAATAACACAAGGAAATTTATCAGGAAAAACATCTATTAATTCATTTACTAGTGGTACAACATTAATATGGAGAGCTCCCTTATCTACATAAATATGACCAGCATAACATTAATTTACATACATTATTGGTTTCATAGATTCCTGATATGTTATCAATGGCTTCATTTCATTCTTGTACGCAAACTGATATTCTTTCAGAAAAACAATTTATTTTTCGATACTATCTATCATAACATGATAAAAATAAATCCATTCTATACCCAGGGTAAAATCAAAATATATAAAATGAAAAGAATTGGTTTTTTCGGTAAAATATTCACATAGAAAAGGATAGTTATATTCTTATAATTCCTTTTTTCTATAATATTTCTTCTATCAGTATTTACCATGAGATCTGGTTGCATATCCTAGGTTTGAAATAAAAAGTTTTCATAAAATATCTCAGAAATAATGAAATGTGTAGACCCTGAATCAAAAAAAAAATTTATGAAATTTGTATAAATAAGAAATGTACCTGATACCACCTCATTTGGTGGCTTAACATCTGGTGAAATGGTTGAAAATGATTTTAACAAACTCTTATGCTTCTAATATTGTTGATTCCCTGCTTGAGTGACTAGTTTATAACAAACATTAGAAAAATGACCCAATTACTTACAGTTAAAACAACTCCCCATAATCTTATCATTAATTTTCATATCATTTTACTTGAACTCATGAGACATGTGTCTAAACATTCCACATAAGTATCGTTTCCTAGAATTTACGGGACATTCTCCAGGATGAATTTTCTCACACCTTTCGTAAGAAGGGAAATTTATTTTCTTACCTATAAATATCATTAACGAATTCAAACATTAATACTACCAACCTAAAATATTATTATTCATGTCATCATAATGTAAATAAATGGCAGAAAACTCCTTCTCCACTATTTCATCTAAATGAAAAAGTTTCTCATATCTTTTAAACTCTCATGAAGCCAATGCTCTTTGAAAAAATGGTTTCAAACCAGGGTAAAATCTATTAATTTATCTTTCAAAATCCTGAGTAGAATATTTTTCATACCAGGATAGTCATTTATAATTGTTTTCATATTATACCATATAATCTTTATCATTATACATCAGTTCCAAGAATTTCTTCTCATTTCTGAGATGAAAAGTGTAGGGAATATATTTTTTCTGAAAGAGACTCTTAAAATCATCACATTCCAGACTGTCAAGATCATCTCTTTATCTAATATTCATAATGAGAGACCACCATTGATCGTGTATAACATCTAAATGAAAAATTGATAATACTATATTTTTACATTCAGAACATCCCATGACATCAAATATTTTTTCTAGAGAATTGATCTGTCCTTCATATATCGCAGGATCTGTGGTTCAACTAAATATAGGAGGATGTTTCCTCACATTATTCTCCACAAAGGACATATTTCATCATGGATGATCTTGTTACTATCTATCAAGGACACCACCCCTGTATAGTTTATGAGTGAACTAATCAATTTCTGTCACAAACATCTATGTTCTAATTCCCACCATTCTTGAATTGAGATTCTTATAGACACCATCCTCTTATTACCATATTACATCAGATTCCATTTTTATTCTATAGAAAACCATTATAAATAGACATAACTATGATGATGCAACATGGAAATCCTCAAATGCTATAATATTTCAAATTATAATATAGTTAAAATCGTTTATGATATTCTTTTAACATTATCTTAAACCAAAATGTTATATAAACCATCATTTGAAACCAACTATAAAGACCTATCATAAAAATGTTTTATAATAATTAATTTTAGATAAATATCCTTCATTCCTATGCAATGTGAATCTTTTCAGGTTTATCGTTTCAATGAATTAGCATATATTCAATACTTAAGATACCACTTTCTAAAAAAGATGACACTACTAAAAATATTTTCCATTTTTTAAAAATTTTATACCATTAAAACGTAATCATTATTTCTTTGAAAACAATCCATATCAAACATCGTGAATCATATAAAACACCAGGATTTCATATTACGTTATCTCTTTATAGTAATTCAATAGCTTTCAATACATACAACATGGAGTTCGAGCGCACCACGATATACCAAACTAGCCATTCAAAAAGTGATTACGAATAGTTTAACTGAATTTTGAATTTTATATATTCCAGATAATAATAACAACCATATTATGTTTTCATTAGATATAATATAAGAACAAATTTAATTTTTCAGATGAAGGAAGTATTTTTCAAAAAATAAAATTTTAACCCCTTTTAGTGGAGAACACTTTTCAAATCAAATATTCATCAATTTTATATTTTATATTTTGAAAAATAAAATTCCCCTTCATAAGTGTGGAATAAAAATTTAGTTTCGATAAATTTTTTGTGTTTTCTAATAACATTCATTTTTTGATTAATAGTAAAAAAAATAAATTTTAACTGAAAACAAATTTTTAAATGAAAATAATTAATAGTGTTGAATTAAACATTTTAATGGTTTTAACATATAATTATATTATATTTTTAACATTTCATTTAGTGTTGGTCATTGTAATAATGTTTACAATTAAATTGGGCATAAACACTTATCAATCTTTTGAGATTTTTTACTTCTCAAAAACCCACTTTCATGTTTTGACAATAGGAATTAATTTTAACTTAATTAGTTAAAATTATATGTTTCGAATTTTGTAAAATAGACATCATTTTTTAATTTTCAAAACCAAAATTAGCATTGGGATAATTTTTGGTATTTTTCTGAAAACATTCTAGTTTTGATGAATAGTGAAAAACTGAGTTGTAGATAAAAACAGAATATTACATTTAAATAATTATTTTTTATTTATATTAAAAAAATAGTTACATAATAATTATATAAGTCCAATATAATTTTTTGGAGTTATTTTATAATATTCTTAGATATATAAAATTTTATTGATCTATTTAACATCTTTTACAATCATTCTTGGCACATTTACCCACTATCTAGTTACATTTGCAAAGTTTCTTAACACATAATTTTACTAATTCTGTTAATTTAATTTGAAAAATATGAGAGACATAGTTGACATCAGTAAGTAAAATGTGGTTCTAATAGGATCAAAATAATTTTCATTGAATAGTGATTTTTGAATTTTATTTAACACGGTTAAAAGTAAACAGGGAAATTAAATATAAGAATGATATTATAATTGTATAAAAATACCCCAACACATGTCCTAATTCTAATAGACAAGTAATTCGAGATCAACATAAACCTTAGTACACAAATATGATCATTTTTTATTCAATTGTGTTAGATTAGGACATTTATATTATTTTATTTATAGAAGAGTTAAAAACGTTAAATTCTCATTTTAAAAATTAAACAATATTTAATATAGTGTTACTCAATAGATAAATTCGACTATATATAATCATTATAATTATAAAATGATTTCATATATCAATTTATTTTATTTTTAATTTTTACACATTAAAAAATTAAATCTATTTATAACACAATGATGATGTAGTAATTACTTTATCAAAGAAAATTAAAAGACATTTTATTATAAATATTAAAATAAATATACATTGAATGTTTTGATGCAATAAACTAATTTTCTATGTTAATATTACATGTTCATGTTGATTCAATGTATTTCCTTCAATGTAATGAATTTTTTATGAATTTCCCAAAAACTAAATACATAATATTTTCAAAATTTACATAAAAGAGTGTTTAAAATAAAATACTATTTTATTAAATGATATAATATTTCTAGAAATATATGTTTCTTCCAGAGGACTTAAATAATTAAAGATATATTATTAATGAACCACTTGAGGTTCTATTGTCCTTTTATAGTAAAAGATTATATATTTAACTAATAGTTAAATCTAAAAGATAAGGATCATATGGTGACCCAAACTTGTCTAAAACCTATTTGTTGAGAGGATTTACAACTATAACCACCTTATCATATAAATAAATCTATTTAGATACATTATAAACCAATAATTATTTTATACTAAAATAATATTTCGAGGTTTTCAAAAAGTGACCCTCACCTCTCTTATAAAAGATTACTTACCCTTATTTTAATTTCACACCTCTGAAGCAATTTGTCATGGCCCACCCATACTAGACTATTCTCCAATCATTACTCACTTCATCTTAGAGTTCTTAAATTGATAAAAAATCCCACATAAGGAGCCCTTTTGTTCATATAAAAATGGAACTCCCGAAGAAGAGTAATTATTTATCACTTCTTTCAAGGTTCTTTTCTTCTTCCACTTCCACTTTATTTTTTTTTCATACCAAAATAATAACTCAAGTACCCTATACATTCTGTAATATAATTAAATATATATTTTACAACCATTGTCATTATTCAATCCATCATATTAATGACAATGTCATAATATGTGAGTATGCACGGCTTACTATCTCCACATCATGGTGTAGATTGTTATTCAACACTACATTATTTGGAAGGGTATAATAATAAGAATAATTAATTAAAATAGTGGATATAACTTGATAATAATTCTGTATATGTAATATTCTATTAAATTAAATAGCATTTCACACTCAATATAATTACATTATCACACGTGTGTACATACAGCATACTGTCTCCATTATGTGATGAGATTCATCTTCAACTATCACCCTTCAAAAATTATTGTTAAAATAAATACATTTATTAATTATTGTGTTTATTAAATAATATCAGTTCACGAATAATATATATTTATGTAGATAAATATATGTTGTTTACTTAGTGACTCAATCAATATTGTCTTCAAAGTTTTGTGGATCTTCAAGCCTCTCAGCAAATCAAGAACCAATTATTCAGTGTTGTTCAGGGACTTCTTCATGCACTCTGGTATTATTGGAATTATATTATTCATAAAAACTGCTCATTTATTTTTTATTCAGGTCATATGTGGATCCTTAAATCCATTTGGTAATCATCTTCGATACAAAAGGGATTTTGCAACAACACAATGAATGACTTTGGGATTCTCCATCGGCTTGGAGTTAAAGATATTTTTCCTCAAGCTAGATGAAAATTTGATGTGTTCTAGAAAGCTCCACACCCATTATTGATTAATGTCTATGTCTATGTGGCCTTAAAAGAAAAACATGGTCCTTTAGGTTGTGGTGTTATTTATAGAAATCACACTGGTTAGGTTCTTGGATGTTTCTATTTAACTTTTGAAAACTCTTCGACTCTGGAGGCTAAAATGACATGTGTAATTTATGCTATTTCCTTCTCTAGGAAACATCATTGGAACAAAATATGTATGTAAAATATGGGAGTCAACTTTTTTACCACCATGTAACATGACTTCCATATTGATTTACATCCCCTTTATGATAGACATTTCAAAATAATCCCAAAATTTGGAATAATGTAAGACCATATATTAATAAAATAATTTGGACTTTTATATTTGACCATGGAACCACCTTTAATAAAAAAAAATCCTACTTAGTTCCATACTATACAATAAGAAAACGGAAATATCATTCACGCGTACGTACATACTATTAGCTCTATGAATTGTGTTAAAATTTCATATATATATCTATTATACATATTTATATTCTGAATATATATGATATATAAATCATGTTTTATATCCTGTAAGTATGTAAATCATGAATAAAAAGCTAAAACACATACCATAATGAAAGATATTATTACCCAAAATATTATTTACCTTTTATGTTATTATTAAATGGGTAGTATAAATTAATCAATGAATATTATTTGATATCCAAGATATTAATATGGTTCTTGTGTAATTTAATAATATACAATGGTAATTATACAAGAGGTTAAACATACCCTCGACTAATGCAATTTACAAGGTAAGGGTTAATTCATGGATTTATGTATTATTCGACATTGTTTATGTGTGTGTATTTACTGGGACATTTTTAACATCCATGTCCAGGATTCATAAATTTTTTTACAAAATGAATATTATAAGGTTTTGTTGAAGGGACTCTTTAGTAAGGTCTGCATTTTAAATGTTTTAATGACTTATTTCTATATTTATTTTTAGTTAAATTCTATGATTTAAATTTTTTTTTAAGGAATTATTTATATGGAAATTATTGTTTTAAAATTTTAATTCATTTCATAAGTTTCAAAGTGGTATGGGGAACTTAGATTCAAAAATTGATTTTAAATGACTTCTTATATAAATTTTTGGCTTTTAAATGATTTCACGAAAATTATATTTCTATCAATGATTTTTATTAAACATTTTCAACTATTTTAAACATCCTCAAATGGATATTATTATGGATTGAAGTTGATTTATTATAATTAAATACTCCACATTTTATTGAATGTGTTATGATATGGTTGACTGTGGATGTGATATTTTTATTCCATTCATGGTTTATTGTTAAAGGATTGACATTTTGTATGCTAGTTTTAATACGAATGATGATGTTATGTTTCAAAATTTTTATATGAAGAATGCATTGGACATAGTAACTGACAGGTGGAGCCCTTTATAGCTCCTCAATGCATCGGTAGGTTTTATTAGACAAATTAGTATATTTTCACAAGGCCCTGATTTTTTTTAATTTTTAGTCTTGGAATAAGGTCTTCACTATGTGGTTATGATGTCCGACATTATGCATTCCCTCATTCTAAAATTAGTTATTACATGTGATTATTCGACTAGTTGAATATCCATTTGGTTGTTTATATGGTAATGTTTGAAATTTTTATCCATATTATGTTTAATTTTATATTTAAAAAGATAGTGTTTTTATAACACATCTTTCCTAAAAAGTTTATAGCTTCCACAAAATTATTTACCCTTATTGATCATCAAACCTCACCCCTCTCGGATGTTTTTTTTCCTAGGATTCCAAGAAGTGTATTTTGAGTGATATGTGGGGTTATGCTATGGGAATAAATGTTTTTTCAATGGATAATTTATTTTGTGTTTTTTATTTGAATGTGTAGTGCTACGTTCATAAATGTAATATATTTTCAAAGACTACTAAACTAATTTGTCACTCAGGATGTGATTACTTGTAATCAAGCCAATGTAATAAAATAATTCACCATCTCTATTAACTAGGGACAGGGGTTTATAGTTGGTATTAGAGGAAGTTTATAAATAACCTTGGTAACTAGATTTGGACAAACATTAATTAGATAACATTACCCAATTATAAACATTGAGTATTAATATAGAATAACATCCTAGAATATTGGTAATGTATTGATTTGGTAAATTTCCCATGTAATACATCAATGTATGGATACGATTATGTAGAAATGGCTTTGGCACATATATATCAAGTGGTAAAACCCAAAATCCCCACATTGAGATAGACTCAAATGGGAACTAGTGCACAACAATGGGCCTTACAAGACTCTTGGTTACGACACTTCCAGGAGATATGTTTAGGATAATTCAAATTTTCTTTCCAACCATTTATGAAGGATTTATAAGTAAATATGCAAGAAAAGATACCATATTTTTTACTTATGAGAAAAGATGTGTGAAAATATTCAATTAATGTTGAGAATTTTTCTAGTGTTTATATTATGCATTATAATGTGATATATCCTTACGTACTTCGTCATTTAGAAATGGTCCCCTGTAGAAGGAATGGGAAATCCAACTATATGAATACTCTATAGAGTATGAAGGATTGTATAATTCATGGTCATAAGCCATAATCTAGAAGGTAAATAGTCTCCCACATATTCTCATCATATGCTGAAATAGTATCATGTGTTAATAATATAGGTAGTGAATTATCTAAGTTGTATAGATTTGAAGGGATACCATAGAGAAAGTGTATAGTAGAGAGAATGATGGATAAAGGTATGAAGGGAATAAATGATTTTCTAATATGTGATAACTGTGGAAAGAATCACCCCTGGATGTTCTTGAATGGAATGAGAGTTTGTTATATGTATGGAGAAAAAGGACACCAAGTTCATGAATGCTTGGGTAAGAAATTTTTTTCAAATGTATCATACATTATCTGCAAGGAGTTGGGACACTACTTGAATCAATTCCCCAATCATCATAATATACTCTAAATGATTTTATTGGATAATAATCATGTTATGATACTACCACAGATGAAGAGGAATGATTAGTGTTAGTATGTTATTATTAAATAATTTGTAATTTGATTATTTTCTTAATTATGTAAATGTTATAAGAATTATAATGTATATAAGGATTGTACTACAATACATTGTCATCAAAGATTTGATATTTTATGGTACAAAGTAATGTGACATAGTTTCAAGTTAAGCTTTTCAGAAAATATATGGTTGAGAAAAAGAAAAACATTGATATGGTCAAGTTATTGAGGTTGGGATTTTAGAATAAGAGATAATTGAGTTGGATAATGTATATTGGGTATTAATGACATCCATGGAACTGATTATTGGTTTTTTTATTCCATCATTGTTGGGGTATTCAAAATTTTCTGATTTAAAGAGTATATTTAGTATTCTAAAAGGAATAAGGGAGCATAAATGTACTCAAGAAGGTTTTATGGTAATTATTGTTGTTTCCATGTTTTAAGAAAATACATGATTATGGTATACACTAGTTATTATATGGAAAAATAGATCTTCATTATGTTATCCTTCATTATAAATTTTTTATTGTGAGTTTGGAAAAATGAATTTTAGATAAGTCTAAAGATTGAAATGAAATATGTTGTACTTTGAATACTATTGTTTATGGTTAAAACATTTTGTAATATTATTTTTGGATTTGTATAAAAAAGACAATGTGGAGGTCGAGCAGCAAATCATTGCATATGGTAAGGTCGTGAGACTTGAACATACAAATGGATGGTGAAAAGGGTGCATCACTTACCACTATCCTATGTGGTGTCATGGTTATTTATAATGTAGTTTTTTTAAATGGTCTGATAGATGAATTATAAGTTCATTTTTTGGAACCTAATAAAATTTCAATACATTGAATATTTTTGAGTTCTAAGATGATTTTGTGGTAGAAATTAGTTAAAGTATGAGAATATATTTTTTCATGTATTCTTTTATTATTATTATATGATGAAATTAATTCTTAAACATAAGGGAAAGGATCTTGAAACATAAAATTTGTTGCCCTAATGCATTATATTTTGTTGAATTGAAGATATTTTAATCATCAAAGATTTATGTCTTTGAGGCCATCAATTTTTTCCATTATCGTTCACATGTTTGTGATTGATAACCTCAATCCCTCCCTATATATATTTATGTTTTTCTTCTAATTATGTGTCCATAATTTCAACCAATATTCTCATATTTGAAATCCTAATTTGGTGGGGACTTTTTCATTTATCTTTCCCTCTTATTAAGACTAAATTTTAGTAACCCTATTTCCTATGTGGGATTTCCACTAAGGTATTTTATATTTTAAACCTTTTATTTTTTATGATAAATTTAAAATTCATAGGATGGAATTTATTGATGGTGGGTATAAGTTAACACCACTATATTTTATAGTAATTTATATATTTAAAGAAATTCAATAGCTTCATCTACATGCAACACCGAGTTCGAGTGGACCATGAATTACAAAACTAGCTGTTAAAAAAGAGGTTATGAATAATATTAACTAAAAATTGAATATTATATATAATTTTAACATAACGATTATGTTTTTAAAAGAAATAATATAAGTAAAATTTCAATTTTATAGTTAAAAACAGTATTTTTAAATAAAATGAAATTTTACCACCTTTTAATAGATAACCCTTTTTAAATCCAATATTTGAATCGCTAATATTTAAAATTTTAAAAACAAAATTATTCATTAGTGTAGGGGCATAAAAATTCTGTATTGATAAATTTAATGTGTTTTTATGATAACTTTTATATTTTGATGAATAGTAAAATAATTACTAAATTATAATTAAAAACATCATTTTAAATTAAAGTGATTAATAGTGTTTAAATATACATTTTAGTTATTTTAAAGTATAATTATATTATATTTTTATCATTTAATTTAATTTTGGTCATTGGAAATATTTTTAATTTTAAATTGTACATAAACAGATATCAATCTTTTGACAATTTTTACTTTTCAAAAACCGTTTTTATGGTTTTGACAACAGGAATTGATTTTAAATTAATTAATGAAACATCTATGTTTTGAATTTGATAAAATATTAATCATTTTTAATTTGGAATATTGAAATTATCGTTTGGTGAGTTTTTGGTATTTTTCTGAAAACATTCAATTCCTAATGACTAGTGAAAAATACTACGTTGTAGATAAATCCACACTTTTCATTTAAATAATTATTTTTAATTTATCTTAAATTAAAAATAGATACATAATAAATATATTATTCACATTTATTTAATTGTATTTATTTTATTATAAGTATAGATATGTAAAATTTTATTTAACTTTCTAATTCATCTACACACCTTCTAGGCATATGTACCCACCATCTAGGTACATTTGAAAATTTGCATAAAAGGTATTTTTACCGATTTTGTGAAATGACTATAAAAAATACTAGAGAAATGGTTGACATAAGTATGTAAAATGTGGTTTTCTAGGATGATAATAATTTTTGGTGAGTAGTAATTTTCGAATATTATTTATCACTATTAAAAGTAAATAGGGTAATTAAATGTAAACGAAATATTATAACAAAAATAAATTACCACAACTCAAGTCTTAATTATATTGGATAATAGTTTTTTTGACCAAAATCAACATTATGTCAAAGATATGATAATTTTTTATTCAATTGGTATAGATTATGATATTTAATATATTTTATTTAGAGAAAAGTTAAAAGTGTTAAATTCAAATTTTATTAACATAACCATTTCTAATATATGGTTAAAAATAAGATAAATTAGACTATAGATAATAATTATAAATATAAAAATATTTCCTATATCATTGTATTTTATTTAAAAAAATTTGATATTAAATAAATTTATTTATTTATGACACAATGTTGAGGTAGTAATTACCTTATAAATGAAAGAATAAAATAAATTGTATTATAAATATTGAAATAAAAATAAAAATAATTTTTTGATTCCATAAACAAATTTTATATGTGAATATGACATGTTATGGTTGATTAAATGTAATTTTTATGTAATAATGTTTTGAAGACTTTTACAAAAACCAAATACTAAATAGTATCAAAATTGACATAAATGTGTTTAAAAAACTCTATTTTTTAAAATGATAAAACATTCCTCATATTATATGGTTCAGCCAAAGGACTTATATAATTATATACATGCTATTAGTAAACCAATTGACGTTATCATGGCATTTTATAGTATGTTTATTAACCAATTATTATAATAATAAAAGAATACATGGTAAATATTAAACTATTTAACTAATAGTAAAATCTAAAATATATGGTTTATATGTTGAACTAAAATTTTCTAAAACATATTGGTTGAGTGGATCTAGACCCATCCCCATCTTATCATCGAAATAAATAAATTTAGAGCCATTATAAATATAAAATTATTTTATAATAAAATAATATTTCAAACTATTTCTAAAGTGACCCTCACCTCTTTTGTAAATGGTTACTTCTACATTTCTTAATTTCACTCCTCCAAATCAATTTGGATTCGAAAAACCATGCATGAATATTCTACAAACTATTATAAATTATTCATAGTGGAATTAAGTTTATCATTAATCCATCCCACAGTGCGCTTTTGTTCAAATCAAAAGAGAACACCCAAAAAAGGTTTAAATATTTCATTACCTTTTTCATGGTTATTTCCTTCCTCAACTTCATCTTTATTTGTTATTTCCATACCAAAATAATCAATCCCATAACCTATTCATAATTTGATGTAATTATAAATATTTTACAACCATATTCATTATTATATCCATCTTATGAATGGAAAAGTCACCATACATGCATACGTACGGCTTACCTTCTCCACGTCGTAGTGTAGTTTGTTATTCAACACTAAATTATTTGGATTGGTATAATAATGAGAATAATTATTTTAAATATATTATATAACATGGTAATTATTTTTTATATGTAATATACAATCAAATTAAATAGAATTTCACTATCAATAGAATGTTATTATCGTATGTTTTACATAAAACTTACCATCTCCACGATGCGATTAGATTCATTTTCAACTATCACTCTTAAATAATTTTAATAAACATATATAAATTGATTAATTACATGTTATATGAAATAATATATCTACTAGAATAATATATATTTTTGTAGAATAATATATGTTGTTTACTTAGTGACTCAATCAACTATAGTCTTCAAAGTTTTGTGGATCTTTAAGCCTCTTGGAAAATCACGATCCATTTCATAACTATTTTTGTGGTACTACATCATTTAATCTGGTATGAAAGGAATGCTATTATTTATTAAAAATACACATTTAGTTTTCTTGCATGTCATATGCGGATCCTCATAGCCCTTCAGAAAGATGCTTCGATACAAAAGTGATTTTGCAACAACACACTGAATGACATTGGGATTCTGCATTAGCTTGGGGTTAATGGTATTTATCCTCAACATAGACACACATTTTAAGTGTTCTGGAAAGACCATCTCCTAGGCTAGATTAAATTGGATGTCGATAAGGCTTTTAAATACAACTCTGGTCTGTCAGATTAAGATTCTTTTTTTTGAAATCACACTGGGCAAGTTCTTGGATTTTTTTATGGAACAGATAGAAACTCTTCGTCTATGGAGGATAAAATTAAAAGAATTATTTATGCTCTTTCAATCTCCAAGAATCATCATTGGAACAACATCTAGATTGAAATTGATTCGTCAACCATCATTCAAGTCATTTGTAATGGAGTGATATACATCATCTGGCCTCTCACAAAATGCTAGATAGGCATTCTTCATTTGCTCATGGAATTCAACTACATTATTATGCATTCCTTTCATGAAGAGAACATGGTGGAAAATGGTCTTGCAAATATGTATTCCAATCATGTCACCACATGGTCTGATGACCTCCCTATTTATTTACATCCCCATTATGATAGACATTTTAAATAAATCCTCTCATTTAAACTCATGTAATTCCTTATTTTAATAATAATATTTTTGCTTTAGTATTTGACCAAGGTACCACCTACATTAGAAATACTATTGTTTACGTAGTTTCATATTATACAATAAGAAAACGGAAACAACTTTAATGCATATGTATGCACTATCATCATTATGAATTTTGTTTTCATTTCATATATCTATCTATTATAAATATTTATATTCCGAATAGATATTTTATTGAAATCATGATTTAAATTTTGGAAGTATTTAAATCACAATCTAAGTGATATGATCAAGAATGAAAAACTAAAAAACTAACAATAATGAAAGAAATTATTACCTAAATAATTAATTTAACATGTAAATTATTATTAAACTGGTAGTATAATGTAATAAAATAATCATATATGATATCATGAATATTAATATGGTTCTAGTGTTATTTAATAACATACAATGGTCATAATACATAAGAATAAATATACCCTCGACTAAAAAAAGTACAAGTTAAGGGTTAATTCCTAAATATCATTATTATCCGAGATTGTTTATGTCTACATATTTACTAGGAAATTATTATCTTCCCTGTCAATGATTCATTAAAATGAATTCAAAATGATTATTTTAAGGTTTAAAATAAGGGACTCTTTATCAAGGTCTACATTTTAAATGTTTTAATGATTTATTTTTCTAAATCTTTTTAATTAATGTCCATGATTTAAAAATGATATTAAAAACATGTTTATACTAACATTATTGAAATTAAATTATAATTATTTTAAAAAGTATCAATGTTGTATGGGAAAATTTGATTAAAAAATCACATTCCAATGATTTTCATTATAAATGTGTTACTTTTATATGATTTATCTAAAATGATATCGATCTCAATGAGTTTTACTGAAAATTTTCAAGAATGTAAAATATCCTTCAGTGGATATTATTCTTGATTGATGTTGATTTGTTATAATAAAAAATTATATATTTTATTTAATGAGTTATGATATGTTTTAATATGGATGTGCTATTTTTATACCATTCATTGTTTATGGTTAATGTATTGACATTTCATTTAATAGTTTTAATATGAATGCTTATGTTATGATTCAACATTTTCTTGTGAGGAATGCATTGAACTTAGAATGGTGTGGGTGGAGCCCGCTATAGCTCCTTGATGCATCGGTAGGTATTATGAGACAAATTAGTGTCTGGTCACAAGGCCATGAAAAAAAAATTATTTTTAGTCTAGGAACTAGGCGTTGACAATATGGTTTTGTTTTTTGACATTATTCATTCCATCATTATGAAATTAGTTTTTAAATGTGATTATTAAAATAGAATATTATCCATGTGCATTCTTGTATGGTAATGATTGATTTATTATTTCCATATTATGTTCTTGTTTATGTTTAAGAGGTTGTTTTTTAGACATCTTTCCTTAAATGTTTATATATTATGCTAAATTACATACACTTTTTGAGAATCTGAGCTCTCCCCTTTCTCATGTGTTGTTTTCCATGGATTCGAAGAAGTTTATTATGATGGATATACAAGATTAATATAGTTGAATAATGACTTTCTCAATGGATTATTTATGTTGTGTTTTATCTCTGAATGTGTAATGCAACGTTCATGTATGTAATCTATTTTCCAAGACAGCTAAACTGATTGGTCCTTCGGGACTTGATTCATGGTAATCAATCCAATGTATTAAAATAATTCAACGACTCTAGGTAACATGGGTCGGGGAGTTAAAACTCCCTTAATTCTCATACCCATAATTATATCCTGAGATAAAAATCTTAAAAACATTGTATGAGTATAATAATTAGTAAGGGATATAAAGAAAGAATTCGTTAGTCATGTGATAAGATATAAACCAGTAAAACCCATAAAATTTAAAAAATAAATTTTAAAAAAACATGTATATTACTTGAGACATATTTACCATATCAGTCTTACAATCACCCTAACACTTGGAATACAGATTTGGTCGAATTCCTCCTCCAGAGTACCTAATACTTTTGAGAGTTTTAATGGGGCACAACCATCATATCTTGAGATATAATGGGAACAAACCAACATATAGTGATCTATAATGGGATCAAAAAATCATAAATAATGTCCAAGGAACATATAATGGTAATAAAGTATCTTGAACCATGATAAACCACTCATTACATATACATATAAAAAACAATCCCTTTGAAATTTATTAAAGATTGTTTTAATAGGATTTTTAAAGGAAAGTACCTTATAATTTAAATGTAGTGATAATTAATATAATGGGATGAATTTGTGTATAAACACTATAAATAAAAAAAATTAGAAATAATATAAAAAAATTCATCTCACATACAATTTTAATAACACAAAAATAATGAAGTAGAATGTTAACCTAAAAATAGAAATTGGGTTAAGGTTTTTTACCTCACATTATTCTTAATTCAAATTCATTTTAACCCAATATATAATGGTTAATAGAGTTATATCAATATATAATTAAAAAATACTCATGATTATAACTCCTTATATTATCATTTTAAATCATCATTTGACACATGTTTTAGTAACATTTTTTATTTATATTGTTTTCGGTGTGCTCATTATTTCCATGATCGGTTCATGATAGATATTCTTTTTGATTAGAAGTGAAATTACTGAATTGTTATTGAAAGGTACATAAATATTTCAAGAACCATAAATTAAACCATTAATCATTTTAATTATAACATGAGAATGATTCATAAGTTAAAACATTATTCATATTTGTTTAGGTTATTTTGGCGATTCTTCTATCGAAATAAACTCATTTTGTTTTTTAAATTAATAACATCTGTAAAAATTATTCTAGAACATTATATAAATTATAAAAAATAAATTATAATCTGGTTAAAACATAAAAAATCTTTCATGGCCATTATTGAATGAAGTAAATGTGATTGAAATCACACTGTCTATGTAGTTGGTAAATCAACACATCACAGAAAATATTTTAATTTCATGAATAAGTGGGAGAGGAGAAGAAGTATAATGGTTAATATTACCATAAAAATGATTAAATATAGAATATTTTAGATATTTTAGCATTAATTACTCTCGGATAACGGTATATGATGAAATAATAAGAAAAGAAAGGAACTAGAAATTATAAAAAAGTTGATAAAATCCCTTACGTTAATTCGGCAGCATAACAACATCACATAAAAATTCATAAAATATTTTAATGAGAGAAAATGGTATATATTAATCATTAAATAATATTTACAGTATAGCGGAAACGTAATGACATATCAAAACAAAATAAATTTTAAATTAAAAGGTAATAACATAATTAGATTTATTGAAAAGATAGATATTTTGAAATGAATATTCTGCAACATAATGCTTGTACAACATGGTTTCAGAAAACATCAAAAAGAGAGGTGAAAGGGGTCACTCGTCTATAAATGAATCATAATACAGTATATAGGCATCAAAAAATGGTAATAAGAACATGGTATGGAATCCTAAAATTTATACCACATAAAAGAGAACATGAATGGAAAAAGAAAGAAGTTGAGAATTCTCTTACATTGAATAGTAACTCATATAACATGATGGTTTGGACATTGGGGGATTTAGAACACCGTTAGAGGACTACTATGGAGGTATGAAGACTATATATTAGTTGATAAAGAACTTATAATGCATGTACTGAAATAATGGGATGGTATTTATAGCAAATGTTAGGGAATGTGTTTTTAATTTCCAAGGGACACCTCATTAGTGGAATTTGCAAAACCATGGGCTTGCCTATGGTATTGCCCGTGGTAATAGCCAATTGGAAAAACTCATATATTATTTTACTTTACACTATTAAAATGAAATTATTAAATCATTATTAAAACATAAATGATGTCAATAATCTAACCAAAAACTCAAAAACTATATTTTTACTATTTACGGAAAATTCAACTATTACCAAAAAATTCCAAAAATTCACCATAACCATATTTTTTACGTGTAGAATTTAGAAATGAAGTCCATTTTTTTAAAATAATTTTATAAATATTATTAATTTAATATTTGATTGAAATAATAATTTATTCAAATATAACAATTTTAAATCTACAAATCATTTTTAACACCTTGAAAATTTAATCAACATCTCATTATCTTATAAAATTAAGAAAATAAAATAATATTATAATTTATTGTTAATTTGGTTCATGTTACGATTCATATTAATATTAAAAAATTTAGTTTAATATTCACAAAAAAAAATCACTTTGGTTCCATTACATTCTAAATAACTTAATGATCACCTTTGTAGATGACTGTTTTTCTAAAATTTTACCTGAAAAGATTAAAAATTATGTTTAATGTCTATTTATAAATATATACCTAAAAAATGTTTGATACATTTCAATTTATTTTTTAAAACATTGGGAAGTTACATCGTTCTTATTTAGAAAGAATAATTAAATACAATTTTGTTGACTATGAAAAATATATATATAAATATCATTATGTGGTCAATCCTATTCATAAATTCAAATTTAATGAGTATGTTATATTGATCGCGTTTAAATAATAATATATTTTTTCATATATCCCAATTCAAATAAATCTCAGTGTTTCATTTGATGAAATATATAAATTCCAATGTTTTCTAAAATACATACATTGTTACAATAACATTACTATTTTTAGTGATCAGTTAATGTCGCAAAAAACAACCTGATCCTAAAAAGGTTAATGTGTTCAAGACCAATCATTTTAAATATATATGTGACATTATTATTATTCATTTAAAAATTTAATGGCATGATAATTTGTTATAGTGAATTAATTTCTCCATAATTATTAACCAGGATAATGGTTTGAGAGTTCAAAGGGGATAACTATGAAAACAATTAAACTAAGTAAAATATGGGCACACTATATCACCCCCACTTTTTAGTGTCCAGGAATTACCACTGAACACTTTATGTGATATCATAAATAACCAAGCCAACCTATAATTAGTCTTATTTTATTTCCCATATTGTATTAATATCTTATAAAAAATTCAAATTTGATTACATTTTTGAGATCCCTCTAATGGTGGAAAATAATGTTCCCTCACTTCCCTTGATAATTTTATTGTTTCCTCATTGAAAACACAAATTAATATAAAGAAAAAAACATAAAGAATAAGATAATGTTTTTAATGGATATTAATAATAAAGTACCACATGAATTTGATTATATTCATAAAATATATTCTATAAAATTAATAGAATGAAATCCATTTAAAGATGATACTTCACCCTTTTAGAGAGAATAAAGATATTGAATCTATCCAAAATGGTGATGACTTATACTATAAATTTGAATGGTATTAAATATTTTCTTTTTATTAGATGTAATATATGTACATTAATTTCATAAGGGACTTTTGGATGAACATTTATAACCACGAGAAGATAGTTATTAATTAGAGGATATCTAGGAAAGAAAATTATAAAAGTGAAATTATATCAAAAACCATACAGAAGAAAAGGAACTATAAATATTAATTTTAAATTAAAATATTTCCATTATTTATGAAAAATTGAAATTAAATATTAGTGGGAGATAAATAAACAATATTTTTATTCAATATGCGATCTATTAATTTATTAATATTTTTAAAACATCCAAATGTGATAATGATTTTAACATATTTTTTAAATTAAATTTTTTTAAATAGATTTAAATGAAATTATATGAATTATTTAAAATTCATTAATATTATTTTTAAAATTAAATTATTAAGGGGAATATATATTGATCTTTTTTAAATATAATAAGAACACAATTAGAATGATGTTTCATGAAATTGATATAATAAATTTGGAATCAAATAAGTTTTTACCTCCATAATTTACTAAAAAAATTTCCATAAATGATTATTAGACAAATATTTTCCAAAAAATGGCCATGATAGTGGGATAAGGTCTTTATATCCTCAAAAGAAGAATATATATCATGTCCTTATATGAAGGTGACCTAAAATCTAGAAATTTGGTTTTCACTATATTGTTTCGCCTATTTATTTAGCTTTAAACCTGGAATTTTTACAAATTGGTTTATAGCAAAAGTATATTATAGACATGTGGAGAAGGTAAGTCAAAAATATTTCACCCATTATTCATAAGTATAATAAGAAAAGAATATGAGATATGTTTATAATTAAAATATATAAAATCTTTGGGGTTTTTGGATATTTATTCATAGATTTTCATAGTTATAGATAGTTAATGTATGCACCAATTTTTAATCATAAATATTATAAAATATAAATATAAATAATAGAGGAAGGTGGAAAAATAATAACATGCTACATTGGGAGAAAAACATGTGACGAAAAATACTGATTATAAGAGTGGTGAAAAAACACTCCAAATAATCTAGAGAAAAAGGACATAATGTATGTATTAAAAAGAGAGTAATTCCTCTATTATAGTGATTTTCGAAACACCATGGACCATTATATATAGGCCATAAAAAACTAAATTACAGTAAAAAAGATAAATTTAAAAAACTATTCACAAAAGTCCTATGAAATAATGTGAGAAATCCCTGAAATTTAAATATATCAACATGGATTCTAAAACTATTTGTTGGATTTATTTTTGTAATGGAAATAAAATATGTGATGATTCAAGATGTTTTTGAATGCAAAAATTATCGATTCACATGATTATGAACTCAAGTTTCCTAAGATGCTATCAAATAATGAGGTCCCTATTATTCATAAGTTTTTTTTGTAAGGTGGATGAAATATGTTAATAATGTATAAAACTATATGATTATATTTCCAACTAATTTTTTTTAAAAAGTATATTTGAAAATGAAAAGAATCATTGGATTAGTATTTGTTTCGAGAAAATGTTTACAATCTTATTCCACCAATGATGAAAGCGAAAATGAAAATAAATTCCATGCTTAGCATATATGTTCAAATGTGAAAATTTTAAACGGTGTACTAATATGAATATATATATATATTTAGAGAATTAATGAACATATTTAATTGGTATGGGTCAATTCCCCATTAATATTGGATTTTTAGTGATCAAATTGATCCTCCATTTATTTAGGTATAAATATATTGTTCATTAATATTATATGAAATAAATTAAATGAGATAAAATAAATGGGGATAATTTTTTTATAGTATTGACATTAAAAGAAATATATATTCCACGAGTGTTATAAATTACATGAAAAAAGAGAAGTTGAGTGAATCCCTTGAGGGGAGAATATATGATGAATAAGATTCTAGATAATATTCTTTCATGAAATTATAGAATTTCTATAAATATGGAATTTATAGATATCCTAGATATAATACCATAATATTTTATAATATTTTCAATTTAATAATTACTATGTGATTTCTTTATAGTGATGCATTCATCACTAAGCTTAAACGATCAATGATATACTATAAAAATATTATTATAAGATCATTATAAACTCATTATTAGATTGGTGGGTATGAATCTGAGTAACTATATTTTAAATATATATAGAAATGTGTTCCAATTAAAAAATTATTGATTAGTACCAAATAAATATGTACTCAATTTTTATAAATAAGAATGAAGTCATATGTGTTAAAAGACACTTAATGTTTAAAATTTTATTTTTTCTATAAAACCAGATTTACTTTATCTATTGTATTTTAATTTAAAGGATACATTTAAAAAAAATAAATTAGTTATGATAAAATTTTTATTTAATTTTTTTTGAGAATATTAAATTTTTAAAAAGGGATGATTTTTGTATTTTTTTGAAATTGTTGATTTCCCATGAATATAAAAAATGTCATTTTTACAAATACTATAAAATTGATGAAATATTTATTATATATGGATTAATTTAAATCATAATAAACCATTTAATCAACCAATTATTTGTAAAATTATTAAAATAAGTAATTTAAAACTATTCTGGAAAATTTATAAACCAATGTTCGACTTTTGGAACATTAGTTATATTTTATTCTAATAAAAAACTATACTTTTTCTTGAAATTTAATAATGTGATTACATGATAATAATATATTTTGGAATGATTATAATTTACAAGAACCATATTATATTTATCAACATAATATTAATAATTTTTTAAGTACAAAAAATAATGAATCTTTACTTAATATATATATATATATATATTTTTTAATCATAAAAAAGGTTTTTTTATAAAAAAATAATATTTGTGTGAATATATTAGATTTAATTTATAAATAATATATTAAATTAAGTATTTATAATATATTAAATATTCACAATTATCATAAATATTATTAGGAAATATGTTCATTTTAATTTTTTGAAAAAAAAAATAATTACACTGGTAAAATTCATGTTAACATGGAAAGGGTTGAAAACATTAAAAGTTGGTTTTCTTAAGGGATAATGTTTAAAAACCCACTTATTTATCATTATTTGATTTTATTTATAACTAAATATTCATATATCTAAAACTATTAATATTTATACTATTATTACTTTAGTAAAAAATATATAATCTAATAATGTTTTATGTAATTATATGTTTTATTCCAACCATATTTTGTAAAGGTAATTTCTTATTATAATATCCCGAGACCACTAAATCACATTAGATGAAAAAATATATTACAAAATAAATTCACAAATATCCACCATACACCCTATAGTATATTTTTTCTCACCAAAATACCATCGTAAGAATGCTTAAGGTGTATGTTAATGAACGATTCCAGATGAATAGGTAACTTTCATTACCAATCTATTTCTGGTATTATTTTTAGATAACCACTTAGAAATACTATAATAACAATATTAACATGATTAAATTATTATATTTACTATTTTTTTATTTTAATTCTATATCCATTTTATATATCATTTCTCTATAATAAAAAATAAAAACATCACTCATACAGATATACATACTACCATCTCCAAAAGGCGATATGTATTATTTTTCATAACTATATATCATATAAGATTATATAAATAAGTTTAATGTATATATATAATATTTATATTCTAATTATTATTTTTTATGTAATAAAAATTTCATATTTTCATTCCAACCATTCTTTTGGAAAATGATAATGTCGTTTGTGTATATGTTTGGACTACAACCTCCACCAAGCATTATGAATTGTTTTTCAGCTTCCCCGTACATGAATATCCATATTTATTTATTTAATGAATATATATTATATATATTATATTATTATTATTCTATAAATATATTTTATTTTTCACCATTATTTGATTTTATTCAATTTAAAATGAAAATATCACTCATGCATCCATACACACTACTGTCTCCACAATGGGAGGCAATTGATTATTACAACTAATTTATATGAATGTGTATAATAATGTGTATAATGAATAAATATTATATTTATGGCGTGATTAATATTATTAATATGATTAAACAATGTATGAGGATAAAGGACGAAAATATTAATCTTATAATTTTTAGGGAAACCAAATATTTTACACCAAAAATATTGATTTTAATGAAGTGTTGTTAATATTGGAAAATTTAAATTAATAATGTAATGATATAATAAAATTTATGTATGAATATGTATCTATTATATATTTATATTAAATTAAAATTTATTTCATCAGATATTAAAATAACCTATAACGAAATCAGATCTTTTTGTAAGGGTTTTTTATTATAATCTCAATTTTCATCGGATTGTTTATATTTAAAATTACATTGAGGGATGTTATATATTAGTTAACTATTAATCCCCAAAAAAATTCATCTAATCTGAGTATTTATTGTGTTTTAATGTATAGTACCATTTTCACTTGTTTTGTACTCATAATGATTGAAATAATGTTTTTATGAAAAAATGCACTTATTTTTTCTCTTTGGTTGTGATTTATTATTTTCCCTATCCATATTCATGAAGTTATTTAAGGGACCTTCTTAAATATCATAAAATTATTTCTAATGATAATTTTAAAAACCTTCTATTTTATTACAAATAAATAAATGTAATATTTTTAAATATTTGTCATACAACTAACTCTTAAATTTTTTTGAATGTGTGAAAGGAATGCTTTATATATAACATATATGATAATACCAGATATTATAAAAATAAAATGGTTTATTAATATTTATTATTCCATTAAAACACATTTATTTTCATGTAAAAAGTAATTATATTATTCTGGAAATATTAAATTTTAAATTATTTAAACATAAAATTTTGTTTTCTAATATTTTTTAAAGAATACTTTTAATAATTTTATAAAAGATATATTGCACATATTTTTTCCATAATTTATAATTAGATATTATTTATTAATGATATAATATTATGATATCATACAATCCCTTTTTATGGTTGTTTTGTGAAGATTATGCTTAAATGTTTTTTTTCTAAAATCCATTTCATTCTCCTTGGTTGATAACGCTACGACGGAATGATGAATGCCTTATGTTCTTGTGCGTTATATATATATAGTAGTTATTATGTTGGATGTGGGTCTTTTATATCACTCCAATGAATACGGTAATGTTATATATCCAAATATATCAATGTGAAATAGGTTTTTATCTCAATATCAAGAGGGTATATGTTTATTCATCCTAAAACCAATAAGGTACATGGGTTGTTATCTAATTCCTACAATGTGAGGAATATATTTAATGGTAGTTTTGAGATATTATGTGATGAATTACATTGTGAATTTCTATTAAATATTTTGTTTGAAGGCTTGTTGTGTATCATTGATATATATAATTTGATTACATCTTTACAAGGTTTCCTAGAAAATTTATTTTTATACTTATGTTTATACCAAATTCATTAAACATAATTTTATACATAAATTTTACTCTCATGAATTTTGGTTTTCTAATATTCCATACTTTTATTATTTATTTCTTATTTTATGAAAATTATTTTTTCAATGACACACAGTTTAAGAGTTATCTTAGTGTATGAACATTATTTATAGTGATTATGTTCTCAAACCCTCATGACCATAATATGTTAACATATGATTGTTGAATTGATTTCTCTCATGATAACCATTATATTGAATTCTAGATAACCCCTTATTTTGTTAAAATTTCCCCATTTTATGGTGAGGGGTGGTATGTAATATGATTGTTGAAGGGTTCCATTTTATTATAATTTTTATGGGATTTGTAGAATCGATTTCATGAAATAAGTTAATTATGTATCATGTCTTTGAAAACCAAAAAAAACTCCATGGTTTTGGAGCATGTATTTTTATGATATATCAAAAAATATTCATTTAAAATTTTGTAATATTTATATAAGTGATTCTCAAGTCACCACAGTTGGATTTATGAAAAACTTGTAAAGCATATGATTTTATCTCTAGATTTATGTGTACATGTATAAGGTGTAATAATTAGTAACAATTTAGGGTCTATTTATTTTTTACATTATTATTAGAAAACATTATAGGGGACCTTAGACATTAATATACATATATGATGACATCATGATATTTTTGTATGGTATAGATTCTATTGTCTCTAATCAATGGCATCCCAATCCAGAAAAAAAGTCTATTTAGTCCTTAGTACGGATTCATATAGAAAAATAACCAGGAAATGTTTGGTTAGATATTAATTATATCCTAACCCATTTTATACCTTAGATTTCAAACTAAACATCTTTTTTGACACTCATGGAGGATATTATTTGGATAGTTCACATAATATTTATGAAACATTACAAATAATGATGGGATAAAACCTATTATTAACTTCAAAAAACCTATGTGAAATAGTATTATCCATATGTTTCATCATGTTGATGAGAATGTATCATATTATCGTATATCATAAAATTTATTTTCATTATAATTGTATTTAACACTATTATTATTTATTCTCATTACTCCCACAAAGATTATTGTTTTTATTACATATCTTCAAATATGAGAATATTGTTAATAAATAATGTTACGACCAATGAAATGATCATCTTCATGAGAAACCATATAGAATGGGAGATGAGATCCAAAATCTTATTTATATCCTCACTGTAGTCCATCAATTGTTTTTTTGTAAAATGATTCATATTGAACATCTTAATGTACAAATGAAAGAATAACTCACCACAGGTTATTTTATGCGGAAATTATCATCTTCCTTTAGTGGGACCTATTATACACTTATTAATGATAAATGGATAAATTCAATAGAATTTTTTTTCCAATATATATTTCTTATTACATGATATTTATGTTTTGAATTTGTATGACATGGGTTGTGAAAATGAAATTAGTGGAATCTTATATATAAAATGAGGTGAGTAAAATTAATCAACTCTATGATTTGGTAAATTTTTATAAATTAATTTTTTAATAATTATTTTCCTTGAAATCTTAGTACAAAAATTAATAGAAAATTGATGTAACTGAAGTATATGGATGGTGAGTACATTTGTACTTATATGGAAATTTTCAGCATACATGCAACATACACTTATAGTTTACATATTGATAATGGATCTAAAATAAATTTATTATTTAGTGGTTTAAAAACAATTCCACAAATATATTAGGATAAAGCGTATTTGATAGATTTGAAGAAGTCTTCTAATGTGGAATTAAGGATTATATGGAGAATATAGACTCGCATTGTTCTCATGGATTAAAATATAATTACAAAATAATGAATTTTCAAGTATATTAAACTAATAAAACCCATGTTCAAAAGAAAATTAAAGTCCCGTTATGAACTGATAGGGGAAAAAATAGGGAAAATGTTTTTCATGATATAGGTAAATGATTCATGTTTAGAAGAGAAGTCCATTAGGAACAATAATTCACATGATATATGGGTGAATATAAAAGTCAACAAAATGAACTACACATGCTCTAATTAATAAATTATAAATATTATAAAAATTACAAAAATTGGTACCAGTATAGGAAATATAATGAAGGGTATAAAAAGGATTTATGAATAATGGTTTCAAACATTCATATTTTATTACAACTGAAAATGAATCATCAATAATAATATATAAATGGATGTAATTACTAAGGATTACACTGGAATAATATTTGTCAGTGGTTTATAGATGAATTTGAATGATTAATAAGATGAGAGTTATGATGCAATGATATGATATTTGCGGGTTGGTATTTTTAATAAGGATCAAAATTTCAAAGGTACAGATACAATTTTTAATAACTTATGTGATTTTATTTTAACAGTTATTAATGTTATTTTTTAATATTATAAGGTAAATTAATTATGGAATGATTAATATTAATTTTTGGGTTTAATAGTTTTGGTTTTAAAAACTAATGAATTTTTTCTACCTATGAATATTTATTTATATTATCAAAACATAATATATAATTTTTTGATATATTCATATTGATACGAAGAATACATTTTTTATCTTTTCTTAAATCTTATGATCCATTACTAGATAATTTTACTGCTTCCAGTGCGGATAACTCATCACCATTATTTATCTGATGATAAGAAGGATATGTGGGAAAATGGAAAAAACATGTCCAATAAATTGAATTATGGGAAGAACAAATTCAGTTTATTCCCTCACATTCTCTATCTCAATGGTATAACAATTTCTCAAACATAAACAATATAGATATAAATATATTTATCCAAATAAGTAATATATTTGTTATCTATCTAGGTATTATTTTTAATCAAATTTAGAAGTATGGATCATATAAAACAAACATGGTTGATGAAATATTTATGAGAATATCAGTTTATAGTCTCAACATAGAGATAAAGTGGTTTAAGAAAGTAAATTTAATCAATGTAGAATAAATGACACTTCTTTCCACTTCTATATATTTATCTTATAAAATTTGGATTTGATTTAAAAAAATTTAAACAATTATCCAATAAGAACATGATAAAATTTGGGAGAAAACTATATATATCGGTTAAATTGTAAAAAATGATATTCAAGTATATTTTATAATTAATTATCATTATGTGCTTTATTTTTTTTGATTCATCCAACATTGATCGTAAATAAATCGTTATATAAATAATAAATATTATTGTATGAAAATTATAAATCTAAAATAAATAGGTGGTATGAATATAAATATTTAAATTATGAAATATATGTATAATTTTTTTACAAATAATGTATTTCTGATTATTTACAAGAAAATAAGTAACAATTTAGAATTACACAAATTAAATCATATGTGGTTAACAAAAAAAATGTTTGAAGGGGTCATTTTTCTATAAAAGTTATTTTTCTTTTTAGCTTTTATTTTCATATAAGAGATAAATTTATAAACGATAAAATTTAAATTTATATAAAATATTTAATTTCTTATTTTAAAATATTAAAATTATCATAGAGTTCATGTTTTGGGTTTTATAGAAAAAATTAATTTTAAATTGAATATAATAAAATTATTTTAATGAATACAAATATTTAATGAAATAATGAGTATATTGGATTCAATTAATAATATTTATCGAATTTTTATCAATTGTATATCTTATTAAGAGGTAAAATAAGGGATTTAACAAAATTATCTTTAATTTATAAACCAAATCTTAAGTTTTTGGAAGATATGTTATATTTTTTTTTAAAATGATATTAAGATTCATTACTTTAGTGTGCTTCATCCATGGTTCCATTAAGATTTATAATGGATATAATTTCACATAACCTTTTATGTATAATAAAAAACAAATAAACACATGGTATTGAATAATACTGATTAAAAATTATCCTAAATAAGTATAAAATCATTTGTTCACATAAAATTCACGTTTTCTAAAAATAGAAGAATATAATTATATTAATATTTATATCTTCCAATTCTTGGATTAATTTATTTGAAAATAGATTACATATTTTGAATCACCATAATTAATATTAGATAATAGTTTTTACAAATATTTTCCATAATAAACTGTAAACGTAGTCAAAATCATGTTTACCACATAAGGGTTTAAAGGGTTGGTAGTGGGGTCTTTACCTAAGAGACAATGTTTAAAATACAACACAAAATATGATTAAATATCATTGGTTTGTTTTATTTTTACTATAAATTTTATTATGTTTTAAACTATGAAGAATTTTGTAATATTTTCTTCAGTATGAAAAATATTACATATTAATTTTTCATGTATTAACATGATATCCTCTCACCTCACCTTTAAAAGTGAACCACCTATTATCACTTATTCAAATAATTAAATTCCCTTATAAAACCCATATATTATTAACTCACATACTAATTATCATGAACACATTCTACTGGTGATGGTCTTACTGAAGGACCATCTAAGGTAGGCTTAAGTTGTAAGCTAGAGGAAGATTCCCAATGAGAAGGAAATTGTTTTCAATGATCTATTACCATTATATTTCTTACATAAAATAATATAAAGTGTTTATAAAAATCTTAAAATGTCAACATATGAATCCTTAATATACTAACTTTATTTTATGTTAATTTTATGTATATTTATTGTCCATTTTATATGCAATGAAAAATAAAAACATCACTCACGCCAACATAATAATTACAATCTCCAAGAAGAAATGTTTTTCTTTTCATAATTTCCTCCCATGCATGATTATATATACAATAATAATTTATATATATATATATGATATATATAACATAAATTATCTTCTAAAAAATAAAATATATTAAATCTTATAATTCTATTATCTGTTATAAAATGACAATGTAGTTCATTTGTATGTTTGGATTACCATCATCACATAGTGATGCAATATGTTTATCATGTTGTCCATAACTGGATGGTCATATATATTTATTTATTGAATATATATTATATTTATTGTATTATTATGATTATTTAATGTTATATTATTATTTACAATCCTTTCTTTCATCTCATTGGAAAATGAAAACATCATTCGCGTGTATATACAGAAAACCATGTCCACAAAGTGATGTAATTAATTATTTTCACCACCATATATGATTATTTATAAAATTTTATATAATGAATGAATATTATACATATGATAAAATTGATATTATAAATTTAATTAAAATATTACCATTTCCCAATGAACATAATTGTTGAAATTTAAAATTCATGGGAAACAATACGGTTAACACTAATGTTATTGACTTTATAGAATAATCATTAATAATGGATATATGGAAGTAATAAGGGAATAATATATTATAATAAAAAGTATGAAAATTTATAGAATAGATGTAATTAAAATTTAATTATATATGAGGTTATCAGTGTGTATAGTGAAATTTAAAAATGTAGATATGGGGTTCTATTAAAATTTAATTTTTATTAGGGTTATTTTTGTCCCAATTTACACTGTGAGTAAATTATATTTTATTTCTTTTTTAAAATAAATTTTTTTATTATTATTTAGTAATTTATGGGGTTTTAATGTATTATTACTAATTCCACCTATTTATTACTCAAATAATGTGATTGGATGTTTTTATAAAAATTCATCCTTATCTTTACACTTTGCTCAAGAATACGTTTAATCTGTATCTATCTTCTTGAAATTATTTATATATTTTTATACATATAATTAAATATCTTATTATGGATTTTATAACTGTATTTAATTAAATTATAATTTAATAAAATAAATATCTTTAAATTATTTCTATACGTCTCAATTTTTTATTTTTCACAAAAGTGTAAATGAAATTTTTTATTTTTAACATGTTATATAAGAATAAATTTGCCAAACATCATTTCATTTCATTATTATGTATCTTATTTTAATATATACCATTAATTTTTCAAATAAATATCTATTGAAATTATTCTATAATTTATTGTTTATAAATTTTACCAAAATAATCAGATGGTTTCTTTTTTTAAAATATTACATTAAATAATTTAATAATATATATTTTATATCACATTCAAAATCATTTAAAAATTTTTATTATTCACTTCAGATATGATGTTCCAATATTATCCAATTTATTTAAATTAATTTATTTTGATAATGTTGTTTTAATGATATTTTTGTGAATAAAATTTCATTCTTGGAATGAATAATTAATTCTCTTATGTTCGTGTGAAATATATTTGAATGGATTATTTTTATGTAATATGTGGGTCCATTATACACCAAAAAATATTTTGGAAATGTTCTATATCCAATGATTAAAGGGTATTTAGGTGTTTATCCTAATCACAAGAGGTTATATAGGTGTTTAACCCAAGCCTAATATGATACATGGGTGGTTATCCTAGGTCTATTATGCGAGGAAAAAAAGTTTTTGAAACATAGGCCATAAAAAACATATTATTTCACAATTATTTGAATAATTTTATAATAAATAAATTTATAGGATCTAGAGTTCAGGTATCCATAGAACAATTGTCTTATATACAAATTATCATAAATATAAAAAAATTAACAATTGTTAAAACTCTACATATTGAACATAACTCTAATAGACCATCCAAACTACATGTGATATCATTGGGAAAATTCATAAGGAAAATGTTCAGCAAGAAATACAGATAAGTGAATAATCATTGTAATAAATCATAACCTAAGGGCCAAGATGCATAACCATATAAAAAAGGGGAATATCATAATAATTAAGACACAACACTATGAAATTATTTCATTATATTATATTCATTTATAGAGAACATAAACCATTTTATCATTAAAATATGTTACATTTTACTTGCATAGCCATCATCATAAAACAGATGGAGTCTTATAGTTGATTAGGATCACACCGTAATCCCTTACATATCATGTCATCATATTTAATTATTTCCCAATTTATTATATATCTATATAATTTTTCCCCAAATAACAAAAAAACATAAATCCTAAATAAACATGAAACATGAGAAAAATAATCCATACATAAATCATAATAATGATCAAACCCATGATAAGTAAATGGGTTTCATAATTTATATTCAACACATAAATAATGTATAAGTCATAAGTATTCCCAATAGGAGACATAATAGAAGAATTTTATATTAATATTTATAAATAAAACATTGGTTTTGATAATTTAGTTCCATTATAAATGTTTTATCAGAATTATATTGGATAAGAAGTAATGAAAACATTTTACTTGGGGGATGCTTTACGAAAAAAGTGAAGGGTATTTTTATGGAATAAAAGACCTTATTATTTTCATAAAATTATAATTATTCTAATTGGGTTATATATAAATAAATTATAATTTACATATGTTTTTATTAGTTTATAAATAATTTATGGTTGTTATTCTCGACACGATATGAGAAAAATGAACATTTGAATAAACTATGATTAAATAAAAGTGTTAATTTCAAAATGAATGATAACATGGATAACCTAAAAATGAAAACAGAATTAAAGTAGTTATATTTTATAGGTACATATATATATATTAATAAAATATTTTAATGATTATAATATTGTAAAAATAGATAAAAATATGGAAATGTTTGTAACAAATAAGTCGAAAAGGAGGTACGAAAGATCCCTTACCTTGGGTTCTAGATTCATTATGTGCACATTTCTATCTCCCATATTAAAAATTTTGTTTATTAATTACATAATTATGAATTTAATTAAATGATATTTTATATTCAAATGTTTTTGAACTATTATATTTCATTTTTTTATAATATAGTTTTCATTCCTATTTCGGATACTTGAGGTTGTCCAGTTACATTTTTCACAAATCCATATGAATGTTGACCATGGTAGAATGTTCTGTAAAATAATTTTTAAATTTATATAATATTAATGGTGTAATGGATATAATATTAATATATTAAATATTTCATTTAGTCAAATAATTATGGGCGATGATGATAAATGAAACCCATTACTCATTGATGAGGTAGCTCATATGTTGGAATGATTATTGTTTCCATTTCTCAATGGATTAGAGAGAAAGATGGAAAATGATGATTAAAAAATTATAGAATATTTTTTTATTATATATATCATTTTTATTCATCTATTTTATTTTTCTATAGTCCATGAGTGTAATGGATGAAAAATAAGAGACATGGTATTTATAGGTAGTGGTATGTTCCATGCACAAATGACATTTATTTTTTATTAGTGGATGATGAGGAATAATAATGGATATATGATTAATAGAAAAACATATTAGCAAATATTTTTCCTTTTTTCATAATATTATCTTGTATAAATGACATTTGAATGAAAAATAATAAGGTGAAAATGTTACGATGAATGGAAAACTAAATTTGGATACTTGATATCCTCATATAGATTCTCTTTGAAGTGATTGAATAAAGTAAAATTAGCGAGACTAGGAGATTAATGATTATAAAATAACTTATTAGAGAGTTATTTTCGTTATATTTTGAAAGATAATTATATTGGGATGTGAAACCATGGAGGTGCAGAAGTGATCCCCATTTATATGTGTGGAAAATGTATATATTTGGGGATAAGATTAATCGAACCATGATATAAACACACTAACACTTGGATAATGAATCCAAAATATCTTAATAATATATGATAGGGTCATATTGGATAAAATATTCATCATTCAAAATATTCCCACATTTTTAAAATGTTATTAATGTATTTTAACATACGTTCTTATATTAATACATTATTTTTACATTGATTATTAGTCATAGAATTAGTAATTTATATTTTATATAAAAATATAATTGAAAAAAAAACAATGAAAATATTTTTTTATGTAAAATTGATATATATTTCATATAATTCAATTTATAAATTTTATGAAATAAAATCAATCTCAAAATATAATAAAAAAAATATTTTTTATTGAAACATGATTTTTCACTATTATTTTTCATTAATCATATTTAGTACTTATTACATAGAAAAAGAGTATTAATATAGTTTAATATTGGTTTAATAACAATATAATAATCATAATTAAAATTGTTTTAATGTTATTTATTTTAATATGACATTATATTAATAAAACAATTCAGTAAAGAACTGTTTACCAATATCATGGTAATTGAAAAACAATTTACTAATATTCTCATTACGATTAAAAATAAAAATGAATATTTTAAATAATTTTGAAATGATTATATTAAATATGAAATATATATATATATATATAATTTTGATAATTGAAAATTGATATTTTTTATATATGTATGCAATCAGATTTTTTCTGTGAAATATTACTTGGGATTAAAAAATGCCAATAATTTCTTTTATAAATTAAAAATTGTATTTTAGAATTTGTATTAAATATTTTTTAATCATATAAAATTGTTTTTTTTTAAATTGTAACTCATTTTTGTATTACAAAAGATATATTTTTTAGATGATTCATTGTTTTTAATGTTTACTTATAAATCTATTTTTTTCTAAAAACACAAAAATTCATCTTAACATAATATAGATGTACTAAATCAAAAATTAAATTAAATTTTGATAATTTTAAATTAAAATTGTGTTATAAATTTATTATTTAGAAAATATTTTGTAATATATATTACTTTCTGTTAAACAACTATTAATGTCATCCAATATAATATAATTTTATAAAGGTTTCACAATTTTCTGTATACATTATTATTTCATGTAACATATGCTACGAAAAAACATATTAATAATAAATAATCATTAAAATCTTGTTTCATTAAATTATCCCATATTAACATATTTTTCCATTGATATTTTATTTCATACACTATGTAGGAAATTAAAAAAGTTTAATTAATTTTATGTCCTCCATAGGTTCACATTATTCCTCTTCACACAAATAGTTTCTCTTCTATAATTTTACAAGGGGTGGGATGTTATTTCACAAAAAATTGTCTTTATGTTCCATGATATTCACTAGTTCATCCTCATAAGAAATTTCATTTTCCAACTCGACCATATCTCAATTCATTACATTTGATGAATCATATTGTACTTCCTCAAGAGGGATACAAGGAACACATATTTTATTTGGATATGTTTTGTGGGATATCTAGTTGATCATCTATAACATTGACATGATTAAGAATAAAAAAAGGGGAAAATATACTAAACATAACTTCCCCTTCATCCCAAATATCACGATCCTATTATATGGAGGTATATAGAGGAACAATTTATAGTGAACCTCAAACTCTAGGTCTCATCTATAATTACCATCCATACTATTTTAACAAATCTATATTACATTTTAATGTTGTTTAATTTTCTTAATCCTTTATACCATTGATTTGACCATCATAGGTCCTAGAATCATTCATTCACCTAGTTAATCTGAGCATACAAGTGTTCTAACCGACTTCCCATAGAGGTGATTATATTGGGCTATTTAGATGGTTGTGTGGAAACTATTGTTTAAATATAACTCGGCCTAAGAAAGATATTTTCCTTAGCCTTACTTGTCATTGATAGAGGAATATATCAAAATATCTTCATTTTCTTGATAAAATATTCATATAATACAATAGTCTATGGATAATAGGAGATAATTAAGATAAAAACTATGTTTAGATCATATTGAAGGATCTTCCCAAAATTTGAGGCGAATCATATATCTTGATTAGATATTGTAGAGACCTAGAGCCTGACGTACATGTACATTACATTAATTTTGCGGAATACTTAGTACATTACAAAAACACACACACAAGGACCGTAATAGTTTAGTGTCTTTGGAAACTTGAAATACAATCTTCTAATCGTGGTGAAGGATCTTCAACATCTCCCATAAAGATCTTATTTTTTTAACCTAAAACCTTTCTTTATATCCTGGGGAAAAGAAAACATAAAATGGTGAGCTCAAATGCTCAGTAAGGGTAAACAAAAGAAATTTCAATCACATCATATTCATAAGAACATAACATTTTGGAAATCTTAACCTGCAAAAGAGAGCATAATTTCATCACATGGGATAAATCATGGCAGTGAAATGTAATCACAATAATCATAACATAAAACATGTAACTTTGTGGAATTCACACATAATCATAGAGAATCATTTCTTGTTAGTCAAGACTCATTGCCAAGACTATCTTAGTGGACAAAGTCCCTTTCTAAATCGAGTAACCCTCATTTCAGTCCTGTTTCACTGAACCGGTATAACCTACCATTCCATCCATGTCTATCTCATGAGATATAAAATCATTACGCAATGCATTGGAGGGAGATATAGGTCCCACCCATCTCATAATGATACCATTCTTATGTGTGCCACAAAATCATAAATCATACATGATTTCATAACCCATGTAGTAAAAATGGGATTCGTAAACATCGTGACATCATAAAACAATTCATATAAGATAAAGAAATTAATAAAAATAATTACATAACAACATAACCAATTCAATGTAATAATAGGTATAGAAACATAACCCTATGTTATCTTAGATGGAAAATAATTATGATAAAACACTTGAAATGAATTCTTGAAGAAAATATCCTTTCTTCTTCAAAATCAAATTCTTTTCACAAAACGTCATGCAATTTTAAAAGAAAGAGATTTTATTGAAAATAGTCATGAAATACTTTGGAGGAAGATTCATGAAAATAAGGCTTTATAAAACCGTAAAAATCCATTCGTGCCGCATAACATAAAAAAACATTCTTCTCGTATTTTTCTCGGAAAAGTCAAAAAGTACCTCGTACGAAAACGACAGAAGATTCCTTTCATATCTTTTACAAAAAACTCACTGAAGGTTAAAATTGGATATAAACTATTGTATAAGGATGGAAATAATATTACATATTGAGGGAACATGGATGTGGATGATAAAATACACCCCAGTAATTACCAAAGTAAAAACAATCTCGGATAAAAGTGAGATTGTGATATTTCCCTTACCTTAGGTCCGATTTGATTCGTAAGTGTCCGAACCTCCTTTATATTGATTTAAATAATGTTATTGACTTATTCCAGAATCATAGTCATTGTTATTATATCATATATGGTCCACTTATGACTTTATATTACCCGTTCTTTTGTAAATTCATGTTAAAGTAGCGTTTTGGGTAAAATTGTCTCATTTCTCGTTCGTGTTTTTAACTTGTAATTATTAATATGATTAATTGGATCATGATTAATTATATCCAGAATGTAAAACATGATTTATATATAATATATATTCATAATATATATATATATATAATAAATCGATAAATTGAATGAAATACACCGTTCATGGAGACGGTAGTCCGTACGTACGCATGAACGTTGTTTTCGTTTCCTTATTGAATTGAATTGAATTAAGTAGATGACCTGCATATAAATATACATAAATAAAGTATCATAATTATTTCATATATTTCTTTAATACTTATTAGATATACTTTATAATCATTAATGAATGGTTAATCATTGAGAATGAATCTCATCGCGTCGTGGAGACAGTAGTCCGTACGTACGCACGAGCGATGATATCGTTCCCATGGTCATGGAATTGTGTTGAAGTGTATTTATACTATTTCAGTATCAATATCACTTAATAATAATCATATATAGTTACTCATTACACCATTATACCCATCCAATTAAGGTGGTGGCGGAAAATAGATTACCCCACGGCGTGGAGACGATATTCTGTACGTACGCACGCGCGGTGATTTCCTTTTTCCGTAGGATGTATAGAAGGTTAATTAGAGTTGTTTCATATTTATAATAACATATCAGTATATAAGAAATACTTAGGTTATTACTTTATCATTAAACAAATAATGAAGAAGAAGTTGAAGAAGAAAGAAATTAAAAAAGATCGGTATTGGATATTACCTCTTCTTTGAAACGCCTCTTTGAATCCTCCACTTAGGGAACTAAGAATGGTCTTTGAAGAAGTCCAGGACCTCCAGGATTATTATAGGGAAGTGGAGAAGGGATTTGGGCAGGGGTTGGCCGAGCTTGAGTGCTCAAATTGGTGTGAGGAGGAGGGGGAGGAGGTGTCCTTTTATAAGGGAGGAGAGGGGCACCTTAGGAATATCTCAAAATATTATTTTATATTAATGTCAAAATCGGTTTATAATAGTTCCAAAGGGTCTTATTTAGAAACTAAAGTTGGGATGGGTCGAAATCATATCATCCAATAGGATTTAGACATGTTTAGGTTATTATTTTAACCTTATCAATTAGATTTAACTCTAAGTTAAATAATTTAACTTTTACCGTGTCTTTTTGTTTTCTTACACTATATGGTTATTACACTTACTATAACATGCCAAACGAACCCCAAATTATTTATTATTAATATATATATCCTTATCTAAGTCATTTGGCAGAACCTTAGATTTTTAGGAATAAAATAACAATTAATAATATAATATTTGATTTAAAAACTATTTTGTGTCAATTTTGACACTTTTTGATATATGATTTTTGTGAAAGTCATAACAGAATTATATGTTCGAACCAAGTTGATTAAATCAACAATAATTTATCATTGTAACCTAGAAAATTAGTGGAATTCATAAAAGTCTCAAATTACATTTATTTTTGTGTTTATAACATCAATTATGTCAATATTTCATTAATAATATAATTACTGCATCATCATTGTGTCATAAATAAATTAAATTACATAATGTCTAAAAATTACAAATAAAATACCATTATGTAGGAAATCTTTATATCTTTCTAATGAATATTTTTAGTCGAATTTATCTTATGTATAACCCCATATTAAAAATGGTTTAGTAAATTAACTATGATTTTAACTCTTTTAACCCTTCTTTAAATAAATTAATAATAAATGTCCTAATCTAATCCAAGTGGGCCTAAATGGTCATATTTTATTACTAAGTTTGTTTTTGGTCTAATTAAACTTTTCCAATAGAATTAGGACATGTGTTAGGGTAATAATAATATCATTTCTACCCTTAATTACCCTATTTACTTTTAACCGTGGTAAATAAAACTAAAAAGTTAGTATTCACCAAAAATTATTTTCATCTCATTGAACCACATTTTAGTCCTTGATATTAATCGTGTCTCTCGGATTTTCGAAATTCCACTCACAGAAGCAGTAAAATTATGTTTTATGAACAATTCAGTTTTTTTAACTACCACTTAGTGGTTTCACTATTCATCGAAAATTGAAAGTTTTCAGAAAAATACCAAAAATTAGGCCTAAGCTATATTTGATATTATGAACTCAAAAATGATGTCTATTTTACCAAATTCAAAACATATCAGTTGCATTAACTAATTTAAAAATTAATTCTCGTCGTCAAAACAAATAGCGTGTGTTTAAGAGATAATAACTATCAAAAGGTTGACACTAGTTTATAACTGGTTTAAATGTGAAATTATATACAATGAAAAACATTGTATTAATTTGTAAAAATATATTCTAAATATAATTTAAACCACTCAAATTAATAATTTATCACTATTAATTATTTCTATTAAAAAGTTGTTTTTAATTAAAATTTAGTAATTTTCACTATTCATCAGAATATGAAAGTTATCCGAAAAGTACCAAAATTTCACCCTAAGCTAATTTGGATATTCTGAATCCAAAAATGAAGTCCATTTTGAAAAATAGAATTTACAAAATTTCAAAAAGTGGTTATTACTATTCATAACGGCTAGTTTTAATAATATTTTAATAGCATATCCTTGTTTAGTAAAACTCGGTATTGCGTACTACACACGCTATCAAGGAAGGTCGTGATTGCATGTAATGAAAAGAAAGTCAATGATGCGTGTTGTGAAAGCTCCTTTTGGTGTAGCGTACAACACAAGACATTAATGAAATAAAAAAGAATATTTTTCATAAAATATCAGGGTGTTACATTCTACCCCCTTTAAAATGAATTTCGCCCTCGAAATTCGTCGGGGTTATAAATGGTATACTATTCGAAATTTTCGTTGATAAACCCACATCGTAAAAAGGAATACCAAAACATGACTTTAAAAACTAATGTATGAAATGTAACGATTACCCAAATAAACTAATCACTGGGTTTCCACATAGGTGAAAATATAGATATGGAAGAAAAATCTAACCATCATGTTCTGATAGAGAGTGGTAGAAAACATGTCTATGGAAAAGCCAACAATCACAAATCCATAAATTTGTGACCATCTAAGGTACCATCTGATTAATCAGATATAAGAGCACAAGGATGACATTTTTGGTTTTCAAGATCGTTTCCCTAAAATTGATGAAATTGGAATTAGAAGAAATACTTTCGTGATTTCGGTATAGTCTCACCGTTGGTCGTTCATTGGACAATTTCCACTTCATCTCTTAAAGAAATGAAGTTGAATTTGTCATTCGTGATGTGTTAGCAGATCATGTAATAGAATGATGGGTCATTCCATCTGTCTCAAACAAAAGGTTTGAAAAGTTATATGTTCATCTTATGGTTAGATTAATTGTATATGGTTCCAAAAATGAACTTATACTTCATATATCATACCTCTTAATAAAATAAAACTAGTTTCTACTAAACAGGGACTTCCTGTAGGACAGTGGTAGGCGATAAAGGCCAGTCGCATTTCGGTTGTGGGTTCGATTCCCACAGCCGTGTCCGATGCGATGGGCTGTCGCCCGTCCTGCAGGTTGTCCTTTTTCTAAAACTATATTACTATAACATCCCATCAACAATATCGAAAAAAAACTTCTATCCTTAAACAATACTAACTTATGTCCAACATAATCCATTCCAATCTTTAGGCTTACCCATAATACTGCAGTCCACTCTCGTAATATAGTGAAAACAATTACCAGAGATTTAATACCATCGTTGATCCCCATATATCATAAGATATTTCTTGTTGGTCATATTCTAAACATTCAAAGTCCTTAATCAAGTATTCTCTTGAATACCCATTAGACCTTAGTGAAAACATGAATGCAGTTAAACGTTAAGACTTTCCACATACCAAAATCCTCAAAATTCATTATAATCAAACCATGATATCACTTAGTCCTTATATCAGTCATGAGCTCATGAATACTGTTAAACATTTCATTTTCTCATTTTCCATTCATTATGCACATATCGTCTTATTTCCAAAAATATCTCAATCACATTGAATACCACATTAGACCAATACATAAATATTCCAATACTCCATGATACAACATTATTTTGGAATCCAATTACATAAACACTTAATCATTCCACCACATCGTTGTCATATTCAACATCGCCAATAGTGATCCCATGTGACTCCCCTTTATCCTTTGCCTTAAGTGGTTTCTCATGTCGATCATCACTAACCCTTGTATTAGGGCATTTATTAGCATAATGCCCCATTTCCTTGCACTTGAAGCATTGAAGTGTTGGTGGTGCGTTCTCTGTAGTGTTTTCTTTATTCACATCATTAGAAACCGTTTTTCCATTACTTAGACACTCAACTACTCGATGACCTTCTTTTCCACACTTAAAAACATTTTCTAGTCCCTTTAAGACAATCTCCACCATGCTTCCTTCCACACTTTGTGCATAAGGAAACATTCATCTTCTTTTCACCATAATTCTGAGATTTCTCCTTGATCTCCATCTTTCGTTTCGTGTCAAAACCATGAGATGGATATGTAACACCAACTTACATTTCTACCTTGATAGCACAACGCACAATTTCTTCATAGCTACTGAAGTCTCTTATAGCTAATTCCCTTCGAAGACTTGGTTTTAAGCCACTGAAAAATCGATCAACTTTACTTTCAGGTTGGATGATAATGCCAGATGCTTACCTTGCAAGTCTTGTAAAATTAGCTTCGTATATACCAACATATTCATCATCCTTCTGCTTCAGCTCAAGAAACTCCATTTCCATATTTGTTCGAAGAATACGAGGGAGGTACTTACTGAAAAACAAGTTCTTGAACTCGTCCCATTCCGTGGACTCAATTTCATCTCTTGGCCTCGTATTCTTGATAAGATTCCACCATTGATCAGCTTCACCTTCCAAACGATATACTGCTAAGATGACTTTATCATGTTCACAACATTGAAGAACTGAAAATATCTTTTCAGTGGCACTGATACATTGTTCAGCAACAAGTGCATCAGAAGACCCATTGAAAGAGGGTGGACGTTGCCTCATGAAGGACTCAATAGAATATTGTTCCCTTATATGTTCATTTGGAAGTCCAGATTGATTCATATCTTGTGTAAGTATAGAAATAAGATTTTGAACTCCATCTCCCATAACATTTGATTGTTCAGGAGGGCAATCATTGCATTGTCCATTTCATTGATCAAAACGGTTCCTTCGGGTTCCAGCCATCGTCTAAAACTAAAAAAGAATAGTGTGAGAGGCAAAAATCTTGCTAGGGAAAACAACATAATAAAGGGGGAGTACCTTCAATATCTAACATCTTAGGATTAATTCTATAATCGTTAGCATAATTATAGTACTATAACCTATACGTATACTTAACCATAGAGACATCCCTAGACACACCTTAGAAATATCTCTAGGGATCTCACTAAAGTTCTTGCATCCTAGTTTCCAAAGGTTGACTAAACCTTTCCTCTGATACCAACTGTAAAGACCCGGAGCCTGACGTACATGTACATTACATTAATTTTGCGGAATACATAGTACATTACAAAAACACACACACAAGGACCGTAATAGTTTAGTGTCTTTGGAAACTCAGAATATAGTCTTCTAATCGTGGTGAAATATCTTCAACATCTCCCATAAAGATCTTCTTTTTTTAACCTAAAACCTTTATTTATATCATGGGGAATGGAAAACATAAAAAGGTGAGCTCAAATGTTCAGTAAGGGTAAACAAAATAAATATCAATCACATCATATTCATAAGAACATAACATTTTGGAAATCTTAACCTGCAAAAGAGAGCATAATTTCATAACCTGGGATAAATCATGGCAGTCAAATGTAATAAAAATAATCATAACTTATAACATGAAACTTTGTGGCATTCACACTTAATCATAGAGAATCATTTCTTGTTAGTCAAGACTCATTTCCAAGACTATATTAGTGGACAAAGTCCCTTTCGGAATCGAGTAACCCTCGTTTCAGTCCTGTTTCACTAAACCGGTATAACCTACCATTCCAGCCATGTCTATCTCATGAGATATAAAATCTTTACCCAATGCATTGGAGGGAGATATAGGTCCCACCCATCTCATAATGATACCATTCTTATGTGTGCCACAAAATCATAAATCATACATCATTTCATAACCCATGTAGTAAAAATGGGATTCGTAAACATCGTGACATCATAAAACAATTCATATAAGATAAAGGAATTCATAAAAATAATTCCATCACAACATAACCAAAACAATGTAATAATAGGGATAGAAACAGAACCCTATGTTATCTTAGATGGAAAATAAATTTGTTAAAACACTTGAAATGAATTCTTGAGGAAAATATCCTTTCTTCTTCAAAATCAATTTCTTTTCACAAAACATCATGGAATTTAAAAAGAAAGAGATATTATTGAAAATAGTCATGAAATCTTTTGGAGGAAGCTTCATGAAAATAAGGCTTTATAAAACCGTAAAAATCTGTTCGTGCCGTATAAGTTAAAAAAACATTCTTCTCGTACTTTTGTCGGAAAAATCAAAAAGTTCCTCGTACGAAAACGACAAAAGATTCCTTTCATATATTTACAAAAAACTCACCGAAGGGTAAAATTGGATATAAAATATTGTAGAAGGATAGAAATAATATTACATATTGAGGGAACATGGATGTGGATGATAAAATACACCCCAGTAATTACCAAAGTAAAAACAATCTCGGATAAATGTGAGATTGTGATATTTCCCTTACCTTAGGTCTGATTTGCTTCGTAAGTGTCTGAACCACCTGTATAATGATTTAAATCATAATATTGACTTATTCCAGAATCATATTCATTGTTATTATATCATATATGGTCAACTTAGGACTTTATATTACCCTTTCTTTTGTAAATTCATGTTAAAGTACCGTTTTGGGTAAATTCGTCTCATTTGTCGTTCGTGTTTTTAACTTGTAATTATTAATATGATTACTTGGATCATGATTACTTATATCCAGAATGTAAAAAATGATTTATATATAATATATATTCAGAATATATATATATATATATAATATATCGATAAATGGAATGAAATACACTGTTCATGGACACGGTAGTCCGTACGTACGCATGAACGCTGTTTTTGTTTCCTTATTTAATTGAATTGAATTAAGTAGATGACATACATATAAATATACATAAATCCAGTATCATTATTATGTCATATATTTCATTAGTAATTATTATATATACTTTATAATCATTCATGAATGGTTAATCATTGAGAATGAATCTCATCGCGTCGTGGAGACGGTAGTCTGTACGTACGCACGAGCGATGATATCGTTCCCATGGTCGTGGAATTGTGTTTAAGTGTATGTATACTATTTCAGTATCAATATCACTTTATAATAATCATATATAGTTACTCATTACACCATTATACCCATCCAATTATGGTGGTGGCGGAAAATAGATTACACCGCGTAGAGACGGTATTCCGTACGTACGCACGCACGGTGATTTCCTTTTTCCGTAGGATGGATAGAAGGTTAATTAGAGTTGTTTCATATTTATAATAACATATAAGTATATAAGAAATATTTATGTTATTACTTTATCATGAAACAAATAAATAATAAGAAGTTGAAGATGAAAGAAATTGAAAAAGACCGGTAATGGATATTACCTCTTCTTTGAAACGCCTCTTTGAATCCTCCACATAGGGAACTAAGATTGATCTTTTAAGAAGACCAGGACCTCTAGGATTATTCTATGGAAGTGGAGAAGGGATTTTGGCAGGGGTTGGCCGAGCTTGAGTGCTCAAATTGGTGTGAGGAGGAGGGGGAGGAGGTGTCCTTTTATAAGGGAGGAGAGGGGCACCTTAGGAATATCTCAAAATATTATTTTATATTAAAGTCAAAATCGGTTTATAATGGATCCAAAGGGTCTTATTTAGAATCTAAAGTGGGTATGGGTGGAAATAATATCATCCAATAGGATTTAGACAAGTTTAGCTTATTATTTTAACCTTATCAATTAGATTTAACTCTAAGTTAAATAATTTAACTTTTACCTTGTCTTTTTGTTTTCTTACACTATATGGTTAATAAACTTACTATAACATGCCAAAAGAACCCCAAATTATTTATTATTAATATATATATATTTATATAAGTCATTTGGCCGAACCTTAGATTTTTAGGAATAAAATAACAATTAATAATATAATTTTTTTTTAAAAAACTATTTTGTGTCAATTTTGACACTATTTGACATATGGTTTTTGTGAAAGTCATAACAGAATTATATGTTCAAACCAAGTTGATTAAATCAACAATAATATATCATTGTAAAATAGAAAATTAGTGGAATTCATAAGAAGTCTCAAATTACATTTATTTTTGTGTTTATAACATCAATTATGTCAATATTTCATTAATAAGATAATTACTACATCATCATTGTGTCATAAATAAATTAAAATATTTAATGTCTAAAAATTAAAAATAAAATACCATTATGTAGGAAATATTTTTATCTTTCTCATGAATATTTATATTCGAATTTATCTTATGTATAAACCCATATTAATAATGTTTTAGTAAATAAACATTGATTTTAACTCTTTTAACCCTTCTTTAAATAAATTAATAATAAATGTCCTAATCTAATCCAAGTGGGCCTAAATGGTCATATTTTATTCCTAAATTTGTTTTTGGTCGAAATACACTTGTCCAATAGAATTAGGACATGTGTTAGGGTAATAATAATATCATTTCTACCCTTAATTACCCTATTTACTTTTAACCGTGGTAAATAAAACTAAAAAGTTACTATTCACCAAAAATTATTTTCATCTCATTGAACCACATTTTAGTCCATGATATTAACCGTGTCTCTTGGATTTTTTAAATTCCACTCACAGAAGCGGTAAAATTAAGTTTTATGAACAATTCAGTTTTTTTAACTACCACTTAGTGGTTTCACTATTCATCGAAAATTGAAAGTTTTCCGAAAAATACCAAAAATTAGGCCTAAGCTATATTTGATATTATGAACTCAAAAATGATGTCTATTTTACCAAATTAAAAACATATCAGTTGCATTAACTAATTTAAATATTAATTCTCGTCGTCAAATCAAATAGCGTGTTTTTAAGAGATAATAACTATCAAAAGATTGACAGTAGTTTATAACTGCTTTAAATGTGAAATTACATCCAATGACCAACATTGTATTAATTTGTAAAAATATATTCAAAATATACTTTAAAACCACTCAAATTAATAATTTATCACTATTAATTATTTCTATTAAAAAATTTGTTTTTAATTAAAATTTAGTAATTTTCCGTATTCATCAGAATATGAAAGTTATCCGAAAAGTACCAAAATTTCACCCTAAGCTAATTTCGATATTCCGAATCCAAAAATGAAGTCCATTTTGAAAAATAGAATTTACAAAATTTCAAAAAGTTGTTATTACTATTCATAACGGCTCGTTTTAATAATATTTTAATAGCATATCGTTGTTTAGTAAAACTCGGTATTGCGTACTACACACGCTATCAAAGAAGGTCGTGATTGCGTGTAATGAAAGGCAAGTCAAGGATGCGTGTTGTGCATGATCCTTTTGGTGTAGCGTACAACACAAGACATTAATGAAATTAAAAATAATATTTTTCATAAAATCTCGGGGTGTTACATATATAATCAATAGTGGTGTTCCAGGAAGCCTCACCACTTCTAAGATATATATTTTTTCAAGTTTATTTATTAATTAGTTTAGTCAAATGAAAATGAAGTGATAAGTATTTATATGATGGTAAAATGCCCCCTATATATCAATATTCCCATTTTATTTCTTTGTAATACTATTGATAATTTGATTTATAATCTGAATAATATTTCTTGATATTTTCCCAAAAATAGTGTTGTTGGTGTTCTCTATATATTTTCAAGTAATTGAGGTGGATAAATAAGGATGATCTAAAATAATAATTCAATATCTCTTTATTTATTTATATATTAGTTGGAACAAAATGTAATTCCACTGATTTTAAAACTCCTTCATCATTATCCATGAAAACATAGGTTTTCCCTTTCCTAAAGGCTCCAACCTTCATTTCTATCTCAACATAATCTCTTTGGGATTTCATAACATTTGGAACTAGTGGTGGATGAGAAATCATTTGACAAATGTAGAAACATATTTTTTCCTTATTGATTACCAAACCCATCTTCACATGTCCAATAATATCAGATCATTCTCAATAATCTTAATAGAATGTTATGTATAATCTCTTGTAATTAGACAATATGCCACATAAATTTCCATCAGCGTATGGTAGTAGATTGATAAATCAAAATCCTTTGTCATATCTAAAAATATTTTTTGTGATTTATGAGATCCTACTAATTTAATAAATATTTCAGGCTATATTGGTGTGAGGATATATATATATATATATATATATATATATATATATATATATGACACCTCTCTATCAATAGATAATGCATCAAAAAACATATTGTAAATATTACTATAAAGAAATAAAGATAATGCGTCCAATAATTATATACGTGAAACATCGACTATAATGAGTCCTATAATATCACATTTTAATTATTCACGAGAATACATCCCAATATTTTTTTTGATGTCTCAGTATAGAATGTACGACCTTCCATAATTGTGTGAATGGTGAGTATAGGATCTATGGTTAAATTCGTATTCAGATAGTCGAAGTTATCCTTAAAATAAAATGTTTAAACTTGATTCAATCCCTTTTCATTAATAATGGATTGTTAGGTTTATAATCTTGATAATTATCTATCAAATAACATATATTACCTTACTAATTTGGGGATTCTATGAATCTGCATCAGAGATTATGGTATATGTCAATCCTCAATCACCTTATTCATAGAAGGGTCTATAGATATCACCATACATCATATAATATTCCCCATGAATACTAATATCACTATCGAACACAAACATTTAATATAATGTATATTTATTCAAAGTCTTCAAGACAACATTTAAATGCTAATCACATTCCACTATAACATTGTAGAATAAAATAATATCATCTATAAATATTACTAATAAATTATCAAGGTAATCACTGCAGACTCTATTCATTATATCCATAAATATCATTGGGAGTATAAATGTAATGACTGTGAACTCATTGTCCCTTTAAACTCATTGAATGTAAATATTTTGAATTCCTCTTTATTTCCCATTAAGTAATTATATTTTACACTATGATACACATTAAATATATATTGATCTCCACATAAATGATCGAACTAGTACTCAATTCATATAAGATGATACATGTTCTTCTTTTATATATTTTTTATTCCACAATAATAAATATTGAGATTCTTAGACTTTTCCATCATCTTGATTAATAGAATTTGTGAACCACATGGTGATTCAATCATGTATATGAAACTCATGTCCTTATTTTCTTGTAATTACTTCATTAGTTTATCCAATTCAAAGGGGTCCATGCTACATGGGGTCATTGAAATTGGAATTGATCTACATATAAGTTCAACTTAGAACTCATCCAATCGGTCAATAGGATTACTACATAAATCTATGGGGAATACATTCGTATAATACCTTAATGTGTGAATATTATCAAAAAAATTTGTTCTCCTTTGATTCAATCATTTATTGGAAATATTTATTCTCAAAATGAAACAATATCAATGGATCTAATGAATATTTCAATTTGTTTTCATACTCATCCTTAAACTTGAACATAATCATAGTGTAACTCGGTATGTAGAAGTTGATTTCCTTCTCCATATAGTTTATGTGGGTTTTAGTAGAGAAAAATAGTTTATTCCACATTATACATAAAATTACACTAAAGTCATTATAGAAAGCTTCACTGGGAGATTCATCAATCATATAACAATGAAAGAATTATATTCATGATATACAATAATTTACCCATCAATAGTTTCCACCAATAAACAAACTTCTATGTTTTAATTTGGTGGTTGAAAATTTATAATTATATTACATGATATGAAGGTTTGAGTAGAACCAGATTCAAATAGAATGTTCATTATTCTTTAATAAACATATAGAATTCCAATCAACGCATAATTTCCATGATCCACCACTATAGTAGTAGTTGAATAATTCCACCCTTGATCTCTTGGACTTGGTGGTCGTTTCCATTATATTTTAAAACCACTAGAATAGTTTATTGGTATGAATAGTGTCCACATTCCATGTAGTAGAAACATTGTAAAGACAATATTATGATCAAGCTAGATTTTTTTTCATTGATCACATATATGGGATTCTTCTTCTTACTTCTATATGAAATATCTTCATGACCCCTCTCTCTACACATGAATCATTTACTGCTCCACTTGATAGAGTTTTCAAGATACTTATTTCCACATTTTTACCTGGAGAGATGATGGATTTTATTACCTATATGAGTTTTATATGGGGTTCCCCTAGAGTTAAACACCATTGTATAGTTATTATCTCCATTCTAATGGGACTAATAAAAATCAACCACTTTCATTTAAAATTCATGATAACATTAGACAACATATTTTCTGATGTTAAATTATCAAATATCAAAATCACTTAAGAGACTTCCTTGTATACCAGTACTGATGCTGTCCATTTTACATTCAATTTTAATGGTAAAAATGTACGTGTATCATAAAATCCATCTGATGGTTAACCCATAATATACAATTGGTATTTATTCCAATTTCATCAGTTTGAGGATCTACATATATATTTCATGATATAGTGTGTGAGGGAAATATTTAATGATAAATAAAATTTTAAATTTATCCCACAAAATATATTTTACATTATCAATGTGAATTTTATTCATGATAACTTTCTAAAAAACTGTCAATTGATCCCTCAATGTGGTAAAAAAATAATATCAACTTATATTTTTAAGAGAAATATAGGACATATAAAATCCTATCAATTGATATAATCAATTGTGAAGTGATTATTGGATAGAAGGATCCACACAATGATGGAGGTCTCTGATTCATAAATTGTTGTTGAAATACAAATTTCTCCCTCAAAGTAAGTTCTATTGAATTAAAATTATTATTCATAACATGAGATAGTTGTTCCCATAAATCAATGTAGTTATCAGCTCTTTCTCTCATAACGTTTATAATTTAATTGGAAATGTCATCAAATTTCATATGGACCATTTTCTTAACATGATTCCGCCAATATAAAATCATTCTCTAAAATAATGGCTAATTAGGAATGTGAAAATATTTATTAATACATATAGAAAATATAAACCATAAACATAGATAAAGTAACTCATATAATATGTTAAAAAACATCACTCCTAAATCGATATATATCAATATATGTTATAAAAGTAAATCATCCAATTAACATCTCTACCATAATTTATTTCGATAAAAAATATTTCCAAATCCATCCTAATGGTTTTGATAAGGGAATGTGAATTTAACTAAAAATATTCCAAAGGATTGGATATCCAAGAGTTAAATTCGCCATTTTTTCATGTAACATATCACCTTTTAGTAAATACACAACACTCCCACTTTGGAATTACTACCCAAAGGTACAAATATGTCAATACAAATATCCACTTGATAGTATCCATACAGAGTTGTAACTAGATGAAAAATCAGACAATCTCTACTTTTTATAAAATTATGATGCTCTTTTTTACAAATTAAAATCCCCTAGACTTATCTATAGTTTTCACTAATGTCATATAATCCTAATTCTTGAAGAACTAAACTTTACATTGATACCAACAAACAAAACCAATACTTGAAAAAATTTTCTTTCATAATTATAAATATATAATTTTAATAATTACATGGCGATGAACAGGAAGTCTAGTGTATTTGGAATAATTGGAATCAAAATACATTATAATAAAAATAAAACCATCATATTTATTTAAAACTCCATATAGTTATCATAACACCCTTATATATTCTTAAACTGCATGGGATATACTGGGGAACGAACATATATAAAAGGGGAAATATAAATACTATTAAAGTAGTAAGCATGTAAATAAATACTAATTTTTTATTGAGTAGGAATTACATGATATCATAAATTAGATGAATAAAATATTTATGAAATGGCTTACAAAATGATGCCATAATGTGTAGAATGTTGAAATTTCAAAAAATGATATCATAATCAAAATTCTAGTGGAACTCCAAAGACCATCATCATAAATTAATTTTTTTTCAATAGATTTTTATGTTCACTCCCTAATACATCACATAAATCTCGTGATATATACATCAGTACCCAATAGATTAGAGGGATATAAAATTATGGTCCGACCCTACACGTAAAATAAAATCATTCATATTAATTCCAAATGGGGAAAATAAGCCATAAATAAATAATATTCATGGTCAAAAACATGTTAAGGAAGTGGGATTCATAATTTGGATTCAAGGAATAACGACATGATACCATCAAAATAATTCCAAATTGGAAAAATGATTAAATCAATTTGATGTTCATTTTTCAAAATCAGACATAATTTTTGAAATAGCCTGAGATTTTAATTGTGAAATAGTATAATAAATAATGTGCATGGAATGAAGGAAAAATATTAAAATGGAATACAATAACAAAATATTTTATAATATATTTCCTTTAAATAAATTTCATCTCTTCTATAGCTTATGATGGCTAAAACACAAGTTATAAACAAAAACTGACACACTACTAATATATTATTTCATCTTGAAAATTATAACCTTGATATTTAATTTAATGGTATTTATATGAATTACTAAATTTTGAATGATATATGGTTTTCATGTTTTCATTGATTCTCTATTGAATATAATAAAAAATAAGATTAATTGAAATAAAAAAACTTTTATAAAAATAGGTATTTCTCAAATTGTTTTTTTATAACTTGAGCACATATATTAAAATATTTATTAACAATGATTTTAATTGTATTATTTAAATTTAACACAATTTTTTAAATATGTATAGAATAATTATATAAGGGTGATTGTTTTCATTTTTCAGAAAGGATTCATTTTACGATCAATAGTTAAAAATTATAGTATTTATTGAACTTGGATTTTATTTTAATTTATTTAATTGTATATTTTTTATATAAAATTATTTTGGATGTATATTTAGTACATCTATAATGTAATAAGAAAAATTATTGTCTAGTATAATTCATTTCAAATTGAATTTTGATATTAAAACTTTCTACTGATATGAGTATTTTTTATTTGGAAAACCATAGTTTCCTCACCTCTTCAGGTTTAATTTTAGAATAATGTTTCCAATTAATTGGTTTGAGTTTAATTTAAATTATTATATATTTGGAATCCTAAGAATTAATATGATTTAAATGTAATCTAATGGACCTCTCTGGTCCATAAATTTGTAAAAATGTGTTGTTAGAGGGGTTCTGTAAGGTCAAGTAGACTATGGGGTGCATTTGGTTGGACTTTTAAGGAAGACTAAAGGGTAGTATCTTTCACACGGGCTGCGCACAGTTTCTCTAAACCGTGCGGCCAAATCCTGTGAGGTTGGTTTTAGAGGCAGTGGCTAACGCACGGTTACTACACAGTTTGGCTGGCCGTGCAGACTAACCGTGTGAGGATTGTTTGGCGAGGCAGTAGCTAATGCACGGTTAGTGCACAGTTTGTCAAATCGTATGGATTAACTGTGCGGTCAATTAATCATAGATTCTAAAACTATTGATCTAACTTGTTTTTCTTCTAAATGGTTCGTTTAATCACCTAAGCGGCCATAACATGGGATTACCCTTACTTGAGGATATGAGAACCTCTCCTAAGCATTTTGGATGTGATCTGAAGTATTCTCATGGCGAATCGAAGCTATTTTCTTGAGGTATTTTATCTGTCTTGGCCTTTCTTGTTCTTTTTCTTAGATCCACATAGATATAATCCTCCTCTTCCCATGGTTTCTATGATCAATGCTCGTTATGGATAGATCTAAGTGTGTGGATGTCAATTATACTGAGCTTTGGTATTGATCTTGTTAGGAGGAGAGATCTAATGTGGGTTTTTGGAGAATCGACATGGGTTTCTTGAGCGTTCTTTAACCATCATGGTTTCTTCAAAAACCATTGAGAAAGGGATCATACCTTCGTCTCTTTCTCTTTTATGTATCTTGCGGGGTGTTTATCCACTTGTTTTCATGAGATACTATTGAACTAGTAAATAAAGATAATAATTGGTTAAATAATGGGTTTGGGGAAATTTTTATTAGTATTATTATTTTATTTCCACCAATGGTTATCCTTTGATTATGTTGTAAATTGAGTGGGCTTAGGCATATGGAAAATCCAAGTCGATTGGGGCCTTTTCTTACACAATTAAATGTTTCCCTATTTTTTTTTGAATTCTTTTGTGGATGGAATTTCCTAGAATGTAGAAAATTGTTTAATTATGAAAAGCTAGATGATTAAATGAATACCCGGAACCCTTGTATGATCACCCAGGTTAATCTAAAAGAAATAATGAATTTGTATGGGCTTGTTGGGGTATATTAATGTGAAGAGGTGTTTCGTGGGTTGTTGTGGAATGGGTGAGCAGTGGGGCTACAGTTGGATTGGTTATGGGTTGGCATGTATGATATAGTTGTGATAGGCCGAAAAGTTGTGGAAAATGGTATCAAAGGAATGATGATGTGGCATGGGTATTTTTTCCAAAGTGTTTGTGGTTATAGTGGTTGGCAGCTGGGCTTTTGGGATGGGATGTTCATATGAATTAAAATTGGATGAGTTAGATAATGAATTTTGGGACATTGTAGTTTATTAAATACGGAAAATCAATGTAATTGTTTGGATGATTAATGAAAATGTTGGTGTGTTTCTTGTGTTTTACCTAATGTTATTTATGGTTGGTAGAGATATGTTTTATGAATAGTTGATCTGGTTTGGTTGTTGTTAATTTCATGGTAGTTAATGAACTGATAAACAAAAACTATTGAAACATGAAAGGAATAATGGGGTTTGGGGCTGACTATTGTGTGCATTATTTCAAGGTAGCAATATTGGGGCATGTGCTCAGATCTTTTGTGTATAATCCTTAGGATGGGATGAGTGGTTGATATAATTATATAAATTTGTACAATTTATGTTTCATTACACACCCCACCAATGTTGAGCACTACATTCCGAACACCCGTGGGATGAGAGGTGAGATTCCCAAAATCCAAAGGATAGCTGGTAACCGTTTTTCCTTATGTTCCCTCTTCCAGGTTCTATTGCCTAGGATCCTTTGGGTAGGTTATGACAGATATTTCCAAGAGTGTTCAGTTTGAGGATGTGATGTATTCCCAATAGTCTTTGAGATGAGGTTGTGATGTGGTTCACAGTTTTTTTCAGGACGAGATGTGGTTATGGATGAGGATTGAGTGTCAGCGGGATACTATGAGCATCGTATTGCGAGGTTTTGGCACTAGTTCGAGCTTTGTTTGGATAGGATGCAACACTAGCTCATGAATACGGGGAAGCATCATATCATTAGGTGTGAGGTAATGGGCAGTTATCAGTGTTAAGGTGGTGCAGGGTAGACATACTTTGATAATATTTATATACTACTCTTTTGAGTTGCGATATTTGGTGAGTGCGGCTTGTATGTTTTGCTGGATAGATTCTGTGCTAGGCTTTGGTTCCTTTTGTTTTCTCACGGGGCATTAGGATGTCTCCCCACCTGTGCATGAGAGCTTTTTCTTTTCCTAATGAGAATACTTGTATGGTCACCCTATGTTTACATTCAGGTCATTAGGAGGACTTTTATGGAACGTCTCAGACCATGCTAGTTGGGAGTTGGAGTTTTGCTGGTTTCAGTTTTTTCTTTATTTTTGGTATCATACATGAGATATTTTCTTGTACCTATACATTTGTTTCTGTTTTTTATAAAACATGCATATGGGTTGGTTTTGGGATTATTTTCATTTACTTTTTACTTTTCTTTTTGGTGTTTGACTCATCTTATTTCTGATCTTATAAAATAAAAATGTTAATGCATACCATATTTATGAAAACTAGAACCCTTAGTTCTAGTCATCACTCCGGGGCCTACTGGAGGTGGGAATCTGGGGTCATTATCTCCCTTTCACCATTGCCAGCTCAGGAGGGGCATTTATGGTGGATGGGGTCGTGACAGAATGATATCAGAGGTAGGAGGTTGAGAGATGGGATAAAGTTTGAGTTATGCACAGTGAGGATTACATGGTAGGGAGGGCGATAGTGTCGGGTGATCTTGGAGTGTGAAATAGTCTTCGGAAGACTAGCTAGGACACAGGATTTTAGCGCACCCATGATCTAATGCAAGGACTATGGACCTACTGAACGACCTTGTGAGGCTACACTGATTTTAGGGTAGTGACCCTAGGAAAGGTGTGTGCATCATAAAGTCTTGTGTTCTTGTGTTTCCGGGGCATTATGGGGATTTAATGTGAATAAGGAGTCGATGAAAATTTAAGAACAATATTCTACACTACTCGGGTTTAGGCATTCCTTATTTACCTTTCAGCTATGGAACCTGGGAGACAACAACGAGTAGTGTGGGAAATCGAGGCCTAGGGGGTTGATTTGGCTGATCGATAGAGGGCTTACTGAGAGGAAGAGGATGATCAGTGGCAGAAGATACTTAATTAATTCAGTGGTAGACCCTCGGGATGTACGAGGGAGGAATCTATGACATGGAGATAGAGATATGGCTAGAGGAGCTGGTGATAGCTTTCCGCTTGATCCATGCTCTAGTGGAGTACTCGGTTCCTCGGGCTGTGAGCCAGATGTGGGGAGAGGCGGGTCAGTGGTGGAAGCTCTATCATGGGGAGAAGAGGGAGACTGAGGTTACCTGGGAAGATTTTGAGAGTTTGTTCTGGGAAGAATTCCCCTCTTCCACAATTAAGGCTAAGAAGATACATGAGCTACTCTCCCTACTGCAGGGGAGCATGTCAGTGAGAGAGTTGGGGATCATGTTCAAGGATCTCCTCCGTTTTCCTTTGGACCTTTTTCCAGATGAGGAGTCTTGGGAGAGACGTTTGGATGAGGCATTTCGTTCTCCTCCCATGTATATTGTTACCCCCTTCAGCCTGCTGACATACTTGGAGGACTAGAAGAAGGAAAAAGTGGTGGAGAGGATGCACACGCTGGGAGGTTTTTCATGAGAGGGAATCCAGTTGGTCTCATCGAAGGGGTAATCCGTCAGCATCAGGTCTCCATCTTCATGGCCCCATTGGTTCCAACCATTAGGTAATAGTCATCAGCAGTTTTAGTTCTGATCTCCATGTCATTTCCCTTTTCCTTCAGGCCCGGGACTAAGGTGTTTTACTTGTGGCAGCCATGGGCACCTTCGGAACCAGTGCTCGGACCTTGTATTTTACAGTGGAGTTGGACCAGTATATCACCTGCCTCATCCACAATAGTTTTCGGCTAGTCCCATCCAGCAGTAGCAGTAGGGGCAGCGAGATCCCGCTCCTTCGAGGGCATACATTGAAGGAGGAGGTTGACCTAAGGGCACTCCTCATGGACCTAATCCAGGGCATGGTCGGGGAGGTGGCTGAATGTCGAGAGGTAGAGGAGTTGGGTGTGGGCAGTTTCACGCCGCAGAGGCAGCGGTTCCCACAGGGCAATAAGGTGTTCGAGGTACAATCAACTTGTTTAGTTCCCTTTCCTATTCCTTGTTAGATTCATGAGCTTCACAATCCTTTGTTGCGCCCATTATATATTGGGCCTTGGGCCTAAACCTAGAGACACTTTCCGTACCCCTTGTTTTGAGTACACCAGTCGGAGGTCAGACTAGATTTTCTCCTATTTTCCGGGGATGTAGGTTGATGTTGTGTCCACACAAATCTAGTTGAGATATCCTTTTACAACAAATGCATCCATATGACTTCAATCTAGGCATCGACTTGCTGTTCTCGGTGTATGCTGTCATTGATTGTTTATAAAAAACGATTTTGTTTTCAGGAGTGAGGGCTGACATGTGACTTTCATCGGTGATCACGGTTAGCAGGAGGGTAGCCAACAAGGGGAACTATTTTTTCCTCGTTAGTTAGGCTATCCATTGAGTCGGCAGATATGGAAATGTTATAAGTATCTGAGATCATCAGCGAGTTCGTGGTTAGCTTCGCTGAGGAGGTGGTGACAGTACCCACTCGACAGGACATTGAGTTCAGAATAGAATTAAAACCTGGTGACCATCCGATTTCAATGGCCCCCTTTCGGATGGAACCTTTGGCGATACAGGAGTGGTGGATTCAGATTGACGATCTAATGAAGAAGGGATTTGTTCGACCGAGTCCATCACCAGGGGGTGCTCCAGTCTTCTTCACAGTGAAGGAAGATGGTGGTATAAGGATATGAATAGACTACCAGAGACTAAACCAGGTTTCATTCAAGAACTGTTACCCCCTCTAAAGGATAGGTGATCCCTTTGACCAGCTGAGGGGAGAAGGTTGGTTCTCTAAGATCGATATATGGCCTGGATATCACCAGTTGAGGGTGAAGGAGAGTGGCATCTTGAAGACTGACTTCATGTGCATATTTGGGCGCATTGAATTTGTGGTCATGTCTTTTGTGTAAAAAATTCACCAGCTATGTTCATGGAACTCATGAACTCCATCAATCGGAAATAACTAGATCAATTCGTAGTCATCTTCATCAATGACATCTTGATCTACTAAAGATCATAGGAGGATCATTTTGGGCACCTTAGAACGGTTTTAGATGTCCTCCGATAACACCAACTTTAGGGGAAGTTGTCCAAATGCATATTTTTGGACTCGAGATGTAAGCTTCCATGGACCCATGGTGTCCGAGCAGGGAATTGCGGTGGACCCATCAAAGGTCAAGGTATTTGTTTTTTGGGAAGCGCCAACGAATGTGGAAGAAGATCATAGTTTCCTTGGACTATCAGGCTACTACGGGAGGTTCATGCCCAACATCTCTTGAGTTGCAGCACCACTGACTGCCTTGACAAAGAATTATCAAGATTTCGTGTGGGATGATAAATGTGGGGTAGCCATTAGTTATCTAATGGGAATGGGGGTTAGTGACCCATGGTTTAGATTACCAGAGGAGGGAGAAACATTTGAGGTATTTTGTGATGCCTCTGGATAAGGATTGTGGTGCATGATGATGCAACGACAAGGGGTGATCTCATATGGGTCTAGGATGTTACATCCTCATGAATGTGACTATTCAACCCACGATCTACAGCTTGTGGCAGTTGTGTTCGTACTGAAGTTGTGGCGGCATTACCTCATCAAGGATCACATCGTGGTCTTCACAAATCACAAGATTTTGATGTATATATTCTCCCAGTGGGACCTGAATTTGCGGAAGCAAAGGTGGATAGAGTTCCTCCAGTACTAAGACTTCAAAATATCCTACACTAATGGCAAAGGAAATTTTGTGGTTGACACATTGATTATGAGGAAGGACGCGGTTTGAAATTTGGTAGAGGTCTGGAAGGTGATTGAAGAATTGGTTTCACTACACCTCAATGTGTGGGAAGATGGTGGTAGAGTTCATCTGTTTCAGATAACAGTGCAGTCCTCCCTACTATGGTAGGTGGAGGAGTCTTAGTGGGGAGACATAAAGAGTGAAGTGATGCACGGTCGGGATAGCTAGGGAAATGCTCCGGAAGGATGTTCGAAGGATGGTCTAAATGAGATTCTTTTCTGGGGGAAGTATTTTGTTCTAGAGGAAATGTGTGATTGATTTCTTGGTGATTTTCACAACTCACCCATGGCAGTAAACTTGGGAGCTTCCAAGATGTACCAGGGCTTGAGAGGGTAGTTCTGGTGCCCTGGGGTAAAATGGGAAGTAGCAGAGTTCGTAGCAATGTGAATTGTGTGTTAGCAGGTGAAAGTTGAACACCGCGTCCTAGTAGGTCTATTACAACCTTTAGATGTCCCAGAGTGGAAGTGGGATAACATCTCGATGGAATTCCTCATGGGTGCTACCCAGAGTTCAAGGGGGATTGTGACACAATCTGGGTAGTGGTGGACCGGCTGACAAAATCAGACCAGTTCCTAGAAATCAAGGAGTCATGTATGGTTGAGGCCCTAGCTCAGTGGTATGTGAATGAGGTGGTGCAGTGTCACAAAGTTATGAGATCTATAATCTCTGACCAGGATACCCAGTTTACCTCATGGGTTGGGAGAGGATTTCAACATGTTTTTGGCACCCGGTTATGCCTCAGCACTACTTTCCTCCCCTAGACAGATGGGAAGACAAATCACCCCATCCAATCATTGGTTGATATTATACGAGCATGTGTTTTGGGCCTTGGAGTGTCATGGGTATAACAATTTCATCTGATAGGGTTCTCATACAACAACATCTATCAGTCTACCATTGGAATGGCTCATTTCGAAGATTTGTACGGGAGGCTAAGCCGCTCACCCATATGTTGGACAGAGGTCAGAGTAGTAGGTTTTCATGGCACGAAGGTGGTGTAGAGCACAAATAAGAAGGTTCAGCTTATACGAGATAGGATGAAGTCATCTCAGGACCGACAGAAGTCATACGCTGTTAATAGGATGAGACCCTTGGATTTCGAGGTTAGGGGCCACGTGTTGTTGAAGGTCTCTCCCCAGCGTGGGCAGCGATGATTCTGAAAGGGAAGAAAATTTTCTTCTTGGTTGATCAGGCCCTTCGAGGTGTTGCGTTGGGTCGGCGAGGTGGCTTATGAACTAGCATTGTTTCTACAACTACAAAGGGTGCACAACGTCTTCCATGTGTCTCATCTCCGTCGGTACCTGCACGATGATTCACACATCATTGACTGGGAAGAGGTAGATATTAGGGATGATGCAACGTTCGTAGAGTGACCCATGATGATTGAATGTCCATAAAAGAAGGTGATTCATGGAAGAACCATTTCGCTGGTTTGTGTGCTATGAAGGCTTGGTGGGCTTGAATGGAGTACCTGGGAACATGAAGCACATATCTGTGCCCAGTACCCAAACTTATTTTTGAGTTTTATCTTGTATTGTTTCATTACTGTTTACGATTTAATGCATGATCTAGTAAACATTGAAATTTGGGTAGGGGAGGACCATATCCCTAGTTAAGACGCATTAAATTGGATGCACCTAAACCCGTACAGGTGAGTCAGTGCTGCCCAAAGCGAATAGTTTATTAACATGGAGGAATGAAAATCCATCACCCACATTACCAGATTGTTTAATATTTTTCCTTGCACGGTTTCATGGGAGAGAGGAGCGATATGTTTGTGGTTGTTCAGGAGATAAGTGAGGAAGGGGAAATTCCTTGGTAATAAGGAGCTTTTCTCCTGAGGGGTATCTTTTTAGGGTGGGTTGTTCTAACCCCTCTCCTTTCTTTAGGTGGGTTTTGGATTCTAGAAGATGAGAATGTTTTGAGAGGTATTTGATGTAATGGTCGGGACCTCTCTAGTACATTTCATTGAGAAAATGTGTTGATAGTGGTTTTCTAGAAGGTCATGGTGACATTGGGGTATGTTTGGGTGGAATTTTAAGGATGACTAAAGGGAAATAGCTTTTACATGGGCTCCGCACGATTTGACTAAACCTTGCAGCCAAACCGTGTGAGGTTGGTGTTAGTGGAAGTGGATTACACACTTTTAGAGCATGGTTTGGATAACCTTGAGGACTAAACATGTGAGGAGTGTTTGGCGTGATAGTAGCTAAAACATAGTTAGCGCACGGTTTGTCTAACCGTGAAGACTAATCGTGCAGGCACTTAATCTTAGATCCTAAAATTGTGAATCTAACTTGTTTTGATTATAAATGGTTATTTTAATCCCCTAAGAAGCCATAACACGGGATTACCCTTCCTTGAGGATAGGAGAACATCTACCAAGAATTTTAGAAGTGATCTGAAGTCTTCTCTTAGTGAATCGAAGCTGATTTCTTGATGAATGTGATCATTTATGATCGTTATAGTTCAGTTTCATAGATCCACATGGAAATAATCATACTCTTCCCTCAGTTTCTTAGATCTACACCCGATATTGGTAGATATATGTGTGTAGATGAAAATTATGGTGAGCTTTGGTATTGATCTTTCTAGGAGGTGAGATCTAAGGGGGGTTTTGGGTGAATCGACCCGGGTTTCTTTATCATTCTTTAACCATCATGGTAACGTCAAAAACCATTGAGTTAGGGATCATACCTTCATCTTTCTCTATTTTTTTCAACTTGTGGGGTGGTTATCCTCTTGTTTTCGTGAGATACGATTGAACTGGTAAATAAAGATAATAACTGTTTAATGAACGGGTATGGCGATTTTTTTGGTATTGTTTTTTTATTTCATGCAATGCTTATCCTTTGATAAAGTAGTGAACTCAATGGGATTATGCGTACTGAATGTCACGGTCTTTGAGGTCTTATTATTGCGCAATTAAATGTTTCCCTATTTTTATGGATTGTTTTGTTGATGGAATTTCATAGAATGTGGAATTTGGTTACCTATGAAAAGCTGTATGATTAAATGAATACATAGAAACCTTTTATGATCACCTTGGTTAAAAGAAATTAAAGAATGAATTTGGAGGTCCTGATTGGTGTTTATTTGTGTGAAGGGATGTTTCATGGGTTTTCGTGCAATGGGTGAGCAGTGGGGCTGCTGTTGGATTGGTTGTGGGTTGGTGTGTATGATATGGTTGTGATGGGTAGTGGAGCTGTGGAAAATGGTATCAAAGAAAAAATGATGTGGTACAGGTATTTTTCTAATGTGTTTGTGGTTTTAGTGGATGGTAGAAGGGCTGCAAGGATGGCTTGTGCATATGAATAAAAATTGGAAGATTTGGATAATGAATTGTGGGACATGGTAGTTGATTAAATATGGAAAATCAATGGATTTTTTGCTGATAAAAGAAAATGGTGTTGTGTTTCTTGTGTTTTCCCTAACTTTATTTTTGGTTGGCAGCGATATGTTTTATGAACATTTGATCTGGTTTGGTTGTTTTTAGATTCTTGGTAGTTAAGAATCTAATAAACTAAATCTATTGAAACATAAAAACCTTAATGGGGTTTGGGGATGACTATTGTGTTCATAGTTTTGTGGTAGCAGTGTCGACGCATCTGCTAAGATATTTTGTATAGAAGCCTTTGGATGGGATGAGTGGTTGATATAAATATATAAATATGAACATTTTATGTTTAATTACGCACCCCACACATTTGGAGAACTACATGCCGATCACTCATGGGACGGGGGGTGATATTCCCAATATCCAAAGGATGGATGGTTAATGTTTATCTCTGTGCTCCCTGTTCCAGGTTCTATAACACAAGATCCTTCGAAAAGGTTATGACAAATATTTCACAAGAGTCTTTGGGATGAGGATGTGATGGGTTCCCAAGATTCTTCAGGATGAGGATGTGATGTGGTTCATAGGTGTATTCAGGATGAGATGTGGTTATGGTCGATGATTGAGTACCGGCGGGATACTGTGAGCTTTGTATGGCCAGGCTGCGGAACTAGCTCAAGCTTCGTATGGCCTGGTTGCGGAACTAGCTCTTGATGTGGGGGGAGCATCAGAATGTTAGGCATGAGGGCTTGGGTAGTAATTAGTGCGAAGTGGTGTGGGGTACCCATTCATTGATAATATATCTATACCACTCTATTAAATTATGATATTTGGAGAGTGTGGCTTGTATGATTGGGCAGATAGATTCCTTGCTAGGATTTGGTTCCTTCTGTTTTCTCATGGGGCATTAGGATGTCTCCCCACCTATGAATGAGAGATTTTGGTTTCCTACTGAGTATACCTATATGCAAACCCTACGTTTACTTTCAGTTCTTCAAGAGGACTTCAGGGACTATGCAGGATCATTCTAGTTTGGCATGGGAGTTTTGCTGGTTGCAGTTTTTGTTTTCTTTTTGGTATTGTACTTGGGAGATTTTCTTGTACCTGTACTTTTGTTTTAGTTTTGTATAAAACATGCATATTGGTAGGTTTTGGGTTTATTTTCATTTACTTGTTCATTTTTTTGGTGTTTGACTCATATTATTTCGGTCTTAAATAATAAAAAGGGTAATGCCTCCCATATTTATGAAAACTCATACACTTGGTACTATTTGGCTCTCTGGGGCCTACTGGAGGCGGGACATGAGGGACATTATCTCACTTTCACCATTAACATATTAGGAGGGGCATATTTTGTGGAAGGGGGTTGTGAAAATAACATTGTCACCATAATTTTTCACTTGATGAATAGTAAAAATAGTGAAAATAAATTACAATGGTTTGTGTTAAAATGAGTTAACTATGGGGTTAAACTACAATTATTGCGGTTCAATTTACCTAAAACTTGTAAAATTCTCATTACATAAATATATATTTTCCCCAATAACATTTACCCATTTTTTAAGAAGTTACTAGGACACTATTTTCTAAATGTGACCTATATTATAATTTATTAAAAGAAAATTTTAAAATGTCACCATATTCCTTTTAATTGTCAATTGTATGATAATATAAGAAAAAAATAAAGACCTCAATGAATATCAGTGGTAATTATCAACATAATTAAATTAATTTCATGAGGATTATTTAATTTTAAATTTTATAAATTATATAATCACTTTAAATGCATAAGATTCACAAATGTAGTAATTTTTTAATTAATAGAAAAATAGAATAATTGATACTAAAAATATAAAATGTAAAATAAATGTAATGAATTTTTATGATCTTGTATTTTTAACATAAATATTTATTTTTATATAGTTTTTTTACAAAATATATTTCTATTAAATTTATTTCTTCTAATTTATTTAAATCTTATTTAAATTAATAATGTCAAAATTGATATTAATATTATTTTATAATAAATGATATTTATCTAAATGATTTAAAATAACTAAAAATAAAATCATTATCAAAGTACTTGTTTAATGGTAAAAAACAATATATATGGACTATTCATAGAAAAATATTTGTTTTACTACTAATATATTTAACTCTAAAAGTACGAACATGTTTACATCATTTAAGGTTAAAATTATGTTTTTGTAGGTTGCATGCACATGACATAAAATTAATTTTCAACACACATATGAATTTTCATTTATAAATTATATTTACTATTTATAATAGGTGTTTTAGTATTAAATAATATTTTTCATTTAATTTTCCTATTAAATCATAAATTTTTTATGTTACACAGATATGTTACAAAAATGTAAAAATAAATATTAAAAGTAAAGAAATGGATAATTTCATGAAAACTGTGAGAAAAATGTGTTTTTATTGAAGAAAATTTAGTACATTTATATTATCATAAATAAACTATAGACTCATTTAATTAATTTTTTCCTACAACCTACTCTCTCCATGAAGTAATGTGATTCATATTCCATGTCCAAATTTGGAGAATAGTTATAAGGATGCATATATTGAGGAACTTGTTTTTATATTGCTAATATAATTAATTTTTTTAAAGAACAATATCTTATACAAGATTCAAATCCTTCATAATAAAACAAAACTGAGAGAACAAGATAATTTACTCTTAAAGCACAGATTAAAATGAAATATTACTAACATACATGTGGTAAAATGTTATATGATTGAATCTATGTTTTGATATATATTTTTACGGTTATTTTTATTGATATATAATAATAAAAATTTAGTATACATGATTTTTGGGAACATACTATGTGAGTCAAACTAGAGGTCATGGTCTCTTCTCTCCATTTTACTTTTGTGAAATGTATTCTATATTCACCACATAAATATTTTTTATTGTTTATATAATTCAATATTGATATGATATATCATGAATATATTAAAATTAATGTTATTTAATTTTTAATTTGTTTTTATTCCTTCGATTGGAATTATGATTCAAACAGTAGAAAAATAGAAGGTTTGTATTCAATAATATCATCATTATTCAGAATTATTTATGTTTATGTACTCCTAAGTTGAATTATTGGTTTTTATAATCATACAAAAATATTTACATATTGGATAGTAACACATGATATTTTTATGTTTTAGTAATTTTTCCCCCTGTTTTTACATTAAATGATATAAATTTTTTTATGAAATTTAAACATTATTTATCTTCTCAAAAGAAAATTATTTTTCTTCCAAATCCATTTTTTCTATAATTATTTTCCAAAATATTTCTAAAGTCAAACTAAATATTTATTAAAATAATTAATATTTTCCATCTTTTAACAAATAATTTTTAATGTAATATTCATTTCATTTAACAAACAATGCACATTTTTCGTTTATATGAAATGTGAAATAAATGTTTTGTTTAAACATATATGACATGAAAAAATTATGTCCGTCATGAGAAATCAATGTTTTAAAGACCCATTTATTTATTTCAATTTTTATTTTCAATGAAATTTTTTTTTGAACTTGTAGTTTTAAAATTTTATTTCCTAAATGGGAAGGTTATTTTTCTCAGGAATATTTTTATAGTTCTTTTCATAGTATTTATATTCATCAATGACATCAACCCATTTTTGTACTAATGGTCCAATTAAGATATGATTTATTTGTTCCATTATTATTATATATTTGGTTATTTTATGATTTTTTTTAAGGATGTCAAATTTTATTATCATTAACCATATTACTCTTGATGGTTTATGATTATGTTTACTTCGTTGGGATGTGTGTTGAAATTTCAGAAGATAATTTTTCAATATGTTTTTTATTTCGATTATGTTTAATCCCTTTCTTATGAGAAATTAATAAGACTTATTAGGTGATAGTTGGGTGTATGTTCTATCTTTCCCCATGATGAATTGATATATCTAATAAAGAAATTTAGTTTTAATGATTTAATGGATTTTTACACATAGTTTTATAAATTATTGTGAATGGGCTTAACAATATGATTCATATTATCATTATTATGTCTTCCCTAATTTTGAGATCAGACATTAATTTCTATGTGATTATTAAATTAGTTAGAATATACATTGTAATTTTCAGCCTCATGTGATTATTTATATGGATTTATTTGATCATAAATTAACTTCTCTGTGATTTTATCATTTTACTATTTAAATTGAATGTGTTTCAATTATTTACCATTCCATAATGAATAGTATTATTTATTTATAATTTCTTATACTATAATCAAACACATACTGAATATCTGATCTCACCAATTTATTTTGTTTTATTTTTCTTAGTGTACTAGGTGTTTTTTTATATACTGCGCTATGCCAAGGGGAAAAACTGTTTTCTACAATAAAACATATTTTTAGATTTACATTTTCTATTGTATATGAATTTTAAGTTTGTATCTTGTTTAATTAGAATAATAAACTATTTGGCCCTTCTAGATGTGATTCCTTGTTTATAATTCCAATGTAAAAAAATAGAAAATAGAAGTAGACTACTAGGGTTGGATAATTTATAGTTTATATTTGTGGAATTTTAATTAAAACATTGGGAACAGGAATTAGGAAAACATAGATTGGAGAATATAACCCAATAATGGCCATTAGGGATTACTATATAATACCATGAATATTTTTTATTATGGTATAAATTATGTTTTTTTCTTGTAATATTACCTTATCTGTATACTACAAGTGGTAATAGCTCTAAAAACAAATTCAGCTAGGGGTGATAAATCAAAAAAAGGGTATTTGGTTTGATATGAGTGTGACATGGAACATGATAGCATGCCTTACTACGCACCTTCTTTGTCACTCTTAGTGGATTTAAATTGGTTAATTCATATTGTATTTTAGAAACTATCATTTATGTCATTAAAATGTTTCACTGATTGGGAACATTACAAAAGAAACATTGTTTACAATTTTGAGATATGAAAATTAGAAAATTTTGAATATATGATGAGTGATTAAATCATTTATTTATTATAATTTATTTTTCTTAATTTTATGATCTCATAAATAGTATTAAATTTTATAAAAAAATTATTAGAATAAGGAATTATACTGATATCATTGAATGTAAACTTAAGAGTAAGAGTTATCATTTATTTGATTGCATTATGTCAATAATCCTAAGCGAACTAGTTTCCCAAAAATTATCAGCATTATAGAAAAGAGTATCATGTGATATCAAGAAATAGAATGATTTATCCAATTATTAGGGATTATAAGGAATGTATGGGAATGATATTATGACAAGGAAAAACATGAATATGGTGTAGAAGGAATTGAAGAATTTCCCCATTTTATAATTATGTAAAGAGACACCCTCGTAATTCCTTGAAGGGAATGTTATTTTGGTATATATGTGATGAGAATGTACATAATGGTCATGATTTCAAGTATACAAAAGAAATGTTCTATTTTCAGTTTTTCAACTATAAGGAGAAATTTTACCTTGAAAACATAATCCTTATGCTTCAAGAGAATATACCCTAGATGAATCCAAGGAAAAATGGTCAGGAATATGATATTACTATAGCTCATGTGGAATGATGAATTTGATTATTTATTTTGAGTGAAAAATTAGGTTTTGCGATAAATTATACAATGAAATTATAGTTATACCAATTAATAAATGAATGAGGTGTATACTATAGTAATTTTTCATTAACGATTTGATATCATATGTTAAATAGTACCAATGACCAGAAAATGTTATTTTGTGGTAGGTTGAAATTCATGGAAAAAATTTGTTGGTAGATAATAAATATTAATATTCGATCTATGTTTAGTTAATAATGATAATTTAATGACTATTGGGTAGAATTGGTTGACTTTAAATTGAACAATTATTTGTTGTTTTATCTCATCACTGTTCAAGTTTACTGTATATTTATTTTTTTAGAACATATTCAAAAACCTCATATGATTTTATAAGAATGCATGCCTTTTGGTGACCAAGGTATTCAAATATTTTTAATGTGATGTAAAGATAAACTTTATGTTTTCTAGGGAATATAATGATGACTTAGTGACCCTCCTTAAACTCTTTGGACATTAAATTTGGTCACACATATATCATACGAGTGCTATATTTTATAACTTATGAAATGTAATATGTTGAATTTTTTGAGTTACTATTGTTGTATTAAATATTAATTTATTATATTTAAAAACCTGTACTAGACACGGTGGTTTTGGATATTATGTAGGGATATGAGGAATAAAGTTTTATTCTTATATCTGATATAATAATATGTTAAATATAAATTATAGTGCTTAAGGATTAAATTTCATACTAGATATTCATTTCGTAGAGTAATAGATAAATTAAAAATTTATATAATTCCTTTCAAAGGAATAAATTCAACCTACGAAATCTAAATATATAACGTAAGTATATTTTCTTACCTTTTAAGTGAATATGTTAAAGGGTTTCTTCCCCTCTAATAATAGGGTCTTGAAATTAATATTTTGTCCAATAATATTCATTTAAAACTAATCAAGTGGTCTCTTAGATAATTGAAGATGTATGGATTTTTGGGCATTAAATTTTTTATATCATACTATTTCTAGTGATCAATAAACTCTATCACTCTCTATAATTATTTAATCTTTTTTTATTCTAAGATGAAATCATCACATTCAACCAATGATATCCTATTTAGAAACCTAGTATGATTTATTCAAGATTATCAGAAAACATAAATTATTATATTATCATTGGTTAGTTTTATTAACCGTTTTTTATGATGTGGTGTTTCATGAATGGTACATTCAATTTAAAAACCTTGATTATTGAGATTACGATCAAATTGTGAGGATGTAATTTGTTTATGTGGGAGGAATGTAACAAGAAATGGTTTTAAAAGAAAAAAATTATGTGTTGTAGTGAATATAACATGGATGAAATATATAATAAGTGAATATAACACCCTTACACTTTTAAATTTTTATTTTAAATATAGTCACTCTCTTTTGTATACTGCAATGCATGCTATAGTGAGTTCAATTTTATCATGATAATCTATACAAATTTAATTTAAACCTAAAAATTATAACCTATTTAATATATTTTATGATATTAATATGAATAGAAAAATTTCATATTTTTTTTTCAAATTATCCTTTTTTATCTTCTGAATGGAATTTAAAATAATAATAATTTGTATGAAAACAAAATATTTTCTGATAACTGTTATTTTATTAAAGGTTTTTTATCATTCCTTGCATGTATTTTATAAAAATTATTTTTTACACATATAGAAAATATGTTTGAAAAATGAACTTACTTTTTGATATGAACATTTTAAAATAATATTCTGATGAAATTTGTAGATTTTTTTGAATAGCTTTATTTTTTGATAAATAATGTGAAATTCTAGTTTTTATTATAAAATTTAATTTTTGTACCATTAACTTAAAGGTCTAATATTGATTTAAAATATTTTTAACAATATATTAGTAAAATATTATTATTATAAAACCAATATATGTTAGTGGAATTAGATTTATATTGATTTTTTATATTAGAAAATTAAATACTTTTTAGAATTTTTCTTTTTATAAAATGATTTTCGCCAAGTATTTAAGTTTAATTTTAAATTAAAATATTATAATTATGTGAGTTGAATTTGAAAAAATTATTCAATATTTTGAACAATAATTATTAATATTACATAATAATTTCAACATTATTTCTCATATTGAATACTAAAATCAGAAATATTCAATTGTCATTGTTATGGTTAAAAGGAGTTTAACACGTGGTTAAACAGCATTGATAAGGGTTAATATGACCTAACTATTTATATAACCATATTTAGTGACCATATTTATATCCTTATATCATTTTGATATATTGTTATTAGTTTTTAGGATAATTTTCCATTAAAATTACCTTTGTAATAAAAATATTAATGTAAATGATAAAATGTCACCCTCTTGCGTTAAAATTTCAATTATTTGTTCACGTAGATAAAAAAGAAAAAAAGAGTGAATATAGAAGGTAATTTTATGAATAATTGAAATAACTTAATATGTGTAAATTATTTTTAATATTTATTTATTATATAATAACATCAAATACATATGAAATACATATGTAGTTAATATATGAATAGGAAAATAAAATATATCATACAAAAATACTAAAAGTTAAATAAATTGATGAAATTATTATATTAAATTAATTATATAAATAAATAATTCATATAATATTTGAGTGAAAATAATATATTTGATTTTTGGAATTTAGTTCATGTTGATTAATTTCCAATTGAATATAAAATGTTAAAATTGAAATTAATTTTATTTTATAAGAAACAATTTTTTATATATAGATTTAAAATTTATAAAAATAATATATTAGGAAAAATGATTTTTAAATGATTCAAAATCAGATCTATGATCTATTAAGTTACCAATTGTTCATTTATAGTGATGATAATTACACATTTACATTAACAACATTTTTTCGTAGTTATATTTTGAGAAGTATTTCTACACATTACATGTGCTCGTGTTAAGTTAAATTTTCAACACACATAGCATATTAATTTGATAAATTGGGCTTAATATGTATCATCAATTGTTAAATATAATCTAATAAGGATAATATTTTTTAAAACCAATAGAGAAATTTCAAATTACAAAAATAGTAGCTACTGTAGTGAAAAACTAAAAGGTAAAAATTAAGAAAACATAGAAATTAAGAATAAATAAGTTTGAAGCATTTTTTTGGTGTTGTTAAGGTGTGATAAACAATATTAATATTAAATTTCCTTAATTCTCATATTTTCTAAAACATTTTTTGTGGTTGAATTAAAATTATTGATTGATTTTGGCTATTAACAAACATTACACACCTCATTTAGAAAAGGACACTCACTCTCATCACTTATTTAAAAAATTCAATTAATTTGGAATGACCAAAAATATTAAAAATTTCTATTAAAAATTCTCAAAATAAAATATGTTGGTTTTCATATTTCCAAAACACCATCCTTATGGGTTATATAATATGATAATCTCACCTGTGTGTATGGCAGACCATAACTTCCTGAAGCTATGTAATTCAAATTTCAAATTTCCTTTACATATAAGGTAATAAATATAAATTTAATGAATATTTTTAATTTATATAAATATATATGTATATATATGTATGTATTATTTAAAATTTATATCACACACTTCGTTACATATTCACCTTTTAATGGAATGACATCATCACTCATGTGCACGTACGACATATCGTCTCCACGAAGCGATATGATTCACATTCTCTGTCTAAAAGGTATGGAATGATTATAAACATGTATCTAATCAAAAAATATCTATTTATAACAATAATATAATTCTGTTTAATATGTAAATATTTTCTATAAACAATATGTAGAAATTTTGTGACAAAAGACACGTGAGAAATTAAAAAATTTTACGGACAAAATAATGAAAATATTGAAATATTACAAACAAATGATTGGAGAAATGTTATAATATAATTATAAATTTTATTTTATATATTTCCTTATTTTTTTTTATTATATTTATAAAAAAATGATATTTTTTTATTATGGGTTTTTGGAATATAAAAATTTATTTGAACACGAGTTAAGAGTTTTTCATCTCACTTTTACTTCCATGAGGCATATTATTTATTCACCACTGAGTTTTTCTATGTATTTTATATAATTATATTTTGATATTATATATCATTAAAAAATTTCAATTAATTATTATAACGTTTCTTATGATTTTATTTATTTCATATGGATTATCAATCCAATATTTCAAAAATGGTAAGGGTATATGTCCCAATTTCATTAATATTCATGATGGTTTATGTCTACAACTCCCACAGAGTAATTATTTTTTATTTCTAAATTAAAACAAATATATTTTCATATCATGTGGTCATTAATTAAATATTCATGTACTATTTCCACTTTTACTCTAAATAATATATAAAATGATTGAAATTTTTTTTATGTAAATGGAAACATTATTTTTCTTTTTTGCAGAATATTTGGTTTCCTCTAAATTCATAATTTCTAAAAACATATTCAAATATATATTAATCATTATGAAAATATTTTTTAATAAATATTTTTCTAATTTTTTAATATTTAGAAAATAAATATAAATAGAATCTTCATGATGTTTTCAATACAAAGCCTACATGGATTTTACGAAAAATACATAATGAATTTTTATTTTCACATGATGAACATGAACAAAATTACCATTCATCATGATTTTTTCCAATATCATCATTTATAATGTTAAAAATTTATTTCAAATTAAATTTATATTCATCATTTTTTGAACATTTAAATTTATAATTTGAAATTTAAAATTTAAATGTCATCATCCTTAAGATAGTTTTAAATGATATTCTCAGAGTATTTCATTTCATCAAAGTCATTAACCCTTTATTTTAATTATGATAAACTAGTAATATGTTGTGAATATATCATCCTTATCCATATTTTGGAGGTTTTATGTTCTATTTGACTAAATATGATAAAATTAATTACCATTCACATTATTTCTCTTGAAGGATTATGATTTTTGTTTGTTTAATTAGGTTATGTATTACAATTTCATACATAAGATATTATATATAAATTTATGTTTTAATAATATTGACCAAATTCATATGAGGAATGCATTAGACATTTTAAGTGATTGGTGATGTAGGTTCTAGATTTCCCCTTGATGCATCAGCTTGTCTTATAAGATAATTTAGTCTACCAAATTTGATTGGTTCTTACCCAAAATTTTAATATATCATTGTAAATGTATTGATGGTATGTTTCATATTCTTATAATTATTAATTACATCATAATGGTATAATTTGTTAATATCCATGTTATTATTATATTAGTTATAATATCCATAGAAAATTTTTAATATCACATGATTATGTAAATATATATATGTAATTTCTATTTATTCATTTGATATTATTCTCAAGTCATTATTTCAATGTTTTTTTTCAATTATTCAGATTTCCATATTGATATTATTTATTTATTCATGATAACACAAATGGTACACATAATCTAACTATAGAACTGATCTCTACACATTATTATGTTTTATTTACCCTATAATTAATAGAAGTGATTTGGGAATGATATACTATGATATTGTTATGGTAATAATGGAATTATCAATGAAAACACATTTTCTATTTGGTATCTTCAAATGTATGTGAAAGTAAATTACGTATCTAGTTTATCTTGACTAGAAAATAATTTATTTCTTATATATTTAATTCCATGTAGTTTATTCTAATTTAATATATTAAATATTAAATTTAGAAAACTAGGTTGAAGGTCATTATATATATTTATCATCTATTTGAAACATAGATATTTTATGAGAAATATATAGTATAATAATGAATTGAAATTAACATCATTGTTAATGATTTATGAAATAAGTTAGAAATCTATTAAAATAAAATATTATGTTATTATTTTTCATAAAATTTGAATTGAAACATTCAGTTTATCAAAAATTAATATATTTTGTTGAATAATATAGTGGTTTAAATCAATTAATGGGTCAGATTCTTGATCTGAGACATGAAATATGAAAATTCCATTAAACTCAGATTACATAAAAGTGGTAATTTCAAAGGGAAATAAAAACAGGTATATCCCAAAAAATGGAAAGTATTTAAAACTAGGAATATATTTATTGGAAATATATATTAAAATAAAAGATGTTCATTAGAATATTATTGCATAAAATGGAGAAAAATAAAGAGAATATGTAACTGATTGGTTATACAAGAGGTGCAAAAGTTCTATTTACCATGTGGTCGAGATTCATTTGTCGCGTACACATAACATCATGACTAATACAATTATTTTTATTAACTATATATTTAATTACCTCATACATATATATATCATATTCCATTTTACTTTAACTAAAATGTTATATTTATATATAATATATTTTTCTTTCCTATATCGATTATTTTAGTTTGTTATATAAATTTTTTCATAACTCCATATATATATATTGGTTATAATAGAACAAATTGTAAAATAGTACAAATTTATCCATAATATTAATAGTTACAAGAAAATAATTTTAAAAATTTAATTATTTTTTAAGGGAAACTATGATGGATTGTGATGGAAAATGAAACTCATTTCTCATGGAAGAAGTATTCTGATTTTAAGCACGCATAATGATTCATTTCTCAATGAATTACAGAGAAATATGATATATAAATATTTTGAAATTTTAGAATCATTTTTATATTATATATATGAAATTTATTCAACATTTACATTATTATGCTCAGTTTTGAATGGTGGTTATGAAAAACAGAAGTCATCTCTTTATTGATGCAGTACATTTCACAACACATTAATGATGAATTTTTTCATAGCAGGTGGAGTGTAACAAATAATGGTTTTTTATATTTATATAATAACATATATGTATAATATTTAACCCAATTGTATTCTACTTATATATATATATGATATTTATAAGAGAAATATTCAGTAGAAAATGTTATAAAGAAGTTAGTAAATTCGTTTGAGACATGATATTTTCATCAAAATTTCAATAGAAGTGGAGTCCTTAACATGAATACAATAGAAAAAAGTCTTCATTATTACTACAACACCTTGAGATTTTGGGAATTATTTTTTTCAAATTAATTTATCCATTTTTATATTTTTCATTTCAGACAACACTATAGATAATAAATTTTATATTAAATGATGATGTTTGGTTTGTTTTATAGACAAAACAATGTTAATTGTTCACAACACCGACCATAAAATTTATATTTCTCTACTTTTAATTTCTTGGTTTTCGTTCGTTATATGAAATAATGATTTTCCTCTATAAATTTCATAACACGCATGACCGTTTTTTAAAAAACTATAATATATTATAAAATATTATTATGTATTGTAATAAGATATAAAATAAAATCTAAATTATAGTTTATGGTATATATTAAAAAATTAATCAAAATTTATGGTCTATAAAAATATAAGATGAATTCATATGATTTAAATTATTTAGAAATGAATATGAAAACCGGTTGAATAAAAATATAAATTTTTTTATTCCCACAAACATAATTAAACCAAGTAAATTAAATTAATTAAAATTAATGTGTGATATTAATATAATATATATGTTTTATTTTTAAAAAATATTTTTTGTATTCATCCTATAGATCAGATAAACATAAGATATAAACAAACATAATTTTTTACATAAAAACTAATATTTATTATAAAGGTAGTTCCAATGGATTTTAATGGAGAACAAATTTTAAATCCAATTTTAGTAATAGTTATAGATTTAATATTTAAGACTATAATTCCTATTTTAAAAATAACTTAAAAAATTATGTTATGACAAAAGTTTGGAATTTTTTTGTAAGGATTATCATTTAATTAATAGTAAAAAATATTGGACAATAATTGAAAACATCATTCTCATTTAATTTATTTATAAAGTTAAATTATATTTTAATTTTGATAAAATGATTAATTAGATGATAATTTTTACCATTAATCCAATTTTATGTCATTGGAACCAATTTCACAATGATATTTTATATAAAGAGTTTGCAACTTTTTTGACATTTTTACTTCAAAAACCCATTGTGTCATCCCGTGATAGTGAATATTAATAAAATAATTTTTACCACTTCACTTATTAGAATTTATAATAATGGATTATATATTTTAAATAATAATAATTTATAATGTATATTTATGACAAATTATATTTTTATAAGAAATAATAGTGAAGGTGATTAAAATTAATTACATCGATTAAGGTTAAATTAAGCATAATATGACAGTAAACTATAACCTTATGGCCCAAGACGATCCAAAAAGATTTCCAAATTCCATTTAATGGACATAATTTTACCGTATAATCCATTTTATCTACTTTTTATTTTTATTAAATCAACTTACACAAAAAAAACACAGTTAGAATTCTCTCTTCCAATATTTAAAAGAGTGCCACCCCTCCTTCCTTATAAAAGGCCAGCACCACTCCCTCTTCTCTACACGTCTGAAATCAATAGGATCAGAAAATATTTATCAAAAAAACTCCCAAAATCACTCCATCATTTCTTAAATCCACTCTTCAGGATGAAATTATTACAAGGAATCCATTTGGCACAAATCAAAAGGAGTTACATGATTAAGACGTGACATGTTTTCTCAAGCTCCATTGTTTTATGTTCCTTGTCCAATCCCTCCACTAAAATTGTTATATTATTGAATAAAAATAGTATAATAAATATAATTGGATGTTTTATACTAAGGATTCAACCTAAACTTACACACACTTCCATGTAATCTGTAAAGAACACATTGTCTATGTGTACTGTGATCCACCACCTAACTGACGAATGATTGTTAATTTTTTAATTACCATTAATCATGGTTGAAATTTTGATTTAAATTATATTTAACTTTTTTATATACTATATTTATTATTTACATACAATTATTTATTCTTTTTTATAACACATATCACTTTACTTCCCATTTTATGTTCATACAATATTTTTTTAAGGTCGTGTGGATTATCATCCCCTCCAAGAGAAGTAATTCACTAATACACTACATGGAATGTATTGAGAATGGGTTTACTGAATATATATTATATATATGATATAATAAATATTCTTTAATAAGGATATAGAAATATACATATATATTGTCTCCTTTTAAATACCAAAATAAAATTTGAAATAGTGTTCATGAATACATACAGTTTACCATCTCCATGAATAGTGTATTCATCATTGTACTTATATATTGTATAGATTATTATAATAATAATATACCGGATATACATGATATCTATATCATTTTTAACATAGATGAATCAATATATAAGAATAACAACTAATGATATAAAAAATTATGACACATGTGAAGAATAAATAAAATATTATCCAAAGTGAATCCTTAACATCTGATGGTAAACAAGTGGCTAATATAATATCGAAATAATTAATTAATTGGTATTATATATAAAAAATGGTTAATTAAATTTTTTTTAATAAAATTATATTAACAATCTAGCTTGATTTCATGAGTACAATGAGAGTCATGATAAAAGGTAATAGGATTTTATCTCACTTTTTATTAGTGTGAGATACATGCTTTATTTACTAATTATTGTATTAGTATGGTTCATGTACAAACTATTTCGGTATTCAATGATTCTTACATGTAAATTTATTATTATTATCCAACCCATTTAATAATTATTCTTTCATTGGTTGAATGTTTCAAATGTTAAAATATTAGTTAAATAGTCTGGTCTCAATTTTCCTTTATTGGGACTCGTGTTTTCTTATATACATAAATTATATTTTAAGGTGTTTATACATCCATTTTACATATTTTATGTTTCATTTTATAATTTTAATGATATTATATGTTTCATATTATTTAAATTTCTTAAATTGATTGTATGATCCAATGATACGAAATTATAATAGTGTTTTGAGATAATGCCATCACTTTTCAGGATTGTTTCTATTTATGCATCCATTGATAAAATATTATGATATATATATCCCATGAAAAATCATAAATTTTCTTATCCTAATGTTGATAATGATTTATTTACATATTGGTACCATTTCGTCAAATATTTGGCACATAATATAGTTACAAATGTGTTTTTACAAAATCTTGACATTAATTGTTTTTTAGTTTGAAATCTATGTTCTATAAAATTAATGATTTATAAACAGAGTTTCAAATAATATTGTATAATTATTCTATATTATTTTAATGATATGATTTCAAATTATTTCTTTTACCAATATCATAAATGGAATATTCTTGTCCCTTCTGGAACAAGTCATTATTTTGACCATTTAACCAGGCTAAAGGAATGTTATGTTTACCTTATACGACATGCAGAAATTTACCCACAATAATTTCATTAATAATTCATTTTTAATTCTAATAGGAGAATATTTTAGAAATTTTTTAATTTTTAGAAATTTTTTTTGAAAAAATATTTAAAGTTTATTTTATATTTATACATTGAAAATTGATTTCAAAATATTTTGAAGAAAATTTAATATTATTTCAAAATATTTTCAAAGAAATGGTTTTCTAATAATTTTAGGATCTGTTCATATTTCTTTTGGTAATGTGGTTTTCAAAAAAATTTCAATATTTATTTAAATGTTTTTAATTTTTTTTCAACAAAAATGGTTTTTAATGTTTTTAGGATTATTTTATAAATTATTACGGTAAATTATTTTAAAAAAGATTCATGTCCACTTTTTATGTTTTGAATATATTTTTTTTAAATATAAATTTAAAATATTTTTATGTATTAAAAATTATTTTTCAATTAAGAAAGAATAATTTACTCACGAAATATTTTTCAAAAATATTTGAGAAATATTTTCCATCTAAGATGAAATCTGTTGATATTACTCACGCCATGCTCGAATATGATCTAAAAGATTCATTTATATTTGTTTTAAGAATGTTAAAGGAATAATATAATTTTATTTGTGAAAAACATTTTCCTTTCATAGGTTATATGATTATGAATCCTATTTCTTTTTTATGGATTATATGTTTATGAAATAGTTTTATCTTTAATGGGTTATGATTTTGATGAAATGATTGTTAAATTTGTTTTGTTCCATAGGCTAAGATACTATTACATTTTTATAATATCCATTTCATGTCATGTGTTCTGAAATGATTATATATGAGCTTTTGGAACATGTATATATGATTTCATTATGAGGCCGATTGTTTCTATACCTCCTTCAAATGAATTTCATAAAGACTTATATCTAAATAGATTGACTAAGAAGGCATGATGAATGATCCTTGACTAGTAATATATCCACAAGAGTGATCCCTGGATTTCAAGATTTAATGAGGAGTGGACTCGTGCTACTAAGATGGTGATGGGAGTGAAATATGACAACCATGATGGCATGTATTGTGAACCCATACTAAAAAGATGGTCATGGGAGTGATGACTTGGCTACTATAGAAATCATTTTACATTATTATATTTATTACACAATTATATCTGTTAATCATATGTTCTACTTTATTCAATTATGTTATTAATTATCTTATGATCTTTTTCATATGAGTTGATAAATCCTTATTCTGTTCTCTAACATGAAGTGTATTATATTAAAATGTTATGCTCATGTTTCATACACTTTTTCAGGTTGTGATTTCACATTTACATTATTTTTACTTACTTGTTACATGAGTTCACCCTTTCTTATCATTCATTTGCAAAGTTCATGATGAAAGTTTATAAGTACAAGTACTAATGGTAGCGATATTAATGGGATATGATGATGATAATCAACTATGAATGAAGATATCTTTTCATGTTTTTAAATACAGTAAACTCATAAAGTCCATGAGAATGTATTAATGTAATCTAATGAATATATATCTAAAATGGTGTAATATCAATTAATGTTAAGCCTCGGTCATAATAATTTCAAAATGATTTCTATGAGATTTATTTTTTCTAAATATAAAATTTAAATTTGAATAGGAAGTGTAACCACATAGTGGTGGGATTGATCCCCATTTATAAGTGATGAAATAAAGACTTTTGGTAATTTCTGTTATAGGTCAATGATACTAATACACTATTATCTGGTCAATGTCTCCAAAAATAAGTAATTAAATTTTTTAGTTATATTAGGTTGATAAATCTTTATAAAATATATTTCAGCCACGTTTTTCTCAATCTTTCATGTCTTTTAACAAATGATTCTATATTTATATATTTTGATATTTTTTATCATTAGAATTTATTTTAACTAAGTTATATTTTAGTTGAAATTATAAGGTAACCACTATTACTAAAATTATAATGTTTTTAAACTAAATATAAAACTTATTAAATCTAATTAAATATATAAATATGATAAAATCAATTTTTATATTAAAATATATAACTTATAAAAAATAATTATTGTATAAAAATGAATTTTTACCATTATGTGTTCATTAAACATATTTAGTATTAATTAAAAACTGAGGGAGTGTTAATATAGTTATATATTGATTTTTTAAAAATATTAGATAAAAATTTAGAATTAGTAAAATATGATTGATTTTAAAAAAATACATGCTTTTAATAAATAAATTATTAAAAAAACTATTTCACCATTATTATACAAATTTAGACAAATATTATAATATAATATTTATTTCTTAAAATTAATTTTTTCATGATAATTGTTTTTGAAATTTTGAACTCAAATATATATTAAATTTTTTATTTTTTTCTAAAATGTGACAGTGCCTATTTTATAGAAAAGAGATACATGTTGATGGTGATTAACCATGTGGTGAAAAAAATAGTCTCACAAGAAATGGGATATCTATAAGTTTTATCTTTTGAAGGGGATTCTGTAGTTAGATGCATTTTTGTAAGGTTATCAATTTATTATTTTTCAAAAAAGGACACAATTACAGACTCGGTTTGGCCTAATGATTGATTGTGGGGGTGGATATATGTTACTAAAAATCATTCACATGAAGTTTATCATTAATGTTAATCTTTTATAGAAACCACCAAGAGTTCCCACATTCATAACAAATTAATGACCTACATTCGAATGGTTTCTGGTCAGTTGGGGTTTTAGGCCCGCTGGCACATGGAAACTCACATTTGTAAAGGGGATAGGTGTTCAGGCTCATAAAACACTTTTGGGGAGGATTTTTTCCTACTCCAATACCCAATTATATATTTAAGATATGTTTTTTTAATCTCTTCATATCCTGTATACAGAACTGTATTTTCTAATAAAATTATCATATGTTAATCCCTTTCATATGGGAGGGGGAATCATCAAGAGAGCACATTTGTTTGTATCCAGGGTAATAATCCCATTCCCCTTAATGGGTAGATTTTTATATATATAAACCCTAAAAATGGATGTTCTAATTTTTTTCATCAATATAGTTGATTAATATTTCAAGGATGGGATAAAACCAATATCATGAATCCTATATTCCCTATTTATTATAAGACTAAAACCCAATGAACATCTAATAAAACCACATAGTTTAACATCATGGATAAAATAAAAAATTAAAGGAATAGAATAAATTGGTACTTCATCGCACACCTTAGGGAGGGATTGTATGTATCCTAGATATATTAATAGTTTGGTCACACCCATGGGACATACCTTAGGGTTTATGGAATTACATGGGAGTAGATATGTCATTACGATGATTATGTATTCACACAATAAGGTTTACCTGGTTGGTGGAGTTTCATGGTGAAAATGGTTATAACGTTGCAACTCCCTAATCTCATGTGATCCATGCTCAGTGTGAGAAACAAGGGATAATAGGTATTAATTATAGTTGTATGTGGATAGATTACTAATTCGCTGGGAAAAAGCTTTGGATGTTTATGTAGAGCTATATCATTAGGATGAAATCCTAAGTATCATGTTTATAACAAGAACAAGATTCATTGTAGTTAATTTGACATATAATTCCCTAAGTAGACAAGGAAGTAAGATTATAATATATGATATATTGAGTCCAAAAGGTTGAAATGCTCGAGATACTATGAGAAATTTCAATTAATTTGATGTTTATTTGATATCAATCCTTTGAAAGGTGTTCTATATATCTGGGATATAGTAGGGATCATATTCATCGCTATTTAGTGGGGTTGGGTCATACATACAATGGTTTCACTAGTACATGGGGGACATCATATGATGCCACTTATTGGGGATCTCACAACAAGACTTCAATTGTATATAGGAAATTATATCATTCCATTGATCAATAATTACACACTAATGTTTCCCTTATAATAAGGAAATCATGTTAGGACATTGATTAGGACATGAACATGGAGTTTCCCTCATATTGAGTTAGTCATATCATTCCTCTTATCAGGGCTTACAAATTGTGGTTTCCCTTGTATGGAGGTAGACATATCACTCCCTTGATTAGATATTACACATTGAGGCCACCCTTATATCGAGGATGTTATATAATTACATTGATTGGGGCTTACACACTGATGTTTCCCTTATATGGAAGCAATCATATAATTCCATTTATCGGGGATAACACATTATGTAATACCTTTTGTGGAGGAAGTCAAATCATTACATTCATATAGGATTACACATTGAGGGTTAACCTTTATAGAGGTAGTCATAACATCACATTTATTAAAGATTATTCAATGAGTTTAAATTTATATGGATGTCCTCATTTCAGGGAATAAATTTGGTCTTACAGATTGAGGTTTCCCTTATATATATAAAGACCTATAATTACATTTATAAGGGATTATGCACTGAGGATTTCCTTGTATAATGAAAATCATATCATTGAATTAATTGGGAATTACACAATGAGTTTATCCTTGTATGAAGACATGAAAAAGTAACCATGTCACAATATTGATTTTTGATATGGACTAATGGCCTTATTGATTTGATTATAGATTCCTATACATGTCCCTTGTGATGTATAGATGTTACCATTCTATCCAGATGAAATAACTAATGAAAATTTCATAATATATTTGAATCTTCTAGAGGGTGTTACATAATCTGAATTACATAACTAGAATCAATCATGTCAAAATGGTAAAATTGACATATTTTTCTTCCTATAATTCTTGAGGATCCTTAGAGAAGTTTGATGATAATCACATGATCAAATGGGATATGTCTAGATGAAATCACAAGTCCAAGATGAGGATGTCTAATTACAATTTCATGATCTGAAAAAAAATATACAGAGACTGTCTCATGACTGATATAAATTTCCCTAGTTTTTATAGTTGACATGGCTCACATAGCCCAATGTCATTGTGAACGCATCTAAAATTCTTGTTGGGTGCTACAATATTTAGTTGTTAATCCCATAGGTATTCATGATCACTCGCTAACATTCACTAGTGTAGCTATCTTATTAGGAAAATATGTTTTGGAAAATTGAATGATCTATATGGAGATCCTTAAGAGACTAATGATACATTTGTGGAATTCCATAATTGTATTGTCAAAAATTATTGAAATTTCTAAATCAAAAATCATAATCTGAATGAAAAATAAATATAAAATTATATGTATTAAGTGATATGTCCTAGTATTGTCTCATGATATAAGTGTTTCATAAAAAGTGAATTAGGATCAACAAATAAAATAATTTTATAAGTATCCAATATTTTACAATTTATACTAGTTATAATTCATATATAACATTGATTTTTTAGTTTATCCTATTTTTTGTATGTCATTACTTGACTACTGCACAGGTTGTCATTTGCATAATCTAGTGTGGAACAACATAAAACCATATCATAATCTATTATTGATCACCCAATGTAGTTATTAATGTCATGGGACACCTTATGTCATTACCCATATTTTTTACATAGAAGAAGACCATCTAATTGGATGATCATTTACTCTAATAAGTCCTCTCTTATATATCATTCTTGAGGGATGATAGATGAATGATTTTTTTGATGAGGTGGATGGTTTTGTAGTCGTATCTTCCTTGGTTATAAGTCTACTAATGTGACATGAATCTCATAGGTTAATTATTGGTGTTGGTGGAGGGATGTGTTTTCATTCATTTACACATGATCCTATAATAGATAAACAAGGGGGAATTAAATTATTTTTAGCAACTACAATTCCATTTCATCAACACCTATTTTATTTGATTATGGAGAATCAAATGAGTTCTACCAAATTATATGGACATTACATGGTTTTTCCAAAAGGTTGGGAAAAATAAATTTGTGCCATCAAAATATGATGATTAATGGTGAATTTTTTTTCATAATATTATATTCATCGTCTGCAAACATCTATGAGAAAAGGATACATTCAATGGGTCCTTTAAGCGATAATATTATCATTCCAAAGGCTCTTGATGGAAAGTGATGTCATGTAGAGGGTTATTATTCATGATCCATAATGATATCCTAGGGATTATAAATATATTCTCATGGAATTATTATATCTTCCCCTTATAAGAAGATCCTATCATTTCCGTTATTATTTCCTTGTTTATGTTTCCATGTTCGGGGTTCTATCCCATTTGTATAAGTGTTGTCCAAGATATTCACCCTCCCAACTGGTAATGCATCATTTGAACAATAAATAAACATGTAGTGATGCATGATTATTATCATCGAGAACCATTATGGTCACATTTGGATCGATAGGGGGTAGAAATACCACATATACCAATCTACGGACCTATACAAGATGAGGGTGACATTACAATGAGATCTCGAATGATGTGAAAGAAATGTTTCCCATTCTTACCCGGTGACTTGCGAACCATGGGGAACATTGGAAGAATATTTATGAATAGTAAATTCCTTCACATTACTAATATTTTAGTCCTTATTTTACAAGTATTTCTGATGATTTATCAGTCACCCACTGTCTAACAAGATTTATGATCTTGGGGAACTCATCTGCAAGCTGTCGAATGATCAATGAATAGATCAGATACCTTCACAAGATCAAAATAGATTTCCAAAGGGATTCCATGGTATCATTCTAATTTTATACACTACAAATGAACTCTATGTTACTTTGAAATTTACATGATCCATTGGTAATTTACACCTACCTTGTTATTTTATTTTATATGGAAATAATACTTATGTGATGGGTATTTATTCAGTTTTTTAATTGTTTATTCTCCTTTTTTTCCATCAACAAATTCCCCCACCCTACATGATTGATGTATGTAGGGAAAAGGATCTAATCTGGGGAAAGTAAATTCCCACATGAGTCTTTGGACTATTTTCTTTTAGTGTATTGAGTTACATTTAGCCTTTCAAACGATATTTGGTATTCCATAAAAGAAACTATAAATAGGAGAATGGTTTGGGGATCATTAACCTTTTACCCAATTCACAATGCTCTTTTAATTATACTCCACCCCATGAAAATATTTCAATACATCTAATAAGACCCTATCAGAAGAAATCATCATAATCCTTTTTTTAGAACTGATCCCAAAATTTGTTTTGCAAGGACGAATCCTGGGAATATCTTAATTAGATCTATTTTGACCCCACCACTACTAGTTTCAATCTTGAATAATATTGTTGTAGTTTCAGGATCCCTATCCATTTGGATGAAAAAATTTCTTTGTTTGTTTCTCAAGATATTATTTTTCTATATCATGACTAGTATACTATTATATGAATCATGTGACACTGTTAGGGTTATGAGAATGAGATTATAATGAAGGGTTTAGTGGTAGTGTGATATTATATGGGTTATGTGGTCTTCGATATCATCATGATCTATTATATTTGTGAGTCCATTAATTGATCATGAATCCAATAATGATCCTTGATATTCACATTAATATTTAAAAATCATAAATCCCATTTGATAGGTGATTCAATTTTATGACATACACTTATTTCATTTTTAATAATGGAATACAGCTCTCATTATTTTTCATCCACTATAGCTAGTCAGAGGACCATGATTTCTAGGAACATTAATGATGAATATTGACATATTCAACATTATGAAAATGAGTTTCTGAAAATGATTCACTTGTATGTACTTTATAACTATCCATTACAAAATCATCTTCCCATTTATAGGTATTTTCCTCTAGTTGAAATTCATATTCCTTCTTCTAATTAAAAAATTAAATTCAACTAGGTGTCATAAGTCTTTGATATCATTCAAATAATAGATTTTGAGGATGGGAATCTAGTTGAAGGACAATCCCATTTGTTTTCATATATATTTTAGAAATTCTCTATGGTTCATGATGCCTATTATTTCCCATACATATCATTGAATTCTACTCAATCATATTTTCCCATAATTTTGAAAACCTCGGTAGTGGATGGATCATGAAATGGGAATTGTGACATGGTGGAATTTATTTATGAATATCCATGGCCATTTTATGTGAATAAATAATACTTAAAATTTTCACCCAATTACATATTTCCTATATTTATTAAGAAATATGTGTATTTTATTTCATCGTTTATAATGAATCCAATATTCACATTGAACTGTCTAATCACTAGTTTCCTCTTTATAATTTGTTCCATTTTCCAATACAGAAGATTAAATTAGACTATGAAAATATATACCATCTTGTAGGTATATACCCATTAGAGAAATGCATGATGAGTTCCTCCATGTTGTGAACATCAGGGATAAAATAACAATGAGACTAGTTTTTATGGGGAATATTATTAACATGGTGAATGAAAAATTATTAATATATATGATCATGTGATCACTAATTATATTTAAGTATTGGAATAAAATTCTCCTCTACCACGATGGATCGAATACAACTTATATACTCCCTTATTGGTACCCCTTTTGAAAAGTTCATGATATCTTCTGTTCATATTGTTCCATAAATGAAGTCAGAAAACTTACCACATGGGGATACAATATGGGGAAAGAGATATAATTGAGCCTTATTATGGTGGCATTAACAGACTTATTCCAAAATGGGTGGGTTCTTGGACAAGGAATGAAAACTCCTGAACCCAAGATAGTACGCCTATGATGGGGGGGAGTTTTATCATAGTGACTTACGCTCAATCTATATGTACTAAATCATGAATTACATTACCATTTATTGGGATATATCAAGTAGTGAAACATCCATTAAAGGAACAATTGTCCTTTATGATTTTTATTTTTCTTGATAGGGGAGAATTTCCATTTATATAGATACCATAACACTGATATGGTCTATGATGCCTTATATTGTCCTCGGTATCTAGGCATATTCATATTTGAGTCCATGCTATTGGGACTAGATAATGTTGTTGATATGTTTATCTGATTAGATCATTTCAATTTCAACCATTATACTATACTAAATGGGAAAATCATAACAATTGAAGTGAAAATTTTGACAAATTATCGTATAATATATTCTATTGGGATGAGTTTCTTGATACTTGGGTAGATGATATTATTATTTCTGATCCATATAACCCTTATCAGTTCCCATTTAAATTCGGTTATATGGAATGGGTTTCTCTTATCCCCACATCTGGCATTTAGGTAGAGCAACATCATAAGATTATCCTCTAGTTTCTGATGATATTTTATTGTTTGGATACAAAATAATAGAACACTATTACTCTAATTAAATACCCATTCATTCAATTAAATGATTATTCCTCGGATTTGGTAGAATCCTATATGGGTGGTATTCTGAACAAACTAGTCGATCATGTGTACAATCTAATTTGCCCACCAACCCCTCTTTTGTTTTTGCAATGATGGTGTTTGATCAGGACTCGGTTGGGTCATCAATGATGAAATATATCCTTAATTATGAAAAATCCCTTAGTGGGAAATAATATATTGAGCAAGATATCCCATTAATATAAGAAATAAATGATGCATTTGTTAGGGAAGAATATATGGGCTATTTTCTCATACTTCATTTTCAGTGGAACGGTTTTCTCCCCTTATTTAGATACCTACAATGGTAGTCATAAAGGATTAGGAATGGTTTAGGATTATCTAGAAGAATATTCATAACATCATCATTGTAACTCAAAAAGATCATTTTCTATTCAATAAAATGTTCTTTACTGGCTCATTCATTGCCTTGGGGGCACAAGACTTGGTTCACCAACCACTATATAAAATCATGTAAAAAACCATCCTAACATAAACTAAGTCATCATCTAGTGATAAGTTATTGTGAGACCGTTAATATGGAACTCCACTTGCTAACTTGGTGATGATGCTTTAGAGGAATTAGAAGATAGAAATCAATTTATATCTGAGTTTCATTCTTGATTGGATTTATTTACCATACATATATTGATATATGAGGACATCTCATCTTCCACAATTTCTGATATTTTTTCATCATAATCCTTATTTAAAAACAATTGGAAATTATATTTGGAGTTTGATACTATGGGTTGGACCCTTCTCCCTTGATAAGTATTTAAATAAATGGGGAATTCAACTCGTATGTGGCTGATCAAAATTTATCATTAGACATTTATCGGCATGGCCATATAAGATGATAAAATCTTATTATTATTTGATCGTTGGTCTATTTTATGACTTAATATTTAGTGAGTGTCCTAAATGTGTCAATATAAAGTTTCATATACTATCAATTATTATATTTATTGAACATTATATGTTATTTCCCTATTTTATTTATTCATTATATGCTTTATTTTTTGTTAATGTTATGTCACATAGAATATAAAAAGTTCATATCCTTTGAAATATATCCTGTAAACCGTAATGTATGGACTTTAACATATAAACAATACATTATTTTTCTTAATTAATTACATTGAATTCCCACGAACATGAGATTCCACATCCATGAATTTTTTTAATTATCATGAGATGAAAAATTTCAAAAAAGGATAAATTGGGTAAAATATATGTCCCAAAGTAAATTTTCATTATATTTTTATATTCAATGGACGTTTGGAGAATATATTGATATTTTCTAAGGCTATATGGTGGTCATCACAATATCTTTATATCCTTATTTAAATTTCCCATTCTTTTTCATGAGATTTATATTGGTGATGAATTATGTGGCATGGACTAACATTTTCTTTTCCCTCCTCCTGATGCATTTTTTACTAGATAGGTTTTGTATCATTACTACGACTCCAGAAAACTAAATACATTATGAGCTACAGTATAGAGTATTTTGGAATAATCCTATATCTCATTTTTATAGGGTCTTCTAGTATAAACATTATATTATTATTGTTTAGGTTATTTAAACTTATACCTTATATTCTTGTATATTAGTGTAATTTATCTCGAACCTTCTTCCACTTGTAATATGATATTTTTTAATCTAGTATTCTTTGTATAGTTTAATTTCATAATGTTAGAATGTGTGAAATTAATTTTACTCTCTTGTGATGAGGATATAGATATATTTTGTAGTTTAATGTATTCATTCTAGGACATTGTTAATAAGTATGGAATATGGGATATACATTACCAGGATGACCCAAAACACTCTAGGATACTATGTTTCACCATATTTTTGTCAGGGATAACAAGGATTCGATCTCTATTACATCATGGATGATATGCCTCTTGTTAGTAGTAAAATCCCGTATGTATCACCAGCATTTTCAAACATCATTTTCATCAATCTTTTTTAAGATATATGAATGATTTATTGGGGTTATAACGATTTAGGTTAAATTACTATAGAAGATGAGTCTATAAATATAATTTGAATTTGGGTGATGTATGTCATAACCAAAACCTTTGAGTAAGGGAATATAGAATATGAACGACATGGTAGGAAGGGACCATAATAACCTGATGTTCTGGGTTCTACTATGGGGTTTATAGGGCTCACAAGGATTGGAGTTACCTTATTATAAATAGGGGAATCCTCTAGTTAGTAGTTAAAATATCTTTTTTATTGATAGAATAGCCAAACAGAGGGTTCCAAACCCTTCTCTGTGGGACATGAATGATTCATGAAGACTCAAGTATATGGATAATGACTTTTTGTATGGAAGAAAGATATATAACAAGGGTTATTATATAATAAGAAAATTTATTTTTTAAATTTTGATGTTGGGGCCTTATGACCTATGGTTTCAAGTAATGAGTAGTGGGAAATAAAAAGTTTAGGTAATGTTGAATCAAATTCCTTCATTGAAAAAGGATAAAAAATGATGAGGTAATATCAAGGGTTTCATATCATCTTGAATATTTTGTTTTTGGAGATTGTAAATCATGGTCCAAGTTTTTCATGTCATGAGGATTTATGGGAAATTCATGTCTAGAATTTTGTAAAATACTCTATGGTGATGAGTTCTTCTATAGTGACTTCAGCTCTCACAAGTATCACAAAGCGCTTTTTACAATGTGAATATTTTATAACCATAGTTGTATATAACTAATCCATAAGAATAAATTCACAGTCAAAGATGGCCGCCTTGAATATATTTATCCTCTCTAAGGTAATTCTATGACTTATAGTGATCTAACGTGCTCAAATCATGATTTTTTATATTTGGAAAGCATAACATTCCTGATGGTCTGACCACCATAAAATTTGTGTCAGCGACTAGTAAACATGTTATCATAGGGAGGAGGTGTAAAAAATAAATACTATAACATTTTAATAGACCATGGGATCTTGTAAAAATGTCACATTTTTCAATAGGGAAACAAAGTACACCCTATGTGATTTTATGACTCATTAACTTACGAGCTATTTTATAACATAACTCTAGATATGAGTGTTTAGAGAGTAGAGACATGAATTTTCATTACGATTCACTTTACTAGTTATCAACCACTTTTTTCTCTTATAATAAGATTTTATGGTATTTATATATTGTTCAGAGGATGATATTCTTTATGTGCATGCATCATAAACCATAGTGTAGGCAATTTGATGATGTGATGCACATGGACCAAATATGAGAACCATAGTACATAAGAGCCCAATTAATATACACAATTTCATGATTATTCAAAAACTATTTATGAGTTATGGTTAATAATGTTGTAAATCATGGCTTGATGTTCATAGGTAATGGGTAATGATATCTGGAAATCATGTTATGGACTTCCCAAAACAAGATATGGTCCTGTTTTTTTCTTTGGTGACATTAGTCTCAAAAGAATCATAAATATATTTTTATAGGGCCATGATGTGTCTTTTTGTTTTTTCTATTTCATATTTCTTCGATAGCGTGGTTAGAAAGTGTAATCTCATCCTTTTCTTAAGGTCCAAGAAATGTTTTTAGTAACACAAGTTTCTCTAATCATGATGTGTGATGTATGGGGTGAGGGGGTTATAGGATGAAAGAATCACCCCATACCCCAGTTTACCATTTAAATATATTATAATCTTTTTATAAGGGATGATGATGTGGGATGGTCTAAATATTTTATTACATTTCTTGGGGATGTATATTGTTTTAGATTTTAATATCATGCATCCAAGATTTTTCATTTTGGTTTAATGTCTTGTGGTAAGGACATATTTATGTTCATTATTATTAAATTCATATGGTAAGTGAATGGGAATGGAAATAAATAGAAGGAAATTATTAAGAATGAGGGAAATGAAGTCATTTGTAGATTTTATTCATACGTACAAAAAATGAGAATGTATGAATCATTTCATATATTTTTGGATGTTAGTTTAGTTAGTTGGTTGTTGTAGCTAATAAATTGTATTTTATCATTGTTGGAACTGATAAACTCATATACGGGAATTACTACATATCCTATGAGGGAAATAATCAAGCCATATTTATATACTAAATGGGAAACTCACTAAACAAGTCTTAACCACACACATATTGGGGAATTTTTCATGTTGGTTATTGTTGTTGAGCCCATGATTTATTGTATGTGAATCAATAAATATCCTATGATGATAGGAATCAGGTAAAATGTAGTTCATGGGAAACCAAGTAGTTTAATTTCATTATATACATATTTATTCTCCTTTACAAGAAAATATAATATATTGGAAGGACCTGATACATGAGAGTTTTGGCTCACTAAATATCGTGTGATGTCAAAAATAAACCCATGCATATTTCTTGAATGAAATATCTCTAAGATGGTCTGACTCATTCTCAGGGAGGGGTGGGGGGGAATTTTATATTTAATAATTTTGGATGGACCCATGATATGTGATTCAGATTTGACTATGTATCATATGATAATAAGAATAAATCCACAAATTTTTTTTGAATGGAGGTGTGTTTAGATACCTAATGTAATGGTATTGGTCCTCTTGATCAGGGTCTATAGTAATTCATTGTTTTATTCATGTGAGGGACCTCAACTGTATAGTTGATGTGCATGTACTAAGGACTCATTGGAGTTCCTTATAATTCCATTCATAGAGGAATATAATACAACTATCATTTATTTTTATGTGTCAAATATTTGGGTAAATATTTACTGACATTCCTAATATGATGTAATCCATGATTGATGTTAGGAATAAAGAATAGTAGGGTTTCTCTCATCACATAATGATAGTTGGGGAGGGGATAGGGAAATCATGTATCACATGTTGTCTAGGAAATTATATAGGATCATTTCATCAATATGTGTCTGATTATAATTTGAATAAAGTCATTTATATTAGTAGAAACATGTGATGTTTTACATTATACCCTAAGGAAAATAACAATATAGTTTAACTCCATTTGATAAGGATGAGGGTGAATTAATCTGAAAAAAGAATATTGTTGTGTCTGTGCCCAATAATTTATGTATAGGAATCACTAAATATCATATGATGGAATTAAACAAGACAAATATTGTTCATGGATATGTTGTTGTTTTTTTTATGTGGATAAAAATCTGTGTAGTTTTATATCTTTCAGTCAGGACGTGGGTAACCTAATGTTGAAGGAATGTAATATTCTATATGGGACCATAAATATAGGTTTGAGAATAACTATGTATCAGAAGATGGTAGTAATTAATCCAAATATATTTAATGGAATAATAATTCATCTATATGGTTACAAATATCACTATGGAACATGAGAATTTAATTTTTTTATCCAACATATATTTCTCATGTTTTGTGGATCATTAGTGATTTTTTAATAAAATGGTTACAATTTCATTAAAGAATTTTCTTAAAATAAAATGGTAACAATTTAATTTAAATATTTTTGGATAATGGTATAATATTAATTAAATGATTAGAAAAAAGTTTTCTAAGGAACATATATTTTTGTCTTAAGGGATGTTAATGTAAGGCATTCTTTAAAACACATTCATAAATATAATATTTACCAAATATTGAAAAAATAATGTACAAATAATTTAAAAGATCGTTACTAAATCTAGGATAATAAATTTAATTATTTTTATTTAGTTATGGATCATATTATATCATTAAAGTCATTATAATCATAAACAATCATAAAAATGGATGTGATTTTTTCCATTTGCACTTATACCTTGGTAACATGGGATCATACTCTCTAAGAAATAAAATAAAATTTCTTGAAACATAAAATATGTTGAAATTAAATATATTCATTATATAATATGTTAAATATAAAATAAACACCTCTAAATATAATTTAGGATCGTAACCAAAGATGAGTCTCAAAGAAGGAAAATTGGGACAAAAATATTTCACCGATGTGGTAACATTCGAAACATAAACCCGATGAATGAAGATAATAAAATGGATATGTAAATACACATAAGTTTAAGTATTATAATAACTGAATTATTCCATTATATGTATACACACTTCATTTAAGGAATGGGTGGTAAATATCGCATGTATCTCATGGAAACAAAAAGTGAGATGAAATCCCACTACCTTATGTTTTAAATATCATCGTACTCATAAATACTCCTTTATAATAAATATTAATTTTTTATTGATATATTAGATTAATATTTTGTTATATATAATATAAAATATTGTTTGATTATAAAAATATATCACCCACTAGTTAACCATCCTTTGTCAAGGATTCATTTAGGATATAATTCTCTTTGATCTTCGCATGTGTCTTAAATTGATGTATTTTTAGTCCATAAATATATAAAATGGTTCAATAATGTAATACATTATATCAATATCTTGTATATACATTAAATATGTATCATACCATCTATATAACATTGATGTGTGAATTAGAAAACACTATTCTTGGAGTACGTAAGTCGTACGTACGAATGAACACTATTTCCATATTAATTGTCATATTGAATGAAAGAATGAAAATTATATATATGTATATATATAAATAATTTCATTAAAATATAATTATCATTTTATAATTATAATTTTAGTTCACAAATTCCATCTTAAATAAATTTTATATAGTTTTTTAACAAATCATATCGCTTTGAGTGGGTGGTAGTCCAAACTTCCATAAACGAAAATAACACAATTACATAAAATGGAATGTAAAAGAATATATATTGTTTTAAAAATGACAAATTAGATTAAAATAGTAAATAAATTTTGTATATAGTATAAATATTTAATTGTTCCCACATAATTTCAACCTTGAGAGACTGTTAGGAAAATTGAAAAATCATCATTTTGTGAGGAAGAAGTTCACCATAAACAAAAATAGTAAGTTTGTTACCCATTAAATGGGGGTTTATGTATGTTCAGGTTGAAATATTATAATAAAAACATCCTAGTATATTTATTATAATGGTTTTATTATACAATCATGTAATAAAGAGAGTGGGGTGGTGGAGGATGAAAATGAAATAAATGAGCTTGCGGGAAGTTCGTACCTATTTATCTCGAAACTCCATTTGGTTTATGAAAAAAAGAATTATTATATTTCATAATGAAAAATTGGATGATTCAAGAAGTAATTTATGGATTATGGATTCTTATTTGAGCATATTTTGGTCAACACAAGGGGATAGAGAGGTGTGAGGAAATTTGAGGAGATGATTCAAATTTATAGTTGAGTAGGAGTATAACTATTGTAATATTTTGACAAAGGTACTACATATATGTGTATCACTTGTAATGTGGATATGAATTTGAGAAAAGGGGGGATTGGGTCTAAATATGGCCATCCAATGGCTCTGAAAAAATTTCTAGTTTATTTCCCCCCAAGGATTTTGTTTTAAACATAATTTTACATTAATCATTGAGATTAATTATAATAACATTAACTATTATTTTTAGTAAAAAAATTTACATGATATTTTTAGACACTAAATATTATAGTAATTACAATAAATTTTTTATGATATTTGAAAACTAATTCGTATAAGATAAAAAATTTAGATTAATTCAAATCTCGTAGACTAGAAAAAATAACATTTTTTATATAGAATAAATCTCAAAAGATTATTAGGTATTTATAATAAATTTAAATTTGAAAATGATTTTAATGACATAAATTGTATTAATAGGTTTTTAATTTATCTGATGTGACCTTAAAAAATTTTAATGTATAATTTATCACTAATACATATTTCAACAAAAAGTTCATTTAATAAATAAAACGAGGTAATTTTCAATATTTATAAAAAATAATGTCTCATAGATAAATCCCAAAAATTCATCATAAGATAATTTTTATATTCAAAATTCAAAATGAAATTTATTATATCAAATTATATTATTAAAATGTTTATAAAAATTAATTTATATTTAATTTTCAAAGTATGACATTTCAAGTCATTCATTTGAGAAAATAATATTCTTAAACATATTAGGGCATTAAAAAATTATATATTTCAATATATATATGTTTTATTAATATAAAACCATTATATAAAAAATTATAATCGAGTTTATTACTAGTCGTATTACTAAGTTTTTATTTCTTGGTTATAACATAATCATTTAAATAAATATAACACTAAAATTATGTTTCGTAGAAACTAGGTATTATCGGTAATGTACGCCATATCGGTGATGCATGTAGCGTAAGATAAATCATTGTGACATGTATAGGAAACCAAATGAGTTTTACATATTTTTTAACCCATGATTGTATTATGTTAATGTAATTTATGTAATAGTGTTCATATATATATATATATATATATATCTATTTATAGTGTAACGTGATATGAAAAATATCAATAAGATAAAAAAACTAAAAATATATATTTTACAAACTCTATTGTTTTTACATTATAACATCATTGAAATGATTTTTCACATAGAAATTTTCATTGTTTTCAATGGTTTAATACTATAAAGTATCATTCATAGAAACCCACGTTATTAAAAAGAATGCTAAATCATCTTTTAAAAATGGAATGTTGGGTCCATAATGGTTACCGAAAGTATCGTATAACAATATTTACACAATAGATAGCATTTTTTTGGATAGAATATTTCACAAAAAAGATTAATAGTTATAGGATGTGATTGGGATCATCATTAACAATCATGTGAATGATCAAAAAAAGTTTACCGCCCCAATGTCATAAATCTATGATGATTTATAAGTCCATCGGTTCCAAAAAACATATATTATTAGGATCATTTTTTTTAAAATTATCTTATCACATTGTAATTTTCTTATTGGACATGAATATAAATAAATATACTTAGTTGACTTATTTTTATAAAGAAAATTTAATTATTTGGATGTTCTTTCTACTCATTCTAATTCATATATTACATCAATAATTGGATTTCAAAAATGAACTCTATGGTCTGAAGCACTAAATTAATCATTTAGTTGATATTATGGACCCTGATAATATAAAAAGTATAACTATTTAACTATTAATATTCTTAAAAATCAATATTATAAATATATAGACATAAAAAGTAACACTATTGTTTCATCCTTTATATTTATTCATAAAAATTTAATAAACATTAACAAGGTCATTGAGTTGGTTAGTGGTATGTTTGGAAATCTTATCAACCTTCCGTCATGATTTAGAGACATGTGGTAGATCCTAACTTGATTGGTTGTCTCCCAACAAACATTATATAATTTTCTAAAGTCATAGTAATACAATTTCCAAAATAAATATTATAGAAAACGTTGAAATAATGTTAATAACTAAATATCATTTTTACTGAGGATTTCAACACAAACTCATTGAATAAATAATTCCTCCAATGTATACCATAATAGTTTAATGAATGGTTAACCATATAGAACTTCTAGAAGTTTAAATCCAAAAAATTGGAAATAAATCCCTGAAATCATCTTAAAATTGATTCCCCTATATATTAAAAATTATCAATTCATTGTCACATTCCAAACATGTGAATACTCTCATTATATATTCTTTTGAAACATGGTAATAACATCAATTAACATAAAAACATCTTGAATACATGCATGATCGTTATTCCCGAGATTATTAGAAAACTTTTATAAATCCAGAAAGTTTTTACACTTCATCCATGATAGAGGAAAATAATTATCAACAAATCTTTAATTAGTTCTATGTTAATTAATACCTTCCTTCTTACTTATTCATATCCCATATATTTTTATCCAATCAATAGTATCTTAATATAAAAAACATATTAAGGGTCATATTTTTATTAATCATGTGTTTCTCATGAACATAACCATTCAGTTATATTAGTATTCTCATCCATTAGAACCAATAATTAAGTTATTGTAATTCCATAGAGAAAAACATAAAATGATCAATCCTTATATATTTCACCATCCATACATCTCTAATAAAAATATATAAAACCATTTATTAACACAATTCAACATTATACCATCAACAAGGATACGTCATCCTATTACACAAGACAACTTTCATTTCACCTTTCATCTGTAGTATCTTCGTCATCATAATTATTACCATTACACATACAATCATGTTGATAATATCTAGGAGATTTCTTATTGGTACATTGAGCTTCATAATTACCTCTTACATCACACATAAAACAGTTAACCTTTAATTACGTCATAGGGACTGCAATATTCTCATCCATTTCAATAATTGAACTCTTCATTTTTCCATTGTATACACATGAACTATGTCCGTTTACACTTTAAAAAAATATAATAGTTCCTCTAATACATTCACATAGCCGATTTCTTACACATTCATGAAAAAAAATAAAACCAAATCATATTTCCTCCACGGTCTCCATTAATAAAACTCTTAACATACTCATTCTTTCACGTCCATAGTGAGAGTGGAAGTTGAATAAAGTAAAAATTAAAATTATTTTTTGTGAAAACTGATTAGTTATGATTATAACATATCTGAATCTAGTTATTATACCACATGAATTATCTTTATAAAATCATCCATCACTTTCAACATTAATCCAGTTTCATCCAGTTCCCTCAATTGACTAAAACGAGAAGCATACTATGGGAATTTCTGACCATAGCTGAAAAACACAAATTAATGAAACGAATTACTTATTGGATGGATAAATCATGAAACCTTACTTAATGTATGACCCCTATGTTCCTAAAGGGTTATTAATATAAAAATTATATCTAAATTCTTCCTGATGGTTCATGAAGTGCTTGTTAATTCACAAATCATATAACTCTGCAGTGTAAAACCATCAGTGAATAAATACCCATTATCATTTACAAGATGACCCCAAGTAAGGAATGTAAAATCTTGTGAGATTTGTTACCCAAATGTTTATCTATTTCAGAGCCACATCCACTTGTAATATCAGGATATGGATGTATTTCTAGGATACGACTAACTCTATCATTTACAAAAATATATTGAAATTTTCTTGAAAGTTTACTCATCCCTATACTTATCCTTTGAGACAACCCAATACATATCATTAGAAATAAACCTTGGAATATCACTAATATTTTATCATCCTAGTTTCCCAACATCATCTAAACCATACCTTTGATACCAACTATTATGAACTAGGATTAACAATAATGGATATTAAACCATATTAGATGAATATTTAGATCATTAAAATAATATGTGCATGAGAATTGTAATAGATTAAGGCCTTTGGAAGATTTCAAACAAAATATTCTATCCTGGTGAAATATCTTCAACATATATCATAAAGACAATCACTTTTATAGAATCTACATAGACCATTCTTCATAATCAGGTGAAAAAAAACATAATAATGGGGAGATATCAACTGATCAGTATGGGTAAATAAATGAAATGTGTTTGATTAACATGAATGATGGGCTTGGAACTTGAGAAAAACACTTCAATATATTACCTTGAATAATAGAGATCATAATAATGTTTGGAAATTTATAATACTTGGATCATAATAGATTTAAGATAATATGTCATGAATGCATAATATATAAATAAAAAATTGAATTGTGGTTGACACATAAGCATATAATATGATTTTAATAGTACCCAAATATTTTTTCCCATGACCGCAGTGGTAGTATGGGTTAACTCACAATACCATCTTGGTAGTCATTGTACACTCACATGATCATCATGTTCACATGAGTTCACTCTTAATACCATCATGGTAGATGTTGTTCACTCACATAGACATCTTAGTTGTCAAGGCCCATTCCGAAGACCATCATAGTCTATCAAATGAGATATAAATATTACCCAATACAATAGAGAGATATATATGTCACACCTATATAATAATGAAATTACAAATACATGTTCCAAACAATAATACAAAAAAATTATCATAAAATGTGAAATTAAATCGGTATCATAAACATGTAATAACATGACAACCTGTCTAAAAAGAAATAGGATTCGTAATCATTTCATGAAATGAATAATCCATGAAAGGGAAATGGATGACATAAATGTATAATATATAAACGACCAAATAATTTAATAAACATATAACATGTGAAATATATTCAAGATTCAAGAAGTCCATCACATTAAGCAAAACCCATTAATAAAAATAATATGAGTGGAATCTTTTGATAATTTCAAATAATGGCTTGTATGACATCAACTGATGTAATCATAGATACGAAATAATTTTGAAATATAACTAAAAATACTTCCATTTCAAAAATATCATTACTTTATAAAAAATTATTTTTAATAAATAAAACCATTTGAATAATTTTATTAAAAAATACATTAAAACTTATAAGTAAGAGATGAAATCATTTTTAAAATATATTCTATGAAAATGTATAAAATAATAATAAAAAATTTTTGGAAACCTTTTTCATTGAAATCATTTTAAAAACATATAATGAAGTCATTGAAAAATTTGAAATCAAATTCTTCAAAAATGATTTCATGCCAAAAAATTAAATATTGAAATATTTTTGAAAACCATATAAAATGATATTGAAATTTTTTTAACAAGCATTTCTTTGTAAATACATTTCAAACATTTAAATATGGAATCAAAACATTTTAAAAAAAAATTATTTCAAAACATATTGAAGAAGTATGAAAATATTTTAAAAAAAATTTTACTTGACAATAAAACTTTCCATCCAATTGTTAAAAATGACCTCTTTTAAAATGTAATAGAAAATTTAAATAAATTTGGGTGGGTAATTATGTACACAACGTATGATGTAAAAAAATTCCTTCAGTATGGTAAAAATGATAGAAAATATTATATTCAGGGAAAACAAAAGGAATATTATTTTGAAGAGATTGGTAAAATATAAAATGGTTTATTTTAAATATTTTTTGATAGTGGTACAATATTCTATGAACCCATTTCTATAAAACATAGTTTTTAAGGAACATATATTTCTCTCCGAAGAGCGGGTAATATCGAGATTTATTAAAACCACATTATTAACAATCTTATGTACCCAAGATTGGATTAAAATTGTACCAATATTTGATTAAATAATTAATAACTATAGAAAAATGAAAATTCATGAAAATTCTTGATATTTGGATCATATGATTTCATAAAATTAAGAAAAAAACATATTCAATCCTGAAAAATGATGAGATTGCCTCTCTAAACTCTTATAACATAGTAACATGGAATAATACATCCGTATAAGAAAATTTAATTTAATTGAACCTATAATATCATAATAAGAAATTAAATAATGATATTATTTTTAAAAAGGAAGCATAACCACCTATAAAGGGAATTTTTGTGCAGAATAAAACCTGATTCTGAAGGATGGAAAATGGAGACAAAACTATTTAACTAATAGGATTAATTTGGAAACATAAACCGCATGAAATATGATAATAAAATGGATATTTAAATACATATAAATTTACATATGATAATAATTTATTACATCCATTTTTATTATACATACCACACGAATGGAGTGGGTAGAAATTAAATCATGTATCTCTTGAAAATAGAAAATGATATCAAATCCCCTTAACTTATGTCTTGCCTCTTATCATTGTCATTTAGAACACATTTATAAAAAATATAAATATATTATAAATTTTTTAAATAACTATATTATTATATATAATATCATGTATAGTATTATTATGACCTTATGTTAACCTCATGTTAACTATCATAATTTAATGTATCACATTGGATAATATTCTCTTTATTCTACACTTGTGCCTTAATTTGCGGTATTGTTTGTCATTATACTTATACCAATAAACTAGAATATATTAATTTATATAAATATAATGTAAATAAATAATATTTTAATCATAATAATCTATATAATATATATGTAATAAATGCAAGGCATCATTCTTGGAGACGGTAAGTTTTAAATACATATAAATGTTGTTTCCATTGCAATTGTCATATTTAATGTAATAAAAAAAATAAAATAAATCTATATATGTAAATAATATAATTTAAAAATCATTATAATGTTATACATATCAAATATGATCACAAAAACCATCCTAAATACATTTGAATTAGTGAGTAAACAAATCACAACTCTTTCAGGAGGTGGTAGTCCAGAATACCTCAAATGAAATTATTATATATACACAAAATGGATTGTAAAAAATTTATGTGTTCTAAAAGGGATATAGAAGAATAAAATATATAAAATAATACATAATTCATATATAAACAGTGTTTTAATAAAATTTCCACCATGAGAAGAATTAAAGAAAAATTAGACAATCATTGTTTTGTGTAGTTGAAGTTCTCTATAAACGTAAAAAATATGGTTCTTACCTATTAGATAGAGGTGTGTGTAATTTTATTATTACATTTTTGATGAAAAACATCCATGTATATTTTTTATAATAGTTTATTTTTATAAAATAATGTAATAAAGAGAGTGGAAGTGAAGACAAGGGAAATAGAAAAATGTGGATTGAGCGAATTCCTTACCTCTCAATCGGGTGATGATTTTTTGTTTGTGCGAAAAGGATATATTGGATAAATTTCATCCCAAGGGGAGGCTTCTTGAATGATTGGAGGGTTTTGGGAGTTTATTATAGAAGAGTTTGAGATAGATAATGGGATTGAGATGTGTGAGGATGTGGGATTAGAGGAGGCATTTTTATAGAGGAGGAGGAGTGGAATTTGTTTAATATTTTGGAAAATAAATTAAACACATGTTTTTCACTTGTAAACTGGATTAATATTAGAAAAAAACGTGTTTAGGGTCACAATATTGATAGACAATGGATATTTGAAAATTTTCTATTTCATTATTCACCTAAGATTAATGTTTTATGCTTAATTTGACCTTAATCACTATGATTAATTTTATTCACTTTCAATATGATTTTTAGTCAAAAAATTATATTTGTCTTTTTAGAATCCTAATATTAAGAAATTAATGTGCTTTATTTATCTTTTTTGTAATTCAATTCATATAATTTAAAAATTAATATTAACGTTATTCTCATATATGGGATGAAATATTTGGTTATTAGTGTAGAAATATTGTCATGATTTTATTAATATATTATGTTCAATTTAATGTTAAAATATATTATAATGACCTGAAGATAATTAATAGATTAATAATTGATGATGTTTTAGCTGAAAAAAATTATTTTATAAGTTGAAATTAATAATTGTTTCAATGAATGGGATGTTGTAAACATAAATGTAGTATTTTTCTCTATTTATGAAAAAATGATGATTCTCAAAAAACTAAAAAAAATCAACATAAGATAATTTAAAAATTATAAATTCAAAAATATTATTTATTTTATAAAATTAATTTTTCAAATGTGAATAACGTTAATTTTATTATTTTTTGAAGAATAAAATTAGAAGTAGGTCGTTTGGGGAATAGTATTCTTAAACATATATAGAGTTTACCAAAAATTATATCATTTTTTATAAATATGTTTTATTAATATTAAACCATTATATATAATATTTTAAAAGTATTTTTTAATATTAATATTAATATGTATTAACGTATATATTATAAATATCTCATTTATATAATTATAACTATAAAGTGATGTTCCATAGAAACTCGGTAGTGCAGATTAAATATACCATGTGGGTATTGTGTGTAGTGCTAGCGAAGTCATTATTGCGTATAGAGAATTAAATGTTTTTGTTACATGTAGCATAATCCATGGTTTTTTATGTAAATTTATTATTTCCCTTATTATTTTAAAATATTTTTTTATAACTAATTATAGAGTAACATGAACTGAAAAATATCAAAAAGGTAAAATAATTTTAATAAAATATTTCACAAAATATTGGAGTACTAAAATATTCATCATTCTAAAAGGGGCCTTCCAAGTGTACTATATTGAAGGAGGTAAATAAGCAATTACTGTCTGATGAGGGTTCAATTTTGTGAGGTGGTTCATATTCTAAAGATGTTTCATGGAAGAAATATTCAAGTTTCAGAGCTTATGTTGAAGCTGAATATAAATTTTGAACATATATATTTTGATGTTTCTAATGACTATTTTTACAGACAGGAGGTGTGTTTGATTCCACATCCATATATATACTTTATTTATGGGTTTGTGAAGTTATGATATTATGGTGGAATGTTCTTGGTCAACTATCATTCGAGTCATCCATTTGATAAACATCTATCATTTATTGGTCGGAACATTCAGTCATTCCCCTTCTTCTTCTTATTTGGAAAATATTATGTATGTTACATGATTCAAGGAGCTATCTAACATTACCTTTCTAGAATATATCATGATTTATAGGAGGTATTTGAAGACAACCATATTAGGGATGTTTTATCCTATTAATATATGAAAGGGGAAGTATTAATGATGATTTGAGAGGTTATCCTCATTTGGCTGCATGAAATATATAATATTGACTAGTTTATTATACATAACTATAGAAAAATAAAATGGTAGCTTCACATTTCAGAAGTATGATCCGTTATTCAAACATTCCTCACATCCCATGTGACCCAGATATCTTTTTTATTTTTAATGAGGGTGATTCTATTGTTCTTTCTTCTATATAACAGGCACTAGTTGGTTCAAGACCATCTTTGACTCTTTAATAGTCACTAATTCTAGTTTAATTGTAACAATAGAAAGTAATTCTATGTCAAGCCTTTTCTAGATACTGAGGGAATGAGTCTAAAATCATCATAGGTACAATTAATGGCATCTTCTAGATGTTTTTAGAATTTAGAAATAATGTGAAATAATATTTGATATTTCATTTGGAACTGAAACACAACTTTTTTACTTTTACTATTGAATTAAAAAATTTCTATAATGAGAGAGAGATACATTGTGAATAGGATAGACCATTCCATATGGATATGAATTCAGAAACCCTATCATTTTAAAATGGATTGTAGTTTCTTATGTTAATAAATTTCAATTTAATCCATATAGAACTGATCTGTTAGTGAAATTTACATCGAAAGTCTTCTCATACAATAGTAAATCTTTCTAGAATATTTGTCTAACGAATAAATCATGGCCAAATCATAGTCATTACAAATCACAAAAAATAATTCAACTCTTACTGATCATGACAACCCATCAATAAACTGCATTAGGATATCAAGTGTGTTAAATGTTGTTCTGGGTCTCCCCACCATCAAAGGAGGAGAAGGTATGAATTATAAAAAACAATCATGATAAAATGAAATCCACCCATCAGGGATATAGATTTATTTTAGGATGAATAATTGTGTTTCACCTCTATATGGAATCCATTATAGTATCCAGATACTCAATGATGTTGAGATCATTTAGCGGTACATATGTTTATGCCACCACCTATATCTAGGGAAACGATGGGGGGAAGTCACAATCATTTTCAACATCATCATTCATGTAGATCGAGTACCATGATATCAAGCTAGACTAATGATAAATTGACTCTATTTAATAAGGATCACATTTTAAATGATGTATGGGAGGAGAAATATTCACATAATATTGAAGCTGATACTAGTCGAACTATATCCCCTAATTATCTACTTATTGAGTTTTATGAGAGTATGTATCTGATTCTCATATTGTGAAAGCAATTCCTCTAAGGAAATTTTTTTAGATCTCCTTTGTTGTGATTGAATTGTTTCCACACATTTTCCATTATCTATTGTACTTTTTCATAATTGGATTGGAAACTTGATATTCAATGTTGATAGGTTTTGGAGCCTCCTCTTGTTATGGGTACATGAAACCTCATCGATTATATCTAGATCCTACTCCAATGGTCTTTTTTACATATTTAATCCATATGTACCTACACCATGATCCAAATTATCAGCTTTGAAGTCAGTGATAATAATCACAGTGACGTATCAGGAAAGGAAATGTGTCTCATTCTGCTCAACAAAATAGGGTGATTCCATACTACCTTCATTAGCATCATTTCTAAGAAACGTTGATATATTTGGGAATTTTTGTTTCCCACCTTAGTGGGGAATGATTTCCATTGTCGTATGATAATCCAATATTGGTCTATTAATAATGTCCTAGATGGAGTTTTCATCCTTGTTTGTAAAAATATCCATTAATAGTATATGATCATCTTGTGGTGAAGGAAATAGATGGGATGATAATTATGGAAATTTACATCTAAACAAGGAGAATAATGATTTTATCTATGACAATGATGATGATGATGATGAAAATACCACAAGTCCTATGGATTTTTTCTTATCTGAATCCACCATTTTCATTGGTTGATTCTATTATTGAATATTCAATGATTCCTATCAAAGATCTGAAAACTAGTGGGATAGAGATTGAGATATCGATCCCCCTTCCCAATGCTTCAGGAGTATCTAGAACTATCATTTACATTACATAATAACCTCTCAAGGGGTGATGAACCTAGTGATGGAAATTGTGATAAAAATTCCCCCATCCCATTTGGATTGGGTTAATTTTCAGTAACTGTTGACATGTCATCTATCCTCTCAGTAACTGATGATCTGAGTAGTGGAGGTGCTGTTCAATATTCTCCAACTTGTTGGGCTATGTTTTATCTATAAAAAATTTTATGAAAAGAACCATTGAGTATTTAATTATGTGGAATATCTATGATCATGTAGTAGATGTGTGAAATTTTATTCAATGATGAATTATTGTTTATACAATAATTTTTCATTTTGATTATAAAATTGGATTGAATGTTGGAATGTTTCCCCAGTTCTTCTTGGGGGCGCGTTTTAAATATATGTGGGATTTAATCCTCTTAATTTTGTTATGACATTGAACCATTAAATAATGCATATTGTTATATAGTGACCTACTTTCTGGTATGTCACCAAGTCTTATGATTTATATGGAAGGCATTGTAGAAAAGGAAATAAAATATGTGGGATTCGTTTTTGGACATAGAGAAGTGAATTGCATCATATTTCACACATCCATTAATATATCCATATGGTGACTCTATATAAATCAATAGTTGGATATTTTTTGAGATTCAAAGAGAAAATGTAAGTATTAATTTTTCATTCTCCTCCATTCCTATGTTCAATTGTATGGAATATGAATCCATATCCAGTTGAAAAAAATTGAATTGATGATTTATTGGTGATATTTATATCCTTGATAGACAAAATATCTACCATTCTTTCAATGAAGAGTTTCCCACATATTATGTAATAGATAAGGAATTCATGACTCATCTATCTCGTATGGGTTACCATAATCAGATGTGGAAAGAAGTCATAAAATTTTAGGGATGTTATATTTCGATAAATCTCAACATATGACATTATTGGAGTCATATTCATCACACATAGATGCCTCTATCTAGTCAGAGTGGAGTACGATGTGTTTTTGATGGGGAATAATATATAGTTGGCCCCGATGTTTTGATCACCTCTCTATACAGTGGTGAGTAATTGTTAGGAACCATTATATATATTGTTGTTTGGGAAAGGGGATAATTTACTTATATATGGGATATATCACCATAGAGAAGTTCAATATTTTGTATGTCTATAATAGAGTCATTTTGTTCCATCTCCACACAACCATGTAGAGTACTATCATGGAAATGGATGCCTTCCACTTATATTGAAGTTTAGATGAACCATTGGGGGTGTTGATAGTGTGTATAGAACATCCTGAAGGTCTCTAAAAATGTCTACGTTAGGGATATTAGTTGCATTACACATCATGGATGGAATATTCCAACCGTCAATTCAGGAATTTGTTGAGATATGAGCCTATTGTCTGACAAAGGATGTAATATAATAATAACCATCATGGTATGAGGGAATATGATCCTAAAACTAAGAATCTACTAGAATATTCCAATGAACATCACTAATAGGAATATGAGCATGTACCAATGGTTTTCTTATTATTACTTGGTGAGGAAACACAAAATTTCTATATGAGCCCGATCGTGGGCCTTTTGAGTAGACTGCTATAATTTTTTTATCCGAATATGAGTCTATAATGAGGAATTTTCCACACTCTCTTGGTGATCCACTATTTAAAATAGAATAAGATCATGATACAAATTTGAATTCCAAACTAGATTGTGCTATATATCATTCATAATGGAAGAAGGAATATGAGCCTCCTCTATTATATTCTATAATAGATGCGACAACAGTTTTCACTAGACAAAGTAGGTATATGATCCTAACATTCCTTAGCTACCAGAATATTCTAGAATGCCTCATTGACATTAATATTATCCATTCCATCGGCTTGTTCTTCTCTCACATGGTATGGACTGACCAAAATGGGGATATGGGACAAAAACTGGGTCTTTTGAAGTATGTTGCAAGTTTTAATCGAGTGCAATAATTGCCTCTTATGAGTAATGATAATCTCTCACTTAGTGAACCCTAAATATTTTGGGGGAATGAGATGAATTCTAGGAATTTAGAATATACAACATGTATTCATCTATATGAATGTCACCCTATCATAAGGAATGTTCCTTTCTCACATGGTGATACCTGGTTAGAAAGAGTGTATTAAACTAGGCTGATTCAAATTCATTTACTATAATATACCAATAAACCTACAAGATGAGAGATATTTTTGTTCTTGATCGATAGAAACTACTTTTTTAAACAGAATGGAGTGTTGTGAAACACATGATATTGGGATATGAATATGCACATATCTCAGTACTAGTACCATCACAAAAATATTTCATAAGAGTCCAGTAGTTGTTTCTATGATGTAATGAAACTTTAGAAAAGTGTGTTCATGGATATAATCCTTCACATTTTATGTATCAACTATATAATACATGATATGTTCAATTTTTGTAGGAATTTGACTACAATTATTTCTTCAATATGTCACAAAGATATGATGATGGGATTTAGGATTGGGGTAGTGAAATTTGTTTACCCTATTCCAGCTATAATAATATGGCCACAAAATTGTTTTTAGTGTGTAAAGATATGAACTATCTCATTAGTTATAAATAGAATATTCTGATAGACATTAGTAGTGGGATTGTGGAAATGAGACTATTAAGGATTATCTAGATCCTTATATGCCTGAAGTCTTTTCTTAACAGTCGGCCCATGGGTATCACAGGTGGTACTGTGTCGGGTGGTACCCTCATCTGGAGAGTGAAAAAAATCATCATGATTTCACTGGTGAATGGAATTGACAGTAGCCCTCCTTAATGGATCCTAAACTATAATAGAGTAATAGCTTATTCCTTGACCATAATAATTAGATAATAAGGTGGTTATTGTCACAATCTGGTGGTATACTTCAATGTCATATCAGATTGCAAACAAGAGCCACTGGAATTACTACTACATAATCTATATGATTTGGACTTATTGGTTTGATCATTCATAGGCCATCATAGAAGTCCTAAAGGTTCAATATTATTCCATGTCAACTATATTCCTCTACCATTGCATTCACCACATGTCAGAGACCCATTTGGTTTGCAACCATACATTACCTCCCAATGTGGTAACTAAATGAATACATCTATTATCAGAGTTTTTCTAAAAGTGTAGTATCTATTGTCAAAATTACAACAATGTAATAAGGTCACCGATCAGTGCAACATCATAGGCATGATATGTGCTCAATCAGATAAGCATGGGTAACACAATTTTCCATTATTATCCCTTGTCCTTCCAATCTACTACGATTTAATTTTCAATGATATGAATAATTTATTTCATGGGAGCCTTAGCAACAAAGGATCAACTATTCCTTTGAAATAATCATCTCATTTTTTACATGTTTTCATAGGATTCGAAAAAAACATGTATTGAGACATGGTAAACCAGCCATTTCTATCACGAACCCCTTCCAACAAAGTGTACCACTACTGGGACAACAATATGAGAAGGGGGATTATTACACCCTGAGTCTTGCCTCTAGTAGGCCCCAGGATGTCGACTAGCACCGAGGGTATAATAAACACACAAATGGGAGGCAATACCCTCAACGATAACACATGCTGAAGAGATAAATAAGATAGAAGCAAAATATATCTTACTAAACCATAAACATAAAAGAAATCCCAATTACACATATGAAATGTCATGCAGAACTACTACAACTGAAAGGGGAAAAACTACAAGTTCCCAAAAGAAAGTAAAATAGTAGCAATCAAAAGCCTAAATAGTTCCTGCAACCCAATGATAATAGATATCATCATGTCCACAAACCTGGTCCAAGGGACCTAAAAAATTGTTTTTATATATGTAGGGTGAGTATAAAAGTATACTCATTAAGATCCTCCCCAAATACTAATGTGAAAAATTATTAAAGAATGCTAAAGCACAATGAACAACAAGTCAAACTAACTCGTCACCTAAATAGGTATACTATGTTGCCAGCCGTACCATTGCTACTCAAACCAAGTAACGCATAAAAAAATATATCATATAAAAATTAATATCGATGGTACCCTGCTACTACAACGTCACTGGTTTGAAAATTTTCCCCAACGTCGCACGTCATGAGAAACTCTCTCCCAAAAAGGGATTCTAGCAGACACTTTCGCGACACACAACAACATGAACCATATGCAACTAAACCACCACCACATCTACATAAGCAAAGTAACCAAGTAGTTCATGGAATCTACCACAATATTCATAATGTGTGTCATACATCGGGTATTATACCTCAAGCCATTACAATCCATACACCGAGTAAGGATCCTTAAACCATCTCAACCTATATAGGTTACGCCTATAGTAGTCCAGAGGAAACTATATCCATTATATATGTGTGTGAATAACCACAATCCATTACAGACCTCTACACACGTATATGAAAAAAAATTACTATTTTGACTACCAGAAAAAGTAACTAACAAGACAAGAGTGCAGGGCCGGATGGGGTTGTCAGCCATTCATCCTCCCACAAGAATGTTGTAGAAAACACCTCCAGGGCTCAGAATCCTTGGGGTGTCAGTTGGCCTTATAGACAGGGTGTAGTAGCCTATAGAAACACCAAAATTAAAAGATATACTATATCTCAAAACCACACTATTATAATAACCATGTTATAGACTCATTTCAACTAATGTCCCTCGGACTCTATAATGCTACTTCTAAGAATTGGTATCCTATAAGCACACAACAATTTAAAGAGATTTAATGGATTATGTCATTCCATTTTTATCAGTTCCACATTACATTATTTAATTCTTTAAAATTTAGTTAACCATTAAAAATTCCTCATTAATATTCATTAGTATCACACCCAAGTTCCACTGTCCATTTAAAATTACAACCTCATCATTATGATCTAGAAAAATTCAACCTAATGGGTTAACATCATTTATTCAATTACTCGTTACAGAATTACATTCCATCATTCCCAAGAAATCCAAAGAAATATTCAATGATACTAACAGAAGGGGCACAAACAAGGTGAGTATATGTAATACTCGTCAAGTCTTTGTGGCATATAGCAAGAAAATATACCTATCCTCAATTGAGAATCTAAACAAGGAAAGAACGTGGAATACCCCACACATCTTCGGCTCTTTCAGAAGAATAGTATGTAAGACCCGCTGCCATAGGCATTCGGTAATAGTTAAATAGATAATTAACCAAAAATAAATAGCAATAATCCAACAATCACATCCATCTCATTCCATCATCCCTGATGTCCTCACTGACACCCATAAGCATAAACTGATGCATATTTCCACTCTAGGCGTCATCTGTTTCCACAACCAAAATTCCACCATGCCCCCCCCCATATCACACCAGCCATCCATGCTCAAATCACAACACAAGCAGTAGGAAAGGAAAAATTTTAACAGTTGGGATCTTGCCCCTTTAATAAACAATAGGGTAACAATGAATCCAATAAGAAGTTATCTTTTTTTGATTAACTGGTTCCTTAATCCATATTACATTAACCAATTATTATTCTTATGTTCCAAATTCGGGAAACCTAATCAGTAAGATATCAAAGTAATTAAACATGTTTACTATACCAATTTGATTAACATTAAATTACAATAAGGAGAACTGAATTCATTTACATACCTCTGTATCTTATAAACAAAAAATTATCAATTAATTTCTATTTACGTTCATTAAAAATTTCCAACATGAAAGAATAACAAAAAAACAAGAACATATATCACACTATCTAGAAAATAAAAAGGCAATAACATATGATCAATATCATATTATTTATCATGTTCATGTATTTATTATTTCAATTATGTTGTGATCCAGTGGGATAAAAAATGCTAAACCTAATGTTTCACATAAAAATATAGAGATGAAATGAATCCCCTACCTCAAATAGTTATTGACTTTTTTTATATGAGAACAATCCACACAACGGGTCCCGATCCTCCTCGCGCGACAACGGTATCCACCCAAGGATGCCACGGTACGACCGCACCAACCAAGACCCAAGAAAACTCTATTAAAATCACGGAGATCACATGCTATAATATGGAAAGGAAAAACATGGGAAGATGAACCCCAAAATAACGAGTATAAAACATACCTTATATCGAATATTGATCGATAATGCATGGTTGCATCAAAACAGAGCGGAACCAATCAGAGGAGGGATGTTTGATTGTGCAACTCCTATGAGAAGTAGTGGGATGTTCGAAAGTCACACACCCATGAAAAAGGTAAATGAATTAGGGAGGAGGATATACCATCCCTATTGAAGATTTAATTGAGTGACGGTTTATGATACACTAAATTTGTTTTTAAAAGTGGATAACACTTAAACCATGTGGTTTGACCAAGTAAAAACACCCTATGCCATAGGAATAATTAATATAGGAATTATGACCATTTAATCGGCCTTAGAGTCCTTAAACCAAGGCATCAAATACATTATTCATCAAAGGAAAATGCTAATGGGAAAAACTGTAGGAAGCTAGAAACATTGTTCATGATCTCAAAATTTAGAAAATGATAACATTGTTCATGAACCTCACCATTAGAACCTCACCGATATAACAGTGTTGATGAACCTCATTGATAGACATAGTTCATGAACTTCACCATTAGAAAAATATTAATGAACCTCACCAATAGACACTCTTCATGAACCTCACTATTATAACTTCACAGTTAGAAAATTTTCATGAACCTCACCGTTAGAACCTCACCGATAGGTAACTGTCCATGAACCTCACTGATAAGCACTATTCATAAAACTCACCATTAGAACATTGTTCTTCATCCTCACCAATATACACTATTCATGAACCTCACTAATATAACATTGTTCATGAACCTCACTGATAAACACTGTTCATGAACCTCACCATTAGAACAATGTTCATAAACCTCACTGATAGACACTGTTCATGAACCTCGCCGTTAGAACACTATTCATGAACCTCACCGACAGACAATGTTCTTGAACCTCAGTATTAGAACATTATTCATGAACCTCAATGATAAAACAATGTTTATGAACCTCACCAATAGTCATTTCTCACCAATGGAACTGTTAACAAAAATGGAAATTTAGCAAAGGAAAGAGGGTTCACAGTTACAGGTTACCGATAGAACTGTTCACCGATGGAACTATTCACAGAATTAGAAATTTAGAAAAGGAGAGAGAGGTTACCATTATAGGTTAATGATAGAACTAATCAACTATGGAACTGTTCAATGAATTGGATATTTGGAAAATGAAGGAGAGGTTACTGATAGAAATTTTCACCGATCAAACTATTTATAGATATAGAAATTTGGCAAAGGAATGAGAGGCTACTGTTAGACGTCACTGTTGGAACTATTCATAAAAGGTTACCGATGCACAGTTCACATCTGTCTTCTGTTATAACTATTCACCAAGGGTCACAAATGATATTGTTCAAAGAAAGTTAAAATTTTCAATGTGTATGGGAGAATTCACCTTGAACTCCCAGATCACCTCAACCACCATATTTTCACAACGAAATGGACCGGAGAGTTTCGGGACATTACATCAGATACCTCTCAAAACATTCTCATCCTCATGAATTCAATACCCACCTAAAAGGAAAATGAAACGGGTTCCGAACAACCACCCATCAAGATACCTCTCAAAATAGAGCAAGCCACAAAAGCAACAAAAGGAATTCATCTAATTAACATGAATGTTTTATAACAACAAAGGCTACATTGATAAATGAAAATAATTAAACGTCCATCAAATATGGGTACATATCATGTATCTGTGACTCACGTTCCATGGTAATCTCCTCTATACCACTATGTCTCCATAAGACACAAACAATAGTTATAGAACACCCACAAAACACATTCTCCGTGGGGTCTTGGATCTCCAGAGGTCGCTTCTCAAAGGTCACATCATCATCAACATCGATCTCTCCCCTATCAATGACGTGAGAGTCATCATGATGATAGAAATAGAGATTTGATACATGGATGTAATCATGTAACTAACTCATCTGTAGGGGAAGTGCTACTCGATACGCCATAGCTCCAACTTGAGCTAACACCTCGAAAGGCCCAACAAACCGAGAAGATTGCATACTCCCATGACCAGACCTTCACCTCCCATGACATGGAGTCACCTTTAGAAACTTGTGATACCCAAAATTAAACTATAATTGTCTCTTTTTTTATCATCATATGATTTCTGATGATCTTGTGATGTCTTCATCCTCTCACGAATCATGTAAACCATCTCTATTGCATTCTGCACTAGTTCCGGTCCGAGAATTGTTGATTCTCCGACCCCAGTCCAGTAGAAAAGAGAACAGAAATGTCGGCCATACAAGGCATCATATGGATCCATACTGATGTTGGAGGGAAAACAATTATTGTATGTGAACTCCACCAAGGTTATGTGCCTCATCCACGAACCTCCAAAATATATGACATTAGAGCGTAACATGTCTTCAAGAGTCTGGATGGTTCGCTCTGTCTAACAATCTGTTTGAGGATGAAAATATGTGTTAAGGCATAGTTGAGAACTGAAAGAATGTTAGAGACCTCTCCACACCCTGGATGTAAAATGAGGATCTCAATTAGGAAATATCATCCATCGGAATCCATGATGTATCACCACCTCCTATAGATATTGACTCGAAAAAGTTTTACTGATCTTGACACCTTGATTTGTATGAAGTGGCCCAATTTGGAAAAATGATCCACTAACACCCAAATAGAATCATGTTCTCCTAGATGTCGAAGTAAACCAGTAAAAATTTCCATTGAGATGTCCTCCCACTGCCACCGAAGAATCTCTAATGGGTGGATCATACCACCTGGAACATGGTGTTTGGCCTTTACCTTCTGACAGACCAAACATCAAGACCCAAAATTTGTAACTAAATGCTTCAGCCAAGGCCACCAAAACTGGCTCCCCAATGATCAGTACATCATTTTCATGCCAGGATGCACCATTAATGGTGAACTATGAAACTATTTGGGAACCATCTCATACATTGTCAAAGGAAAAAAGCCTTATGTAATACAACACTCGGTGTTGTTCATCCTCCGACCACCAATCAGGGGCCTCGCCACAAACAACTCGGTCTCTCTAGACCTCCACTTCAAGATCCCCCAAATAGGACTCATACACTAGATTCACAATAGATTATTGGACCAATATCTGAAAAAGACAACCTTTTTCCCCATCATCACCCATATCGAGTTGTAATGCTGACAGTTCTTCCATTACTCTCTAGGAATCGCTGGATTCATTCACAGCATCACTGCGTGACATTCGACTCAGCGCATCATCTACAACATTCCAATTTCTAGGTGTATATGATATCTCAAAGTCATATTCATTTAAGAACGCCATCCACCGATGATATCGTAATATCAAGTCACGTTGGGAGAAAACATACCTTTAAATTCTTATGATCGGTGAAAACCACAATGTGCCCGCCAAATAGGTAATTTCTCCACAACATCAGATAACACACCACGGCTACCAACTAAAGATAGTGGGTGTCATATTTACTATCATGGGGACACAACTTACAACACCCATAAGAAACAACTAATCTCTACTGTAGCAGGGCACAACCTAACCCCAGATGCGAAGCATCGCAGAAAACATCAAACTGAACTCCTACTACTGGAAGATAAATAACCGGAGAACTTACTAACATTTATTTTAGATAATCGAATGCTTCCTGACTATAATGAGTCTAAATGAACGCCTAATCCATCCTATTCAAAGTTGTCAGAGGAGTCACAACTCATGTGAAATAGGCTACGATCCTCTTGTAGTATCCTGCGAGACCAAGGAAACTTCACAACATTGACACTATCTTGGGGGTTGCGCAAGACACAACTACTACTATCTTCGATGGGTACAAAACTACATCTTGTTTGGACACAAAATTCCTAATGAAACAATCTTCTCGAGCCCGAAAATCACACTTTGACAACTTCCCAAACAGCAGATGTTGACAAAGAACTATCAAAACAGCGCGTAGATTCTCTTCATGATCCCCCTTAGATGTGGAGTACACAAGGATGTTGTTAATGAAAACCACCAAGAACATTTCTAGAAACTCACGGAACACAGCATTCCTCAATCCCATGAACAAAGTGGGAGAATTAGTCACTCCTAATGACATTACAACAAACTCATAAAGCCTAGGACGACAACGGAAAGCTGTCTTTGGGATATCCTCATCCTTTACACACATCTGATGATATCCTGACCACAAGTAAATATTTGAGAACCAAATTGAACCCTTTAGTTGATTGAAAAATTAATCAATGCATGGAATATGATAGATATTATTTATTGTCACTCAGTTTAATCAGCGATAATCAACACACAATGGAAAATTGTTGTCATCCTTCTTTAAGAAAAAACCGGTGCACCCCATGGTGACAGACATCATTGAACAAAATCACAATGTAATAGATCATCATGCTTTATATGTAGCTCTTGTAACTCGAATGGTGTCATTCTATATGGAGGCATAGAGATACGAGACACTCCTTGTTGTAGCTCGATGCCAAACTCGATCTCTCGTCGAGTGGGTTATGATACAACCTCTTCTAGAAAGACACTAGGGTACTCTTCTACGACCCTAAGGAAATGATAACTAATAAACCTCATAGGAACTCAACATCATCTCATCCATATTGCAGGATAAGGAATGAACATTCATATGACCCATCCTAGTATCTCGCTCCCCAATTAACACCATCGGCTCTCCATCCGCACTAAACAGAACTCCTTTCTTCTTTAAGAAATCCATGATATCATGAACTGCATACAACCAATCCATGACAAGGACAACATCATATGGTTGTATTCGTAAGAATAGGAAATATCCCCAATAGGGGTTCTTCCCAAACACTATATCACAATCTCTACGTACTTCAAACAAGTAATCTCGACCTCCAACAGGCGTAGTCAATGCCAAGGGAAATGGAAGCCTCTCTACCTCATGTTCCCGAGCATGGAAAAGGGTAGGTTATATCGAGGACTGTGTCACTCCTAATTAAAAACAGGAATACATCATGGTAGAAAACAAGAAAGGGTATCTAGAATGATGTCTTGCTCCCCTAGAGATGGAAATACAAGAGCATGAAGCTGACAATGACCTCCTCCATAGACCCTCTGACCTAGATGAAGACCACCACCATAGCCGCACTCTACTCTCTGAGGACGATGAGCATCATGGGCCTATCCTCTACCTGCCTCATCCACCCTCTGCTTTTCTAAAGCTGGTACTACCTACTACTACTACCTTGGCTAGAACTGCCTCAATGGATTAACCTGGAGCATAGAACCTGGTGCACAATGAAAGCTATGAATGCTCGGGCACTACCGATGATGATGAACATTACCCCCATAAGAAAAACAAGAACATGATCCCTTGCCATATATCTGAGAGTTTCTACCCATAGATAAATGAGATGTGAAGGGATAGGACCTATCCTCGGCTGAATGGAAACACTTCTTCCCAGAAAAATGGGATCCGCCGACCATAGATCTACTCCATGATGAATCATGACGATTCCATGCTCGTGATGATCCAGTCCTGGCCAAAGTCCTCTCGACAACCTTTTCCCTTGATAGCACCTCAAGATATGATTTCTACATAAATTTGGTGACCTGGCACTGGATATTTGGATGCAAAGCCTCTGCAAAATTCCATTCATTAGCCTCTTCATCTGCCAGTAGGTTTGAAGCATATCGTAAAAGTTTCCTAAAACAGATTCCAAACTCTTGAACACTATATCTCCTTGGTCAAAGGGTATTAAGCTTCTGGTGACTGGACTACTTCACTGTTGAAGAAATAAATTCAACTCTAAACTGGTAACATAACTTCTCCCATGATATCACTGACTCTGCATGATCCTCGAGGAATATGAACCACCACAGCCATGCTGCTCCATGCAGTATCATCTCAACCAAGGACACCTAGTGCTCCTTCCAAGCATGGATCAAACTAATTCCGATCTCGACCTCCTCTAACCAGTGTTCAATGCTGAAATGGAGTCCTCATGCTTCTACAGATTCTGGCGCTAAAAATCTTGGATTTTCTTTATCTATGTGTCATTGTTGACATCCTCTACCCAACAACAATTTTCTAGAACTTCCTGCTCGACATCTCTATATGATCCTAATGAGGATGTTGACCTAGAGACATACCTATAAAATAAAAAACATTTAGGGAAGTTAAACCTAGAATATGGAAGACTCAACATTATTTAATTAATTTCTATCTTTTATTTATTTTTGATTATATTATCCCATGTTCTACACATTCAAACATAAGAACAATGAAGAATGATGCATGATCATTTCCTAGATCTATACCATGCAACTAGTATCACATTGTTTAATATCCATTGTAAACTTAATGATCCGTACATGAGATCATAGGGGGAACTAAATTCATTTTTCTTATCTATAAAAAATATCATGTATCCAAAAGAGAGTAAAACAGTAGAAATCACAAGCCTGAACAGCTCTTGTAACCCCAAACTAGTAGATTCCATCCTAAACTCCAACCTTCTCCAAAAAAACCTGAAATACGGTTTATATAAACTTAGGGTGAGTGTAAAGGTATACTCATTACGATCCTCTCTAAATCCTCTCTGGAAAAAGTAATGAAAGCATGCCAATGCACAATGAACAAAAAGTGAAACTAACTCATCACCTAAATAGGTATTCTATGTTACCAGCCTCACCTTGGATACTCTCACCAAGTAAAACATACATGAATATAACATATAATAAAGAATATAAATGGTACCCTGTTACTACTTCACCAATAGTTTGCTGCTTTTCCCCAACATCGCACGTCCTCAGCATCTCTCTCCAAAAAGGCTTTCCCACAGACACCTGGGTGAAGCACCACAACATGCACCTCATGCAACAAAACCACCACCATGTACACGTAAGAAAGGTAACCAGGTAGTTTCTTGGGATCCACCACAACTTTCATAACGTGTATCATACATCGGGTATTATACCATAAGCTATTATAGCTAATACACCGAGTGAGGATTCTCAAGCCATCACAACCTTTACACATTACACCTATAGGAGTCCATAGGAAACTATATCCAGAATATATGTATGTGAATAACCACAAGCCATTACATCCCTCTACACACATATATGGGAAAAATTAACCACTGTTCCTGTAACATCCCAGGTAAATGAAGAATAAGACATATTTCATATTTATTAATATTTGTGAATTAAATATTAATTTTACTCTAAAGTGGTTTCTATGTTCGATAGCGTACCTGATACACAACAATGGGTTTCTTTGAAATCTTATGTTGCACACTAATAGTATAATATTATTATTTTAAATGGTAGTTAACTCATAGTCGTTGTATTTTCGGGAATGAAAAAATCTAACTTAAATATGATTATACCTGATTATTAAATGAATTTACATTATCCAATAAAATGTTAGAGGCTTAAAAAGTGAATTAATCTAATTTTAAGCATAATTTACATTAAAAGGCTGATTTATCTATTTTTAACGGGGAACCCTATTTAAATATAGTTTTTGTAACTTTAATATATTCTAATTGTCCAAATAATATCCCTCTTTAGACTGTGGGAATTAAATTTTACTCTGGGTAATTATTTGGTGTTTTTCTGATAAAGTTCATTTTTTAATGAACAATGAAAAATATTGTATTTTAATTCAAAAGTGCCTTTTAATATAATATATTTATATGGTTATATTATCATTTTAGTTGGTTGTAATTTTATATTAAAATATATTTTTACCATTTAATCCAATGTTGGTCATTGGAATTAATTTCACTTTGAAATTTGACATAAACGAGTATCAATATTTTGAAAGTTATTATTTCATAAAAACACGCTATTTGTTTTGATAACCAGAATTCATTTTAAAATTAATTAATTCCACTTATATGTTGTGAATTTCTAAAAATAGAAATTATTTTTGAATTAGGAATATCAAATATATCTTTGGCTGATTTTTTGGTATTTTTCTAAAAAAAATCAATTTTGGATGAATTGTGAAACCACTTAGTGGTAGTTAAAAAAACAACTTTTTCTTTTAAATAATATTATACCAATTCTGTGAATTGCATTTAAAAAATCAAAAATACGTGTTTGGTTTCAAGAAGTAAAATTTGGTCCATTAAGATAAAAATAATTTTTGTTAAATAGTTACTTTTGACTATTATTTACCGCACTTAATGCTAAATAGGGTAATTCAAGTTTAAAAGAATATTATAATATATCCAAATTACCTTAACACTTATCCAGAACTTATTGTTTGAGTCATTTACTACCATGGTCATATTTAGGTATATTTTGAGACCCCATTGAACCACTTTGGTGTGATAATGACAATTTAGATTAATTAATTTAATGTGAAGACAAAATTTACATTAACAAAAATATTTTTGTAATTTATTTCTATATGGTGTTATATAAGTCTAATTTTAGACTATTAATATTCATTATAAATATAAAAATATTTCCTGAATGATAGTATTTTTTTTATAATTTTTAGAAATCGAATAAATTAAATTTTTTATGATAGAATAATGATGCAGTATTTACATCCTTAATAAATTATTTAAATAATTAAGAATATAATGATTAAAATATTATCCCAAACATGTCCAATTCTGATTGGATGATTTTAGTTCGACCATTAATAATCGTATCTTTGACTATAATGATTTGTGGACCATTAGAAACTGAATATCATTATATTATAAAATAATCCATTCACACTTTCCTAAGGAGAACCTCCTCTCCCTTATAAAAGGAGACCATTTATAACCAATTACACACACCTAAACACATTTTATTAGTTTCATTTGTAACTACACCAGTATAAAAAATATACTAGGATTTTGTTATGAGATGTATTATAACTACACTTACATACTCCTCAATTTAATTGATGATGAACATAATGTTTCTGTGGATCGAAAACTACCACCTCAGGAAACGATGCTTGTTCAATTACATCTTACTGCCTCTCATGGTGGCCATTATGATGGAACTGTATTTATATATGATATATATTATGTTTATGAATTCCTTATGCTTCTGTACTTCCCATTTATAGCATACCTCTATGGTTTCAATAGTGGGTAAATACGATAATCTCATTTGAGGAAGTGCGGAATACCGGCCCCTCAAAGTGATTTGATCCGTTAATGCCTTATGTGGGATGTATAAAGGATGGAGTTAACTATATATGATATTATACTGGAATTATAATATATCTATGTATAATTATGTATTATTTCCATTAAAATAAAAAATATAAATGAATGTAGAGTTCATGCGTACGTATGGCTTACCGTCTCCATAAACTGTGAATTTCATTTCATAACTCTAAATGTTGTGTACTATTATAAAAACATGTATATGCTGGATATATATTATATCTATGATATACAAGTAATGAATATCATTCTTGTTATAATGAACCATTGACCACATGAACAACATTTATTTATAAGAAGTTCATTTTTTTACTCAAGTACGAAATATCTAAAAAATGAACGTTATTAACGTAAATTATTGAATAATGTTTATAAAATGGAAATAAGTGATATACAAGGAATAATAAACTTTAAAAAGTCTCTAAAGCAAGCATAAATTAACTTTAGTTTATTATTCAAGATATTATTGAATGATCGAGTCAAGTCGGACACGAGGTAACGTACTTTGTCTCAATCTCCATTTTTTAATGAATTTTGAGTTTTATACACAACTATATTTTATATGGTGTATAAACCCCCTTGAATTTTCATTTTATTTAAATGGAATATTTTTATACAAATCATTTTACTAAAAAAATGAATTTTTTTTCTAACATAAGCGGTGACAACGACCTTTACGCCACCAAGAGTATTATTTGATCTTTGGCTTCCTTAACAAGCCGACTTATTTTTAAAAGGCACAATAACTACCATTTACTCTTCTTATGTATTTTATTATTGAAATTGATTTTGAGAATGGATTTCTTATTTCAATATATTGAAATGATATTTTTGTGGAATTGATATCTTTCCTTTATTCTTAGGTTATGTGTCATGATCATGTTATGGTTCATGGGCATTATTTACGTATACGGGTGATTCTGTGACAAACCTAGGGTGGGTGAGCTCGAGATAGCACTCCAATGCATTGGGTAATGTGACGGAGGAAAACATGAATGTTTTTCTTAAGAGATTTAGGAAATATACTATGATGGGTATTCCAATTTAACTCCCTATTAGTTGTGATAGCTACAATGTAAGTATGATATGGATGCCACAAGATACCTTTATGATTAATGATTTCTATGTGTCTTTCATAAATCTTATGATTTCTTGAGGTAATAAATGATTTCATGTTTTGTATGTATTTACGAAAAATTGTTTTCATTCATTTATTTTTAACCATTACTAATATTTTTATTCTCATCCTATGTTTTGAGATGTTTTCATAGGACATAAAGATGAATATGGTCAAGGATAGGATCAAGGAAAAGTCTTGCTGTAAAAAAACATGGAACTATACATGATTCTTTTTTTCAAGATTTTTTATTTTATGAAAAAAATGGAAACTGTGTAGATATGTCTACCTCGTAATCTTTTGATATGTAATAGTTATGTCATAATTCTCTAAAACTCTAAAGCTGAAAAGATCCTCATTTTGAATTATTCATTTAATTCAATATTATGAAATGTTTAAGGAAGTGTCCTTATAGTTTGTATTAGAGGTTGCTTTTGATAACTTTAGGAGTTGGGGTATTGTTAAATTAATATCCATAAAGTAATTTATGATAATATTGGAAATAATTTAGCATTTATAGATTACCATGTTGCTTCACCTAAGACATTTATGTGTTCATAATGGTTTTCCGTAGAGGAAACATGGCAGCTATGTTGGGACGACATTAGGAGGAAGACAATCTTCCAAATTAGCAACCTGAGATGGTTGGAATCAGAACTGAATAGTTTGTTGCAGTGATGGCACAGTTGACTGAGGCTATAAATAGTGGTGGTATCCATGTACGAGATCATCCAGATAAACCATAGAGGAACATGTTAGTTGTGAAGCTTTTCATAAGGCAAAATCCACCATCATTTAGAGGATCATCTGACCCTATGCTAGCTGAAGGGTGGATTAAAGTACTGTAGAAGATTTTTGATGTCATGGGTTATTCAGAACATCAAAATGATAATCTTTCTGATTAACATTTTGAAGGTGAGGTTGATCAGTGGTGGTCATTGGTGAAAAAATATGAGGGATAGTGAGGAGATTGACGCTCTTGGTTTGGATGAATTCAAAGGAATGTTTCTTGAGAACTATTTTCCTAAGGTGGTTCGTCTTAGAATTGAAAATCTCTTCCTAAAATTGAGGCAGGAGAATGACTCAGTGGCTGCTTATGAAGAAAAATTCACATGACTGGCAAGGTATGCTCCAAATTTCATACGAGATCTGGACAGTAAAATCAACTATTTTTACTCAGGATTAAAGCCAAAGTATTGAAGGCCTTTAGCTTCTTGTGAGTTCAAAAGTTATGAAAAACTTGTTCACTACGAGGAGAAGGTGGAAAAGGAATTTTTTTATGATAAAGTATTCTTTGACAAACAACAAAATTTGAGGTAGAGGTGGTAGGCGAAAAAGAATGAACTCTTCAAAAAAGTATGATGGTAAGAAATATATGATTACAGTTTGTGAATATTGTGTTTAAAATCATGTTGTGGAATGTATTTTCAATTCCGGTAAGTGCTATCTATGTGGTAAAATGTGACATAAGGCTTGTAATTGCAAGGAAAAAATCAGAGTAATGGTAAGACAAAATCTGATTTACAGTCAGGAAAATGATTTAAGTGCAATGAAATGGGTCATTATGAAAATGATTGTCCAACAAAGTACTCAACTAAAGGAATGCAACCAGACATAAAGAAAAAAGGGGATGTCAAATCATTTTCAACTACTTTAGCAGATGTTGGGACATCGAATGAAGTAGTATCAGGTACACCGTTTGTTTTTTCAGATGATTCCAATGTGTTGTTTGATTCGGGGTCTACACACTCTTTAATTTCTGAGAAGTATTCTACTATATAGGGAATTCCATCTCATGATATGAATAATGAACTTATTGTAAAAACAACTGGATTAAATGATGAAACAAAAAAGAAAAAATAAGAACATTCATTTCCTTGTGTGTGGAATGAATCTACCGGCAAACCTTATTGTTTTTCCTCTAGTAGAGTTTGATGTTATATTGGGCATGGATTGGATTTCTGTTTATCATGCTAAGATTGATTGTAGAGCTAAAGGCGTTTCTTTTCAGAATGACTTCCAGTTTGTATACAAAGATGAACCCGTGCTGTTGATAACATATCAGGAAGCTGAGAAACTAGTAAAAGAAGGAAATGAATGTTACCTTGCCCATACTGTAGAAAAAAAATGAACTGTTCAGATTAATGATATGCCAATGTTAAATGATTACCTTGATTATTTTCTTGATGAGTTGCCTGGTATTATACCTGATCGGGAATTTGAATTTTCTATTGACTTAGTTCCTGATGCTCAGCCAATTTCAAAACCGCCTAATCGAATGGCTCAAATTGAAATTTCAGAGTTAAAAAGGTAATTTCTGGAGTTATTAGATAAAAGTTTCATTTGACCTAGCACATCACTATGGGGTGATCCTATCTTGTTTGTTAAAATGAAAGATGGTTCAATGATACTTTTCATTTTTTATAGAGCATTGAATAAAATCACTATTAAGAATAATTATCCTTTGCCTCATATCGATGAATTGTTTGATCAGCACTAGGGACCTCAGTATTTTTCAAAGATTGAATTGAGGTCGTGGTACCATCAGTTGAAAGTAAAGGAATCAGACGTTCCAAAAACTTCTTTTCCTACTAGATATGGTCATTATGAATTTGTAGTTATGCCTTTTGGGTTAAACAATGCACCTACTGTATTCATGGATCTTATGAATAGAATTTCCCGTCAGTTCTTGTAAAAGATTGTGGTTGTGTTCATTGATAATATTATTTTTTATTCCAAAAGCTAGGAGGAACATGAAATTCATTAAAGGGATGTCTCGCAAACCTTAAAAGAAAAGAAACTATTTGGGATATACAATAAGTGTGAGTTTTGGTTACAACCAATTTCATTCCATATTCATATTGTTTAATTAAATGGAATTATTGTTGGTATTCTTAAAATGAAAGTTGTTGAATAATTTCCAAGACCCGAAAATATAACCGAGATCCATAGTTTTCCTGTTTTGGCAGGTTTTTACCGGAGGATTGTTGAAAATTTTTCACAGTTATCTAGTCCAAAGACTAAGATAACTCGAAAAGGTGTTAATCTCATCCAGGCAAAATAATGTGATGATTTTTTACGGAATTGAATAGAATATTGGTAAATGATCCATTTTTTTACTACCATCTAGAAAAGGTGGGTTTGTTATCTATAGTAATGCTTTGTTGAAAGGATTGGGTTGTGTATTAATACAGAATAATCAGGTAATTTCCTGTGCATCACATCAGTTGAAACCACATGAGTTAAATTTCCCTACCCATGATTTGGAATTAGCAGCTGTTGTTTTTGCATTAAAAATTTGGAGCCATCATTTGTATGGATTGAAATGTGAAATATATACTGAACACAGTAGTTTAAAGTATATATTCACTCAAAATGATTTGAACATGATTCAGAGGAGATGGTTGGAACTAATCAATGATTATTTTTGCATGATCCATTACCATCTGGGAAATGAAAATAAAGTGGATGATGCATTGAGTCAAAAAAGTAATGTCTCAATAGCCATGATAAATTTGGAACATGATACTTTTGTTTTTGATTTAATGAATTTTGGAATAGAAGTTGTTGTTGTAGGAAATTTTTCTGTTTTGTTTCAGGTGATAGTGAAATCATCTCTATCAGACAGAATTAATCAAGCGCAGAAAGAAGATAGTAAGTTGCAAAAAAGGTAGAGTTGTTTCATAAGGGTATGTTTCTAGAATTTAACACTGATAATTATTGTGTTTTGAGATTTGGAAAGAGATAATGTGTTCCTTGTGATTCATATTTTAAGAATGAGTTGTTATGTGAAGTTCATAGTTCTCTGTTTTCAGTTAATCCTGGATGTACTACAATTTACAGAGATCTTCGAGAGTATTACTGGTGGGATGGAATGAAAATAGTTATTGCTGATTTTATAGTGAAGTGTTTGACTTGTTGGAAGGTTAATGTAGAGTGATAGTTACCAAAAGAAATTTTTCTACCTCTACTGGTGCCAGAGTGGAAATGAGAAAATATATCCATTGACTTTGTTTTGAGATTACCAAATACATCTTGAGGAAATAATAAAATCTAGGTTATAGTTGACCGATTGACTAAATTTTCTCATTTCCTTCATATTAGAGATACATTGTCTCTAGATCAACTTGCTTGGTTGTAAGTTAAAGAGATAGTTAGGTTGCATGAAGTTCTCCTCTCCATTGTATTTGTTCTTGATCTCAGGTTCACTTATAACTTTTGGAAAGGCCTTACGAAGTCAATGGGTACTGAATTAAATTTTAGTACAAATTTTCATCCTCCATCATATGGTCAATGAGAATGAATAATTCTAACCTTGTAGGATATGATAAATGATTGTTCACTGGATTATCAGAGAATTTGGGACCAACATCTTTCTTTGTTTGAATATTCATATAATAAATGTTTTCATAGCATTATACATATTGTTTCATTTGAGGCATTATATGAAAGCATTTTCGAACACCAGAATTATGGGATGAAGTTGGTGAAAGGAAGCTGATGGGACCAGAATTGGTAGAAGAGGTGGTAGAGAAAGTTCAGTTGATTCGGAAGCACATGAGAACATCTCAGATATTATAGAAAAGTTATGAAGATTACCAGAGGAAGGATATTTCTTTTGAGGTTGGTGATCATGTCTTTAGCAATGTTTCTCCATAGAAAAGTGTGATGTGTTTTGTTAAGAACGGAAAGTTGAGTCTGAGGTTCATTGGACCTTAAGAAATTTTGGAAAAAGTTGGATCAGTTGCGTACAGAGTGTCTTTATCTACATGTTTGTCCTAGGTACACATCTTTTTTTCATGATTTGATATTGAGAAAGTATATGTGAGATCTATCTCATGTTTTGAGCCCAGTAGTAGATCAGTTGGAAGAGAATCTATCTTATGAAGAACAACCAGTCCAGATTCTTGACCGTAGAGAGCAGGTGTTGCGGAATAAGGTAATTCACCAGGTAAAGGTTTTTTTTGAAAAAAACTATATGGTTGAAGAGGCAACATGGGAATCTGAAAATGCTATGAGGGATAAATACCCCCACTTATTTGGATAAGTGAATAATAATTGTGAAGTTACAATTCCCAAAAGAGGGGAAGGATGTAACATCACAGGTAAATGAAGAATAAGACATAATTCGGATTTATTAATATTTGTGAATTAAATATTAATTTTACTATAAAGGGGTTTCTATGTTCGAGAGCATACCTGATATGGAACAATGGGTTTCTTTGGAATCTTATGTTGCACACTAATAAAATAATATTATTATTTTTAATGGTAGTTAACTCATTGCTGTTGTATTGGTGGGAACGAACAAATCTAACTACAATATGATTATACATGATTATTAAATGTATTTACATTATCCAATAAGAAGTTAGAGGCACAAAATTTAAATGAGTCTAATTTTAAGCATAATTTACATTAAAAGGCTGATTTATTGCCTGTTAAGGGTGAAACCAATTTAAATATAGTTTTTTTCAATTTAATATATTATAATTGACCAAATAAATTCCTTATTTAGATTGGGGACATCAAATTTCCCTTTGGTTAATTTTTTGGTATTTTACTGATAAAGTTCATTTTTTTAATGATTACTGAAAAATATTGTATTTTAATTCAAAAGTACCTTTTAATATAATTTATTTATATGGATAGATTAACTTTTTAGCTGTTTTTTAAGTTAAATTAAAATATATTTTTACCATTTAATCCAATTTTGGTAATTGAAATTAATTTCACTTTGAAATTGGACATAAATGAGTATCAATCTTTTGATAGTTATTGTTTCTTAAAAACACGCTATTTGTTTTGATAATGGGAATTAATTACAAAATTAATTAATTCCACTTTTATGTTTTGAATTTGGAAAAATAGTCATCATTTTTGAATTCTTAAATATCAAATATATATTAACCTGAATTTTTGGTATTTTTCTGAAAAACATCAAATTTTGATGAATAGTGAAACCACTTAGTGGTTGTAAAAAAGGACTTTTTCATTTAAATGAAATTTTACATCTTTTATGAATTGAATTTCAAAAGTCCAACATACATGGTTGTTATTAAATGTAAAATTTGGTTCATGAAGATGAGAATAATTTATAGTGAATAGTAATTTTTGACTTTTATTTACCACGATTAAAGGAAATTGGGTAATTCAAGGTTAAAAGAATATTATAATAATTTATAATTACCATAACACATGTTCAAAACTTGTTTTTTGAGTCATTTACGACCATTGAAATCTTTGTGTCGTTTTTGGGACCCCATTGAGACACATGAGAGTGATAATGACAATTTAGATTAATTAATTTAATGTGAAGACAAAATTTACATTAACATAAATCTTTTAGTAATTATTTTATATATAGAGTTATATAAGTCCTATATTCGACTATAAATATTATTTGGAAATATAAAAATATTTTCTACATGATGGTATTTTTGTGATAATTTTTAGACTTCGAATAAATTAAATTAGTTTGGACACAATAATGATGTAGTATTTACCTCATTAATAAATTATTTAAATATATAAGATTATAATGATTATAATATTATCCAAAACATTTAAAATTCTGATAGGATGATTTTATTTAGACCATGAGTCATCTTATATTTGAGTATAATGATTTTTGGACCATTAGAAGTTGAATATCATTATATTATAAAATAATATTTTCACACTTTCCTAAAGAACCCCCCCCCCCTCTCCCTTATAAAAAGAGGCTACTTATATCCAATTCCTCACACCTATCAATTCATTTTTATCGTCCAAACTCTGCCCAATTAAGCTCCCAATATCCCTCTCCTACTCTTAGAATTTTTACCTTAGGCATAAGTAACTTCAAGAAGTCACTTATTTTAATCCAAAGGGAATGATCCATATTAAAGGTAACTGTTTCTCTTAAAGTGTTTTCTTTTATTTTAATTATCCAACCCCTAAAATCTTTTTATTACATTATTTTGTTACAAAACCAGTATCCTCAATATTCTAGGATTTTTTATGGGAAGTATTATAACTACACTTACACACACCTCCATCTAATGGATGAATAACATAATGCATATGTGGATGGAAAACTAACAACTCGCGAAATGATGATTGTTCAATTACATATTACAGCCTATCATGGTGTCCATTATGATGGAACTATATTTATATATGATACATATTATGTTTCATATTTCCTTAAGCTTATGTAATTCCCAATTATAGCATTCATTTATGGTTTCCATAATGGGTAAATATGATAATCTCATTTGAGGAAGTGCGGACTACCGCCCACTCAAAGTTATTTGATTCGTTAATGCCTTATGTGGGATTTATAAATTATGGAGTTAACTATATATGATATTATAATGGAATTATTATATAACTATGTTTCATTATGTTTTATTTCCATTAAAATAAGGAATATAAATGAATGTAGTGTTCATGCGTACATATGGCTTATCGTCTCCATGAACGGTGCATTTCATTTCTTACCTCTAAATGATATGTACTATTATAAAAACATGTACATGATTGATATATATTATATATATTATATCCATGTATTGAATATAGTTATGGTTATAATGAACCATTGACCCCATGAACAACATGTAATTATAAGAAGTTCATTTTTTTACTCATGTACAAAATATCGACAAAATGAACGTTATTAACATAAATTATTGAATATTGTTTATAACATGGTAATAAGTGGTATAAAAAGGTATAATAAACATGAAAAAGGTTCTTAAGAAATTATAAATTAACTTTAGTTTATTTTTCAGGAGATTAATGAATGATCAAGTCAAGTCAGACACGAGGTATGGTACTTCGTCTCAATCTCCTTTCATAGTGGCATTTTTTTTTTATACACGACTTTATTTTATACAGTGTATAAACCCCTTTGAAATTTCATTTTATTCAAATAGAAACTTTTTATATGAAGCATTTTACTAAACGAAAAAAATGAATTTTTTTTTGCATAAGCGGTGACAACGACGTTTCCTCTGCCGCGAGTATTATTTGATCTTTGCCTTCCTTAATAAGACTAAATGTTTGTAGAAGGAAAAATAAATAGCATATACTCTATTTACATATTTTGGTATTGAAAATGATTTTGAGAATGGATATATTATTTCAATATCATGAAATTATATTTCATGTGGAAATATTATCTTTCCTTTATGATTATGTTTTGTGTTATGATAATGTTATGGTTCTTGGGTATTATTTATGTATACGGGTGGTTCCGTGATAATCCTAGGGTGGGTGATCTCGATATAGCTCTCCAATTCATTGGGTAACGTGATGGAGGTAAACGTGAATGTTTCTCCTAAGATATTTAGGGTATATACTGTGATGGGTATTCTAAAGTAACTCTCTATGTAGCTGTGATAGCTACAATGTAAGTATGACATGGATGCCACAAGTTACATTTAGGATTAATGATTTCTATATGTCTTTATTAAATCGTATCATTTCATGAGGTAAGTAAATGATTTCATGTATTGTATGTATTTATGAACAAATGTTTTCATACTTTGATTTATAACCCTTACTGAGCTTTTTATGCTTATCCCAAGTTTTGAAATTTTTTCACCGGACTTAAAGATGAATAGGGTTAAAAATGGGATCAGGGAAAATTCATACTGTCTAAAACATGGAACTAGACATGACTCTTTTTTTGAAGAGTTTTTATTTTTTGAAAAAAATGGAAACTGCGTAGATATGTCTACCATGTAATCTTTTGAGATGTAATAGTTATGTCCTAATTCTCTAAAACTCTAAAACAGAAAAGTTCCTCAAAGTGAATTATTCATTTAATTCAATATTATGTAATGTTTAAGGTTGGGTCCTTATAGTTCCCACCAGAACAAGTAACTAACATGAGAAGTGAGTGGGGCCAAAGGGGGTTGTCAGCAATTCATCCTCCCACCAAAATGTTGTGGAAAATACCCCCCATGGATCAGAATCCTCAGGGTGTCGGTTTCCATTACTAACATGGTGTAGTATCATATAGAAACTCAAAAAGTACATGATATGATATTTCTCACAACCACACTATGGGAATAACCTAGTCATTGACTCCACTACAGCTAACATCTCTAGGACTCGGGGCTTTTACTTTTTAGACTAGGTATCCTATAAGCACACAACAATTTAATGAGCTTTAATAGATAATTTCATTCCCTTTTTATAATATCCACTTTACATTAATTAATTCCTTAAACATTAATTAACCATTAATTGTTCCTCATTAAAATTCATTAGCATAACACTCTAGGTCCACTGTCCCTTTAAAACTACAACCTCAATATTATGTTCCTGCAATATCCAACCCCATGGGTTAACATCATTTTTTAAATTATTCAATACAGTATTACTTTCCCACATTCCGAGGGATTCTAGATAACCATTCTATGCTACGAACACAAGGGGGACAAACACGGTGAGTAGATGTACTACCCATCAAGTATTTTCCACCTATAGCAAGAGAGTAGACCCATCCTCCCTTGAGAATCTAAACACGGAAAGCATGTGGCATACCCTATGTGTCATTGCCTCTTTCAAAAGAAAGGTAAGCAAGGCCAGCTACATTAGGTAGTGGGGAAAAAGTAAAATATATAATCAAATAAATGGAAACAACAAGCATCCAACAATTACATCTATCCCGTTCCGTCATCCTGAGTGTCCTCCCCGGAACCGACATGTATAAACCAATGCATCTCACCACTCCAGGCTTCATTTTCTACCACAACCAAATGACCTACATGCCTTCACATATCACAACATCCATCAAGGCTCACATCACAACACAAGCAGTATGAAATAAAACATTTTAAAAGTTGGGATCTTGGCCTTTTAACAAACAATAGGGTAACTCAGAACCCAATAAAGAATTATCGTTCATCAATCAACTGGTTATTTAATCAATCTTATATTAAAAAATTATTATTATTAGGTTCCAAATTTTGGAAACCTATTCAGTAAGCTATCACAATAATTAATCATTCTTACTACACCAATTTGATTAACATAAAATTACAACAAGGAGAATAAGATTCATTTACATTCCAATTTTTTTTACAAAACAATTATAAATTAATTGTTTTTTATGTTCATTACCAATTTCCATCAGTAATGAACAGATAAACAAATAAAACATAGATTTCACACAATCTAGAAAAATAGAAGGCAATAACATATGATCAATATCCTTTTTTTCTGGTTAAAAAAGTTATTATGTCAATTCTATTGTGATAATTTGGGATAAAACATGATAACTATACAGTAACACATAAAATTAAAGAGAAGTAATGAATCCCCTACCTCAAAAAGCTATTGACGTTATTTATATGAGAAAAATCCACACAATGGGTCACGATCATCCTCTAGAAATAACTACATCCACATGAGGATGCCATGGTACGACCGCACTGACTGAAACCCAAGAAAACTCCACTAAAAGCATGGAGATGACATTATATAATATGTAAAGGAGAAACAAGAGAATATGTACCTCAAAAGAAAGAGGATAAAACATTCCTTATATCGAACGTTGATCGATACTGCTTGGATGCTTCAAAACAGACTGGAACTAATCCGAGGAGGAAATTTTGATAGTGAAACTCCTATGAGAAGGAATTGGATGTTCAAGTGCCTCATGCCTGAGAAAAAGGTGATTGAATTAGGGAGGAAGATATCCCATCCATTTAGAAGATTTAACGGAGCGACATTTTAAGATACTCTAAATTTCCCCTTAAAAATATATCACATTTAAACCATGTGGTTTGAACAACTAAAACCATCCTAGGACATAGGAATAATTAATATAGGAGTTATGGCATTAGAATCCACCTTAGACTCCATAAAAAGTGGCTTTAAATGCATTTTACGTCAAAGGAAAACACTAAAGGGAAGAAACTGTAAGAAGCTAGAAAGACATTTCATGATTGAAAAATATGGAAAAGGAAAAACACGGTTCATGAACCTCATAGTTAGAACCTCACTGATAGAACACTATTCATGAACCTCATCGATAGACACGGTTCATGAACCTCACCATTAGTACACTATTCATGAACCTCAATGATTGACATTGTTCTTGAACCTCACCATTAGAAACTCACCGATAGACACCGTTTATGAACCTATATGTTAGAAAAAAATTTATGAACCTCATCGATAGTCACTATTCATGAAACTCACCATTATACCATTGTTCATGAACCTCACCGATAGACACTATTCATGAACTTCACCGTTAGACCACTATTCATGAACCTCACCGATAGAATATTGTTCATGAACCTCACCGATAGACATTGTTCATGAACCTCACCAGTAAAACAATATTTATGATCTCACCAATAGACATTGTTCATGAACCTCACCATTTGGACATTGTTCATGAACATCACCGATTGACACTCTTCATGAATCACATCATTTGACCAGTGTTCAGGAACCTCACCGATAGAGCACTATTCATGACCCTCTCCGATAGACACTGTTCATGAACCTCACTGGTAGAAACTATCAATGAACCTCACCGATAGACATTGTTCACTGATGGAACTATTCACAGAATTCGAAATTTGGCAATGGAAAGAGAGGTTACCATTAGAGTTTACCAATAGAACTGTTCACCGATGGAACTGTTCACAGAATTGGAAATTTGGAAAATTAAATAGAGGATACAGTTAGAGGATACCGATAGAACTATTCAATGAAGTAACTATTTTAATAATTGGAAATTTGAAAAAGGAAAGAGAGGTTACCATTATAGGTTACCAATAGAATTATTCACTAATGGAACTGTTCATAGAATCAGAAATTTGTCAATGGAAAGAGAGATTGTTGTTAGACCTCACTGTTGGCACTGTTCACAGAAGGATACCGATGCACTATTCACAATTGTCTTCTGTTGGAATTTTTCACTGAGTGTTACAGATTATACTGTTCAAAAAAAAGGAAAAATTGGAAAATTATTGGCGATAAGTCACCATAACCTCTCGGAACACGTCAAACACCATATTTTCATAATGGAATGGACCAAAGAGGTCCTAGCCATTACAATTATGTTATTTGAAATATTCACATTCGGGTCACAATTTTTTCATCTAAAAAAGATTCATGTTTATGGTGATCAACCATTTGGATAGAGAAAAATAGTTCGATATGAACTCGGTTGGTTATAATTTTTATATTATGAAGGAGATTCAATAGTTTGGTGATTCCACATTGGGTTCACCATTTTTTTGTGTCAGTAACGATAGAACATAGTTTATGGTTTGGCCCAATGATTTATTGCAATGGTTCCATATTTATAATAATCATTTACATTGGTTTCACCATTCATTATTACCTTTCATACAAACTCCCAAGGGGTTCAACAACTATAACTAGGTACCGAACCACTTTCAAAAGGATAGATGTCAATTGGGGTTTTATACCCAATGGAAATTCTGAACTCACATTGGTCAAGAGAGTTTTATTTCATGATATACACACCCCATTGGGGGAATTAGTTCATTCTTAGTTACTCTATAGTATATTTTTGATATGTTCATGAACCACTTCCTAATCTAGATATAAAATCGTCAACCCTATCAAAATTATCAATGGTTAAACCACATAATATGTTAAGTGGAATCATCTAGTGTGATGATAAGTATGTATATAGGGTTCATCATCCATTTCCTCTTAATAGGTAGCTAATTATATGATTAAACAATATAAACATTCACTCTGGAGTCTATTTTCATCTATTAAGGTGAATCATGTCTAGACGGTTGGATTGAGCCACTATGAGACATACTACGTATATTTCTTATAATATAGAATAAAATAAATTTATTTAATTTAACTCATGTAATTATACATCATGAAAAAGTAAAAAGGTGAGGTAACATAGGCATAAGGAATATTATCTCAATCTCTGAGGAGGAATCCTATGTATCCTACCTATAGAATGAATCATAATAATAATAATTCAATGACACCATTACAACATAAACTACGGGGGATGAATTTATATAGGGGTACTTTTTTCATTACACTAATTAGGTCTTTGACAATGATGTTTCCCAAGATGGGGTAGATTCATGATGATAATGTATTGAGAACTGATACTCACTAGGACCACATGAGCAATGCTCAATGTGAGAAATAAGGGATGTCATGTAATCTGACTCAATTATTATGGACGATGGACATATATGTTGGGATAGTTAATGGATGTTTATTATTACACCAAATAATTAGGACGGCCTATAATATATCCTATTTATAATAAGAATCAAGTTCATAATATATCAGTTGACTGTTCAGTCCGCTGGTGTGTGAGGAAGAATGATTATCCCATGGAATATATTAGATCATGATGGTTGAAATGTTAGGGCATGGGGAGTACATTAAACAATGTTTAAATTGATTTTTAGTCCATAATATGAGTTATACAAATCTTCATTATATCATGAATTAAATTCATCACATTTCAGTGGGGTTAAGTGATAAACAATGAGGTTGACCTAGTATGTGGGACATAGCATATCATGTCACTGGTTAGAGAATATGGAATCAGGTTTCTCCAATATATATGTAGTCATATCATTCCGTTGATATGGTCATAGAAACTGAGGATTCATTTGTATGGATGAAATAATATCATGACATTGATAAGGCCTTACAAACTGAGAATTCACTTATATGGAGGCATTCATATCATACTTGTGATTAGGGATTATAAACTACAATTTCCCTTGTATGGAGGTTCTAATATCATTCCCTTCATTGGGGCTTACACACCAAGGATTCCCTTATATGTATGTATTCGTATAATTCAATTGAATGAGGCATACATACTGAGTATTCCCCAATATGAAGGTAGTAATATTTTTCCATTGATTTTGGAATACACACTAAGGGTTTCTCTTATATGATTATACTAATATTATACCATTGATCACATCTTACACACATACTTTGTCCATGGTTGGAAAAATTCATATCATTCCACTGATTAGGGATTACACGATATGGTTTCCCTAATATGGAGGAAGTCATATCATGTCATTGATTGGGTCTTAGAAACTGAGGTTTCCATAATATTTAGTCAACCATATCTTTCCATTAAGAGGGTCTTACATAATAAGGATTCCCTTATTGGGTCTTATTAATATCATTCCATTTATCGGGGATTAGAAACTAATCTTTCCTTTTTTTGAGGAACTCAATTCATTAGATTGATCAAGTATTACACAATGTGGTTTCCATTGAATGTACACTAGACAAGGTCATCGTGTCAGAAGCTATCAGTTTCAAATGAAATAATTTTCTTCCTAATGTTATTATGGATTCCAAGATATATCCTTGGTGATATATGGATTGTTCTTGGATGTCTAGCAGATATTTATAACGAAAATTGCATGATCTCGTTGACTAGTCCATATGACGTCCTATAATTGGAATGGATGTTTTGGAAGCTGTTGTGTTATCTAGGTTGACTTTCCCTAGTTGGATTCATAGCATGTATAAGGATTCTTGGACATTTGTAAAGACAATTTCATGATCTTCATTGTCATGTCTAGAGGCTAACAGAACACTTGGATGAGGTTTTCTAAATACAATCACATGATAAGGTATATTATGTTTGTATAGTGTTGTATATCATGGAAGAAATGTCTAGGTATTGTTGCGATACATCGATGACATATTCTTGTTAAATTATGAATCCATCTTATCACACATTGAGGATCCCACCTGATCTAGTTGGTAATCTTAGAGGGATTTATGAGACCTCAGCAACATACACTACTACAACCATATAATTTGGGTGACATGTTTGAGGACATTAGAAGAACTGGATGGTGATATTGGGGGGAATCATGAGACTCAGGTGGAATATTAAGAGGGATCTATGAACCATTATTATGATTCCAATAGGACATCACCTGATAAAAATTAATTTTTAATTGAATCTCACATGGCTTGGGTGATATGTCCTACTGTTGTCACATGATTTGGGTGAGTCATGAAAATCATTTGAGGAATAATGTATATGTTCTTCACATAATTTGCTTATATTGTAGTATATATTATAGTTTTTAGTCATAAGTACATTATAATTTTTTAGTGTTATCTTGTTTTAGGTTTCACTTGACACAAATGATATACGATATGCCCTTTAGATAATATATTTTAACATTCCATATTTCCTTCACCTGATATACTAGTGATCATTCCATGCACGTATGCATGTTATCTAATCCCTTAACATATTAAACATATTTTTTTACTTCGATGAAATCCTTGATAATGCATTATTTTCTACTCAGATATTTCCTCTATGATTGTAGTTTTGGTTTGTGCCATAGAATAATAAATAAATGACATCATGGTACGAAACAAATATTTCAATGAAAATTCATAAATTTTAATTTTGATGAAGATTCATAGAAAATTTTTAACTAGGTAAATCTGTATTTTTCATAAGAATCCAAAAATTTGGGATTAATTGGTTATAAAAATGGATAACATCAATTTGGTTCTTATGGTAGTTATTATTATTGTTATACTAGATGATGATAAAAGATATATATATGATTTTTAATTCATTAATTCTAGAAAATCCAAATAAAGTAGACATATATTTAATTTAAACTATTTTTTGATGTGTTAAATTTATTATGGAGTAATGGTGTCAGTAGATATGATGTTTTTTAGAAACAAAATGTCAACATGAGATATACCTTAGGGAGGATAATTATCGAGTCCCCCTTATATGGATTTTTATCTAGCTGGAGAACACATGGCCGCAAATAGTTTATATACTATATGAGTGAATGAAAATAATTTCCTCTCATCAATGAGTGAAACCATTTTTTCTACTATCATCATATATATAATCCTATTGATCATCATTTCTAAATAAATATGAAATATTTAAGAAAATGTAAAATTTAAAGAGATGGTCCTGTAAAAATGAAATCAGAAAATGTTTTAAAAAGAATTTTCTCTACATTAACTCCAAATAAATTTGGGGCTACTATAAACCAACAATAAATTGGCGGATATGGGGAATATCAAAATTGGATTAATCATAATATTTTATGGAATCTATTATACTGGTTTGATTTTTTGGTCCACTATATGTTTGATATAATGCATATTGAGAATAACTATTTTGATGATATATTTTATATAGATTTGGAAACACCTGGTAAGACCATAGAAAACATGAATGAATGATTAGATCATTGTCAACTATATATAGATACCATAACATGTGTTTTTGAAAATGGGATATTAAAAAATTTAATTAATCCAAAAGCATCTTATGCACTTCCTATAGAAATTGTTTTATTATTTTTTCATTAGATTGTTTATTTGAGACTACCAGGTAGTTATGTTTCCAATTTAACTAGATGTTTCAGAATTAGTAATATTATGATACTAAAAAGTCATTATTTCTGTCTTATATATGATATACTTATACAAAATTTATTTAATTGTTTTTTGAATTTCTTGATTTTGTATTTTACAACATAAATATCAGAATTTTGTGATTTATCTGTAAAGAGAAAACAAAATACAATGCAGTTATAGGACTCCATGAAGATGTGGTTTTAATTTTATGTATAACAAGATACCTTTTTCCACATTCTTTATTTGATTTAGTGGAATAGTTGATATTATAATTTCCATAGGAATAAATATTCAGAGGGATGATACAGTTCAAATGGATGTTTCCATATTTGAGATTTATATAGAAATTTATGAAAAATTAATTTAATAAAGAATCAGTTAAAGGGTTATTTATAGAATCTTATTAGCATGTGTAATTTTTTTATTCTCATATTATTTCCTATCTGAATATCATTAAAACATTATTGAATTGGATGTGATGAGGGTAATGCTTATGATTTTAAGAATATTCAATTATCATTTTTTAATCATCCTAAAATTTACTTTGGTAGAGCATAGGAATTTTTTCTTTTAGATGATGAAAATCATAGGGATGATATATATGTACATATCTACTATGATGAAATTACCAAATTTTTATAGTGAGTGGTATTACCAAATATTATTTAATTTTTTTAAAAAATAATTTTAATAATATTTATTTTTAGTATATATGATGATTATATACTGAAATAATTTCTGTAAATTATTGCAGCTTCTCTTGATGAACATTGGAAATATAATTTTTCCTACATATTTCATATAATGGTAATGTAAATTTATTATGGTTTAATATAAAAAATTTATTTATTATTTTTTTTATTCCTAATAATTTTTTTTAACTTTTCAGGTATCAAAATATTACAAATTAAATTGATTAATGAATTTTTTGTATTGAATAAACGACATTACCTAATGGATAACTATTATAACTCATGTGTGGTGAAAGGTAATTTATTTTACACAAGTGCATATGGTGAATAAAAAAATTAATGGTTATGTTATCTAGGATAGAATTGTATTTCCCCAAACCCAGAACCCTAGAACATTTGCATTATTTTAATAAATTGGCATGATCAAAATAGGCAACGTCCCGAAATATCGATTTGTTTTGTTACCAAGAAGTAATAGATACAAACATAAGTTTCACATTACATCATGAAATGGAAATCAACAATATTTTGTCCCCTTTGAACACACTCATATCCCATATCTTATTCCTACAAGTTAATCGTGATATACTTCATCGCATCCTCAGAAAAATAATGCATAGAAAGGGGTGAGATCAGATGATACTAAGGATAAAATTATAGAAGAAAGAATCATAATTAAAAATTTCCATTTATGGAAATTTATAAGACTAAAACACAGGAATTTTAGACATTAATCTCCAAAATATATTGAAATGATAAATCCAATAATTCCATTTTCTAATTCCCATGGATATTCTAATGGTCAAATAATTACATGTAAAATCAATAGCTAATTTCGTAATGATTGAATTCATAATTCTAGAAATCACAAAAACATATTCATGGCCTCATGGAAATAATAAAAATAAGATTTTTTCAAGGACTTATTCCAGGAAACTAGTATGTCTCATTATACATACCAATGCATTGAGGAGCTGTAGTGGGCTACACTTGTCACTTACAAATTTCAATGCATTCCTCGTATGAAAAGTATGAAATAGAACATTATCATTTGTATTAAAACAATCATATGAAATGTAAATATTTTAACCATAAACCATTAATGAAATAGAAATAACACAACCATAGTCAAACATATCACAAATCCTTAAATTCAATATGGATGATTGTATCATAATAAATCAACTTCAAACAACTATAAAATCCATCAAAGGATGTTGACATAGATGAAATCAATACATTTTGAAAGAAATATCTCATTCTATTATGAAATCATTTAAATGTCACAAAATTATAATGGAAAACATTTATTATGAAAATATTCTTATAATATGGTATGTGAAGCTTTGATGGTGTTATAATTCCCGAAAATAGCCACACCCTCCGTATAAGTAAAAAAACATTACATTAATTTTTCAAAAACATCATAAAGTACCTTATTTGGAAAACAACAGAAATATTTATTTCAAAAAAATTTATAAAAAGTCAAAAAAGGGTATAAATGACATTAACCCATAGTCTAGTAAATCATAAAGATGTTTTGAAATAAATTTTTAGGAAACATAGTTGTGGATGATAAAGTGGTCCCAGTAGATACATATGTATTAAAAACATAGGATAATAAAGAGATTGTAAAATTATATTGTACCTTGTATGTTTTCTTGGACGAGGGTAGGTTAAACTATTGGATAATAGTTAATTCATTGTTATTAAATTATTCAAGAAACACAAACACAAATATGATATCATATATGATCTTCTAATATTTCTTTGTTAATAATATTTCTGTAATATCATTGTTTCGGGTTTTAACCGATTCATTTTCCATTATATGTTTTGGTACATAAGTCATGTTTGTTATGGATTGGATGTATTTGATTCATATACATAATTATATGAAGTTATTAAAAAAATTAATCATAAAATTAAAATTATTCATGAATGATTATGATGGGTAATTAATCTCATCGCGTTTGTGGAGATGGCAATCTGTATGTACGGACGAGTGACAATATAATTATACTGATGATTAAGTAAATTTATTTGGATGGTATATCATATATAAATAATTAATAAAATTATATATTTATTATTTACATCAATTATACCCATTATTATACCTATATAAATAATTAAAGGTTGAATAACAAACTACCCCACGATATGGAGACTCTAAGCTGTGTGTATGCAGATACGGTGACTTTGTCAGTCATAGGATGAATAGAATAATAAATATGGTTGTACCATATTTATAATAAAAATTAATTATGTATTAATTACTGGAGTTATTTATTTTTTATGTAAATTACAGAGAAATAGAAAGTGAATGAAGAAAATAACTTCGAAAGAGGTGATGAATTAATTACCTATTTTTCGATTACATCCTTTTGATTTGATCAAAAAGGATCCATGGGTTGGTTTTTTGTTCATAGTAATCCCTCTAGATCAAATTGAGGGTATTTATGATGATATTTGGGTAGGGAATGGCTGAGAAAAATGGCTTTAGAGGTGTGATATTTAAAAAAGGGGAAACACTCTTTTATAAGAGACGTGAGGTTCACTTTAGGAAAAGATTGAAATATTATTTTCTTAAAAATAATTTTCGGTTTATAATGGATCCAAAAATAATTATTTCGAGGATATGTTTGGGTTGGGTCAAAATCCTATCATCCAATTGGTTTGAGATATGTATAAGACACCATATTAACCTTATCTTTTAATTTTAACTCTTTGTTAAATAGTTTAACATTTACTTTGTCTTCTCGTATTATTATTATCAATAGTTAATAAAAATTATATAAAAAAAATAGAACTCCTAGGGTTTCCTTACTTACCTATATATTATTATATAAGACCTTTTTTCAATCCATTTAGTTTTAGTAATATTATAACATTTATTAATATAGTGTTTGTTTTAAAATCTCATTTATATAAATTTGGTCACTATTTGGTATTTTAATTTTGAGAACGACATGACAAATTCATCACTTCAAAAAAAATCCTTTAATCATCCCTAACATGTCATATTAACCAATAAAATTCTTGTATGACATCAACACATTAAAATTATATATACATTAATATTTATAATATCATTTATTTGATTATTTCATTAATAAATAAAATACCACATCATTATTATATCATAAATAAATACATTTATTTTAGGTCTAAAAACTATAAATAAAATACTATGAATTTGGAAATATTCATAGCTTTTTTATGACTATTATTAATTGAATATAACAATTATATAACCTTATAAAAAACAATTTTACTAAAAGATACATGTTTTTTTATTTTGTCTATAACTTACATTAATTAATATAAAATGTCATTGTTACTCCTATGTGGCTCCATGGGGTCCCAAAATTGTCCCAAGGATTCATATGGTCAGAAATGTATCATCCAATAGGGTTAAGATATGTGTTAGGATAATTTAATATTAATATAATATTATTTTTTACCCTTATTTACCAGATTTTCCTTTTAACCATGGTAAATAAAATATTTACTGAAGTCACGATTCATAATATAAAAAGAAAAGTTTCCTATTTACACAATATTGAACTCATGAAGAAAAGCATAGAAATTTTTTTTCCAAATTCAAAACCAAATAGATGCACAAATCAACTTAAATATTAATTCCATTTTTTAAAAACAAAATACGGGGTTTTAAGAAGTAAAAACAATACAAATATTGGCATGTGTTTATATTCAATTTAAATGTTAAATTACATCCTCTAACAAAAATTATATTAAATGATAAAAATATAATATAATGATATTTTAAAACCACTAATATTTATAATTTAACATTATAAATTATTTCGGTTAATAAATTAGTTGTTTATTAAAATTTAATGTTTTCACTATTCATCAAAATATGAATGTTATCAGAAAAGTACCAAAAATTATCAAAACTAAATTTTTATGTACCTATTCTAAATAAGAATTTTATTTCACAAAATAGAATATATAAAAGGGACAAATAATGTATTTAAAAAAAGTTTTTTCATTAAATGATGGAAAACTGCAATTTGAAAAAAATACATCTTTTAACTAAAAAATTGATCTTTTTTCTTATATTATGTCTATGAAACAAAAATAAATAATTTTAAAATTATATGCGATATTTATAAAATGATATATTTGGTTATTACTATTCATAACTACTTTATAAATTACTAGTTTGATATGTCATGGTGCGCTTGAACTCGGTGTTCTATAAATCACACACTATTGAATTATTCAATGAAAAATGTACCATGGAATATTAGGGTGGTACAATTTTCCCTCCTATAATAAATTTCTTCTTCTAAATTTTAAATTTTCCGTTTAAAATTAAATGTTAAAAAAGTAGAAAATACCTTTGTTGAATCCTAAATAAAAAACCGGGTTAACAAAATTTAGTCTTAATAAGAGCGAAAGTGAAATGAAAAAGATACCCCCAAAGTAGGATTTTGAATAGGATAATTGTTTGTCTAAATTATAATTTGAGGAAAAATGTAAATTTTTATATGTTGTTATTGAGGTCATTAGTCAAATACACGTGAATGGAAAATTGAGGGCCTCAAAGCCATAAATCAATGATGATTTAATATATTATCAGTTCAAAAAACTAAAGTAATTAGGATAACACATTTTTGGTTTTAATATCATTTCCATAAAGTTTAAGAAATAATTTATTTATAAAAAAATACTTGACAAGTAAAATTCAATCCTTTTACTAATTTCAACCATAAACTCATTTTTCACTAAAAAGGATAATATAACACAAAAATATATTATTTATCACAATTATATATGGTTCCAAATAATCACATACATTTAAATGAAGAAAAATATTTTCTTATTACCAAGAAAATCATGTAGGATAGTGGTAGATGATTAATCCTTGTAACACATTTGTTCTTGGTTCAATTCTTGCAACATTCTATGACACGACGAGTTATCGACCGACCTGAGAGTTGAATATTTTCAAAAACTATAGTATTATAATATTCAAAAAATAATTTTAACAACTATTATAGCTATAAAAAGAACTATCCAATGCTAAACTTATTCCACTCCCACATTTTTAGTTTTATAAAATATTTCTGTCCAAACTCTCTCTAAAAGGTCTCTAAATTCCAAAATAAATTGTTACACCAGATTCTCAAAACAACATAAAGTTTCTCTTATTTTAACATTCTGAAAATTTGATTACCTTAATCATATTAAAACCCTAATGAAAAAAGTACTACAATAAAATCCTTATATATGTCACATTCATCTTATAACAATAATATAATTCATGAATCCTAAAACACAAATACATTAATTATTACACTTTAACTATAGTAACATCATAACCATGGACTTGATCCTTTAGCCTTTTCTAAGGTTAGTTTATTTGATGGTTAGGATATTCGTTTGAATAATTACATTTCTCTATAAAAATGCAGCATTCCACATTGAAAAAAAATATCTTTACCTTATAATATCCAGATTGGTGACCATTGTCTCGACATTTTTAACAAACTTCCAGTCATTTTAGGGATATACCTGGATGTTTCATCCCAAAATTATCACATAATGGAAAATACCTCATTCCATTTACCCCTTTATTAGTCTCTTTCTTCATTGTTCTCTTCTTATCTTTGTTTACTTTAATGTCATAAGACTTTGAGAATTCCTTTTCTATCTTATAACATATGTAACTATATTTTCATATATCGATAAGGATTTTTAAACAAATTATTAATTAAGAAATGGTTGTAACCCATCAATGAATCGATCAATCTTACTCCTTGTGTTACATATATAATATTTAGCATGACTTTTTATCCCTGTAAAGTCATCCTCATAATTTGGAACATTATCATCCTAATTTTTCCTCAGACTCAAAAATTTCCTATCCATATCGGTTCAATGGTAATGAGGAAAGTATTTTTTTAATAAAATATATTTAAACTCCCAATATTCCATAGTTGACACTTATTCATCCTCCATTGTGTTTTGAATTAATGGCCACCATTTATCTGAATCTCTCATTAGGCGCTAAACATCCTACATAAGTTTTCCCCTTTCGCAACTCCCCAATGCCCTAAATATTTTCTCTAAGTAACTTATTCATTTCTCAACTAAAAGTTTATTTTTAGTCAAACAGAATGTTTGTGGTTGTTGCCTCATGAAATGGAATTAAATTCATCCTCCACGTCGTGGATTAGGGTGAACCATACAGGTGAGGTTGTTATTCATAATTTGAGTTAGTTATCCCAGAATAATGGTAAAGTGATCTGTACCAGTTGCATCACCAACTCCACTATAATTGTCATCATTCGGAGGGAAATCCCTAAATGGATTACAAGTATTGATATGGTTTCCTTTCCTTCCACTAGGATATATTTATAAATAATAGAATAGTCAAGATTATTTTATGAATCAAAATAGATATTTCCAAACATTTAAAATACTGAATATTAATTGAACAGTTTATGGATAAAATCCATAATCATAAAAATATTTTCATTGGGGAAGTATTTACTCATAATTCATTAATAAGGGGTTATACGGAAGTATTCACTCCTAGGTACATTTTTGCCTGAGATGCCTCTATCTTATCATATATAGACATGGATGTATTATTTGTAAAATACACAAAATATCTACATTACAAAAATTATAGGAGGTTCTTATATTCTAATCCTCAAATTCTATCTTATGGTAATGTTCTTTTATTAGGGTTTTAATAAATTTAGTTTCTATTTTTTTACTAAACATCCTCTTACAACAAATTTAATGCCCCAACCCAAGAATCCCAACGGTGGTGCATTATTTTAATACATTGGCATGATCACCAAAGATCAAGTCTCAGATGATCGATTATTTTAGTAGCCCTGGAAGTACTAGATACACACATAAATTTTACATTATATCATGAAATGGAAAAACAAAAACACTATATCCCCTTTGAATAAACTTGTATCCTATAGCCTATTCCTTCATATTAATCATAATATTTTTATTCACATCCAGGGAAAAATAAAACATAGAAAGGGGTGAGCTCAGATGCACTGAAAGGATAAAAGTATAATAGAAACTATCATAAGTATCCATAAACATTTAAGGAAATGTATAAGACTAAAAGACAACCCTTTTAGACATAAATTCATCAAAATATGGAAATGATAAATCAAATAATGCAATTAATTATTCACATGGACGTTCTACATGTCAAATAAACACATTTAATATCAATAACTAATTTTATATTGATGGAATTAATAATGCGAGACATCATAACAACATAGTCAAGTTTTCATGCCAAGACTAAAAATAATATTATTTTCAAGGCCTTGTTCAAGACAATAGTATGTCTCCTATGACCTACCAATGCATCGAGGAGTTGTAGGGGGATCCACCTGTAACATACTATGTCCAATCCATTCCTTATATGAAAAGGTGGAAACATTACATAAAACTTAGTATTACAACATGCATTAGAAATGTTATTATTTTAATTATAAACCATGAATGATATAAAAATAACTCATCCACAATAAAAAATATCACAAATCCTTCAATATAATATGGATGATTTTATAATAATAAATCATATTGAAACAAGTGTAAAATCCATCAATGGATGGTTTCATTGATGAAAAAAAAACAATCTGAGAGAGATATCAAATTCTATTTTGAAATAATTTAAAGTCACATAATTATAAAAAAAAAATTTATTCTGAAAATATTCTTATAATCATGAAATCGATGCTTCGAAGGTGTTGTAACGGTGGAAAATTTCCCCACCCACCATATAAGTTAAAAAATAATTTTACCTTAATTTTTCGAAAAGGATATAATGTTCATTGTTGGGAAACGACAAAAATATTCCATTCGAAACATTTTATAAAAATTAATAAAAGGGTATAAATGTAATTAATCCATAGTCTAGTAAATATTATAAATGATTTGAAATAAATTTTTATGAAACAAAAATGTGGATGATAAAGAGGTCCAAGTCGATACTTATGTATTAACTACCTCAGATAATAATGAGAATGTAAAAGTAACCCTTACCTTGTAATTTTCCTTCATCAATGGTACTTTTACCTCCTTTATAATAGTTAAATAATTTTTATTAAATTATAAAATAACCACATTCACAAATATGATATCATATATGATATTCCAATATTCTATTGTTAATAATATTTTAGTAGTATCATTTTTTTGGGTGTTAAACAATTCATTTCCCATTATATATATTGTTAAGTAAGTCATGTTTGTTTTAGATAGGATGTATTTTATTCATATCAAGAATGATATTAAGTTCTTAAACATTATTTTTAATCATAAAATGATAATTTTAATTGAATGATTATAATGGAGAATTAATCTCATCACGTTTGTGGAGACAGTAATCCCCACATACACACGAGTGACAATATAATTATATTAATAGTGAAATCATATGTAATTGGATGATATATAATATATACAGAATCCTTAACATATTATATATATTATTTACATCAATTATACTCATTATTGAACCCATCCAAACAATCACGTGTTGAATAAAAAACTACACCAAGACGTGTAGACTGTAAGTCGTACGAACAAACGTATGGTGATTTTTTCATTCATAGGATGGATAGAATAATGGATATAGTTGTACCATATTTATATAAACATCAAAATATGTATATGTTGATGATGTTATTAATTTTTTTGGGAAAAACAAACAAAGAGGAATTGGATGAAGGAAAACATTGAATGATTTGATGAAATAATTACCTCTTCTTGGGGTGCTCCCTTTTGAATTGATCAAAAGGGATCCATGGGTTGGATTTTTTATCAATGTTTGGAATCTAGGTATAATTTAATGCAGTTGGGAGGAGATTTAATATTTTTTTGGGTGAGACAAAAGAATTAGGTGCGATTTTGAGGGAAGGAGAAGTACCATTTTATAAGAAAGGTGGAGATCACTTTAGGAAATGATTGAAATATTATTTTTGTCACATAAATGACTTATTCTGAAGTTAAATTTAATTTATTTTCCTTTCATACTTTGTTTTGAATGGTTTCCAAAGGTTTTATTGAGAAATAGATGATTTTTCATGAATTGCGCCAAACCGTGAGCCGAATTCCAGATTTAAAAATAAAATTTGTTTCCTTTATAACATTTTTATCTATTAATATATTTCCTTCATTCCAATTCATAAATGGTCTCCTCTGACTTATTAACACCAAAATATAAATTTGGAGCCTTTCTAAATCCATAATCATGGTGGATATGGGTTTTTATTTAAGATATTGGGCCTGCCCGAAGGCCCATTTCCTGCATTAAAAATAATTTTTAAATTTTATATATCTCCTTCACTATTTCCATTTGTTCGGTGATTCCACCTCCCACTAGACCCTATGAAACCCAGGCGCGCTCCCATTGCCTTCCCCCCCCTCCTTGGAGATCTTTGATATCGTGAATTAGGGCTGATCTTCATAGGGTGTCTCAAATCGTCCAGAATTGAAGAGGTAACTTCATCCCTTCTTAAATCTCTCAATTCTTACTCTTTTCCCTCCATTCCAGTTCCCAAATTACCTCTTATATCTTGTTCGAAGAAACCCTGAATTTTTGCTGTTTTCAATTTCAGCAACTATTGTTTTTGGAGTGATTAATTCAGGATACTTCAAGTAGGTGAGTCTATTTCTTTCCTCCTTCAAATTGCTTACTGTTTCTTCCCTAATTCTTGAATTATAAAAAAATTCCAGAAGTTAGGGTTCGTTCATAGGTTCTAAATTACTGTATTTTGGCCGAAATATTGAGTTTTTAGGTTTCTTTTAACTTCCTTGAGGTGCGGCGGTCATGCGGTTGATGTTTCACCCCAATATTTGTGGGTTTCGACACATTCGGTAGGTGATTCCATGGATAACCATTTAATGATGAGTTAGTTTGCTTGATTAAATAATTTTACATGTTCCTTATGTGCTGTGCATTATGAGAAAACCATTTTTGGTAGAAATAGTAAAGCATTTGTTTTTAAAGTTACATTTTTTCTTGAAGTGTGTATTTTTCAAATGTATTTCATGTGTTATCTCTTGTGGTAGTTTTGTAAAATGTAGAAGTGGTTTATTAGTTGTTGAAAGGGGCTGACAATTTTGGTTGGGCAATGATATAGTTCCATGTGTGCCTAAAAAGGGGGTTTATTTGAATGGTTTTATTTGTATAACCTTGTTATACTCCTTGTAAGTGTTTTATGGATTTGTGTGTTCTCATGGGTATCTATTGTGATATTATTCAAGTTGATTATATAACATTTGAAAGTAGATTATTACATGTTTATTGGGCTGCCAATTCTGTTTTGGTAGGGTCTTGGGGTGCTTTTGGCTTAAAAAGAGGTTTTTGAAATGGATTTTATGTGCAATGTTTGGGTATACTCTTTATAATTGTTTTATGAAAGTTTTGAATGGTTTATTGGGTTGTGTAATAGGTGAATCTATATCAGCAAACTTTTTTGGTAGGAGTATATTTTTAAAAGGTCCATTTCATTTGTGAAAAGGATGTTATGTGATATTTATCATCTTGGAAATATTTTATTAAATTTTTTGAAGGAGATATTGAGGAGTCAAGGTGATGTGAAAGTGATGTGGAGTGTTTTGTGTGAGTGTGATGTGAAAAATTGAATTTTTTATTATGAAAGAGGTGTTATATTCCATGTGTGTGGGCTGTTATATGAGTTTTAAAATCTTATAATTGTTTTATAATATTGTATAATGGTTTTTTGGAAGTGTTGAAGAAATGTGAAACGTGTTGTGGGCTATTTGGGTGTAATTCAGATTTCAAAATCATTTTGAATGAAAATGGATTTTTCTGACTTGTGTGGTATAAATATGGTCTTTTTGGTGAATTTTTGATGTGGAAATGATATTTTCTTGTTCAATGTATATTTCTTGACTTGTTGAACTTGTTTGAGCACAAGGGGAAAACCTGGGTATCTTGGTGGGTGGACGTGTACTAGTATGCTAGTGAATCCATGGGTGTTGGAATCAGTTTCACTTAGAAAGATTAACGCTTACAACTCTAACTAAACTATGATGATGATGATTGGGGACCACTAGGTTATGGGTATGTTCCCTACTAGTGGCTCGTGCACGAGAATGGATGTTTGTGATGGTTACTCTCACCAAGATACGAGGTACCTGGGACCCACAGCTAGCTAGTGCCTAGGGGTTACTTCCTATTTCTTGTGCTCATTTTTTACTATGTACTTACCGTCGGCATACGGTATAGTAGGATGGAAAATTCAGTAGTGTTGACATTATTTTTAAAAGTGTTTATTCTTAATGATAGCCCACTTGAAAACTTTTTTTATTCAAAGTTGCATCTTTTAGAAATTGTAACTAGCTTTTCATGTTTTTGAAAACATGCATGATTTTCGTCTTTAAATGTTTATCAAATAGAATCTCTTAGTGGTGGTATCCTACTGGGCATTGGCTCACACCCTACTTACACCCTTGGGTGTAAGTAGACATGGTTATTTTTGTTATCGCAGGTTGGGTACCGTTTTTTTGTTCCAGTGGTTCGGGTTTCTAGCAGGTCCTTGGTGGTGAAGTCTTGTGGAGGTGGCTTGAGGGCGGTGCCCCTTGACACGAGGGTTCTTGGGCTGTCCTTATTTGGATTTGTACATTTGGTATCAACCTTTTGAGTTGTTTCAAGCCAAGTAATTCAGTTCGGAATGTTTATAAAAGATTGTTTGGTTTGAAAAATCCAGATTTGTTTCATTTGATTCTATTGTTGTTTTATGTTTATAAACTCGGGTAAATCGTTCCCAATTTTCATTTTATGATACCCGAGAACTTCTTCCAGCCCGTGGGGATTGGGAACGCCCTTCGGGTCATGTCACAGGCTGGTTTTGGTGCCGGTTTTGGCGGTGACCAGATTTGGTTCGTGACAAAATGGTATCATAGGAGGTTCAGGTTAACTTTGTGGGTCATGTTATTTGGGGAAGAGCCAGGATAGTCTGGAGTTAGGATTGTTGGGACATGGAATTCTAGTTATGGGTAGTGTGCCTGATCACCACACCTCATAATGGGATTCAAGTTTCCAAGAGAAGTCTGGATTTATCTAAGTCCTTCGGTTTTGTTGGTTCGATGGTGATTAAGGGAAATGAAAAGAGAGTTGGGTTAATGGTCCTAGTGAGATCGCAAGGCCTGGCAAGCCATGCGGAGCCAAGGATATTCCCTAGAACACTCTCTGTGATAGTGAAGTGATTGGAATATGGATTCCAACCATATTTCCAAGTCACCCACTGAAACTAGTTTCCTCTTGCACTGTTTTGTGCTTAGGTTTTGAAACCTTAGCACTTTGGTTTTAAGAATTGTAAAGTTTTTGTGAAATGATTTTCAAATTAAGAGGGAATGGTTTGGATTGTGAAATGGAAGAACTTAATTTTCAGAATTTTTTTGTAATGTAAAATGGTGTTCTTACACCTATTTGAAAGCAGGAACTATATTGAAGTTGGTTTTGAAAAGTGTTTCCAGTAGAGTTTTCTAAACAATCAGAGTGTGTTTTAATGGGATGAGATGTTTTGAAATTGATGTGAATATCTTGAAAGTGAGTTATTTTATAAATGTTTGTGACTTTCTGAAAATTTTTGTAAGACGTGAGTTGGGATTTTGATCTCATGGTTAGCAGCTATGAGAAAAAAAGGATGTGTTGGTTGACCGTTTTGGTTTTGAAATGTGGGAATAATTTTTGGTTTAACCTTTGGTATTTCCATTAGCGACCACATGCATGGGGTTATATGGGATGATGGATGGTTGATGGAACGACTGTATGAGTGTCGGGATGGATATGAGGAGGGTGTTTGGTGTGGCACAAAAACATGCATGTGTGAGGCCCATGGGGTACCATTGGTGGATATGCTTACTGCTAAACTGTTTGTTCTCAATGAATTACTTTTAAAGAAAAACATGATGTCTTGATGAATATTTTTGTATGGTTTGTATTATGGGTTTTTGAAAATGTTTATGTTGTGGGATGTTTTGATCCCAAGAACCCCTTCTGTTTGAACTGTGTTTTGGGTTTGTGTTTGGTCGGTAAGCTGTGTTGTAGGGATGGTTAGTGGTCTCTTTTGAAAAATGTTTTGGGATGCCTTTACGATAGTTCCCTTCATGTGTTTGGAGCTGGTATATGGATTGTTTTGACCAATGGACCATATTGGTTGGTCCTTGAGTTCTCTCATTGGATAAGGTACGCCCCCATTAAAGGTTAATACATAACTGAAGCGCAACCCAGATTGTTTCTCCATTGGAAAATCCTCTAGTTGATCAATATAAGGAATCTATTTCTTGAGCTTTTTAGATTGAGTATACACCCTTTCCTTTATTGGTTTTGTGTATCCTCTTGTAGTGGGAGATTGATTATGAATGGTTGAAAGTGACCTTAGCCTCTTAAGTTTCCTAATTTTTCGAAGGTGGAAGTGTTCTGGGGTTGTTAGCATGGATGAGTATTTGGATAGTGTCTAAGAGGAACTCTCGGTCTTTCATAGTCTATTCGAAGAAGGAGTTCATGTTAAGATACTAGTGTGGGAAATCTGGTTATGAGAGGATATTATGGCCAATTTCTAGAATTGTGTTTTGTTTTGGGATGTTGTACAAGTTCCCTCTCTATTCATTGTTTATATCAGTCGCAATGGTCATGTTCGGTGATTCCTCGTGATGTCATGTGCTCGATTTACTGTAAAAGAGAATGTTGGGAAATCATCTGAGAGTCTCTATTATGTTGGGAGAATGTCTCCCTTGAAAAAAAACATAAAAAAAATATTCCATTTTAGAGGAAGGTGAGTATAAGTGTTCTTTACTTCTATTGTTTCTCACCCGAACAAACAAGGTGTTATGTGTGTACATCTTCTAATCCCTTGTTTCAGTGAAATATCGAGTTAGGGTAAAGTGAGTTTAGAATATGTTATGTCTTAGAAAAACTTATCGGGGATTGTGGTGTAGTTGTTGTTTGAAACGAAAGAAGAATTCTCATTCAGGTGGTTTCCAAAGCCTAACTGTGAGGCCGAAGATGCTTCAATATTTTGAGCTCCAGCCATAGGTCCCGAAGAGAAGCTGGCATGTAGTCAGGGGAAACCCTAGTGTCATTTAAACCCTTGTGCAAAGTCCTATCCTCAATATTAATGATAAGAAGAATTTAAACCTATGGTGTCATCATATTTATTCTACGATTCATGTTCGGTGAAAATAGGTGGACGGCCTTGTACCCATGTCATCGCCCAATGTTATTCCCTCCCCCTATGGTTTCAATTGAGTCTTTAGAGAAAGGTATGAAGTTTGGCTAGAAAGGTTGACCACACGGTTTGCACTTGGTTAGTAGTGACCATGCCCCCCAAAAAAATGATGTAGATAAAAGAATCTCCACTGTTAGTTCATGGATTCCCAAACCGTGAAGACTAATCATGTGGTCGTCACAACACTTTATATTTTGGGGTCTTTCTGTACCGGCCCATGCTGGTCGATTAAGATTGTTGGTTCTTATGGTGGGGAGCCTATTTTTTTCCCCATACCAATAACTAAGATTTATCCATGGTCAAGGATTGGTGGTAGGTAGTCTCATTCGGATCTGTCAAGCTACCTAAATCTTCCTTGATTAAACATTGAGATTGGAGAGTGCTCAATGGTTTAGTTATAGCAAGGTATGTGTAACCTTGTTCGATGTTGTTGTTCATTTGAGTAAATTGCTTGAGTCTTGTTCTGATAGTGTTTAAGGTGTTCTCCTTTGGGATAAAGCCTGAATGTGATTTATTGTTTCAGGAAAGTGGTGTATGATTTTTTTGTGAATTATTCCTTCTTTAATTGATCAATGGATGTGTTTTGGCCTTTGGGGGCGAAACCTGGAAAGGGAGTACATCTTGGTTTATCAGTTCGGTTTGGCTTTCGTATCTGGCTTTCTGTAGATTTACGGGGATGGAAAGTTTTCATGGTGGAGAGAATTGTCACATAAATGACTTATTTTGAAGTTAAATTTCATTTATTTTCCTTTCATTCTTTGTTTTGGATGGTTTCCAAAGGTTTTATGAAGAAATAGATGAGTTTTCATGAATTGGGCCAAACCGTGAGCCCAATTCCAGATTTAAAAATTAAATTTGTTTCCTTTATAACCTTTTCATTTTTTAATATTTTTCCTTCATTCCAATTCCTAAATGGTCTCCTCTGACATATTAACACCAAAATATAAATTTGGAGCCTTTATAAATGCATAATCATGGTGGATATGGGTTTTTATTTACGATATTGGGCATGCCTGAAGGCCCATTTCCTGCATTAAAAATAAGTTTTAAATTTTATATATCTCCTTCAGTATTTCCGTTTTTTCCGTGATTTCACCTCCAACCCGACCCTAAGAAACCCAGGCGCGCTCCCATTGCCTTCCCCCCCCCTCCTTGGAGCACTTTGATATCGAGAATTAGGGATGATCTTCATAGGGTGTCTCAAATCGTCCAGAATTGAAGAGGTAACTTTATCGCTTCTTAACTCTCTCAATTTGTACTCTCTTCCATCCATTACAGTTCCCAAATTACCTCCTATATCTTGTTCGAAGAATCCCTGAATTTGTTCTGTTTTCAATTTCAGAAACTATTGTTTTTGGAGTGATTAATTCAGGATACTTCAAGTAGGTGAGTCTATTTCTTTCCTCTTTCAAATTGCTTAGGGTTTCTTCCCTAATTCTTGAATTAAAAAAAAATTCCAGAAGTTAGGGTTCGTGCATAGGTTCTAAATTACTGTATTGTGGGTGAAATATTGATGTTTTAGGTTTCTTTTAACTTCTTTGGGGTGAGGCGGTCATGCGGTTGATGTTTCCCCCCAATATTTGAGGGTTTCGACACATTCGGTAGGTGATTCCGTGGATAACCATTTAATGATGAGTTAGTTTGCTTGATTAAATAATTTTACATGTTCCTTATGTGCTGTGAATTATGAGAAAACCATTTTTGGTAGAAATAGTAAAGCATTTGTTTTTAAAGTTACATTTTTTCTTAAAGTGTGTATTTTTCAAATGTATTTCATGTGTTATCTCTTGTGGTAGTTTTGTAAAATGTAGAAGTGGTTTATTAGTTGTTGAAAGGGGCTGCCAATTATGGTTGGGAAATGATATAGTTCCATGTGGGCCTAAAAAGGGGGTTTATTTTAATGGATTTATTTGTATAACCTTGTTATACTCCTTGAAAGTGTTTTATGGATTTCTGTGTTCTCATGGGTATCTTTTGTGATATTATTCAAGGTGATTATATAACATTTGAAAGTGGATTATTACATGTTTATTGGGCTGCCAATTCTGTTTTGGTAGGGTCTTGGTGTGCTTTTGGCTTAAAAAGAGGTTTTTGAAATGGATTTTATGTGCAATGTTTGGGTATACTCGTTATAATTGTTTTATGAAAGTTTTGAATGGTTTATTGGGTTGTGTAATAGGTGAAACTATATTAGAAAACTGTTTTAGTAGGAGTATATTTTTAAAAGGTCCATTTCATTTGTGAAAAGGATGTTATGTGATATTTATCATCCTGGAAATATTTTATTAAATTTTTTGAAGGAGATATTGAGGAGTCAAGGTGATGTGAAAGTGATGTGGAGTGTTTTGTGTGAGTGTTATGTGAAAAATTGAATTTTTGATTATGAAAGAAGTATTATATTCCCTGTGTGTGGGATGTTATATGAGTTTAAATATCTTATAATTGTTTTATAAAATTGTTTAATGGTTTTTTGGAAGTGTTGAAGAAATGTGAAACGTGTTGTGGGCTATTTTGGTGTGATTCGGATTTCAAAATCATTTTGAATGAAAAATGGATTTTTCTGACTTGTGTGGTATACATATGGGCTGTTTGGTGAATTTGTGATGTGTAAATGATATTTTCATGTTCAATGTATATTTTTTGACTTGTTTAACTTTTTTGAGCACAAGGGGAAAACCTGGGTATCTAGGTGGGTGGACGTGTACTAGTATGCTAGTGAATCCATGGGGTTTGGCCTCAGTTTCACTTAGAAAGATTGACGCTTACAACTCAAACTAAACTATGATGATGATGATTGTGGACCACTAGGTTATGGGTATGTTCCCTACTAGTGGCTCATACACGAGAATGGATGTTTGTGATGGTTACTCTCACCGAGATACGAGGTACTTGGGACCCACAGCTAGCTAGTGCCTAGGGGTTACTTCATATTTCTTGTGCTCATTTTTTACTATGTACTTACCGTCATCATACGGTATAGTTGGCTGGAAAATTCAGTAGTGTTGACATTATTTTTAAATGTGTTGATTCTTAATGATATCCCACTTGAAAACTGTTTTTATTCAAAGTTGCATCTTTTAGAAATTGTAACTAGCTTTTCATGTTTTTGAAAACTTGCATGATTTTCCTCTTTAAATGATTATCACATGGAATATCTTAGTGGTGGTATCCTACTGGGAATTGGCTCACACCCTACTTAAACCCTTGGGTGTAAGTAGACATGGTTGTTTTTTTTATCGCAGGTTGGGTACAGTTTTTTTTGTTCCAGTGGTTTGGGTTTGTAGCAGGTCCATGGTGGTGAAGTCTTGTGGAGGTGGCTTGAGGGCGGTGCCCCTTGCCATGAGGATTCTTGGGCTGTCCTTATTTTGATTTGTACCTTTGGTATCGACCTTTTGAGTTGTTTTAAGCCATGTAATTCAGTTCTGAATTTTTGTAAAAGATTGTTTGGTTTGAAAAATACAGTTTTGATTCATTGGATTTTTTTGTTTTTTTATGTTTATAAACTCGGGTAAATCGTTCCCAATTTTCATTTTATGATACCCGAGCACTTGTGCCAGCCCGTGGGGATCAGTAATGCCCTTCGGGTCATGTCACGGGCTGGTTTTTGTTCCGGTTTTGGTGGTGACCAGATCCGGTTCGTGACAATTTTATTAGAAAATAATTTTCAGATTATATTGGCTCCAAAATGGGTTATTCCTAGGATATGGTGGGTATTGTTCGAAATCATATCAAAAAATATATTTTAGGAAATGTAAGATCAAATTTAATAATGTTATATTTTAGTTTTAAATATTTTTTAAATAGTTACTCTTTCATTATGTAATCTTTTATTGTTATAATAAAAGGCTAATAAACATAGTATAAAAAGAGAAGATAACCCAAAGTGGTTAATTAATGGAATATATTTTATTATATATGTCCTATGGATGAACATGTATTTTTTGGAATATTATAACATTTAATAATATAGTATTTGTTTTAAAAACCAATTTATGTCAATTTTGATATTATTTTTGTATTTTGTTTCTGGGAAAGTCATAACAACATTATCACATCGAAAAAAATTTATTTAATCAACCCTAACATGTAAAATAAACCTATAATATTAGTTTATGAAAAAATATCATATTATCATTATTTAAAGTTTGTAATTTAATTTATTTGATTCTTTCATTTGTAAATAAAAATACTGCATCATTGTTGTGTTATATATATATATATATATATATTTATTTATTTATTTTATGCCTAAAAAATATAAATAAAATATCATGAAGTAGGAAATATTTTTTTGTTTATAATTACTATTTATAGTTTAATATATCAATTATATATCCTCATATAAAATTGTTTTACTAAAAGATACTTGTTTATGTTATTTTTGCCTTTACATTACAATAATTAATATAAAATGTCATTATTACTCCCAAGAGGATCCATGAGGACCAAAAATCGACCCAAGAATCCCATGGTCGTTCAAGTATCATCCAATAGAGTTTGGAAACATGTTAGGGTAATTTAATGTTATTATTAATTTATTTGTTTCCCTTATTTCTCCGAATTTACCCTTTAACCATGGTAAATAAAAAATATACTGATGTAACTATTCATAATGTCTAAAATTAAAAGATTCATAACTAAACAATTTGGAACTCCTAATTTTAAATAATAATTATGATTTTCTAAATTCAAATCAAATATGTTGCAAAAATTAATTTAAAATTAATTCCCATTGTTATGAACTAAAAGTGTGTTTTTAAGAAGTAAAAACTATCAAAAAATGACATGTGTTTATGTATATTTTAAATGTGAAATTAGATACAATGACATAAATTATATTAAAAGAAAAGAATATAATCTAATTATATTTTATGAGCACTCAAATTTATAGTTTAACACTAAAAATAAATTTGATTAAAAGAGATTTTTTAATTAAAATATTATGTTATTCACTATTTATCAAAATTTGAAAGTTATCAGAAAAGTACCAAAAAATTATCCAAACTAAATTTTTATTTCCTTGTTATAAATAAGAATTTAATTTTATCAAATAGAATATATAAATTTTCAAATATTGTATTTAAAAAAGGCTTGTCATTAAAAGGTGGAAAACTACATTTTTTTAAAAAAACTTCTTTTCTCTGAAAAATTGATTTTTTCCACATATTATGTCTATGAAAAAAAATATGAATGATAAAATTAAATGGGATATATATGAAATTTTAAATGTGGTTTTTACTAGTCATAATTTATTTTTAAACAGAAAGTTTGATAGGTCATGGGGCACTTGAGATCGTTATTTCCTATATCACACGCTATTATATCGTTCAAAGAGAAATATACTGTCGAAGCATGGGGAGTTACAAAATTATGTAGTGATGATTAAAGTTATTTATTTTTATACAAATAGTGGGTTTTTTTCATTCATTCAATGGAATAATTGATATTGAATATAAAATACATCATTCAGAAAATGTACCAATTTTATTGGATCATCAAGCACTCCAAATATATTATTCCAATTATTATACTTCATTAAGAGATTTAATTGACTAAAATATCATCATAAAAATGTGAAACCCTGAAAATCAGAAAACGGGATGTGAATGATGATCTATTGAAGTGAAAATAATTTATTTTATTAATGATACAAATACAAATACATCTTTTCCACAAAGATACATGAATATAATTGATGAAAACCTATACATAAAAGTCGATGGGGGTGATGTTTATGATGATTTAAAAATTGAATTTGTATTGAAAACTGATGATGAAGATGAAGATATTATGGGAATTGATGATACTAAGATGTAAGATAATGATATTTAATCTTTCATATAGGAAGGTGAGGATTATGATGGAATATGCTAATAAATATTTGTTATTTATAGTATATATATATATATTGGTATATATAACTAATTTTAAGTTATTTGAATAAAAAGACATTTTTCTGTTTCTGATGACTAATGAGACCTATTATTATATATTTCATACCATTGAGGATCCTACACTGCCTAGTAAGAGCATAATGCATTATCATCTGAACCTTAGGTTCATAGAGATTTACCTTTGACTCAAAGTTATCGCTGGATTACATGATTGATGATTCCTAACCCTATTCTCATGTAACATCGAAATTTTGATTTTAATCAATGCATTCATATTAATTTTTAGATTTTATTTTATCCATTTATATTAAATTTTATTAATTTATTTATGTACTAATTTTTTGATTATTTGTTCATTTTTTTCATAGCATTACAAATATAGTTGTTGTGTAGGGGAGTGATATTTTACTCAACTATTTTTATAGCATGATTGAAATGTGATAATATTACAATTGATTTTCACACTGTATTTTTGACCATTGGATGAAAAAAATATAAATATTAGCAATTTTTCAATGTATTTAAATGTTAAATTATTATAATTAATTATTTTTATGTTTTACAGTATATCATTGATGAAAATATATGGCCTTCAATCTGAGAGACTGAGGAGGACTTTACGTATGAATTTTTCATCATTTTTTTAATATAACGTTGAAAATAATGATGAAAAACTGAGTCCCATATTATTATTAGTCTTGCTTTGCTCATTGACCAGATTATATATCATCATAGGTATGGTATGAATTTTTTTCATTCTAGACAAAATATAGTTTTCAATGATGGGATTGATTAGGTTGGACGAGCTACGGGGTGAGGTGATACATCGATCTGGTACTCATATATTTAGTTCTCGATGATGACATTTCATAAGTAATTTTTTGAATGATTTATATAATATTAAATGTAATTCATAAGTAATTTTTTGAATGATTTATATAATATTAAATGTAATTTTTTAATACACATACGGGCATTTAAACATCCTAATATTATAGAATTAAACTTCTCTAAATGGATGTACAATATTCATACCATTAGGGATATTATAGGTGATCTCATGCATTAGATTTAGGTCATTATAATTTTTTTCATTTTAAAAATAACATAAAATAATATTTAAAATATATTAATATCAAATTTAAAATGAAAAAGTCATATCAGTCTACATCATCATAAAAATTGGATGAGAGTAAATATGATACATGTAGTTAGGCCACCTGTATGGCATAATCTTATGGTGTAGGAAGAAAAAAGGCAACTCAGTATGATTTGGAGAATATTTGAGTGGATGGTATTAGTTCTTGATTGACACATGTTAGTTATTATGGTACTATTACATGGTCAGTGTCTAGCTTGTGGGGTGTTCCTTGAGAGTCTTCATTATTCGTCCTACAGTAGGAGCAGTTGTTGTTATCACAAAGTGATTTTATAAAGGACATGCATAGGGAGAAGTAAGAGCTCCGTTGATTGCCCCAACAAAAATAAGTGTAGATATAATGCAAGTACCTAAAATAGCACAATCAGATGTTGGAGCACATGTGACGACTGACCCATGATGTTGGGATGGATTTCCCTCCCCCTCCTCATCTAGATGATCCCATCAACACCCACCTTAATAATGTACAAAATTATTATTATATCAATTTAATATAAGTATATTGTGTAATATATAATTTATTTTAGTTTTTTTAGTATTAATTATTACATTTTATAAATTATTTTGAGATTTTAAAAAAAATTAATATTTTTTTTGTTATTCATTATTTTAACTTATTTTTTAGAGGTCACTTTTCCAATAATAACAACCTATTTTAATAATATGAAAAAATATATTTGTGAGGTGATGCCGACGAGTCACAAAATATCTTTTTTTTATGTTCAATCAAAAAAATTCTATCAGTGACTCCATTTTTGGTGATGAGGTATTTTCAATGGGAACACATTAAAAAAATTAATTTTTTGAGGGACCTCATAAAAAATACCCCATAAAGAAATATCTATCTTTCAGTTATATATGATATTTATGACTTATGTGTGATTTACTATGTTGGAGACGTATGTGTGAAATGTTTATGATGATTGTGACTAGATAGTACTACATTGCATTGGGTAATTTTTGTGTCTCATGAGATTATATATATATATATAGGATTATTGAGTTAAAATAATATATAATTGGGTTTTTTACACCATATGATATTGAATTGAATATTATCTTTGGATTCTGATTATGTAATTTCTTATATTTGTTCTTCATTTTTATTATTACATGTTATTATGGTGTCATCTTCTATATGGGATGCATCCATATTATTACATATTATCCTCGCATCTTATGATATCATGTTATTCCTTAATAATTAAATGATATTATATATATCATGATTATTCCATTATTATGATTTCTACTTCACCGCTTTTTTTATGTATCCATGATGTTTTAGGATATACAATGAAATTAGGATCCCACTATAGATATTAAAATGAGGATTTTTTATTTTAGTATCATTTTTATATACTATAAACCTAGTATTCTAAGGAATCTCTGAATTTCGATCCATGGGTTTTGTATATTAAATATTCATATTAAAAATAATTTAATAATGTTTTATAGGATACATAGGTTTCTATAGTTTTCATCAGGGAAAATATTATTTATTATTGGGGATTATGAAAAGAATTAATTGGTAAAAACACTATGTATAAGTCTATGTATAGGAAAACATATTGAAATTGTAGTATTGTATTGAGTGTGTGGTTTCTAGTAAATTATATACATTTATGGATAATAAATATTATTTGGATTTTGGAATATATATATTTGATGTGGTAATAACCCCAAAAATTATTTTATGGTATTAAAATGTCCTATACATAGTGAATGATAATTATACCTTTCTTTATATATGGTTTGACATTCGTGGTTGATATTGATTATATAAATCATAAAATCATTACAAACCATTTTTGAGGAATTCAAGGGATTTTTGGGTTATAATGAAATAATAAAATTATCACGGATAACATAGATTGAAACCTAGATACTCATAAGTTTTGATATATGCACCATTCATAACATATACCCCCTAACATAATAGATTCCCTTCTTTATGACTTTTATTTTGAGTATTGTCATGTGTAATTTATCTTCCATTGTATTAGTTTATATTAGGAAATACGATGAACTGAGACAACAAGCATTGTGATAGAATGTTTAATGATTTCCCAAATTAGATTCCTAACTTGATTGGAGTTGGGGTTTTGTACATTTTGACAGTAATTGATAAACTTACTATTGTTATGGATAGTAACCTGAATTTTGTGGAAGTGACTCCTTATCATAAGAATGTAAAAATAGTTGATGAATACTTTTTTCAATGAAGCCCTCTCATGTTTAGTGAATCTTACGATCCACCATCATATAAAATATGATTAAATCAGTTGAGAATATATTTTATATCCTATAATGAATGGAAATAGATAAAATTGAAATGGTTTTCTATAATATTCAAGGGGAAATAGATCATCAGTGGAAACTGATCAAGAACATATATCCCTAGTTGGAAATCAATTCCATGGAATGGGAATGATTTAAGAATTTTTTTTCATAAATATTTTTACCACACACTTTATATTAGAATATATAGGTATTCTGGGATTGAAAAATGAAATGATATTTCTATGAATGATTATGAGGAAACCTCACAAGGATTTCATTACATTCCTTTGAATTTTTAATTGGAATCAAACATATGGTTGATATCATTTTAGGGGATTAATGATTATTTTATAAAATGATTTTGTTATTTGTGACATTTATATATATAAATAGATGTTTGTTGTGGCCTTATGGATGAGATAAGAATTTGTTATTCTATGTGGCCTTGATAGGAATGATAATGAATCCATACATTATTTTTTTAATTTCAAAGGAAAAATTGAAAAATCCAAATCTAATAAGAAAAACCCTACCACTTGCAATTAAAAATAATGTGTAAACATAACATAAATAATTTCCCAATAGAATGATGAAATGAAATGATGTGTAGAAAATAGGGGAATCCAGATAATCAGTATTGAAGAGAGATAAAGAAGCTAACTAATTATATTGATGAAAAAATGGTTTTGATAAACACTCACAATATAGTCTAGTGTTTCAACTTTAAGTAACATGACAATTACATAATAATATTACCTAATATAAGTGGTGTTTAATATTTAAAAATAATAATAAACATCAAGGCCTAATGTGATAGGAAGGGAAAATGAAATGTATTCTTACTACATTCATTTGGGATACTAAAATTGAAGGACGATGCCACTGGGAATCTTGGAAGCGGCTGGCCCATCCAGGGGAAGAAGGAGGTGTTGGTCTCCATCACATCCAGGATACCATCTTGGGACTATAATCACAGTTATCCTAGGAATTCATTGTGGGGGAGACCATCTGGGCGAGGTTTTCAGAATGCTATATGGCTCGCAGGGTAGTTTAACATGCAGGGCACAACTGGATTAGCTAAGTGAATGTTTGCTCATATTGAGAGATTGTCTTGCTATGTCAGGTGGATTGTTGGTTAGGGGGGAATTATTTACTGGGAGTAAAACTGTATTGGTGAAAGGATGGCCTTCTCTGGTTTCCCTTCACCAAGGATCTCTTTCAAGGAAGCGAGTGTCATGTACAATTTTATCGAGGAAACTCTTATTCCCAACCAATTAAAACTATTTGAAGGTATCATGAAGACTGATGATCCGGACTTCTATTGTTTCACAAAATCAAGCTCCGGGAGGTATATCGTCGGTGACTACAAGAAAATTCTTCCAAGAGATCATTCTATGGGGGAATTGAGACCAGATGCTTGGTGAAAGGAAATACCGATGAGAATGAACTTCCTTTTGTGGAGGATCCAAAACAGAGCAATACCGACAGAGGATAATATTATGAAAAAGCGGTCTGCATGGTTTCTCGATGTTTCTGTTGTGAGCATCTGAAGTCATAAATGACGGAACACCTTTTTTAAAAGGGAAATTGGCTTCTTATCTTTGGTATCTCTTCCCCCATCCCCCATTTCATGGTGGTGATTCCCGGCCCATCCAGGATTTTATGTCTGGCTGGTTGTCACGTACTGAAAATAGGGCAATGGAGCAGACTATAAGGACCATCATTTTGGTTGCTATTTGTTATGTAATATTGGAGGTGAGGAATCAGGTTAGGCTAGGACCCAAAAGGTCGTTGATTTTTGTTCAGTTTCACCTTAATTATCTCATTATGGAACTGAATTCTCTTGTCCAAGGCAGGCTCTCATCAGTGGCAGTGAGAAATATGATTAACCGTCCGTACATTCAGCATAGAGGGAGAGGATGATGGGTGAGGTGGAACCCTTCGAGCCAGGGTTTGAAGCTGAACATTGATTTCTCCTTTATGGGGGTAGTCATGAGGTGTGGTGGCCTTTCTTGGGACTGTTTGGGGTCTGCTATTCTTGATTTTAGTGCCTTTTATGTCCCAGGGAACACATTGGCTGCGATGGTTCAGGCTCTTCTTTTGGTCTTGATGATTTGTAGGTGGAGAGGGTTGCAGGTGACAGAGGTGTAGTCAGATTCTGAGGCTCTAGTTAAGATGTTACAGGGAAGCCATGACACACCATGGGATTTGATATATCTCATCTGAAGGTGCCAGGCGAAGACCAAACATGGAAGTATTATTCATCATAGTTGGAGGGAATCTAACTTTGTGGTGGATTCTCTTGCTCGCTTGGGCAGACAGGTGGAGTCACTTATGATCTATGCTAGTCTGAACTCTCTTCCCCTTGAGTGTTTACCATGGTGTAAGGGGATGCCCTTGGACTTCATGAAATTCTCCCCTTTGAAGAGATGCTCCTTGTTTTATGTTTTCCTCTTCTAAAGTGTAATAAAAAAAAGAAACTTTCAGTCATTCAAGAATAGTGAATGTACTATATGATTCTCATTTAAAATATTATTTCGTATTAGGAATATTTAGTATAATTATTTGGATAGAAACATAAAATATGGAGGTTGAGTTATATGTAAGAATATAAAATTGGTAAATTATTGTGTTCTAACAATTTTACTCCCTCAAATCAATGTTTTTTGACTGAACACCCTATAATATCATTCATTACATCATTTAGTATCATTTCATGTCATATTAAGAATGAATTTTTTTTATTATAAATCCAACATAAATTATTTTGATATGGAGATCAAACTTTACATCCCAAGTCATCCTCTGATTCTATAATATTATAAGGAAGAGAATATATAACTATTATTATATTCCGAAAAAACATGTATATTATTTCCTAATAAGAAATATATATAGTTCAAATAAATGAGATAATAGATCGAATATTTCTTTAATAGAAACCAAATATGTGGGAATATAATTATTTATTCCATGAATAGTTTCATGGTCTTCCTATGATCTCGGAGTTGGGATTCTCAGTTGAACTTGTACCAAGATCTCATCTCATATCCAAACCTCTTTATAGATTGGAAAATGATGAGATATAATAACTAAATATGATGTTATAAGAGACACTGTAAAATTGTTTTAAAATAATATTTTCTTCACCATGTGGTTTGGAATTCCTCATTATCTTTATGAAATATGGTTCAATGCACATCTAAATTTATTATCATGAACTAAATAAGATCATGATATAGAACATGTACCCCTGCCAAAATTTGACAATTTTTTCGATCAGCTACATGGGGATTATTACTTCATTAAAGTGGAACTCTAGTTACATATCTCTAATTAATGCTGAATAAGGATAATATTCCAAAGGCTAACTTTCAAAAAAGATATAGAAAATATTGGTTCAATGTATTTTCTTTTCAGAATCACTAATTCCAATTAAATCAGTAGGGACTCATTGAATAGAGTCTTTAGATATTACCTCAATGAATTTTTTTTAGTATTTATATATGATATTTTCATATACTCCAAAATTAAGGGGGAGTATGATGAGAATTTGAATACATTAATAAATAGTATTTTGAAAGAATAATCAATATGAAAAGTATGGGAAATATTAACTTTTTATGTTGTATGTATCATTATTATGTAATGTTATCACCATAAAATATATATCTATGGAAGATTATTATATAATTTAAATTTTTTGGTAGCCTATTCCATTATTTGTAACATATATCTATAGTTTTCTAGGATTAGATAGGAATTTTTTATATGTTTTTAGGAACTTATCATTGTTTTCAAAACAATGACCCAAAACTAAATCATATGGTACAATTGATTTTATGGAAAATATAATTTAGGATAAATTCCTGCAATTGAACATGTTGGCATAACACTACACTAGTCCTTTCACTTCTCTCATGATTGTATATGTTCATGGTATAGTGAAATTAATAAAAAATGGGTTTTGGATATGTATTTAAGAATAATTAATAATTGATTTCATATGACCAAGGGAGGTGAAAAAATCATGATAATATTATTCCAATGAATAATCTAGAGTTTGATGTAGTGATCATAAATTTTAAAATTTAGTTGAATTATTTATATTGGTGGAAGTGTGATATATTTATATAACATAAGTGACTAAAATATATATTCACAATGATGTAGTTGAATATGAACTTGAAAATAAGGTTATATTTGAACAAGGTATAAGACTATCTAATACCATCAAAGGATGTAAAATCAAGTGGAAGATGTTTTAAATCAAATTGACCATACAACATTATCCATGATAAGGAATGAGATGGATATGGTCATCTTAGACATTAAAAGAATCGACATGGGAATCATACATAATGGAACACCATCATACATTGTAAAATTATTACTCAACCATCCCTATAGAAAAGGGAAAATATAATCAAAGAGAGGATTTTTAAATTTAGAATAATGTTCAATATATATGAAAATGAAAGTCATCCACATTAAAAATTGATGAAGATACATTCATTGTATTTGGGTAACATTTATGTGTGCCACCAAATCATAGTATAAATTAGTTGATGAATGATCGACATAGATCAAACTTTTCCATCCACTAAGTGAGCATAAATACGTACTAATATCTTTGAGATAAAAATTCATTTGGCAATGTGAAGATATAGATCACATAATATACATTTATTTTTTTATCATATTTCCATGTGAAGGAAAAGAGGAAAAATTTCAATGGGATGATGCAATAATTATGTATACCTAAATGAAAAAAATAAAACATTAACATGGAAATTTTATTAGGTATTATAATGAAATATAATGGAAATAATTGTTTATGAGTTATAATGTATTGACTCTTGAAGGATCCTAACTATATTTTAATTATAGAGTACATATCACTTGTAAAATTTTCAACAATTCCCTTAAGGGAAGTGTTGGGGCTACATGGAATACCACTGTAAACTGTATTTGAAAAAGATCATATGTTTACCCAAATGTTTTGGATTAATATCCAATATGATCTAAACACCTATTTGAAAAGTATTATTGAAAATTACAGTCATAAATAGTTTCCACTGAAACATCCAAATGGATCTATATGAAATCATTTATTGGATGATATTTAGTAAACATATGTTCTTGGAGAATTGATGAACACAAATTAATGGGACCTGTAATGGTTGAGGAAGTTGTATAAAAGTACAATACTATTTAGACACAGATTAGGATTACTCATAGGAAATAGAAGATATATGATAACAATCATGAATGTGACCAAAATTTAATCTGATCCCCTATATATATACATGGGGGAGAGTCATCATTTTGTGGAATTAATAGAATTCATTTTGTCAAGTGAATACACCTCATTAGGATTGTTCATCATATTTGAGATATAGATCATCAGATAACACTCCCACGAACCATGATTAATGTATATGAAATGATTCATGGAACCCTATTGAAAAATTACATACTAGAACTATCACATTTATTGAATTAAATGGTGGTATGAATGAAAAATATTTTATCTTCTAAAAACAAGCTTGTGAAGATATTTTACAAAGAGACATTGTTATACACAACATGACAAGTCACCTAGTGAACATAATATAGAAGAACCATAAGTATGAGGAGGAAACATAGGAAAGGGATAATGTATTGAAATAGAAGTTCCCTCAGCTATTTTTAGTACAGTTCATAAAATGTAAATTATATATGAAATTTATCATCGGGGAAAAAAATTAATGACAAATAATTATATCAATGGAATTTCATTTTTTTATTATTTTATTATTTCATATAAAATAATGTACTATTATATAGAGTATGTGTTTCACATGATGAAACCAACAAAATTTATTTATATTATTATTGAATTTATATTTATATAATAAATATGGTGATAAGATTTTAAAATAGTATAAATGGAATGAAAAAACAAAATAACTGTAATAAGAAAAATAGGATCCCCCAATCCACCAGAATAACTGTATTTTTGAAAACACTATTGAAATGAAACCTAAATATTAGTTATATAATTTTAATCAGGAAATTTTAAAAATATATAAACATTAGATAAAATATATTTTAATTAAGTGTGAATGAAATTTCGTTATTTATATAAATTATGTATCTTATATGAATGTTAAATATCTAACTATTAACAATTGAATAATGATTTTACTTTTAGAATAATAATATGATATCTCGAATTAGAAACCTAACCATTAGAATGGTATAATCACCTTTGGGTCTATAGAATAATTTTTTTTAAAATTATAAATTAAATATGAGCAATGTATATCATTATATGAGTTAGTAAATGTTTAAAAAATTATAAAATAATTGTCAATTTTTTTATAAAAAATATTATATTTATAATTTTATATAAAAATATAAATATTTAGAAAAACGATTAATTTTTTAAAATTAGTTTATAAAATAATATAATGGTTTATTATAATTATTATATAATTTTATTAGGGAATGAGTAATTTTTAAAACTTTTAGAAAATTGAACAATATATTATATTTTATAAAATTATATTAATAAGGATTTTAATTAATAATTAAATTTATCATATTTAAAATTTTATTATTATAAAATGGAATTCTGTTTTGGAGTCTATATGGTGAAAAGTATTAATGATGGATATTTTTAAATTTTGTAAAATAATTTATTTATTTCGTGATTAGTGAAATATGACGAAAGATGATATTTGATATTATAAATTAAATACAATTTTATTGAATATAAAATTATGTATGAACAGATTATTTCAAACTCACATGAACCATTTCATATATATCGTAATAAGAAACATCACTATTGTTATTCTAGAGGAAAAATAATAAATAAATGAATATAATAAATAAAAATTCTCTCATTCTCCCCTTATAAATACACCCATTACCACCCGTTCTCCTCAGATATTCTAATCATTGGGTATTTCCCAATATATACCAAAATATAAACTCATCCATACCCCACATCCATTAAATCCTTGGTCTCGTAAAACTAACTATATGAGGATCCATAAGTGGAATAACATGAGAAGTGTTCCAAAAGAGAAGGTAACAACCACAACCAGGTAATTTAATTTTAATTCCTCTAATTCCTCCAAAATAAATTCCCTTTAAAATGTAACAATTAATCTAGAATGATATTTATTAAGAAAAATTATTGGGTAAATGGAGTATCTATCATCCCCTACATTCACTTCTCATGTTATTCTAAAAACAAAAACATAATCAACATTCTGTTAGTTAACCGCCTCCATGGACATTGAGTTTTTTCCATTCAAATCTCATGGAATGTTTAAATTTACATATAATGTTATAAAATTTAGATAATATGTGTATTAGTAATTATTTCACTTTATTAAATAAATAAAATTCCATTATATTAAATAATACATATCTTTCTTGTGATGGTTTTTAAAACAACATAAAGAACTCTAGAATAAAAATAGTAGTACTAAATGAACCATCCCTATTTTAGAACAAATATAGAAGTTTGGGAATATATAATTTTTTTAAGGTTTATAATATATTTTATTTCACTTTTAGAGTTGTATTCTAATTTTAATGTTACATAAATAACTTTGAACATGGAATCATGAAGTGATTTTCCTCAGAATAGTGAAATTTAACATGATATCATAATGGAATGTCTTTAAATGAACATAATATAAGTATATTAAATAAATATATTTTTATATGGTATTTAATTAAGTAATTAATGAGCCAAATTTTATTATCTATGATGTTATTAGAATGTTGAGAATTAATCTGGATGATAGTTTAGGGATCTCCCCAAACCATTCTATTAACTTCGAATTGTGATTTCTATCTCTTTACATATCATTAACATTATATATATTTTTTTTAATATTCATTATATATGACTCAAAAGTATGTAAATTATTAAATATTTTTTCCCTTGATGGAGATATACATTTTTAATGGTTTCATTCTCAATTTCATTCATTTAGAAGAATCGTTTGAAAATAATTTCTTTATTTTATTACAACATTTAAACTTTCACCCAATGTAAATTTTTTAACAATAAATGGATTGTAACAAATCAGAACTCTATGGAATTTTTTTCACACTTCTAGTATTGTTGAGAATATTAGTTTTTTACCATTTTTATTGATCCATTGATATTTTTTATAAACCCCAACACAACGAAATGTTTTTGGAAAATATTTCTCCAATACATTATATATATTAAATTAACATGTATATAATATTGATTTATAATGATTTATTATATATTAGTTATTTTGTAAGAACGATTTAATCAGTTTTTTCATCAAATTAATTATGATATTACATTTGGCTATGTTATAATACATGGTTACCTTATACAATTACATTTGTAACTCTCATGTTTTTTTGTGAGGGTTTTTTGAATAAATTAAATTTATTTGATTTTGTTATTTTTACACAACAAAAATTACATCTCTATATATAACCAATTACATGTTATTCATTAAATAAAAAAAACACCGAATTTCTTCATGTTATTCACTATAGTGAATTTATTCAAAACAACCTTTGATTATTATAATTAATTAAACGACATAATGTAGTCATTAACCATAGTATCTTGAATAGTAATAATTACATTATTAGTATTATTTATGATGTTATTATAAAAATAAATCATTTGGAAAATAATTCTTACAATATTTAGTAAATTATGTATATGATTAAAAATACTATTTTCTAAAATGAACTATATTTTATATGATTCTATTATAAGTATAAAAAATAAATTTTGAAACTCTTATAAAAATAATTTGAAAAAATAAACATTATATTTTAATTAATAATTTTAAAATTATCTAATTTTGATATATTGATATATATATATTAAAAACATTATTTTTTGATCAATAGCTAAGATTTCAGATTTTAAATTCAAAATATCTTTTTTTTCCAAATTTCATTATATTGTTATATAGAATTACAATTTTTTATAAATGTAAAAATAGTTCAACGATCGATATATAAATTCAATTTAGTTTATTTGAATAAATTTTATATTGAATTTATATATAAATTCTTAATGATCCATTGAATATTCCCACATTAAAAACATTTCTTCCCACCAAGTAGGTGGGGTAAAAATTAAACTTAATTTTCATTCCTCTATAAATTGAATTTAAAATGTTTAAATAAAATGTTGTAATCCAGAAATTAGTATTACTTTAATAATACAAAGTAATTTTTTTCCCTAACTGATTATTCAATATGATTAAAATTATTTACAGAAATTAATGTAAAATTAATGCTAATAAGGGACTAAACCATAAACATAAGGAAACAAATAACATATCCACCTTCCCAACAACAATTTTATGGTGACATTTTCTCCATAAAAAATATTTTCTTAAGTGATTTTTTGTTTCTATGACTATTTTTAAGAATCAAATTGGGTACACCTAACTTATTTTAAAAAATTCCAATTCAGTTCACTGTCTTATTTAGAAAGGACACCACCTCTCTCCCTTATTAAAAAATCTAAAATAAATATTTATTGTCCATAATTGGAAATATTAACTTCTTAACATTCCTAAATTCCTCCTTGAATCCTCCCAGATGGAATATCTAACCAAGGAATTTATTTTCATCAAAGAAAAATTAGTTACCCAAAAAATAGATAACAATCTTGTACATGCTCTTTTATTTTATTATTTTTCTACACTAAATTATTTATTCTATTTAATTGAATATAAAATAGAAAAAATATCCTCAATATATTGATATGTTTATATTTTTTTCAATAAAAAATTAAACACACTTCCATCTAATGGGTAATGAACTTACAATTATTGTGTGTAGTGAACTATGGCCTCACAAAAAGATATTGTTCATTTTCTATTACCGCCTATCCTGGATTGATATTATGATAAGAAATAAATTTTATACAATATATATGGTATTTATGATTAATTTATTCTTTTATATTTTTATATAGCACATACCATCATTATTTCCTTTTTGTGTAAGCATGATAATGTTTTTCGTGGAAGTGTGGACTTCCGCCTCCTCAAAACGATGTGATTCGTACTCAACATACATTGAATGTATTAAGGATGGGTTTAGTGAATTTATATTATATATATGAAAAAAAATTATACATGAATTATAATATATATATATATATACTGATATGTAATTTTATTTATTTTTTCAGTCCGTCAATAAAATAGAAACAACATTCATGCGTACATACAAGCTACCATCTCCATTACTGATGTATCCCAATTAATACTTATATATTATATAGATTTTTATATTTATATGAATAATAAAAATATATGATACATATAATTTATTTTAAATTCAAGAAATATTTATATCATGAACTGATAATAGGATTAATAATAACAAATCAAAGCATATATGAATGATAATGAATATATTAAAAGAAACATAAAGTTAACATGTTGTTTTTAATAAATGGTTGATATAAATACATATAAAAATAATATATGGTATTTTATATAATAATATGGTTCTATAATAAATTTACACTGAAAATTTATTTACTATGCATGATGTTTGAACTTGTACGAATAATGTTGAGATCTATGGTAAGGGAATTTCATATCACTTTTTATGTCTAGTGTATACATTCCATATTCACCACTATCAAATTTTATGTGGTTTATATATTTTCATATGACATGTGATTTCATTAATTTATATTATTTAAATATATTAAATTATTAATTTTATGTATTCCAAACATATTTATCATGATTCTAATGTTATTAATGTAGTGTGGGTTTTCTCGTCTAAGTTTTATTTTCTATGAGAGACAATCCATTTTCACCACATATTTCTTATATATGGGGTGTTTACTACCCATGCATGTATTATATTATTATTATACGTAAATTTATGGGTATTTTTCATATCCATTTTATGATCATTATTTCATGACGTGTATGATTTCAAATTTACCAAATTGGTAAAGTAATTTTCTCTCACATTGCCATTTTAAGACATGTTATAGGTTACAAACACATACTTTTCTATGAGGTGTATATAATGAAATTTAATTGTTATATCATGAATCATATTCATTTAATTATATTTAATATTAATGAAATTTTATTAATTCATTTTTATTATGATTCAATGTCACCACATATGTAACTATTTATAGCTATAATCTCATCATTTATCGAGATTGTTTATGATTATACCTCCATTAATAAAATATTATGATCCATATATCAGGAACTCACATTAATTTTCGTATTATCTTCATATTCATGTTATATCTAGTTAATGGTACCATTTTCCACACAATTTAAATAAGAAAATTAAGAAAATGTTTTAATAAAATAAAAAATTATTCTTCAATTGGGACAAATATATGTGTTCATTAAAACCCATTATTTATAAAAATATTTTGAATATTTAATACTATTTTCATATTATTTTTAAATGAATGTTTTACCCATGTTTTAAATTTCATAAAAATTTCTCTAAAGAGAAACATTATTTCATTTTCTATTCAAAGAAATTTTCAATATTTTAATGTGAAAATTAATTATTTGGAATGTATGTTTTTAGCATACATCATCAATACTATTTCCTTGAATCGTTCTTTTTAATTTTATAATTTTATTTTTAATGAAAATATTTTCCACATTAAAAATGGTTTTCAATGATTTTTTTTCAATTTTAATTTATTTAAAATGATATTTTACTTATTTAATGCTTAATTTATATGTTTTTTTATGAAAAGTGGTTGTTCAAAAAAATTCCACATTTTATTATATGTTCTCATTTTCTTTAAAAAAATTGTTCTTAAAAATTCATTCTTATTTATAAAACATATTTCTAAATGGAAAAACTATTTCCCAAAAAAAGAAAATTTAACGGTGTTAAAATTATTTATATTTAAGAAAAATAGTTTTGAAATAGTTTTATTAAAATGGATTTAAACGAAAGTGTATTTTCCTTAATAAATGTTCCATGTGATCTTCACAAATCATTATCCCTCTACGATGACAGACATTGCTATAGTTTTTATGTAAAGGATATATGAACCCATAATACAATTCATATTTTGTCCCAAAGTTTTTATGATTTGATGTGACGATGTTTAAGAAACCCATTTATCATTCATTGGTTATATGTTTGTGAAACTCATTTCTCTTCTATTGTGTTTTCAATGATAAATGATTGTGAAACACTATTTATTTCATGGGTTATTCATCGATGAAATGATTATAAAACGAATTTATTTTTTATAGTTTATAATAATAATAAATGTTTAAGATACCAATTAAATTTTCTTCATTATGATATGATGCATATGAATGTCACTATTTTTATGGATCGTTATTTAGTGCATGTAATATTATCTTGTGGAAAAAGTATGTATTATTCTATTGTAATATTAGAGTGACTTATATCTTCCTCTAATGAATTATGTACTGATAAATCATATTTTAGATCAAACCTCACATGGGTTGTATCCAATTCATGGGTACACAATTTTTAGCCCAAGACTAAAAATAACATGTTTCATGGGTTGTTTCCCAAGAAAAAAAAATGAAATGAAACATGGTTAGTATCCCGAACATCAAAATAAGAAGGTACAAAAAAGTTGTATCCTAATCCTAAAAGTAAGAGGTTACATGGTTTGTAGCCCAATCCTTCATGTAATATGGTACATGGGATGTAGCCCAATAACACAAATAAGAGGAAAATCTTTTTTTTTTCAAACTAGAACCATGTATACATGTGATTATCCCAAGACTAACATATTATGAATGTATTGGTAGGTAGCCTCTACATAATATTTTCAATTCATATGTTTACTCAAAAAAATCAATGGCTTACTAATATGTAATGATTCCATAGATTGTGCTCCTGATCCCAATATTATTGATGTATTACGAAATGAAAACCATAATACAATGATTTATGTTTTTGATCATGTATATGAGCTTTTAATTTTATTGTCATGTTCTCAAACCCAAATCTTTATAATATGCTAAAATATTTCATTTACTTACCCTTACAAACATTTGATATCACCCGTGTATTATATTTCACTTCCCAAGGTCCTAATTTTTTTTATATATAAATAATAATGGCGGAGATATTTTTCGGAAATATTGAATACAAGTAACTATGTTATAATAAATTTTTGTAGTTTTTACAAAGTCACTAAACTAACACTGTCAATGGGGTGTCTTTTTTTAAAATATTTTATATATAATGAAAAAATTATTTTTTACACTAGAAAATGAGCCCATAAGATATTCCAAATTCTTCCATACATGACCAAATAGTGCATCTTATTTTGAATGCATCAATATGACTAGTTGTAGACCCTGAACAATGTTACAAATTAGGTGTTATGGACTTTGGAAGTTAGGCTGGAAAATTGGTTCGCAGATCCCATTCATAGAGATCCCTCCACAATCATGGAGTAGATGAACTTAACCAGATCCTCTATGAGTGCCGTGAGGGCTATTATAGAAGCCTATGTGAGTCCGAGGAACATGATCGAAGACTTTGTGAGTGTCGCAATGGTCATGATGGTAGGATCCACCACTCTGAAGAAATTGAGGGAACTACCTCCGGTTGTGGAGCATGATTTCCTTACTGACATCATTTTCTCTTCGCGATATACATTTGTTCTCTAGGACATGATCTATTGATACCCATTTCCTATAAATATATGTCTCACCCCCAATTATATGGATCTTTACGACACCCCTTCACTGACCAATCTATTATTTCATGGTGTTCCCAAGAATCATGAAGGCCTCCATACATTATGAAGGGGGAAGTTCCTTTAGTTTTCTCGAGGCTTTGTGAAGCCCCATGATCTGTGACACCCTAAGAACCATGAAGCACCATTCACCATAAGACCCTTAGCTCTGCAATCCCCTTTTCTCTGTGAGAGCCTAATCTCCACAATGTTCCCTACTTTTCGAGACCCTAAGCCTTATGAACCCCTTTCCTTTGAGAAGTGATATCCTTGCCAAGTTTCTACATTCGCGCCCACCAGTCCATACTGTAGAGGTTGTGCCCCCAAACCCCCCGAATAAGATAACTAAAGGGCATATCTGTTTTATACTTTAACTAAACCCCATGATAGATGTACAACCACACAGTGAAATTTTTGAGACAAGTTGCATACAATTTTCATTGTGCCTTTATGCACATCCACCTTTCACCTATGCAATACTATGAATTTAGATAATCCTCCACATTCCCTGGAATACATTGAGTCGACAAATTATTTTTGGTCACTTTAACATTTCTAGTGTTGAGATTATCTTCATCAATTTCCTATGTACCTCGAGTCGATCCATTCCTCAAATTACACATCTAAACCCCGTCACTTGAATCTTATGCTAGAATCCACCCAAATGGGACACTCATTAATAAGTCCAAACACCAACCATTTCTAGGTTCCTTGTGCCTAATATTTCTATCTATTAGACTTTAATCTAATGTTCACCCTATGTAAGAAACATAGGATAAATCTTTGTCTAATAATTAAATGACTTATGCACCCAGTATAAGATGCCAATACGCCAATCTATTTCACTTTAAAATACACATCACCCTATGTAAAAAACATAGGATGCATCTTTCTCTAAAAAAGATATTCCTTATACACCAAGAACAAGATTAAAATAGTCCTCACTATATGAATTTAAACTGTTGAATTCACTATCATTCAATAATAGGATTCCACCTTCTCCAAACAAGATATTCCTTATACAATAATCATAAGATGCCAATAGTCATCACTACATGACATTAACCTGTATAATTCCTTATCATTACATAATAGGATTTCCCATAATCCAAAAATATATATTCCATATGAACCCATCATAAGATGTTAATAGTACACTAAACATGACCCTAAATTGTAGTCCACCCTATATGATAATCATACGTTGCCTCTTGAACCAAACAAGAGATTCCTTATGCACCAAGCATAAGATGCCAATAGTCACCAATATAAGACTTTAAAATGTATCATTCCCTATAAATAAATAATAGGATGCCTCTTGTTCCAAATGATATATTCCATATGTGGCTTGAATAGGATGCCACATGCCTTGATTGCAGTGGCATAATTTCAAGAGAATTGGAATCCATTCAAACATTCAATCACTCCACCTCATTATTTGCATGTCCTTCATTTGGATCTTTATCCTCTTCCATATCAGAAAGTACCCCATTACAGCCTTTTACTATACCACATCAGCTAACTTACCATTCTTGACCAACGATCCATATGAAATTGGATGACACTTGGAGTTAGGTCCTATGTTTTGAACAATTTAAACTATCCACCCTCATCTATTTTCCCCATTTATAGATAACCTTTTATGGATGTTGTGTTACAAAGACGATCAATATTTATAATTTATCATCATGACACCCTCACCGGTAACCGAATTTTGGGCATATGATTGACACTTTTCATCTCCAATTTTTTTGAATGATTTCAATGCCCTTGTCATTATCCCTCTTGTGCACTACTTCATAGGTGTAAGGCTCAATTATATGCCTCAACCCAATAGTGAATTTCAGTGAATTAATATCCATACATGAGGAAGAAATTACAGACATCATCTATGCATAATCCACATCCATCGTTGTTTCATAGTAGCAATACATGGGCTAGTTTTGTGTTTAAGGATCATTCAATATTGTGGCATCTTAGAGGAACCTGGGATACATCCATGATAAATCCCCATTCACCATTTCTGCTACTTAGGGACACCCAAAATAATTCCATGTGTAAGTCCCATTCACTATTTCCACACCTTAGCGGAACCCATGCTACTTCGATGCATAATCCCCATTCAAAATTGCAACTCCTTAGTGAAACCTTGGAAACATCCATCCGTAATCCCCATTAACCATTTACACACTCCATCAGAACCCATTAATATTCCTATTGTACGACCCATCCATCTTTTTCACTCTTTCATAGAACCCTCGGAGCTTCCATGCAGGATAAACATCATCTGTTACCCCTCTATACGGCAACCAAGCAACTTCCTTATGCAATACACATCCACTATTGCCTGTCTAAAGGGGAACACAATCAACATCTTTGTTTATTCCCCATTCACAACCATTCTTGGTAGCGCCATTGCTTTAAAATCAGTAGGTCTTTTCTTGAGTCTTATCTCTTAAACTAAGCAGGAATCATGTGATCTTAGATTAAGCATTGATCATGCCACCCTTTCTAGGCCACCATACTGTGTATTCTCCAAGCCCTACATTTAGAACTATGTGTACTTTTATTTTTTTCCCATTTCCATGTATGGTACATAAGAATCCTCCATATAGCTCATGCCCAACACCCATCAGACCCAACACCTTCAGGACATGTTCACCTTTTTTGTTTTTGGATCATTCTCTGGGGAGAAGATTCAATTTTTTAGGAAACAAATCTAATAACCTACATTCCATCATTCCAATGGAGGGCATCATCCATCACATATTCATGGACATTTAATCCTTGATCAAAATTGTATGATGAGATGTCATTCTCTTCTTCTGTAGATTCATCCTCAATGTTTTTCACCTAGTTCGGATCTCCTTCAAAGATTTGAGTCGTCGTTAATGAATATAATTCATGGTGCCATATTAATTTTTATGTTGATTAGTTACTTTTATTCTTTTAAGACATACCTAGTGTTCTTCCAAAACATCATACCCTAGTCCAAGCCTCATTACATTAAACAATTTGTGGGTTTTCACCCGGAATGTGTCACTAGATGGAAAGCCTCTTTAACCCTCACCCAAATCGGGGTTTTCTTTTTCGTCGCAATATAAACATTCCGTATGTTTTTTATCAATGTTTTAGTATATGACCATAAACTTGATGTTTCCAAAACTAGGAACATGTTCGTTGGAAATGGATTTGAATCCCTCTAATATGACATGTCTCATTGGAAAACCCAAAATGTGCCATGGTGAAGACACCAATGTGTTGGATTCTGCACGATGATTCCCTATTTTTAAATACATGGTTCATGATACCTTTATTTGGATATGCATCCACGTCCATATCTAAATATACCACCATTATGGTCTGGTCTCATGCCACATTGGATCACCAACCGTCTTGGGTCAACATCCTGAAAGACCTCAAATGACCTTATTTAATAGGTCTTGTGTTTTGATCATGCTCAGTTGTAGGAACTAATTTGTCTTTCCCCAAGCCAGGATATTTCGAAACAGATAATGTGTATCGAACATGTTAAATATTTATCATCAATATTCACACCACCATCATTGATATCTATGTCTCAAGTGCCATGATTCACATCATTCCACTTCATTATGTTTGTGTTGAATTACCATATACTCTGTTTTACCCCACTATGAATCAATGTGCATTAAATAACCAGGTCAATGTTATTAGGATATCATTCACCTATCATTCCAGTTCACCAAATTTTTTCCTCCATATACTACGAAAATCCCTTCTCTAGTATATAATTCCCATATTGAGCACAATTTGTGGGGTCTTATTAGTTTTGGGAGGACATATACTAAGGTATCCAACCGCACATTCATTTTGTCCAACATGTCGTCAAACTGCTATTTCAGAACTACGTATAGATTGATTCCCATCCTCATGTGATATATAGTATTTCGTAGAAACATTTTCTTGGGCCCAACCCAAACATTGTCATCCTCAGTACCTTGACATAATATTTCCCTAGGGTTTATAAGGTGTGGTGTGGACTATTTATGTCCTCATTCATGTCAGGTACGTAATGGTCACACCACATATTCATCCCTATGGGATTTTACATTTCACTCTTTGACCTTCCATATGATCTTAAACAACATGTGTCCTTAAAAACTATTTATGGATTGATTCTCATCCTCATGTGATATGTAAGAACTCCTGAGTACATTCCCTCGAGTCTAGCCCCATGTTTGGACACCTATCATCTATGGTATAAAAAATCCTATTTGGAACACATGGTGTGGTGTGGACTCAGATAGTCTTTATTCAGGTCAGGATATTTAGTTCATCACACATTTTCTTTAAGGGAACCCATATCATCAACACATTACTTTTGAATGAAGCCATACCTTGAACATGTTCAGGATGAACCATGATAAATATGGGATGCATCATATTCCTCGCCAAAAAGAATTTCCACCACTTGCATTGGTCTCTAACCATGATTATCATAAGAACTAATTTTGGCTTAATTATCATACTTATTGGATACGTTGTGACTTGTAGTCATTTAGCCTATGTCCCATCCCGAATACCATTATCATTCCTTGTTATCTTCCCCTAATCACGGTACAAACTCTATGACCTTATTCTAGGAGCCTACAGCTTGTGAAACATGTTTTTAAACTATTAGCATCGGTCCAGAAATTATAACCATAACACAATGTGAAATGTCCTGGTCATATAATGATAAATTATTCTATTCATATTTCTTATCGAATGATGCTAAACTACACATTTGTCATCCTCATTAGCATAAGATAAAACATAGGCCACTCTGGGTTCAATCCAAATAGATCCTTTTTGGAAATGAGTATGATCCCTAATCAGAATGATTCTTTCACCTAATGTGTTTAAATCATGATGTCATAATTTCATGAGTGTTGGACTCCATTTGAACAAATCATCACTCCACCTTCCACAATTTTCATGACCTTTTATTTTTATCCTCATACTATTTCATGTCTACAATAATTTCCTAACAGTACGAATGCTCAACCTATGGCTTACCTAATGTCCTGGGACAAAAATCTAGAAGACTATGAATGACATTTTGATTTAGGCCACATGTTTCGAACAAGGTCAGTGGTCAGACCATGTTTGTTGTCCCCATTGTAGCCTAACTCAATATGGATACTATTTTCTAGACACTTTCAATAGTTATACATAATTGTTGCAACATCCCTACAATGTTCTGAATTATGGATATCATGATTCACACATTTTACTCCGCACTATTTATATTGATTATAATGCCATTGGCATTATCCTGCTCGTGTGGTAAATCAGATTTGAAAAAAAATGCCTTATGTCTTTGGACCCCCATTTTTCAAATGTGACTCCTTTTATTTATGACATTAAAAATGTTGATTGATGTCTCATTCTTATCCCCTCACACATTTTGTTGTTTATCACTATTGTTCATTTGAATGACATTTTTTTATCTCATTTTTCTTATCCCGAGTGTGGCTCAAGTGGGTATATATTTTTAGTTTGTTGTTTCCTCAATGTGACCGAGAGTCAATGGAACCCATAGAAGGTGTTTTCTTTATCCATTTCCTCAAAACTTGGTCTGCATCTCCCACCTCATCCTTATTGGAAACCATTCTTTGGGGGGAATTTTTAGACTCTAGAAAAACAATCAATAAGATATTGGAAATGTGTCCATACATGATCCAATGTCGTATTCCATTTCACAAGCATTGAATTGAATTGTCATAGATCCTGAATGATGTTAAGAATTCGGAGTTATGGTTATTTGATGTTGGGCTCGAAATATGGTTCTTAGAGCCCATTTGTGGATCTCCCTTCGTGATCATAGAGTAGATGAACTTGATGGGGGCATACGCGAGCACCACAAAGACCATGATGGAAGCCTTTGTGAGTCAATAGAACATTCTCAAAGACTATGTGTTTTCCCTGACGGTCAGGATGGTAGTCTTCATAACACCGAGAATCATAATGGAAATGCATCTTGTTGTGGAGTGTGAATTACATCGTGACACAATTTTATCCTTATAGCACAAATTTTTTCTTCATAGTGAGCTCTAAAATTCACCATTTACTATAAATATCTGCCTCAGCCCACCCCATCATATGGATGGTTATGTGTCCCCTTCGACAATTGATCTCTCAATTTGTGGTGCTCCCAAGAAATGTGAAGTGATGCACTTCATGAAGGGATCCACTAATTATGAAGGAGGGAGTACCTGTGAGTTGCACAAGGCTCCGCAAAGCCCCATGTTATGTGATACACTATGATTCACGAAGCCCAATGTTTCACAAGGCCCTGATATCCATAATCCCATTTTATCAATGACATCCTTAGCTCCATGAAGATGTCTTCTTCACAAGAACATATTCTCTGTGAACCCCTTTACATTGTGTTGCCCTATCCTTCATGATGTTCTTACCTTCGTGCCCACAGTCTATACCGTGAGAGCTACGCCCCTTAACCACTTCTCGGGATCAGGGATGGTATGGTCCTTTCAGTACAGTCCCTAACCCCCATAAAAATGGAGAGTTGCACTGTGAACATTTTGGGTCGGGTCACAAAAATTTTCCACTGCTTCCTTATGCACATCCACATTCAAAAAATGTAATACTATGATTTGAGATTCTCCTCCACACACCAGGAAAAAACATGATTTGACATATTCCTCTTGGTCCCTTTTACATGCCAATAGTTGAGAATCTCATCATAAATTCCCCAAGTACCTTGATTCAATCCATTCCTCAAATAATTATCCAAACCCCATCACCTAAATCCAATGCCATGATCCACCAGAAAGGTCATCTCTTGGGTAAATCCCAACACCAGCCATTTCTAAGTGCCTTGTGCCTAATTTTCTTATTTGTATGACAGTAAACTATAGTTCACCCTATGTGACAAATATAGTATTCCCCTTTCTCTAAAAAATATTTTCCTTATACAACAAACATTAGATGCCAATAGTCCTATCTATATGAATTTAAACTACAGTTCACCCTATATGAAAAGCATAGGATTCCACTTGTTCTAATGCAGAGATTCCTTATACACCAAGAAAAATAAGACAATATCCCTCACTAAATGACCTTAAACTGTATCATTCTCTATCTTTCAACAATAGGATACCTCTTACTCAAAACAAGTTATTCCTTATGCTCTATGCATAATATTCCAATTGTCCTCACTACATTACTATAAACTATAGCATTAACTATCATTCAATAATAGGATGACTCGTTCTCCAAGTAAGCTATGTCTTATGCTCCCAGAATAAGATTCCATTTTTCCTCTCTACCTGAACTTAACCCATAGTAAACCGTATATGAAAATCATGGGATGACTATTTCTCTAAACAAGAGATTCCATATGTGCCAATAATAATATTCCAATAGTCACAAATAACTGAATTTATTTTTTAGATTTCCTTATCATTCAATAATAGGATTCTTCTTGTTCCAAATAAGACATGCCTTATGTGACAAGCATAGGATGCATCACGCCATGATTATAATGGCATAATTTCAAGAACATAGAATACAATTCAAGCATTTCATCACTACACATCATGAATTACATGTACTAAATTTTGATATTCATGCTATTCCAAATTTGAATAGACCCTCTAATGGCCAAGTCCCATGTCGCATCAGCAAACATACCATTTTAAGCCAAAATTCGGGAAGACATTGGATGACACTTTCAGTCAGGTCTTGTGTTTCGAACACAGTAATCAACAGACCCTCATTTTTTTTCCTTATTTCAGGCTAACAGGATATGGATGCTATTTTCCAAACATGGCCAATAGTTATTCTTCATTGTCATTCCACTCTCAATGAATTCCGAATGTTTGGAATATAATTCACACTTTTAATCTCTGTTTTTCAAACTGACTCCAACGCCCTTGGGGTTATCCATATTGTGTACAAGTGCATAGTTGTAGGAATCAATTATATGACTCATCCAATTATTTAGGTGGGTAGAACTCATAACAAGACATGAGGAAGATACTATGGGTAGCGTCCATGCATATGATCCATCCATCATTGTTTCTCCTTAGCGACACACATTCTTCTTCCATGTGTATACACCATTCACTAGTGTTGCTGCTTAGAGATGCCCAAGATGATTCCATGAATAATAACCATTCACCATTGTATCTCTTTAATGACACCCAATCTTCGTCCATTCATATGTCTCATTCCTTATTTTTTATCCTTAGTGTCACCCATGCTCCTTCCATGCATAATCCCTATTTACCACTGCCGCTCCTTAGCAGGACCTGACCAAATTCCATGAATAATACCTATTGAACATTGTCGCTCCTTAATGACACCTCGGTAACAACCATTCATATTCCCCATCCACCATTTTTACTCCTTTGCGGTTCCCATGAAGCTTCTATGCATGAGAACCATCAACTGTTGTCACACCACGACCTCAACTGGGAAACATCTGTGTGTAAAGACCCATCCACAATTGCTGATCCATTGTGGCACCCAAGTAACATTCATGTGTAAGAACAATTTGTAAACCTTCCTAGATGAACCTTCACACCAAAATTTTCAATTTTGTTATTGAGTCTTGTTTATCACATCGAGTATATCTCATGTGAGATTATAGTATGCATAAGTCATGACACCATTTTCTGGCTCACTTACTGTGTAAGTCCCAAGCCACACATTCAGAACTACATGGAAATTGATCCTTCCCCAGTATAAGAGTGGTATGTATGAAGCCTCCCTAAGGTTTATGAAAACCCCCATCAGTCTTGACCACTTCATGTCAGTTCACCAACATCCCACATGAAATTAATATGTATGACCCCTTATATCCAACATGAAATTAAACTATATGATATTGAACTACCTGGGTTTCGATCCCTGTATCCTAGAAATGGTACATAGAAAGCCTCCCTAAGGTTATACACCCAAAATTGGTTAAACAATTGGAACTATATGGGTTTTTATCCCTATCTCTTAGACAAGGTATGTAGGAAGCCTCTCTAAGGTCTAACCCAAAAAAAATATAAACATATACTAACTATGAAGGATTTGATCCCAATCTACTAGTAATGGTATCCAGGAATCATCTATGTGGTTCAACCACAAAGAGTAGTTAAATTCGGTGTTCCCTTTGTTGGGACGAACATCCTTGGTTCATCCCTTAGTGACATTAGTCCAACCCTTGGGCCACTAACCATGCATAAAGCACAACATGTCATCAGATCAATGTCCTTTTTATACACCATGATTCAATTACCCAACCTAATCTATGTGGACTCTGATTCCCTTCCATGAGGATACATAGGAAGCATCTCTAAGGATCAATCTCATCATTCAGGTCACATTGTGGTCTATTCCTTGAGTCTTCTTTTCTAGGAAGGTCATTCCAAACCTCGACGTTCTACTTACTTCCAGTCACATCCATGAATCCATTATCCTAGGCCACGTTTTGAGGTGTCCCACCACCCCACTGAACTACGTGGACATTGATTTATTACCACAGTGATATGTAGGAAGCCACATTGGGGTTCAATCCCATCATCCACATCATCTTCACTTCAGTTCCACCCCATTCCTCCTATCCACTTCGTCAATCCATTCATCATCCATCCTGATCCTTACCCAAGACGCCACATCCCGATGGGATCATGTGAACCATTTCATCCCCACTAATTTTGTCTCCTAAGAAGATAACTACATATAAGCCCCACACTATCCATAATCATCCATCCAAAAGTTTCCCTCTTGTGATGGTCTGTTGTCCATGTGTATGCCCTACCATGTCTGTAGGTCACTGTCCTTTGTGCACATCCTGAATCATCACTCTTGCAAACTACAACTGTTTTAATCCATGTCCTCTATATAGGGAATGTATGAATCCTCCTTGAGGATCAATCCCAGCCAATGGGAAATCATATTATTCACTTTCATGGGTTACATCATCCATGATCCTTTATAAGTGGTGTCCAGATAAACCTTCATGGTGTGATGTTTTCCCTCTATGGGACACACCACCTTGGATCCTACCTCATTGGGAATTCTATTCCACCATCCAGTAAACCCTCCAGATTCTCCCATATAGTGATGTACTATTCTGATTCATCTCTATAAGACATTACGATCAGTCTTGTTCTCTCTATGCAAGCTGTTAAACATAGAGCCTACCCTATGTGGAACATGGGATGTCCTAGGAAAACATCCTAAACTACAACTTTGTCATAACCATCTACTATATATTTTAAAAAGACGGCATAGACTGTGTTAAATATGGAAAGCTAAGGAAAACATCAAATACATGACTTCAGCATAGGGTACCCTACGACCGACATGTGATGCCTCAGGTTCCGTGCAATTGAGATAACCTATTATAAGGATGAATACATGTCATCCAGTTTCCATGCATCCAGAGATGTCCCGACATGCCTGATGTTACAATCTACTCTGATCAAAGGTTTTTTCCTTCTCAATACCACTTGGAGTGTCCTGACAGAAGCAATGTAATTAACTGGAATCCATAAAGATATGACACTGGTAATGAGATTCAAAAGAAAAATTCAAATCTATGATGGTGAACTGGACTACACGATGAATTCTGAGGAGGAATCCATGGAATGAGATACCAACATCCCATCATCCCATTACGATAATGAAGAAAAAATCTCTGAATAAGCGACATATTTTTCCCACATTTTGAAAGAGGGAATGCAGTGCAATAGCTGTGTGTCCTTGATAGATAGATGTAGGCCCTAGAGGACATTTTGGAATAAATTATGTAATGATTATGTATGTTAAGACATGATTATTATTCTATTATTTGTGCTTTTTATGATTATTATTCAATATGAATTATTTATTTACATGGGACACATATACATAAACATGTTATGATGGGTTTTCAAAAATAATGTTTTATTTAATTTCGTAATGTTTAGGTCTCAAGAGACTATATGGTCGTGATAAGAGATTAAACCAAATCTATAATGAGTCTATGTGCATCGTGTGATTTTATCATGGAATTTACCCTTGGATTATACTCATTTCATGGTTTATATTGTTGATATATTTTTATGTTTCAATGATATTATGATTCCAGTTTATTATGCCATGCTTCCATATGAAAATTCCTGATCATTTTATTTTATGATATCATCTTATTCCTTTTTAATCATATTCAACTATTTTTATCATTCTTATTCACCTATAGATTCTTTTCTCTTTCCCAATCTATTTAATTATTCTATAACACCCCATGATTTCATAGTACATTTTCTATTCAACGCAATTCATTAACTTGCGCAACACACAACATCGATCTTGAGCGCACCACAACTAACCAAAATATCTACTCAAAAAGTGGTTATCAATAGTGTAAACATAATTTTGAATTTTATACTCTATAAAATTTTAGAATCCATATTATGGTATTCTTAGATATAATATAAGAGCAAATTCATTTTTTTCATATAAAATAAGTATTTTTTTTATAAAAAGCAATTTTACAGCCTTTTAATGGGGAACCTTTTTTTAATCAAATATTTGACACTTTTTCATATTCAATTTGACAAAATTAAATACTTAGTTAAAAATGGGACATAAAAATTTAGTTTCGATAAATTTTTGGCCCTTTTCTGATAACTTTATTATTTTTATGAATACTGAAAAATACAAAATTTTAATTGAAAACTAATATTTTTATCAAAATAATTTATTGTGATATATTATAATTTTCATTGTTCTTATAGTATAATTAGATTATATTTTTACCATTTAATCTATTGTTGGTCATTTGGTGTAATTTCACATTTAAGCAGTATATAAAAAAGTGTCAATCTTTTGATTGTTATTATTTCTTTAAAACACACTTTTTTTTGACTGTACGAATTAATTTTAAATTAATTTTTTCCACTTCTATGTTTCGAATTTGGAAAAAAGGATTACATATATGGAATCAGTAGGTACAAATTGTGTAAATTTATAACTTTTATTTTTAGACATATTAAATATTTACTTTGGTAAAAAAATTATTTACCATGATGAAAGGGTAAATATAATAAATAAGAGTAAAATATAATATCATAATAATATTAAATTATCCTAACATGTGTCTTAATCAAATTGTATGATACATATCTAACCATGGGAATCCTTGGGTTGAATTTGGGACTCCATGAATCCATATAGGAGTAATAATGACAATTTATATTAATTAATTTTATGTAAAGACAAAAATGACATAAACAAATATCTTTTTGTAAATAAATTTTTAAATGTGGTTATATAAGTTGTCTTTTCGACTATAAATATTACATGGAATGATAAAACTATTTACTACATCATGGTATTTTTTAATACTTTTTTAAAATAAAATAAAATAAATTATATATGCACAATAATGATGTGATATTTATCTCAATAATAAATTATTTAAATAAAAAAGATTAGAAATATTATAACAATATCTCAAAACTATCCAAATCATATTGGATTATTTTATTTCAACCCAGAGTCTTCATAAATTTATTATTAATGAATATTTTACCATTTAAAACCGAAAATGAGGTTATAATAAAATAATTGTTTCAATCATTCCTAAAGAGCCTCTCCTCTCCCTTACAAAAAAGCCCTCAATTACTACCCCTTTCTCACATTTCTCAAGCCCTTGGATCATAAAACCCCTACCCAATTATCCTATCAACATAACTCACTTCATTATATAGGAATTACTTTACTTATTAATCAAAACTAAGGATCCCTTTTGATAAAATCAAAAGGAAGAACCCGAAGAAGAGTTAATAATTTCACCACCCTCTTTTAAGTTATGATCCCCATCCACTTCCTTTTTCTTTGTTGGTTCCATAATAAAATAAAAAATCCAGTATCTATTATATAATATGATAGTATTAAAAATATGGTACAACCAAATTCATTATTCTATCTATCCATTGAATGACATGTCACCATACATGCGTACGTACGGCTTACTGTCTCAACGTCATGGTGTAATTGATATTAAATACATTATTATTTCGATGGGTATAATTATGATATGTAATTGATGTAAAAAATAACTATAACATGATAATGATATATTATATATGATATAACATCAAATTATATATTAATTTAATATCAAAAGAATGACATCGTCACTCGTGCGTACATACGGATTATCGTCTCTATGAACTCAATGAGATTCATTCCCCATCGTATCCATTCAAGACTAATTTTAAAATGGATGATTAAAAATAATCTTTAAAGAATTATTATAATTATGAATATAAATAAGAAACATCATATCCATAATAAACATTAATTACATAATAAGGTATATAAAGGAAAATAAATCAGTTAACACCCGAAATGACGATAATACTAAAATATTATTTACAATGAAATGTTAAAAGATCATATATGATATCATATTAATTTCTATGATTCTTGTATTATATTAAAAAAAAATTCACCATTATACAAGATTTTAACCTACCCTTGTCCCAGGAAAAGTACAAGGTAAGAGTTAATTTCACAATCTATTTAATATTAGAGTTTGTTTTTACATAAGTATCTATTGGGAACTCTTTATCATCTACATCCATGTTTCATAAAAATATATATTGTCAAAAAATTGTGACAATTTTATGGACTATGGTTTAAAGTCATTTGTACCCTTGTTTGACTCTTTATAATATGTTTATAAAGGAATATTTTCATCACTTTCCAAACAAGGTCCTTTAAAACCTTTTCGACAAAATTAAGGTAAGAATGACCTTTTTTAACTTATATAGAGGGTGCGGCTATTTTCTGACATTATAACATCAACAAATCTTTCGTTACAAGATTATAAGAATATTTCCAAACATAAATATCTTCATTTTTAATTATATGAATTTTAAATGATTTCACAACAGAAAATGATATTTCTCTAAAAAAACATTTTGACTTCATCGATGACAACATTCTTTGATGGATTTTAATTTTATTTGAAGTTTATTTATGATGATATAAAACATAGATATTGTATTGATGTTTTTGTGATATTTTTGACTATGGATGTGTAATTTTTATACCATTAATGGTATAGGGATAACAGATTGACATATCATATTATAGTTTTAATACGAATGTTAGTGTTATGTTTAATCCTTTTCATATTAGGAATGCATTGGACATAGTCTGTGTCGGTGGAGCCCACTATTGCTACCCGATGCATCAGTAGGTCTAATGAGACAAACTAGTGTCTTGGAACAAGGCCTTGACAAAATCATATTTGTGGTATTTCCACAAGGCCTTGACTATGTGGTTATGATTGACTGGAAATTTTCATTCCATTGTTATGAAAGAGGGTATTGTTATTACATGTGATTATTCGAATAGTAAAATGACCATGAGAGTAAGTAAATAGAATTATTTTTATTTTATATTTACCATATTATGCTGAAGATCATGTTTAAATGGATTTTGTTTTATTCTTTTACATTTCCTTTAATTTTTTTTCTTTTTTGTGAAATATTCATCTATATTTTTATCCTTACTAAGAATAAATATTCACCCCTTTCTATGTTTTATTTTTCCAAGTATGTGAAGAAGTTAATTATGAGTGACTTGCTGGCTTAATCTAGGAGGCTTGGATGTTTCTAATGAAATAAATTTGTGTTGCATTTCTTTTCATGTTGTAATGTTGACCTTATGTATGAATATTGTTTCCCAAATTCTATACTGATCGGACATTCAGGACATGATTTCCTTTTGATCATGTCAATGATAGATAATAAATCACTAACACTGGCAAGCTGGGTTCAGGGCGTTACAGTTGGTATCAGATGGAGGTTTTGTAAAAACATTGAAAACAATATTTAGATAAACACTGATTAGATCACATATCCCTAAGATAGATTTTGAGGATTTGTATAGAGGAACTTCATTTAATTTTAGTATTGTAATGATTTTGTTATTTATCCATATAATAAATCCCTATCTATATATGAGCATGTAGAGTTGTGTCTGACACAGATATACCTAGGGTTAAATCCTGAAAACACCACTTTGAGCTAGACTCAAATGAGAACTGGTGCACGACAACAGGCCATGCTGCACTCATGGTTATGACACTCACATGGGATATTCATGGGATAATTCTCATTTTCTTTACAAACCATTATGAAGGATTTAGGAGTAAATACTTTTTCAAAGATTTTTTTATCATTATGGATTATATCCATAAATTGTTCAAATTAGTTTAGGTATTTTATATGTTTGGAATTATGAATTGAGATTCATAAACTTACCTAATGTATTTTATTGTTCATAAATGGTGCCCAGTAGAAGGAATGATAATTCCAGCAATTCATATGATCTAAATAGTAAAAAGGATCATATCATTCATGGTATTAAGCCAAAATTTAAAAGGGAAATAGTCTCCAACGTATTCTCATCATATGAAGAAATGGTATCATGTGTTAATAAGATAATTAAATAATTCTCTGAGTCCTATGACTTTGAAGGGAAGAAAGATAACTGAAGGATGGAAGAGAGAAAGATGGATAAAGGGAAGAAGGGAAAGACTGAATTTCCGATATGTGATAACTATGGAAAGAATATCCTTGGAAAATTCTTGAATGGGAATGGGAGTTTGTTATAAATGTGGATAAAAAAAGGACACCAAGATTGTGATTTCAATGGTAATAAAAAGTCTTCAAATATACAATGCTTAATCTGCACGGAGTTGGGACACTACGCGAATCAATGTCCCAGTAATCGGAATATATCACAAATGATGCTAATGGATAATAATAAAGTTATGATACTGCCACATATGAATAGGAATGACTAATGTTCTTATGTTGTTATTAAAGATCTATTTCATTTTAGTATTGTATCAATGATATAATGGTTATATGAAATTTGGAAGTAAATAAGGAATTGTATTTCAGTACTATTTCATTGAGTATTTGAGATTATATGGTTCTATGAATAGTGATCCAATATCAAGTTAAACTATTAGGAAAATACACAATTCAAGGAATGATAAACCTTAATATGGTCCTGATACTGAGGTTGTAATTTTGTAATAAGGGATGGTTGATTTGGATAAATTATATTGGATATTATTGACTACATTGGAATTGATTAATGGTTTTTTATTTCATCATTGTTGGATAATTCCAAAAAAATTAATATGAAGAGTATATCTAGTATTCTATAAGGAATAAGGGAGAATGATTGTAATCAATAAGGTTTTATTGAAATTTTGTGAGTTACCATGTTTTAAAAGAATACATTATAAAGGTATTCAAATGTAATTACATGTTAAAAAGATCATCATTGTGTTTACCTTCAATATACATTTTGGACTGTAAGTTTGGGAAGAGGTATTTTATATAACAATAAATGTTGTAATGGATTACGCTGAAATTTCGATAGTAATGTTTAAGGTTAACAAATTTCATATGATTATTTTTGGAATATGTTATAATACTATAGTTTTAGGAAAATAAAAACCTGCAGGTAGGGCGATATCATGTCCTCTCGGACAAAGCTACAGGAATCAAACACACAACCATAGTGAGACATGACTTTGCTACCTACCACTAGACTACAGAAAGTCCCTAGTTATTAAATAATATTTTTATTCATTTAAATGGTACGTGATAATATTTGGAACATTATACAGGTTTGATAAATATAATATTTTTGAGTTCTATTATCTTTTAGACTAAAATATGAGTCTGTGATAGATATTAGTTGAAAGATGAAACTCTACTTGTCATGTATATAAATATATAAATATATCTCTTATTCTATAATGAAATTAATTCTTAAATGTTAGAGAGGGGATATTAATACAAAAAATGTGTGTATCCTAATACTATATGTTTTGTTGAACTGATGATATTTTAGATCATCATAGATCGATAGATTGAGGCTCTCAAGTGTACTCTTGTTTGTGATTGATAACCTGAATCACTCCCTATAAATATTTACGTTTTCATCCAATTATATGTCTGTAATTTCCACCAATGATCTACTATTTGAGATCATAATTTGGTGGCGAATTTTTCATTTCTCTTTCTTCTTATGAAGTCTTAATTTTTTTAACCCTATTTCCGATGTGGGTTTTCATAATGGTATTTTCTTTTTTAAAATTTTAATATTCGAATAACAATTTCAAATTGTGAGGATGCAATTTATTGAAGGTGGGGAGAATGTAACACCCGAATATTTCATAGTACATTATCTCTTCAAAGTAATTCAATAAATTGCACAACACGCATAATCGAGTTTGAGCGCACCACAAAATACCAAACTACTCATTAAAAAAGCAGTTATGAATAGTGTAAAATGAATTTTGAGTTTTATACACTATAAAATTTTAGAATCCATATTATGTGTTTCATAGACATAATATTAGAACAAATTAATTTTTTCTAGAAAAAAGAATTATTTTTTAAAAAAAAGAAATTTTACAGCCTTTTAATGGAGAGCCTTTTTTTAATTAAATATTTTAAAAATATATATATTAAATTTGGAAAAATAAACATCTTCTTTGGAATTGGGTCATACAAATTTCGTTTCGATAAAATTTGGCACTTTTCTGATAACTTTCATATTTTTATGAATAGTAAAAAATACAAAATGTTAATTGAAAACAACTTTTTTAATCAAAACAATTTATAGTGTAAATTATAATTTTGAGTGGTTTTAAAGTATAATTACATTATATTTTTAAAATTTATTCTAATTTTTGTCATTATATTTAATTTCACATTTAATCTGTACATAAACATGTGTCAATATTTTTATAGTTATTATTTCTTAAAAACAAGTTTTTTATTTCGACATGTGGATATTAATTTTAAATTAATTTCTACCACTTATATATTTTTAATTTGGACAAATATAATCCAAATTTGGAATCAGTAAGTCCAAATTTTGTAAATATCTAACTTTTATTTTTATACATTTTAAATATTTACTTCAATAGATATTTTATTTTTCATGATTAAAGGTTAAATGTAACAAAATAACGGTAAAATATAATACTATAACAATATTAAATTACCCTAACATGAGCCTAATCCAATTTTATGATACATAGCCGACCATGGGAATCCTTGGATTAAATTCGGGACCCCATGGAGCCAAATAAGTGTAATAAAAACATTTCATATTAATTAATTTAATGTATTGGAAAAATTGACATTAAAAAATATCTTTTAGTAAATAAATTTTTAAATGGGGTTATGTAAGTTATCTTTTTGACTATAAATATTATTTGGAAATCTAAAATTATTTTCTACATCATGGTATTTTATTATAATTTTTGGACATCACATAAATTAAATTATATATGGAACAATAATGATGCAATATTTACCTCATTAATACATGATTAAAATAAATAAGATTGTAAATATTGTAACAATATCCCAAAACTGTCCAAATCTTATTGGATTATTTTATTTCGACAATGAGTCATCTTAAAACTGTTATTAATGAATATTTGACATTTTTAAACAGAAGAAGAGATTATAATAAAATAATTGTTTCAATCATTCCTAAAGGGCCACTCCTCTCCCTTATAAAAGCCCTCAATTCCTCCCCATTTCTCACACTTCCCAAGACCTTTGATTTTGCAACCCCTTCCCAAATATCCTCCCAACAACCATCACATAATTTTAGAGGCCTTACATTAGTCATAAATCCAACCTTTGGATCCCTTTTGATCAAATAAAAAGGAAGAACCCGAAGAATATGTAATAATTTTACCACCCTCTTTTATGTTCTTTTCTTCTTCTGCTTCCTCTTTCTTTGTTTTTTTGATTATTAAATAATAACTCCATTATCGTCGATATAAGATCATGTTATTATAAATATAGTACAACCAAATTAACTATTCTATCCATCATTTGAATGATATGTCACCATTCATTCGTACATACGGCTTACTGTCTCCACGTCGTGGTGTAATCGATATTTAATACATTATTATTTGGATGGGTATAATAATAATGTGTAATTTATGTAGATATTAAATATAACATGATAATGGTTCTGTATAAATGATATAACATCTGATTATATATTATTTTAATATCAGAAGTATGATATTTTCGGTCGTGCGTACGTACAGATTACCATCTCCACAAACACGATGAGATTCATTCCCCATCATATAAATTCAAGACTAATTGTCATTAGGTGATTAAAAATAATGTCTATATACTTATTATAACTCAGAGTATGAATAAGATACATCTTATCCATAAAAAAATAACTTACATAGCAAATCACAGAAAGGAAAATGAATCAATTAACACCTGAAACGACAATAATACAATAATATTTTTTACAAAGCAATTTTAAAAAATCATATATGATATCATATTAATGTATATGATTTTATTACAATTTAATAACAATTATTTCCCCATTCTACTAGAGGATAACCTTCCCTCGATAATGAAAAGTACAAGATAAGGGTTAATTTCACAATCTCTTTATTATATGAGGTTGTTTTTACATATGTATCTACTAGGACATATTTATCATCCACATCTATGTTTCATAAAAATATATATTTTAAAACATTCTTACTATTTTATAGACTACGGGTTAAAGTCATTTATACCCTTTTTTGACTCTTTATAATATGGTTCTTAAGGAATAATCTCGCCTTTTTCCAAATAAGGTCTTTTATAGCCTTTTCAACAAAATTAATGTAAGAATGTCCTTTTTTAACTTATACTATAGGTGCGGCTATTTTCCACTGTTATAAAATAAAAAAAGATTCCCTTACAAGCTTATAATAATATCTCAAAAATAAATATTTTCTTTTATAAATATATGAATTTCAAATGATTTCAATATAGAAAGAGATATTTCTCTAAAAAAGGTTTTGACTTCATCTATGTGAACATATTTTTATGGATTTTAAGTTTATTTGAAGTTGATTTATTATGATACAAAACTTCCATATTGTATTGAGGGTTTTGGGATATGTTTGAATGTGGATGTGTTACATTTATACCATTCATGGTTTAGGGAAAATTTATTTACATTTTGTATGCTAGTTTTAATACCAATTTTTATGTTATGTTTAAACCATTTCATATGAGGAATGCATTGGAAATAGTATGTGATGGGTGGATCCCCCTATAGATACTCGATTCATCGGTAGGTCTCAGGAGACAAACTAATTTCGTGGCACAAGGACTTGAAAAAAATCTTATTTTTAGTCTTGGTACAAGGCCTTGACTATGTGGTTATGAAAGATTGGCATTATACATTCCATCATTATGAAAGTGGATATTTATATTGAATGTGATTATTCAACTAGTAGAATATCCATGTTAGTAAGTAAATTGAATTATTTTGATTTTATCTTTTCCATATTATGAAGAAGTGAATGTTTAAAAAGCTTTTGGTTTACTCATATACATTACCTTAAATGTTTACTCTTATTTATGAACGTTTCTTCTATAATGTTATCCTTACCAAGCATCTGACATCACCCCTTTCTGTATTTTATTTTTCCCAGGATGCGAAGAAGTTAATCGTGAGTGAATTTAAGGCTTTATTTAGGAGGCTTGGATGTTTCAAATGGAATAAATTAGTGTTGTATTTCTTTTCAAGTTGTAAAGTTGAACTTATGTATGAATCTTGTTCCCAATAATATTAAACTGATCGGTATTTCGGGAAATGATTTCCTTATGATAATGCAAATGTTACATAATAATGCACCAACACTGGGTAGCTGGGGTTGGGGTGTCACATATTCCCATAGTTATCCTTATTAATTTTAGGTGTTAATAGGGATTTCGGTGCACAATATGGATATTAAAATTATGAAATTTTATTTCAGAATCTCTCTGATGTATTATGATCCTTTTTTCTAAATAAAATATGAATTTTGATCATTGGTATATGTTTATTGGATATCGTTTAATAATATGAGAAAAAATTAGTTTTCTATACCATATATGAACCCCAAATAATTATAACATACAAAAAATGTTTGTGAATCACACCCATACTATAGTGAGTATAAACATGCTCAATAGGATGCCTTGGTACCACATAAGAAAAAAAAATAAACATGACATCTCAAATAAAAAAAATTGGTAGTTGAAATTAAAATAATGAATGATCCAGATAATTTCTATAACTCTAACTCTCAGGGATTAAAATTAGTCATACTTATCTCGTTCATAATCTTTTAATTTCATATCTCATGAGAAAATGGGATTCATTTAGAACTAAAATTCCCAAATAGTTTAAAGATGATAGATAAGTTACATGTTTCTTCTTTAAGGTAATAAGGGGGTGGTTGTGGAGTTAGGAGACTCAATTTATCCATTCTAATTGTCCAATTCGAGAACCATATTACTCTTTAAAACCATCAAATACCCTCTCATTCATGAGGTATATACATGTTTTCAAGGAACCCCACACCATACCATCACCAGATAACTATGAAACTATTCTAGATATCCATAGAGGACTTTGACCATGACCAAGAATAGTTCGTGGTCATGATTTTACTGACATATACTCTCATATCTACCCAACGATTCATTAAAAGTGATGCCCCAATGTATAAGAAATAATTACCCCCTTAATATCCCCTGAAATAGGTGTCAATAATATAAATCCCTGAGAATTTGAACATTCAAAATTAAGGAAACTGCAGCCTATCCATCGAGTCATTATGGAATACCCATGTATCCGTATGTAACACTTAATTGTTGATAAAATAACACACAAAATGTAGTATTATCACACAAAATATTAGAAATAGGATCTAACTCCACTACTAATATTGTTTAGTGGGATGGAGGTTAGGTGATTCTTTCCTCATAAAAAAAACACAACTGATAAAGGGGAATACATGACCCCCCCCCCCATAATAAATTCTATGGTTGTATTAACAAAACCCCTTCATTGAATCTAACGAGAAAAATAAAAAATTAACATTCCGTGAATGTGATCTCAGAAGAATCAACAGAACACACCATCATGATATGAGTGGGAAATCACCCTGGATAAGCTATTTATTTTTCAAAAAATAACAAACAGTTGAATTAAATTTAATATACCTGACATAGGTGTTGATTGGGACATGTTTTGAGCTTGGTATGAGGAGTAATACCTTAGTTCTATGTATTTTTGGACAAAACATTCCCGACATTTGTACTTGGTCATCTGCATAGATGAGCCATTATGCATTCTTCATCAAACTAACCATGTGGAAGGTTGGTCCATATTAGATCCTTTCAGATCAGATAGTTGGAGTGACCACCCTATCACCCTAATTCATTATACCTTGTACCAAACTCTAGTCCCTAAAATAATTTCTCTCAATATGTGTTATTCATAGCACCATTGAACACCAACATAGATGGTATCAATATCTTCGTACCTGTATTGTCACTATCATCTATGGGTTGAAGTTTTTTACTATATCAACATGTAGTCAGCATATGTAGGGGAAAATTATTCTTTTTCCAAACCTAATATGGCTACAATTCATAAATCTCCAATAAACATGTTCATTTGAAAACATCAAAAACATTATTTTTTCCCAAATAGTTCTGCCCTTAAACCATATTATGGAATTGGAATTGGTATTCAAGATTAAGCTTCCAGTACATGCTACAAATATAATACCATAGGAAATAGAATATCCAAAATGAGATTATGAACAATAAAAATACAAGGGAGACTTCTTAAACACATAATTATAAATCATACGCCAAATTCTATAATAATATAACATGAAAAAATGAGTTATAAATTAAAAAAATGTTCTTCCAAATGATTGGAATGATTAACGATGAGGAAAATAATGGTTTTTATCTACATCCTCTAGTATACATGATGAATGTTCACATTGGATTCTCTAGGTATTAAAATGAACTCACATGCTTAGTCCATTTATTAATCTAGATTTTAAGAAATTAACAATAATATGTGGTATCAATGATTCATAAATTGGGAGATTACATATTTAGAGATTAAATGATTAATTATTTCACTAATTTAACTAACTAATCCAAATATTTTATTTAAACAGTACAACTGATTATGTTTTTCCTCCGGGATCCTTTTGAAAATAAAAATTATACTTCCCAAAGGGAAACACCCCTATGTCAAAAACAAAATCATTCTTATATTTCCCATATTATTGTTCAATTTTAAGGAAAATAATTATAACATTTACTGTGAATGAACAAATTAATGATAATATATTATTATTAATATATAATTATTAAGGCTCTATGATTCATGAAGCGTCATAGAGACTCGATAACCCATCTCAAAACTATTATTTGATATATTTTAATGTACTAGATCATAAAAATCATCGCCACCAAAAAAGTAACATTTAATATTTTTTGTAAGAACATTATATTGTCTAAAAAATATATTTTTTCTAAATAACACAAATTATTATTAACATTTTATATTAATATTTATAAATATTAATAAAACCCCATAAATAATTTAATATTTCCATCAACATATAATTTATAAACATTACACAAATTATTCACTAGGTAAATGAAAATTAAATATACATCACTTCTACAAAATTGTTTTTAGAAAAATTTATTCCCCCTTGTATTTTACAAGAGGTAATGAACGAAAATGTTTTCTTCTCTAAAATTATACACTACAAACCTATTTTAGAGATTGACTACAATATTGTGGTGCCCTAAATGACAACTATATTTAAAGAATATGCATGGGTATTTTTGGAAGTAGTTTTGGTCATTGTCTGTTGTAGTGGCTTTATATAGTCAATGGCTGTCTATAGAATATATTCGATACAAAAATTCATATTTCCACAGGAGTAAATATGTTTTATTCCCTTGATAATAAAAAATTACAATGATATGGTTTGTACTCTAGTGTTGATATTACAATTAAAAATTTATCATATTTTTACACTGTGGTGTAATTAAATAACAACTCTATGTTTTTTAAAATTCTTCTCTACAACCATTTTAAATAACTTTTGGAATGGTCATATAAATTTTATAATAGAATTCACACTTTCAAGTTCAAAACATGAATTCCTCATGAAATATTGAAATAACCATGCTTGTTTTGAAAGTACCATTCAATCATTTTAGATGATTACCATCAACTAGTTCCTTCATTAATTTTAAAAAATAACTATATGAAATGGAATATTCTATGATTCCATTGTAGGTGTATGAATTTCAATTCATCATATGAAAAAATACCACATGAAATATAGTTCAACGTATTATAGAAATATATTACCCTAATTATATAGTTCTATATCTTAATTCATCTGCAATGTATACCCTGTGTGGGGTGACACACTAGGTTACATGTTATTACATGATAGTACCTCGAAATTTGTTAGCTAATATCCTATCATATGATACCAAGGAAGAGGTTTTATGTGGAGATATTATTTTAATAAAGTGGAAAACATCAACCAAAACCCATAATACCATAAAATTATTAATTATTGTGAATGAAATATATAAAATGAAGAATGATGTTTTTCATATTTTAATGATCAATCCTATTAGTGCTCTAGAACAAGAGTTTGATCATGATCATTTAAAAGTTGGCAACAAGAACCTTCCTCACTAGATATCCATAATCTATATCAATATATCAATTATTGAGAAGTTTCCTTTATTCCTTATGGTTTTCAATAACATTAGTTTTTAAGAGAGAGATATTGAGGGGGACAGAGAGTGGGAGTGCTTGATAGATTCCTCAAGTGGATTTTGAGTGTATTAGGATGATCCAATATCAAATGATTTTTACGAAAATAAACATTTATAAAAAGTGAATATTTAGATTTAAAATGATTGGTTATATTAAATGAAAAAATTTATTACTTAACATGTATGTAACTATTAGCTTCTCATTTGGTAGTTAGTTGTTTAAAATTTTATATATTAATTTGGATTTTCATTGTAACATAGATTATCATAAAATTATAACCATATTATTACTATAACTTATAGTATGTTATATTGGTAATGTCTGACATTATTTCACATTATGTGAATTACCATACTAAACCCATGACATTATCACCCTCACATTTTTATTTTATCCAAAACATTTAATATAATGTTATATAAACCACCACTCCATGGTCGAACCAATAGTGAACATTCTAAAAACCATCCACCTATAAAAATTAATGTAGACAATATATAGGTCTAAAACACTATTTCCTTTATCCAAATTCAAATATCTAAATTCCACCATTACAAAAAATAATCTAATTTCAATATAACTCATTTTACAATAACATTGGATAGTAAGGGTAAATATAAACTGATCGCCCTAGGGGTTTTTTTTGTCACCCTATGAGTGGGGGTGAATCAGGGGTGACTAATAGATAATTATTAAGTCTATAACATCATAGATTCTAAATATACTATTTATATATATAATATGTAATGATTTAAACACTAGGAATTAAGACATCATTTGATTATGAGGTCCGATGTTCATGAAATAATTGTTTAAAAAATATTAATCGTTTTAATAGCACTTAATTTGAGTTTTAATGAAATCGTTGAATAAATCTTAAAAGGGTTCCATTATCAGAAAACTGAAGGAATGATTTAGCTCAAAAGGGTGTCTTAACACTTGGTGTGACCTAAATTTGGACGATGTTTTTCATCTGCATAAAATTTTACCAAGGACATAACAATAAATAATTAAAATAAAAAATTATTTTATTTTTAAAATCATTTTAACTCATGAACGTTGGAATAATTTGGAAATCTGATACCACTATTGAGTTATTAATTTTTTTTTACTTAGTCATGAATTAACATTACTAAGCATGTGACATTTGTGAAAAATACGACAAAGTAAGTAACAAGTATAAAATAATTTATTAAAAAATTATTTTGTTGATGCAGTAGTCAATAATCATTTAAATGATTGTTAAGGATAATTTCTAGGTTAGTCACCTAACTCTGAAAACCATGGAGAAAAATTTAAGGGATATTTGATGGTTCTCTCTATGGAGATGATGGGAGACCGTTGATCGATGACCGACACACATCAAATTTGAAGGAACATGCGTACAACAATGACAAGACGACCGTACTTTTCCAACAAGTGATCTAAATTGTGGTAGGGTGTGTGTTTCAATTGTTTATTCCCCCCATTCGTAGTATCTTCAATAAATGTGAAACAGTAATCAAAATTAATGTTTCATGGAACATGTGTATTTGTGGAAGGGAATGGTCTTTGTGGGGTTTCAGCGAGAGATGAATCTTTGTGAATATTTTTGTATTTGATTATTATTCTAATAGAGATAGATCTAGATCGACACATACATCAAAGGAAGTTTGTTAATATTGATAGATCTTTTGGATTTCTCCTTTGAATAATTTTTCATCATGGGAATTATTCATTGGGACAATGATGATATAGATCAGGATCAATCAGTCATTTTTCACCTGATTCTAGGTGCAATGATCTGATATCATAGATCTGGGATCGTTATGGCACAACAAGGTTGTGGTGACTAAGACAAATTGATTTATATGAAATTTGATTCCATAATTTTCATTATTTGGAGCTATTTGGAATAGAAGAAATAAATATGATTTGATCCATTTTTAGAATTGATCGAAAGAGGAAATATGTTGATCTAGTGATTCAATTACTCTATGATCATGGATATACAACAATTTAGTTTTTTTTGCATCAGAGATGTCTAGTTGATTCCATAATGGACCACTGGTGCATCACGTGAGACCAGTGGAAGAGGTTGTAGTCCGAGGTGATGAAGGATGTGGGAGATGTCGGTGGTGGGCCATGATGGTGGTGAGATACAATAATAGTAGTGTACGGAAAATGCAAAGGCACCAGTGTGGACTATATAGGCCGATGTGGAAGAAAGCTACATAAGATGCAGTAGTGACAGAATGGGCCTAGTCGGACGAGTGGTCCAGGTTTGACAGGTGGGATAGGTTGGGAGAAGCATACCGGGGTTAGATTAGTGTTAGACATATGTCATATCTAGAGATGTTGGGGAGAAGACGGATTTACTGTGACTATTGAATGTAGTTTCAGCTACCGCGAGTCTGAAAAATGTTCAATCATCCAATAATAATGTTCACACATAGTAGTTAACTGTAGTGATGTACCAGATATGTAGGTTGGTACTTCCACACTGGTAGGTCTACAGGCCTCGGTAGTCTTGCGGGCAGTTTATCTCAAATAATAATATATCTAAAATGGATTATCCAATCACTGATCCATCTACAGAATCTAAACCTGGATGTTGAGACGGTACATTTGAGAAACTTGGTGAGTCTTTATTTTGGACCATTATAGGTTGATCTATTTCCCTTGATTCGTTACTCAAGGGTTCAATATAATATTATATTGACACCACTATATTGTAATCCCCTATAGAGGAAATCTCTTTGATAGAGTATGATATTCATCCATGTGACTGGAGTGTGATCCCCAATCACCCTTATTGGTGATTTATCGAATCGACATAACTAATGAGTAGATGGGTTGGTCCTTTATCTAGCTGATCACCTTTGTATGGTCTATGGTATTTTCCAGTTTGTATGGTGATGAACATATATGTTATGGGTTAATAAATATTGGGAGCATGGTATTCTATAGTATAAGTTGGCATTATCCAATCTCTATGTATCATATTGTTAATTGAAAAAATGTGATCTCTTTAGGAAGGTCCCAAATGTGCTGGACCTCTTCGTCAGTGCCTCTGATGATATGATGTCACGAGGAGTGAGTTCTACTGAAATGAGTGTGATTCCTGAAGAATCTAGTGTCTTGTAATTGGTTTTTCATTACCTCTATAACATATGTCTTGGATTTAGTATTTCTATAAGTTCTTGATATATGTGTTGTAGACATGTAACTATGTACAGATGACTGTACATTCTGTAATGTTAATCATATGTGGTATTCCATTGTGGAATTTTATTTGTGGAAATTATGAGTGGTATTCCTTTATGGTAATTATTTTTTTTTATTCATTTTTTGTAATTATTTTTGGAAATAATGTTTTGTATTCCTCCATAGAATTATTTTTTGGTAATCTCATGTGTTATTCCTTTGAATAAATTCATTATGGTAATCATATGTTGTATTACTTTGTGGTAATGGTCCTTTGAGGTAATATTGTGCATTATTCCTTTGTGAAAATCCGTTGTGGTAATAAAATGTGGTATTCCTTTATGGTAATCAATATTGGTAGTCCTTTGCAGTAATCAATTATCTTAATATAGTGTGGTATTACATTGTGGTATTCCTTTGGGGTAATCATTTGTGGTATTCCTTCTTTGGTAGTACTCTATGGAAATATTTTTTGTTATTCCATTGGGGTAATCCTTTTTGGTATTCCATTATAATAATCCTGTGTGGTAATCCTTTGTGTTATTCTTTTCTGATAATCAATTGTGGTATTCCATTATCATTTTACAATGAGGTATTTATTTGTGGTGTTCCTTTATTATTTCAATGTGGTTTTGCTTTTTGGTTTCAGGTATTTCCCTTGAGGACTTTTATACTCACCCATGCATAAGATTTTCATGCAGTTGACATGTCTTTTGCTGATGATATATCCTCTATTCGAGTCCATAGAAGACTATGGCAAAATAGTTCTTTCTGAGATAAGACAGACCAAGGTGTTCATTTTAATTTCAGATAGTAATCCCAATAATTTTAAATCTAGGTTAGACATGTGTTATAGACTAATTTTTGTGGGATTGTATTTGGACCTGTTTACCCAGAACATTTATTGTCATACTCTGTTGTGAGATCATAGTTGTATGCATGCATTTATTACTTAGTTTTTTTTAGATTTCTAACTTTTGTGGTCATGGAGATGTGTGTGTACGTATAGGTTGATATGAAATTCCTACCATGTTAGCGATATTCCATGTTGGTTAAAGATACCTTCCCCTGGCCTATTGAAGGTAGTCTTGGGGAGTCTCAACATTATCCCCACTAGTATGGCTTGTGAAAATGTTTGTCTTAAATTCATCATTCCATAAGTTGATAAAACCTCAATCCTCAGTTACGATGTATGGATCATAAATTTCGTCCATCACAAAGTTTCCTTTATGTTATGTACATAATCTAAAGTAAATAAAACACATGGAATTATACAATGATGGGCCTAAATTTTATAACCAACTACATATAATGTCCACTTCCATCGTGTTATGGGTTATCAACTAATAATCATATCATCAATATAAATTTCTATGCCTTGTTTTTAGCCATAACCCACAATAGATATCTTATATACTATGTCATGAGTGATTTCAATGTTTCTCGAATTAAAATTATATTTTCTCATATCAGTTTATAATGATCCACAATCATGAAACGGTATTTAACAGTTAATTCCTCTTTTTCTAGTGTATATGTACAGTAACGATTTTCCACTTCTAATAAAATTAATTCCAAAGCACTCGCTTCCTGAGAACATGATGTTACCAAGAACTTCAACTTTCATTTGAAAATGATTTTGATGTCTTCAAATTTACATAGACTTATATAAATAACTCATGAATATAACAGTGGGAAATTTGATCACATAAATTTTCATTCTCCTCATTATGATCCTACTATAAATGTTCTAATACCTTTTTATATGCTCAACCATTATAATAATATTAGTGATTTTATATATCAAAACATCATGGATTTATTTTTAATTCCTTTAATGAATCATCTAAAATTATAGATTCAACTCAAATCATCACAAAATATATTTTCATCACATTTTAAAAAAATCAGAAATAATACATATATGATATTTAATATTATATATTGATTGGTGATCAAGGAATTCATAACATAAAATCATAATAATAATTTTTTTACAAAACATTTAAACACCCATGGATTTTTCTATTGTATTTTCATTGAAAGTCACTTATATATATATTATAAAAAAATTACGAATTTTGATTCATCCATACGTAACCTATACCTGCACATTACTCAAAGTAACAATACTTATATGTATCAATTATTTTTATTATATGATCATAAATTCATTGGATTCAATAAAAAAATTTCTTTAATTATCTTTTATACTTATTTTGTTATAATTAATAAATTTCATTGAATCTACTTCCAATACTATTTTTGATATTACTTGTCATTTTCATATAATAATATAATTTCAGATATAGTTTTTCATGATTTTATTCCAATTTAAAAAAGTAGTCATAGTTTATCCATATAAAACAGACATTCTCTTTTTTTAATGAATTATAATTATTTATCCCGAATTTACTTTTGTATAACAACCATTCAATTATTTTAAATGTCATTATTTTGAATCATATTTAAAATATTTCCATAAAACTCTTCTAAAATCCTATTAACTAGCTCTTCCAGATAACCTCAATCGCATACTGCAAAGATAATTCTAGTGTATAAAAATTTCATCTCTCATAAATATTATCATATCACTATATTACATCCAATCATCCAAATGAAAAAAATGAGTATCATATTTCTTTATATATTTTTGGAACAATTAGTTATTATACAATGTATGATACTTACCTCACACATTCATCTTCATATTATAATGAGATAAATCTTTTGATTATCTCACTCTCAGTTCTAGTTAGTTTACGGCTCTCAAATTCAGATAATATCACTTTTCAATAATCCTCATTTTAGGCATCATCTACCCCAATTCAACTAATTTGTCAATAACTATTCATCATTAGTTCCTGATGCAACCACAACCATGCATGCATGTTTCAATTTCACAATCGTCAATTAATTCCTTCTGATACCATCATTACATGGTATCATCTCAACATCCCAAATTCTGATTAATCAGAGATACTCGATAAAAATTTTGTAAAGTCCATATTCAATGAACTCCTCTTTATACTGTCATTATATTGTAGCCACAAACATTAATATGATATCATAACATGAAATCATACGTTATGATATATTAAAATTTATTGTGGAAAAATAAAGGGGTTCTTGTGTTAATGATTGACATAGGTGACCCACTTCTAAATTTCTACACAATAGTTTCATAATGTATATAAATGGCTTGAAACCATGTTGTTTTTTTGGTAAGAAGTGTTTGAATCTCATTCTTTGATAAAAAAATCCTAGACAATTCAAATCATTTTCTATCTTTCGAAACACATAATATACTATTTTTTTATTATTTTTCTTTCACAAACATCTTCATGAATAAATATTCACATTGTATCATCCATTTATTTAAATATCATCATTTTCCAATTGTTATATCATCAGATGAATTAAATTATTCCACATTATATCATTTCATCATGTAGAATAAAATTCTATAATTTAAAACTATTATTTATCCTTCCTATAATATAATATATATTTTTTGAAAAAGGATTATATTATTTTATTCTATCTCTAGTATAGTATTGAATTTCTAAACTAAATAACTTCATTGTTGTTGTAGTATGTCACATTAAATTCCATCAGAAACTGAAATATTTCCCCTAAATATTACTTCATGAATCATAATTATGTTTATAACATCATCTAGATATAATTATTTCAAATATATTTTACGCAATACCTTTACATAATTAATTCAAGATTTGTTCATATATCAGTGTAATTTCTTCCAATGATCACTTCTGATGATTTATGGGTTCTTATGTATGTACTTCAGGGACACCAATTTGAAACATTAGCTTCATTAATATCCTCTAACATTTTAATTTTATTTTATTTATTACAATGAAAAAAATATAACACATTAATCATAATAATTCAATGTGATCTTCAATATCCCCATTTTTATTTATATTCAATAAAAAGGTCCTATTTAATGTTAGTGAATTTTCCTTATGTTTGTTATGAAAATATTCCGATATAAAATTGTGAGTGAATAATTTTCTCTCCCTTTTAATGAACAGAATTAGAATCTCCCTTATTGAAATCATAGAGAGAGTAGGGATCTTTTGTTAACCATTTTTATGCCCTTCTATTCCATTGAATTGAATGTAAATTTTAAATATGTTGACATGAGTAAAAAATCACATTATTTATATTAAATAGAAAGAAATAAACCATCTATATTTATTTGTGAGCCATAATAATGGTATAAAATAGGAGTTATTATCTCAAACATCAAATTTTCTATAAAATTTAATAAAAAACATAAATATTTATTAAATAATATTTCAGTTTTTAGATCATCAAATGTTCATTAAACATAGTTTCATTCATCAATCTATGAAAATTGACCAAAAAATAATATACATAATGTAATAGGTTTTCCCCTTTATAAATATCTTTTTTTCAACAAAAAAATATTTTCCCTTATTATTTAAAACTACAGTTTTCACAAAGAAATTGGAAGGTAAATAAATCCTAAAATAAGAAGATAGAATCATAAAATATCTTTTTTTATATGTCTCGAACATAATATTCCTTCAATAGTTTCGCCACATTGAACTTAAATGATTATATTACTATAGCATCAGAAAATAATTTCATAAACATTGGTTGTCAAAAAATTTCCTCCTAATTTCATTTTCATAATGTTTTTATAATCACAAGAATCATTTTCTATAGAAAAGTATCCTTGAATTAAATTACCTCTAAATTGTTTTTTATTTAACATGATCACAAATAATAAACTAATAATTTTGATCTCCCTTTCCATTTTAGTTAGTTATATATGTATGAGAATATTATCTATATATAAAAAATCTATTTAAATCACCTTTATTTTTCATCATGCATCTTCTACCCCCTAACATTTCTACAAATTAATCTTATTTATTGGAATGGATTTATTTAATTTTCATTTAATTTTAAAATTAGGTAACAGTTTCCCCTCAATTACATCATCCAAGGAATAGAATGTTTAATTATTTTCATTCAGCTTACATTGGCTTTTCTTGCTCCAAATGATTTGCTCGTACAACCCTTAAAACATTTGGACTACGTTCGAATTCCAGATTATGCTGATAAATTATTACATAAAAAATTATTCCTTATAATGTTTTTTTCCTTCTAATTTACAAAATTGACTAACATTGAAATATTATCATCGATTTTTTAGGAGTGTTTCTGGCTAGGGTTAACCTTCAACATAAATTTCCATATTTTGATAAGTTACTATTCTAGGATAACTTCTAGTGATTTGTATCATATTCATCAGAGATTTCCTAACCTATTCTAACATTTTTGTGTCTTTCTTAAAATGAGACACTATGTTTCTTAAAAAAATATTGTTAAAATGAATATTCATGGGTTTTTTACAAATTACCATGATTTATACTTTTATTCCATTGTACCCACAAATTTTATTGGGCATGAAATCATACACTACATTTTTAAAGGGTGTATTCTGATTGGAAAATTATTTAAATTGGGCACCAAGGAAGAGTGACAATCATTATTATTTTATTTATCTTATGATTTTTCACTCTGAAAATTATTTGTAAAAACACATTTCTTGGTAATTATAATTTTGATCCTTTCATCATCATGTCATCTTTACCCAGAACATGTGCATAAACCTTATGTATAATAAAATATGTTGATTCTCTAAATATTTTTCTATTTATATGTATTTTATTTATGATTATCGTTATTTCATTTACTTTTTATTTCCCCCAATTTTTTTATTCTATGAATTTATTTTATTATCATATAGTGTCAATTGTTGATACCCATGTGATTAAACATTTCAATTCCACAACAAAATCCTGTTACTAAATTTGTTATGATTTAATATAAATGGTTCATTTATATTATTATTCATAAAAATGAATTTATTTCTTCCAAACACCTTGAGGTAATACTATAATATTTATTATTTCTTCTCCCATAATAAATTTTTTGTGTTTACTTTCACATTCCTTCCACCGTTTTTTATGGAACTACATCATGAAAAATTAAATGATTTGTAATTAATGCATATAGATTCATTTGAATATGGATTTATCCTTATTTATAAATAATCAAAAGATGAAAACTATAATGTTTTCACATGATTACTTCTAAAATATTGAGTATTTTTATATGTATAATAAATCATCGAATATTAGAATATGTCCGTTTTTTGATTACAAGTGAATATTCAACATGAGTAGAATCCATTTTTATCAACTTTACATCAATGTATAGAATGATTAATTTTAATGTGTTCATTATGATATTAAAAAATTGACATTTTCATCATATTAATACATCAACATCCAAATTATTTTTTCATATATCCTCATTTAATAACACATATAATTATCATTCTTTTTTATTCTACATGATTTAATTTAGTATTGAGAGTTATTGAATTCATTGTTATATTTTGACGCATGGATGAATTATTTCAAAAAAATTAGTAAATATTTCGTTTCCACAAAAATACATAGGAAATTATTCTTCCATAATGTAAAAATTTGCACATGAAATTAAGATCATTTATTCTTTTCCATTCTCATGTTTAGTGAGATTTTTATATTCATTTATTTTCATCAATAATTTTTCATCAATGGAATCATTTTACTTCTCAAGCTAAGGTTTTTCTTCATAATGTCACATGCTATATTATTAAAAATAAAATTTCTATTTATAATTTATTTTATTTGAATAGTATATATCTTTTATGTTGAGTAATAAATAGATTCAATAGAATTAAACTCATCATAACATGGTCATTATTATTTTGGAGAAGTAATTTAGAGGGATTTTCTAGTATAACATTAATTTTGTTTACCAATAAATAATTTAGAATTTTAATTTATTCTTTTATTTTGAGAGATTATATTCAACTTATACTGATATTATTTATTATTAAAGTTCTTCAATTCTTTGGCAGATAGTTTCATGGTTTAACTGATCATAATTACTTTATGATTAATTCACCTAAGGAATACTCTCCTTGTAATCCGGATAAAATATTTTTCAACTTCATGAAATATTAACATCAAAAAAATAGTAAAAAATAACTAGGAAATGAAAATATAGATACATTTAGGCGAAAATATCCTGTAATTCAAATGGATAATCTATGGGGATTGTCCATATACCCTGAGAGTGTGTGACATAATGTAGAGAAAAATTTACCAATTAAGTTCAATTGATGATTTTCATAACTAAAGATGATAAAACCTCAGTCATTGGTCAGGATGTACTGAAATAATGCATAAATGCATAACACTTTTCAATAATACTCTGATCACAATTTAAGGTAAATAAAACTCAAGGATTTTTACAAGTTTCTTCCTCAATATGGGATCATACTATATATCTGGCCAACTCCCTTACTATTGTGAATTTTTCACAAATAATATCATAAATTAAGTGATGTTTGGGATGTTTTCATGCTTAACCCATATTGAAAATCACACCCATTAAGTCTCTTAATATAATATTTTACCAAATCCCCTTGAATTAAAATGTTCCAGACACATGAATGGTCTTCCCGTCTAACTTTTTATTCTTTTTGAGGACTTTAATGATGCTCATTTTTGGGTTTAATAAAATGTAATTTTTTATAACTCAATTCATTAAAAATTATGTTCCTAAATTGTCAAATTTCTTTAAAATACCATGATTGAGTCTTCTTAGTGACCTAAACTCAACAAATTCATTTCTAAATGATTATTCAAACGACTTCATATCTCAATTTATTATTATCCATAATATCATATTTCTTTTTAGTAGATAAAATTTCCAGTTATATTTAATGATTTTGAAATCTAAAAAAATAATGGTCAATTTTTTCCTTCAATTGATGTTATAAAAACACAATATTAACTAATATATCTTAAAAATATAATGTATACTCATTTTAAAAATTTTAATTAAAACAATAAAATAATCCAATATTTTATTTCATTAACGTTGAAACAGTATTGACTAGCTCAAAATCAACATAATTTATTTTGATTTTACAATGATTTAAACACTATTATAATTATATGGTGTAATTTTATCTTTAAACATCAAAAAATATAATATAAATAATTATTATGCATTTTTATTTCTAATTCCTACACCATACAGTGTCTCATAATACTAGAAATCTCAAAATTCCCGATTTATTATATAATAATTTTGATTAGATGATAATAATAAGTATAGATATCTAGTAAACTCAATTTACTTCAACTAGTATAATTATTATGATGAAATTATAATACCCCATTACATTGACTTCAAATAATCTTCAGTGAATTCTCACTCATTAATATATAATAATACATGCATAGTGTCAGTATTGTATACAATTTCATTGATTTTACATCACTACTCATAAATCATCCATATAAAACACATATCCTATACAATTGTAAATATTATTTCGATATTTTATAGATTTTTTTGTGAATCTACTATTCTAATCATCAAATGATAATTATTTCAAATGATCATCTAAACTACTATATGGATTATTTTCATCTTCTAGAAGCCTACAAACCTAGATCTTCTATATAAAATCAATCTTCTATTGGTGAAATCTTTCTTATTAATACTACATTCATCATGTAGAACTATTATAAAATAACTCTATCTCACTCTATCATCTCAACATAAAAAAACATATCTACATCCTTCACCTATTTATGATGCTTTATGTTCTATACATTATGTAGTACTATAAATGATTAGTTATTTGAATGTTCCATACATCACACTATATTATTCTTCAGTGATTTAGAGTGTTTCTTCATTTATAATTAACTAGTAATGATATTATCTATGTATAGAAATAGCATGAAAAGAAATTATTTTTTGGAAAATAACCTTTAAGGATGAATTGTTCAATTAAGAAACATATCAGATTCTTCTGGTCCTCATCAGTCATTCTCAAATTCCACTATCTAGATATATTTATTATTTTTCTTTAAATAATACCTTCTTTAAAACATGATCAAGTAGTTTCATCTTGTTGAAACAAAATATCTTATTCTTCTAGTTTTAAATAACATCTATTTAATTAAATTGTTTTGAATTATATCATTATATCTTCCTAAAGAAAAAAAAATACATTCAATACGTTTTATTCGTTTTTATAATGTAATTTATTTTAATAAGATAAACTATTTTTTAGTATCATTATAAGATAGTGTAACAATTATCTATAGAATAGTATTTGAGGTATTTTACTTATTGGGTGAAAATTCAATCGGAATATAAAATATTTCCACTGATGATCATTCAAGATTTTTTGTGATTTTAATGACTACTTATATATTTGATTATTTTAAATAACATCTCTTAAATGAAATAAAATATATAATCCACTTTTCTTCATCTATAAAAGTTACTTATTATAATGATTACTTTTACTTTTACTATTAAAACAATCAACTCAAATTATTTCCCTTAAAATATATGGTGATTTTTCTATTATTTATAGATAATAAATACAAAACCATTATTAGCACAATACACTTATAAACAAAACACACTAGTGGTTTTATTCACAAATAATTAATGTCATCTATCTATATGATTTGACCTATAAGAGATTATAAATCATTATTAATTTAATGCATTAAATATCTAAATGATTTTATTGATTATATTGTGTGACAACCAATAAAAAATGTTTATTATTTACCAAAATCCAAACCACCATATGTTTTTGATTACTATAAGTTCATTCTTGGTCACTATCCCACTAGTGGATTAATTTTCCTCAATATTACCCACCCACCCACACTCCCATTACCCAACACTAATACCCCAATGATCATGCTCATATCCATTACCAATACATTCAAATGGTTCTTAAACACACCCCTTGATCATAATTAAACAACATTCAGAATTTTTTTCATATGGATATTCTTTCCCTAATTACTCAGTACTGATGGAAATTTCAATCTATAAATTCCATCAAAAAAAATAATTTCTAACCAAATTATAGTATATGGGGTCCAATCCATGAGACCATTGATTCCTATATTCCAATACATGATTCGTAATCAAACAGACATCCATAAAAACTCAAACTCATCCTTTTAAATTAATCAAACTACATTATTAAAACCTTTATCAAATGACATTAATAAAAAATAAATCTTTTAAAATTATTAGTATACTAAGGAGAAAAGATAAAAATAAAGCTACAAATCCATAGAAACACAATTTTCTTCCTTTTAAAAACTACTGAAAAATCATTATACAAATGCTGAAACTCACTGGGTTTTTTTTTCATAAAATCATTTCACATTTGAGGCACCCTCATCCCACACATGAATATCATTTTCAAAAAATCATTCATTACATAGTATCATTGAATATCATGTGATCTAATGCAATAAAAAGATACATATATTTAAATAATGTAAATAGGACCTCTCACAATCACTAATGGATACAAATTATAGAGATTATAATGTCATTAATGATACAACAGAAACTTATTTGATGATACTGGTAAACATTAATCAATAATATTACACATGTAGTCTCCTATACATACATATTATATGTTGCACTAAACATCATAACCTAGGAAATTGAAACATAATAAATGGGAGATCATAAAATCTTAATTAGGGACAATTCATCAACATCTCATTAAGGGTTAGATTATAAAAATTTGTGAAAGCATGATCATGAGGGAAATATCTTAGTAATAATAATATTGAACAATATGATTTGTTCATAAGTCATGATATAAGGATATATAATATCAAATGAATAGTTATATTCCATGGAAAATTATTGATAGATTACAGACATGAGACATTATCTATAATAATAGGCATATGAAATAAAAATATGGAATGTCATGAAAACATATAATAAATATGAATTATGGAATAAAACATAATCATAGTGAATTCATAAAATTTCTTGAAAATAGAATCTTTTAAAAATATTATGTAGTGATAAAATAGAATTTCCCCAAATCATGTTATGAATAAATAGACAATCCATCATTTATATTGTGAATAATTAAAATGTTTATGATTCAGACTATGAATAATGAAATTTCAATTCTTCATGTTGTGAAAAAAAATTCATTCATAACATCATGTTTTTAACATTGAAAATTTCAATGATTATTATTTTTGAGAAAATATCCATGATTATTATTGTGAAGAAATAAAATTCCCAAGAAAAAATTTAATTTTTATAATAAAAATAACTATTATTTATATTGATAAAAAAATCAACACGCATTAGTAACAAAATAGAATCCCATAGACAATATAATTATCACATGATATATAAATATGAAACCAATGAATTAATGGGTTGAAAAGGACATCAACCATCACAGAAACATAATTAACAAATATGCTCTTATAAAAACATGGAGACATTCAAACTTCCAACATCATATAACAATTCCACATAAATGATTCCTGAGATTAATGAAAAATTCCCTATAATATTTCAAAAGATATCTAGATAAATAAGGTGAATGATATCATAAAAAAATCCTAGGTATAACATAGGTAATGTCAATGGCTATAGATAATGATGTAAAATACATTCACAAATGCAGTACATATAATGGTATCACATAAGAATGGATCATTAATTTGATTGTTTTATTTTTCTATTTTAATGCCCCAAAATAAAAAAAGTATGACATAAATGAGAGGTTAATTCATGAATAATAACTATAAAAGGGGAAAATTACTATTTATTTAAAGAATAAAATAGAATAATAACTGATAAGAATATTTAGAAATACATTCTTAACATTAGGATAAATATAATAAGTTATGCATTACTTTTAAAAAGATCACTTTTTATATACTAAGAAGAAATATTTTTCAAAATAATTCTTTGGAAATAAATATCCATAATGAATCCTTTAAAAATACATATTGGTTTCAAAAACGTTAAATGAAACATTTCAATGAATTTTACTTTTAAAAATAATCAATAATAATGGAGACGTGAAAAATACAAAATTGTTTAAAATGGTGAAGTGAAAACATTTGTTTAAAATTTACTTTTAAAATTAATCATTAATAACGGATCCTTGATTTTGATATAAAATTTATCCTAAAGAAACATGGAGTGTAATATAAATATTATTATCCTCTTTGGACAAATAATAAATTTTGAAAATACATTTAATAAAATCCAAGAGCATAAAAATGATGACAACACATTATTTTGAAAATATAAAAAGATATATAATAAGGTCAGATGAAAAAAAACCTAATTATGTTTTGTAATATAAATTATAACATTTGGAGGAATATAAAATATGGAAATTAAAGGAAAATAATTTTAAAAAATGACGAAATTTTTTTTTTACAAAGATATATCTTTTGGGAAAAACAAATGATGATAGAATATTTCAATTTAATATTTTATAATACCATTGAAATAATTGGAAATACAATTTTAAATTCTAAATATAATAATATAGGTGAATTATAATCATTATGTTTGAAAACTATGGTTATAACCAAAAGAACGATCATTTGATAAAAAAATACCTTATAACTATTGTATCATTTGAAAACAACATGAAAATGATAGAGAATCATGGAATGGATTTTAAACAAATATAATTTCATAAAGATAATGCTAAATTTTACCCATAAGATAATTCATAAACCACAAAAATAAAAATAATGTTGTCGATATTATATAATCTTCAAATAATGATAAATCAAATAAGAAAACCATTTTAAATATCAAAACATTTGATGAATAAAATCATGAAAACGAAATTTTGAAAAGAAATTTTAAATTCTTTGAATAATGTAGTAATCATGTTATAATACATAAAATAGACATCATTTGCACCATATAATTGTTTTTGTGTAATCATAAAATATGTCACATTGAAGGAAATTTAATACTAACCTCTGACCTTGTATTCCAACTTAGTAAAATAAAATACTAAATTATAAAAAATTTATCTATTTTAATTAATTATTTTATAAAATTATTAATATATGTTTATGATTATAAAATTAATTTATAGATATTAAATATAAATTTAGTAGATTTTTTTGTTTATTTTTGTTATTCAATGTTTGAAATTGTAATTGTTTTACATATATTTTTTAATTTCGATATCGATGTCGATTGTAGTTCATTTAATACAATTTCAGAATTCTTGGATTACTCAAGGTACTATAATAGATTATATTTAACAATTTATAAAATTCAATTTATATTCCATGATATTTTTAGTTATTATTCTTGGTGATAAAATTAGTGGCATGACTATATTGGTAATTTTTGATAAAAAAGTGTTATATTAACTTTAAGTTAAATACATACATAATTTTTTTAAAAAAATTCAGAAATAAATTATTTTATAATTTATAAATAATAATATAAGTATTTATATTCACATATAAATCCATTATATTAATTCCATGTATTTTTCAACGTAGGTGTTTAAACTGGCAGAAAACAAAAAAATGTTATAATCGACTGATAAGTATGGTTTAAAGAGTTTTTATTTTTGATATAATATAATTGTTATAAATTAAAATCCTTTTATTTTTATCTTGTAAGTATTAAAATAAAATTTTATGACAGTCAAATAAACATATAGTGACAAAAACATTTAATACATCGCTTTACGGAGGAGGTAGTTGACAGATACACACAAATGACATTTTAATTTTCCATTGAAATTTAGAATGGAAAGAAATGATTTATCTTTTGTGGAATATTAATAATTAAATAAATATAATATTAATAAATTTAAGAAAATTTTATAACCATCGATTCAATTCATTTATGGAAAACTAAAACATGATGTTCCTTTAGGCAGTAGTCTGCACATACACATGATAAATTTTTTGTTTTATAAGTAATCAGGTGAATGGTATATAGTTTATTCATAAAAATATAATCATAGCAGTATATAAATAATAATTATGAATTCAATTATTAATGATTATTATAGGTTTTATGAAGAATCACATATGTGAAAAAACCTTATATAGTTACCAAGACTTATAGTGAGAGTTTGAACCTCCTCTTGGAGTACCTTTTATAAATGAAGAAATTTTCTACATTCCTATTTTAAAATTAATGGAAAAAATATATAGGGGTATAAGGTTATTATAATGGTAATATTTTTGAGATGAAATAAAATTTTAGAGTGTCCTTATATGGGAGGTGCAGGGTCCCTTTTATAAGTGATCCAAATAAAATGTTTTTTAAATATCCATAACATTTTAACAATGAAATGACACTATTCGATGAATGTTTCCCATAATAGGGAAAATAATGGAGTTTTAGATAATTAAAATTAGTGAATCGATCATCCATTAATTTGGGTAACTAACATTGACTATTTTTAGGCTTTCTTATTTACTTTTAACTATTACCAAAATAACCTTTATCATGGTCACTAATTGTTAAACTCAGAAACCAGTTTTTATAAAAATGTATTATTGAAATTATTAAATAATTTGAATAATTGTTTAAAATTTTATTATAATTTTGTTACATAATACTTCTCTATATTATACATGTTAATATTCAAATTAGTGCACAAGATGTGTAATAACATATTTTTTGAGAAGGTTTATTTTTATGAACTGAAAATATGTTTAGGATAAAATTATGAATGCTATATATTTAAAATGACATTAATTGATTTTTTATTAAACTGAAATGAGTAATCTTTCATCATAAAATATATTAAAATTATTTCCACTTTGTGAAATATTAATGTAAATAAAAGGCTTAAAAATAATTCTAATTTTCATAAAATATTACATATGATTGAAAATGTTAAACATCAGTGTTGAAAATGAAATGAAATATTTTCAAATGAATCATTAAAACCATTTAAAACATTCATTTTCATTCTTAGATCAAGATACAATTATATCCCTTAAAACAATAGCTGGATTTCAGTTTGTAAAGACAGCTGAAGTAGATAAGGTTGAACATGGTGTGATAATAGAAATGATTGAATATTTATTAAAATTGAATAATTTTAAAAACAAAATAATTTTGTTTGATAGTATTCAATAATGAAAAAATTATGTGTTGGTTGATGTGAAACCATAATCACCAACAGTGAAAAATTTGGTTGATTTTCATGACTCAGAAAATAACAAAAATTGAAATGGTGGTGAAACAATACATGTTTTAATTCAGTATAATCCTAGTGTTATTTATGGGGAAATATTCAGCAAACATAGTATTCAAGTTCCATATAAAAATGTATTTCATGGTACTATTGAAATAAAAATATATGGGTAGAAGCTCTTACACTAGACTTTTTTATTAACTATTCTTTTTGATGTTATATATATATATATCACTAATTTCTCGTCAATGTTGTGAAAAGATGTTCTAAAAAAGATCTTTAAAAGGAGATCTTAGTAGTTATAACAATCATAAAATAAGATAAAACACATAATTAATTCACATACCTATTTGATGAGAATTACCCTATGAATAAAAAGGTCCAATAAACATATTCACCTCTAAATTAATTTGATCATCGAACATGCATCTATAAAGAATATGATAATTAGGTAAATTTCATAAGAAATTATGAAAAATAATTAGGTCATATTGGACTGTGTATCCTTGATAGTGGATGCTCTATAGATAAAATGGGAACCAAAAAACCAATTTTGGTTATCATGTTTGATAAATAAGGTGAAATTATATTTATAAATGATAATTTTCTAAAGATAAGAGTAATTGAAAAATTAAAAATTATAGGAAAATACTTGAGGTACGTAGATGGATTGGTAGTTGAAGGCCTTGGTAAAAAAAATTTATGTGAAATCCTATTATGAAAGTCTATGAATGCTATCAATTTCAATAATATGGTTTAAAATTATTAACTCAATATAGGGTTCAATGTTCTTCTATGTTATGGGATTAATGTTTCATATCTAAATTATTTGTGGAGAATAATACATGTGCTTTCTAACTATTAACGAAATAAATATGTTTATAAATAAGAAACATACCCACGTGAATCTATGTTACAATAGAGGTTTCGTAACTGATGAGAGATCTCAAGATATCCTTAATCTATAATGTTACTTAACTAACATGTGTGATACTTTTCAAAAGAATAAATCATTTAGAAAACATGAAATCCAATGGATAATAAATTAATAACATTTCTTTAAAAGGACAACATAGATTTGTATAGGATAATATCTACCAAATTTATTGATGAAAATAGGAACTATGTTCTTTTCAGAGATGATTATAGTATAATAAAAAACTTGATGGTTTCATCATGTGTATAAAATTTCATTGGAGACTATAGGAAAAGTTGCACTGATGGAATGTTTTGAAATTAAGAAATGTTAGTGGAATGGATGTCAACAAAAATTTGGTGGGAAATTTTGTCAATATGGATAGGATAATGATCAGTGTTATAGAAGATAATACTTATCAAATAATTTGTTTCACTAATTGAAGGTAGCATCTCATTTATAAAATTTTATCGATTGATCTAATTGATAAAAATAAACCTTTGATGTATTATAAAAACATTAATGAGATACTTATTTATCTTTAATTGGGAATTATTAGGTCTGAATAATGATAATAAATCTTATGATATGTATTATGGGATGAATCTAACACTATTTTTTGTAATTAAATGATTTATTAACAACTAAGTGATAGATAAAAAGTTTTAATCTCATGGGGATGAAAGTATTTTTTTATCCCAAAGGAAGAATTAATATTTCTTTCAATAATATTGTTACGAAAATAATTTTAGACTATTAACTTAGAGATGATTTACGTACTATTACATGAGATATTTGGATGTATTGTTATTAAGAGAAAATATTATTATGATTATTAACGAACTAATATTCAATATATATAATTTTAATGAAGAAATATGGCAATATACAATTGTTTAGAAACGATTTTTTAGAATCCAACTATTAGGGAGACTGAAGGATATCTTACCAATGATGAAAGAAATTAACCATGAAGTTTTATGTACAAATATGAAAGTATTATGTGATAAATACTCACAAAAAAATGTTTTGATTATATTTTATGTGCCTAATAATGTCTTGAGAATAGCTAAATTCATTATCACATAATTTTTTAGGAATATGTAATTTGGAGTTGATGAATAACTTCTATAATTCCTGATCTTTATAAGAGACAATGGAGATTTCAAAAAATAAAGTCCAGTACATTATGAGGGTAAAATAACACATCAAAAGTGACATTCGTTTAGTTTATAATTGACATATTCACATTTCCCTTTATAATTAACAAAATACAATATTTCATAAGAGTAAAAGTTGAGTTTTGATTTGTAAAATTCAACATTAGAAAACTTACAAGGGTGTTCAAAATTGTAAGAAGGTACTTCAAAAGACTACAAGAGTACATCAGAAGAGTATTAATAAATTTTGAGGAGTTAATTTATTTAGAAATTCTGAGGTTTCCAAAGAATCAAAAAAAGGAATATTCTAAAAAAAACTCTAAATAAAATAATATTAAAATTATATGATCTTGTAATTATTTTAAATAAAATATATATAATAAAATATTTTTTTATTTAAGATTAGATTTTTGTAGGACCAAATGAGGTAGTATCTAAGTGTAAGAGATGAATTCCACAATGCAAGAAACATTCCCACCTCATAAATAAATGAATCAATGAAAGCAAGAATTTAATTAAAATGTTTAAATGCTATTTATTTTTTTTAGAAGTAATCTATTATATATAAATCTTGAATGAAGGATAGGAAAATCATAATCTATTTGGAAATTATAAAAAATAATATTTAAATATAATTAAAATTATTTTGAATGATATAATATAATAAAATTTATATTAAATGTTTTAATGAGATGAGTTTTCTACTATCATGATTTATAGAGTTTCCAAATATAAATTTTTGAAAATAATAGTTAAGATATTATTTTGTGTATTATATTATTATAATTTCAGAAGGAAGATGTGTTACATAATATTGTGTTACAATTTTTATATTGAGAACAATATATATAGATGTATCGTGGTAATATAATAGATTTATGATGGGATCACTTCACAATTTAAGGGACCTACTATCATAGAGTACTCAAGGATTTAGAGGAGGATTTGGTATCTAAAGATCAAAATTAACTTTTGAGACTATTGTATTTGGTCCTAACAATCATCTTTTGGTGTTTTTATAGATATTATACACAAAAACACCATCTTATCCAATGTACTCATGGATGGATATATATATATATATATAAAGGTATAGAAGAATCCAAGTGTATTAGTATATATTTATTTCATTGGATGCAACATTTTTTTAGGGTAGTGAGAAGATATGGACTCCAGTGGGACTCTGGATTAGGGACACTCTGGGACTCTTTATTTATTTGATTATGATGGTTCTTAGTAACACCACCTATATATATAGTTCAGAATTCATTATTGTAAGGATTAACCAATAATGTTATGGTGTCGGATTTTATGATATAAACATGTAATTTTTTTGTGATTTATATATATATATTTACATTTGAGATAAAGATAATATAATTAAATAATTTTAGTATTTGTACTTTAACCATTATAAGAAATGTATTTTAATGAATTCATAAAAAGATAGTGCCACTAAATCTCAACACCCATTAATGGAACCATATCATACCAAAGATCATTAAGGGGTATCCAAGATAATATAGGTTGCCTATAAAGATAAAATAATATATTACAAATGGACAACATAATTTACTTAAATAGAATGGGTTTCCCAATATCTAATGTCAAGTAATACCCATTTCGTAGGAATAATTTATTTTTATACCATCACCTATCTTTAGGGAGACAGATGCTACAAGAATTTATATTCCACCCATACATGAGGAAGCCAATATGTAATATACTAAAAATATAAATTTGGTATTTGATGTAAAATACCAACATACCATTTTTCTTTCTCTATTAGAAATATTATACCCAAATGTTGTGGGAATCTAAACTACTATGGAGATTTTGGAAAATTTCAAATTATTTTTTGAATGAAATATTAAATTGATGATATCCAAATTACAAGCCTGTATAAAAAAAATTTAGTATAAAGATATGGGTGATAATGTAAGCATTGATGAATAATTCTTCATATTTGATGAAATATTGAGTAATATTAATGGAATTTTTGAAAATATGGATGAATATATTATTTCCATGAATCTTATGATAGACATTCATAATAGGTTTGATCCTAAATTTTTTCTTCATAGGATATAGAGTATGATTATTTAGATGAAATTTTTAATCCTCTCATTTTTATAGTATGATAAAGGATTTATTATTGATGAAGAAATTAAAATATGGGATTATTTTTGAGTCTATGGGATAAGGAAAATATAAATATGAAGAAATTAATGATTCACATGATTAAATATAAAATTGAGATGATGAAGATTTGAAATGTTTTCTCAATCATTTTTAAATATAATTGATATGGTAAAACGTAATGGAAGTAGAATTTAATCACCAATTTTTTATAACTATAATGGAGGTGAACACTATGAAAATGGTCATCTATAGAAAAAGGTTATAGATCCAAAATTAGTGGAGGAATATGATAAATCTCAAAAGAAAAAATGTTATCAATTAAATAAGAAATAATCGGGAAGAAAAAGAAGAAACATTATGAGAATAAAAGGAACAAGATAAAATAACTAGTAAATAATATTAATAAGTCAAATATTAGAAGCTGTTCATATATGTTTTGATGCCTCATGTAGAGATAACAACGAATAAATTAAATAAATTATAAAAAATATTGAATGGTGAGTTACAATGATTTTGTGAGAAAAATACACAACTAAGAAGGAAAATTGAAAATGAATGAAAGAGAAGAATAATTATTTTGATGAAATATAAGAGTTTTAAAAAAATTGATGTAACTTATAATAATTATATCATGATTTCTTGATAATATCTACTGATAAAAATAGATTTTGTGATACATTGAGGAAAATATGGATGGAAAATAAGAGAAGATGGTGTAGCAACTAGAAATTTCTATTATAGATAAAAATTATTTATCAAAAATCATAAAATAACTTTTAATGGATCTGGTGGTTAAATGAAAATATTCACACAATGGATATGGTATAGGATCTAATATGTAGGTATGATCTGATTCTATTTTATCTTAAAATATAGATTATATTTATAATAGTGTAGGTTTTAAAAATATGTCTAAACATATTGAGACCAATAATTATAGTAAGTGGACCTCTTATACATTCTTGTATGATATGAATATTCCAAAAGGAACACTTCCCCATAGGAAAAATATATCTCAATTTAACAATGGATATTAATAAAATAAATTGTGGACGTACTAATTATGAACATGTAAAATTAGTTTTTAATGGTTTATATTTGTTTTTGGAATTTATGGAAAAATATTACTATATATGGAATAAAAATTTATTTATATGGAAGATTCATAACCCAATGGAGATATGCGGTTGAAACGAGGGATAATTCTTAGAGAAAGAATGTCATGGCTAGAAAATCTGAACATCTTTCCATTCAACAACATTTCATGTTGACTCAATGATGTTTGTTGAAGAAATTGACAAGAGGGTTATAAGGATGATGATTGTATGAAAATGTTACCATGATAAGATCATTATGATTTGCAATAATAGTATGTTCAATGGGTAAAAGATGGTATGTCTAATTTAGACACCAAAACCAAAAAAAAATCATTTGATAAATAAATTAAAGGTAACCATGTTATAAGGGATTTGATAACATTTTGGATAGATAAATTCTTAGTAGCTAAAAATGTGTGTTTATAAATTAGTTCTAGGGAAAATTTAATGAAAGTAATTCTGTATGAATATTTTCATGTTCATATGGAAATTATGCCACATTAGTAGTTATCTATAGTTTATCAAATAAAAATTCAAGAAAATGTTATTGAATTATACGGACAAGATAAACATAGTATGAGAGACTTCATATATATACTTACATATAAAAAATAATTAATGATAATGTTTATTGAAGGATCCGTTAATTAATATTACATATTTATTAAAGTGAGGAGAATTGTTCCACAAAAGGAAGTAACGAATGAAAGGAAAAAAATATAATGCAATATTTGAGGGATAATAAAAGGAAAAAAATATCACTAAATATTACCTTGATGATAATTGAAGTATTTATAATATTGGGTGAAAGAAAAATTGTATCTTTGCATATATAAGTCAAATATAATGAGGACCCTCCTAATTCCACTATTTATTTTCTAACCAAGTCATTCATTCATGGAATTGAAGGAAAAATATGAATGTTGTATACATTGTAAAAATAATAATTTAACTCTCAAGAAGTGTTATAACTATGATGAATAAGAGGAAGTGAGTGCATCCCTTGAGTGGAATACAACATGATAAGATGTTATAAAATTCACAACAGGTAGTGAAACTGAATATAGGACATATTTTACAAAAAAATATAATTTATTATTAATATCAAATTGATATCCCTTATTTTGGAATTTTTTATATAGACTTAAAAATATAGATTCAGATGGAATCGATTGTATATGTATTTATTTATAATGCTGACCCTATGGTTAAATAAATAATATTTTTTACACTTGGTTAGTCCATATAGACATAGAGTATACTTACTAAGGGATCATTCCTGTGAAATTTTTTTCATGCAATCCATATCTAAATAGTGAATGATGTAAGATTATAAATAAAATAGTGTTTAAAAAGAAATATTAAAGGAATAATTATAAAATGTCATAAGATCATCACTCCTACTTTTTACTTCTATTTTTTATCAATAAAGTGTAGATAAATAACATTATATTTTGAAAATAAATAATTATTATTACTGAAAAAATTTAATAGTTGGAGATTTGACTACCCAAATGAATGTGTTGTAATTATTGTAAACAAGTAGATATTATAAGGGTTTTAAATGTACGTTTTTGATGGTGATTGAGATTTTACTTCTTGCTGCATATGGCAATATATGGTCAAGTAGAATTTCATACTGCAAAAATTTATAAATTTTTCATCATGTTAAAAACAAATTCTAATGAAGGAGGTGTTCTATAACTATTTGGAAGTTGTTTTGGAGGAATCTATATATTAGGGAGATTGAATGAACAATATTTACATATTTTATAAAAAATACATGAAGAAATATGTACACTAGGGGGTACAAAAAGAAAAATATTTGTTGGATAAAAAATTAGGTGATTTTTATGTTCTTAATAAAAAATGAGAAGACATGAAGATACTTTGTGTACAATTAGGGAAAATATAAAATTTATAGATGATACATAATTTGGAAATGTACTTCCCTTCAAAAGGGTATGTGGTGAGGGATTAACAGTAATAAAAATACTCTAGATTAGTAAAATAACACTTCATAATAGTCATTATTTTAATTACCATGATTCTTTGGGAATCTAGACTCACAAATTGAAAAAAATATTGACTATGGAAGAGTTCTATTTTATATTATAAAAGTAAAACTATAATTTGTAATAGTATTTAGAGAGTATAGAAATGTCGAATGAGAATTCAGAATAATACATTGGTACTTTATAAGAGTATTAATATTTTTTATGGCTAAATTACTCATTGAATTTTGTTTTTTTAAAACATGAACACTATCATAGTCAAAATAATGAATTATGAATCGAAAGAGATTAAAATTAGACAATGATTAATCTATCATTATATTATTAAATATAAAAATTTTGTTTCTATTAATGATGATATCTATGAAGTATTATCATAGTATGTTTTAAGTGTATGAGTGGATTTCCTCACTGTAACCTATAGTGCCACATCACATCTCGATATAGAATGATATCCTGACTAAATTAAATTACTTTAATCATATTAATTTTATTCAGAATAAAACTACTATATTATTTTAGCACATGAAATATAAAATTATCTTAAATATTTTTTGTATTCAAAATCATAACTATTAATTAAAATTAGTTTAAAGATGATAATAAAATAATAAATCTATTGAAAAATTTAAAGAGAAGAGATTGATAATTGAAATATTTATATAGTTCTCAAAATTTCATTTTTCAAACTAATATTAATTATATTATTATATCAATATATATATAAATATTTTCATAAAATAAGGCGAAATATATGTTGGAGAATATAGTGTGAGAATTTATTTACTAAGAATCAGATATATAGAAGATTATTAGAGAGATAACAGATTAATGTCAGAAGAAATTCACAAAAAAGGATGACTATTATGCCTATGTATTATATGTTTTTGAGGATACTCGGATCATTAATTATCGAAGTGAGTGATTTAAATTGGAATATTTTATCATTAATACCAGTTCTCAATGTTCTTAATGATATTTTAAATAAGAAGACCGGATGATATAATGTGTTTTTTGAGGGAGATCAATATAATATATTGCTAATTTAACTCCGAGAACAATAATATATTTCTTATTTAAGATCATACATTTATAGTCGGTAGTGAGAAGTTCTGATCTCAAGTGGGATTCATATAGAATAAACATAGTGGGAAATAATGATTAGTGGACCGTTATGATCATTAAATTAACCATTTATGTATATTGTGTAGAATTTATTATTGGGGGACTAAATTGACACATAAAGGGGTTAGATTTTATTAAAAAACATTTAGTAATATATTTTTTGTTCTTCTCTATATTTTTTTGGTAAATATGGTTTTTTAGTTAAATTATTATCATTAGGATCCAAACAATAACCATTTCATGAAGTGGAATTATACTATTCATCTAAAGTGATTACCTTTAATGTACCATTATACTTTTTTGGTACCTATCAAATCATATCATGTATAATTTTTCTTTGATATTCACTAAAAAAACAGGGCCTATAAATTACACATCAAATTTATTAGGGAAATATTATATTTTCACGATGTCTATCTTATAGAATAAAATAAGATTATTTTTTCCGATGAGTAGTTTTTAAGAGAAATATTAATGATATTGTAGTGGAAGGTGATTTCTATGTGATAATACCAGTATGAGAACAGGGGATTGAATTATATTTAGAAGATTACCCTGAGGATGTTGAAATATAATTATTATTATTATATATAAAGAAGAAATGAAAAATGGATGAGGTAAATGAAGAAAATATCATTCGTGATTAGATATACCGAATGAAAAAACAATGGATGTAGACTCTACAAAAAACATCTCTATTTTCTCATGTTCAACATATGTGTTTAAAAATAGGTTTCAAATTTGAGATTTTGGAAAATGTGATGAATCAAGGAAATGTCCAAAATATGAAAATTCAATCATGGTAAGGTATACAATGGTTTAAGAATCAAACATGTTATTATAACCATGTGAGTGTTTAATAGAAAACTCATTAAAGAAGGAAATGTTCCTACCAAAAAACCATGACATATGTGAATGGGAAATTCTCAAATAAAATTGATTAATTTTGATGAAAAATTTCCCTTTTATCATAGTTGTAAACTATTTCTGACGGATATTGTATCCAGAATATGCATCATTATGGAGATAAACTTCTTGTGGCCTTGTGTTCCCATTTTCCAAAGGATTGAGACATCCCTCGATTTTTAGCGATGTTTCTTCATTAATCAAAACATGATGATGGGATGTCAGTTCCTCTTTCCATTGATTCCTTCAAGGTATTTTTCTCAAATTTCAGGTCCCCCTTATTTAGTTGAGTTGAGTTTCATGATTCACATTCATTATTATATATATTTTTGGATGTGGGTTAATTACACTGCCTCCCTTGGGATATTACAGGAGGACTTTATCGGGGATCCACTTTTTGTCATATTTGTTGGAAACAATAGGCATGTATGGGCATCTCTGTATGTGTGGACATTGGTTGAATGAATTATTCCACATATTAGGGCATATCAAGGCCGTAGAACCTGAGGCATAACAAATCAATACTGGGGTATCTTATTCCAAAGGCAGTTCTCTCAGGTTTTCCCCATATTTCGTGCTTAACATGGGGTAGGCGGTGAGTTTTATATCCAATAGTGATAGATCAGGCAGATCAGAAAAATTATGAATGTTAATCATAGAGGAAAACCACTATGAGGGATCACATGGAATTTTTACTAGATGGGTGGGTCAGAACTCCCAATGAGGAAAGACTCATGGAGTGGTGTTTCCCACAGACCGAATATTTCACACCATTAAGGATGATCTAGATACCACTAGTGGTAGATCAGAGAGGAGGGACCCCATGGAGGGGGCACCAATGATTACCATTAAATGATATTGGACCATAGGGTGGCTTTTTGTGTACACTATATAGAATACATGGATCAAAAACCACATAGTCTAGAAGGGTTATTTTGGGTTACAAATGGATAGCTAGCATGGTGCCAAAGAAAAAAGAGATGATGTATGTAACCTCACTATGATAGGGATATGGTATTATAGTTAATGGTTGGGTCTTATGTATAGGTAGCTATTTGTATGAATGGCATGGTCCCAATGGGAGGTGGTGGCTTGGGTAGGAATCATGATGCATGATAGATGATTTAATGAAGTGGATGAGATGGTGGTGGTGGAACTTATGTGGAGATGGTATTGATGTTCAACGTGAACTTAATAAGTACATCCTATGAATCCCCATGGTTGGGAATTAAATTGCATGTAGTTCTAGGGTCGATGAGGCACCTAATGAGGTGGCCCGTGAGAGTGGATCACAAGGATGGGGACCAAAAATAAATAAATAGTCTAGGATTGGGTATTATCTTTCCAAAACAGAAAGGCACAATAGAGAGACTGGGATGTGACATGGGTTATGGTATTGAACATAATGGAAGCTTCCAACATATCCATGTGGAATAGAATCAATGTCTATATAGTTCAAGATGGGGTATATAACTGTGTTGTACACAAAGTACAGTGACCCAGAAACATGATAGGGCTTACACATAGTTAGTTTTCCATCATAATATGTACAATCTTGGTTGGAGTATTATAGTAATGTGTGTTCATTATGCATGGTTAGTAGCCCATGAAAAATGGGACATGTTGTTTTGGTGTACATAATGGAAGAAAACACTATGAGTGACGGGGCTTACACATGATTAGCAGACCCAATGGATAGATCAAATCACCTTATGGTGGTGGATCCAAGAGATGTTTCCCAAAAAGTGAATATGTCACATCATGAGGGTACATCCCAATGAGTGAGAACTATAGATTACCATTGGTTGGTTTCAATATTATAGGGGAAACCTACGTAACCCTTGTAGAAGAATGGGATCAAGACCCATGTATTTCTAAAGGAGCAAGGGGCATGCAATATAACATCATGTGGGATGAATGTGAACATACGTGAAGAGGTCAGGATAGATGGATGATGTTATTGACCCTTAGGTAGGATTACTATGTACCCTAATTAATATTGGGATAAAAATCAACATATCTCCAAAAAAGAAACATGAATGGGGATTACATATCATTAGCATCCAATAGTAATGCTATGGAATGTGCATCGATAGCATCCCATAGAATGGAGGTGGATGAGTGTCAAGATCCTACCAGGATGTGGTGGCATGGGTAGGATTAGGGAGGACGATGAATGATAATGTATGGATCATGACACTATAAATAGGTGTATTTGGGGGGTGTCCCATAATTTGAATATTTTTTATCATTCAGGTACATCCCTAGGAGGCATCACCAGAGTTTACCAATATTCTGGCCAATACACACTACTAGAGCAAAAATATGTTGGTGTGTCCTTTAAATGGAAGATTTCACACCACAAAGGTTGATCTAGACACTACCGGTGGTTGATAACAGAGGGTGAACCCCTAATAGAGAGCACTAATATTTACCATTCATTGTGATTAAACCTCAAGGATTTGTCCTACATATCCTTTATAGATGTAATGGATCAAAACATATGTAGTCCATAAAGGATTGTTCCTTATATATAAAATAGACCCATGTTCCATAATGGATCATGAAAGGTGAATGAGGATTAGGAATGGATGCTTCCTGGGTTCTGTTAAGCACATGAAATGATGGATATGGCTAATGTGATGATTCAAGTCAGGTGCCGCTAAGGAACGAAAATGATGGATGGTTTATATGCATGGAAGAAACCCAAGTTCTGCTATGGAGAAAAAATGGTGGATGGGTCTTACACGTGAATGTGCCTATATATCACTATAGAGAGACCTTTATGAATGTGACTTATGTGCGGATGCATTATAGGTGCCTTTATAAAGTGGAAATAGGGGGTGGGGCTTAAACTTGGATGTTTATGAGGTGATGAAAAGGAGCATCAATGGTGAAAGTGGCTTATTCAAGAAGATTCCAGGGTGCCATAATGTAGCATCAATGGTGAATTGGGAATTTAGGTGAATGATTCCCTTGGTATCCACCTCATTCTAGGTCATAATCGAATCTAATTCTCATTGAAAGGGTTAAATATTCAACATAACATCATTGTAATGGATGTTGTGTGAGGGGATAATGCAATAAGCCTCCATTTTTGTCATCCTTATTTCAGGACAAGAGGGAATCTCAACAGGATTATTGGTCATGGGATATTGGTTTTGGGATTCCATATAAAGAGGATGAACATAGTGTTTGTTTTCTATTAATTTCATGATGAGGATAATTATTCATGGTGAACAACTCATCCAATTCTTATATGGTAGGGTATAAAACAGTTTAATGTCACGTAGTGAGGACTGTTGTCATCAAATTATAGACGCATATGGAATCTCTTGTTCAGAACATGAGTAATGGTATGTTTGTCATATAGGGATTGATACAATTAAAATTTCAGTGGTGGGGACTATTAGGAATGATGTTCCTAGAAATGGCTGGTTGAGGACTTATGAAATAACATACCTATCATGGTTGATGTGGAATATGAAATAGGTGATAAGGTTTGAGGGGATTCATGAGGAATGGTTAAACTGAAGGTACTTGGTGAATTGTATATGATATTCTCCACTCAATACATGGGAAAAGGGAACTAGATGAATTTTTCAACTGATGGTGTTTTAAAGAGCGTGGGGGAGTTTCTCAAATCAGAGTTTTCATGGCATGGTAGTCGGCAATGCATAAGGGCTTAAGGTAAAATTTTAGTGACCCTACTAGAAATGTTTTCAATGTGACTCTCCATTTTCCAAGGAGAACATTGAAGGTGGAATAAAGAACGATGCAAGTCCAATGTTATGTGAAATGGGAGATCTTACATGCACCTCACTTATGATGAAAAGTGGTTGGGGAAGAATCAAATGAATTTATGCTTGTGTGCAGGAAGACCCATATGGGAAATTTCATAAAAGATCTCTAAATTAAGGGTTCCATTCATTCGCATATGTATGGAAGAGGAGATCTTATGAATATTAGATTGGATTTTGACCTACAGAGTCTAACCATGAGGGGAGATAGTACCCTTCTATTTATATGAAAAAAACTCACCATTGTAAAGCACGGTCTTCCTTTCGGAAGAGGTCGTTTGAAATAGTATTGGTCATGTAAGAGTCTTGTATGCATATTACAATGTAGTGTGCACATCTCAAAACATGTGAACAACTGGAATATAAATATTTTTGGGTCTATGGGGTGAAAGATTACCCATTTATGTCACATTGGGTGAAAAAAGTGTTAGCACGACAGGATGTCGAAAATATTTTTTTACTATTCATAAAATTCCATTATTATGCACAAAACGTCTTTTATGGTATAGAATCCATAAATTAAGTAAAATCATCATGGATATCCATGTTAAGTAGTCTGACATAGAACATCCATAACTTCTAATTTGTACCTTCATTCTAGATCCATGACTAGCAAAATTGATGCCCACAAAACAATCTACACTCCAAGATCATGTTTTGAAAACATCATTTTCATTGAATGAATTCGTTTTTTTGTGATAAAAAATTCTCACCTAACAATGGGGTACTATGAGGAAGAGTAAGGTGAGGTATATGACATTATGGGGAAAAATCAATGAAAAACTCCTACTATTGGCTCCAATGTACATCAATCCCATTGATGGGATAATCCACTAAATCTATAAGCCCGTGTGAGTTTTGATCAGTTTGGGAAACATCATGAAATAAAAGATCATTCAATTGTAAAAGAGTGATAAAAAGTGGAATATGGGTTGGAATCAGACTAATACATCAATACCCTTGAGTGTGTCTGTAATGATAGGGGTCACACCTAGAGAATAGGCCCTCTGGATAGCCAACTTGCTTCTCCCAAGGTGTGCTAGTGCCCAATTGGGGTAACTCCAAGGGAATTTAAATCAATATGAACAATGGGGGATTGGAATATTGAATCAAGTTACCCATAATTTGGAACAAAATGGGAGAATCAAGATGACTGAGGATACATATTGACTGTATTTGAAACAAATCTCCCATATAACGTTATCTAGAAATTGGGACAAAAAATGAGGGCCAAATGTTGAACCTATTCTAAAAATGGGTCCAAACACAATGTGTCATTTTATTCCCATTAGAAAATTGGTCCAAGACAGTAGGTGAACAATAAATCCAATAATCCATAATATTATAGGGTTCCTTCTTATGTGAATGATTATGAGGATCCAAATAGGGAAAGAAATGCATGTAATTGAGTGATGTGATGTCCGAATGGATTCAAAAACACTTGAAATTACACCACCATATCGAATGATAATTGGGTGAGTGCATCTGTTTGAAAATGGAACATACCTATTTTCAGACATGATGTCTCTTGAAAAAAATAAAGAATGTCTTGAAGTTTTACGTCTTTTAAAGCAAGACGTTTAGCATGTAGTTTATCTTCACATGGGATGGACAATATGTTGAATATCATACTGTCATATGACATAAACATGGAAAAATATTTATGGTCATACTTCCTTGACACTTCTAAACAATTTAATTCAATGTTACACATACCAGGGGCTCCTAGTTTAAGGTCATAGTGATTGGACCGTTGGTGTAGGAAAATGGATGTAGAGATTAATAAACCTATAGTTGGACCTGAAGAAATTTGTTTTGACTATCCCTGCATATCACATAAGGATGAGAATTAATCCACACGTAGTTCATGAAGAGACATGTAGTTAAAGTCATACACGATGAATGTTGTGTTACAGTTTATTATCATCTGTCTAGTACATGAACACCAAAAGGAGAAATTTTGGGTGCCTTACATATACCGATGTGAATTTGGATAGAAGAATTATAATGAAATCACTTGTTCTAAAAGGGTAACTTGATCCAAAATGGCCTAAATGGGGGGTTTTAAAATCTTCTGTCTAGATCTAAGGATGAAATATCTAGATATCACTATATACCCCGTAAGTGTAAGAATAATTCCAAACATATTTTTCCAGGAATATTGTGATTAGAGACCAATAATGCTAGGGTTAAATCCTATATGATAGTAAGGAATATGAAACATTTCATAATTTTGATAGAGATTCATGAACATGTTCATGGTATGGTAGCAGTTTATCATCAAACATTGAGGAAGAGAAAGGGGAAATTATATGGAAGAACCTAATGACCCAGGAATCACTACGTATCATATTAGGGATGGAATAATTACACACATAGTTATTGAAAAAATGGAACAGTGGACTACTAGTACCAAAGGTTATTCCATATCTAGGGAGAACACTATTGTACCGTGCTTTTTCTCATTGTGTAGATTGGAAGATGGTGTCATTTTTTAAGGTTTTATGATAGTAATGTCATGTTCATTTTAATGTTTTATGGTAATAATAATTCATTTTAAATTTATGAGGGATGAGGAATTGTACTTTAATCTAATTTTTTGGATTGAATGAGATATTATTTTAAGGTTATAAACATCGAACAATGAGGTATCTCATCCTTCAAATGTTGGTATAACCCCACCAAATCCCCAAATCCCATGTGATCCATCCATGGTGTTGGAAAAATGGATGACTATCTTGATTCTTCCATTAAATGATATAAAACAAAAAAGTAAAGGATGTTCCAGGTGAGAGAATCAACCATACCCTAATACCTTTTCAACATGAAAGAATTCATGATTGGACAACACCATGGGTGTTAGAAATATACAATAACATGAAAGGGATGTAAAATGTAAATCACATCCCCTAATAATCGGTGTGAAATGGTTGTGGAATAATGATGGATGATAACTTTTGATTGTAATAAATAACATTGCATCCATGACATGTATGCTTAGATAGGAACAAACAACTGAGGGTTGGACATTTACCATATTTGAAATTCTGGTAATAACTATCTCATGATTACATCTAGGATACTCCAGGATGTTGGCCTAGAAATGTAGGATATCCTTAAGGCTGAGAATCCATATCATTTAGTGGTCCTTATGGGTGTGAATGATAGTGATGAACCAAAGAAGGGGACTCAAAAATAAAGGGGGAATCTGGTAAAATTTCCATATGGAATCCAATGCTTTGGGTCATGCAGCACTGAACATTCATGAATTACAGTGTAGAACATATGTATGTATAATTAGAAAATTCATCAAGGATTAGTTTCATGAGTATTGTAGCTATTAATTTAGTTGTTGTGTATATTTGACATGTAACTCTCATTTTAATGTCATAGTGTGTGGACCATATTTTCCTAGTCGAATATCATGCACATGGGACATTCTGGTGTATTTTAACATAATGTTTTGAAGATAATGAATTCAAATGGTTTTTTATCATTTAGTTGGGGAATAGGAGAAATGTGTGGTATAGTAATAAACTCGACATGACTGAAGATTAATAAATCTCATACCACTCTATTTATTATCAATGGGAATCATAGGTTTAGAGGGTTGAAAAAGGGAAAATGGGTGATTCTGAAGCTAGGCCCGGGAAGAAGTTGTATTTGCATCACTACATATCTTATGGGTGGGAATCAAGCAACAAGTAGACCCTAAATGAAGGTATTTAAAGTGGATAACACTAAAGGGAATGGGTGATATCCTATAAAACAAGGACAATTGACGTTGTTATGCATTTTAATGTCATGCGATTATGGACACTAAAGTTATTAGTTTACGTTCATAGAGTCAGAAAATGAAATGGAGCTCCCAAAAGAAGAAACATGAAACACAATGTCAGAAATTTTTATATTGTGAGTGAGGATAGAAAAAATCTGCCCCACATCACAAATTTGAAGTATATCACATGAATATATTAAAGTCACGATTCCTACACTATGAGTCCTTAAATCCTAGTATACAATCATATAGTTGGGACCATTTGGTGTGTGAATCTTCCATGAAATTATAAAAATTATCAAGGACCTATATTCCCATATGAGCCCTTATGGGTGTGGGAATCAATGGGTGTAAAATATCTTCACTACACAGAGAAGTACAGAATAGGAGATATAAAACATAGAGTCAACGGCAACCCCACAACACTGGTCGACCAACTCTATGTGTAAAAATTCATGGAGGTATGGAACCGAGATTTTTGAATTTCAATCTGAACATAATGATTTCAAAATGAATCGGAATTATGAGACTAATACTGGGGATGCATTGTGGTTTGTAATAATGATGGAGGATAACATATGATCTTATTCGAAACACAACTTATATATCATGTAACCCGTGATGGGAACAAAACAATATGGATTGGTAGCTGACCATAATAGAAATGTGGGAAGAACCCGTCTTACGACGATATTTGGTATTCTCTAAGACATTGGCCGAAGAAGGTAGGAAATCCATAAGGCTGAGAACCCATATCTTTTAGAGGTTATTTTGGATAAGGAATAATATGGAGACACAAACAAATGGAATAATAATAATGGTGGTGGAATGAGGGAATTTTCTAAATGAATCCATCACTCTATGTCTCATACCAAGGCTTATCTGAGCACACTAATGAGGAAAATCAGAATGAGGGGTCTTCTTAGGGGTAGGTAACATCAGAGGATGAGTTGAGAAAAGGGGAATGATTAATATATATACAATTGAATTGAATTGAATGCAAAATTTTGGGAATTCATTTGTGTCTATCAATGGGAAGAATAAATCCACACATGGTTTTAGAAATGTCGTTCATTTTAATGTAATATGGTATAGACATATGCTGAGAATGATGTCTTAAAGATGACGTACACAACATGGTAGAATAAACCTGATGTGAATGAGGTTAGAATAAATCCACTAATCATTTCATGAACCTAGGAGGAGAATCAGGAAAAATAGCCATAAGTAAGAAATCATGGTTGAATACCATGAATTTTAACATCATTCTGGTAGGAAACATCGGTTTATCATCATGTAGGACATATGAGATATTAGAATAAGGTTGTAGAACTTAGACCTTAAGGTAAGTCCATTGAGGTAGAATAGGTGAGTGACCTGGGGCTGGATCCAAAGATGAATGTTCGGAGTGTTCCTACATATTCGGTGAGGCCAAGAATCAAGCCATGTATTGTTAGGAACATTTCGTGTTGTTTAATGTCACATGGTAAGGATTGAAAATTCAATGTATTTAATTGTGATATGTCTTGGAAATTGGTTGGAAATAATGTATTAAAGGTTATGTGCATAGCATGGTAAAATAGCATGATGTTAATGATGACAGAGGATGTCCAAACCAAACAATTCACACCAAGAAGAGAAATCACGTCAATTTTCAGGAAGATGTGTATTATGACTATGTTCTATATATTTTAATGTCTTTCAGGATTAACACAACAATTTATATTCATGTAGGATAAATATCATCTTAATTTAAAGTCATAACACTCAGACCATATGGAATGTCCTATGTTCCAAAAAGGATGAGGGAATTGATGATTGACACATAGAAGAAATTCCATGGCATTCCTACATATCTTGTGTGGGAAGGAATCAATACATCTGTTGTTATGAAAATGTTGTATAGTTTAGTGTCATGCAGCAAGGACATGAGTGAGGATGGGAGTGTTCTCTTAAATGGGGTCATGATCCAACTATTTCAAACACGATGTGAATGAGGATAGAAGAACTACACACAATACCATGTGAATTCTGGAAGAGAAAATGGGCCAAGAGGCCAAAAAGAGATGGAATTATGTGTGGTACATGGGGATGAACCCAAAGAAAAAATGTATGGTCATTCCAACAAATCCTTTGAGGGAATAAATCAAGCTATGTTCTGTTCTTTATGTGATGTGAATTTTAATTTCATGAGATAAGGATATAGGTGAGGATACCTCAAAGGAAGAATGTGTATGGTGTTCTAGAAAATATTGATCTGAATTAGGACAAAATAATCCAACACCACACCACGTATTTCTGAGGGTGGAACTGTGTAAAAGGATTAATGTACTCTCGATTTAAGATGATAGGGAAATTCACAGATTATCAATGTGAGAATAGGATTAAATGATATATTAACATCATATAATATTGGGCATTTTATAATATTGCATTACATTCATGGGTAGTTTAACGTCATCTTGGATGATGATGCTATGTAGTTTTATGTCTTGCATTCTAGACAAGTAGAATGGGGTAGGTCCCTCAGGGGGGAGTAGATAGTAATGATATCATAAACCAAATTTTAATTAGTATATATGAAGTCAATGAAACAACCTATAATCATGGGACACATAGGATGTTGGGCCAAAACAATGAAATGATTTTCGGTACCCAAGGTAGACCCCAAAGAAAAAATTTCATGGCATTCCTATCTATCCTATGAGGGTAGGAATGAATCTATACATATTTATTGAAATAAAAAGTATTTTATCATCATGTAGTAAGGATTTATGCAAGTAGGATTATTCTCAGGTAATCTATGTAGTGATATTAATGTAAACCCATGGTTAATGAGAAAAATAGAGTCCAGAACACACTAGGTATATTTGGTGGTGACCTTGGAAAATATGTGATGCCTTCTTAGATGAATACACTAAGGAATTATGAATTTTATCATCATGTTACTAGCAATAAATAATAGTTTAACATCTTTTTGGATGATGATGCTAGTTAGTTTTATATCATTAATACCGGTTGATGTTGTAAAGTTTAACTTCATACATTATGAAGATGAGTAGTTTAACATCACCCAGGACGAATATGAGTAGTTTATCAACATGAAGGATGAAGATTATGTGTTTTACATCATGTAGGAAAATTATTTGTATTTTAACGTCATGTAGGATGATGTAATGGAGATTAACATCATTCAAGATAATGATGAATAGTTTATCTTCGTGCAGATGATGATGGGTTGTTATTTATAATGAATGATGATTATCTGTACATTAATGTCATGCAAGCTTAATATGATCTATTTAACATCATGCATGATGAAGATGAACATTTTACAATCGTTCAAGATGATGATGTGTATTTTATCCTCATGAAGGATGAAGATGAACCATTTCACATCATGCAGTATGAAAATGAGCATTTTAACCTCATTTAAGACGATGTTGTGCATTTTTATATCATGCGGGATGAATATGGGAAGTTTTACATCATTCAAGAAAATGGATGCTATGAAGATCAATAGAATAAATACAAAAAAATACTAATCCCACACTATCCATGATCATTATGGGAAACAAGTATTAATGATGGTATTTTTCTAACTCACTAATGAAAAAATCCAAGGAAAGTTAACGATGGTTGAGTAATGTCAGAATGATACTAAGAATCCTTTTCAATTAACTGATATCAATGGAGATCTAACACTAAGAGTGATGGAGCTCCACATAAATATAAGGAGGTGGAATTTCTGAATCACAACACCTAAGACATGGATCATAATGATGGTGGCCTGATGATGGAGGTTGGATTTCAACCCTGTTCAAAACATAGTATCTACACCATGTTAGCCAAAAATGGTTACAACAAATGAGGGTTACCCACAAAACATGTTCGGAAACATGGGTCCAAACCCAATGTTTCATCCAATGATTTCCATGGTACTAGCCTAAAATATTAAATGTGCCAAAGTGGCATGAGACCATTATGTTAGGGGGTGCCTTCAGACATAGAATATTATGGGTATCCAAACAAAGAGGAAATGTGAATTATGGACGCAGATTTATGGAATGTTCACATGGAGTCTACCATTTTAGGATTTATGCCACAATTCATTTGATTATATCAATAAGACATGCCATTTTATGGGGTTTTACCACTTCTCAAAGATGAGGGTGTTATGTATGTAATATTCTAGTTTATTTTCATATAGTGGACCTGTAACTATTAGTTTAGGGTCATAGTGTTTGGACCATTGAGAAGAGAATCAGTTCAATGGAATGTAGACATGGTGTGAAAGAAGCAAATTCTGGAATGAATGGTGTATATGGAGGTCATCCACCATACAAAACATTCGGATGAAAGCACACACATAGTTCAATGTTATGATTCTTAGACTAACGATCTGTAGTTTAATGTTATATAGCTCAGTCTTTAGTAACATAGATTATTGTAATGTTTTAGTTACGAGAGGGGTCTTTCTTTTATAGGTTATGTAAGAAGGACCATAAATGATATGTAATTTAACATCTTTGAGGTTGGAAATGATAGTATACATTCACGTGGGATGGGGTATCATTTTTTAATATCATGTTTCTTGGACAAGATAGATCTTGGTTTAAGGTCATAGATCTCAGTCCCTAAAATAGGTGAATGTTTAGCTTATCATAATTCATGATAAATCTGATTCTTAGTTTTAATGTCCTATAATTTCGACCATTATCTTTTAGTTTAAGGTCATAGTGTCTACACCATTTAGGTGGGTCTCTTATAAGAACATTCATAATGTGGATTAGTGAAAACATTACATGACTGGGTCCTAGGAGGCCCAATTCCACACACCAAATCCCTAATAGAACACTCGTATAGTTAAAATTCATGATGCTTGGATGTGAAATCCTAGTTTAATTTCATCTTTTGAGAACATGTGATATACATTTTATAGTCATGTTATGAGGATTAAATATGATTATTAGTTAAATTTCATAGAATTTAGACCATATTGTCATTTATTTTAATGTCATGTGACAAAAAAAGATGGTTTATTTATAGATTAATATCATACAACTAGGATGTTAAAGATGTTTATTGTCATGTAAGATGAGAAAATAGTTTAACATCATGTAAAAAATGGGTTTTATATCACTAACCCATGTTAGTACACATCCAACCGAATCTATAAATCCAACATGAGTCATGCTTGGTGTGGGAAAAAAGGAAAAGTGATGGGATTTTTCTTACACAGAGAAAAACATAAATGGTCACATAGTGGTTGGGCTGAGACTTTCACAAAAACAACGCCCCTCTTACTGAACATGAAAATATGCATGAAAGGGTGAAACCAATGGAGTTGGAGTTCCACCCAAAAATTAGGTGGTTAAAATATGGGGATCAATACACCTGATATCTAGATCACAATGATTATTGTGTAATGATTTCTGGATAACTTCTAACCAAGTTGGAAATATATCATCCATATTATGTTAGAAAAATGTCGTTCAACCCCTATGTATATTCAAAATGTGTGACCTATCTCCAAATATCATCAATCATCTTCTGTGGAGTTGTCCCAAGACTGTAGTCAAGACATGAGTCTAGGAATCCATAATGTTTGGGGGTCTACTCAGATGTGAAGATGATGGGGTTGTAAAAAAAGGGATGTTTTGAATCATGGAAATGGATTGGGAGTGCATCCATTTGGATTCCAACACATAAGATTCTATGCCACAATTAGTTTTATCACATCAATAGTGTGTATCATATGGTTGGATTCGAACCACTTCTCGTGCATGAGGGTCCAATGGTTGTTCATGAATGTGGCACAGTAGAGGAATGGTGCTGAATGTAGATTGATACCTCATTTGGGAGTTCATTGAATTACGTATTTTTATATCATGGAATGAAGATATGAATCCTTATCCGGATAACTGTATGAGGAATAATATGATCAACAAAAAACGAGGATACAATTTAATTTCACGCCTGGAGGATGATATAAACATAGTTTAACATCATATTGTAAGGATGATGCATCGTATAGTACAATTCTAGGTTATTAGGATAAAAATTTGTTGTCATTTTAGGTCGAATAACATTGCATGTGGTATCATTGTTTTTAGGTCTAATATATTTTACCAAAATGTCACACTTTTTATTGTTGTGTGACAGAAATTATGGTTGTCATTTAGTTTAACATCATGTAACTAGGACACAAATTGTTACAAAGATAAACATCATGCAACTACGATGTGTTACCACAATGATTGTGTTTTTATAGGTGTGGTCATTTCTACCCCATTATGATGGTCTTGGATCCTTGAGGATGATGGAGGAATCCATAGGATGGTATTATGCCCAAAATTCTCCCAGTGTATGAATGTACGTTCTCCATATGAGAGTTGGGTACCTCACAGTGAACATTCCACACTATGGTGTTGATGTCGTTGGGAAGACCTTTTGATTGATTAAATTATGAATATTTGTTGACATGGAGTGTCTCAAGGGTGGTATAGATGATATAATTCCCTCATTAAAGAGGTATTATAGATTATGTAATGTGTTAGATCATTGATTGTCATTATGACATGGTGATGGTTCCTATGAGGCATGGAAGCCTAGATTGTCGGTATGATTGTGGAGAGGGATCCAGCAAGGTTTAGCAGCCAAAAGAATTTGTATGATAGGGTGATGGAGTCCAAAAGTCCTGGAATCATGATGTGTTGGTATGGCATGGTGATAGATCCCTAAATCCATGGATGCATGGAATATTGGAATTATGGGTACATTGGAGCTCAGAATGCATGGAAGCCAGGAACGTCCGCACGATCAGAGAGATGGATCCCAAAAGACGTGGAAGCCTAGAGAATCTATAGGATTGGTTTGAGGGATCATGGATGACATGGAAGGCTATAGAATTAGAAATATGTGGTTTTTGGATCCTGGGAGGTGTGGAAGGTGGGATCATTGGTACAATGGTGCAATAAGGCCTTGAATGTGTGGAATAAAAGAGCATTGGTATAATGGGGTGATGGAGTCTAGATGGTGTGCAATTTCTGATTGTAATTATAATTGGGTGATAGATCTTGGAAGGTGTGGAAGGATTTAAGGTTTGTACAATGGGGGAGATGGAGCACATAATGCCTGTAAGTATGGATAATCGATATTACGAGGTTGATGGAGTGTAGAAGGCATGGATTCCTCATGCATCGGTAAAACATGGTGATGGAGACGGAAGGCATATAATCCTTGAGTAGTGGTACGATGGAGAGATGGTTACCAAAATGCTAGGAAACCTATAACATCAGTATGATGCGGTGATAGAGCCTGAAATGTTGGTATGATGTGATAGATGGAGCTTAAAAGGAATGTAATCATATAGCATTGGTATGACTGGGTGTGAGGGATCTTGAAAGATGAGGAAGAATTAGTGAAATATTTTAATATAGAGTGACTAGAGCAAGGATATGATCAACATGTTCCCAATGATGTTTCTTTAGTGGAAGGATATTTTAGCATGGGGAAGGACCTATGTAAAGGCTTATGGTAGTGTGATGGGGATTACGTTCATGTCGTACGATAATGGAAATGGGGGGGGCATCTTGAAAATTGATAATAGTAAGGGGATGACCTCTACAGTGGATGATGATGTCAATGGGGCCGACCTCTATCTCGGTGGATTAGAGTGTGGGGAGGAGAATTTTTTATGATGATTGCATTGTGGGGAAGACCTCTAAATTGGAATCCTATGTTGTTTTTGATGTCACTTTTATTTTATGGGGGTGTTTTCCTCTATAATGGATGATGAAGATTGCGCACTTAGTGAGGAGTTGATAATTTAAGAGGAGGATTACCATGCATGGTCCATGTGGATAGATTATTTAGTGATAAACCGATGGAGTCAAGGGGAGGATCCCCATGTATTTCAAATGAGGGTAGCAGAGTCAAAGAGGAGCCGATGGAGGCAGGGGGATGATGCCCCCTACACATACCATGAGGGTGGAAATGTCGGAGAGGTTCCGATGGAATGGGGGGGGGGGGGTAGTTCCTCTTACGCATCCCATGAGGGTTTTGAAGTCTATGAGGAGCCTTTCTAGTTGAGTGGATGATGCCCCATGTGTGGACCATGAGGGAGGAAAAGTTGGTGAGGATATAATAGTGTTGGGGGAATGGTTCCCCCTATGCATTCCATGAGGGAGGTGGAGACGAATAAGATTCAATGGAGTTGGGGGGTGGCGTGGTGCCCCTGATGTGTCCCATGATAGTGAAAGAGCTGGTGATGAGCCGATGGAGTTGGGGGGTGGTGCCCCTTGCAAGTTCTATGAGGGTGGCAGAGTTGGGGAGTTGTTGATGACCCCTTGTCTTCTGGAACCCATTGTAATTGATTCTCACACACATAATGGAGATGAGATTAACATGGTTGAAACATCAATTTGGTATTTCATCACAATTTCCATCATCAAATAGTCGATGGAGAAGAGACTCATGTTGGGTTCAACATTTATTTTTTTGCTTCTTTCCACAGCCGATGCACACATCATCATGGTTTCACGCTTCTTGTGGTCAAAATTTCCCACCATCCGAAGGCAAGAAACAACCATCACGTATTAAATGATATTTTCTCTTGGATGGAAATGGGATGATGGGATATTCATTCATCATTTCATCAATTACTCCAAGGAATTCATCACCATGTCCGAGTCACACTTATATATTTGAGATGTTGACCGTGAATCACTTTCCAAGGGCTATGTCATTGTGGCTACCAGTTATTCAGAATACATCAATCATAATGTTCCATGTGGTGTTGACAATGTAGAAACCTTCAGTTTGAGTAGGTGGTATCATGAGGGATTTTTAGGGATCTCTAGATGTTTGTAAATTGGTAAATTGTATTATTATACATAGTAGGGAATCTATAAGGTGCAACTCCCAAGTAATCCCACATCGATCCAAGGTTATAAAATGTTAGAGGCTAATCTCCAAGTGTTTCCAAATATTCCCATGTTTATCCTGGGGTATGATGTATGTTTATTGTCTAGTGGAGGTGGAATAGAATAATCAGAACACATAAAAAATTCTACCATATTGGCACATCCTGTGGAGGGATCTCCTGTAAGGGTTAACAAATGAGTGGATTATAATTCCCAGTTTGGAAAGACTCTAGGAGTGGTGTGTCCCACCAATGGAATATTTCCATCATGAAGTCAAATCTAAATATCATTGAGGGAGGACTAGATTGGTTTTACCCCTTGGTGGGGGCACTAATTTAACAATTGTCTATGATTGATAATAACGGAGGATCACTATTTAACATGTTTATAATATAGGGATCGTAACCCATTTTGATCAAAAGGGTTATTTTGGGATTACACATGGTTACCTACCAATGTTCCATAGAATGTAGCAATGTTGTTGGCGACCTTTATGTGATAGGGGAAAAGTGGTCAAATGGATGGATAAGGCATATGCATTGGTAGTTTTCTATAATAATGGCATGATTCCACTAGCATGTGGTGGCCTATTTAGGAATCATGATGGATGATAAATGAATTAATGAAGTGGATGATATGAATGGTTTGAATTTAATGTGGATATGATTGTGGTGTTCGTCTTGAACCTTAATAAAGCGTAATATGTTTCCCCCTTTCATTGAATCAATTTCCACAATGTTTGGTGGGTAGATGAGACATATAAAGAGGCAGTACATGATATTGGAGTGCATGGATGAGGATATGAATGAATTAGAACCTTTGTGTTAGGGAATGATATTCTTGAAACACAATGTCTCAATGGAGAGACCAGGACATGACATGGGTGATGTTATTGAACCAGAGGGAGGCTACCTACATATGCACATTGCAGTGAATCATTGTGTGTGTAGTTCAATATGGGGAATAGAATCGTGGTGTACACAATGGACAATGACCGAAATACATTCCCAAGATCACAAAAGTTTATCATCCCATCACAATAGAGAAACATCTTGATCGATGAGTATTGTGATGTTTAGGTCATATTAATGGTTAGAAGCCTTGAAAAAATAGGACATGTGGTTGGGGTGTATAGAAAGGTCAGCAATCAAATGCATTGTGGGGTATATTCCAAGTTAGAAACCCAAATGGATGGATCAAAACTCTCTGAGGAGGTGGATCCCAAAAATTGAAGATGTCAAAATAGGAGGGTAAATCCTTATGGGGGAGTACCAAAGACAACCATTGTTTGGGTTTATCCTCATAGATGAAACCTACATACCCCTTCAATATGAATGCGATAAAATCCAACATAGTTTAAAATGTGAAAGGGACCTACAGTTAAACATTATGCAGGATGAAAGTGAACCGACGTAAAGTGGTCGGGACATATTGATGTTGGGATTGAATGTTGTGGAGCCTTCCTACGTACCCTGTGGAAGACCGAGATCACTATTCCCATATTTTTTATAAGATTTGGGAATTGGGGTTACGCATGGTTAGTATCCCATAGTCTTGATGGGGCTTACGCATGGCTAGTGGCCCATAGAATGGAGGTGGATCAGTTTTAAGATCCAACCAGGATGTGGAATCCCAAGAAGAATTAGGGTGGAATATAAATGATAGGGGATGGATCAGGACACCATAGAGCGGTGGATATAGAGGAATGTGTCTCATAAAGTGATCATTTCACATCCTGAGGGTACATCCCTATGAGGGGGAACCAACACTTACCAATAGTCCTGTAATAGAACCCTACGAGAGAAGGCCTAGGGTGGTGTGTCCCAATAAGAGAAGATGTTGCACCATTAAAAATGAACAATACACAAATGGATGTGGATCAAGGAGGGTAAAACAAAAGGAGGGGGCACCAATGTTTACCATTGTTCTGGATTGAAAATCAAGGAGGCCACTAACATAAAATTTGTATAAGACACGGATAAAGTCCTACATATTTCAGTAAGGATTAGGGATACACATAGGAGAGGCCTAGGTGCCTCTATGGAGGTAAAAATGTGAATGATGAAAACATGTGGAAGCTACCCAGGTGATTCTACAGAGTTGCAATTATGGATGTGGCTTACGCGTGAAAGCTTTGTAGGTGAAACTGAAAAGAAAAAATGTTATATGGGGATTACACACAAATGTTTCTATGGTGAAACTAATTAGAAAAAATGTTGTATAGGGCCTACATGTGAAAATAGACCGGGTGCCACTTACGAGAAGAAATGATGGAGGGGGATTGCATGTGGAAGCGGTCTGGGTGACACTATAGATTTGAAAAGTTGGATGGGGTATATGCATGGATGTATCCTAGGTATCGTAAATGAGTGAAAATAGGGACTGGGTCTTATCCATGGATGCTTCAAGGGTTGTGTTATAGAGTAGAAACAGTAAATACGGATTATCTGTGAATACTTCTGGTGACATCCTTTTCATGTAAGGATATAAGGGAATCCCTTGTTCATTGTAATGGTTAAATATTTATTTTATATCCATGTGAATGTACGTGGTGTGCATGCCTAATGATATGAACTACATGTTCTATATTCCTCCTTTGAGGTAATGTTGGGATGTCAATATGATGGTTGGTCGATGGAAAATATTCTAGGGCATACAACTTCAGAATAATAAAATAGTTATTGATTAATATTCTTAGTGTGATGAATAATATTAGGATTGGTGCACAAGGAATCATGTTCCTAAATTATATCATATTATATCATTTCAATTATTGCAGTGTGGACTATTGGAATGTTTCGATGGATTCACAAATCAGATCTTGTTCGAAAAAATAGCTATCCTATGTTTTTTATAGAGGGTTTGCTATAGTTTTTAGTCATGTGGTGAGGAAAATTAAGTATAAGGTGCCATGAAATAGGTGGTGTGGGACTTAATGAAGATACGCCCTACCTATTTTGACCTATAATTGGTGGTAGTTGAAGAGGTTTGTCGAGTTTCATGAGGAACTATTAATCTGATGGTACTCGGGGAATTTTAGATGAGAATCCCAACACACAAACATGGTGAGGGACTATGTGGAATATGTCAACTAATGTAGATTCATGTAGTGTGAAAGAGTATGTCGAGTCCTATAATTTCTATCATGGATGTTAGATTCAAATAAGGAATCCATGTAAAATGAATGTGACCTAGAACATGAAATATTGTGGAGCGACTATCCATCTTTCATGTGGTAATTTATTGTTGTGAATGGACCAGTCGGGAGGGCTATGACCATAGCTCAGAAGTAATCCTAGGTGGTGTTATGAGGGTGTATCATTCCTAGATTGGAGAAGAAAAAGAAGGCCTAAACCCTATTGCTTGTATGGTTGGCTACACGTAGGAAGGGTGGCGCTAAATATTTGGAGTCCTGGCACTCTTTTATGGAAGATTGGGTATCCAAGCAATGTGGTATGCAATATTTGGTACTTTTACACAGTTTCATGCATGATTGTGCTTCAGCTAAAGACCAAGGTTGCGGGAAATAGTACATCTTTTGTGCACCTTACATAGGTTTAAAATAGGTCAGTAAAAGATCAAACCACTATGGGCCCCTATGATGGTAGGAACCTACATGACCTATCCTGAAATATCTCTTAAAGGAGGGTTCCATTCTTCCACACATGCATGGGAGATGCGGTCAGAAATGCATCAATGTGGCAGCTGACCTACAAAGGCTTACATTGTGGGAAGGGGGTACCCTTCTATTTATTCGAAAAAATCACAGTAGTGGCGAGCAACATGATCTATTCGTAAGAGGTTGTTTGATGTCATATTAGGCGCAGAAGATTCGTACAAGTAGATTCCAATCCTGCGTGCACATTCCAAGACATCTGCACACCTGATGTAGTCATTGTTTTTGGTGGGTGGGGTAGAAGATGGCCCTTTGACATCACATTGGGTATGTAATGTGGTTCCACACAAGATATAATTAATTCTGGAAAAACCTCCATTCATTCATGAAAATCCATAAATTTCCCAAAATCACCCAAGTTGGATATTTTTAGTAGTATAACATCGAACAACTATAAATTATGAACTATGACTCAACTCAGGATCCTTGATTAGTCAAATCAAATCCTTCTAAACAATATACTATCCAAGATAATGTTTTGCATCATTTAGTGAGTTATATGAAGGAGTATTCTAGTGACAACAGAATGTATTCAACTATTGCGATAAATATTTGTCTAAAAATATTAAATGTGTAATTTTTTTTTAAAAATCAGTATTTATTAATATATTACATGAGGATGAAGTGTAAATTGAAAAATGAAAACTTTTTACTCTATATGAAGATGAAATAAAAATATTCATTATGAAGTTGGACTTTCAAAATTTTAAGAAAGAACTCATATATTATTACTCAATTGTTAATATATATCTATCAATTAATTTATTTTAGTGAGGTTTAGTTCATAAAAATCTTATCATCGTGAAAGGGAATGATAAAAATATTTTTTATCTCATTTATTTGGGAGAAATAATTATTTTAAGATCAAAACAAACATAAGGCATGTTGTTTATAGAACAATGGAGTAACAAGTTCAATATATTCATGATTGGAGAGTTTATTTTTCTCCTTGGATTACATGTGACAAATGAAAATCATTCCATGTTTATTTCTCATTCAGAATATAAGGACTCAAAAGGATTCATCTATGTTTTTTCCTCATTGCTATTGTTATGAAGAGTCTTGGTAAGGAATATATGGATATACCAAAAACAAAAAAAAATCAAGGAATTTTTCCCAGAACATCTCATCCATCACACGTATGGTATATTCAAACTACCAATAAATGGATGGATTTTAAGATGTTCTTGAGTAATCATATGTATCATGCTATTTTATAGACCTTTATATAATTTTCATGTAAAACGGAAATCCTGATTAGAAATGATGCTCCTAGGAAACAAATGGATATTTATTATTCCTAATCAATATATTGATCCCATCGTGTCAATATAATTAATTTCTAGGACCAGTAGAAAATTTGTGATATTTATCAACCAATACAAAATAATAAATACAATATCATGTAAATTACATATCCTAGACACTTCAATATAAAATACCATGGTAAAACCATTCCACATCTACTTGGGAATGGGTAATTATTGAAGAAGACTTATGAGCTATTGATCATTTAACATCACCTGTTGATAGGTGAACCATCTCAAAATGAACCTCATTGTGTCCATTTTCATCTCAATCTATTTATACTACCCCTATATGTTAGGATCTATCATAGTAGTTTCCACATGAAAAACTCCTATCGAGGCTTGTGAAACCCTTTTTAACACGTTAGGAAATATTTTTTGGAAGAAAATAATACCTAAAATATAAATAGAAACATCATCATCATGGGAGAAAGTAGTTGGTGACACCAAACATTATTGTTTCCCTAATCATTATAAAATTTGTGTCAAATACCTGAATCTCCATAACTCTCTCAATGAGAGAGGAATTAATAATTATATTTTCTACGGTCTCTCTACCAAGATACACTTAATGTTAATGATTAATCTCAATGGAAAGGATCATAATCAGCCACTCCCTACTATCCACTCACACCACATGTACTGGAGTTTTCATATTTAAAGAATAAACCAATACTTTCCCATTCACAGGGGTTTATTTTATCTCAAAATCTAATCATTTCATATTATCTTCCTTACTCTTCTACTTATTCTAGTATTTCAAATAAAATAAATACCTAAAGATATTATAGTCAGTATATACCATAAAACACACTCTTAGAAGATAATGATGCAAATATATCAACACATGAAACACTAACCCCATATTAAAATCATTTTTATGGGTTTTTCAACATTTTGGAATCATCTTCTTATGACCATAAAAGAACATACACCCAACCTATATTAAAACCTCTATAATCTTGAATACTAAACAATTTTATTAAATATTTAATCATTAACTATCTTAGCCAAGGTTAGTATCAATGAATTTTTTTGTCCTCCTTTCACCTATTGAATATCTCTCTCACAGAAGTCTAATTATATAAAAGATACACACATCATGCACGGGTTCTTCATTACCAAAAATAATTGGGGGGTGTTATGAATGGACATCTGATAGTAACCTACAAATATTATAAAAAAAGAAATTTCAAAGGTGTTCTAATTCTTCTTAATATTATCCATTGCCTCAACATTCATGGGGTCCAATGATATTCCCTGTTAAGATATTATTTGAAAAGGGAATGATACCTCATTGATCTATAATGAATAATTCGTGATATTGACATCAAAATGATTAACTATTATTGTATTTGAAAAGATCTACATGAAAGCAGTGATCCCACTTGGATTAGAAGAATATTAAAATATTTTCGATTAATGTGACCCCTGATGAAAGAAAATAGAATAGAAAATCTTATTTATCTGTTCCATGACCATAGTTGTTTCATTCATTAAACCAATAAACATCATAAGGCATTCATATTTTTCATATCAACTACTTATATTAATACAAGTATAAATTTTTATTGTAATATCATTAGATTATCAAATATTGGTTTAAAATTTTAGAATGTATTATGTCCATTTTTGGTTTCATTATCACAACATATACATTGTGAGGTAGATAGGTTTTTGCACAAACATTGGAACAATATTATTTGTGAGTGTCATTTGAAGAGATATACAGACCATGTTTTAATCTTCACCCATCTTAATGAATTTATATTTATGGAGATAAAAATATCATATTAGAGATTAATGTTCAATGTAGATTATTCAATACCCAAATTAATGAAATCATTCATTCAACTGAATGGAATTATATTATTTAACAATAAAAATTTCAATTAATGATGAATCTAATGTAACGATATTTTAGATATTTGGGATGGATGGAATAATGGATTCCATGATTATGATCTTGACTTTAATATAGACAAATAAATTATATGAAATGTCCAAATTGTATCAATGTTAATGAATCATGATTCAAGATATATAAATAATTAATTTTTAAATGATATCCTTATGAATGTGATGTTGTGTATATTCTCTAACACAAAGTGATAAGTGCTTATCCGCACATATGAATTATTTTTCAATGTGTGTGTAAATAAACCCATGATTTTGAAAGATAAATATCACATATTTTTTGATTAATATTCAATAAGTTTAATAAATTCACACCTAAAGAACGTAATGGTTTAGTGTCTTTGGAAACATTGAAATATAAACAATGGGTTTAAAAGTGTTTGACATCATCTCCCACTACCTTCCTCATAACATGAACAGTTCTTAGATGTATTATAAACAATACAAATATTCATAACTTTGGTAAAGGAATCATAATCGCGGGTTATCTCATATTCATTCAAACATTACGATGGTAGATATTAGTGATCACTTGAATATAACATAGGTATAACTTTATGCGAACATGTGATTAACATTTGAAAATCATACCTTCTATAACAAAGATCATAATCATATGTCATGTACCAAAGGTTGTATGTTCCTAATACACATATCATATAAAAAATCAACGAATTTAAGATATGAAATCATAAAATAATTATAGGAATATGAAAATATGTATGCTTATAACATTGTGAACATTTATAAAGAAAAATAGGTTCCCTCATTATGAAAAGGACATATAATCTGGTCCTTTAAAAACACATGGACACGAAACTAGGGTCATATATAACATTATGGACAAGAAAGAATGTCCAAAAATATCCTTATGGACATGAAATATATGTCCCCACATAATTATTTGGACAAGATATTAGGTCCATGCTTAAACATGTCAAAATGAAATTTGGTTCACACATAAAATAATGTTTTCACGTGTTATCCATATTTAATCAATGAATTGTTTTTAGATATAGGTCCAACCCAACAAATAATCCACACATTAGTGTGCCATAAGATCATAAAAACTCTGTACATTATAACCCATAGGGAGGATTGGATTTCATAAACTTCTTTTAACCATAAAAATAAATCAGCAAAATAAAAAACATGAATGGTATAATCGAATAATATACCAATTAATGATTCTGTAATATCAATTTATTTCATATTATATGGAAAATTATTTTAAATGTTCATTTGTAACATTTCTGGAAGAAAATAATCATTCCATTCTAAATTTTTTTAAACAAAAAAATCACAATTCTTCTTGAGAATATCTTTTCATTGAAAATAATAATTAAATATTATAAGAGTTGGTTTAAAACATTAATTGGTCCTGGAAAATTAACAATATGTTCACGTTAGAACCTTTTAATTAAAGAATCCATTTACTGTAACGACCCGAATCTGGAGCCACTCAACTGGTGCCCCATACCCAGTTCGCCACCTGACCTCATGCACGTTTCCCCAAAGGCCAGATGCTTCCAACTAGCAGCAAGGGCCTTGATATGTTAGTGGTGAAACCATGCCCTCATTTGGTAAGATATGAAATGGAATTGAAATAATAAACAATAGTGGAAGTAGTAACAGCACGGAAAAACTAAAACCAAAGAACAGAACAATGAATAATATAACAATGATGCATCATGGTACATATATCTTTGGAAAGAAGCAAACACAACAACTTGATAAAATACAACTGGAACACAAGTACTAAAAGTAAACAGAAAACTCAAGCAGCATTGCAAGCCTTAGCACGGTCCCATGCTCTCCAGCTCTGACAAGAAATCAAGCACCAGAGTTAGAAGGGCCACAATACCTATCCACACCTGCAACCATATAGTCTGTTTGGGCCGAAAATCAGTACCCAAACAGCGTGTGAGACTAATCCCAGTAGGGAACCACCATAAGATAGGTGCCCTACTGTCAGTGAGTAATTTAAAAAATGTAATGGAAATAAAAGTAGTAGAGAAACAAGATAACACCAAGGTAAACAATCCTACAAAACTCCAATCATGTTCACTTATGAATTTAATTCAATCATTAATTATCAAAAAATGAATCAAGCTAGTAGCTCTATAATACAAGGCATAGAAAATAACACGACAGGTATATCATCAACTACATAGCAACAAGCAGTATAAACCCAATCTTGTTCTTTGTCTTGGTGGACTCGTCACAACCAACCAAAAAAATTATTTACACTGACCCACTAAGAGGCTCACGTGGGCTGGCCCTCATGGTCAACTATTAAAATAAATGCAACGAAACTCTGAGGAAGCACTGATCGTCAATTCCCCCTATGGTCTTGTAGAAATACTAGAGACTCTTTTAGGAAGCACTTACGTCTAATGCTCCTGTTAGTCTCTATTTGAATTATCAGACCCCCTGAGAGAGAAAAAATTCAACCCCCTTATGGTCTCGCAATTGTAATAATTAAAAAGGCCCTCTACGGAAGCACTCAACATCAATTACCCATATGGTCTAACTACACGAGGTTCCCGCAACCCTGAGTAAAAGTAATCATACATAAATTATTCATAGCATCCCAATGTATGATCAACAACTATTTGGATAAAAGCTAAAATGCATCAAAATCATATAAATAGTAGGCAAAGCATGAAATCAACGATATCAAAGCATTCAACCAAGGTAATAAGGTCTTCCTCACATGCAACCCAATCCAAATGGTGATAAACATCCAAAACTAGGGAGACACCCACAGGGTGATCCTCAATCATGTAACAACGATATATTAATATCAATTAACCTCAAGAAACCATGTAATCTGAGGAAATTAAACAATTGGATCAGAATCCCTAACCTTGGATGCTTGATACATGGGTATCTGGCACTTTTGCAACCAAGAATGAAGGAAATTCAACATAGGGAAACAATCCTTCTACCTGGATTCTTGTAGATTGATATACATGAACCAAAAAGCTATATTCTCCTTAGAACGTCGTAGATCTACCAAAACACACAAGAAACCTGGGATGAGTCTCCAAGAACTACCTTATATCTCTTCTCCTAATAAGACCAAGACCCAAACTCATCACATTTGGCATCCACACACTTATATATACCCATAACAGGAGTAGATATAAGAAATCAAGGGAAGAGAATAAGCAGATCCAAGTAGATCTAAGAAAACGATCAAGAATGGAGGAGAAAGACCACATTCCTCAAGAATGCGGCTTTGATTCGTCAAGGAAATCCTTCGGATCACCTCGGTAATTCTTGGGAGAAATCATCTAACCATTAAGAGATATTAATCCCGAGTTATGTCTTCATAGGGGCTTAAATGAGGATATTAATGGAAAAACAAGTTAGATCCAAAAAATTTGGATCTAGATTTATGTGAATGCACAGATAGTCCGCACGGTTTGACAAACCATGTGATAACCGTGTGTTAGCTTCTGCCTTTCAAAACACACCTTGCACGTTTAGGCCGTACGGTTTTGGAAAACCATGTGTTAATTGTGCATTAGCCACTGCCTCCATTATTATTTACGCATTGTTTGGCCGCACAGTTAGACAAACCGTGCGCCACCAGTATAGCTACCCTTTTTGCCTAAAAACATTATTTCAAGTTCCTTAGACTCTCCCAAACATCACCCATATCTTTAAAACCAATAAAAACATCAACCAAGCATCACATACCTGTGAAAGAAGATCAGGGTTCATAAAAACTTCCCCCCTTAAAAAAATTCGTCCCCAAATTTCCTAACATGGCGTAGGAGAAGAATCCTCAAACTACTGTGGCCACTCAGATCGTACATCAGCCTCCCTCTCACAAGTCTCATCCTATACTCGCCCATACGGCCTTAGAAACCGTACCACAGGAACAGACTAGCCATGAAGAACCATGGATCTATGATAAAAAATTCTGATATGATGCTCCTTGAAAGATGCATCATGTTCTAACTCAAACTCCTCTGGTTGAAAAACATGAGACGGGTCTGAGAAATAACGTTGAAGATGAGAAACATGGAAGATGTCATGCATATCCTGGTACCTATGAGGTATATAAAACCTATAAGCAACTAGCCCGAATCTCTCCAGAACCTCAGACGACCCAACGTATCTTGGTGAATGCTTTTTCTGTCTCCAAAGCCTCTTATGTTCCATCCTCAGGGTAACATGCAAGAAAACGTTATCACCAACCATGAACTCCAAAGGTCATCTCTTCTAATCAGCATAAGACCTCTACCGAGATTTTGCAGTAGCAATCCTCTGCCAAATCAACTCCATCTACTCTGTGGTCTCCTGAACAAGACGAGGTCCCAGTACAACTGCCTCTCTTGCCTCCAGTCAAAACAATGACGATCGGCACAACCTACCGTACAGTGGCTCGTATGTTTCCATATAGATAGTTTCTTGAAAACTATTATTATAGGAAAAATACACTAGAGTTATATGTTTCTCCCAGTAACCTCCAAAATCAAGGACGCATGCTTGTAGAATGTCCTCCCGCACCTGAATCATGCGCTCTGACTGGACATATGTCTGTGGATGGTAAGCTATACTCAGAAGTACCTGTTTTCCCAAAGCCCATTGTAGCCCCTGCAAGAAATATGAAGTAAAGTGGTAATCCCTATCTAAAATGATAGTGTTCGGAACCCCATGAAGTCATACCACATCACGAATGTACATCTTCCAAAGCTCATCCACACTAAATGCCTCCTTGATTGTCAAGAAATGAGAACCCTTCATGATCCTGTCAAAAAAAACCCAAACTGCATCATTCCCTCAAGGTGATCTCAGTAAAGCTGTCATAAAATCCATTGTGACATCATTCCACATCCACCCATGAATGGGTTACTGCTGTAAAAGCCCTACTGGTCGCTGATTCTCTGCCTTCACCTGCTGACAGGTGGAACACCACATAACAAAACCAGCCACATCCTTCTTCATACCTGGCCATAAATTTTGACTACGTAAGTCTCGATATATCTTTGTGACACTAGTATGAACTTCCCAAGCTGAAGCCTGAAACTCCAACATCAGCTCATCACGCTTGTCTGCTAAAACTAACACCTGTCCATGAAAACTTAACACTTCATCATCACCCACTGTCCACCCCAGAGTAGGGTTTCCATCTGAGACACCCTCCTGTATGACTAAGCCTTTAGGGTCTGATAGCTACCTCATTCGAAATCGATTTAGAAGAGTAGTAGTAACATCTATAGAAGAAAGAACCGTCTACCCCTTTTTATTGTGAACCTCTAAATTCATCTCAGAGAATAGAGCCATAAGAGGCCACTCATTGCTGGCCTCCTGAACTGCCATTAAATAAGTCCTCCTGCTCATTATATCTTCCACAACATTGCCTTTCCCAAGCATATAAGAAAAATATATGTCGAAAGACTGTAGGTAATCGACCCACCCCCGCTATCTCATATTTATGTCAGGAAGCATGAAGATATATTTGAGAATCTTGTGGTCAGTATATACCACAAAATGCTCTCCTAGAATGTAATGTCTCCAACAACGCAATGCATGATCAAATGAACCCAAATCCAAGTCGTGCATAAGATATTTCTTCTCATGTGGCCTCAACTGTTGATTTCTATATCCAACAACACGATCCTACTTTATAAGCACTACTCCAAGCCCGATGCCAGATGCATCACAGAAAACAGTATAACTCTTTCCCGACACTAACAGAACTGGGATCAGTGCTGAAGTAAACCTCCACTTCATCTCCTGAACGGATGAATCACAGGCTTCTGACCAAATTTACTTCATGCCCTTCTTGGTCAAACCCTTCAATGGTGTTGCTAACCATGATATGTCCTGTATAAACTTCCTGTAGTAACCAGCCGGCCCCAAGAAACTCTGTACCTCGAAGACGTTCTTCTGCTGCTCCCTGGTAACTACGGCTCTCCCCTTCTCTGGGTCCACTGATACTCTTGTCTATGAAATAACATGACCCATTAAGTGAATCTTGTCCATATAGAAGTGGCTCTTAGAGAGAATAGCATATAACTGATGCTCTCTCAGTGCACTCAATACGATCTGAAGATGGGTATCATGGTCGTGTCGAGTGTGAGAGTACACTAAGATATCATCCATGAAGACCACCATGAAATAATCAAATTAAGGATGGAAAACTATGATCATAAGTTCCATGAAGACTGCTGGGGTGTTCGTGAGACCAAACGGTATAACCAAATACTCGTACAGACCATAACTCCTCCGGAATGTCGTAAGAGGTATATCCGATTGTCTGACATGCAACTGATGATAGCTGGATCTCAAGTCAATCTTTGAGAACACTCTGGCTCTTTGAAGATGATAAAAAATATCATCAATTCTCAGTAAGTGATATCGATTTTTTACTGTCAACTAGTTTAGCTTCCGATAATCCACATAGAGCTGTAATGTCCCATCGACCTTCTTCATAAACAAACAGGAGAACCCAAAGGAGATGTGTTGGTTCAGATAAAACCCCTTTCCTATAACTCCTCCAACTGCTTCTTGAGCTCTTGTAGCTCAAGAATAGAAATCCTATAAGGAGGTATGGAAACCGATGTTTCTATTGGCACAAGCTCAATAGAGAAGTCTAACTCTCGCTCCAGAGGGAAACCTAAAAAGTATTCTGGAAGAACATCTATAAAATAATAAACCACTAGAGAGAAGTCTATCTGAGAAGTACCCCGATCATAAAGATATAAGCTAGAAATATGGGCTGGAACTCTACCCAAACCATAATGCTTTAGTCCATCTCTGCTCTCCAGGACATCCCATTCTCCATTTTGTAGAAAATTTATACCCTATGGGGATGTGAAACTCACCCAACAAAGATAGAAATCGACAAGGGCCTGAAAAAGAACAGGCATTCCATTCCAAGAATGAAATCAGAACCTATCATCTCTAGGACATAAAGATCCCACAAGAAGTGACACCCACTAATCTTAAGGGGGATCTCCTAGAACTGTCTCATGCTAGTATTTCTATGTCCCAATGGAGTTTCTAGCGTCATCATACTCTCGGAAGTATGGATAGTACGTATATGGATCTACATAGTGTGCACCGAAATAAAGCTATGAGAAGCTCCTTTATTGAAAGGAGCAGATGAAGAAACTAAGGCTACTAAGATCATACCTCACACTGTGGAAGGTCCAGGATCCTGGTCCTAAGGAATATGCGCTACAGCAAACATCTGGCCCGTACCACAGCCCTGTGTAGTAGCGTGAGATCCCTGAGCTGATCCTTCCTCAGACTGGCCCCCACATCCTTGTCCTCTACCCTGGCATGAATGGCCTATAGAACTCCAGACCCCAGTCTGATGTGGAACTAGTAAACCTGCTCTTGCACGGGGAGTTGAAACTGATCCCCCTTCACTAACCGTTGGAAGAGGTACCTTGCAAAATAGCTGCATGTGACCCATATTTCCACAATATCGGCACTCCACTAGGTCCGTCTGGAACTATGGATTCTTATGCCCGTCCTTCCCACAATGCTAGTACGCAACCTTGATACCTGAAGGAACATCTTGCATCCTCGAGTCACCTCATGTAGATTCCCGATGGCACATCCTGCTATGAGTAGAAAGAGTACTGACTCTAGATGCTGAACTCTCCTGGCTCACTGCTCGAGTATCCCTCAGTTTCCTTCTCATGATCAAAGCCTGGTATACTATCAAAAAAATAGATGTCATGTGGAAGACATTGACCAGTGATCTGTTTTCTGGTCTGAGTCCTTCCTCAAACATCATTGCTAAAAATAGCTCTTCGTTCCCCAAAATTGAGAGTGAAACGCTGTAACTCAGTAAAACGGGAGAAATACTCCATAACTGATAGAGTACCCTTTTCCAGGTTCATGAAATCTCTGGCTCTATCTGCCCTCAACATCGCTGGGTAGAATTAGTCATAGAACGTATGCTGAAACTCGTCCATAGAAACTATCTGCTGGCGCCCGGCTTGTGAAACTACGTCCCACCATCTCTTTGCGGAATCTCGCAATATGTAAGTCGTGAGCTTCACCCTTCTGTTTGGGGGTGTCTAGAGATAGTCAAAGATTGAGACCATAGCCTCGAACCAGGATTCAGTAGCCTGAGGTCCTCAATCCCCCGAGAAGGTGGAAGGTTGCTGCTACTGGAAGACTCATGTAATCTCTTCTATAGAGTGGGTAGATTGCTGAGCTCCCTGATAGGTCTGCATGAACATCATCAACCCCTCACTGTAACAGCCCGAGATTTTATGAAAAATATTATTTTTAATTTTATTAATGTTTTGTGTTGTACGCTACACCAAAAGGAGATTGCACAACACGCATCTTTGACTTTCCTTGCATTACACGCAATCACAACCTTCCTCGATAGCGTGTGTAGTATGCAATACTGAGTTTCACGAAACAACGATATGCTATTAAAATATTATTACAACTAGCAGTTATGAATAGTAATAACCACTTTTTAAATTTTAGAAATTTCAGCTCTCAAAATGGACTTCATTTTTGGATTCGGAGTATCGAATTTAGCCTAAGGTTAAATTTTGGTACTTTTCAGATAACTTTCATATTCTGATGAATAGTGAAAATTACTAAATTATAATTAAAAACAACTTTTTTAATAAAAATAATTAATAGTGATAAATTATTAATTTGAGTGGTTTTAATGTATATTTAGATTATATTTTTACAATTTAATACAATGTTGGTCATTGAATTTAATTTCACATTTAAACCAGACATAATCAAGTGTCAATCTTTTGATAGATATTGTTTCTTAAAAACACGCTATTTGTTTTAACAGCGGGATTTAATTATAAAATTAATTAATGAAACTTATATGTTATGAATTTGGTAAAATAGACTTCATTTTTGAATTCGGAATATGAAATATATCCTAGGATGAAATTTTGGCATTGTTCTGAAAAACATAAATTTTTGATGAATAGTGAAACTACTAAGTGGTAGTTAAAAAAACTGAATTTTTCATAAAACATAATTTTACCGATTCTGTGAATGGAATTTCAAAAATCCGAGAGACACGGTTGATGTCAGAAAGTAAAATGTGGTTCAATGAGATGAAAATAATTTTTGGTGAATAGTAACTTTTTACTTTTATTTACCACGGTTAAAAGTAAATAGGGTAATTAAGGGTAAGAATGATATTAATATTACCCTAACACATGTCCTAATTCTACTGTAAAAGTGTATCTCGACCAAAAACAACCTTAAGTGTAAAATATTATCATTTAGTCCCACTTGGATTAGATTACGACATTTATTATTATTTAATTCAAAGAAGAGTTAAAAGAGTTAAAATCAATGTATATTTACAAAAACATTTTTAATATAGGGTTGTACATAAGATAAATTCGATTGTAAATATTCATTAGAAATATAAAAAGATTTCCTACATGATGGTATTTTATTTGTAATATTTAGACATCAAATAATTTAATTTATGACACAAAGATGATGCAGTAATTATCTTATTAATGAAATATTGACATAATTGATATTATAAATACCAAAATAAATGTAATTTAATACTTTTTATAAATTCCACTAATTTTCTAGGTTACTATGATATATTAGTGTTGATGTAATCAACTTGGGTCGAACATATAATTCTGTTAAGACTTTCACAAAAATCATATATCAAATAGTGTCAAAATTGACACAAAATAGTTTTTAAATCAAATATTATATTATTAATTGTTATTTTATTCCTAAAAATCTAAGGTTCGGCCAAATGACTTAGATAAGAATATATGTATTAATAATATACAATTTGGGGTTCGTTTGGCATGTTATAGTAAGTGTATTAACCATATAGTGAAAGAAAACAAAAAGACACGGTAAAAGTTAAATTATTTAACTTAGAGTTAAATCTAATTGATAAGGTTAAAATAATACCCTAAACTTGTCTAAATCCTATTGGATGATAGGATTTCAACCCATCCCCACTTTACCTTCTAAATAAGACCCTTTGGAACCATTATAAATCGATTTTGACTTTAATATAAAATAATATTTTGAGGTATTCCTAAGGTGCCCCTCTCCTCCCTTATAAAAGGGAACCTCCTCCCCCTCCTCCTCACACCACTTTGAGCACTCGAGCTCATCCAAACTCTGAAATTTTCTCCTCTCCACTTCCCTAGAATAATCCTAGAGTTCCTGGTCTTCTTCAAAGACCAATCTTAGTTCCCTAAGTGGAGGATTCAAAGAGGCGTTCCAAAGAAGAGGTAATATCCATTACAGATCTTTTCAATTTCTTTCTTCTTCAACTTCTTCTTCTTTAGTTGTTTCATTATAAAGTAATTACATCAGTATTACTTACATACTGATATGTTATTATAAATATGAAACAACCCTAATTCACCTTCTATCCATCCTTTGGAAAAATGAAATCACCGCGCGTGCGTACGTACGGAATACCGTCTCCACGCCATGGTGTAATCTATTTTCCACCATCACCTTACAAGGATGGGTATAATGGTGTAATGAGTAACTATTTATGATTATTATAATGTAATATTGATACTTAAATAATATATATATATACTCAAATACAATTCCACGATCATAGGAACGAGATCATCACTCGTGCGTACGTACGGAATACCGTCTCCACGATGTGATGCGACTCGTTCTACATGATCATAATTACATAGTAATTATATAAATGAATTTAATGAATAAATATTATATATGTTACACTAATACCATTCTGGATATAAGGTATCGATAACCTTAAAAGAAGAATAAGAATTTATTCGGCAAAACACGCATAAGATCAAAAGGCAATAAGGACCCGAGTAACAAGTAACAATGAAATATTACTAACAAGAAACTAAGAATATAACCATATATGATATCATATCAATATGTATGATTCTGGAATAAGTCAATAACATTATTTAAACCATTATACAGGAGCTTCGGACACATACAAAGCAAATTGGACCTAAGGTAAGGGATAATATCACAATCTTATTTTTATCCGAGATTGTTTTTACTTTGGCATTCACTGGGGTGTATTTTATCATCCACATCCATGTTCCCTCAATATGTAATATTTTTTCCATCCCCTTACAATAGTTTAAATCCACTTTTACCATTTGGTGAGTTTTTAGTAAAGAATATGAAAGGAATATTTTGTCATTTTTTCATACGAGGTACTTTTTTAGACTTTTCTAACAAATGTATGAGAAGAATGTTTTTTTAACTTATACGGCAAGAATGGATTTTTAAAAAATTATTTCCAAGAATCTTCCTTTATAAGTTTTCAAGTTTATTTTTAATCAACTTCTTTTAGTTTATAATTTTATGACATATTAAGAAAAGAAAAGTGTTTTTGAATTAGAAAGGATATTTTCCTCAAGAATGGAGTTCAAATGTTTTATCAAAATTATTTTCCATATAAGATAATAAAGGGTTCTGCATTTATCCCTATTATTACATTGATTTGATTATGTTTTGAGGAAATTATTTTTATGAAGTAATTTAACTTATATGATTTCTTTTATGATGTCACGATGTTTCAAGAATCCCATTTTTGTAACATGTGTTATGCGATGATGTATGATTCATGATTATGTGGCACACATAAGAAAGGATTCATTATAAGATGGGTGGGACCTATATCTCCCTCCAATGCATTGGGTAAAGATTTTATATCTCATGAGATAGACATGGCTGGAACGGTAGGTTATACCGGTTCAGTGAAACAGGACTGGAACGAGGGTGACTCGGTTCAGGAAGGGACTTTGTCCACTAAGATAGTCTTCGCAATGAGTCATGACTAACAAGAAATGATTTTCCAGGATTATGTGTTCATGCCAGAAAGTTTCACGTTTCATGTTATGATTATGGGGATCTCATTTTCAATTCTATGATTTTTTCCATTTTAAGATATTATGATCTCTTTTGCAGGTTATGATTTTCAAAAAGATATGATATGATTTTTATTTCCTTTATTTGCCCTTGCTGAGCATTTGAGCTCACCCATTTATGTTTTATTTTCCCCAGGATATAAAGAAAGCTTTTAGGTAAAAAAAGGGAAGATCTTTATGGGTGATATTGAAGATCTTTCTCCACGATTAGAAGATTACGTTCCGAGTTTCCAAAGACACTAAACTATTACGATCCTTGTGTGTGTGTTTTTGTTATGTACTAAGTATTCCGCAAAGTTAATGTAATGTCCATGTACGTCAAACTTTGGGTCTCTACAGTTGGTATCAGAGGAAAGGTTTAGTCAACCTTTAGAAACTAGGATGCGAAAACGTTAGTGAGATCCCTAGAGATATTTGTAAGGTATGTCTAGGGATGTCCCTAAGGATAAATATACGTATAGGATATAATCCTAGAACTATGATAATGATCTTAGAATTTAACCTAAGATGTTAGATATTAAGGGTACTCCCCCTTTACTATGTTGTTTTCCTTAGCATTATTTTGCCTCTCACACTATTCTTTTTGGGTTTTAGAAAATGGCTGGAAACAAGATGATTCACGATAATGGAGGATATGACAGACAATGGAATGATATTCTTTATGAGCAACCAAATGAAATGGGATTTGGAAGTCCAAACATCATTATTATGTCGAATTAGCAATCTCATAATATGATCAATAAAGTACAATTTGGTAAGTTTCCTGACTCGGCTAATAAGAGAAAGATGGAGTTTCATGATGATCATAGAGGAAAGAAAGTTCAATTTCCCCTATGTAAATCATGTGGGAAGAGGCATCAAGGAGAATGTTTCAAGGGAACTGGAAGATGCTTTGGGTGTGGAAAAGAAGGACACAAAGCAAGTAAGTGCAAAGGAAAAGGTTCAGTTAACACCATGGATGAGGATAATGGTATTGCTACGACATCAAAAATGGTTAACTGTTTTAAATGTGGAATGTATGGGCATTATGCAAACCAATGCCCTAAGGGAAAGACTCATGATGGTCGTATGGGTAGTATTTATGTGGATGATGATGAAGAGACTACAAATGATATGTGAGATGAACGAATTGTTGAAGCTCGGTTAATGGTTTAAGAATGTAGTGAAATGATTACATGTTTATCATGTGTAATGTTGTATAAGAAATCTCATGGTACTATGAAATAAAGAGACATCTAAGGATTGTTACATTGTTTTCTTTCCTTGAGTTTTAAAAGTGTTTGATTAATGTTACCAGTATCCATGAAAGGTTATTCAGATATTTTTGGAATGTATATGATATGCGCATAATGAAGGGATAAGGAGAAAATTAAATGTTTAACAGTATTCATGAGCTCGTGATTTATATAAAGACTAAGTGATATCATGGTTTGAGTATATAGAATTTTGAGGATTTTGGTATGTGGAAAGTGTTAACTTTTAACTGCATTCATGTTTTCACTAAGGTATTCAAGAGAATAAATGATTAAGGACTTTGAATGTTTGGAATGTGACCAACAAAACATAACGTATGATATATGGGGATCGACGATGGTGTTAAATCTCTGGTAATCGTTTTCACTATGTTATGAGAGTGGACTGCAGTATTATGGATAAGCCTAAAGATTGGAATGGATTATGTTGGACATAAGTTAGTATTGTTTAAGGATAGAAGTTTTCTCGATATTATTGATGGGATGTTATAGTAATATAGTTTTATAAAAAGGACAACCTACAGGACGGGCGACAGCCCATCGCGTCGGACAAGGATATGGAAATCGAACCCACAACCGAAGTGCGACTGGCCTTTATCGCCTACCACTGGCCTACAAGAAGTCCATGTTATGTAGAAAATAGTTATATTATATTAAAAAGTATGATATATGATGTATAAGTCCATTTTAGGAACCATATATGATTAATATCACTATAGATCGACTTATGTATATAATTTTTTGCTAACGTTTTGTTTGAGACAGATGGAATGACCTGTCATTCTATCACATGATCTACCAACACTTCACGAATAACAAATTCAACTTCATTTATTTAAGAGATGAAGTGGAAATTGTTAATGGCACGAACAGCAGTGAGACTGTACCAAAATAAAGTAAGTATTTATTCTAATTCAAATTCATTAACTTTAGGGAAATGATCTTGAAAACCAAAAATGTTGTCCTAGTGATCTTATATCTGATGAATCAGATGGTACCTTAGATCGTCACAAATTTATGGCTTTTTGATTGCTGGATTTTCGATAGCCATGTTCTCTACCGCTCTCCATCATAACATGATGGTTAGATTTCTCTTCCATATCCATATTTTCACCTATGTGGAAACCCAGTGATTAGTTTATTTGGGTAACCGTTACGTTTCATACTATTGTTTTTAATGATTGGTTTTGATATTCCTTTTTACGATGTGGGTTTCTATTAAAGAAACATTCGAATAGTAAACCATTTATAACCCCGACGAATTTCGAGGGCGAAATTCATTTTAAGGGGGGTAGAATGTAACAGTCCGAGATTTTATGAGAAATATTCTTTTTAATTTTATTAATGTTTTTTGTTGTACGCTACACCAAAAAGAGCTTGCACAACACACATCTTTGAATTGCCTTACTTTACACGCAATCGCAACCTTCCTCGATAGCGTGTGTAGTACGCAATACTGAGTTTCACGAAACAACGATATGCTATTAAAATATTATTAAAACTAGCAGTTATGAATAGTAATAACCACTTTTTAAATTTTAGAAATTTTTTCTCTCAAAATGGACTTCATTTTTGGATTCGTAGTATCGAATTTAGCCTAAGGTGAAATTTTGGTACTTTTCGGATAACTTTCATATTCTGATGAATAGTGAAAATTACTAAATTATAATTAAAAACAACTTTTTTAATCGAAATAATTAATAGTGATAAATTATTAATTTGAGTGGTTTTAAAGTATATTTAGATTATATTTTTACAATTTAATACAATGTTGGTCATTGAATGTAATTTCACATTTAAACCAGACATAATCAAGTGTCAATCTTTTGATAGATATTGTTTCTTAAAAACACGCTATTTGATTTAACAGTGGGATTTAATTATAAAATTAATTAATGAAACATCTATGTTATTAATTTGGTAAAATAGACTTCATTTTTTAATTCTGAATATGAAATATATCTTAGGATGAAATTTTGGCATTGTTTTGAAAAACATCATTTTTTGATGAATAGTGAAACTACTAAGTGGTAGTTAAAAAAACTGAATTTTTCATAAAACATAATTTTACCGCTTCTGTGAATGGAATTTCAAAAACCCGAGAGACACGGTTGATGTCAGTAAGTAAAATGTGGTTCAATGAGATGAAAATAATTTTTGGTGAATAGTAACTTTTTACTTTTATTTACCACGGATAACAGTAAATAGGGTAATTAAGGGTAAGAATGATATTAATACTACCCTAACACATGTCCAAATTCTTTTGTACAAGTTTATCTCGACCAAAAACAACCTTAAGTGTAAAATATTATCATTTAGGCCGACTTGGATTAGATTAGGACATTTATTATTATTTAATTCAAAGAAGTGTTAAAAGAGTTAAAATCAAAGTATATTTACTAAAACATTTTTAATATAGGGTTGTACATGAGATAAATTCGATTGTAAATATTCATTAGAAAGATACAAAGATTTCCTACATTATGGTATTTTATTTGTAATTTTTAGACATCAAATAATTTAATTTATGGCACAAAGATGATTCAGTAATTATCTTATTAATGAAATATTGACATAATTGATATTATAAATACCAAAATAAATGTAATTTAAGACTTTTTATGAATTACACTAATTTTATATGTTACTATGATATATTAGTGTTGATTTAATAAACTTGGTTCGAACATATAATTCTGTTATGACTTTCACAAAAATCATATATCAAATAGTGTCAAAATTGACACAAAATAGTTTTTAAATCAAATATTATATTATTAATTGTTATTTTATTCCTAAAAATCTAAGGATCGGCCAAATGACTTAGATAAGGATATATGTATTAATAATATACAATTTGGTGTTCGTTTGGCATGTTATAGTATGTGTATTAACCATACTATGAAAGAAAACAAAAAGACACGGTAAAAGTTAAATTATTTAACTTAGAGTTAAATCTAATTGATAAGGTTAAAATAATACCCTAAACTTGTCTAAATCCTATTGGATGATAGGATTTCGACCCATCCCCACTTTACCTTCTAAATAATACCCTTTGGAACATTTATAAACCGATTATGACTTTAATATAAAATAATATTTTGAGGTATTCCTAAGGTGCCCCTCTACTCCCTTATAAAAGGGCACCTCCTCCCCCTCCTCCTCACACCAATTTGAGCACTCAAGCTCGGCCAAACCCTGCCCTTTTCTCCTATCCACTTCCCTAGAAGAATCCTAGAGGTCTTGGTCTTCTTCAAAGACCAATCTTAGTTCCCGAAGTGGAGGATTCAAAGCGGCGTTCGAAAGAAGAGGTAATATCCATTACCGATCTTTTCAATTTCTTTCTTCTTCAACTTTTTCTTCTTTAGTTGTTTAATTATAAAGTAATAACATCAGTGTTACTTACATACTGATATTTTATTATAAATATGAAACAACCCTAATTCACCTTCTATCCATCCTACAGAAAAATGAAATCACCGCGCGTGCGTACGTACGGAATACCGTCTCCACGCCGTGGTGTAATCTATTTTCCACCATCACCTTACAAGGATGGGTATAATGGTGTAATGAGTAACTATTTATGATTATTATAATGTAATATTGATACTGAAATAATATATATATACTCAAATACAATTACACGATCATAGGAACGATATCATCACTCGTGCGTACGTACGGAATACAGTCTCCACGATGTGATGCGACTCGTTCTACATGATCATCATTACATAGTAATTATATAAATGGATTGAATGAATAAATATGATATATGTTACACTAATACCATTCTGGATATAAGGTATCTATAACCTTAAAAGAAGAATAAGAATTTATTCGGCAAAACACGCATAAGAACAAAAGGCAATAAGGACCCGAGTAACAAGTAACAATGAAATATTACTAACAAGAAGCTAAGAATATAACCATATATGATATAATATCAATATGTATGATTATGGAATAAGTCAATAACATTATTTAAACCATTATACAGGAGCTTCAGACACATACAAAGCAAATCTGACCTAAGGTAAGGGAAAATATCACAATCTCATTTTTATCCGAGATTGTTTTTACTTTGGCATTTACTGGGGTGTATTTTATCATCCACATCCATGTTCCCTCAATATGTAATATTTTTTCCATTCACTTACAATATTTTAAATCCAATTTTACCCTTTGGTGAGTTTTTATTAAAGAATATGAACGGAATATTTTGTCGTTTTTTCATACGAGGTACTTTTTTTGACTTTTCCGACAAAAGTACGAGAAGAATGTTTTTTTAAATTATACGGAAAGAATGGATTTTTAAAACATTATTTCCAAGAATCTTCCTTTATAAGTTTTCAAGTTTATTTTTAATCAACTTATTTTAGTTTATAATTGTATGACATATTATGAAAAGAAAAGTTTTTTTGAAGTAGAAAGGATATTTTCCTCAAGAATGGAGTTCAAATGTTTTATCAAAATTATTTTCCATCTAAGATAATATAGGGTTCTGTTATAATCCCTATTATTACATTGATTTGATTATGTTTTGAGGAAATTATTTTTATGAAGTCATTTACCTTATATTATTTGTTTTATGATGTCATGATGTTTCAAGAATCCCATTTTTTTTACATGTGTTATGCGATGATGTATGATTTATGATTATGTGGCACACATAAGAAAGGATTAATTATAAGATGGGTGGGACCTATATCTACCTCCAATGAATTTGGTAAAGATTTTATATCTCATGAGATAGACATGGCTGGAACTGTAGGTTATACCGGTTTAGTGAAACAGGACTGGAACGAGGGTGACTCGGTTCAGAAAGGGACTTTGTCCACTAAGATAGTCTTGGCAATGAGTCATGACTAACAAGAAATTATTTTCCATGATTATGTGTGAATGCCACAATGTTTCAAGTTTCATATTATGATTATGGGGATCTAATTTTCACTTCTATGATTTGTTCCATGTTAATATATTATGATCTCTTTTGCAGGTTATGATTTTCAAAAAGATATGATATGATTTTTATTTCCTTTATTTGCCCTTGATGAGCATTTGAGATCATCCTTTTATGTTTTCTTTTCCCCAGGATATAAAGAAAGGTTGTAGGTAAAAAAAGGGATGATCTTTATGGGAGATATTGAAGATCTTTCACCACGGTTAGAAGATTACGTTCCGAGTTTCCAAAGACACTAAACTATTACGATCCTTGTGTGTGTGTTTTTATTATGTACTATGTATTCCGCAAATGTAATGTAATGTCCATGCACGTCAAGCTTCGGGTCTATACACTCACGAAACTGTGTCTTAGTACCAATATACGGGATAACTACCGATGCCATATCTGGTGTACGATCATTGTCAGATCCCTGACGAGCAACATGAGGTCTTCTTGGAACCATGATTCTGTGAGGTCAAGCACACCTTTATTAACCACGATCACAGTTGAAACTTAAAAGAGTTAGAATAGAACATAAGAGTAAAAACTCTTAAATCTAGAAAAACATTGTCACACAGCGTGTATTTCCAATTCACAGCATGCTCTATAAGTATTTTTCTCATCCATGTCATTAGTTACACAGACTGGTACATAACCACTACAACACGGTGTGTCAACAATGTACACGATGTGTTGTCTCTATGTTCTTCCAACCCATGTACTCAACTACATGGCTGGATCACATGGAACAAAAGTACAAGGCATCTACTTAAAGTACACAGCATGTAACTGTGAAAATTAGTTATTCCTGAACAGAAGAACACATGGTGTGTGTTCATAAGGCCACACACCATGTTATCTGGGTTTCTGGGTAGTAAGCATACAGAACTCCCAAAAACCATTGGAAAACACATAGAACCAGCACCGATGTGTCAAATTCAGATATGTAGGGGCCTATACTCCATGAGAATCAAATCATGACATCATAAAAATGCATATAACAAGTAACAATATGATAATCCCATGATCTTCCAAATTACGACCCTCGAGGGCCCATAAAACCTCTAGGATCAAAGCTTGGTGTCCATGCCAAATAAGTTGTATGATAAACAAAACTATATCCTCATAGCCGGTAATTCTATCACAAAAACTATCACAACATCTTGCATAATCTATTGCGACATCTATCATAACAACATGCAATTTCTAATGCACCCTAGATAGAATGGTAAAATTCATGACATGTGATTTTTATAACCAGTGCATATATGATGCATGAGATGGCATACCCTCATCTCATCAGTTTGTGAAAAAATGGAACCACAATCATATAAACTGTAACATCACAAATCAAGTGCATCACCCAATGGTGAAATATAATCAACTCTAACACTTGAAGAAACTAAAAAATTCAATTATGAGGTAATATAGATTTTCCCCATACACGGGTTATTTACTTCCTGACACAGTTAAGTACCAAATAACCATTCCATCCTATCCCTATCTATTGTTTCCAAATAATAAGGAAATATAAAAGAAATAAAACCCCTCTGATACCACTTTGTAATGACCCGAATCGTGAGCCACTCAACTGGCGCCCCATACCCGGTTCCCCACATGACCTCAAGCGTGTTTCCCCAAATTCCAGTGGCTACTGACTAGCAACAAGGGCATTGGTAAGTCAGTGGGGAATCTATGCCCTCATTTGGTAAGATATGCAGCGGAAGGGAAATAATAAACAATAGTGGAATCAGTAACAACACAGAACAACAAAAACCAAAAAGGAGAACAATGTATAATATAACAATGATGTTGCATGGTACATGTATCTATGGAAATCAGAAAACACAACAACATTCTGAAAACCAACTGAATCCCATGTACTAAAAGTAAACAGTAAACTACTGCAACATCACAAGCCTATGCTCGGTCCCATGCTCTCCAGCTTTGACCAGCAATCAACCAGCTGAGGTAGAAGGGCCACAATCCCAATACACACCTGCAATCATACAACGTGTTTGGGCCGAAAAGCAGGACCCAAACAGGTTGTGAGGAAAATCCCAGTAGGGAACCACCACAAGATCTGTTCCCTACTCTCAATGAGCAATATTTCAAAAGTAATTTAAATAAAAGTAGTAGAGAAACAGGAGAACACAAATGTAAAAAATCCTACAAAAATATATTCAAGTTAACTTATAAATTTAATTCAATCATTAATTATCAACCAAGGAATATAGAAAATAGCTCTATAATCCAAGGAATAAAAAATAACACGACAAGTATATCATCAAATACCTAGAAACAAGAAGTACAAACCCAGGCTTGTTCTTTGGCTTGGTGGAATCGTCACAACAAATAAACAATATTATTTACACAATCCCTCTTGGTGGCTCATGTGGGAAGGCCCTCATGGAAAACTATTCAAATAAAGGCAAAGACACTATGAGGAAGCACTCATCGTCAATTCCCCCTATGGTCTTGTAGAGATACTAGAGACTTTCTAACGAATCACTTACGTCTAAATCCCCCTTTAGTCTCGATTCGATAATTATGATACCCTCTAAGAGATCACAAAGTAAATCCCCCTTTTGGTCTCGCAATTGTAATAATTAAACATTCCCTCTGAGGAAGCACTCAACGTCAATTCCACCTATGGCCTAACTACACTAGGTTCCCTCATCCTTGAGTAAAAGCAATCGTACGTAAATGATTCATATCCACCCTTAGTAATTTCAACAACTACATGTCTAAAAGATACAATTCATCAAAAGCATATAAACAGTAGGCAAAACATGCAATAAACGATATCAAATCAGTAAACCATGTTAATGAGGTTTGCCTCACATGAAACCTAAGACAAATGGTGATAAACCAACAAAACAAGAGAGACACCCATGGGGTGATCCTCAATCATGTAACAAAGCATATATTATTATCAATTAACCTCAAACAACCAAGCGATCTAATGAAATTAAACAATCGATCAAAATGCCTAACCCGAGATGCCCGATACATGGGTATCCAACACTTCTTCAACCAAAACTCAAGGACATTCAACGTATGGAAACAAACCACCTACCTCGATTCTCGTAGATTGATATACTTAAACCCCGAATGCAGATTCTCCTTAGAACGTCGTATATTTACAAAAACGCACAAGAAACCCGGGTTGAGTCTCCATGAACCGCCTTGGATCTCTTCTCCTAACAAGACCAAGACCCAAACTCATCGCATTTGGCATCCACACACTTAGATCTACCTATAACATGCGTAGATCTAAGAAATCGAGGGAAGAGAAGAAGCAGATCCAGGTAGATCTATGAAAATCATCACGAACGGAGGAGAAAGATCACATACCTCAAGAATCTAGCTACGATTCATCAAGAAAAGCCTTCAGATCACCTCTGTAATGATTAGTAGATTCTTATAACCTTAAAGGGAGAGAAATCCCAAGTTATGGCCACTTAGGTGCTTAAACGCGATTATTAATGGAAAAATAAGTTAGATCCAAAAATTTCAGGTCTTGATTTACGTGCCTGCACGGTTAGTCCGCATGGTTTGAGAAACTGTGCACTAACAGTGCATTATCATCTGCCTAACCAAACACACCACACACAGTTAGGCCGCACGGTTCCGGAAAACCATGCATTAACCGTGCATTAGCCACTGCCTCTATGATTATTTACTCACAGTTTGGATGCATGATTAGACAAATCGTGCGCCGCCCGTGCACCTCCACATTGTGCCTAAAATCATTATTTCAAGTTCCTACAACTCTCCCTAAAATCAACCTTATCTTTAAAACCAAGAAAAACATCAACGAAGGGTCACATACTAGAGAAATAATATCTGGGTTCTTATATTTATATTTTTGATAAAATGGTAAAACTAACTAATTTGTGAAAAGATAAGAATATTCTTTTAAAAATGACTGATTAAAAACAAAAAAAGTTACAAATGACTATAATTTATCATATATTAGTTTTAAAAAATTATTGATATCATTTTTAGAAAACATAAATATAGATTAAAAAGTGGATTCGATAAAAGAGTGAAATAATGGAATTTTTCATTTAAAATAATCATTCCTTTTTTGTGTTTTTAAAAGTGGGAAATTAATGGAAAGAATATATTATATCAAAATAACCATATGATATGAAAATAACATTGATTAATGATAGATAAATCTTAATATTTCATCATTGGAATAATAATCATAAAAAATCTGGTTGAATGATGAGATTGTAACAAAAAATCTTGATAACATTGGAAACATTTGATTCATAGTCCCAATGAAAGAAATAACCATAGGGATTGTATTTTCTGAAGTACATTAACTTTTAAACAGGGATATATATTTTGGGGATAGGGTTTATTAAGTTTGTTTGATCCAAATGGATTGAGAGTTGTGAATATGTTTTGGGGGTGAATTTTTATAATAGATGATAAGTGAATTTTTTTCCATAAATAAACTATTTAATAATGTGGAGTAACAAATGTCCCTAAAAAATTGATAAATGTTGAAGTGGAGTGATGCTATATTCAATCCACGCCTCCACCACACACAAAAAAGGACATGTTTTAGACATGTTGTTCACTAATGTCTATGATTCCTTACTTTACCATTTTTGTTTTCACTATGGTGGCGAGACATTTTATCTAGGTATTTTATCATTTATGACTAACAATAAAATTATGATTAGAAGATAATTTGAACACCATAGTTAATAATATCAAATTCAATATACAAAATAAAAAACATGTTTTTAGAAAATTAATTTTAACACAATCATATGTAACACACAAAATCATATTTTACACATTATCATGGAAATAAATATTTTATTATTTACAAGGTCAATATATGTATTATAAATGAACCATTGGTCTACTAATGGAAAAGGATTGATATTTTAAAAAATATACAAATAATATAGAATGGAATATATTTTGGGGAATTAAAAAACACTTAATAAAATATTATTGTTTTATAAAATACCAACAATAACAATTTCTAAAAAATTAATTTGATTTTACTCTAAAAAATAATGTAAATATGTTGAATTAAAATATATTAATTTCAAAACTTTATATCATGTAATATTTATATATAAAACCCCATAAATTAAGTATTTTTTATTGATATTACATTTAAAATATCAGTTGTCATTTATTTTTTTCTATTATTTATTATATTACTACATTCACACAAATTATGAATTTCATGTAATTATATAATTACTAAGAATTGAAAAATAATTAACCACATGAATAAAATATCCTTAATTTCAAAATTACCATTATTTTTCATTCACATCGTTTTTTTACATATGTGAAAACATAATTGAAATTTAAAATCAAGGGGTGGAAATTTTTCCTTTTCGTCGTTTAAATATAATGTTCATAAATTTCATGCAAAAGTATCCCAAAAGAATATGAACATGTATCAAAAGGTAAAATGGTTATGAATATGTCTTCATAATAGGCATTGGAGATGTTTTTTCATAGTTTATATCCTTCTCATTTTAGTTTATCCCCTAATAAATCGACATTATCCATAAATGAAATAATAAATTTTTATGATCCTACATTTCATAGGGATAAAAACCCAATTTACAACTATTATATAGTATTAATTACGATAATTCAAAATATGGAATATTTTTAAAAAAAATGAAATTCATAGTTTTTAATGAATCAAATTTAAAATTGATCATGCAGCCATGAGGAAAAAATTGTTTTCTACATAACAAATATCAGTCTCTAATTTTATGATATTTATATTTAGTATATTTGGATGATTTGGTATGTTTTTCGATAGGAATGTTACATGGAACACACTATGAACTTGAGAGACATTCTATGAATCAAAAAATAAAAATATATTATCCCAACATGATGAATTATTTCAAAGATATAGAAATATATAAGTATCAACATTCTTTTATATCATAAGAACAATTTCTACCTGTGTTTATTCATCGATCAGTGTCCACATCACCCAAGATGTGAATATTCATGATAATATTTTTATACATAAATAAATAAAATCATTGTATGATCAATAAGATCTCCCTATAGCATACAAATAATTACAAAAACCATAATGGATTGCACGTGTTATGCAATACCATCAAATGATAAAATTAATTCATTCATTTAATGTTCAACCTTATTATTCCTCCATGTCTAAAGAAAATTGAAATCCAAAAAATTATAAATACTGTTAATAAATTTCTAAATTCCACATATAATTTATTTCTCAAACAACATGATGAATCTCTTAAAGTCACATACAATATATTTGAATATAAATAAATATAAATATAAATACATATCTGAATAACATGGTCATATATTCACCTCAAACATTGTAATATCCTTAATATACATAATATCATAATGTATGAATTAATTCATTTATCAATTAAATCTTAAAACATTACTTAAATAAATATAATATTATTTGATATATTATATAAATTGAAAAATTTTGTAAACTCCATAAATGATAATTTAAAACTATACTTAATGAAATCTTAATCAATTTCAAGTTAATAAATACTATCCAATTTTGAACAGACATAGAAATCATCTATTTTTACAAACTAAAAACCATTTTCTCAACATTATGAACATATTAATGTATATATCCCTTTAAAAAAATAATAAAATTTCATTAAATCACTTTTCTAGGTCATCTGTACCATTTAACATATTCTTCAAACTCATTAAATGAAAAACAAATTTAAATAACAACCCTCATATATATTTCATGGTTTTTTTTAAATATCTAATTATACTTTTTATACATTTTAATTATTACACTTAGTTCTCAGATGAAAAACAGTGCTTCATTGTCTTATCCATTATACCACATTCCCTATATATGTTATTCAATGTATCTTCATCATTAAATAACCATTACTCATACAATATTGTTGATCATAATCATGAATTTTCCCCTTCATACAATAATTTTCATAATATCCATAATTCCATATTTAATACATTAAATCATTGATGATATATTTGGAAAAAAAATTATTCTCATCATTTTTTAAGTGATATTTTATTTTTTCCTTGAATATATCATACTATTTCACCATAAGCTCCATGCATAAAACATCTTATTATTACATTGAGAAATTTCTTTGAGCAGTTCAACCCACATTCAATACATATATGAAACTGAATATTCATTCCTTCAGGGGGTCGACCACCCTAACTCACAATAGACTACATCCTTATCTTATTTAGTTACTCCAATAGTTGGTTATGGTTCCTGTTGTAAATCATATATCCTCATAAATGGTTTGGAATAAAAACAATATCATTTTCACAATTCATGACTCCACATGGTTTATCATCAAGAAAATTTCTATCACATTCAAAATTAACCCAATTCCTTTTGGCTACCTCCATTGTCTAAAACAAAAATTGATAGAGTGGTAAACAAAAATCATAGTGAAATAACATTTAATCATTCAAAATCAATTTTTATATGCTTGAATCAGGAAACATTATTTTCAATCCTAGAATCAATATGATTAAATTAAATCAACCTTGATAATAATTTAATCAAATAAATTATAGGGGATTATAAAGTGTATTTGAATTTCAAAATAATGTCTGTAAATAGTGTCAAATTAGTTTTCAAGATAATAAGATTTTGATCAACCAAGTAAAGATAAATTCCAACTCAAATTTCCATCGTGAACGTCATCACTCCTTGGTAAAACTATTACATAGGAACATCAACTTGTAGTATCCTAACTAGGATCTAATTTCACGGAAAAAACCAAATCTATCCATTAAAAAGTTATATGATATTTTATAATACATATACTAATCCATAGACATCTCCTTATAAATATCTTTAGGGACCTCACTATAGTTCTCTCATTATAGTTTCCGAATTTTAACTAAACCGTTGATCTGATACCAGTTATAATGAATAGGTTATTCATATATAAATTTTAATTTTTCTTAGATAAAAAATCAATATATTTCATAAATACACACCTTAGGACTGTGATGGTTTATTGTATTTGAAATCGTGGAAACATAAATAACAGGTTCATAAGAGTTAAATATTTTAATACACATAGTTCCATATAACTACATTATTTTTAAGAAATTTTATACATAATAACTTGCATCATAACAAATAAAAAGGAAACATAATAATGCGTGAGCATAGATTATCTGTATCTGTATTGATGGGAGTTATCAGTAATCACATGAACATAAAATGAGCACATATGTAAGAGTGTATGTTATTAGAATGTTAAAATCTTATCCATCATTACATATATCATACTATTGATTCATGTTAAAAGTTTTCTATGTTTGTAATACATGAATCATAAAGGAAATCAACAAACATGATCCATGAGATCATAACATAATAATGGTATGTAGATACAACATAATATTATAAGATTGTGATCAATTAAAATTTGAAAATGGTTTTATAATTAATTAGTTAACATGAAATTATGTCCACATGTAAACTTATATACATCCAATATATTTTACGAATAGAATTTTAGAAGATAAACGAGGTCCACACTTATGCTTATGGACATTAACTCTAGGTCCTTGCATAAACATATGGACTTGTAACTAGTTCCATGTATAATATTTAGAACATTAAATTAAATACACACATTTCATAATTATCTCATGAGTTATATATCTTTACTCCATACATTTGAGGGATATTTAGGTCCCACTTATAACATAATCAATACATTAGAATTCTATAATGTGTGAATACAGTAACAATAGAATAAGACATAGAGAGGAATGAGTATCATGAATCTATTTTAATTATAAACCCATGACATAATAATATATTATAATAATTTTATAATTATATCATATTCTCAATTATTCATAATTAACATTAATGATGCCATATTAGATAGAAAATTATTTTGAATATCCACTTAGAGTGTTTCTTGAGGAAACTAACCTTTCCACATTGAAAATAATTTTTAAAAACTAAAAAATCATAATATATTCATAACATATATTAATTTTAAAATAAAATTTAATTCATATATGTTTTCATTTTAATTTTAATTATAAGTGAATTTTTGAAATACTAATCATGTCGTACTCTTTAAAACGAAATTCCCTTCATTTTATCACTAAAAAGGTCAAAAGATACATCTTTAGAAAAATATTATTCATTTAAATTAATTATTTATGAAGTGTAATAATGTAAAAATGAATTTAAACAATTAGATATTAGTATTGAAACATTATCACATGTATAGAAATCATGGATAAGGAAGAAAACATGTTTTCAATTCATGAGAGAAATAAAGTCAGTTTTCTCCTAAAAAAACATTATTTTGTTATTTTTGCTGATTAAAAGATTGAAATTATTGTATTTTATGAATTATAAAGAAATAAAAATATTATAATCAAATAAATTATCATATTTAGAAATAAGTTAAATGATTTTATTTATTGTAATTATAATTATGAACAATCCATATGAATGATGATATTATAAAATACAATATTTACCGCTATGTTAACATATGAAACATTCCAACCATTAAAAAAATAACATCCTATATATATAATTCAAAATAAATATGATAATAATTATAATAAATGACATTAATTGGTATTATATAAACCAAACAAATGAAATTATTGTCCAATATGTAATATGTCTCCCAGAAATATGAGGGAACTTGATATCATTTACTCTATGTATCTACTTATTACATACACATTTACACCACAAGTATAAAAAATATATGAATATTATAAATCAATTATAAAACAATTATCATGTATTTCATAGTCTATAAAATTTACATATGTCCAATTATATCCCATAAAATAATTTTCCCTAGATAAATTCATGTTTTATGTCATAACTGCTTTATTTTTTCCACGTGTTTTATTGTGTCGTATTTTTACTGATTTTTTGTTATTGAAGGTTTAATATTATATATAATATGAAACATTACATAATTATCATATATATTAAATAAATATAAATATTTATAGATATCTATTAATGTTAAATATATAAATTTAATTACACCATTATTAGATTTGGAAGGTCGTACATACATACAATAATCATTTCAGTTTTTTATGGATAAAAAAATATTTTTAAATGGTATATTAACTTTTATTAATTATTTTTATTATATATATATAGCATATTATTATTAAAATTTTAATTTTTGACCTTCCACATAATGTGTATGCGAAAAAATATATAAATCACAAAGCGAGGCCGTACTCCTCCATACATAAGAGCAATATTATCGTATTATCATTGAATATAAATTACAATATTTATGTTATATTGTAATTAAATAAGTAAAATAATGTCATAAAAGTCATATAAATATTGAAAATCCATCATTATATCCAACCATCAGAGTTAGCGATAAAAAACACACCACATCAGTTCTTGAGGTGGTAGTCTATCATACACATGATCAACGGTCTCGTATCCCATTTGATGATAATGGATTTGAAAATAAGATATGAAATAAACATAATTAAATCTAAATATAATAAATATATCATTTTAATTTTATTTGTATAATTAATAAATTAACGAAGGTTGTAAGATTAGGATTAAAAAGGTATGATCTTAGTAAACATAATTAACTTTTCATAGAACAACCTCATTTGGATCTCTTATTAAAGACCACAATATTTTTATCTTGGGATGGAAAATAGAACTATTAAATAAAAAATTATTTTTTATATGGATTTTGGTAGGGTCTCTTTGATCCATATGGATTGAGTGTTGTGAATAAGTAAAAGGATGGTGTGCCCATTTATAAAAGAGTAGCAGTAACATTTTTGTACATACACAAAAATATTAAACAATAGGGAGTCACTCTCAGCCCAAATACCACAAAATTTGATAAATATTTTTTTATGGAGTATATTTTTAATTAAAACAACCATAAAAAATAATTAAATTTTTTTTAATAAAATCTATGTTTACTTACATTAAAAAATTTAGTTTCAACTATGGTTATTATTTTTTCTATGTAGGTAATTTTATATTTATGACTAGAAATTAAATGAAACGTATTAAATATTTATTAAAAACATTTTCAATTACTAATACAATTTATAAAATAATAATAATATATTTATGAAATACGAATTTTAACATAGGTACATGAAACACCAAAAACCTCTCTTTACCCTTTACCATGGTAACAATGATTTTACTATTTAAGGTTAATATATATTTTGAAAAAGTAAAATTGGTATATGAATAGAACATGATTGTTATTTTAAAATATATACTAGTATCATCATATATGATATTATTTTTAGTAGTTTTATATCATTTAATGAAATTTTATTATTTACAAAATAACATTAATAAAAATTGTTACAGTATTAATTTAATTTGATTTTAAATACATAATGAAAAAATTGAAATTAGAATATATTATTTTAAATCCTATATATAATTATATATATATATATATCTACAATACTCTTTATAGGAAATAATTCAATGAATTTATATCACTTTTCATAATCTTAGTTTCATGTTTTATTTAGTTAAATAATTGTTGTTTTGGCACTTCTTAAGAATTAAATAAAATATCCAATGTAAAAAAAATTAAAAAAAATTTCTAAATAAATTTATTTTTTTGACTGTCAAAATTATTAATAATTTTTTTTCACATATTCATTTTTATATTCTTTAAAACATTATTCATATTTAAAAGATATTGGGTTTCATTTTTCATTTTTTATTAATTAAATTATTATATTTGTCACTATATTGGACAAGTATATCAAAAGAAAAAACAATGGATAATAAGGTATTAAGGGTATAAATACATCATGAAAATATGAATTTGACAAGTTTCGGGGTCATTTTAAGAGTTTTTATCTTAGATTAACCCCTATTAAACATGTTTTAACATTAATCGCATTGTTTAATTTTTCATGATTTTAATATCTTTGTGGTGTGTATATCTGTTTGAATGTTATTTTACCCAAAAACACCTAATATATGTTTTTTTTAAGAATTTAATAACATTAGTAAAAATTATGTTTTATTTATAAATACATTATCTTTATATATATGTGTGTGATTCAAAATTTTATAAATGTGGTTATTCCAACCCATACTAAAAACATTAATGTATTGGTTCTAATGTTTAATTTTGAATAATAGTATTAATAATATATCCTGATTTTCTAAAACAAACTGGTATGTGAAATGTAATATGTAAGAAAAATTAATTTTTTTGAAAAAATATTTCATAAAATTTCAAGATTTCATAATGTGAGTAAAAATTGTATTTTATATAGAACATTTAAAGGGATCTGTGGTTGTACCGGAATGAGTAGATTGTGGACATAATTGAATTTGTGAACATTATTATGGATGACATGCATGGAAATAGGGAGACCATTGAGGATATTAAAATCATTAAGAGAACCAGAATATGATTGTCGTATAGTCTCAACCCGAATATATTGGTTCTAGATGAGAAAGACCCAAATATGGTGATGTTGGATATTATATAAAATTCTTTAATAAAATACAACATGATCAATAATGAAAATGAGACTTTTTAATATGATAATTCAGAGTAAGTCGGTTCCATGGAAATAAATAAAATAACATTAGAGTATGTCATAAATATTAGTAAGATATTGAGGTGATGTGTTTAATTTTTTTAAATCTAAAAATGATAAACATAAAATTTAATAGAATTCTTCAACTTTATTTTTTCCGTTGTATAATATTCAGAAATCTCACTCGGTGGTGTCCAAAGAAAGTCATGATAATTCTGATAAAAATTACATGTAAATTAATATTCCAATTATCAAAAATAAATATGGGAATTCATATTATAAATCATAAAAATGAAGTTATTTATTTCACAAGATGATATTATCATGGAATAAAAATAATTAGAAGTATATGAGGATAACGGGGACATTGATGAGGAAGTTATTTCATCCATCATAGAAAAATTCAATCACAGGGAAATGATTATGAGATAATTATAGCTAAGGTGAGGGTAGATCAATAAGTTCGACTAGAAGATAGTATTTTAAAAAACAATGGTTGGGAGGTAAATGAAAATAAATATATTCATGTTTTATGTGATTAAAAACTATATGTGCAGTATTAAAAAAAGATAAATCAATGTTAAATGATTAAATTTAATGAATTACTTCAAAAAAATTATAATCTAATAGATATATATTTAGTAGAAGCTCCAAAGAAAAGAGTTGTACTATATTATTTATTTCCTAAAAATTCCATAAATGATCATGTCAAAAGGATATTGAACCATAATTATTAATTCATGAATTTGCAATGAATGATTTATGATCAAGAGAGATTTCTAAACACTGCCATGAGACTATGATGTTTGTGTGTATGGGATGTTTAAGTATAAAAGGATGAACACTAGGATAATTTATAATTGTGTGATAATTACCCAAAAATATATCATTTTCAATATAATAGAAAATATATTTAGGGTATTTTTTATAATAAATAATTAATGTTAATTAATTTGAAACCATAGGTACCGACACATTGGAAGAAGGTTGATTTAGATAACCCAGAGAAGACATAAAGAGCTATAGGTGGAGCAACAAAGACATTAAATATCATAAAAACATATAGTGTAATTTATATAGTAATATATTAAGTATATATTATGCATGTTGAAAAGGGAAAAAATATTTTAAGGAAAGAGATAAAAAGGGGATGAAATTAACTCACTATCAATTTTTTATTGAATATTAGTTTTAATGTGATATTTGTAGACAAAAATCATTCAATTTCTCATCAATAATTCCATTATATATACTAATGGTGACGCTAAAAAGACATAAATATATAGAATATTTATAATGAGACCAGAAAGCTAAAAATCAATTTAAAAAAACTATAATAATTGATTGATCTATTAGATCTGCAGTTGGAAAAATATGTGTCACCACTAAATGAAGTGGATTAGAAAACATGGATCAAGAAATATAATGTAGATAAGGGGTATCTAAATTAATTAGCTTTATATTGATATATTATATTAGAGTATGTATTCTTGATAAAGGATTTAATTCACATCTTACGATAAAAAATCCTGTCAGGATGATCATGTAAGAAATATATGGTGTAATTCTATTTAAAAATGATTTTTTTATGAATATTAGATATTAAAATTAAAAATCAGAGGTAAATACTTTAGTTGTATAGATATTGTGGCAGTTCAAGTCCATGGTAAAAAACATTTAGGTGGAATTATATTATTTTTCTGTGAATATGTTTTAAATTTCAGCAAAAACGTCAGATTTATCAAATGAATAGATGGATACATGCTGTTAGTGGAAAAAAGATGAATCTCTAACACATTGTTGGAGAAGAATACATATTTTTTCTAACCATGCAAGATAGAAAAATGATTTGGTATAAAACCCTTTGTCACATGAGTCTAAATCCCATATTGTGTTTGGTACAGAATGAGGTTGTTTGTGATATCCTTAAACTCTCACAAGATCTCACCTGCATATGAGATACTAGTTTAAGGGGAAATTTAATTTATATAATTTTCAAAACCAAAGGATAACAAATGAGTAATATTTTGTCAGTTTTCACACATTGGTTTGTTTAGGATAATATCACCCAGATCCATGTATATAAATATGTTATATGTTCTATTAATTGATGATTATACTATGATGGAATGGTCGAGAGTGAAATCTAATAAATCCAATGTGTTCAAGAATATTACATGTTATCAAATATTAGAAGCAAATATTATCAAGAAAAAAATATAAATTATTAATTGATGATTTCATGTAAATAAACAACAATATGGTTTTATAATATATCATGAAGTGTTAGATAATGTTGTAGGTTTGAATGAAGATGAATCATCAACCAAATAATGTCATTAGGACGATGGACCATATTATGAACAAGATAGTCTAGATGATCAATATTGGGAAACATGTACCACATATATATTTAATAAATAATATATTATTTCATTATATATCTTCAACATGGTGTGGTTAATTCAGATTAATCATAGACCCCATGGGGGATGTGTAATGGGAATATAAAATTTCGGAAATATATTTTATTTTTTTATAAAAATTTGATTTATTCCAAACTAAGAGAATATAATTAAGATCAAATCAAATTGTGATGTATGAAATTTTTTTAATAACCATCCAAAATAATGGAATAATAATTATAACATAAATGGCTAAGAAAAATCCGAGAAATTATGGTTGCTAATATTTTGGAAAATAACTATTTTTCTCAATATGTTGAGTTGTTTTCATAGGAAAACAGTTATGAAATTTTATAGGTATGAGATTATGAATTGATAAGTCTGGGAAGAATATATGCGGTTGATTTTTATTTATAAGAAGACACTGATGATGATGAAATAAATATAGGTTGTGTAATATCATGGGAGGAATGTACCAAGGCATGAATCAATGAATAAAATGTTATTACTGATCGAAAAACTCTATTGAAAACAAAGAGGATGAATACTCTATAACAAACGTCAATGTTATCTCATGTATATAATTAATGACTCCAAATGATTCAAAATATGATAAATGGAACATTTTGATTCATGAATAGATTGAACATATTTAGAAAAATAAAACATGGGAATATATCATGAGATAGGAAGATAAAAACATCATCAAAAACAAGTTTCTGTTCTATAAAAAACACACTAAATATTGTAATTTTATTTAGGAATAATTAATTATTTTGTGTACGGGATATATGAAAATCAAAGTAATTTATTTTAATAGAAACAATTAACCACATTCTTGTATTGGAAACTATTTTCCATTCTTATAAATATTAGTGAAATGATAGTTAATGATATAAAAAAAATATGTAATCCATATTCCTTAATAATGAAATTAAATAGAATGTCTAAGTTGATATTTTTGATGTGTTTATATATGAAAATTAATAAAAATTATTTTTTTATGAATATTTCATAAATGTTGAAGAAAATTCAAATATCATGCTACAATAATATTGAGAAATACATGGTAAATATTACAATGAAAATTTTATCTCAACAAATACATAAATAATTAGAATGATAAATGATTATTATTTCAAATTCATGTAGGTTACTAAATTATGGGATGATTTAATGATTTATAATGTATTTTTTTTAACAAATTATGATGTGAGGGTTCAAGATTCAATTGATTAGAGAGTTAATGGTTTCCCTGGTATTAAATGCATGATAAAGAATGAGTTACACTTATATTTATCAAATAAAATATTCCAAAAATTCTATTTGGATGTTTCTAAAAGAAAATTAAAGGAATGTAAAAAAAATGAGTCGATATCTAGTTGATGTTTTCAAGAGAATAATATGTGAATAAAGACTATTTAATAATATATATGAAAACAATTGGAAGAAAATTTTACCCTACATAGACATGGATTCATATGAATTTTTCCACTTATCAATAATAACAGTACCAAATCAATCCCAAGTGTATCAATAAGTCATCGGTGAATAGGACACTTTTTTAATAAAAAATATCCTATATTTTATAATATTTTATCATGTTATATCCTTGACGTCGTTTTTGGAATATATTGATGCAGATGAATTTGTTTTAGAACATGATCAAATGATAAAATCATTTTGTAAATTATATCAAGGATGTTTTTAATGTTTTCCAGTAGTCAGAAAAAATATTAAATATTAAAAATAACTTCTAAAGATGAGTGTATTTAGGATATTAAAGTGTGTATTCAATTGTAATTCATATAGAAATAGGTTAAGGATGTTGTATTTGAAGTGAAAAACTAGGAAATCTCAGTCAGTGGGAGACCTTTGAACATTTTTTAAATTTAAGGAAAAGTGCAGAAAAAAAAACACAACACACCTGAAAAAAACTACAGATCAAAATACATCATACATGTCACCATATTTCTGATAAACTGCTTCATCTGCCGAAGCTGGTTCGCACTCTAAGAATTTGAAGTGCTTTAGAAGCTTGGCATACTTCATTCTCATATTCAATTTTTCCAAGGAAATAAAATCCGTTGAAGATTGAATTCATATCATCAGACCAGAGATAGACCCACGAAAATTCTCCCTCATGGAAGAAGATCTGATAAACATCATATTTGGCAGGTAAGAGTAATCATTCCTCAGCCTACTCCTTAGTAGAACAATCATTCCTCCATCAATTGTAGACACCTAATTTTTTCCACACTGCACAATATAACAATAAGACTATTTGAAGACAACAATAGCATTTTCTTTATAACTACTAGCGACATTTCCCCATCTTCCATTGATATGCACATAATCCGTCATATCATATCCATTAGTTCCTCTACTCAAATTACCCTCTAGCGCAGGTAGAAATCCTTCTCCTGGCGGTTATGCTTCCCTGTTAGTGTCAATTTGAGCGAGGCATTGAAGTGGAACCTAATTTCCAAGATAATAAAAGTCTTTCTTCCCCATTTTATCCTCAATTTATAAAGGCTAAGAATATGAGACATGATGCAACTTATCTGGATTAGCCTCTTGTTGCCCTTCCACCATGGGGTAACCCTTATCAATCATTGATCCCTAGAACTAGTTACATGTATGAACATTAACCATATAGAATTGTACAATTCCAGTGACATCTGCTAATGGCCTCTTCCACCTCCCAAGATCAAAATTCAGAGGATCAAAGACTTTCACCACCAACGGATTCAAAATAGGTCGCACTTCCTTCACCAGAGCTACATGCACAGGATCCCCTTCATAGAGATTCTGAATAACCTCACACTCCACTGCTAGATGAGTTTTCTCATCAAACACATTAAGGCCCAAGGTAAAATCTTCCAATCGAACTCCCTGATCAGAAATCCGATGTCCATCCTTCCACGTGGACTCTTGCTAGATTTCATTGATCAGAGAGGGCCTGGGCCGAACCTCCACTAGCTGCTGCATCAGCCCATTAACAACAGAATGACCAGTGCCCCCCATTTTCACCTCTTGTGATTTCCCAAATACATTTTTTCTTTGACATACTAACTCAAAATGACAAAAACAACGATAATTAACTCAAAATTTCCTCCAAGGCTCAATAATGACCTCCTACTTCCACCAGAATTCTTCCTCCTCTGTGATCCATACCCAATTCACTGGTGGCCTTGAAACACTAACCTCGACACATATTTTTGTATAAATGGGATGAAACAGGACTTCCAGTCATTGATCAGAATATAAATATCTTCCAATCATGTTTCCAATCACACACGAAATCGAAGGATTATGGAAGGGGAGAGGAAGACGTGGAAGACTAACACACGTCACAATTGTATATGGGTCGCGTCGGATGTGAAAGTCAAAACACCATCGAAATAGAAAGAAGGAGGCCCTGTTGTATCTTTTGAGGGCCCTGGAATAGGAAACATCCATATCCTCCTCTGCTCCAAATTGTATCATAATGTGATGTCGATAAACCAGGCCAACCACCACATGCTCATGTAGCTTCCAGGAACCATAGATTAAGCGATCAAATTCATCAATCGTGGGTCGATGCAGATGGATCCTAGAAACCATTGTGAGTTTTCAAAGATACGTTGTGCAAGAGAACTCCGCCAGAGAGAGTAGAGGCTGAGGCACATCCTGAAATAAATCAGGGACTTTTGGGGATAATGAAACCTTCAGGAATAGAGGAAAAGATTCAGTATTTGAGAACGGCGAGAAGCAGCTTCCCCTTATGTGCATATAAACTCACAATCCTCCCCCTCCAATTTGGAGGGGGGAGAAGAACATCGCACCATTAGGGTTACAACATCATTGAGAGTGAGAGATTGGCTGAGCAATCATCACTTTATTTAAAGTGAAATAATATATTATAATCATTTGGGATAAATTAAACATTGTTATATGGAGAATGATCTTCTCTCTATCAGCCTGAGATTTTTTGATACTTTTCATTTAAGGAAATTTAATTTATTTGATTGCATGAAATAAACAAAACTGTGAGCCTAAATTTACCATAATTAAAAAAAATATTATAACCAAGATGTTATATCATCATAGTTAATATGAGTGACAAAACAATCAAAACTATATTTATAAATGTTTTATATAAAAAATATATATTGATAAATAATAGAAGGTTTTAAAAAAATATGTATATTCATTGAAATTTAATAAAATGAAATTGATGTCTATTTGTTGGGAAATAATATAATTATTTCCTACATTATTAAATAAAATATATTTGAAAAAACTAAATTTATTTTCAAAAATCATGGGATAAAGTTATCTTAGAGATTTTTTGTGAGAATGTTGTTAAATGATTGAATTTTTTATGAGTAGTGACTAATAGTGATTTCTATTGGAAAATCGCTTTTCATTAACAGAATATACGAAGATTAATTTTGTACTAAAATGGTATTAAAATTAAAATTAAATAGATTATATTATTTATAATCAAATTAATCACGTTATAATTAATTTTATACAATTTGTTTTAAATTATATTCTTAGGAGGGCATTTTTCAAGAAAACTAATTTTTATTTCATTTTTTGTGATTAAATATAATTTAAATCATACCACTTCTATGAAAATAATTTTATATAATTCAATAAATATTTTTAAACATCTTCTCCACTGTTTATTTAAAACAATAATTTTTAGTCATATTAAATGTCAAAAATAGTAAAATGTTATCATCATGGTTAAGGTTCAAAAAAGGCTTACCAGGTGGAGTTAAACCAATAAATAAGAATGCGTTTTCTGATTAAAATTATAAAAATCCTATATTCCAAAACATTTTAAAACATTTTCTATCTTAAATAAAAATATTTAATAATTTTGATGAATTTTTATTGAGTGTGTAGTTATTATATTTTAATCTTTTTAGAAATTCTATTGTGTCTTTCCCCCACTTATAAAAGTAAAATCATCATTTCGCTTTGTTACAACAATTTGTTCCTTCTTGATCATCAGAATCCTACTAAATTCTATTATAATCATCTTTAGGCAAAAATTAAATGATTTTTATTCATAAATTACCCTTCTATGTGTTCTTAATCTGTTATTAAAAGGATATCTATTAAAGAAGAGGTAATCATATTACTCGACACCATTGAATTTATTTATTCTTCTACCTCATATAAATCTTTTTTATTCATCATAAAATAATAATTTTAGTATCATAAATAAACTGAAAAGTATTTATTTCTTTGAAACTTCAATTACACACCATATTTTCCATAAAAATGATGTGAATTTATCACTCAAGCATATGTATGGAATAAATTCTCCATGAAGTAATGCAATTTTTTTAAATCACCATATCTAATTGATAGATATTATTATGTGATTAGTATTTTGATATTATATTTATGATATTTTTATTCTCCTACAATTATAATATCATATACTACGTCTTATTATTCAATTGAATAGAAGATTATAATTTCACTCATGTTCAAGTGTGGACTACCACTTTCACGAACCGACACAATTGGGTTTTCATTTAAGATTAACATGAATGGTATTAATGATAGATGTAATGAATATATATGAAATATATGACATAATAATTATTCAATATATTTAAATTATTATTTACTTTATTGTCATTCCATATGTTAAAAGGTAAAAATGATTGTTTATTCATATGTGTGGACTATTATCTATGTAATTAATTTAAATTATTTATTTAAATATATTTTTTTCAGATGAATATAAATATATATTATCAATTTATATTATATTTATATAATTATAAAGAATATAATCATTGTTGAATAATGATAAATTTAAACATACTAGAACTGTTGAACTAAAACTGTCAAGAAAATGTGTATACTGTCAACACACAAAAATGATGATTTGAATAAAGGGTTATTAATAAATGGGTGTTAAAATGTTATAATGGGATTATATATGAAAATATATGATTTAAAATTAATTTTTATTGATTTATATTAAATTTAAATTTTTTATACCTGTTTGGATCACTTTTTATTCAAGATAAATATGAGGTATGAGTTTTAGGTTACAATCTCATTGTTGTCTAGGAATATTTATGAGTTAATTTATGATGATGAAATTTCATGAGATGACACAAGAGAATATCAATAATTTTCATATCCTATAATATTACATGAATCATTCATGTAATAATACATTTTTTCATTCTCTTGTACTTAAAATAATCATAGAATTTTTTTGAAAAACCATCTTTATTTTCTCATTGGTCTGCCATTTTTTCATCCATCTCCAAGATTTCATTAAAATATATTCAAATTTTTTTTAGTAATATACTTTTATTTTTAAATTAATTTTTATAAATGTTCTACATTTTAACAAAAAAAAAATTTAAATAGAATATTATAAAAAAATTTCTAATTTAAATACTTTTGAAATCATACCAAAATATTAGAAAGTGACTATTTTCATTAACATTTGTAAAATAAGAATAATTTTCCACAGTCATTACCGCTAAAATATATATATATTCCATTAAATGTTTCCATTATTAATTTATATTACATTTTTTAGTAAAATTTCTTAAATAATTATATTTTAATGATTTTATTTCTTATGAAATGGTCTTTTCATGATGAAATATTACATGTGATCTTTTAATGGTATTTTCACCAACAATGGAAACCAATGACGATACATATTCATTATTGGGGATACGATCCAATGATATCATCCTTATTGATTCTCATTAAGGATTATGACTATGATTATGTGATGATTATGAAACTTTTATATTTATTACGTGTTATTCTAGGATAAAATGATGAATTTTTTATGAATCATGTTTCCATTCCATGGGTGATGATTTATGATGAATGTTTTAGGATTATATGAAAGACATTTGAAAGGATTATGATTATGTTATATGTTGGTCTATCATTATTTATCCCTTTATGCTAGTGGGTAATGATTAACATATAATCAGATAAAAAGAATATAATGCAGAGTGAACTGATTTAAGGAATTGACTCTTTAAACTATAATAATTTTGGAACTGAAATTTTAATAAGAATATGATGGATTGGGGTGTGAAACCAATATAGTTTTATTGACTTGGAAGTGATCCTTGTATTCAAATTTGTTTTTCTATACAAATGTGTAATCTACAAACATTTTTCTATTGTTAATGTTATTCTCTCATAGATCATAATCTTTGATTCATTTATAACTAAATTCATAATAACATTCAAGATTAATGCCCTGATTCATGATTATGATCTAAATTATATTGTTTATGGATTTTTAGGTGTTAATATCATGTATTGAAACCCTTTATTCCCATGTTATTAATTCATTATCATTGATATCACCACAATTTACTCTTACTGAGCATCTAAGATCAACCTTAATGTTATTTCCTTACCCAAAGATATGAAAGAATGTTTTATGTTGTTTATGCATAATAAGTGTACCATGTGGTAACATATTTAAAATATTAGTTGAAGAAATTTTATCAAAATAAAAATATTGTGTATCTTGTCTCAAAATAAACTAATCCTTTAAAGTAATCAGGAATGAATTATTAAAATATATGGAATATTCATTGGTGAATATATAATATGTATTAGTTTATATAATTCCGACAAATAAATGTAAAATCATATGGATATCATGTATGATATCATGTATGATATCAGTAGAGTTTTTTTATGATGGGATAATGGAGTTGGATTATGTGTTAATACAAAAGAAGGATGTGGATATTATAATAAAGGAAATTTGTATGGCTTATTTTTAGAGGCACCAACTAGATGTTTGGATCTAATTGTCTCCATCCAACATTGTGTTTTGGAGAATGTTCCCTAATACCATATGAAATTTTATAGTAAGGTCATCTTATTCTCATGAATTAAATTGTTTTGTTTCTTACACTCTTATTTGATCTTTTGATGAATTTATCTTCGATTCATTGATTAAGGGGGAAAAGATACCCATGATTCTATTAGGATATATTTTTCATGATTAGAAATATAAATATCTAGATGTAATATTTCATGATAAAAATGGGAGGTCTCCCATGGTAACGTTATTGAATGTAGAGTGTATATTAATGTTTATATAGGGGAAGCATGATTCAGAATTATTAATGACCATGGGGATAAAAGGATTTTTTTTCAGAAAAAAATAACACTTTAATATTTGTTATCACACAAATATAGAATCATTTGAAATTAATGTTTATGATTAGTGAATCATTGAGGATCATTTTGAAGGAAAAAAGTGTCAAACTATAGTGGTATTCAGTTATTATGTTTTCAAATTAAGATTTTTTGAATCATATTTAGAGAAGATGTTAACAAATCCAATATGAGGAGATTATTATCCAAAATCACGTATGATTATTTTTTGGATAGTGTTTGTTGAAATAACTGTTTAATTAACTTCTAATTTACCTTAATATGTATTGAATGATTTATAACTTGACGTATGTATGATATTTAGAATAATTAAAGATGTTTAATTTTTTACGCAAGGTAGTTATTATAATTCATCAAAATTTAAATACATAAAGATCACCAGGAGGATCAATGAACCTTCTATGTTAATGAGACAATTATTTTATTTAACTTTTTGTTTTAATATATATAGAGGGTCAGTGGGATCAATTCTAAATTAAAAGAAACATTTAGGGTGATTTTTGATTCCAGGGCACAAGCACAACATTGAAGTGTAATCCTTGGATTAACCCATCCTGATTAAACCATGTATCATTTATTGGGCCCCTATTCTGTGTCCTTATCTCTTAATATCATTTATAAGGGGGAGAATTATTCTTACTAATAGTAGAACTATATTTTTAGTGATGTTCTTTTGAATAGATCAACATACCCTAAATCACCCATATGGAATTTACATATGAGGAGGACAAAAATTATACTCCAATGTGTCCCCCTGGATACACCGATTCTATAACATCACCCATACCCAATGGATTATCTCCCCATGTAGATATTTTCCTATATTCCTTTATCTAAATCATTCTTTTAGCATACAAAGTCTTTTTCTCCATATTTACCTCTGTTCCACTAAATAAATGAGATATTTTGGACAGTATATTCGATATTAAGATTCAAGGAAAAAATCCATCATATAACTATAACTCTAATAAAATTATAATCGGTATTCCATTACATAGAACATTTCAGTGACCTAAAAATATATAAAAAACCCAGAAACCAATGTCCATTTACTCAAAATATGCATGAATCCCATATGTGGTGACACATGAAAAAAATACTAAATACCATACATCAAGATGTAGAGGAAGTAATCTGGAGTAGGTATAACATTTATATCTTTTCATAGTGTTCATGAACTAATTCATAATTTGTTGAATGTTTTTTTACACTTCGAACATGAGACTCCATTGAAAAAATTCTGGCTTGCCTACCTATAACTACAATAGTGGTTATCACTTAGGTCTACTCTATAATGCCTAAATATATCCATTCGATTCTATTCATAAGAACCGTTGTTATAATTAAACCCAGACAATGATAAATGGTTCTCCCAGGAGACACCGAATTTAGGGATGTATACCCACATCGTATCCTTCATTACCAATATGTTATTATCAAATTTCAGGTCATTCATTTTATTTATGTAAATGTTGAAGTAATACCATGTATCAATATTTTTTTAAGCTCTACAATAAGTTATATGTAAAACCTACATTGTAATTAGAGATGATCCCACTAGGAACAACATGTGGATTCACTATCTATAGAAAATATTTGTACCAAGGATTTTCAAAATAAAATATCACTTTATCAGTTATAATATTATTTATCCAATACATAATATCCAATAATACATAACATTCATGACATGACCTTAACAATCGCATCATAAAGACCATTTTCCTTTTATTCATCTTCCTCTCTATAATGGGAAATTAATAAAAAAAATAGTATCCCCTGATGCATAGACTTCCGGAGGTAACTCTCTACTATATTTTTTTCCATCATCACTAAGAAATGTATGTTAAATAACTAACCCTCCGCCACTCTCTAAAGTAGTGTGGATATAATATTCATATAAATCATGGTTTCTCTACCCTGATACACCTGAGCACTGAGATGAATGAAAATTTAATATATCATCACATTCCACTCAAAATATAATAATTTAACCACTTATACCTGAGTTTTTTCTTTTAGACTCGTTATACACAATGTTCCCCTCCCAAGGGGTGTATAAAATCTTGAAAATGGATTAATGCACAACTCAATGAACTCCAACTATAGAATGTTTAAATACATTGGATAAAATGATTTCCTAAGGATCTATTGTAAAATATACAAAAAACACAACCAAAAGGTAATGATTCTAAAATCTCAACACATGAACCACTATCTCAATCCATAAATATTTTTGTACGTAGTTCATCCCATGTGGTCTTAGTTTTCATGACCCATAAGTGTCCTTTAACATACATTGTATGGGAAATTCCCCAAGACTAAATAAAAAAATGAAAATACAATGTGTACCCATTACCATCATAGTTATTTTAATAATTAGTGTATAACTCAATATACCATTACATTTGTGAAATTTTCGCTCATAAGGGTTTGAATAGATTAAATAAATCCCTCTTCACTGTAAATTAAATCATCATTACATCCAAAAGGGATAATTTTTTATAAATCTATGGAATTATCCAACAAAAATAGTAAAATATAAATATATAATTAATTCATGGGATGATATTATATAAAATATTACTCTACAATATTAGGTTCCATTATATTTCTACCACAGATATCATATTCCCTATGTAGCACAACTTATTGTACTAGAACTAACACTTTGAGAGCATAACATACAACTGATGCTTCCTCATTTTTGTTGGAAAAATATATAGATGGAGTGAATTATACTCCCATGAATGTTTGTATACAAGAATATCATTAATTAATACATCCACTAATGAATCCAAATATGAATGCATGAAATTATTCATCCATTCCATGAAAATATATAGTGTGTTTTTATAACTAAACAACGTCATGAGGTACTCAAATTGGTTGCTCAAAATATTAAAAGTGGTAAAAAAATATCACGATGATTTACATAGAACATGTGATAGCTAGATATCAGATCAATTATAAAGAACGACTTTGAACCTCTAATATATATATCCTCAACCTAACTGTAATTTATCATATTTTAATTGTATTACATTTAAATTTTATATGAAATATTTTAGAGACCACTCACTGTGATGGTGAATGATTCTAATGCGTGGTTTGGAATGTATAAATTTTTTAAATATATTCAATGGAATGTGCATCTGGTTTTATTAAAAATGTGGAATGTCATCTAAATGGGAGATCAGAGAAAAAATATGAGGGAATCATTGAGTTATGAATGGTGTTTTTACCCTAATAGCGACATAACCTTAGTTGGTCATGTATTGTCTGAAAACGTTTTCACGAGCATCAAATTAATAATATAAATTAACATAAGAATTTATTTTATTTTATTTATTGCAGTGACCAGAAAGTTCATTATATATACATTGATTGAAATTGACTGATTGTTGGCCACTAAAACCTGTAGTCATATACATCATTGCAAGAGATAAATCATGGCAGATGACGAGAGATCTGGATAAGGTCATGCATAATCATGCCATCCATGTTGCAGGATCTCATCAATAATGGAAACACAATTTCTATTCATCAAAATATGATCAATAATAAATGAAGGATGTTTTCCCTTGTGATTTTCATTAGTTTATTAATCCTAGATGATCACAAACCACTTTAATTAACAGCTATTGAATGTAACAACACTGGTAGATTTCTATTTTTTAGAACTGTTTTTTGTTCATCAATTTATCCATCTTCATTCATCCTTCATATGATAATAGATCTAGTATAATTGAAACATGTTTTTGATTCATTAATAACTTTTATGGTTTATATTTTTCTCCTCAAATTTATTAATGTGATCATTGTTGGTAATCGCATTGCCAATGTTTCAAATAATAACCAGTTCTGGTTCATTCCAAAACTGTTCATCCACACAACAGATTGAAATTGTAGGTATAAAACATGATGATGGTTTTGGATCAATGGTCGATGGTGAGAGTGGGTAGATCAATGATGAATGAAAATGGATCTTCATTTAGACACATTTTTGAGAGATGTTTGGTGAATGGACATCGGTAGTGAGTATTCTCGATGTGTTTCGAGGCCTGATTCAGATGAGCTAGTGGGAACGAGATTCTATTGATCAATATCTAGGATCAATTGAATGATTAAAGGAATTAATTGAGGGGAAAGTAGAATGAATGTAAGAATATAGGAATGGATATATATCTATAAAATCCCAAGTACTATGTCATGTAACTCAGTATTACACACCGTATGAGAACCCTTCATTGGTGGATGGGGTTTCAAGAAGAAGATGATGATCACACACCATGTTATAACATTCACTTGTGGTGTAACCCTTTAAACTTGATTTAATGTGTATTTTAGATGTACATTGACATGAGTTAGAATACAAATGATTGGACACACGATTTAATCCTATATGGAAATGAAATGGAATACCCGATCTAGTACAAGGACATGACATTGGTACACAGACACGACATGGGGACACATGTAGTACACTATCTATATCTACCCACAATGTACATTATTCCACACATTGTTTATATGGAGACCACATTCCATGAGATTCACTTCCACACTAGAAGTACATGGCATATATGGAAGCCTTGTATACACCTTGGGATATACCATTTACTCCTTTCAAGAGTTCATGAGGCTCTTTGTTTTCTTAAATTGGACAAGTATATGATTTTTGTGTTCCCTTTATAGATTCTCTCAAGGTTAATGTTTATCATTACATCCACATCAATTGATTATGATAACCTTTATAGGCCGAATCTCAAATAGATTTTTGGTGTCCCATTATGAGAATAGATTTTGATCCTCTTTTATACATAGTTGGAGTTTGTTGAATCTGTGTGACCAATCATACCAGTGAATTGATCCTCCATAAAGTAGGACATATTGGTAGGGTTTGTAAAGTCATTGACATACAATACCCTATATACTGTGTTGATCCATACTAGGTTCGTGGTGTCCCTCGGCGGTTCTGAGCGTGACCCACTATTTTTGAATAAAGGAAACCTTAGATCAGTGAGATTATTTGTATAAGTCCAAATGACCAAGAAGCTATATGTATGATTTTTGATTTTATATATTTCATTTATACCTTAACCATAATATTTATTGAAAATATACTAGTAATTATTTTCTTACGATTAATCTTGTTTGAGAATCCAATATTCCAGTTGAATCATTGACTCGATTGTTATGCATGGAAACTCCTATTATAGGATTCTCAAAAATCACACTCTGGTGTTGATAGTTTGACCTAAATCATTGATGTTAGTGTTTTTGTTGGGATTTTGTGGTAGTTTCATAGATTCCTTATGACTTCATTCATTCCATGAACTAGTTATCCACAGTTTCTACATAGATTTAATGTTTTTTAGAGTAGGTTGAGGTGTGTCTGTAGTTATAAAACCAAGTTTTACTTTTTGGGGTGAAATGAAAAACTAGTTATCATTAGATAGACTCACACATAAAAGGGTCCATACTATTAATATATAATTTTCTAGACTAACATTTGATGTAGTTGATTTTTTGTGTTCTCAGTTCTCTACAGTGGTGGAAGAGTATGAGAACATATTTCCTGAAAATAATCTATGTTGACCTCTATACCAAGAGACAAGAATTATTAATTAATATACACCCTAGAAATAAATCGTTATTTATAACTCCATACCATATGGCTCCCACATATATTCATGACCTGAGGGTTCAGTTATTGGAATTGTAGAGGAGGGACATTGTGTGGTCTAATGATTCTAACTAGGAAGCCCTAGTTTTGATTGCAAAGAATAATCTATGGAGAATGTAGTTAGTTTTCATTAATGGGGCATAAAACAAGTGATTCTTAAGAAAACTTATCAACAATTGATGATCAATTACCTCACTAATCAGTGAAATATACTACGATGGTTCATAAATATTGACATAGGATCAATATGTCACCAACTATGAGTATGCGAATTAGATATACCAAAAATGGAATTCATATGTCTTTAAAATCATGATAAGTACATTGTAATGTCATTTTGTGTGGAAAATGCACTAGTAATGTTACTGGGACTCATGAACTATATCATTCAACCTTTCTTGTACTAGTTCATTGTAGTCTTGATCAGTGTCTTCGCAGTGTACTCAGAGACTGAGGAGGATGATCAGAGACAATTGAGTATGGTCCTATAGAAATTCTATGAGAATTTTTTTAAGAAGCTCTAGAATTTTTCATTTTGGTTTTGGGATTTCTATTCTATGGCACATGTTATCTTAGAGGCTAGATTTGTTGTCGGTCCATTGAGGTTGATGTAGTGCTTTATTAGGTTCTATCAAATAATGTTACAAAGGTATGGAGATTCCATTGATTGGATGGGTAATATCAGAGGATATTACCCAAATTTTCTACAGTTGATGTGCCCCTTAATTCCATCACAAGGAAGGGGAATCCATTTACATAAAAAGAAAATTGTCAACATTGAGTTTAGGATCTAAGGCTATAGTTGAAATGTGTTCCTATCTTGAGGTTACCAGAGGATAGTGTCGAGTAAATAGTGTTCTACGAAGCATCAGGTTCCATAAATTATATTGGGATGATGTAGATAAAGAATATATTTATTATTGTTCACAATAATTGATAGTACATGAGAAAGAATACATGAACCATGACCTTGAGTTACCCTCTATAGTATTCATATCGATGGTGTGGCGACACAACCAGCTGGGTGAGTGATTTGTATTTTACACTGACCACATGAGTCTAAATTATATATTATCTCAGAATGATATTAACATAAGATTGATGTGAATTTTATATTTCCCTTTTGACTATGAAATTTATATTTTTCATACTCCTGTGAAGTGGAACATGGTTAATGATGCCCTCAGTTGGAGATCTAGTTCACAGTTCTAGAATAAGGTATCAGATTATTTGTCCTCATTGTAATTATCCTTTATCGATCATGATATATCATATTACCTCCAGTATATTATTTTCACCCATCCACTCATCAAGATAATTGGGGAGACACAAATTTCGGATACTGATTACAAGAATACACATTCTATGATATCCATAAGGAAGGATCATGATGAATTTTTTAAAGATTGGGAGTACATCATAGTAAGAATTTTGGTAGTAGTAAAATTGATATAGGAGGTTCAAAGAGTGTTTCATACATGTCCCTTAGTGGTATATCCAGGAGTTTAAAATATGTACCTAGACCTATAACTTCAGTATTGGTGTCCTCATATGAATATAGGTGTTGTTGAGTTTGTTTCTCAATGCCTTATATTTTCGAATGTGATGTAGAGCTCCAAGTTCAAGCTAGGTTTTCTCAACCACTTGAGGTTCTGTAATGGATGTAGGATTGAATATCAGTAAACTTCAAGATGGGATTAACATGTATATAAAGGGAAAATGATTCCTTATAGGTGATTTTTGACCTACTCACCATGTTGTCCTACTTCCTAGCCTTTCGAGAATCGATTTTAGGAGAAAGAAAGTGGTGCCTCTACATTCAGGATATAGTACAACCCAATAGAGTAACATTGATGGTTATTTATTATCCTGATTCTCAATGTAAATTTTGCTTATAGAAGGGATTATTGGTGTAATTTGGCACTCCCTTACACATGGGAATAGTAGTTCTCCCAAAAAATGATGACTACACTGAGTGGACCATTCAGGTTGAAGAGGACATGTTTCAAGTTGTCATGTTAGTCTATTTTCATATTTGGGTGGATCTCTTAGCATTCGTAGTGTTTACATATGACAACATATTCCATTACCCCATTGTTATGGAATCCATCAATGATTTTTTTGGTTTCGCTGTAGGCCAAAAAAAAATTTAGACTGATCTAAGAGATTTAGTACTCATTGGCCTAGAGTTTTTGCAAATGAAGTGCCCAGATTAGTGTGAATCACTAAGAGGGGGAGGGGGTGAATCAGTGATCCTTTAAAACTTTTTACTAATTGATTCTTTATCAATTAAACCTCTATGGCTTGTTTAGGCCTCGATACACTCTTCTTGTATCTCTCATCCTTTCCTCGAGTGATGCAGTAAATGTAAAGGCACAGGACACAAGGATTTACAAGGTTCAGCACCAAAGGCCTACGTCCTTGCCATGTTGGTTATACACCCCAAAATGGTTTCTTCCATTATAAACTATTACTATTACAATGGTCGATACAGAGTCCCACTGTATCTCTCCTGATTCCCACAGGAGGGTCTTTATACTACATCCCACAGTGTTACCAGAGTCCCACTGGCCTGCTCTAGAATCCCACTGAAGACTTCTTCCACCCTGAGTCTCACAGGGGGCTTCTCCGGGCTCCTCGAGTCACATGAGTATCTCTTCTTCTCTTTATCTCTTAAAGTATCCTCAGCATCCTGGGATAAAGGTTGCTGGCCTTGCTCTGTACCTCTCCTCACTTGTGATGAACATGTCTTCTCATCTTGCTCAGGATTTATCTCCTTCTACTAAGAATGACATGGCCTCTCTCTTCAAGAATCTTCAACAACCTCTGAAAAGGTCTATTGGTCTTGCTCAAAACTTCTAATCACTTCTGTTGATCAGGGTATTCTCAATTACTGAAAAATCAGGCAACTGATATCTCTAACATCAGTCTGGCTTCAGTCTGACTTCACATCAACTTCATGCACTAAGTGCATGGCATCTCTGCATCCTCATGCACTGATTGCATGGCTTCTCAAAACTCTTCAAGAACAGTTGTTCTTAGACTTCTCAAATGCACACAGCCTGATTTAGCTTTGTTCACGTGCGCACGCGCATGCATGTAAGCATGAATTCCCCTTTCTTTCTTCTTGGTGCAATAAACCCGCAAAGGGTATATTCTCTTTAAGCACACACCTTCTCACTCCATCACACGTTTAGTTACTTTTGATTACACACATAAATGAGTGTTATACTTTGTGTGAGTTTCCTTCCTTTTCTTCTCCTAATTGTATACACACTTCTTAGTGCACACACATAGGTTCGGCCTCCTTGTCTCGATGCACACACTTCTTTCACTTTTGCACACAAGTGAGCTTGGCCTAATCCACTTCTTGCACACACTTAGACCATAGGATGTTCTTCAAGTTTGCATACACACACAACGATGTGATCTTCACTTCACTCACACAAGGCTACACCCTTCACACTTCTTTTTGCACACAAGGAACAAAGGCCTCGACATGCCTTCTTCACTTCACACACACAAGAGGTGTGGAATCCTCTTCACTTGAGATCCTTGCAATATGAAGGCGCACAAGGTGCAATCAGGGGCACGCAGGTGCAAGGGCACAAGGGCCACGCAAGGTGCAAGGGGCAGCCGCAGGTCGTGCAAGCGATCAAGCGTGCAAGGTGCTACCACACAGGGGGCACGGTGCACAGGCCTCGGACGTGCAAGGAGCAATCGCTGCGGGCTTCAACCGTGGGCGTGCAAGATGTTGCGGCCACGGGACTTCCTGTCGTGCAAGTGAGGCACACATGGGATCTCCCCTTTCTTCATTCGTGCAAGGGGTGCACGAAAGGGTCCTAACGAAGCTAGAGGAGCTCCGGGCTACTTCTCTTCCGCGCAGGTGTTTGCGCAGAGGAATACTTCACGAGGCAAGATATGCTTCACAGGACTTCTCTCGAGGTTTTCACCAAGCAATTCAAGCACCTCAGCCGCTCTTTTTATAGGTAGAGGAGGTCCAAAACATCTACGTGAGATATCTCTCAAATCCCCGATGTTTTCGGGTATATCAAGATTTTGCAAATCTTGATTTTCTCTACTGTCCCACGTGAATTCTTTCTTCTTTTATTTTTCTACTCCACGTGTATGCGACTTAGAATGCATGAACGACCTTCGTCTAAGGGAGATCCATGCAAAATAATAACCAACATAGCCTTGGCACATCGTTTGCCTTCGGCCGAACTCCAAATTCTCACGTTGTTGCATGCACACCCATTTTTAGGAATGGACGTGTTCGTTATGCTTAGACGATCTCAATGGTGTCTTCGACATGATCAACAGAGGACGGGAGCTCGAATTCTTCATTTGGGAGGCCTCTGGTTCAGCGGCGGCTTCGCGGGGTGGTCTTCAGCTGAGCTCGAGGAAGGGGATGATGCGGCAGCCGTCATATCAGGCGTTTACTGAACATTGGACGGCCACGATCAGATCATCGCGTGCGGGATGCGATGAGCGGTCCAGATCAAGAGCGCGATGAGACGGACGACCAGGATTCTCTCCGCGGAAAAATCCCGCGTCCCACATCGAATCAGAGGCCGTTTTTTCTTGCGGTTTATCAACCAGCCGCTCCCTGCCACTCTCCAATTGAACTTCCCCCTCCACGGTGCCACCCCGCACCATGTTCTCTCTGCGGGCGCGCTCTTGCGCCCACCCCTGCCACTCGGGCACGTCATTGGCACCCACTATGCACACACGGGCGCGCTCCTCGTGCTCACGCTGCGCGGGCTTCATCAATGCTTGGCCTCGGGGCTTATACACGGCCCCGGACTCTCGGGCTAGCCCCATGGGATCCCCCTTGGGAGTGGCCACCTCGAGTCCCACATGTGCCTTGGGGTTGAACCCTAAAGGCTGGCCCTTGGTGGCTTCTTTTTGCCTGAGTACAGAACAGCTCCTTCGTTTAAAGACAAAGTGACCAAGTTCAAATGCCAAATGCCACCTCTTCCTCTAATCCATTCTCCCTTCTTCATTTCTTCTCTTCTCTTCTTCTTAAGAATTCCTCCACCATTCCTCTTAAACATTTAATCTTCAGAGTGAAATTCCTGAAGTTTCATCTTCAACCGAAGCTCCTGAATCTAATAATTATTCAACATTCTTCAATGATCCAATCAGAGATCAAGTTAGATCTTTTTCGGATTCACATGCACTAAGTGATAGGGAATGGACTTCATTGATCCACATCATCCACATAGAACTCTTGTGGATGGATCTCCTCATCTCCTCATGCATTGGGATGACAATGCATGGTCTTGTAAAATTGTTGTGACATTGTATCCTCTTGATACAAGTTCTTTGAACATAAAGGCTAGTTCATCAATCGATTGATGTTATGATGGTGCTCCATCATCATCCATTATTCAAGTGGTGTAACTTAGTATCATCTTGATACATGTATTGAAACATTAAGATCAGTTCTACAATCGTCTGATATGAGAGAATGTTTCAAACCATCATCTCCTATGCCACTTAGTGAATCTCCTAAGTGACAGGCATCTTAGTACCATGGCCATTCTCCATTCATCACTAACACCATCACATCCTTTGTCATTCACATATTGAAACTCCTTGACATCCATCCATTCATTCCTTGACAACAACATACCTCATTGACAACAAATGCAACACAGTTCACTTCAGCAAACTACAACATAAAAGGAATAGAACGTCTAGGAGTGGATGGAGACTACATAGATCCATCATATGTTATAAGATGACATGGGATGGAGGTCACTATATTTCATGTATTGAGACCATGTGTAACTAGATGTTTCACCTCAACAAGGATAAAGAATATTTTACAAAGGTGGAAAGTTATCTGAGACATATATTGGACCATTACAGATAAAATTTAGAGATAGTGAGGTGGTGTTCATGTTAGATCTACCTCTTCAGTTAGGCCGGGTACATAATGGCTTCCAACTATTTCAAATGAGGATGTATGTGAATGAACCAACACACATTATCGACTGGGGAAGGATGACGATTGTGTATGTAGATACTTTTTTCGATTACATATTAGAGATTGAGGATCGAAATGAGATGATACATTTTGGAGAATGATTCTTTTGTTTAAAGTTTGGGGGTAGTATGAGAATCTTTAGTGATAACATTGGAGTGGGAGGATTGGATTTAGGCCTAGTACCAACATCTCCGTGTGTTACACTTGTTTTGACCTTTCATGGATGAAAATCATCATGGTCGGGAGAATGTAATGTCTTAGATTATCCATTTATTGTTTTTAAATATTATATTGATAAATTATACATAAGGCATTGATACAGCATGTGATTCCAACACCCGACGTGGCACGAATAAATGTTTGAATCTTATTAAATATATTAAATAAATTTCACAAACATTTAATGAAGAATTAGTATAATTTATAATTATGGTCTCATATTATAAATCAGATGGCACCATAAGGATTAAAATTGTGGTTTTACCCATTCCAAGGCATGACATTGTTCGACACATGTAATTTGTGAAAAAAATTCACTGGATTGAAATTTTCAAATTAAATAACGTTAAGAATAAAATTTATTTTGATCAGTGTAATGACATTATTCTTCATTAAATATAAAGTTATGGAAATTGTCTCAAAATTGGAAACCAAAACATGAAGACAATGATTCTATTGGATGATATCATTCATGGAGGACTATGAAAGATCATGAACATATATTGGAGCATCCCACCAGTGGAGTTTTAGTATCTCATCGACATTGGAAATAGAAACATTCTTCATCAATGATTGATCCACAATATAGGTAGGATGTTATGTCTTGTAATTTTAATCATGTTCTTAATCATACCTCAATACGAATCAATTAAAAAACATGGACTGAACCGTGTATTATCATTAAATTTATATTTGATGGAAGATTTTCCACTTAGTTGATTTACACCACTTTATTTATCCTTCCTAAAAAATGAATCAAGGACTAATGAAAAATTAAAGAGTTTCATTCCTCACTTTAATAATTTTTTTTATTTATACTCAAATTTATTCTTTCGATCATCATTTGTAGTACCATTTCCAATGGTTAAAAATACATAGTTCTGGAATGTTACACAACCATTAATCAGGGAAATGGATTGAAATACTATGTAAAAACATGATGTCAATTTCATATCAATAGTAGTATGTGATTATGGGTAGATCAAGTAATAATAATAATAGATCAAGGGTTCAACACCTCTACTTTTGATGTTCAAAAAACATTATTTAGGGGAGAGTTTTCTTGATTCATTCGGTGACAAGATTCTAGAATGATAGTGGGGGAAAGTCTCTATAGATGTAGCTCGATCAATATAGAGATTTTAGGTATAAATCAACAGATAAATTTCCCACAAATAAGAATATAAAAGAAAATCTGAATCTTGAATATCATGAGAAACAAATCATGTAATTTGGGATTACATTCCTTGTGGGTCACCATTATTAGAAAATGGTGGATTTGGATGAAGAAGATGATTGCACAACATATGAACATTATAACATGGTGTGTGACCCCTCCCAGTTGAATCAGTGTGCACATCATATGTATAATGACATGAGTTGAAGTACATGGGAATTGACACACTGTGTACTCCCACACAAACACATCATGACATACATTGACCGGTACATGAACACAACATCGGTACAAAGAAAAAACCTTATTACACCAAAAGTATAACTTGTATCCCTACACACCATGTACATACTTATTTGGATCATGTAAATAGAGACTACATGTCGTGTGAGCTCTTCCACATGGGCAGGACATGGTATAGCAAGACACATTGTGTACACCTTGGGACACACCATATACTCCTTTAAAGAATTATTGAGTATTTTTTGTAGAATGGACCAGTATATATTTAGTACATTCCTTTGGTGCTTTCCCTTGATTTTATAGTGTATCATTATGTCCCCATCACAAGAATGAGATCCCCACTAAATGATCAGTCTCATATAATGATATGATGTCCCTCTATGAGACGGAAGTGTTATCCTATATCATTCCTATTTAGAGTTTGCGGAATAAGTGTGGCATCCCTATGTAGGGTGTTTATCCTCTAGTAGGTTGGAAATATTGTTAGTATTTTCATAATCATTGACATATGATCCCCAATATTGCGGGATGATCCACATTAGGTTCGTGTTGTCCCCTAACTATTATGGGTGTGACCCCTAGTCTTTATATCAAGTTACCCTTAGAATAGTGAGCTTCCTTGGGGAATACTCAATGACCTAGAACTATTCATCGAGTGTCTCTGATGATTTCATTTCCCTTGGAATGTGATCTCCCAGAATGATCATTGCTTCAATCAGAATCTTCTGGATAGAAGTTGGTTTTGACTGCATTGTGGAATTAGGTCTTTCTTGAGTATATCTACATTTCTAGTCTATTATACATTGACTATTATATATTTCATTCAACTTCCTACACATGTTTCTTCTTGTTTAGTGTTTTCATGATTTCCAAATGTGTATTTTTATACTCACCAATGCACAACATTTTCCTGTACATGTTGATTATTTTGTAGACGATGACCCTTTTTGACATTAACCGGGGAGGACAGGGAGCAGGTGGAGCATAACTAGATCTTAACATACCAAGGAGTATACTGAGAGTTTAGTTTTGACTAATTCCTCACTCTTGGAGGAGGATGTACATTTAATAGTTATTTTAGATATATTTTCCACCTATTAATTTTTTTGTACATTATTTTCATACTATGTTTTGGGACCATAGATGTATGCATGCATTGTTTCAATTATTTTATATTTCACCATTTTGTGGGCCTGAATGTGTGTGTTTGTGTACACATGATTACAAAAATTGCCTGCAATTTTAGTGATATTTCTACTCATTACTTGTCACTAGTCTCTTCCTATTAGTGGTATGATTGGGTTCATCAAGTGTTGTATGTTGATTGTTTGGGTCATGACACTAGGCCTTATAACCCAGACTACCCACCCTTTGGTTAGGAAAATACCACACATAAGATCACATAACATTGATAAAATATAAAAATATTAACCATTTATTATAAATTAATAAAATATATTCCCATTAAGAATATATGTATCAAAACCCATTATATTTTTAGTTCAATCATTAAATGAATGAACCACATATCATCACTATTATTCAAGATAATAATATTAGTCATTGGTAAACACATAATTTTATGTGATCTATATGTCTTTAAAATTAATCATAGATCAAAGATATATTTCCACCCAAAGTGAAACATAAAATAGAATAAATCATAAATCACATATCTCATTGTAACAAAATCAAAAAATCATAACAATCAATTATATGAATAGTAGATGCATCCATTATAAACTAGAATTCTCACAAATATGGGTCAAAAAGCTTCCAGAAAAAATAACATACCAATCTTTAAAAATTCCATATATCTATTCCTCATTACAATAAATATTACTAAAAAAAGAAATTGATATTAATAGGTTAAAATAATGATTTATTTCACTTCCACTGTGAGAAATAGTGGATTCTAAGTACCTCAAACACACCTACAAAAATTTTATTAGGTTTCGATTATAATTAAGTTATGATATATTAAAAATTTGGAGACATGTATCTCTAGTATATATAAGAATAAAAACATAGATAATGAAATATCTAGATTTATTCATCACAATATATTAGAAATAGAATATAGGGAAGATATAGAAATGCTGGAAAATGTATATATGACCACCATTATGTATCAATATTTACTACAATATATGTCCTAAAATAATTATTTATAAAATAGAATTTCATAAGAAGACCACATATACTCATTTCCAATAGTTAAAAAAAGGGAATTATATATCCAAAACAACGAGTCTGTAGTCTTGGACCGATCATATCTCTTAATATCAAATCCACAAGAACCCAACAATCAAAATAATAAGGGCCATTTCTATTACCTAGGTCACAAATAATAAAATATTTTTAGGTACTAGGGATCATGTAATGTCTTGACCTGGGAGACACTAAATTATTCCTTGATCAGATGGGTCCCATGGCCTAAGCATTCCTCAACATATTCAATAGGCTTCTGACTAGAATAGAGGTCTTAATGTGTGTCTATGGAGAGAATATTCCCTCATTTCTGATTGTAACATAGTTGTATTAATAAAATAATCATAATAAGATTCATAATCTAAATAAATGAAAGAAGATAAAAGCCCAAAACAATATAATAATAAGAAATAAAAATAAGTTATATACATTATTATGATCATGAGATGTCTCCCCAAAATAAGAAAATTGGTATACAAGAATCCAATACAACAAAAATATTGTAATATAATAAAAGAACCAAGAGTATTATCTACATCTAAAATTACATGCATTGATCAGTCCTATCCTCCCATTATATTAAAAAAATAATCTAAGCATCATACAATTGATGTATTCCCCTGTCCTTACCTATATCAATGAATTTTTCGGGTTAGCCAATGGTGGACCCAATAGGGTGTGAGATAACACATAGTTGGCCACCACCAATAGTGTATAACAATTTCATTTTTTTAATATAAACAAAAGTAGGGTGAGATATATAATCTTTATAATAATAATAAATGTATGGTGATATCCCATCGAGCCAAAAATCGGTCCCTATGAAATTATTCATGATCCCGCAAACGAAGGAAAGTAGTAAAGCAGAAATAACCAAGAGATAATTTCTATTATAAAAACTCAAAAATAATATCCATTTTAAGGATATCTTTAAGGAATATAATGAATGAAAAATGACCATTCTGCATAATAATATGTAAAACACCATCAATTTCCATGTCTTGTAATCTATATTTAAAATCCCAAATGGACTCATTGTATAATCGAGTTTCAAAACATGAAGTGAAAAATCCATGTCATAAAAGACCATGGAATATTCTTTGATTCCTAGAAGTATTGTTATGGAAACTCAGTAAAGACTAGGGTAGAATCCATGGATCATGTCAATAATGAATCTCCAATGTGAGTATATGAATTACAGATACAAGGGGTAGAATGTATCGAGGAATCATAGAGAATCATGATCCAAGGGTAAAAAAACCCTATATAATTCACAACAACAAACAAGATATATATAATAATCTTCAATGGAATATAAAGGAACAAAGATCAATGAAATCCAATACTATTTCAATTTATCATGTCAAATTAATCAAAAAATAGGAGCTAATCCAATTCTATGTGTTTATACAAATATAATTTCAATTTTCCAATTATGTTATTTAATAAAATAACATCATGTAATCACATCGAAAGGAGACATAAAATTCTGTTAAAAATTTATCCAATTCATATTCAATTTAATAAGGGTCACAAAATCAATGGACCAGTCACACACACCCAGCATGGTGGTATAAACTATTGATAATATATAAAATACACTACATGGGTTGACTAGGTTTGTGATAAAAACCACCAACAATAATAAAGATACTAGTGGAAATCCAAATATGTTTCTACATCATTTAATAAACGATTTAAATTCTTTTTAGGGGAAATGTAATAAATTATGTACTGGAGAATAACAAAAATGGTGCATACTCATCACCAAAATTTGAGGGAATGGTATAGACTACTTAATATTGATCCTTAGTAGAGAACTCATCCAATATCAACATCTAATGTAGTCCAGATCAGAAGCATAATGAAAAAAGTAATGAAAAAACTAAAAATAAGAAATATTTGCTACCACATAAATAATCTCGTCCATACCAAGAAGAATGATGAACATTTTAGGTTGAATTATGAACATACGAGTACAGATCCAATAGGACTACTAATGTTGAATTGTGAGTCCAAATGGTGAATTTTGAGCATTTTAAATGAATTTATCTCAAAATGGAGCTCCCAATATCATAGGCCTCTCAATCTGAGAGAAAAAATTATTTGATTTATGTGTAAATTATTTAAAGGTCAAATGTAATTTTCTATATTTTAACTTGGTAACGTGTTTCACCATACCATTAACCAATTGTGTTCCCTTTAATTCCTCTAGGGGGACCTCACCTGGTAATACTGCACAGTTATAGTATGATATTTCGAAAAATGTATTAATAATTTTCCCAAAACAACTGTGATCTTTCAGAGTCATGCTCCCCTAGTGAATGGTTTCATCAAACAATAATGACTCCTGCAACCCTCTATCATGTCCCACAAGGTTACTCATAACTATGCGACCTGGGTTTCATGGTTTCTACTAACCATGTGACATAAATTTTATCACCAAAATTTGGGCATCGAGCTCAAATCCAGCTTCAGACTCCCTCAGAAACTCTTGTGATGTCATTAGACACTCAAAAAAGTTCAAAATCAAGGAGTTGTTATTTGAATAAAAAGGTTAATACATCATCAGAAAACCCTGAATCCTACAATTCATGTGTTGGATGTGAGTAAAAAAATATAAAACACTGAAAATCATGTAACACCCCTATATTTATAATAAATATTTATATTTAAATTATTTTTTTATTCTATTTCTTGTTTTTTATGAAAAACCATATTTAGATAAATTGAAATATACCTTTAAAGTAATAACATGGCCATTATAACCAAGATGGTAAATTGGATATTATGAATACAAATAACTACATTCTAAAATATGTTTTTTAATTATTAGGAAATAAATACATGATTTCTAGTATATTCAGATTAGTCTTCAAATATTTGTTTCAATCAAAAATATAATTCTATATCTTTCAATGAGAAAGGCAACTATAATACTTTTTTGAAACATTTATAATATTTATTTCATAAAAATAACTAGTGTTTTAAAATCATATAATCAATTTTATTCTATGGTAAAATTATTATAATTTTCTAATAAAAATAATTATTCAATGAATAGTCAAAAATACAGTTCTTTATAAAATGATACCTTTTTTGATATCATAAAATAATAACTATGATATAAATTTTATTAAATTAATATAATGATTCATGTATAATAATATCATAAAAATATCATAGAAAAATAATCCATAACATATAAATTATAAATTATATAATTAAAAATATAAAAAAAAATTTATTGCAATCACAGTACATGCATGACATTGATGAGGTAAAATTTAGTGCGTTATTGATATAAATTTTCATTTAATATGTTATTGAAGTACATTATTATTTAATATAATTAGAAAATATATTTTTATTAATATTACCAAATATTTTTCTTCTATTACATGATGTTTATCAAATTGCCTCTCCAATTCTAGTGTAGGGATAGAAAAATGAAATTAATAAAGTAAAAATGTTTTATTGGAATTGAAATGATTTAATATAGAGAATAAAAAAAATATAAAAAACATATGGGGACTAATTAATATATTTTATTGGTATTAATTTACTTCAAATTTTTATATATTGGAAAATTACCATTAATTCTAATGCAACAATGATGAAATGCTTGTACACGTAGATAAAAAATAATTAATATGATAATAAATTATATTATATGGGCTATCAAATGACTCAATAATCAAATTAGATATTATTTTATGATTATATTTCTACCATAATAATCCATGGGTTTAATGTTGTACCTTTTGGAGCCACTAAATTGAATATAAACACATTATTGTATTTGATTTAAAAGAAATACATATATGCCACATTACATTTTTTAATAACTATATCATTTTTAATATGTGTTACTGAAGAAGATATTTTTTACTATAAATAAACTTCTGAAATATAAATTTTCTTTCTTCATTATGATAATATATTTTTATCTTTTGTGAAAAAATAAATACCATTAATGGTTACACAACGATGATGCAGTAATTTTAAAATTAATGGAAAATAAATTAAATGATATTAAAATTATTAAAAATAAATATAATATGAGATAAATAAACTGACCAATGAATTAAAAATTTGAATTGGACGTGAATATGATGTAAAAAATAGTTGGTTCAATTTTTACTCATTAGTTTGATGTTTTTAATTTCATAGTAATTAATAGTATTAAATTTGACAATAATGATATTTAATTAATATAATATTTTGTTAAATTATTCAATATTCATGAAAATTATGAAAAATTATAGGAATGATAATATATGGTCGAAAATTTCATCCCCTATGATTTTTATGACTAATGTAATGTATTTATTTCTTGAACTATGTTATTGTGTATTAATGTTTTAAGGAATTTCAAAAGTCCCCCTCAGCTCAAAGGGCACCCCTTCTAGCAATTCATTAGACCATGTTTATCATATATCTCCTTCAATCTCTTCAAAAATCACTTAACCACATACCATATAAAATTCTAGAGTGTATGGTATCATTAAAATTATAATTTCATGTTCTTTAAGGGTTCATTCAAGGAGGTGATATTTGAGAGGTATCATTATTAAACCCCATAACATAGTTTCTTTTCTTAATCTATCATCTCCTCACCTCATTCATACATTAAAGAATAATAGATCTGTTATCATTTATATACTATAATATTATATTTATAATATAATATAATCTATCCATCCACTGTATCATATCCTCCTATTTATATAATGGATGTCATTTTCAAAAATATGATGATTAATCATCTCAATTGATAATTAGAATTTGTTTTTCGTTAAAACCTTCAATAAGGGACATAGAACAATCATTATGGTTTAATAAAATTTTAAAACTGCATTACTATTATTTTTTTATCCAATATATGCACATAATACTAAATAACACAAAACAAGTTCATTGTGGTCAAGAAAACTATAAAAATAAACTAAAAATTTATCATTATTTTTTTTATTAAATTAATCATTATCAAATAGAAAAGAGAAATAATATATGGTACAATTTAAAATTATGAAATTTAATAAATACCATTTTATTTAAATTATATAATTTTCACTCCATTTTATATGAACATCCAAAATAAAAAAACATCATGAAACCATGAAACGCTCGCTCCCGAAACGAGGAAAATTATATTTGTTACTCACAAAAGTGACATAAATCAACAGAATATGATTATAATAAAGAAAAAAATATATTTTATAGTTTATAAATTAAGAAACTAATTAATATAAATTTATTATATGGGAGATTAAGTGCCATTGTAAAATAGATTCAGACAAAAGGTAATGGATCTTTCCGAACCACCCTATTTTTTCATTTCGGTAACATATTATCTATATTTTCCCCATGTTATATCCCCATTACTCTTATATAATTATTATGTATTCTTTAAATGCGTTCCAAACGTATATATCTATCTCAATTCATATTTTGTATATTGTTAAATACATATTTTAAAAGGGCCCCTTCTCAATTCCTCACGGTATGAAAAACCGATTAAATGGAACCTCTATGTTTCATACCCATTTTTCAGGTACACTCTATAAAAATATTTAATTATAAATTATATTTCATTATTCAGTAAATTTATAATGTAAATATTTTATATTTCATTTCCTTTTTATATAGATCATTATTCCATTATACTCTTTAATGGAACATAATTATTTTCCTTAAAACCATGATTTTGTGAATTATTTATAGAGATTCCTATCTAATATGTTAAATTTTTTCACCTCATTAGGAATTAATTACGCATGATACATTATCATATTTATATTATGAATTTACAAGAGTGATTTAAATCGATTATTTAATAGATACAATTGTTATAAACCCTTCGGTTATACCTTATTGAATGATTAGGATACCCACATCTTTATATGGGAACCATTTATGTTTATTACTAGTATTTAATTATTTATTTGGATCTTATATGCATGAAAATTGTATGATGAGTGCACCCATATAGCGCACAAATTAATTAGGTGATGATTTAGTCTTATGATAAATTATTTATGGGACTAGGGAGTAATCCTAATCCATTATGGGACTTTTTATACCATGTGATATAGTCATGGTAGTTATCATTAACTCTTTTTACACTATTTTATATATTTCCTCCAATTTCCAATGGTTCAATGATCAAATGATTCCACGTTCTATATGTTATTTTTACTCTTTTTATTGACAATTTATTCCTTTTATGTTATGAAAATATTCCTTATAACTCATGTGTTATAAATTATTCCCTTGTATAATACATTATTAAGATTTTTAAATTGGAATATATGAATATTAATTATCATATTTCTAAATCTATTTATTAATTATAATGAAATAAACAAATTATTTTTTATAGTTGTTTTATTTTCCATATATATGTTTTAATAAAAAAGAGAATATAACTTCATTATATTGTAAAATTAAGTATAATAACATTTTTACACATTTATAAAATGAATATCATAAAAATATGGTCATTTTTGAAATTATGGTATAAAAATTAGTCAATGGTGAAATTTTCAATATTTTTTGAAAATGTTAAATTTTTGTGGAATAATAACAAATATTGTCTCTAAAACATGACATCTTTATTAATTTATTCAGAACATAAATATAATATAAAAATTTATTAGACATTTTCAAAAAATAAATTAATATAATATTATAAAATTTTCATATCAAAATAAACCAGAACATCTAAATAATAAATTATTTCATGATAAATATAATAATATTTTTTAGTGTTGAAGTAGTGTGTATAAAAATTTAAAACAGAAAAATTCAGTTCCTTATAGATTTTAATTTAGAGGTAATAAGTATTTTAACAACATTAACATTAAATATAATTCACATATAAGTATTTTGACTAATATTTTCTTTTTTGGACTTATACAACATGATTCTTATACAAATGATTGTTCAATTCTTACACAAGGAAAAAGCGTCAAATTAACAAAATTATATACATTTTATTGACATGGCTTTGAGTAAATATACATAATTTATTAATCTAAATGTCTATTCTTAGACTAAATTGTTTCATTTTATGGTATTAATTTATTTTTATTTTTTATATACTATTTAATTATCTCTAAGGGTTATGAAACACTGACGTAGTGTTCATTCAAGAAGAATAAAATACATTAAATTGATTTTAACTAAAAATTTGACAACCCTTAAATGAAACAATAAAATGAATAAATATTTCTATATCAGTTAATATTGACCATAATAATATATGGGTTGAATTGAGGATATTTATTATCCACATATTTGACATTAAATCCCTTATAATATTTTATTTCAAAGAATGTCATACTCGTCACACTGTTATTTTTAATAAATATAACATTACTAATATGTGGTATCATATAAGATATGTTAGTCCATAAATATTATTTTTAAGTATAAAATATTTATATTCATTATTTTTGTAAATATTATTTTTTAAGGAGTAAAAATATATAGTAAATTCTTAGACAATAATGATTATGTAATTATTTAATTAATAGAAAACTAAAATAAATGATATTAAAAATATTAAAAAAATATATTTTAGATAATTAATATTTTACAACAATTATATATATTACTAAAAAATTTATGGTAAAAAAAATATAGTTTTTTTATTTTCAATGATTTGTTTGATGTTTTAAATGTTATTGTAATAAATAATATCAAATTTTAAAATAATTATATTTAATCAGTATAATATTTTATTAAATTGTTTTATGATAATGAATTTAATTAAATATAGCCATATAATATAATATATATTATAAATTATAATCCCATTTATATTTTAGGAATATTTTTAAGTATTTTGTCAATAATTATCCTATTATATTTTAATTTTTTCAGAAATTCCAAAAGTTCTTCGAAGCTCAATTATAAAAGGGAAGAGCATCATACACATCATTTAACCACCTAGAGCCTCCTATATTGACTATAAAATGAAATATTATCATCTCATAATCCATATACACACTATTGAGGTTATTTTCTCACCAAAATTCCAATTTCATATTAATTATGGGATCTATCAAGGAGGTCATATTCATGTGGCAACTTTCTTAAAACACACAATTATTTTCATTTCTTCTTCTACATTCTCCTCACCTTATTAATCCTTAATGTAATAATAAATATAATATCCTGTATTTAATAAAATTTTATATTTATAATTTTATATAATATATCAATCCACACTCTCATCTCCCTTTATTAGATTAAAGGTATCTATAGTCCAAATTTTGAAAATTTACCCTCTCTATTTACAATGAGTCTACATTATTCATTATCACCTAAAAAATGATAATAGAAATATTATTATCATTAAAAATGATTTTAATAATTATATAATAAATTATTTCATGTTCTTGAACAATTATATATTTGTAATATTAAATAAAACAGAACTAGTTCGTGATGGTCTGAAAAACCACCATGATTAACTGAAAATTAGTCATTAACATTTTAGAAAATGAATCATCATATTAAAAGAAATAAAAATGAAATATGGAACCATTTAAAATTATATAAGTTCAATAATAACATTTAAATTACCTTATGGGTTTTAATTTCCATTTGATATGAAAATCAATAGTTATATACAAATGAACCATCCATGAAACCATGAAAAAACTATATCGGAACGAAAAAATTAATCATTATAACTCATAAAGTTGGAAAAAATAAACAAATAATATAAACATAAATAAAATTCATATTTTTATTATTTTATAAACAATATAATTAAATATTATAATTATATTATATAGATTATTAATTTCAATATCAGAACACATTTAGACATAAGTTAATATATCTCTCTAAACCTCCATATTTCATTTGAGTAACAAAATATCTATTATTACCTAATGTTATAATATGATATTTTTATATACATATATTTATGTAATGTATATTTGTTCCATCCATATATATCTTTCTTAATTCATCATTATTCTATGGGTAAATACATTTTTCACAAGGTTCCCTTCTTAATTACTCTTAAAAAGAAAACCAGATTAAAGTTCTCCCCTCTCTTTCGTACCCATTTTAAAGTACAGTTAATAAAATATATCATGACTAAAATAGTTTTAGAAAATAACTTAATTTATCATGAAATGATATTTTATTTAATTTATGGTTTTATTCAAACAATTATTCCTTTATTCCCTTCCAAGATACTTTATTATTTTACTTAAAACCGAATTTTAGTGGAACAATTATAAAATGTATTATACACTATTTTTTATGTTTTCACTGCATTTGTCTTCATTATTTAAGATCATTTTTTGTCATTACTTTCTGAATATCCATTAATGAATTATACACATTCTTAAATTTATCCAATTGTTATAAAACCTTTGGTTAAGAAATATGATATGATTATGATAAGAATTTAATTACACGGGAAACCCTTATATTCATTCCTGTTTTAAATCATTGGGTAGAGAACATATGTAGGAAAATGTTATCATTGATACCAGTAGGTAGAACCCTAATTAATTTCTTAATTTTTTAGTCTCATGAGGCTTTATGTATTGTAATATAAAGTAAATATAATCAATTATGGGACTATATCCAACATGTAATATAGTTTTCGGATTTAGGTATGACTCATGTTTATGTTATGTTATATGTTGCTACAAATTTCCTATGATTGAATTATCATATGACTACATGTTCTATATATTATGATTCCCTATGTTTATTTATGATCCATTTATTTTATGCTACTATATTAATTTTAATTACTAATGTTTTATGATTTTTTCTCATGTTTATTACAATATTGGGTTTTTTATATCACCCCTGTGGTCTATGTGTTACCCTTGATATCATATGATGTTGTAGGATCAGAAATGGAATTAGGAGCTAATTAGTAATATTTATAAAAATTATTTCTTCTAGTTTAACTTTCATTATTTATATACCTAATCTTCAAAAGAAACAATAATTTTTTGTTATTGGTTTCTATTTTATGGAGAATTATGCTTAAAAAAATTTAATAATGTGTGCGAAAGGCTTGGGTCTTGATAATTGGAGTCCATAAAAAGATATATATGTAAATTCAAATATGTATTTATTATAATGCAAATAAATAAATTACTTAGCACCCCAATTTGTTTTCAACTTCCAAACTATGTATCCCAATACTTGTATTTGTTTGTACAAGAATGAGATGATATACAGTTTGTTTGAACGCACATAAAGGATGAATAATGTATTAAACCTAATAAAATATTATTGGTGAAAAATTAATTACCATAAATCATTTTTAGGTGAATTATGTTTCATATTGATAAGTAATTTAGGTAAATGATAGATCACTCACCGAATATAAACGGTAAACAATACATCTCCCAATAATCATAGAATCACTAAACAAATGTAGATAATATATTAACCATTCTCTTCATCTGTGGACTATGTTAAACCGTTACATACTATAGGTGGTGATATACCACAAATCTTAGACACATTTGGTGGAAAATAAATCAGTATAAACAATTAGTCAGGTATATGATACAAGCCCATCAATATTCTATCAATGGACAATGTGATACTATTACTAGTATCCAGGTGGATGAGGAACCATCGGTAGAAACACCTAGTTGGATTATATACCACTTATATCCAACTATAGTAGTATTTTTATCCATTAACATGAATATATGAGTAGATAATTGACAACTAGTTTTAGTCCCTAGTATGATGATGCCCCACTAAGACTACCCCCATAAGTGGACAATATACAACTGACATGACTCCTCACATAGATGATGTAACACCATTAAAAATATAAAATTGAATAACTCTCCAATATCTCATTGGTATCAATATAAATTATGCATCATAGATTAGTTTGAGTGGAAGAGATACCACTACACAACAATGGCATACAATGCGCCACTACTAACTAATTCATGGTGGATGAGGTACCACAGTTATAATAATCCACTATTGGAATTAATGATTTATCATTTACAATAAATTGTATTGAAATTTTAATTATGTATAACATATTGTGATCAATAGTAATAGACACTAACACATGAAAATATATGTTCTAATTCTAGTGACAACCCAACTCTAAGCTCTGGCCCAATGATATTTCACCACTAGACAATCATATTCTAAACATTTTCCCTGTTAATATTTAGATTGGATACTGGATGTGGTTTATATAGACACAATATAAGCATAGATTCGAGACAGTATTATTTGGTTTCTATTCCATATTAGGTACATTCATGGTCCAGGTCATCAGTGAACCAAAATTCCATCACATATCTCATGGAGGACCACTCATGACATAAGATGCAATCACATATTCCACATAAAACAAATTATTTTTTAGAATTTAATTTATGTCTTTAATTAATTTAAAACATCCTATAATTCATATGAGAAATTCTATATGAGAGAAATCAAATGGTATATCAAGGTACTACCTAACGATGTCTTCTAAGGCCGTGATGATTGGAAACCACTAATCTATTTGGTTTAATCCATAAAAATCAATAAATATATAAATATCCATGTTATTAAGTATAACTGATAAATCATGGTGAAAAGGAAAAGGAAATCCCTAAATTATTAAAGACGAAGGGTATGCATACCCATGATGATCATGTGGGATAAATCTCTTAAGTATCCATGACCAATCAGTGGAGAAGAACTATTCATAAATGAATAAAAAAAATAAAAGTGATGTGTCACTACCCTATCGTGTTATGAAAAATGAAAAAAAAATCGTATCTAACATTTTATATGATTATATTTTATTATCTCCTTTTGGTATTTATTTTATTTCATTGATTTGATTTTTCAAAATAAAAGATTCATTTAAAATCATCCTAATTATCATTTTAATAGAGAAATATGGAATGTTATTAAGGTGGCACTAGCTGAATAAAAATCATTGCAGGCAACGCCAACTAGTTGATGTAGAGCCTCCAGAAATATTGTGGAAATAAAATAATTCCCCAAAACTCTAGGAGTCCACATACTTGTTAGTGGAAGAGGATACAGATGGGTCCCCTCAATAAATCATACCACCTAGTTGGTTGTTTCATCTAACATGCGGATAGATCCAGTCAAGATTATATAAATTGAAATTATGGGAGGTATTAAAATATATGAATTGGGCTATAAAGTCATAACTCGTCCCATGGGACCACCAAATTATATGAAGCATATAAATAGAGACCTATGGTAGCATGAATCTCATATAAGAACTTGTGTTACAACTTCAAAATCGAATCAATAAATATAAAGAACTAAAAATATTATTATTCTCTCAAAGATAAAATATCATATCTATATCATTCACAATGGATCTCTTTTCTAATATCTTCTCTCAATTTATAATTCCAAATTGTACTCATATTGTTGATAGATTAAGGGACTGAATTTTTAAGGGGTTTCCCCAATATATCATCTCTTTTATGATCTTCTTCAAAATTTGTGATCCCTACAAACAAATGTTAGGGATAGGTTCACTGAATACTGTCAAATATCAAGAGGGTGTTCAAAAAATTTAATTTTGAGAAAAATGTATCACTAACATAACCGAGATCAAGGGGGAAAAATAAAAACCTATCAACCCTAGGTAAGGATACATAGGGTTTCATAATAATCCAATTATGAAGTCTTTTATAAAAAAATATTTTCTCTCTCATTTTATTTAAACAATAGATACTTTATATTTTACGCAAATAATTACATAAACATGATTAATCTATTTTTTTCTGTTCACAAACACTTAATAATTGTTGAAATTAACATTTAATATATGAAGAATTTGACAATTTATTAAATAATTTATTTGGGATGATTTTTATATTAATCATTTCAATATAATATCGATGTGAATTTACATTATCTTTTTTTAAAATTTTTAAAAAGTTAAATCCACCCTCCCTGACATATATTTTGACATCATTTTGGTATCAAATAGATTATTGTGTTTTTATTAAGAATAAAAATTCCAGGAAATGTGTGTTAATTTTATTTAATATTTATTTAATCCAATTTCAAATTTTATGTTTCTATCATACTATTATAATCGTTACGATTTATTCGACAAAAAATTACTCTTATTAGAAAAATCATATGTCAATATATTTGTGAATCCTATGTTAACCCATTTGAAAAAAATTTTTGTATGAATTTATTACTACTACATAATGGTGTTATAGATGGAATCCTAAATATATTTCTTCTTTTGTGCTTAACATAAAATTCACGAACTATATACATTGAGGTCATGGTAAAATATTATTTAAACACCTATGTTCTTGAAATAAAACTCTTGAAATATAGAAATAATTAGATGTAATATAGGAATGCATGAATTAATTTTAGGACACTATATTGGATAATATTAAAAATGATTTTTAAAATTTATATGTGAGTTAAAATAAATCCATTATTAGTATATTTTATTTTTTTAATGATATTTATAATTTTCAGAAGTCCCGTGGTGATGATGTTTCCATAGAAACCATATTAAAAATGATACTGTAAAAACATAAAACTAATTGGAAACCCAAAGTCATTATTGTAAGGTAAGTAAATAATTTAATTTAAATGGGTTTCAATGAATTTATCAGAAACCTAATAATATATAATATTTCAATAAAGAGAAAGGTTGAAATGTATTTCAGTGAAGCTATTGATCTAATGAAAACAATCACCTTTATATTAATTAATAATCCTTCATCTCGAGGTGAAATTCAATTTTTACTAACTCAATAAGACAATGGACAAATTCCTCATGAATAATAAATTTTACAACCTACCCAAAAAGATAAGAAAAATTTTAACTAAATGTTACAGGTTTTGTGTTCTAAACAAAGTTCACATATAGCAAGACATATTAATCTAGAAAAATATGGCTAAAGAAAGAAAAAAATGTAAGAAGGAACTTTATTTCAGTTCTAGGAATGTAATAAGTTAATACATGGACTCACCAACCTCAACACATTCTTGTGAATCATGTCCTTTGTTCTGTGTGGAACATGATGAATATGACAGCAATATTAATATCAATTTTTCTATTTCATCATATTCATTTTCTTCTCCTAAATCTAGATAACCTTCTTCTTTATCATTGTATCACCATAATTATAATGACCAGAAATATGATCCCGATCAACATGAAAATATTTTTTCTTTAACATTATTTTTTATTATACTATCTTTAGAATAAATATAAGAATGTGATTGATGAAAATTTTCCACTTCTAATAGAAATGGATGAAATCTTAAAGGACATGGAATTATTTGTCATGAACATTATAAATCTATTGTATGTTAATAATGAATAATCTACAATTAATGAGATTAAGATACCTCATTAAATATTATCTTATAGTAAAAATATTAAATTCTAAAAATTGGTATCTCAAATAATAGTAAACAAATTGGTTTTCTTGGTTTCTCTAATCATAATATAACATCAAAAGATCCATCAAAACCCCTTTTATTAAATGATGATCATAAGATATTATTTCAATAATAGTGAAAATTTTAATCTTTTAATTTATGATTGTTATTTTGAGAATTCATGATATTGGAGGCCATAAAAATCATCATTAATATAATATTTATAAAAGGATATAACTTACAATGGAAATATGGATACCAAAATCATTATTGGAAAATATCAGTAGAGCCATTTATTTCATAACATATCCATTAATCATTTCATTTTATCTTAAAATATTGTAATAAAAATTACTAAGAATAACTATGGTACCTAGATAGTTGTTTCTAAAGGAACATGTGTGGAAACCTCTTCAATTACAGAATAATTTTGAAACTATTTTAAGGTAATTTAACCTTGATTGATAACACTAATGGTATGAAAATTATGAAGGAACCATTAGTTTTTTTAATTGAACACTTATTAAAAAGGTTTTAATTTTCAATCTATTTTGTACATTGTTTATGATTTAGATAATTGTTTCATAATAGTTTTAAAATTAATTTATAAAATCATTTTTTACAAAAATAGAAACCAACTATTGTCCACTTCTTATTTTCAAGATGTTTAAAATATATATTAAAAAATTCTCTCCATCCAAAACATCAAACGATTGAGTGCACATGTTTGGTATTCAACGATTACGAATATATACCATGGCCACTTTATCACACAATCACTTTTCAAACCTAATTATTAACTATTATGAAAATATCTAGAGAAAGTCAGTTTCATAGATGAAATGGTTTTTGATGAATTCTATTTTTGTAAGAAACATAAATCTTCTTTTAAATCTTAGAAAAATAATTTATTATAATGATCCACATTGATTGTTTTTATTTATGTGTATCATTCCTAATTAAATGTTTGAAATATTATTCTTATACATTATATATTTGTTTACAACATTATAAGATTCTCATATACTTACTTATTAATTAAAATAAGTTATTATTCCAAAAAAATCAATATGTTTGAAAAATGGTTTGAAATAATTTTTTTTAAATTATTTATATTTTATGTGATCTTAGTGGATAATAATAATAAATGTAATTTGATGATTTATTCATCTCTTTAAGGACACAATCATTTTTTTCTCATAAAAAACCTAAATAAAATTGTGTAGTAGAGAGGTGGAATTAAAATATCCTAGAAATAATTCAAGCTATTTTAAATTAAATAAATATAAATTAATTATTTTTGGTTGACTAAATATTACTTCATTCATTATACTTATCAGTGTTATTATATTTCATTTTCAAAAAAATGCATCTTATGAATTTTGAAAAATATAAATCTTATGGATTCCATTTTAAATGTTTTTTATTGTAAATGTTTTGATCTCAAAACCAAATAACAATCATGGAAATTTGATTCAAAATTTGATAATGGTTTAATTATTGAGTAATATGACTCAATCATTGCATATGGAGACTTTACAAAAATAAATCAAATTTGCGACGAATCAATTAATTCTTTGGATTATCAAAAGTTGCAAAATATATTTCTAATAATGATTTGGAAATTGATGTTTTAAAAGAATAAATTAAATGTAATTAATTTAATGTTAAACTAGAAGCACTTTCAAACACATTACCTGATGATTTAAAAAAAATCTACAGAACATCCCTTGATAATTTAATTTGATATTTCTAAGAGGTAACTCACACTAGAAAATAATTATTAAATGTTATTAAACATCTTGACATTATGTCTTACTTATAACACCAAAATACTAATGATTACATTAATGATGAAAAAATGTTTATTTCTATGAAAGAGATACAAAATTAATATAGTATATAAGATTTATAATCTATTGTGGAAATAATTAGTTATAATCTCATCATAATATCAAAATGATGATTTGAGTTTAAGTTAGATGAGCATAGTAATATCACTATAAATAATGATTAGTTTGTATCCATTGTTTACAATAAAGATTAAGGGATGGATTATGGTTGAAAATTGAAAACCATTTCATGGTTGTAATATATTATAATCTTATTTGTGTTCTCCTCTCATGTTTATTTCAATATTTCTCAAAATGATGATAAAAGAATATTTAATATTATTTTTCAATTAATTTATTTTTGGATAAAACTACTACATTTAAATATTCTTATTTTCTAAATATTGTTCTCATTTTAAATATGGAATATTTTTGTATAAAATATACACCTAAGTCTTGAAATGAACAATTATTTAATATTATTTCATTAATTTTTTTTAAATTTGGAAAATATGATTCAACTATTTTTTTAAAACTCATTTAAAAAAATTAGTTAATATTCCAATTATATGATAAGGATATTATTTTCAGCTTAACCAATGTATCCCTTTCTTTTGAATTTATCTATTAATTGGAAATTAAATTTGAAATGGTCATTATGGGGGAACCCGAATTCTATCTCAGTTTTCAAATTTTTCTATGAAATGATGGAATTATTCTTGACAAAGGTATGTAAATTGACAACCACATAAAATCATATAATGTATATCACCCTATGAAAATTTGTATTCCCATAAGTACAATGTGTAGAAAAATAATGGATATATTGTTCACTGATTCATAATGTGATTTATATATTTACTATTGGTCATCTATGTTATCATTATATAACTCGACATAATCCATGTCCATTGTTTATATATGTGATAATTTATAATAAAATCAAAAGGATTCTCATTTTAGATCTATTAAAATGTTGATTATTCTTTTTTAAGACTAAAAATCTTGGTTTTTTACCTAAGATAATCATATTTTTAATAAATTAGTTTCTCTAGAACTAATATTGGAGGATGATAACTTGAGAAGAATAATAAATGATGGGATTTCAATATAGATAGAAAATTAATTATCTCATGGAGTAGAATAATGAAAAAATAATAATTGCCTTTCTATAACTGAATAATATTACAAAGACACTAGGAGTATTTGTGAAAAAACAAGGAGGATGAAAACACTCTCTTAGAAATCAGGATTACATGTGACTATATCAAAATTTAGTGTTATAACACCATTCCCATTATAATCCAGAAAAAAATATACATCAATCTTGAACCAAACACCTTAACCATAGTAACTAATTTATAAGATATCACTTCCTAATGTGTGATATATTATTGGAATTAATTTAGAGAAAATATTAACATGACGATATTCTCACTAAACCCATTTCTATTGATTATTTAAATTTTAATAAATGTGACTTAGAAATGATATTATTGTGACATTATATTCCATACGTTGGGTAATATGAGTAATATTTTTGAATGATATTCTAAAATATTAAAAATATTAATTTTGTTTTATTATTATTTATTTTAACTATTAACCACGATCATTGCATCTCCATTTTGTTTTCATTTAACATGAATAAATATATCTTAAGTCATATATTATATTTATGAGTGTATTTTTTTAGTTTCATTGTAATTAAATAAAATTTATTTTTATATAATATTATTATAGTTTCTATCCTAGGAGCCACCAAAAGGGTTCCCCATGTTTGGTTGGCCACATAACCTCAAGCACATCTCCCAGTTCACCAAAGGCTCTTGACTAGCATTGATGGGCTTTTTTTGTCTACGTGGGATAATATGACCCCATAAGTAAAAGGTATTACCACAACAAAAGTAAAAAATTCATAAATAAATAGAAAAATCGTATAAATGAATAAACTATAGAAAAAGAAATATGAATAATATAAATGAATAATAATCAAATGAAAAAGCTCACAAAAAAATATCATGAAATGATGTATGTCTAAATTGATAGAATGGAAAACAGAAACCAAAGTATTCTATCATATAGAATGAAATCATAAAAAGAAACAACTACATCATGTGAGATGCTCAGTCTTCCACCTCAGTTTTTATACTAAGAAGAAAGGAAAAAAATGCATCATAAGCAGTACACTTCCCTTTGTCAATACCTACAAGCATGTAATCTACTCGGGTGTCAACAATACTTGAGCAGGATATGAGAGAAAAACCCAGTATAGCGGTGCCCAGAGTGTCTAAATCATTCCATTTCGTACAGTAACTAATATTTTGTGTCCCGTTATATAATAAATTCATATAATAAATTAAGTGAAATATAATAAATAACTCTTCCGGGGTTCCCAACGGTACCCATCCGAAATCACCTGCTTCATCCTATGATGGAAGTCTGAAAGAAATACCTATTATAAAAATTCACATATACATATATATAAATCCATGAAGAGTAATGTAATATAAGGAAGAGGAATACTCCAAATCTTATGCTTTAACTTGGGATCAATGTCATGTGTCAAAAAATTGTTCTTAATCATAGTAGAAAAATATCACAAATCATAATAAATTAATAGATAAATTAATATAATCATTTAATGAATAATTTTTAAGGTTTATGTTGACATTTGGAGTCCAAGACCATCCCGAAGGTATCTCTATATAACATCCTTCAGATTTTTTAAACCACTGATCTCGTCAAAGGAAATATATCGAAAGACCAAGTATCGATCAAGTAATGGAATTACCATGAGAATATTATGATCTTTATAAAATTGGTCGGGCATCATCTTAGATAGGATTTTCCACATTTAAAATGGATCTATCCTCAATGTTCCATTTGGAACCGATGTCACTCATATGTATTAGAAATCTTGGGGAAGTCTCTATCTTGAAAATCTAAATACACTACCCCAAAAGCATAGTGGTAACCAATCAGTAATGGAGGGTCTAAGCCTACCCCTTAATATGGGACCCACCTTCTATTCCTGCACTAAATTTAATTAACATTTCATAGTAGAAGATATGACATACCATGTATATGTAATTTCAGATTGAAATTTAACCATATAAACTTGTGCAACAAAAGTTATTAATTTAAAATTATAGCATAAAAACATAACATGGAAAGATACCATATCAGCACAAGAAGATAAATTAAATTTTATAATAAATAAATAAATCTTAAAAAATTGACTACCAGAGATCCAGTAATTTAGGGTTCATAATAAACCTGAATTAATTATTTAAATTCAACAAAACAAAAATAGGTTTTGCAATACATATGGTTAATTAAATTAAATGCACGGGCTAATGAAATTTTTACCGGCCAAGTAGGAACGCCCCAAGGGGTTTATAAACACATTTATACAATTTAAAAAAATTAATTCATGATAAATAAGGATGCATCAATTAGTAAAAAAATTAAAAATATTGGTTGGTTTTTCACAATGTCGGTAGGCACTGACGAATGGAATAACCGCGAGTTTTTATAAATTGAAAAAAATGGTGTGAAAGAGAGTATAATACATAACTTATTGTCATATATGATTCCATGATCCATGGTAGGCATTGATTTGGCCTAAAAATGATGAAAATAAATGATTTTAGAACAACCCCAAAATAGGTTAAAAGCCTTTTCCGGCAAACTGCGCAAAGGATACTTAAAAAAACTCTATGACTCCAAATAAGAAATGTTACCTTTCCCTATGGTTTACATTAATCCCAACAATTAATAAAATGAACAACGAACAAAGGCACATTGTTCTTCGGTGAGGGGGATGGGTGGTGCGCCACCAATGGAGATGGGGAGGAATGGAGTGTGGGAGAGGAGTATAGGAAATATGAGAGAAACAAGATGGAAAATAATGAAAAAGTAATGGTAAATTAAGTGAAAATTAATTGAAAAGTAAAATAAAAAATAAGGTGGAAAATAAAATATAATAAAATGGTTGGAAAATAAAAACAATAAAAATTAGAAAAAAATGGAAATCTCCCAATTTAATTATTTTTAATTTTTCTTTGACATAGTTTCTATTTTATTTATAAATTTATTTTTATAACATCATTATTTATATTTAATTTCATTAAATCAATTCTTATTAATTTATAATATTTAAATATTATTTGAATCCCTAACACCGCGCTAAGTTGAATGTCATCATTTTTCATAAAACTCGTGTAGTCATTTAATTAATTAAAAATGATTCTCGGGACCCTCAATGGGTTGCAAATGCGCGTGCCCTATGTCCCTTTAAATATTTAGACCAAAAAATTTTAGACAGTCCATACCTGAATAATTCTAAGACGTTACAACCCCCCCTCGTTAAGAAAAAACATCTATTGGTTTCCCTTCCGAGGGTTGTGGTACATCTTTAAAGAATAGATTTGTCCATTCCAAATGTACATCCATCTCTGGCTCCCAGGTCTCGTCCAAAATACGTCCATGATGACCTAAAATCCGGAATAGAGGGACTAACCTAATTCATTGTAATTTTGTGCTATGTTCAACGATATGGAGAAGATGCTCCACAAAGGATTCATCTTCCTCATGCATCATGTCGTTAGGGTCAAATGAATAAGATGTTTCAAGATGATATTGTCGTAGTTCAGATACATGAAATACATTGGGCATGGAATGATACCTATGATGTAGGTGTAAATGATAAGCTACCAGACTAACTATGTCCACTATCTCAAATGGCCCGACATATTTTTGGGATAACATTCCCTTTATCCTAATCCACATGTGACCCAATCTCATAAAAAAACGCAGAAATACTCGATGTCCCACCTTGAACTATAGAGCAATGCATCAATGATTGGTATAAGACTTCGGTCTAGACTAAACTATAGTCATATGCTTATGATTTATCTAATCATGTAAAATAGTATCCTGAATGAGATGAGGACCCAACAGAGCTGCCTCACCTGCTTTGATCTATCATAAAGGAGAACGACACGATCTAAAATAAAGGACCTTATACAGAGACATTTGAATTTTATCATGGAAGCTTTAATTATAGGTAAACAAGAAAAAGGTTTATGATTCTCTTAAGAACCTCTAAAATCAAGGATACAATCCTGTAAAACATCTGATTAGAATCATATCATCCTCTCGGACTTCCCCTTCTTATGAGGGTGATATACAGTACTAAGATGTACCTATGAACCCATTTCCTTTTGCAAACCATTCCAAAACCATGATGTAATGGGGGGAATCCTTGTACGTGGAAATAAAATTTGGTATTCCATGATGTCTCACACTCTTTTGGATATACAGCCTTCCCAACTAATCAACTGTAATGTTCTTTCGGATATTTAAGAAGCGTGCAACCTAATTCAACCTTTCAAAAACCATCCATACTACATCAATGCATTGTGGTGATCATGGAAGAACTGAAATGAAATACATGGTGATGGAAATACATATCCATTCAAGAATGGATAGAGGTTTTAGGAGTCTATACGATCACTGGTGTTGTGCATTCACCTATTGGAAGGTGGATCACTGTGTGATGAAACCTACAACATGATCAGACCATTATGAAATTCCAAAATATTGTTTTGGAATTCCATCATCTCCTCTTCTCATATACATGAAGGTACCCATTCAAGGACCTAGTAAAGTATTTTTTTCACTGCCATTAACAACCTAATCAGGAGGTGGGTTCTCTCCTATAATACATTCCCTCAAAATGAGCCCCTCAAGATCAGTAATCTTTTCCTTGTGAACATGCTCTTGAATAGAGGATGACACTATATGATCTACTATAATTGGTTTGCTTCCTTACTTATGATCCTCAAGATACATCTTATAAAATAAGTCCACCATTGCCACTCACTCCATGATACCTTCATGGACTGTATCTGAGTATTGTGGCTTACATCATCTTCCATGACATTACACATACAAGGTGTATTAGAAACAACATAGTTGAATGACCGCATGTATTCGACCCACCTGCGCTTCCTTATGATCATGTATCATTGAGTGTAAATATACATTATGATTTTATGTTACGTTTAAAAAATAAATCATTCACCTAACATGTATTGTCTCCAACAGCGTAGAACAAGAACCACAACAGCTATCTCAAGGTCCTGTGTAGAATTGTTCTGCTCGTGAGGTCTCAGCTGGCTGGATCCGTAAACCACGACTCCATCACCCTGCATCAAAATATCACCCAGTCTGATTCCAAAGGATCACAATAAAAAATATATCTTTTACATGGTGTTGGAAAAATCCGGATTGGTGAACAGGTTTGATATATATTAAATGCCTGAAAATAATTTTCACAAGCTTTTGAGTAGATGAAATGTACACATTTCGTAGTCTGGGACGTAAGAGGTGCCTTTATGTGGGATAAGTCCAAGATGGAATTCCATTAATAGCTAGCAAGCCCCAAGAACCTGTGAATGTTGATGATACTCTTAAGATGCTACCAAGATAAAATGATGTTCACCATGTCTAGATCAATTGATACTCTTGTTTCAAATATAATATGAACCATGAAATGAGGTCTAGCACTCTAGAAGTGGCATATTCTGAGCTAAGAGTATAGTTGGATCTCTCTTAGTGTACATAACATGATCTAAATATGGGTATCATTGTCATTAATTTATTGGGATTATACCAATATGTTCTTCATAATGGCTATTGTAATGGAATCAAGATACAAGTGAAAAACCCAGTTCATTAGAGCCATGAAGACTACTGGCGCATTCGTGAGGCCAAATGGAATATCCAAATACACATACAAGCCATACCTGCCTCTAAATATTGTAAGTGGTATGTCAGATGGTCTCACATGCACCTAGTGATATCCCAAACTCAGATCAATCATGGAGAAAATAGTTTCTCCCTAGAGTGTGTCGAAGATATCATCTATTCGATGAAATGGATATAGAATCTTTACCATGAGCTGGTTGAGTCAACAATAATCCATGCATAACCTGAGGGCACCATCTTCCTTCATGGAGAAATGAACAGGTATACCCCACAACGATGTGATAGGTCTAATGAAACCCTTATCCTTGAGGTCATCAAGATGATTTTTGAGTTATTATAGCTCTATTAGTGTCGTCCTATAATGTGTAATAGAAAATAGTTCCACAATTGGTATGAACTACATATTGAACTTGATGTCCCTCATTAGAGTTAATCTTGAGAAATCATTAAGGAAGACATTCCTGAAAAGTTCCACCACTGGAGGGAATTCAACCACCTGCATTCCCTAATGGCTCATGAAGAGACATTCCAACCGATTTGCAACTTTTCCCAACCCTATGTATTTATTCTTATCTCGGTCATCCTATATATCCCATTGTTCTTTGTGTATATATGTTTCCCACTTATGGGATGTAATGGACACCCAATGAAGATGACAATCCACTTGAGCACGATAAGAAGAAAGCAATTTCAAATAGATATTGACTTCAATGCCAGAAATATCAAGGATATAGAAATTCAAAACAAAATTGTAATCACCTATCTCAAGGGGGCACTCTTGGCATTGGCTTATTCCCTATGTCCTGACTCCTAGTAGATTTTTGGGAGACATGATGCCAGAACGGTACTCAATTGGAAAACCAATACTTCCAAAAACAACATCAGATAAAAAGTTGTATGATGTGCCAATATTAAAAATATAAGAAACTAAATTGAGGCTACTAGAATAGTACCTCTAACCATAGATGGTCCTGAAATCTGCTCCTCTGGTGCTGATTCCACTACTTACATGGTACCTTAACCAAAACCCTGAGACGCTTCTTGGCTGTCCTGAGTACTTCCACTCTGCGGATGTCGATAATATTGAACATGATTTCCTCAACCATGACCTCTACCATGACCTCGACTTGATCGGCTAGTGGAAAAAGAACATCCAGCCTACTATGGAGTCATAGATATCATTCCTAACTGAGGTGGAGGTTCAAATTATTTACCACTGGATGTGAAAGAGATGGATCAAAATTAATGCTGAAGGAGACCCATCTTTCCACATGCTCGGCACTCCTTTGGGTATCTCATGCACTATGGCTTCTTGTGACCATCTCTGTTACACTTATGAAATGTGAACGATATCTATAAATGTGTTTTTTGTGAGGATTTCCACAACGTTCACTTTCAAAAGGGCGTTTCCTGGTACCAAAAGAGTTGTCACCTGGTCTTGTAATGGATCTCCTCTCGCTCATCTGTTTAGCTTCCCTGGCATTTTTCACTGAAATTTGAGATTTATTTATGATCTATGCAATATTGGTTATGTAGATGATGTTCACATATTACTATATAGTATACTCATGTTCATCCTTAAAATATTATAATGTATTCTTCACGTTTTATCTCATAAAAGTGGAAAATGATAAAATTGTGTGAAAGAGTAGAATACTATAACACTATCATGGACCCTTACTAAAGATGTAGGAATTCCCATGCATGATTATCTGTCATGGTCTGCAAGAAAAGTGATCATAGAAGGCTACTTGGATGTTAGCCCAAACCATGTCACTGGTTATCTCATCTTGAGAAACAATGTCCCATCATCATTTGGCAGAGTCACAAATCATGTTGATTACAGGCTTGAACCTTCACTCTGGAAGCGTCTCGAGGTGGTCAAATCTAGACCTTAGGGATTCTATCCCTGACTCCGTAGCATGAGGGCCACCACATCCTGAGAATATTGGAGGGCTCTACTATAGGATGTCTCGTATAATGTCTTCCATATATATGGGGGGTCTGAGAATACTCTAAACTAACTACATCAACCTAGGGAGACAATCCCAAAACAGAGCATCAAGATTCCTCAAAAGATCGAAAGTAGGTAGTACCACAGGAGTCAGTACAAGAGGTACCACTGGTGGTTAATGACCCATCATATTCATAATGTGATCATTTTTAATATCTTGAGGCATGATAGGAAGATGTCACAGTGGCATTGCTCTACAATATCCAAAATCATATTAATAGACAATGAGTAAAGAAGGTGAGGAAAATAGTTAAGGGGAAAAAGAGGTTAGGTATATAGCCGGCCTCTCAGCACTACATAAAAAACAACAGCATCATGAGATAGGATTCTATATGGAAGTGAAAACTTAGGAGGATTACATAACAAGGTATACTTTCCATTTACATGTTAATTCAGGTTGACATCCAACACACAATCACAACACTCTTTAACAAACCATCATTAAAAAAATCACCACTAGGAACCACAACACACATATGAAAATTGGAAAATGCATGATTAAAGTAGATATTTCATGACAATGTGCATTTCATTTTAATCCAATGGTTCCTAATATGATGTGTGTAATTCATTTCCTCATATCATAGTGATGCAATGTTAAAACCCATTATCTCAAAAATACCAACACAAATAACATCAATAAACATGTAGGTCATCCAACTGTGAAATCATATCAACAATAATAACAATAATTAATAACTGCAATCCTAGCCCAGGAATTTAGGTTTTCCCTATACATGGGTTAGCTATGTCCAAGAAAAGCGTACATTCCAAATACCTATATTTAAGTATCTTTTTTAACCCAAACTATAATAAAAAAGTAAAAACTATCACTGATACCAATTTGTTTTGTCCCCATCATGGGAGTCACGTGAAGGGTGCCTCGATCCGGTTGGCCACATAACCTCGAGCACATCTCCCTGAAAGCTGGAGGCCCCCAACTAGCAGCAAGGGACATTTTTCTGTCCGCGGGGGGCCTATTCCCTCATAGGTAATAGGTTTTATCACAGTGGAAGTAAACAAAAATCATCAATAAATATCAGAAGCATATATATGAATAAACTAGAACATAAATAATATTAATAAAAATTAATAATAATCAAATGCTGAAGCCCACAAAACAATGTCATGCCATGATGTATGTCCAAACATAAAGCATAGAAAATAATAGCCCAAGAAGATATAAACTAAATAGAAAATACTAAAAGAAACAATTGCATCCCAAGCAAGGCTCGAACCTCTGTCCTTGTCTCCATACTATGAAGAAAGTGACAATAAATCATTGGAGGCATAATTCTTCCCTTTGTCAATATCTATGAGCATGAATTATAAAATGTGTCAACGATGCCTGAGCAGGGTGTGAGATAAAATCCCAGTAGGACAACACCCAAAATTTCTAAACCATTCCATTTCCTACAATAATTAAAATGAATTGTTCAATTATATAACAAATGTAGATAATTAATTAAGTGAAAAAAATAAATAACTCATCCCGGGTTCTCGATAGTACCCATCCCTAATCAGTTTTTTCGGACTATGCCAGAAGTCTAAAGGGAGTACCTGTAATCATAATGCACATATATATATATATATATATATATATATCATGGAAGATCAAGGTAAAATAAGTAAGCGACATACCCCCAATATTGTGCTTTAACATGGGGTCTATGTTATCTGTCAACTAGGTGTGATTCAATATACAAGAAAAACATCACAAATCACAAGAGATTCAAAGAGACATTAATATAAATATTCAATACATCATTATTAAGGTTCTAGTTAGGATTTGGAGTCTGAGGCCATCCCAAAATTATCTCTATAGAACATCATTAAGATTTTATAATAGCACTGAGCTCGTCTAATGAAATATTTTGAAAGGCCAGGTATCGCTCGAGGCATGGAATTACCATGAGTCCAGTCTAATCTCGAGTTGTTGGGGGAGTGTGTGGCCCCATGGTGAAACACTAGTAATCATCTATTCAGGTTGGTGATGGTGGTTTCCAATGATTCGGCTCCACCCCCTTTGTGGTTTTGGGCGCTTCATCGTCCCTCGGGAGAGAAGGGTTCCAATTCTGGACCTTCTCCTACCCTGATTTTCTTCCCCCATTACCAAAAGATTTGATAATCCCAAAAGTACCTAACCTTCTTTATGGACTCCCTAACCACCAAATATCGATATCTGAGTTCATAGAAACCTCAGTTCTTCTGAAACTCACCATGATCTCTCGATTTATGTCGAGGAGACCTTCTATCGATGCTTTTGATAGATTAGTATTCTCCTCATGGGACCTCAAAGAACAGGAGATAGTGGGACTACATGAATGCCACCATATTATGTCTCTATTTGAATCAGAGGTGGACCTCATAAAATCTTGGTCGAGGGCCCATCAAAGATGTAATATAAATCACTTTTTTCTCCTGCGATGGTCCTTCAATCTTCATATAGAGTGTGATTATACTTCAGCGGCAGTTTGGGTAAGCTTCCCCAACCTTACTTTACCTTTTCAAAATCCAGATATTATAAAAATGTTGGGTATCAATGTAGGGAGTTTCTTATGTGTTGGTATCTAAAATTAGGTAGTGTGACATCCGGTAATTCCTTGGGTCTATGTATATGTTGATGAGTCTTGGTTACTTTATATTATATTTGGATTACTATAGGTGAGGAATACAGATGCATGAAATAGGTGATTTTTGATGATTTGACAGATTTTTTTCATCATGCAATGGCCTGGGACATTTTCTGGAATCTTGTTGAATGAGACCTTCAAACAAGGATGTGTATACTTGTCTTTGGGATTCTCAGGTCTCGACATAGTGGTAGGAAGTTTCAATGGCTAAACACTAGTGGTTAACAGGCGATCTAGTCTAGACCATGTGGATTTTGGTTCAGATAGCTATGGTGGGGGTCTTCAATCATCATGTCTTTTGGAGTTGGGAGGCTTGGAGGGTTCTCCCAAGGTGTTTTATGGGTGTGATCATGGTCCTGTTATGATTGAAGGTACAGTGCCCAAAAACAACTCCAAGGTATTTAAATTGTTTAGAAGGCTGAGGAATGATTTATAGGTCCCATTCAGGCTATGTCTACATAAGGATGCTGACTCGAATCATGTGGAGGATCAGGTGGAACATCATAGGAATGGAGCTGTAGAGGTTAGGGTGGAATTAGTGGAAGGAGAGGGGGTTATTTATTCCATGGATGTTGCCAGCCCAGTCTGAACAAAGAAGGTTGGGGAACCTTCTCTTTTAGCCAGGTCATTGCTTTAGATGAGTAACAGGTTCAATGGCCTTTTAGAACAAGAACTGAACACTGATCCTGCAAATACCGGAGTGGGTGATGGGGGATACTAGGGGAACCACAATGATGAAGGTTGTTGTAATAAGGAGACCTCTATAACTGTGGAGGTGCCTCCTAATCTGGATTCCAATAACATGTAAGGCAAATCAGATGAACTTAGGATAGAGGTGGAGGGTGTGGGTAAATAAACTAATAAAACAATGGAGTTGTGGTCAAGTGTCTATTAGTGATTTAATGAAACACACCTGACCAGAGGAGGGTGAATGTCAAGGAGATCATGGAAACTATTTCATAGAATTGATTTGAAAAAAGGGGGTAATTTTCAGGGGGTGATAATGAAAAATAGGATGTCTTGGACAACCGGTTCTATAGTGATATTGTTCAACGTGGGGAAAATTGGAGGATTGAGGATGAAATAATGATGTCTAATCACCCATGAAGAAAAACAAGGAAAGACTATTCATACCAACCGTGATGGTGAATACTAGAGCTGCATCTTAGTGGGATCACAGGGAGATCCTTTCTTTCAAAAAGATAGTGTATCTAATAAATACTTTCCATGGGATCTATCACTAGATCAAATGTGGAGTCAGGGAAAAAGTAATACAATCTGGAGGCAATATAAGCCATATTCTGAATGGGAATCATCCACAGAGGATGAGGCCTCTTGTGTGGGGTGTGGGGATGAGTATGGATATTATGATTGGTAGTGGTTTGGCTGGTATGTTCTTGTCATTTGATTTTGTTCCCTTGGTTTATGTTTGTTGTCAGTTGTGATTTTTTTTGTTTTATCACTTACCCACAAAGTGAATCATGGTTTCTCACTTTTCCTAAAAGTGTATAAAATTAAAAAATTCTAATTTTCAGCATTCCAATCTCACAAAAAGGGATCGATCATCATATGAGGTTGGAATAGAAACATTGGAAATGGGTCCATCATTGATGGGCCCCTTTTGAACTAGTGTCATTCATAAATATTAGCAATCCTATGGATGTCTTGGTCTGGAATATTCAAAGACACTGCCCCTTGATGCATAGTGGTAACCAGTCAGGAATTAAGGGTCAAAGTGTGACCCTTAATACAGGACCCACCTTCTTTCCCCACCCTTAATTTAATTAATGTTTCATAGCTGAACATATTACAATGATTTCATATATAGCTGTATTTTTTAATCTATAAAGATACACACATTCAACACAATGTATTAATTTTATATTGCATCAGAAAAAAATAACAAGGAAAGGTACCATATCATCACAAGATTATAAATTTAATTTTTAATAAATAAAAATATCATCACAAATGACTACCAAATATCTAACAACTCAAGGTTCATAATTAATATTAATTAATTATTTTTTTTAAATACAACAAAAATATACTCCACAACACATTCAGTTAATTAAATTAATTGTCTGGGATAAAGGAATTTATACTAGACACGTGGGTATACCCAAGAGGGTGTCTGACCAAGTTGTTAAAATTTAATCATTTTATTTGAAGATAAATAATGCTTTAACAATTTGAGAAAACAATTAAATTAAAAATATTGATTGAATTTCCACAAGGTTGGTAGGCACTGAAGAATGACATAACCGTGTGTTTTTAAAAACCCCAACCAAATAGAGGGAAAGATTGTAGAAACCCAACCTTATTGTCTTTGATGATTCTATGAAGAACATTAGGATTTTATTTTACCTAAAATGGAGGAAAATAGTTGTTTTTAGAAAAATCCCAACAACGGGTAAAATCTTTCCACAGCGAACAATGCGAATGATACTCTATAAAAGTCTATTATTCAAAATGAACAAAGTTTTTCTTTCCCTAAGTTATACAGCTCACCTAACAAAAAATGAAAAAATATGATGAATTGAATGCACAATGGTCTTCTGAAGAGAGAGTAGTGTGTTGTGCAACTCAGGGGGAGGGGAAGCCGCGGTGTGAGGGAGATGAGGAGAGGATGAGAGTAGAAAAAAGAAGAAATAAAAGAAATAAAATGAAATGAAAAAATACGAGTAAAATAAAATGAATTTTAAAGATAATATAAAATGAAAAAATAATAAAAATCATGGAAAATAAAAAGTATAAAATAATTAAAAAAATAGAAATATCCAATTTTAATTATTTTTACTTTTTATGTAACATCGTTTTTATTTTATTTCTAAATTTATTTTTATCCAATATTTTTTATGTTAAATTTAATTAAAAATAATATTAGTTCCTTTTAATCATTACTAAGGCCAGTACATTACAATATTGAAAATTAAAATTAATATTTATTTTAATAAATAATTATTAATCATATTTTTTAAAAAATATTTTCCTTCAAAACATTTATTAGATATATTTATTGGTTCTATTATCGTTATACGTTTAAATTTATCTCTATTAATTTAATATTAATGAAGAATAATTTTTTTATATATTTGTTTATATATTTATTTGAGATTTAATTTAAATAATACAAAATTGGGGGATTCCTTCAAGGTTACCTTTCACAATAAAATGATATTGATTAAATGTTTTTAAAATGAATGAATCAATTAATGTTGGAAAAAAATTACTTGATGGAATGAGCATCTTGGAAAAGGCATGCACTCTAAGGCGGTGTTTGGAATATAAGGTTAGTTTGTAAATATTTATATTCAATTTACATATCTTTTTAAAAATCTATTTCCCTCTTCAACCATATTTACAATCTCAATTTTATATTTTTCAAAATAACGTTTAAAATATCAGATGATGATTTCTTATAAAAATCAAAATTTTGTAATCCAAATATTTTATTTTCATAATGATATTCAGAAATAGGGAGAAGTTTTATGAAATTTATCAAAAGGGGTATAATTTGTGGTTTAATTTAGTAGAAATTAAAAGGGGATACTATTTTTTTGTTTTTTTTTGTTGTTATGTGTTTTTTATTAATCATTTCGGAGAGGTGGATTTATTGAAATTTTCGTCAAAAATTTGACTAAAATAATGTACTATTATTTGTTTAATTATTATTTTTTACTTCCTGAGAATATTTATTGACATTTAAATCCAGATAATAATCAATTCCATTTCAATCATGAATATATTTAATATGTTCTCTGAATATCATATATACATTTAAGTCATTAATACATTTCCTTATCATGTTCTATTATTTTACACATAATATATCCTTTCATGATATGATACTTTAGTGATTAAGATCACAATATAAGGGGATATTGTTGTAACAATATATATTATAATGTATTCATGATCACACACACTCATTTTTTGTATGAAACATTTTACATTTCATAAAATGAAATTATCACCTTTTTTCCTTTTTTTAGATTTCATTGATGAAATGTATAAAGTTATCAATTTATTTAAATGGATTATTATTGATATTTTCAACTTCATGAAAAAATCTATGTAAATGCTTTAGGATCATGGAATGATGTCGGAAGACCAATAGAATATCGTGGAAGGTAGTCAAGTGGTATCTAATTAATGATTGAAATTTTTTGGTAGCACTATCTTATTGGTTTAGAGCCACATGATATATACAGTCCATGATAGAATTTCCCTAATCACTAGGAACCTATAATCTAGTTGGTGGAAGTACATAGAGCCAAGTTCCCTATTGTAAGCCTACCGGCTATATGATGGGATCATCCATACAACAAGTGTCTCTAATCCAGATCAGGAAAATGGAATTATGGCAATTCATAGAATCCTTGACATGGGAAATTAAATACTAATCCTTACCCAAGGGACCTCATTAATATATAAATACTATAAATAGATACATATTTCATCATATATCTCATTAAAACTATTTTTAAATGAATTCTTTTACCAATTAATGATGTTGAATCTATAGAAATATAAAAAGTTCACTCTAAAAAATCATATGTATTATTTATCAATATCAAAGGCACTTCATTCCTGCACTTTCTCTAAATCTCTCATCCATAATTTTAAAAACAATTTTTTAGAATAATAAAGAGTGTTTTTAGTGGATTTTTACTAATTAAACCTTTATTTTCACACCATTTATACAATGGTTATTCACTACTATAAAGGTGAGGGTTGTATTCCTCAAATAATTACAAATCTCAAGAGATTGATCACAATAAATAAATTTGAGGTATGAGTTTTATCATCACCAACAATATAAATGGATTAATGACATAAACCTATAATCCAAACAAATGAAGACATAGGGGAACACAAAATGATATTTTAGAGCACCAGCATCAATCTATCATTTCCCTCTCCTTCAAATTATGCATTGCATCTATATTTTGTGATAGAAATAATTTCATAAATTAGAATTTTTTATTTTTCAATTAATCATAATCATGTATCTATAATTAAAATTATAGTTTTAATAAATAAAAAATTTATAAATAATATATTTTTTAAATCTAATGAATTTACCTATTTATCATTTAAATGTCATCTAGTTTTGAATTTACAATTTTAGTTTTTTTTTCATAGCAGATATTCATTCCCTCTTACCATCTACTCTGGCCATCAAAAATGAGGAGGGGTTATCGTATTATATAATAGAAATTAGCATAAATCAATAGTTTATTAACTATTAAATTAATTGATTAATTAAATCTGTTTTGTTTTAAAAAATGTATATCTAATAACCCAATGGGTACAAAACATCCATCCACCACCTGGTGTCCACTTGTTACATTCTCTAGGGTTACTAGATTCCTAAAGACCTATATATAGCCCCCATCTACCTTTCTATGTCTACTAGGTACATAGTACTAGTCCACTAGGTGGCCGGTGGCATATATTAATGGATTGATTTATCGACACCAAACATGTTTTCAAAAAACTGATGAATATTACCCACTAACTCCACCATAAATAATAGTTAATTGATATAAATGTGTTTTTGGGTTATTAAAATTTAAATAATACCACATAAAAATGTGGATTGTTACACCAATATCTATATTTGATTTTATAAAAAACACTAATAAGGATGGAAACCCACTAAACTAAAATCACATGTTTCGGTTCCCCACTATGGATTATGAACAAAGGTATTACATCTCATAATTAAATCATTATAAATAAATCAATTTTTTTAGTTATTTATCATCTTTACAACCTAGGTTAATTAAGAGGAAAATCTTATGAGGAAATTAAAAGATTAAACAATCATTAAGAGTAGATGTAAACGAACAATGACTAATGGTTAACTCCCTCACAATCTATTAAAAACCAAATGAGGTGCCTCACATTATAATTAATCTATCCAATGAAATGATCTGACATCATGTCTGATCACTCTCTATATCTCAATGGAATCCCATGAATAAACTAGAACTATTATGAGATACTGAATAACCATCACTGTATGACTTATTAGGGCATCCCTTATCGTCCCATACACATATTACCATGAATAATATCTCTACAAAATACATTAGAGTATAAAAAACCTATCACCCATTGGATTGGTTTACCTATATTTCCAATTATATCATGAAAAAGAGAAACCATAAAATTTGATCATAATCATGAAGCTCTCAATAGTATATAAGCTCTAGAAAACTGAGCATCACACTCACTAAGTAAATAAAATGAAAATATATATATATATATATAGAAATATTGTTTTGTAAATAAATAAAAAAAATATTTCAAATAAACCTTTAATAAATGAATTTGTGGGAATTACACGCCATCAAAATTACCTGAGAAACATGGTCTAAAATCCATGAAATATCCCTTCGAAGAACACTACATTTTTAAATTAAAATTTTAAATAACTATTTGGAAAAAATTTATTTTGATATTTAATTTCAAAAATATTTTCCAATAAAATTAAATTTTAAATTTACACTATTTTATTTGAAAATTCATTTTAAAAAAACCCATTCAACATAAAAAACCCTAATTTGAACCATCAACCCCCATTAAATTAAATCACAACCAAACATATCATTATCTTCTTGTATCATATCTTATTGATTGTTAGGACAATGAATCCCCCATTCTATTTTTGGAGGGGCCCCACACCATTTATTTTCATAATGTTAATAATTATAAAAATTCTATTTTTATTTTTATTATCATCATCATAATCCTAATCATAAAATTTATCATCATTAAAAACACATTAAAAATATGATATAAGTTTATTTGAGTGTTTACTATGGTGATGGACACATATATTTAACCTTACACATCATTATTTCCATTCCAATTCATTTTTTCTTCAATCATGACAAAATCCATAAGGATAGTCTTTAGTGTAATATGTGGGTGTAATTTACAAATGAGGTGGATGACCAAAATTATGGAATTTTTGGAGAGGTACAAAGGAAGGTGGACTCATTTAGGATGGTTAATTGGATAGATCATTTCATAGATGAAAATTTTGATATATTTTCATTAAAGATAATACAAAAAAATGTTACAAAAAATCAACATGATGTCTCATACGATGTAAGAAATAATTTATTATAATAATAGTTTTTTTATACATGATGGGACTTTCATTCACAAATATATAGTACCTTAGGTTTTTAATATTTTTAGGTATTTATAATATGATGTATATATAGACCAATAATTCTTTATATCATTTCCCTTTTTCTTTAAATGAATAAAAATTAAAACATGGATTCTATAATCATTGTATATAAATCCCCATTCATTTTAAATTTATAAATGGAATTTCAGATTTAATCCTTTTTTTCAAGAATAATTAAAAATTGGTTTGAGAAATCAAATTTCCCAAGTATGAGAATTGTGAATGTGTCATGGTTGGGTTAAATATAGTTTTGACGATTTTGTATAAGATATTTTTTCCTAATAATGTTTATGATATTGATATGAATATTGAATATGAAAAAGTAACAATTTTCTACATTTATTATCATGATTTTGGTCACATAAAATTGAATTATCATATATCACATATATGAAATACCACTGTCTTAAGGGACCACGATTATAGGTATTATAGATAGAGGATCATTTAACATGAATCTAAGAGGAATTTTGAATCAATGTATTTTAAGCCTCTTGAGTATAAAAAACATTAGTAGAATTATTTTTGAACAATTTCATAAATAAAAGGCATGGAAAAGGGTTAAAAAACTTTTTTATTGAAAGGGATATTGTCAGTGACAGAAATGAATTATAAGAGAAATATTTTTTCTAAATTAGGTTTTTAATTTATTCTTGGTGTAACATGGTGTTCACATGGGGTGGGGTAGTGTGTAGCGGGGCCTCTTTATGTTATAATACTACTCTAGAGGCATAAATTATTTAGTTTGTATAGTGCATATCCTCACGATGTTTTATAGTAGTATCAGTTATGTATTGTGTATGATGTATCTCTTCATGATGTTAATGGTAGTGTTTATGGTGACATTAATGTTTAGGAAAATATATATCAAGATCAATTAAAGATTGATGTTGTCAAAACCATTAATGTTTAATGTATTAATTAATATTATGTTTAATATCAATAGATTATTCTGTATTTAGGCTTTTATTATGGATTAAGACCATAAAAAATAATCACATGGAAAGATTAATAAAAAAGGTTTTGTGTAATAGAAAATTCCTTTGGTTGCTAGAATAAAATTATGTTATTCTACCCATGAAATCTAGGCATAAAATATAATGTTGACATTTTTATGGAATATAATTTTGAATAACTCTTATTTTTTTGTTACATTTTATTATGATGTTTATTTTAGGTATGATAACTCTAAAAATAAATATCAGGACTATGATATAAGAACGTGGAGAGTTTTTGATTTTTTTCACTATTGTTTTTATGGGTAAAAATCCATGATCTATCATCATCCCTCTGATGTTTGGATACATTGGGATATAATAACTATTATTAGATTATATAATAGTGATATAATTATAATCCATATGTGTAATTTCATAGATAAAATAAAAAACCTATAATGAATATATAATGTTCACCTTAAACCATTTAGAAACAAATACATCCATCTTAATTCATGATTGATCGATATCACATATAGGAAATCAATGTACTCCGACCTCTTGATGTATCCACTAGATGAACCAAAATCAATAATTGTTTTAGGGGAATTATTCATCCTTGATAACATGCTACCACTTCATTATAATTTATAGGAATAAGAAATAATGCTTTGGGGTTGTGGAGTATCACCCACGATTAGTGTAGTCTCTAACACATACCATCTTGATGAATTAAAACTTTTATAGTACTTGATGATGCTATCTGGTAATAAAATTTATTTCTCAACAATTATAATATATGATTTAATTACTGAACCAACCAATACATCATAATAATTAATAATTTATATTCCTCTTATCTTATTTTATATAATTATTAGTTATTTATAGATATTTCTATAGGAAATATGTTAAATACTGTTTTATCATTAATATCAAATAAACAAGAATGTATACCACCTTTCATATATATCATCTAATATTAGTATATGACTAATGATGTTATTTGAAAAAAAATTTCAAGAAATATTCTTTCATTCATTATTACATGGCCCAATCATAACATAAAATTGACCATTGGAAGTATCATGTAATTTTATTCAGTAACTTATAATTTCCCCTTAATAATAAAACATAGTACACTTCATATGCATGTAAAAAATATGTCTTTAAATTCCAAGTATTATTGGAATTATAGATTATAAATTTTAATAGCCCACATTCAATAAATCATAAAATACTAATGTTTCATTTCACATTATATTTTATCATATACAATAAATAAAAAATTTAATATTTAAAACTATTTTGAAAATATTTTAAAAAACTTTTATGATGAAGTCATCAAACTTCACCATGTATCATTTTAAATGTCATTCATTGTTAATACCCATCAATAACTCATTTGGATTTATTGTAAAACAATTTTAGAGAATAAATATGAATCAAAACTAAATTCTTATAATATGCCCCCAAGTATTTGGTAATATACCACGATTTGTGAGCATACTTCCAATTAAAATAAAATTGTGGTATTTGATTCCTCATTTTACACACAACACTAAGATTATATAAACTGTGATATATTATATTATTAAAAAATTATGTTATAACCTATTAGTTATATTATTTTGAATGAATAGAAGTAACCAAATTACAAAATATATGTATGAATTTATTTATTTTTAAATAATTTTATGATTAATGCATGAGAAATATATATGTAAGTTGTAATTATAATAATAAAATAAAATAAAATAAATTTTTCTCAATAATTTTATTTTCATCATATTATATAGTAATAATTATTGGTAAATGATAAAATATATTGATAATATATATAAACAAATTAATAATCATGTGTACATTGATTATTATTTTCTTTGAATTGGAGTGAAAATTCATTTGAAGGTAAAACTGATATTATTCAGAAGACTGTTTTTATAGTGTCAATTTTTTAACTTAATAAATAAAAATAAAAACTATTGATCACTTATTTTTTTGAAACATGAAGATAATATATTCTATAAAATATACTATGATTCTTATAATGTATTTTACTAGGGAAATGAATCATATACAATTCTTTTTAGTCTAAATTTATATTTTTCTCTAAAAATGGGATCTACAAATTTTCTCCAGGTATATTGGACATAAAACCTTTAAATATTAAAAATTAAATACTATAAAAAGGGTTCTATATTTTAAATAAATATGTAGATAAATGGTTTATTTTATTTTTCATTATAATAAATAGTTTCCACAGTAAAAATTGTTTCATCATATTAAAGAATACATTTTTTTATAAAGTGTGGGAAAATATTACATGGTCACAAAAAGTATATCATTATTTTATTAGTTTATTGGATCATGAAAAAAATCTCTATAGATTATAAATTTCTATATATGGTTCCATATTACTTTTAGATTAAAATTGTTTATATTTAAGTGTTCTTATTATTTTCAATGGTGCTACTCCCAACACTTACGAAAGTGAACCTATAAGGCCCCGACCCTAGTTAACCAGAGTCGGTGCATTATTATCTAACAATGGAAAGATCCCAAAAGATCAAGTCTTGAAAGACCGATTAGTTTAGTATCATTGGAATAACTAGATACATTCATAAATTTTACATTACATCATAAAGTGAAAACTACTACTTCAACATCTTGTCATCATATGACCTCTTACTATCCCAACAAGTCATTCATAAATTACTTATTCACATCCTGGGAAATGTAATACATTGAAAGGGGTGAGCTCAGATGCTCAGTAAGGATAACAATATTGTGGAAACTTTCATAAATAAGTATAAACATTTAAGGCAAAGTATACCTAAAACCAAATCCTTTTAAACTTGAACTTCAGCATAATATGGAAATGATAAAATGAAATAATTCCATTTACTTATTCAAATGGATATTCTAATAGTTGAATAATCACATGCAATATCAATAACCACTTTCCTATTGATGGAATTGATAATTCTAGACTATCATAACCACATAGTCAAGGCCTCGTGCCAAGAATACAAATAAGATTTTGTCAAGGCCTTGTTCCAAGACACTAGACTGTCTCATGAGACATACCGATGCATTGAGGAGCTATAGCAGCTCCACCTGTCACTTACTAAGTCCAATACATTCCTCATATAAAAAGTTTGAAAGATAACATCAACATTCGTATTAAAACTAGCATACAGAATGTCAATACTTTAACCACAAACCATGATTGGTATAAAAATAGCACATCCACAGTAAAAAATAACTCATTCGATACAATATGGAAGATTGAATTATATTATATTAACCTTAATCGAGGATAATGAAGGATATTGACAAAGATTAAAATAATCATCAAACTATTGAGAGAAATATCCCCCCGTTTTCTTGAAATCATTTAAATGCCACATTATTTTTCAAGAATCAATTTAAAATAGATTTTTGAATCAAAGTGTCTTATAACACATTGAAACTTTTAAACGGAATTGTTATTTGAAAACATTAATGTCTATATAAATAAATCCTTCAAACCATTTTTAAAACATGGACATTAATGACAATGATTTAGAATAATTGATCTTTAAAACATTTTAAAATGATATTTTATTTAGAGTTCCTAACCAAAATAGAGACACTAGAATACAAATAATTGAGGTAATAAAAACATTTTAATATCATAGGCAATAAAGGGATTCATTTTATACTATGTAAAAGTACATTATATAAATAATATAAAAGTGATTTTGTGTATAACAACAAAGGAGTCTCAATGGAATGTAAATTGAGATGTAATCTGTCATAAAGGTCGTATCCTTAGGTTAAGGATAAATAAAAGAGATAATTATGTGTGAAAAATATAAATACACTCAATATTATTGAATATTCAGTGTAAAACAATAAAAGAAAATTCAGAAATATTGTTGTAAAAACAACACCAATGAATTGGATGTTTAACTTAACAAATCAAGATTGATTAAAAAGTACTCTTATCAAGTTCATACCAATGACTTGATAATTTATCAATGGAGTGATTATGTGTATAAAAAGTATATACATATAAAGGGGAGTGTAAATTATGACATAGTCAAATTAATAGTGATTCCACAAATAATCTTGGAGTAAAATAATAAATGATGTATACGTAAAGCTGAATGATTGGAAATTGAAATTTCATGTTCCCTTATAGATTTGGTAAGATACGAAACATAAAACCATGAAAGAAGGATCATAAAATGATGATGTAAATAAACATGAATTAAATTATATTACACAATGAAAACAAACATGGGAAGTACATACACCACATGCAATAAATAAGTGGTGAATAATGGAAATCTCACAGAATTAAAAGTGGTATAAGAAACCCCATACATTGTAATATTCCTTGGTTGAGGGTAGGTTAAACTCCTGTATAATGGTGGAATAATTTTTACCAAATTAAATAAGATTCATATATATTAATATGATATCATATATGACATTTTAACATTTATTTGTTAATAATATCTTACTATTATCATCGTTTAGGGTGTTAACAGATTCGTCTTTCTTAATATTCTTTGTTATGTGAGCCATATTTTTTATGGATGGGATGTATATTATTTCATATCCATAACGATATTATGTCTTTAAACATTAATTTCAATCATCAAATGAGAATTAGACTTGAATGGATACGATGGGGAATTAATCTCATCGCATTTGTGGAGATGGTAGTCCGTACGTACGCACGAACGACAATATCATTATTTTGATAATAAAATAATATATAATTGGATGGTATATCATATATAAAGAATATTTATCATTTTCTATTTATTATTTACCTGAATTAACCATCATTATTATACTCATCTGAATAATAATATATTGAATAACAATTACACCTGGACGTGGAGACGGTTGGTCGTACGTACGCACGTATGGTTACATGTCATTCAAGGGATGGATAGAATAATTAATTTGGTTGTTATATATTTATAATAAAATCACATTACATAGAATATACTGGATTTATTATTTTAGAATGTAAATAAAAAGGAAAGAAGATGTTGAAGAAGAAAGGAACTTGAAAAAGGGTGGTGAAATCATTAACTCTTTTTCGGGTTCTTCTTTTTGATATGATCAAAATGCCACTTTAGGATGGATTTATGACTAAAGTATGGACTCTAGGATTATGGGAGGATAGTTGAGAGGATATTTGGGTAGCTTATGTCCTATCCAAAAGGATTTGATGGTATTAATATGAGAGAAGGGGGAGTGCCCTTTTATATGAGGGGTGAGGGGCACATTTGAAAAATCTAGATATATTATTTTATAATAAATTCATATTAGGTTACTAATGGCTCCAAAATTGATTATTCAAAGTATAAGGTGGGTATAGGTCGAAAAAAACTCAACCGGTAGGTTTTATACAGTTTTGGGTCACATTATTAAACTTATCTTTTAGTTTTAACTCTTAGTTATTTAGTTTGACACTTACTGTGTCAACATGTATTTTTATATTATATAGTTAATAAGCATAATATATACATCCAAGATACCTCTGGGTGGTCCATTAATGATACACCTATCATTTTATATGTCCTTTGTCTTAATCATAGATTTTTAGGAATTTAATATCAATTAATAAGATAAAATTGTTTTTAAAATCTATTTTTTGTCAATTTTGACACTATTTGGTATTTGATTTTTTTAAAATTTATAACAGCATGAAAAAATCATAATCAAATAAATACTAAAATGTCATATTAAGCTATAAAATTCGTGTAATTCATTATAAGTATCAAATTATATTTATTTGAGTTTCTATAATATTTATTATTTTAATATTTCACTAATTAGGGAATTACATCATCACCATTGTTTCAAAAATAAATTAAATTATTTAATGTATAAAAATTATATATAAAATACCATTATGTAGGAAATCTTTTTAACACTATGATTAATATTTATAATCGAATTTATCTTATGTATAACCCTATATTAAAAATGTTTTAGTTATTAAGATTTTATTTTATCTCTTTTAACTCTTCTTTGAATTAAATAATAATAAATGTCCTAATATAATCCATGTGGACATAAATGATAATATTTTATTCGTAATGTTTATTTGGTCGAGATACACTTTTCCTAAATAATTAGGACATTTTTTAGGGTATTATTAATATCGTTTTTACAGTTAATAACCCTATTTTCTTTTAACCGTGGTAAATAAAAGTAACAAGTTACTATTCACTAAAAATTATTTTAATCTCATTGAACCAAATTATACTCCTTGATATTTATTGTGCCTCTAGGATCTTTGAAATTCCACTCACAGAAGTGGTAAAATTATGTTTTATGTGATTTTTCAAATTCTCCAAGGAGGTTGGTAAAAGACGGTGATAAGTTCAATAAATTTTTATATATCTAAAATTATTTTGAACTAACACCAATGAATTAAATTGAACTTATATAGTTATTATGTATCCATTTTTACCTTAATTAAATCAGAATAAAATAAATAATTATTTAAATAAAAATTTGACTTTAAACTATAACTCAGTGTTTTTTCACTATTCATAAAAATTGAATGTTTTTAAAAAAAACACCAAAAATTTATTGAAAATATATTATTATGACATGATTATAAATAAGAATTTTATTTGGTATAATTAAATATATTAATGTTTCAAATATTGGATTTAAAAAGGGTTCACCATTAAAAGATGGTCAAAGTGCATTTTTTTAAATACATCTTTTATCTGAAAAATTGAATTAGTTCTTACATTATGTCTAAGAAATTCATAATATGGAATCTAAAATTATAAGAATTATATAATGTTAAAATTTTAGATAATACTATTCATAACTGCTTTTGAATAGATATTTTGGTAATCTTGTGTTGTTCTTGAACTTGATGTTGCGTGTACTCCAAGTTATTGAATTACTTTGAAGAAATAACATACTACGAAATCTTGAGGTGTTACATTCTTCCCTCCAATAAATTGTGTCCTTACAATTTGAATTTTTTTATCAAAAATAAATGTTTGAAAATAGAAAATACCATTGTGGGGAAACCCACATCGAAAATTGGGTTAATATAATTTAGTCTTATTAAGAGGAATAGGGGAATGAAAAAGTCACCACCAAATTATAATCTCGATTAAGAGAACATTGGGGGAAATTAGAGACACACAATTAGAGTAAAAACGTAAATATTTATATGGAGTGATTGAGGTCATCAATCACAAAAAAATGTTGAATTTTGGCCCTCAAAGACACCGATCTATGATGATTTAAAATAATTTCTGTTCAAAAAAATGTAAGTTAATTGGATAACACATTTTTGGTTTTAAGATGCATTACCTAATGTTTAAGAATTTATTTCTTCATAGATTAAGAAAATAAAAAAGTATACTTGTCAAGTAGAGTTCCATCATTTAACTAATTTCAACAACAAACTCATCTTTCACTCTAAAAGATAATAGAACAAAAAAATTATATTTATCTTATTCGTATAGTGTTCCAAAAAAAATAATTTATAATTCATCTACCAAACCCTTGAAAAATAACTACATTATTCAATCCAATACATCACGTGGGTTAGTGGTAGGTGATACACCCTTGTCACCCTTCGGTTGTGGGTTTAAGTCTCACGACCTTACAGGATGTGACAGGTTGTCACCCGACCGCCAGGATTTCATTTTTATAACAATCCAAAAGAAATATTTAGAAATTCATTAACCATAACAATAGTGTGGAATTTAAAATATAATCCATTCCAACCTATAGACTTATCCAAACTACTTCTTTCCAAACTCACAGTACAAAATTTATAAGGAAGTTAAATATAATGATGATCTTTTTTTTGCCACGTGATGACATGTGAATAACGTCATCAGGTATTATTTTAAAATATGGTAACACCCTAAAATACCATAAAACATTATTGATTACATTCATGCTCCCTTATTCCATATATAATATTAGATATATTCCCTATATCCAAAAACTTTGAATATTCCAGCAATGATGAAATAAACAAACCGTTAATCAATGCCAAGGTAATCAAGAATATCCATTAAAATTTATCCAAATCAACCATATATTTTTCCAAAATTACTAGATCATTATCAATACCATATTAATAATTACCTTTCCTTCAACCATGTATTTTCAAAAAAATAAAATTTAAATTAATGTTAGTCACTTTTCATAGTACTATATAATATCAAATTCTTAATGAAATAGTACTGAAGTACAATCCTTATTTATCTCCATATTTAATATAACCAGTACATCATTGACACAACACTCAAACGAAATAATTATGTTATAAAAACATAAGGACACTATTCATTCCTCTTCATCTGTGGTAGTATCATAACATTATTATTATTATCCAATAGCATCATTTGGGGAAAACTCTGATGATTTGAACATTGATTCGTGTATTGTCCCCACTCCTTACAGATGAAGCATTGTACATTTAAAAAACATTTCTTACCCTCACAATCACTAATGTGGTGTCCTTTTTCTCGACACTTATAACATATTCCCATTCCCTTCAATCATTTTACAAGGTGATTCTTTTTACAATTATCACATATGGGAAATTCCTTCTTTACCTTCTTCCTTTTATTTGTCTTTCTCTTTACCATTGTTTTTTTCACTGGCTTCCCTTCAAATACACAGGACTTTGAAAAATCATTACGTTTCTTATCAATAAATTATATTATTTCGTCATTTTATGATAATACATGGGAGAATATTTCCCTTCTAAATTTTGGCATTAGTCTATGAAAGATATGATCTTTATAACTCTTTGGATAATGTGTATTGCTGGAGTTCTCCTTCCATTTACTGGGCACTATTTCTAAACAACGACAAACACTGCATTAGTTTATGAATAGAAATACCTAATCCCAAACATGTAAAACACTAAACATTAATTATACAATTTATGGGTATAATTGATAATCATAAAAATGTTTTCGTTGAGGACGTATATACTCATAAACCCTTCATAATGGTTTGTAAAGAAAATGAGAATTAACTAATGCATATACACTGGGAGTGACATAACCAAGAGTGAAACAAGACCTTCTATCATGCACCGGTTCCCGTTCGAGTCTTTCTCAAAGAGGAGTTTTTGGGTTTTACATCTATGTACATCTATGCCAGAGCAGGCTCCACATTCTCGTATACAGACAGGGATATATTTCTTTGAAAAATAAAAAAATCTCTATAATACCAAAATTCTAGGATGTTCTTATATACTAATCATCAATATCTATCTTAGGGTTATGTGATCTATTCAATGTTTATCTAAATCTAGCTTCCAAGGATTGTACTAAACTTTCTCTGATACCAACTGTAATGCCATGACCTTTATTACCATGAGTCAGTTCATTATTACATAACATTTTCATGATAAAAAATGATCAAGTCTCGAATAACCTAATTTTTTAGTAGCCTGGGAATAAATAGATACAATCATGAAGTTTACATTACATTAATATTTCAAATTTTCTTAGGAGGTTGGTAAAAGACGGTGAAAAGTTCAATAAAATTTTTAAATGTCTAAAATTATTCTGAACTAACTCTAATTAATTACATTGAACTTATATAGGTATTATATATCCATTTTGACCAAAATTAAATTTAAATAAAATAAATAATTATTTAAATAAAAATTATGTTTTAAACTATGACTCGGTGTTTTTCACTATTTATCAAAAAATGAATGTTTTCATAAAAACAGCAAAAAAGATTTCAAACTAAATTCTTATGTCCTGATTCTAAATAATAAGATTATTTTGCTAAATTTTATATATTAATTTTTCAAATATTGGATTTAAAAAGGGTTCACCATTAAAAGAAAGTAAAAGTGCATTTTTTTAAAAATACATCTTTTATCTAAAAAAAATGAATTAGTTATTAAATTTTATCTAAGAAACTCATAAGATGGATTATAAACTTATAGGGATTATATAATGTTCAAAATTCAGTTAATACTATTCATAACCGCTATTAAACGGATAGTTTGGTAATCTTGTGGTGTGCTAGAACTCGGTGTAGCGTGTAGTAAATGTTATAGAATTACATTGAAAAAATAATGTAGAATTAAATCTTGTGGTGTTACAGAACCTCCTCTCCAAACTTATTTACACACATTAGAAATATTATATGGACCCAGATCTACCCAAAAAACTTACCAAATATCACGTAAATTTACTACAGTTCTTTGTATCATCGTAAGACCAACCCAATAATCCTTATGGTGTATTCCAAAGGAAGATATTGAGGGAATTTCTAATCACCTTAACTGAGCTCTTTCAAGAGTATTTAATCATCCACTATCTCAATATATTCAATAACCAAATTAATATAATGATAAAATTATTATTTAATAATCTAAATTATTTATGTTAATTATGCAACCATTATATGTGTTCATTCTATTTAATGTAAAAAAACATTGATCATGTTTATGTGCAGAATATTATATCCATTAAGCATTGTATTTTAATTTTATATAATTGCCTATATGGGATGGTAATATAGATTTATTTCACTAAAATATATGCTTTTAATGATATAATTTTGATTATAAATGGTTTAATTATTATCTTACTTCCATTTTTTATCCATTTACAAATAAAAACATTAGTTGACTGTATGGGTGGCCTTCCACCTCCATGATGTGATGTATTTAATTTTTCATCAATAAATTTTTTTGATGGTAACAAAAATAATATATAATAAATAAATATCATGATTTTGTAATTATTAAATTATGTTACAATCCCAATTTTTTCTGTATTGCTTATGTTTCAATTTCTAGTGAAGAAAATTATATGATATTTCCCACTAAAACAACATATATTTTATTATTATATAAGAGTTTTTTGTTTTAAATTATTATTTTCTTTTTTATCTCTTTCGGTCTCAAAAATACTGAAAAGATGGTTTTAAGAAAAACCAACCATGTTTCTCTTCTTTTCATCAGGAATATTTGTCCACCATGTTTGCACACATCAAATTATTATATAATAGTTTTTACATATATATAAAATTATTATAATTGTGTTTTATACTACCTTTACTTTATTTAAAAAAAATAATGGAATAATTTCACAATATTTATAAATAAACAACTATTTAACCATAATAATAATGATTGAAGAATGTTTTATTTTTATCATAGATGAGGAGAATAAATTTTATACTATATTGAATATTCATCATTTAGAATATTAAATTATTTTTTTCAAATTTTTTTTCACTAAAAAGTATATTATATTTTTTAGAAATTATTATTTTTCAAAATATTCCAATAGAAGATGAATTTATTATTATTTTTTAAATCATATATGAAATGATATTATAAAAAGATTTTAAAAAATTGACAATTTATATTAAGGATTATTGCTATTTAATGATGATATTCTATAATGACATCATCTAATATCATTATTTGGAATAATTTAGATGATGCATTATGAATGTTCTCAAATATAATAAACTATTACATATGAACCCGAAATTACCTGATATATTAAAAGTGTTTCACTTTCTTTAATTTGAAGGACCATTTGATTTTATATATTCATAAAATTTGGAAATACTATCACATATCAAACCCTTAAAATAAAAATTAGACTCTTCCAATCATGGTGAACCTCATTCTACAAAAATAATTGTCCACAATTTAAAGGAAAGTTTCATTCAAAACAAATTCACTCTATTTAATATTTATCACCATGATGGAATTATAATCCTTAAAATAGTTATTACTCATCCTTAATCCCAAAGGAAAACATTTGATAAAATGGGATGAGAAAAATAAACTGTAATAATATATATTAGAAAAATGGAATCTCTTTAATCATTTTAATGTTCATTCATTATCATAATGATTCTTATGATCTTCATAAAAAATTTCATTTTAAATTAATCAATTTTTGTTTAAATTAAAAAATTTCAAAATTTGTTCTAAAAAAATTCACTAAACAACGTAATGTAAAATACATAATTAATGACAAATTTTTGAAAAACAAAAATATTTTCCATGAAAAAAAATTATTAACTATATAACACCATACACAAAAATTTAAATAAAAGCTCATTTTAATATATTATGAAATTGACGGATTTATAATGAAACCATCGTAAACTAGATCATAAATTTTATCCAAGGTAAAAAATTACAAAATAATTTGGAAAAAAATTCATAATTATATAATTCATTATTTTTGAAATCATAATTATACCATCATTTATCATTACCAAGATATCATAAATAATTTGGAAAACTTTCAGACAATATACTGGCTAATATTTCTCATGAGATCTACAGATTCATTAAATATAGAGTTGGGCCCCAACCATCACTCACAATGCCAAATTCATTCATAATATAAATTAAAGAAACAAAAAATGAAATACATAGTTAACATAAAATTACTATTGAATAACTAGCATATGAAATTTTAATATTTTCCACAATCATTAAATAGAAAAACATGACCATAATCAATAGTGATAAATAATTTAAAATTAATAACTATATTATATCCACATAAAATAATTATAATAAAAAATTTAGGTTGATCTTGATGAATATACCATTAAAAAAACATTCAAGACATTCTTTTCAAAACCAAAGAAAAATAACTGTTTAATTTAAAAACATTATAAATAATAATATACATCATATTGAAAAAATAAAATTATTTCAAAATAAATATGGAAGCTGATAAAGGGATTTTAAAATTGATGGATGTTAATTATGGTGGTAAAATTCATTCATTCCATATATGTGGAATAGAAACATTATTTTTACTTTTTTAAAAAATGTTAAAAATGAGTTATAGGAACAATATTTAATAGGATACCATTTTTAAATTTATAAATTAGTAGTATTTTAAAAAATTATCATTAAATAATTTTTTAACATCAACAATAAAATTATTGAATAATTTAATAAATATATTTAGATGGGGGAAAGATATATTTAAATTATGACATTAAAACAATGTTTTAAAAGTAAAATACCATTAATTGTCTCCCAAATACATTTGAATGTTTTGAAACTTGTGAATAATAAACCATTTTTTTATTACATGATTATTAATAATTTTTTTGAAAATTCAATATTCAATATTCTATTTTATTCATTTATTACCATGAATTATTTAGTTAGTAAACTTGTTAAGTTAATGTTGGCTATTTTGAGGATTTTTATATTATAATCCCAAAAGATCATTAGTAGGTTAAACAAAGTCAAAGGGTTTTTGATTAAATAATATGAATAATATGAATAATTAAACAATTATCTTTTTTTATATATTAAATTCAATTTCTTAATCGTCCATTAAATAAATAAATGAAAAATTAAACACATAAAATTGTTGAGATGGTAGTTCTTATCTACGTACGAGTTTTATTATCATTTATAACTCCTAGTAGTGTATGAATGAAAATTAATATCATATATTTAAATAAAAATAAATATTTCAAGAAAATAATATATATTAATTAATTGAATCATAATAACTATACTTGTGACACATGGATGAAAAATGAAACACATTGCTTTGTGAATGTGTCTCTCCACACATATGCACGAACGATGTTTTCATTCCACATAGAATGCAAATAGAGATGAATAACCATTTAAATGTAAGAATAATGAAATTTTAGTATATATAACATTATTATGTTACTATTTCAACCTGTTTATGATATAGTTTATAGAGAAATAAAATTATATAAAATGAAATAATTCAGATAAGAGTTATACCTCCTCTTTGGAAATCCTTCATTAGATTACACCTCAAAAAAATTTATGATAGAATTTGTGGAATAAAAGAATATATATAAATTGGATGAAGAAAATATAAAGTCATTTGGGAAGATATTAAATTAACTATATGTCTCATGATGTGTTAGTAAGAGAGATGATGATGTTCCCTTTTATAGGTGAGTTCTTTGGAAATCATGTATATACATGAAAAATGAATATATAATATGATCATAACTCCTGTAAAATTTATAGAAAGGCCCATATATTAAAATAAAAGAATTTTAAGTTTGTAATAAATTAAACAAAAAAATTATATAATTTTTTTTATCATTTTAATCCTTATCATTTTCTTTACCCGACACATTGACCATGTTTATCCATAGCTATTATAAAAAACCTCAATACTTATGTATTGTGAATTTTATTTTAATATTTTCAATTGGGAAATAAATTAAAAATTACGAATACAATAAGAAACTAAAAATTTTATTTAATATATTATTATTAGAAATCTATAATTATTTAAGAAATAAATTTTAAACATCAAATACCATTTATTATCATTTTAGAGACGATTTACAGAATATGAAATTAACTAAATCAAGAAATTAATATAAATATTATATAAACTCATAAAAGGTGAATAATAAATAAAATTTATAAAATAATTATTTTTAACACCATAATTAGTTCAATATATGTTAATTTTAATGATTTTAAGAAAATAATTTTCCTTCTTTTTAAAAATATTACGCAATAATTGTGTTGGGGTTTTGTAAGAAGACTAATGTAATTATAACATAATAAAATAATAATAATTTTAGATATTAAATAGATTTTATTATTTATAAATTATATCATATAGATTCATACATATATAATTTTTATCTATATCATAACCATTATAACATTTTAATATAGAGAGTGAAATTTCAAAATTACTCATTAATTAAAATAATATAAAGGACATAATTACAATAATGTAGAATTAAATTACCATATTTTTAAGGACATTATGTTTATGGATTAAATAAAGAAAAAATGTGATTGTTTTATTAGATATTTTTCAGACTTATCTCAATATTTCACACTCGATTAATTGATTGTAATCTGTATCTTAGTGATATATTTTTCTCATCCTCAATATTCATTATAACTAAAAATGGAATGGAAGATGATAAAAAATTTCAATTGTGAATTAAAAATATGAAATCCATTTTTTATTATTTAATTTAAATAATTCATGTAAAATTATTTTAATTTATGTTGTCAAAGCCCAAAAAATAATAATTTCTATTCAAATTATTTTTTTAGGCATAAAATTTATTTTTTATAAAAACAAAACAAAATATTTTTTCAATTGGAATTAATTGGATTATATTTATTAAATCTATACAAATTTAACGTTAAAAACAAAACAAAATTCAAATTTTATAATGAAATTAAATTTATTATATATAACAAAATGATACTTTTCGCAATATTATTTAATTTAATATAAATCCAAAAATCCCCACGTTCATAAAAAATGCAAAAAACTATTTTATTAATATATTAACATTATAATTTCAAAAAATATTCTCATTTTATATAATAAAACAACCAAAAATGATATAAATTAATAATTATATCAAAGCACAAAAAAATAAAAAAAATAAATTTGAAGAAAGTATATTTTTAATGTATAAAACGAATTTATATATATTACCTATATAGTAATCACCATTTTAAGGAAATTAATAAATTATATTTAATATAATTTCTAAAAATTATGTTAAAAATATTTATCTACACTGATTAAATTACTTTGTCTTGATAAAAATACTTTCCACATATAAAGCTATTTTCTTACAAATATATATCATTTATTTTAATATGGTTTAATTAAAAATAAATATCCAATTTCCTAGAGATGCAATGAAAAATCTGCATGACGAATGATTTTGAACATATAATTCCTTATTTGGTTATTTATATTCAAACTCAACAAACAAATGAATATGTTATAATTGTTATATCTAAATAACAATATTTCTAATGAATATCACTATTCATTTTTGCTCTACGTTATGTGAGTTACACAATACCAAATTAAATTATTATGTAAGGTAGAATTACATATTAAAATATTTTAGTATCAAATTTTAATCTATTTAATAAATTATACCCCCATAATTTCGATTTGATTCACTCAAAATTATTTTATCATAAATAATAAAGAATGCGATATTAATTTTATCATGAACATTAATTTCATTTCCTAGACCTGAAAAAATTCAATTTATGTGAATCTATATGATTCATACTTTTAAATAGTTTTCTAAAATTGTAACGTTGATGATTACTTTTATTTTCCATATACGACTCAATAGATTTGTCTTCATTTTTTGTGTATGAAAATTTATTTCACCATAGGGATAGATAATGGGATAAAATTTACTAACATGACTTCATCTTATTATATAAGTAGGATTTCATCCATTTATGTGAATTATCATTATCATGATTACATTTTCATGATTAATTAAATTAATTAATCATCAAATTGTTTGGATGTCCCATAAAAGGATGAAATCATAATTCTCTTGTTCTTATCTGTTAATGAAAAATTTGTTATATATGTTTTGATAATATATCATATAAATAAACATTAATATGAAACACTATATTAATCACCAAATCCTTCAAAATTACAAAAATACAGAATCCTAAATCGTTTCTTAAGTAACTAATATTAAAACTCTTAAAAATATTTCTGAACAGGTTGGATAACATTGAAGAAAAATATTTGATCACATATTATTATAATTTCAATTTATCATTTTTTCTGGAAGAACAATAATTACTAATAATTTCACTAACAATAATATACATTCCGTGTTCATAAAATCTTCAATATATGATAATATTACATATAAATAACCTGAACCACCGTAAAGAAAAAAAATAATATCATCATCGAAATTAAAACTCAAATTTTCTTCATCAAATAAATCACATTTTAGACCAAAATATATCAATTTTCCTTAATCATATGAATCTACCATGTACGTTAAACATTTTTACAAGTAAAATCAATCAATTGGTCACCTAATCAATTTTATGTCCCTTGGTTATCTATATTATAATTTTTTTATCAAAATGTAGGAAACCTTTTATCCAATTAACCATAATTAGAACAATATAAATCTAATTTCACCCCATTTGATTACCAATACATTTCATATTATGTGAAAAATATAAATTCATTATTTCTCAATTAACATTCTCACAAAAACCCATAATAAACCCACCAATTTTATTCCCCTAATTACAATCCAAAATATCCCTAATAATCTTAAAATATAATCACATGAATCCTTAATAAGGTTAACTATAATCGACTATAAACGTTGAAAAACCTGTTTGTACCAAATTTTATTAGAATATATTAATCTAAAACATCGTAACAAAAATAGATACCTAAACCATCCATTTCATTCCTACTATGACACCGTATAACATAAAAAACCCATAAATATATGATTTAGATCAAGGGTTTCAGTTTTTACATTTTTTTTCATTTTGGTCTATAGTTTTTTATAATTATAAAAAACTCTATAATATTAAACCATTAAAAAATAATGTACTAAAATATACTCAATTTTTATCATATTCAAATAAAGTAATCATCATAAATTAAAACTATTGTTTCATTCAAAACATGTTCTCCTAATTTAACATGATTTACTAAAATGCAATGATATTCCTTCAAATAGTTTCAAAACATATATAATCCCCTTGAAAAATATTTTAAAATTTTTTATGATAAAAATCAATCAATGTAATGAATATAACATGAATTTAAACTCTTTAATATATTTTAAATTCATGAAAACTCATACGGATGTTATGATTTCCAAACAACATACTTTCAGTTTAAAATAATCATATACATAATTTTGAAATGAAATTCATTAAAAAAAATATTAATTAATAATTTTATTATAAATAAAAAAGGATATATATAAATTTATGAAAATTTCATTAATAACAATAAGGGTTTTTGATGGAATCAATCTATTTACCTAGAGGATATCATAAGAATACTTTTAAATCAAAGTCCATCTTCATATATTATAATTTCAAAATATTTCTAGAAAAACTATCATTATCTAGAGAAGTAAATGCATCCAAGGAGGAAAAAACAATCAATTATATTGTATGTAATATCAATTTTCATAATTATTTAATTCAAAATATTATACCTCAAATTTATGTAGTCATAGATTTACAGTAAGACATCATAAATAAAATGGCATGTATACCTGAAATACCTAGACTATTTTTCTAGTGAAACATAACAATGAATAGACATTATAAAACAGGACATGAAAATCACATAAAAATTATAATCCATCAATCAATTAAATTAAAATAATAACAATTTCTGGACAAATCAATATCAACATTCATATTGAAATACTACAAAAATGATATATATTCTATAGTCAAAAAATAGAAGAACATGTTCACAATACTTCTAGTTAAATAATTGAATGGAATCATTAATCATTATCACATGTAAGTAATAATGATAATAAATCGATATTTCCAAAGATTAAAATAACTTTAAAATATCGCCAAATCCATAATTTAAAAGCAAGAGAATACATATTTTACATTTGATAACATTTTCCATAAAAATTTACAAAATATTTAAAAAATACATTCCTTGAAAAATAAATATGGAAAAAATTAAATAAATCATGAAAATAAATAATATTTATGATGGTGTTGAAATTCATTCAATTCGTATATGATAAAAAATAACATCCTTTTACAAATTTCTAAAATATTAAAAGTGATTTATAAAGAATTTTTTTAATGGATCATTTTAATAATTTTTATATACAATATTATTTATTTAAATATAAAATTATATATAGTTTGAACATAGATAATAACATTAATGATACATTTTATGGACATGCACATTGAGGATAATGATTTTTAATCAAAAACATTAAAAATAATGTATAAAATGAAGATCCCTTACAATGTGTCTCAAATCGTTTTTTAATTTCTATAACTCATTAATAATAATAATTTTTTTAGATTTACATTTAATTAATAGACATTTAAATTTTTTATCCGTTACCATAATTCCTTTCACTTCATTTCTTACCATAGAATATTAATCATTCAAATAAGTTATTTTTACATTAGAAATTGTTTTTGAATTTTGATTCAAAATCTAAAAACAAACTTATTAGGATCACCAAGGTCAATGGGATTATGGTTACATCATCTATAGAATATTAATAGTGATATAATTATTTTTTTTATATATGAAATAAAATTGTTTAATCATACTTAAATAGTGGACATTAAAAAACCACAACTCTTTGTGAAGGAGGTATCCAAAATGTACATATGTGAGATATTATTGGTTTTAATGGATTAAAATTTAAGTCCATAACTATTATATTATCCTTAAATAGTGATAATTTTATAATGAATATAATATATATTCAACAAATCAATTATAATAACCATACTCATGAGACTATTATTAAAAAGAAAAACCCCGCATTTAGAGGTGGTGGTCTCTACATATTGATAAGAGAAGTTTTTATTTTCCATTTTATGGAAAAGTATATGAATAAGGTGTTTTATATATTAATAATATAATTTCAGAACAATAAATATATTGATTTTATTTTATCATCATTATTAGTAAATAATTGAAGCTTGTATAATAATCAATTAAATGAATGAACATGGTAACTAGATAAACCTCTTCTTTTGAAATCATCATTCTGCTTACAATTTAAGTAAACATAGGATGGTTGAACGAGATGAAAATAATATATAAGAAGTGGTTAAGTAATCTTGCAATTAATTTTTTCAGATATTTTCTTATCTAAATGGACAATGATGCATTGTGAAGATATGTGATGAGGTTTCATTTTTTAAGTGTGGTGGGTGGGAATCATGTAAAATATGATATACTGATATATAATATGTACATATCATTTAAAATGGATCTAAATTACCATATACTATAATATAATTACTATAAGGTCCAAAAAATTCATCAAAAAAATTTAATATATGTTAAATTATCCTTTTAATAAAATATCATTTTATTTCACACCTCTGTTATCTTTATTTATCCTTAACCATTGTAATAAGTTTTTTAATCAATTATATCCATGAAAGTAATTATATGAATTAAATGAGGATTATACATGATACATTAATAATATTTTCGTAAATTTCAAATCCAATTGAGTTTATATCATATCAATATGATTTTACAATGGTTACAAAATTTTTATTTTACACTAAATATAATTTACTATCATATTATGAACTTTTCAAAAAATTAATGTTTAAATACATCCAAAAAATAATGTATTTAGAATATAAAATATTCTACCATCAATAATAAATTATATGAATCCAATAAATATTTTTAAAATTTTAATTCTTTCAAAAAAAAAATTATGTTGTTAATATAGTTTAATATTAATAAATATTATCATCTATATTTACTCATATATTATTTATACTAATATCCAAATCATGAGAACATAATAAGATAAGGAGATTGACTTTTTGTAATTACTCATTAATTAATATAAATTTCATAATCATAAGAAAGGGGTATATAATTTCCATAATTTAAAATTTATAATGATTATTTATGAGAATAATACATAAATTTAAATTTAGTCAATTGTTTGAAATTTCTTTATCCCATAGTTTCGACATCAACTAATCTGTTTTACATTTTACTATGAAAATACTTTTTTACCATTACTAATATTGATTATGAATAAAAATGAAATGGAAATTTTTACAGAATCTGAATTTTTTGATTCAAAATAAAGAATCAATTTCATATTATTTAATTTTAAGAAGTGTTAACTATTAATTGAAATATATGTTAATCAGTTTCATTTATAAACAATTTTTTTTTAAAAATACATGTTTTAATCATATAAGTGGTTTTACATTAAAAAAACAAGTAATATTGATTATAATGGAATTATTTGGATTGTAATTAGTAAAATGAATGTTTTTGTACTTTATATTATTGATATGATAGTTTTTTTAACAATATATTTCATAATAATCATCTAAAAATAATCGTATTCAAAAAAATAAAAACCATTTTACTTAAATTTATTTTGAAATGTTAATTTCAAAAATCAATTACATTTTTTAATATTAAATATTTAAAAGTTATATAATTTAATCATGATATATTCACAAAAAAAGTAACAATAATATTCTGTAATAAAATTTGACTTGATGTAGAAAATTAATTTATAATCATTGAAATTTATTTTATTAAATATATGATATATACATTTCACTAAAAGCATTCATATATAGTGATTAAAAATATTGATATTTGTATAAGAAAATCATGAAAATATAATATGTTTGTTAAAACACTTAATTAAATCTTTTATGAATTCAATTAATATTTATTTCTCATTTCCTAGGGACTAATCAATACATTTATATTAAGAAAACCTTTATATATATATATATTATAATATTTTTATTGTTATCCATAACTCTAGAAACCAATTTTTATATGAAATTTTATTCCATAATAAATCTAATTTAATTCATTTCTTGCTTCACACGCATCATCAAGTTAATCAGCTCTTATAAAAACACTGGGTTTATATTACCTTACACACTACATTTGTTTTAGAAACACCATAATATATTATTAATACTATTCAAGCATGACTAAAATAACCTATTTGTTAAAAATAGGGATATTAATATTAATAACTAATTATTAAATATTAATTATCATTTTTAATGAATAAGATCCAAATAAAATTAATTATGTATTTTAAAATGACATTATGTGTTTCACAAATATAATTTTATAAAAAATGGGTCTCATTTAATTTATCAAATGATTAATAAAAATAATGTTTGAATCTTTAAGATAAATTTGATAAAATAAACTGCTATTTTTAAATCAAAATTTCCAAATAAGAAAATGGTGAATTTTTTATGATTTTATAAAAAAATTATTTTTTATTGAATATTAAAAATTAACTACCAATAATTTCAAAGATTATTTTCATTTAAATATTTAGGAATTTAAATTTTAAATTTAATTAATTTCAAAGTTTAATTTGTTAAACGATACATCTATTTATATAATTTGGGTCATTGGAATCAATTTCACATAGAAAATACATATAAAAATCATTTTAATCTATTGGACATTTTCAATTTGAATACTCAATTTTTCATCACATTCTCAAGATTAATTTTAAATAAAATTAGTGCATGTAAGTTATTTGAATTTTTTAAAATGGATTCCATTTTTTTGAATCAGAATAATTAATTTTATCTCATATGTTTAACATAAATTTTTAACATTAATTAATACTGAAGACACAAAAAATAAATTATCTTGGTAATTGTATAAATGGGTTTTCTTGAGGGTTAGACTAAAAATATAGCAGTTAAAAATGAACTGAAACATTTATAAATCATATTTAATAGAATTATTTCAATATTATCCATCCAAATTTAGAATATCGGGTCATTTAGACTCTGTATTTAAATGAATGACTGTATCATTTTGGTGTCTTTTGGGAAATTTTGATGTCTTTTCCAATGTGGTTCCATCCCCGGCATATAAAAGGCCACGAACACCCTCCAATTATTCACACATATAAATCCATATATTTAATAAAATACCTAACCAAATAATATCCCAAATTCCCTTATCATTTAATAGAAGCATTATATTGTGTATAAAGGATTCTTAGGAAGGATTTTAGTGCAACCCTAAGATGGTTACCCGAAGAGGAGGTAATGGTCTTCAATGACCTTTTTTATTTTATATCTTCCTCCACCTCATTAAATTATTATTATGGCACTATGGTATAATAAAATTATTATATTTAATATACTTATATTTTTTATGTTATGTACATTACCTACAATTATATTCACTTCCATAAAATGTGTTATTTATTAATCATTAGTGTGTACAGGAGACCACAACGTCACAAACCTATGTCATTATTTTTTTAATTTCAACCTCACAAATCATGCTATATATGTGTATTGAGTGTTTATAATGTATATTTGATATATTATAATAATTAATGAATTATTATATAACACATAACATCATACATTTCATTCAATGGGAATACAATGACGTCGCTCATGTCTATGGAAAACAATCACCTTATGAAGTGTTGTGGTTCATTAATGCATTACATGAATTTTAATATGGATGCGTTTAATGAAAATATGTGATATATATAAAATTAAAATAATTTTATAATGGGAAGGTATCATTTAACATTATTTCTCTCATTCTATTGTGAAAAAATAAACAAAAATCATTTCAACTTACAACATACCATCTCTACGATTTGTGTATTTCGTTTTCTATGAATAACTTTTAAAAGTTAATATGAAAGATTATATAAATAATATATATGATATTTATATAATTTTTAACATTTGTAATATTATTGAAAAATGATAAATATATGGGGACCTAAAATAAAAATCATTACGTAGGCAAATAACAAAGTAGTTATTTCCCAAAACATGACTCTTCATTGAAAATTTTTATATTTGGGGAATAAAATATCATAAATAATTAATATATGGTATTATATATATATTTATGTTTCTTTTATAAATTTATGATGAAATTTTATTTAATGTAAATGAGTATTCAAAATTTAATACAGATTTCATTACCAAAGGAAGGGGATTTCTATTCCCTCTATTATTTCTCAAAGACATATAAAAATTTACCACTATTTTACTTTTTGTGGATTATAAACATCCCATTTTAATTGTTATATAATGAATATAATTAATTTCATGATTTAAATTATTTCATTTATTTTTATTATATTGAGTCCATGTAACCAATATGGTTATAGTTTTATGTAAATATGTCATAATTTATCATTATTGTTTATGATTATATTTATAGTCACGAATATTATGATATATATCCCCATAATATCATTTATTCTCTTTTAATATATTTATGTAATTATAATACATTTTTTCCACCTGTTTCCTCTTCTTATGTAATCAATTTTATTGAATATGTTTTTAAGAATAATTAAATTTTTTATCGAAAACCATTTGTTTCAAAAAACATATTTTTCATAAATAAAAGTTTTTTAAAAATCCTAAAATTATTTATTGATGAAATTTTACCCATGGTTTAATTTTTTATTCAAATGTAATATTAAATTCATTTTCTTAAGAAATCTCATCATTGTTCTATTAATAATGGTAACGAAATCATTATTTTAACTCATTCCTCATGGGTGGTATTTTTCACCATCATGAAAACACATTATTTTATGGTATCATTATATATCTAAAAGGTTATTTTAAAATATATTATTTTTTAAAAAATAATGTTTTTAAATATGTTTTCCAAAGTATAAAGGATAGCTTTCTAAATAAACATTCTGAATGAATTTGTATTTTAAAATAATTTTATATCCATGGTGATATACATTAATGCGACTTATAGATTATCAAGTATATTATTTAAGAATACCAATAATATAATTTCCCTAAATGATTAATTATTATGATTAATAGATATTTATAATTCCCACAACATTTACATCAGATGTGATGAAATTATTATGAAACCATTAGATGGGTTATCCTGTGATGAATTTTTTTTTGAATCCCATTTCATTTCGTGGGTTCTACTGTATTGAATATTCTGTGATAGTATAGTGCATATATTATGGACTATGTGTCAGTGGGACATATAAATCCCTCCAATACATTGGGTAATGAATAATTTTTTATGAGCTCAAATTTTCCTTGGGAGGTTATCCCATGCCCCAATGAGGGAACATGGGTGGCTTTCCTAAGCTCTAAGAGGCTACATGAGAATTTATCCAAATAAAAATGTAGTAAAAGTGTAATTAGACTAATCCTAACATGTTATGAATGACTTGATGGTTATCAATGAAATAATATTTTCTATATTTATTAATATTCCAACAATATTTTTTATTATACCAATGTTATGCTTGTAGACGCCGGAAAAGTCTGTTGTTCCCAAACGAAGCTCCGGATGCGGGAAGCGAGGTCATATTTGGAGTCGGATGCCTGTTTTGGAGGGCCCGGAAGCCTTGCGCGGAATTTTGGAGAGCCGCGCGCAAAGTTGGAGTGTCGCGCGCAAACCTCCCGGGATGCGCGCAATGCGCTGGGCCGGCGCGCAATTTTGCGCGCCCGTTGCCCGCGCGACTCCCTTGCGCGTCGGGCCCGATTTCGCGCCCGCGAAGGGAATTCCACGCCCGCGAACCAGATTCCGCGCCCGGGGTTGCCTATAAATACAAGGTGACCCCCGACGTTTTGAAGGTTGCCGGAAGTCGAAAGGTCTCTCGTGCGCGCAATCCAACCCCTTCCGCGCGCAATGCCGATCTTCAGGTAACCTCGTTTCTTTCGTGCAATAAAGCCTCGGGGTTCGCCTTCGCGCGCAATCCCCTTGGCTCCTTTCCTTTGAAATAATTCTTCACCCAAAGGCCTTCGCGCGCAAAAGAAGCCTCTTGCGCACAATTGCCCCCGGGTGCGCGCAATCCAGCCCGATTGCGCGCACCCCCCTTTATCAAAGTGGCCATTCGTTAGAGAATGAGCCGTTGCCCCCGCGCGCTATCCGAAGCCCGGTGCGCGCAATCCCTATCTTCCGCGCGCAAAGTGATGGCCCAATTGCGCGCCAGCCTGCCCATTTGCGCGCCGACCCGCAGTATTGCGCGCCAAGCTTCTCTTTTGCGCCCAATCCGCCGAGGTCGCCCCCTTTGACCCCCTGAGGGTACCTGCCTGCGTGGCGCCCGATGATCTTCATCCCGGGTGCCCGCACCGTGCGTTGTCTCCCCGTGCGGCCCTCCAGGCTCGCACGAAGTGACACGAACCCATTGGCGGCGTCACACTTTCATCCGCGCGGCAAGACGTTAAACTGCCAAGCATCTTCGTCCAACATGACGTTAAACTGTACCACGTCCAAGCTGCACGACGTTAAACTGCCTAGCATATCGTCCGAGCTACAAGACGTTAAACTGTTCAGCATTCATCCTGCATGACGCTAAACTGCACCACGTCCAAGCTGAACGACGTTAAACTGCCTAGCATATCGTCCGCGCGACAAGACGTTAAACTGCCAAGCACCTTCATCCTCAACACACGACGTTAAACTGTACTTCGTCCGGCAAGACGTTAAACTGTCCGCTTCATCCTCAACACACGACGTTAAACTGTACTTCGTCTGGAAAGACGTTAAACCATCCGCATCACCTGATCCCGTGCCCCGCACGCAGGGTCCTCCCGGTTTGGATGTGGCCCCCACCCGCTCGTCTCTGTAGGGATGTCGGGATTGGAGTGGCCTTCGCCCACAGGGGTAGAGTGCTACAAACCGAACGAACTACGTGGACTTTGATCCCTGTCTCCTAAACAGGGTACGTAGGAAGCCTCTCCGAGGTTCAAGCCCACCACCTGGTCGTCCCGGTCGTACTCACGTCGGTTCGTTCGTCCGTGGACCCCTCCCGGGTTCACACTTGCGTCGATTCACCTATGAATACTCTCTTGTGGGGGACTGCACATGTGTATCTCCATTGCACTTCCCCACTACCTTTTTCTATTTCTCTCTTCAACGTCCAACATGACGTGAAACTGTGATCCACCCGGCCGTTCCATCCCCCTCTGTGCGAGGTGGTTCGGTTCAATCCTCCGTTCAGCAGCCTCGATCTCCTCGTGAGTCGGCTTGCCAACGTCCATCATGACGTGAAACTGTGACCCACCCAGCCGTTCTATCCCCCTCTGTGCGAGGTGGTTCGGTTCAACCCTTCGCCCGGCAGCCTCGATCTCTTCGTGAGTCGGCTTGCCGATGTTCAGCATGACGTTAAACTGTATATCCGAACTACGCTGACTTTGATCCGCGCCAACGTGCGGTACGTAGGAAGCCCCTACGAGGGTCCAAGCTCTTCACTCCATCATCCATCCTGATCCTTACCCGGGCCGCCACATCCCGGTGGGGTCATGCCACTTCATTCCACTCCACTTCACTCGGAAAGCCGCCCATGTGCTGGCCCCAGCGTCGGAGGTTCCTCGCATGGGGTTCTGTCATCTGATCCACTCCTCGTGTTGATCAGTCCGATGTTGTCCCCGCTAGATGTTAAACTCGCGGCATACCCCGTGTTAAACATGGGAAGCTGAGGAAAACCTCAGGTAACACAGTTCCTCGCACCCAGCGCGGGATGCCTCAGGCCACCACGCCTTCGAGAAGCCCTATTAGGGACGGAAGGCAGACATGCAGAGTTGCAGTGTTAAGACACGCCCCCAACACCCAGAGCCACCCGGTCTCCTCACCGCAGGTTGCTGGCCCGACCAGACTCCTTGGAGCGTCTGGGCGGAAGCAGCGTAATTAACCGGTGTCCATGAAGATATGGCGCCGGGAACGAGATTCACGAACATTCTTAAATCTATGAGGGAGACCCGGATTAGGCAACGAGTTCCGAGGAGACGTCCACGGAAGGAGGAGCCGACATCCCATCATCCCGGTTTCGATCAAGGAGCAGACGCCCCTGAATAAGGGACGAATGCCGCCCACCTTTGGAAAGCGGGACTGCGGGACCACAAGCCGCGCGCGCCCATCCCCTCGGGTCGACGGGTGCACGCGCGAACGCGTCCTGGCGGAACAGCGTTGGAACAGAAACCCAACACACATCCGCACCGAAACAGAAAAATGGTGAACCCGACGTGAATCACTTCTCCTCGATACGAAGACCGATGGCTTTCAGAGGTGTTGGAAGACAAGCATGCTGCTCGACCAAGCATTCAACACTGGGGCACGGAACCCGCCAGGGGCTGGGGAAGGGAAATCGGGCACTCCGTCTCACGACGTCGATGGCCTGGGTTCCCCCCATGGAAGGCGTCGTGGCACTAATGGTTGGTTGTCGATTCCTTTTCCTGTCAGTGTTAATGGGTTTTTCTCCCTGCTTTCAGGAATCAAGTCACCCAATCCAGTGCCCGATCGCCACCCGCCCACTGGCGCAGGGGTAGGGGAAACACCGACGCGTCTACTCCGCGCGGTCCCGCCCGTTCCACAGCCGTCCCAGCAGCCGCAGCTGCGGGGAAACCACGCCCTCTATCCCCCTCGGAGGTCATCCAGAGAAGGGTGATCAACAACTTGGTGCGGAGATATGAGGAAGAGGAAGTCATCCCCACCAGGGACATGGCTCGCCTAGACCTCGAGGAAGCTGCACCTCGCCACCAACGCCACCCCCGAGGGCCGCGCAGGGAGGCACCGCTGCCTACCTCGACGTCCAACCGCTTCAGGAGTTTATCCCCAGAGCGCTATGACAACTCCTTCCCCTATGTGGATGAGGTGGAAGATGTCCGGGACCACCCTATCCGAGATTCGCTCCAGGGATCCACGATAAGGGCTCCTGTCAGGCCACGGCAACACCGCCGCCAGGCCTCTCAAGTTGAAGAATGGGCTCTCCACCTGCCCGCGCCGCTCATCCCGACTCGTTTGTCCCGACGCCAACGTCGGGAACGAGCGGAAGACGATGCCCACCTTCGGGCCCTAGCGACAGCGGCCGCATTGGCTCAAGACACTGCTGGTTCCAGTCACCAGGCCCCTGCGCATCCTGAGCAGGGGCACTTCTATGCCCGACCTGGATCGAGGCCCCGACCGCCCCAAAGGCAGGTTGGGTTGACTCTCCCGGTTGCTGGTACAGGCAATAGCCACCGCGGACCACCTCGCGGTAGCGCTATTCACCAACAGGGTCTACTCCGCGTGGCCGATCCAAGAGGCATGGGTCACCCCACCTTTCGATCCCGGCCCGGAGGCCTGCCCGGAATCATCTCTCCCCGCGTCCCCTTTGATATCTGTCCCGGTGCTCCTCGCACCTTGCTTTCCAGTCCTCTTGGCCCCAGCACCAGTGCGGCCGGAGGACGCCAGGATAGAGATCAGCCATGCCCCGAAGAACCACCCAGGGGCAGGAAGGCGAGGCGTCGACGCCGAGGGAAGAATGTTACGGAATTCCGGACAGAGATCCGACCGGTTCGTTTCTCTGATACAGAGGCGGAGTATGATTCGGCGACGGAGCCCTCCCCCCGATCCTACCAGTTAGGGGCAGGGGTAGGAATGCGGCACGTAAGCCTCGTACTTCCCGAGAGCGAGATCGATGTGATCCCCGCTTCTCTCCAAAGGTATATCCGGAGTAGCGAGGGCCTGGTAGACCCCCAAGGATCAAGCTTGCGGTTGGTACCGGCCCCTCCGGAAGCGCCTTCCGCCTCGATCGGAGAAGCCGGAGACTTTTTCTGGGGACCGACGGTCGAACCACGATCTAGTGCACCCTTGGCGAGCACCGACGCTACGGCGGGATGTTCGCTCGCCGGCCCATCCTATCGTGATGTGGTAGCTGGGGCACCGCCACCCTCAGAGGGCAGCCCGAGATATGGAGGCCAATCGGCCTGCTCGCCGTATTCACCACCGGCCAGCCCGTCGGCCCGGCGGCCCGCCTCGGCACCACTACCGGTTCCCCGTCCATTCCCAGTCGTTGAAGAGGACCAAGGAGACCTGGGTCCCGAGTTTGAGTCATGGAGCTTCTGGACCGTCCTTGCAGAGGGCCACTTCCCTGAGAAGTGTTGGCCAGTCGCAGGACCGGACTTTGATGCACCTGAATCGCTCACCCCGGATGAGTTCGAATGCTTCCGCCGAACTCTCCGGGAGACTCACTCCCGTCTTCACCGCCTTCAAATGCCATATCCCGGGAGTCAAGCACACCTGGAGGATATTGGTGAGCAGTGCCGTCAAATTGACCTGGCCACGCTCCCCGCGGTTCGGCACCCCGGGTCATTTGGGCACCACGAGGCCCTCCAACAACGATGCGTTGAGTGTTTTCAAGTACTCCGCAAGGTTATCGAGGAATCCACTCCCCACGTGTATATCCGTGGATGGGGCAGTACGCTGCCCTACGCTTCAGTGCGAATCGCCGACAGCCCGATTTACTGGGTGGCCCTGAGGGTACATCCCCAGGGACGGAAACGGTCAATATGGCTGACCTGTCGGGGGAGGGGAACGACTTGGAACTTCTCGACGGGGGCTCTCCCCCCGAAGACAAGCCGTTGTTGGATCCATCGACGAGAGTTACTCGTCAACATAGGAACCTCCTGGGTCTCCCCACACCCACTGTAGCACTGACGTTGAGCCGAAACATCAGCAAAGGCAAAGAGCACGGCGGGGCTATAAAGCCCGCCGACCCATCTGCCTCCATGCAGAGGGCGGATGAGGATCCCGAGAAGGCTATGCTATGTCAACAGCTCGACGAGCAGAAGAAGCTAGTTGACCAGCTCCTCGCCAAGCGCGCTGCAGAGCAACGGCCTGACTACGGTGATCCTAGGCCAGGACAGCAGGGACAGGAACAACCACCCCTCGATGAGGCTCTCCCGGGACACCGTGATTATGCCGAGTTTTCCGACAGGGGAGAGGCCACTGCCGATGGAAAGAGGGCGCGGTATGTTTTACCGCACCCTCCCGAGTGGCGTGACTACCTGAGAGACCCCGCTCGGATTCCTCCCGCTGCCCCAAGGGCCGCTCTGCCCGCCATCCCACGAGCTGCCGAGTTCGACGACCCGGTCGACGACCCGATTGAAGGTCCATGCAATGCGCTCGTGGTTAGAGATCCTCGCCAGGACTGGAACCCATGTCCGGACGATCCGATGGCGGCACTCATCGCCCGCTTGGAAGCCTTGGAGACTCGGCAAGTGGCGATCCCACCGGACGGCAAGCCATACCCAGCATGGGTGGATGACATGCCGGCACCTCCGGGATTCGGGAATCCCACTTTCGCCCCCTTCAACGGAACTGGAGATCCGTCACATCATTTTGCCAATTTCAACTCGAGGTGCGGGCCTATGTTGGGAACTCCGGCGCAGCAGGAGGCCGCTAAGCTTCCCTGCTTTGTCCAGACACTAGAAGGGCCAGTATTTGTCTGGTACAGCCAGCTCCCAGTCGGGTCGATAACTAGCAGGGAGGACCTACGTAGACAATTCCTCTACCAGTTCAGTTCCACGACCCGGAAGACGAGTATCGCAGACCTCTTCAAGTTCAAACAGAGTCCTGATGAGTGAGTCGCGGATTTCGTCGCCCGATGGAAGGGTCTCACGTATTCCCTTGACATTCCATTGACTCAGGAGCAGTTGCTGAAAATGTGCGTCGTGAACGTCAAGACCGAGCTGGTCCCTTCCCTGATCACTCAGAATTACCCCGGAGGGTTCAGGGACTTCTCAGACAAATCTCAGCATCTTGAGGAGGCCCTGCAACAGGCCAGTCAGGCACACCCGCTGCCTCCTATGATTCCTGGAAGGAGAGCCAGCAGGGCTGAGCCCGCTGCTGTTGCCTAGATAGAGGCCCCCAGGCCGTTGGAGCTGCTGCCGGCGAGGCCAGCTCCACAGCCTCACAGGAATCCGCCTCCACGGGCTCAGTTCCCGGCCCAGCAGCAGCAGCCTCAGAACCGGACGGCCCCTCCGCGTAATGTACCGCCACAACCCCGGCGAGATAATCAGGGTCCACCTCCTCGGCAGGCCCCTCCAGCCCCTCGTCAAGACCACGCTCCCAGGGGCCCGCGATACCTGACTTACTCATTTCACAAGGAACAGGTCCCCGGTTATTTCCGGAGCGCCTTGGAGCAGAGGATTGTGCGACTGCCTGAGTGTTGGAGGCCAGAGGAGGCACATCTCACGGATAACCCCCGCTACTGCCCTTACCATCGGGCCCTGGGGCACACCATCCAGCGGTGCTATGTGTTTAAGGATTGGATCCAAGACCATATTAACAAAAATGTAATCAGGTTGGGCCCAGCTCCAGCACAAGTGGCGGGCGTGTTCGTGGGATCAGTTGACGATAGTGGCAATGAGGACGAATGGCAGCTGGTCTCCGACCGCGGATCCCAAAAGTATAAAAACTGGATGGCCCAAAAGACGATCATTCGCGCCCATGGAATCATCCGTGCGCGCTTGAATCAGCATGAGCCCCCAGAATCTGCGGGTGCTGCTTTGGCATCGTCATCCCAGCCTGCCTCTTCCGATAAGAGCAAACGGAAACGGCGCAAGAAGGAAGAGCGTGCCCCGCCAGTTCCGCCACTATCTCGCACTCTCGGCGATTTCATGCCCCCGGAGATGGGGGTACCTCCTCGGATCCGCCCGACGATGGATGATTCATCCGATGACGGTGATGGGTACGCTTCGGTTAATACCGTCGAGCTAGTAAATCCCTTTTCGGATCCCGACGTTGAAGAACACCAGGAGGACCTCCATAGTGTCCCCGGTCATCGCCACCGTCGGAGGAACCGCAACAACAGGAGTCGTCGGGGCACAGCAGTTGGTACCTCCAGCCAGGACGTGCACGCCACTGAGACTAGGCAGCAGGCTCAAAACTGAGTTCAGCGCGCGCAGCCCCCCCATCCGGGGATGACGGATTCGCATCCGCCACTGTTTGTGGTGTGGGACTAGGCAGAACCGCCTCAGCCGCGTCGCGATCAGCTCCGCCCTGCCGCAAGTCCGTCCCGGCCTCCTGACCCCAGTACGGTGACTACTTCCCGGGCTTCAACCAATGAACAGCGGGATGCGCCAAGCACCAGTCGGCCACCGGTCCAATCAGCAAGGCCCGTCATGCCTCCAACCGCAGAGCAACCTCCTGCAACCAGGGGCTCGCGCTTGGCCAAAAAGTATGATGTCCTGAAGCACATGGCCGACATCCCAGCAAGGCTCTCCATCCTTGAGGCTCTGCGCATGTCATCTGAGATGCGCGAGGCACTCGCTGAAGCCCTGAAGAGCCCCCTCCAGTTTGAGACAGAGGTTGCGGCTGCAGAGGCCTTTGACGCCGAAACGATTGAGGACGCCGAATGTCAGGCAGTTATCTCGTTCTCTGGTAAGGATGAAGACCCTCCTATACAGGGGAACATTCGTCCGTTGTATGTTACTGGCCAGTTCAATGGCCTTGAAGTCCGGCGCTGTCTTGTCGACACGGGGTCCGGGATTAACCTGATTCCAACTCGGACGCTCCGGTGATTGGGGTTGTCTGAGGATGACTTGATCCCCTCCGACCTCAGGATCCAGGGGTACGACCGCACCGAGCAAACCCAGGTCGGCAAGATACGCTTGAAGACCCAGTTCGGTGACTTGGTTTCCAACACCGAATTCATGGTAGTCTCTCAAGACACTGCGTACAACGCATTGATGGGCAGGCCATGGCTCCACCTTCACGCGGCGGTTCCCTCATCATACCACCAATGCCTCAAATACTCCCTTAACGGTCGAGTAGGCGTGCTTCAGGGAGATGCCTCTCCTTTTTCCTCATGTGAAGCCCGCTATCTGGACGCGGACTATTACAAGAGAAAGGATAAGCAGATCCTGGCAGGTGAGGTTGAGCCTGTCGCTGTTGCAAGAGATCCCTGGGCATGTTTGGATGACGCTTACGTCCTCCCGATTCATCGGTTGGACGTGGCCATGGTCTCGACGGCCTGTGAGTCTCCTGATGAGATGACCGCGACCGCCCATGCCAGCACCAGCGGCCCAGCAGGATCTGGTAGCCCCAATGCAGTTTTCAACGCAGTCTCTCTCGTGGACGATCCCTCCTAGAGTGGAGAGGACGTGGAAGACGCACCCCCAGCCTTTGAGGAGGGCGTCTCCGCCACGGTCGATGAGTTAGTACAGGTGAACCTTGGAACCGAAGCAGATCCAAGACCCACATTGGTCAGTGCTTCCATGCCCTCTGAGGAGCGGCAGCAGTACGTGGACTTCCTCAGGCAGCACCGTGATGTGTTCGCTTGGGGCTATGACGAGATCCCGGGGCTAGATCCTCAGGTAGCCGTCCACCGCCTTGGTCTCCCGGCGAACCATCGCGGTTTCAAGCAGCCTCCCAGGAAGATGCACTCATTCCACGGTGCCATGGTTGAGGCTGAAGTTGACAATCTTATCAAAGCCAACATCGTGAGGGATGTTCAGTACCCCAAATTGCTGGCCAACATTGTGTCGGTCAGGAAGAAGAACGGGCAGATCAGAGTCTGCATCGACTTTCGCGATCTCAACCGCCACTGTCCGAAGGATGATTTTCCCCTTCCGGTGACAGAGCTGTTGATTGACGCCACGGCAGGGTTCCAAGCCCTCTCTTTCATGGATGGGTACTCCGGATACAACCAAATCCAGATGGCCCCTGAGGATGAGGAGTTCACTGCCTTCAGGGCCCCCCAAGGTATCTTTTGTTACCGGGTCATGCCCTTCGGCCTGAAGAATGCAGGTGCCACCTACCAACGGGCGATGCACCGCATATTCAAGCCAATCCTCGGCACACTGGTGGAATGCTACGTCGACGACTTGGTGGTCAAATCGTGCCAGCGTCAGGACCATCTCAAAGATCATGAGAAAGTGTTCGGCTTCCTCCGGTCTCGCTGCCTGAAGATGAACCCATTGAAGTGTGCCTTCGGGGTAGCCTCCGGAAGGTTCCTTGGATTTGTGGTAAGATACAGGGGTATTGAGATCGACCCAGAGAAGATCAGGGCGATTATCCAGATGCCTCCCCCAGGTAACATCCGGGAACTACAAGGGTTCCAAGGCCACTTAGCCTATATACGTCGATTCATCGCGAATCTGGCCGGCAAGTGTAAGCCCTTTTCTCGGCTCATGAAGAAAGGTGCCACCTATGTATGGGATAAAGAGTGTCAGACCGCTTTCGAGAAAATCAAGCAGTACCTGCTTCAACCTCCGGTTCTGATGCCGCCTGTATCCGGGAAGCCGCTGGTCCTTTATGTGACCGCCCTGGAACGGTCCCTGGGTGTCCTTCTCGCCCAAAAGAACAACGAGGGAACAGAGAATAGACTCTATTACCTCAGTCGCATGCTCCTCGATGCGGAAGTCAGGTATTCCCCCATCGAGAAGAGCTGCCTGGCGCTCGTATTTTCCGTACAGAAATTACGGCACTACTTGCCGCACCATGAGGTACAGTTGGTTTCTCGGGTAGACCCGTTGAAATATATCCTGAGCCGGCCTATGTTGACTGGCCGTCTAGTGCGGTGGGCTGTGATTCTCCAGCAGTTCGACATCAGGTATGTGTCTCAGAAGGCCATCAAAGGGAAAGCATTGGAAGACTTTCTGGCTGCTCACCCAACCTCCGCGGATCAGCCGCTGGATCTAGGCTTTCCTGATGAGGCCATTCTCTCGGTCGATCGAGCTGATCCATGCTGGCAGATGCACTTTGACGGTGCCTCCCGGAGCCCCACCGGTAGAAGGCTCGATAATCCTAAGCTCAACAGAGTGGGCTTGGGTATCGTCTTCATTACCCCGGAGCAAGTCGTGCTGCCATACTCTTTCCTGTTGTCAGAGGGATGTACCAACAATGAGGCGGAATACCATGCCCTCATCACCGGCCTCGAGTTAGCTCTCGAGATCGACGTACCCCATCTGTGTGTGAAAGGGGACTCTGAGCTGGTCGTTAAGCAGATCAATGGCGACTATGTTGTCAAGAAGCCGGAACTTGTGCCGTTGCTGGAGTGCACCCTCCTTCTGATGGCCCAGTTCCCTTCTCGGCCAGAAATTGTCCATATTCCCCGGTCGCAGAACGGTCGAGCAGATGCTTTGGCCAGCCTTGCTGCGTCACTTGCGGAGCCTGAACAGGATAACCTGCTCGTCCGCGTGACGCACCGCAGGCTCATCGCTCCCGTTATCCCGGAGAGAGATCGCGGCCCGTCGGTAAGTAATCTCACAACGGTTGCCCCTATGCCTGGAGCCCTGAGTACCCCAGATATGGCAGTCGAACCAGCCCCTGATTGGAGGACGCCTTTGGTTGAGTACCTCCAACATGGCATTCTCCCGTCGGATCGGGCCGAGCGCGAACGAGTTCGACGCCGCGCATCGCAGTTTGTCCTCCAGAGCAGTCCCGGCCCGAAGCAGATCCTATATAGATGCGGATTTGATGGTGTTCTCCTCCGTTGCCTCCATGGAGTTGAGATCCCACGAGTCATGCAAGAGGTTCATGCTGGTTCATGCGATGCCCATCAGACTGGGCCAAAGCTGTCCCACCAGATTCGGAGGTTGGGATACTTCTGGCCCTCCATGATCCACGACTGCATCGAGTATGCCAGGAGGTGCCATGCGTGCCAGGTTCATGAGAACTTTGTGCATCCTCCGCCGGAGCCTCTCCATACCACCAGGTATTCTTGGCCCTTTGCAGTCTGGGGGATGGACGTTGTGGGACCTTACCCACCGGCGACGGCTCTCCAGTGCCGGTTCATTTTGACCGCTACGGACTTCTTCTCCAAATGGGCAGAGGCGATTCCGCTCAGAGAGGTCAAATCCTGCTCGATCGCTGACTTCGTGACTTCCAACATCATTCATCGATTTGGAGTGCCTCACGCTATCCTCATGGATAACGGAGCCAATTTCTGAGTAGCCGAGTTGAAGAAGTTGTACGCCAAATACAACATTCGCTCGAACCATACATCTCGCTATCATGCGCAGGCGAATGGATAGATTGAGGCGTTTAACAAGACCCTCTCTAACATTCTACAAAAGATGGTTGGTCAGAACAAGAAGAGTTGGCCGGACAAGCTCCCCAATGCCCTCTGGGCTTATCGGACGACGACTCGCAATTCCACCCAGATGACCCCTTATTCCCTGGTGTATGGAGCTGAGGCCGTCCTGCCCATCGAGATCCAGTTATCGTCCTTGCACACTGCAGTCTACGACCAGCTAGCGCCGGACAGAGCTGGTGAAGCCCGTCTAGTCGAGTTGGAAGCACTGCATGAGAATAGACTTCGCGCCTTGCACAACATGGAGAGTCATCAGAGCAGGATGGCTCGAGCTTTCAATAAGAAGGTTCGCCTCCGCTCCTTCCTGCAGGGTGACCTAGTGCTGGCCCTGAGAGTGCCAATGATCCCCGGCAGGAAGCCACCCATGTTGGAGCCCAAGTGGGAGGGACCTCTTGTCGTCCACAAAGTCTATCCCAAAGGCGCGTACTCCCTAGCGACTATGGATGGTGAGCGTGTCACTCCTCCCACCAACGCTAGGTTCCTCAAGCAGTACTTTGCCTGAGTGCATTTCGTTCACGCGACAAGACATTAAACTGCCAAGCATCTTCGTCCGCGCGACAAGACGTTAAACTGCCAAGCATCTTTGTCCGCGCGGCAAGACGTTAAACTGCCAAGCATCTTAGTCCAACACGACGTTAAACTGTATTTCGTCCCGCACGACGTTAAACTGCAGTTCATCCCGCACGACGTTAAACTGCATTCGTCCTGCATGACGCTAAACTGCATCTCGTCCAAGCTACAAGACGTTAAACTGTTCAGCACTCGTCCAACATGACGTTAAACTGTACCACGTCCGCGCTGCAAGACGTTAAACTGCCAAGCATCTTCGTCCTGCATGACGTTAAACTGCACTTCCAGATCTATGTGCGGCTTGATTCCAATCCTTATGGGATACGTAGGACCGCCTGGACGCTTGTGTCTTAGGTCCAGCCCCGTCTCTTGGTTGATCACGGGGATCTGCCGTCTTTTGGTTGCTCTCAGGGTGAGTCCCCCGACCCTTTCCGGTGATCTGTTAACATGTTTTGGGTACTCAGGTCTATGACCCGTGGCGTCGGATTCAATACCGACAAGTCCTGTGTTGCTTGTCAGGTCGCGCGCTTCCTCTTGTTCGAGCCTTCACTCAAAGGGATCCTCGTTAGCGGTTTGGGTACGATGCCTCAGTGCTCTCCTACCGCTCCGGGTCGATTTACCGGCGGGTCCTGGGCCGCAAATCGATATGAATCCTGCGCTTGAGCGGTTGATGCTCGTTTGCTTGCCCCGTCCTAGGCTGACGCGATCGGATGTTGTGTTGCGAATATGGTCAGCGACATCCTTGATCGCCATGTCGGCTCTTTCAGGCTCTGAACATTGGTTGGGCAGTCCACATCACACTCCGCCTTTGTGCGTTGTAGTGGAATCTCGACACTCTCTTCATACTGACCTTCAGTACACCTTTACACGTTAGGCAGGCCAACCGGGGTAATGGTGTCTTTCGAGGCTCCCACGATCTGAGCACCAAGGATATATGTTGATGTACTCCCTAAGGGCCATGTGTAGCTGGACCCTCGTCCCCATAAGGAGGAAGGAGTCGCCCGAACAATCGCGTTCTGGGCCCAGTACAACTGGAGGCTAGCATCTCTGCCCCTCGGGTGATGGACATACGCAGGCCCCTATCCCAGGATTCTTCTTCTGGAATCGTGCGTGACCGCAGGGCTGGGTATGTTCCCACCTCCGCTGAGTCCGCCATATCGCAATAAGCGGGTTCCTCCATGGTCCGAACCACACGACCTTAAACTGTGTTGTCTGGTCCTACCACACGACCGTAAATTGTGATCGTCTTGGCCGCCCGACGAGAAACGACACTGCATCGTGATGTTCTCCTCAGAGGACACTCACGTTGGGCGTTGGTTACTAACCACGCCATATTTTAATGCCTTTTATGGCTTGATTATTGTGGTGACACCAGGGATTTCCTAATCACAGGCATGTCACTGCACAAAGAAAAACCATCCATCTTTAAGGACAAACAAGAAATATCAAATGCCGCTTCTTCTGGGTGCGAGGGCCAGACCCGCACCCCTCCCCGCGCTGGTGCCCAATTGTGTTGCGCCGCGCTTCCAGAACTACGTATGGCTTGATTCCCATCTTTATGGGATACGTAGGAACGCCCGGATGTTTGAAACTTTGGGTCCAGCCCCCCCCCCCCCCCTCTTAGAGATTCCCCCTTCTCTGGGGAATCCGCCGCCTTCGGGTCACCCTCAAGGCGTGTCCCTCGACCCCTTGCAGTGGTCCACCGGTGTCAAGAGTACTCTGGTTTATTGCCAGGAGGGTCAGGTTTAGCTGGGTCAGGTTCCTTCCATTTTTCAGGCTTCGTGCTCCCTTTCATTCGGACCCATCGCCTACACCCTGGGTGGAGCCCCCGTGATCGGTTTGGACACAATGCCTCAATGCTCTCCCACCGACTCGGACTGGTTCCCCCAAGGGCCTCGGGCAGCAAATCGATATGAATCCTGCGCTTGAGCGGTTGATGCTCGTTTGCTGACTCATTCCATCAATGGTCAGTGCGATATGGATGTTGCTTTTCCGCCACGGTCGGCAGTACTCCCATATCATTACGCCGGTGCCCCCAGTCCTTGAGTGAATGGCCGCATGATTCACATTACATTTTTCACCCCCCATTCTGACCAGGGAAAATCTCGGCACTCTTGACACTATCCCTCAGTGCATCTTTGCATATCCAGGGGATGGGACCACGATGCTGCGTGCTTTGAGGTTCTTATGGTCCGAGCTCTAAGACCTTAAACTAAGATCTTCTCCTTTGGTCCAAGCTCTACGACCTTAAACTAAGATCTACCCAAACGAGGTTCTACGTCCCGAATGACGTTAAAACTGCACTTTCAGAACTACGTGTGGCTTGATCTCCAGCCTGATGGAGTACGTAGGAATGCCCGGGCATCTCGACTCGGGTCCAGCCTCAGGGATCACTAAGTCCCGCCCCTCCTCGTCGTCGGCCGTCTGGCCTGACTTCGGGTAGAGTGGTGCATTTGTGATATTCTCCCTGATTCAGCTCGGGATGCCCCATTGCAATGATGGGAAGCGACAGTTTCCTCGTCAAAGAGGTTCTGTCTGAGAATTGAGGTGATTCACGACCAGATTAGTGCATCCGCCTAATACACTTTCCCCACGGTGGCGTAATTTTGAGAGCGTTGGATTCTGTCCGAACAAATCATCACTTCGCCCCATGCTTCGCATGCCCTGTTGATATGGATTTCCACCCTTGTGCCTGAAGGAACCCCCAAAGAGGAATTGATGATGACATGTGATCCGCCTCCTGCACTATGAATGATGACCTTCGGTCCATCTATTGCAGTAGTATGGTCGATTGATCCATTGTTCGCTTGCCGTCTTGGGAATTTCCTGGAAGGCCGACCGTTGTGGATATCTGAATTTGGGACACGAGATTCACCCTTTTTCATCTCCCTATGTTCGGATAAAATCTCAACGCCCCTAGCGTTGTCCCACTCGTGTGTTGGAACAAGTTGGGGGATGATACATTGATTAGGTCTGAGGTCTCCTTTCCTAGGAATGATCTCCCTATTTTCTTTAGAAATCAAGGCCCAATTACGGATGCCTGAAGCTTGGTTAACGCTCCCACGAGACAATTTGTGGTTGAGCATGTTAAGCCAAAAGATTAAGATAAAAATATTGGTTCATACAAAATGGATCGAAATATTGAGTAGCGGAAGCAAATGTTCTGGGAGTGGCAAAAACAAAGCCCCTAGGGATTAGCGTGCTGAATTAGTCTTTCTAACGCCGCTACCCTTTGGCTGGCGGCCTCCAGGGCTGCTTCTCGCTCCTTGTGTGCCCTGTCTTCATCGGCGGTCACAGCACGCAGTTCGTCGATCCTAGCCTGTGCACGCTCCCACTCGACTTGAAGTGTGACCATCTGTTGGACCGCCTCCATCAGCTGTACCTGGGCGTCGATCAGCTGGGCCGTTAGTTGCTCCACAAGCTCAGTGCACGCTGCGACGAAGGCCTCCTTCTCTGCCGCCTGCCCTTCGAGGCGCCGGACTTCCTGCTCCACCACGAAGAGCGCCCGCGTGTTCTCCGACATGTCCCGACATTGTGCGACGTCGTCACGCCGGCGGCTCTCGCGCATCTTTTCGGCCATGAAATCACGAACCGTCAGATGGAGTCGTTGAGCATCAGCTCCCCCGGCACACAGGAAGCGCAGCCAGGTTTGAAGGGATCCCATGCGCCCCAACCACTCCGATGGGTCTCGCTTAAGGAAGCGCTGGATGCACTTCTACCCCCTGCGGCGCGTTATCCGGCTCTCCTCGACCGCCTCCGCATCCGAGTCGTCCATCTCCTCAGGGTCGGCAGGCCGGTACGCAGGGAAGGCAGCCAGCAGGTCTGCTGCAGGGTCTGCCCCTGGGATGTCCTCACGGGGGATAGGTTCCCCAACATTTGGGCGACCTTCTTCTCCCTCCCCAGTGGCGTTGACACCCTCGTCAGCCCCCGACCTCTCTCTGATGTCAGCATCGCCGGCGTCCGCAGCCCCTTGATCAGCAGTTGGTGGGGCCGGCTCGGTGTGGGAAGTCTGTTCCGGAGCAGGCGGCATGTCTGCCACCGGTCCACTCGTGGATGGCCCGGGTTCGACAGCCCGACGAGCCTCCAGTGTTGAGATCACTGCGCAGGGCATGCCGTGGTTAGTCACGGATCGTCAATGGAAAGCACCAGCAGTAACGTAAGGAGACTTACGGGAGTTCAGAGCGTCATCTTTCGCTGCCCCGACCACCGCAGGAACAGTTGCAGCAGGGGACCCTTCTGCGCTTGTCAATTCAATGATGGGTGTCTGGCCCCCGCCTTTTCCTGCTGGCGCCTCTCCTACTCCCGCTGAGGACGCCTGACCAACATACGTGCGCTCCTGAGAAAGGTGGAGAAATGGGTTAGAAGCTGCATAAGAGAATGGATGAAGCAGGTTGAGTAGGGATAGAAGCGGACCTCGAGGAGCTCAGTGACATCAACATTGTCAGAGCCGGCCACCTCGCCGCTCTCCCGCGGGCTCCCCTGATGGGACCTTCCCTCGGAGCCTTCATCCTCCCCCGTCTCCTCCTCTTACTCGGAGTCGTTGCTACTGTCGTCTTCCTCCGGCGGCATCTGTTCTGGAGCAGGCTCTAGACCGAGCATCACCTTCACCAGAAGGGACGGCTCCGCACGCTGACCAAGTTGGCGCGCGTACTCGTCCATGGCAGTCAGATACGCATACTGCCGGTTGAAGTCCACCCTGTCGGCGATCTGGAGGCACCCGACCTCTGGCAGATGGATTCCTTCTCTGAGTATCTTTCGCCAGATGGCGTCGGTCCCCAATTACTGCCGTAGGGTCATCCAGGCCGACCACAGCGCCGGGAAGACTGCATCGTGGGAGGGTTCGAGCAGACGCCTTACCTGCTTCCTGGGCCGCTCCCCGACCGCCGCATGTGCCCCCTCTCTAGGCGCTGAAGTCGTGGCGGCAGCTTGCGATGTGCCCGCCGCCGAAGTCCCTGCACGCGCCGGCTCCGCTGCATGGCGCGCCTCCGTTCTCCCTCGTGTGGTGGCGCTTCGCCTCCTTCCTTGACGCCCGGTCTCTGCACGGGTGACCTCGAGCCGCTGAACTGGCTTCCGTAGAAGCCCCTCGGGGTACGCGATGGCCCGGTGTTTGGCTTACTCGGTTGCCAAGCCTGCGTCGACCCCGGTAGGAGGGAGAGTGATGACGTCGCCAGAACCAAAGGCGGCGAACATCAGCCACATCTGGCGAAGGACGCCAGGGTTCGTCTCCTCCCGGACAGCAGTGAATACCCTCTTCGGCATCCGTTGAAGGCACCCGAACTGCCTGGCGAACCGGGTTGGCACGTAAGGCTCGCAGATCACCTTCCCGTCGATCCGAGCCACGAGCACCCCGCCACGCATGTTCAGGAAGTACTCGTGCTGCTCCAGCGGACCCTGCCAGTTGTCGATCATTTGGCCAACGGGAATGGGGAACGGGCTGAAGTTGAAATTGGCATGATTGACAATCCGAATCCTCATGCCCTACTCACTTAGGGTCATCGGAGCGACCCCCGCAATGTTCAGTAGGGAGGGTCGCATGCCGTTGCCCAGAGGAATGATGGTGTTCGGAAACGTGTACCCACCAAGGTGAGAAGCCACCCAGCCGTGGAAGAATTGGAAGGGCCCACAGATCCTCCGTGGCGACCCCCTCGCGAGATGCGTCCCAGGATGGCGTACAGCTTAGCCAGCACTGGGACCCCGAGGTTGTATCATTTGTTGGCAGCCATGGCGCCCGCCATCGCCAGTGTCGCCGGGCGGACACCCATTCTCGCGTCCCGCACTGGCAGGAGCCACCCACTCAGAAAGGCGGCCAGGAACGCCGCGTACCGGACATTTGGGTCCCGGGCCTCGATGACGCGGTACCCCCATGAGCGGTAGTCGCCCGTCTCCAGGACCCGCCAGTACGACCCATTCCGGCTCCTCTGAGCCGCGGTCGGGCACCGCTTCCCCCTGCCTGGCATCTTGACCGCCGGGTCATGCTCCAAGAACTGGCCGAACCACTCCTTGTAGGCTATTTCCTTGTGGAATTCCTTGATCCTGAGCCGCTGCGTAGCCAGGTCAAGCAGATGCCATGTCAGAATGGGAGTCTGTGACCTGTCTTCCCAGATGTTCTTCGGAGGCAGGAACTCATCGTATTGGTAACCCTCCAGCGGGATACCTCTGATGCAGTGGATGTCCCAGAGGCCGATGCTAACCTCCCCATGGTAAAGATGGAAGGTGTTGGTATCCGGGGACCAGCGGGTGAACAGCTCCGGCCCGAGCTCGGACTGCTGGTAGAAGTGGAACTGTGACGTCCACACCGCCTCAAACAGGCCGATGTACCGCAGCTCCTCCGCGAAGTGATCGCAAGTGTGGCGTACCCAGAACGCCCAGGCCCACTCACTGGTGAAATTCCCCCAGACCGCAAGTCCCAGTCCTTCAGCCAGCCCTTGGTGTCGTCAGTGACACTCTGGCGATATGTGCTCGAGTAGAGGGCTGGAGAGTTCTCCGCAGTAGGCTCACTTCCGACGATGGTTCACGTCCTCGAGTTCAGGACATAGAAATCTATGTTCCTGGTCTCCCTGGCAGGATGCCCATTGTTGGTGATGTTATAGCGGGGAAGCTCGTCCTCCCGAGTCACCCAGGTCCGTGGCGCATCAACCTCGAACCCTGGCACCGGAACCACATCTTGGATGACAAAGTTACAGAGCAGCAGGTTGTCCGACAGCAGATAAGTCTTCTGGGCCGGCGTCAGCAAGTCGAACAAGGATTGATTTTTGGAAACAATCTCCTTGACTCCGTAGACCTTCTCGTTCGTCGCCATCTCAGCTCTGCGAGTGGAGGCATTCCCCTCATACCCTTGATTCGCGGCCATCTCAGAAGCTCCGGGAGTCGTGCGGGTTAAGGGTTGAAGCGTGCGGAATCGGACGAGGCTGGCAGAGAAGTTTGGGAGTTGGCGCGCAATCCTAGTGGACGGCGCGCAATCGGGAAGTCTGTCGCGTAAAACCCCGGGTATTCGCGCAAAGACAGGCCGAAATCCGGAAAGTTTTGCGCGACGAACGGGTGAATTTCGCGCCGGAAAGGGCAATTTCGCGCACGAGAGCTCGAATGCTTATCACGCGGAAGGCCAGTGTACGGTGCGGGGGACCCCAGGCCCCTATTTATAGGCAAGGCCGGGAGTCCGCGCCGCGCGGAAAGCACTTTGCGCGACCGCACTGGCGAATTTCGCGCCCGACGCACCTTTTTGCGCGCCACAGTCCCGCGCCACCCAGGACTTCGGCATTCCGGCATCTCCCTCGGAACCCGATCGTTGTGACCTCTCGCCGATCAGATTCCGAGGGGGGGCTTTTGTAGACGCCAGAAAAGTCCGTTGTTCCCAAACGAAGCTCCGGATGCGGGAAGCGAGGTCATATTTGGAGTCGGAAGCCCGTTTCGGAGGGCCCGGAAGCCTTGCGCGGAATTTTGGAGAGCCGCGCGCAAAGTTAGAGTGCCGCGCGCAAACCTCCCGGGATGCGCGCAATGCGCTGGGCCGGCGCGCAATTTTGCGCGCCCGTTGCCCGCGCGACTCCCTTGCGCGCCGGGCCCGATTCTGCACCCGCGAAGGGAATTCCGCGCCCGCGAACCGGATTCCGCGCCCGGGGTTGCCTATAAATACAAGGCGACCGCCGACGTTTTGAAGGTTTCCGGAAGTCGAATGGTCTCTCGTGCGCGCAATCCAACCCCTTCCGCACGCAATGTCGATCTTCAGGTAACCTCTTTTCTTTCCCGCAATAAATCCTCGGGGTTCGCCTTCACGCGCAATCCCCTTGGCTCCTTTCCTTTGAAATAATTCTTCACCCAAAAGCCTTCGCGTGCAAAAGAAGCCTCTTGCGCGCAATTGCCCCCGGGTGCGCGCAATCCAGCCCGATTGCGCGCACCCCCCTTTTTCAAAGTGGCCATTCGTTAGAGAATGAGTCATTGCCCCCGCGCGCTATCCGAAGCCCGGTGCGTGCAATCCCTATCTTCCGCGCGCAAAGTGCTGGCCCAATTGCGCGCCAACCCGCCCATTTGCGCGCCGACCCGCGGTATTGCGCGCCAAGCTTCTCTCTTGCGCGCAATCCGCCGAGGTCGCCCCCTTTGACCCCCTGAGGGTACCCGCCTGCGTGGCGCCCGATGATCTTCATCCCGGGTGCCCGCACCGTGCGTTGTTTTCCCGTGCGACCCTCCAGGCTCGCGCGAAGTGACACGAACCCATTGGCGGCATCAAACTTTCATCCGCGCGGCAAGACGTTAAACTGCCAAGCATCTTCGTCCAACATAACGTTAAAATGTACCACGTCCAAGCTGCACGACGTTAAACTGCCTAGCATATCGTCCGAGCTACAAGACGTTAAACTGTTCAGCATTCGTCCTGCATGACGCTAAACTGCACCACGTCCAAGCTGCATGACGTTAAACTGCCTAGCATATCGTCCGCGTGACAAGACGTTAAACTGCCAAGCACCTTCGTCCTCAACACACGACGTTAAACTGTACTTCGTCCGGCAAGACGTTAAACCGTCTGCTTCGTCCTCAACACACGACGTTAAACTGTACTTCGTCCGGCAAGACGTTAAACCGTCCGCATCACCTGATCCCGTGCCCTGCACGCAGGGTCCTCCCGGTTTGGATGTGGCCCCCACCCGCTCGTCTCTGCAGGGATGTCGGGATTGGAGTGGCCTTCGCCCACAGTGGTAGAGTGCTACAAACCGAATGAACTATGTGGACATTGATCCCTGTCTCCTAAACAGGGTACGTAGGAAGCCTCTCCGAGGTTCAAGCCCACCACCTAGTCGTCCCGGTCGTACTCACGTCGGTTCGTCCGTCCGTGGACCCCTCCCGGGTTCACACTTGCGTCGATTCACCTATGAATCCGCTCTTGTGGGGGACTGCACATGTGTATCTCCATTGCACTTCCCCACTGCCTTTTTCTATTTCTCTCTTCAACGTCCAGCATGACGTGAAACTGTGATCCACCCGGTCGTTCCATCCCCCTCTGTGCGAGGTGGTTCGGTTCAATCCTCCGTTCAGCAGCCTCGATCTCCTCGTGAGTCGGCTTGCCAACGTCCAGCATGACGTGAAACTGTGACCCACCCGGTCGTTCCATCCCCCTCTGTGCGAGGTGGTTCGGTTCAACCCTTCGCCCGATAGCCTCGATCTCTTCGTGAGTCGGCTTGCCGATGTACAGCATGACGTTAAACTGTATATCTGAACTACGCTGACTTTGATCCGCGCCAACGTGCGGTACATAGGAAGCCCCTACGGGGTCCAAGCTCTTCACTCCATCATCCATCCTGATCCTTACCCGGGCCACCACATCCCGGTGGGGTCATGACACTTCATTCCACTCCACTTCACTCGGGAAGCCGCCCATGTGCTGGCCCCAGTGTCGGAGGTTCCTTGCAAGGGGTTCTGTTATCTGATCCACTCCTCGTGTTGATCAGTCCGATGCTGTCCCCGCTGGACGATAAACTCGCGGCATACCCCGTGTTAAACATGGGAAGCTGAGAAAAACCTCAGGTAACACAGTTCCCCTCACCCAGCGCGGGATGCCTCAGGCCACCACGCCTTCGAGAAGCCCTATTAGGGACGAAAGGCAGACATGCAGAGTTGCAGTGTTAAGACATGCCCCCAACACCCAGAGCCACCCGGTCTCCTCACCGCAGGTTGCTGCCCCGACCAGACTCCTTGGAACGTCAGGGCGGAAGCAGCGTAATTAACCGGTGTCCATGAAGATATGGCGCCGAGAACGAGATTCACGAACATTCTTAAATCTATGAGGGAGACACGGATTAGGCAACGAGTTCCGAGGAGACGTCCACGGAAGGAGGAGCCGACATCCCATCATCCTGGTTTCGATCAAGGAGCAGACGCCCCTGAATAAGGGACGAATGCCGCCCGCCCTTGGAAAGCGGGACTGCGGGACCACAAGCCAGGCGCGCCCATCCCCTCGGGTCGACGGGTGCACGCGCGAACGCGTCCTGGCGGAACAGCGTTGGAACGGAAACCCGACGAACATCCGCACCGAAACAATGCTCTCGTGGACCAAGGTCAATGATTTCATTATGAATAATGTTTTATGAACTATCAGGATTTATTCCATGACTCTTTCTATGATAACTGATATTAATGATGGGGTTTTCATATGTTATTATCATGTAATCATACTTGTATACCCTTTTTTTATTTATTTCTCTGTTATCTACCCTTTCAGTGCATTTAAGGTCACCCTTTATTATGTTTCATTTCCCTAGGAAATGAAGAAATCTATTATGTATGATATGGTAAAAAGGGTGATAATTATTTAGAACATAGTTGACCATTTTGTTCCTCACTTATGGAGTAGTTCATTATGTGTCCGGTTTTCCAAAATAAATATATATCTACTCTAATCCAAATGAATAATTTAATATTCAATAAATTAAATATTAAGTGTTCCAAAAACCTAACACATATGAATATTTAACATAGATCAACCCAACTAGGGTCTTTTCCAGTCATCAAATCACTAAAACACATAAAAATAAAATATATATGTGAATCATTGAATAAAATTCAAAATCATCCTACCTCATTGCACAAATTATTAATCTTCATGTTAAAATATTCACTTGGAAGTTTCATAACTTCATTCCGGTCTTTATGTCCTACATGGATAAAGTATGGAAGTATGTACTCCCTAAATCCATCATGTTCCATCAACCATGAAATGACGAATATGTATTAATCTTACTAATAGGTTTATAAAATCCAAAATGAGTCTGGGGTGTTTTACCCAATTTAATAAATTAATTAATTAAATGTTAATTTACAACAGTTCATGGGTCCAATAGCACGATGTGGGTTTATATGTCACATAAAAAAGCACTATTTTGTAGATTCATACAAATTTTTATAATCTACATATAATGCTCTGTAAAAATATATATATCCACTCAACACCAAATTAATAATATAATATTTAATTAATTAAATATTAAATGTTCCACCAAAAATCATGAATATCATAAATCCACCAAACACATATATTATGCTAAACACCCTATTCTAGAACCAATGTAGTGTTCAAAATATATAAGATAGTATTTTATGGAAATTTAATAATTTCATGCATAATGATCAACCAAAATAAAAAATTTATACATATACTCAAAATAAATAACATGGGAACTATGGTTCAGTATAGCCTCCCCACCCTAAAACGTCACATCCTAAAGAATTATCAATTGTATTCCAACCACACATCCTGATTCTGAAACACCCTAGGTAAATAAAGATTATGACATTTTTTTATTTATCCCTATTTTTGAATAAAATGTTAATATTAATTTAAATGGAATTCTATCCTTGATTTCTTACCCAATACGCAACAACGAGTTCTTTTGAAATCTTACGTTGCACTATAATAATAAAATAATAGTATTTTAATGGTAGTTAATGCCTAGAAGTTGTAATGGAGGGAATGAACAGAAATAACTACAAAATGATTATATATGTTTATCAAATATTTTTACTTTTTATAATAAATTTTAGAGGATTAAAAATGTGAATGAATTCAATTTTATGCGTAAACATTCTAATATTCTTTAGAAGGTCGATTGACCGCCTTTTGATGGAGAACCTCTTTTAAATCCACTTTTTGACAATTTTATGTGTTATATTTGACAAATTAAAATTCTTCTTTAGAATAAAGACATGAAAATTTACTTTTGGTAAATTATAGGTATCTTTCCGAGAAAGTTCATTTTTTAATGAATAGTGAAAAATATTGTATTTAAATTCAAAACCTCCTTTAATATAATTTATTTATATGATTATATTATATTTTGAAGTGTTTTTAAAGTGAAATTAGAATATATTTTTACCATATATTCTAATAGTGGTCATTGTAATTAATTTCACTTTGCAATTGGACTTAAACTAGTGTCAATCTTTTAATAGATATTGTTTCTTAAAAACATGCTATTTGTTTTACCAGCGGGAATTAATTATTAAATTAATTAACGAAACTTATATGTTTTGAATTTTTTAAAATAGACATCATTTTTGAGTTCGGAATATCAAATATATCTTAGGGTGAGTTTTTTGTATTTTTCTGAAAAACATCAATTTTTGATGAATAGTGAAACCACTAAGTGGTAGTTAAAGAAACTGATTTTTTCATTTTAATGAAACATTTCCACCTCTGTGTTTTTAATTTCAGAAATAGGACATATATGGTTTTCATTAGAATGTAAAATGTTGTTCAATGGGATTAAAATAATTTTTTGTTGAATAGTAACTTTTATGTTCTTAATCACGGTTACAGGTAATTAATGTAGTTTAAGGTAAAAATAATTTTTTAATAATATGAAATGACCTAAAAACATGTACTACCATTATTGGATGTGTTAGTTCCGACCAAGACAATCCATTGGACAACTTGGGGACACCATGGAGCCACTATGGTAGGAAAATGACATTAATAACTTTTTATTTAATGTTAAAATAAAAATGTCACAGACATGAGATGTTTTACTAAACCAATTTGTAAATGGGGTTACACAAGTCATAGTTTTGACTATAAATATTTATTAGAAAGATAAAACGATTTCCTACATATTGATATCTTTTTTATAATTTTTAGACATTGAATAAATTATATTATTTATGACACCATGATGATTCAATGATTACCTCATTATTTAACGATTTAAATAAAATGAAAAGATAATGTAAACTCTAAGACATACACATGTAAAAAACCTATTGGATTGGTCGATTTAGATCCCTTATCACATTATCCTCTAAATATATAATTTTGGGACCCTTTTTATCTGAAAATCATTTTTTAATAAAGTATCTTTTCTTAACTTTCCAATAGTGCCCCTCCTCTTCTCTTATAAAAGGACCCCACCTCTACCACCTTACCCACACCTCTAAAGCCTTTGGCTCGGAAAACCCCTGGACATTTTGTCTCTCCACATCCCTCTCTTACTCCTCAAAGCCTCTAATTGGGCATAAGTCTACCCAAGGAAGCCTTTGATCTCAAATCAAAAAGAGTTACCCGATTTAAAGGTAATGTCTTCACTTGTGTTCTTTTGTTTTATTTTGCTTCTCCAACCCCTAAACACTTTTTACTCATTTATTTTTTAACAACTAAAGTATCTTAAATATACTAGGATTTTTTTATAATAATCATTTTTTCTTTACTTACACACACCTACATCTAATGGTTAAAGAACGTACTATTTCTGTGGATGGTGAATTTCTACCTCACGAAACAATAATTGTTCAACACTCATATAACACCTTCAAAGGTGGACATTAAGATGTCACTATATATATATATATGATATATAATATGTTTATGTTTTACTTACTCTTATTTATTTTTCTTTTTTGACATACCTTTATGGTTTCCATTGTTGGTAAACACGATAATTTTATTTTAGGAAGTGCAGACTACCACCCCCTCAAAGTGATTTGATTCCTTAATGCCATATGTGGGATGTATAAAGGATGGAATTAAAGTTATTATATATGATTTATGTTAAATATAAACTATTAATATAATTATGGAATTAAAATATACATAACTCTCATTTAGTTTTAATTCCATTAATATGACATAGAAATGAAAGTAATGTTCATGCGTACGTACGGCTTACCATCTCCATGAACGGTGCATTTCATTGCATTCATCTAAATGATTATGTAATATTATAAATCCATGAATATTATGGATATATATGATATATATTATATTCAAATAATGAATATAATTCTGGATATAATGAACCATTGACCACACGAACAACATGTAATTGTAAGAAGTCTACTTTCGACTTAAGAACCAAATATCGACAAAACAAACATTGTTAACTTAAATGATTACATAATGTTTATAACATGTCAATAATTGATATAAAAGGAATAATGAAAACTAAAAGGTTCTTAAGCAAGTAGAAATTAACTCATTTTTATTATTCATGAAGTTAAAGAATGATTGAGTCAAGTCGGACCCGAGGTAAGGGATCCAACCTCTCTCTTTCTTTTTATGTACTCCCTTTTATGTCATTCCTTTTAAGCTCATCATTCTTATGTTAGGGGATGTTCTTTTATATTATTAATACTTTAATTGTTATGTTCATATTATGAGAGACCCTATTTTATATCATAAATCCATTTTTGGATGTTTTAAGTGGCGTAGTTAGGCTGTAGAGTTTTCGTAAGGGATTTTTCATCTCACTTTTATTCCCGTGACATTTATGCTATGTTTTCCACTATTTCTTTTGAGTGGTGTATATACTGCCCATTATTATACACTTTATGTAGCATAATATCATTTATGGATATTTAAATCTTCATTATATGACCCTTCTTCCATGGGGTGTACGTTTCGAAAGTTACCCAACTCGGTAAGGGGACCTTTCACACTCCTCTTTTAAAATACATCTTTTATTATATCTTTTAATTAACATATTATTAAGTTGGGATATGTTCTTCTATATCCTTTTTGATGTAAATTTTATGTCCAAGTGATGAGATACCATTCACTCTCTAATCGACTAATTTTTGGAATTTTGAATTGACGCCATAAGGCTATCGAATTTTTACAAGGGAACATCTTAACCCAATATTGATTTCATTGGGTTAAACTTGTAATTCTTGAACATGTCATGCTATGAATAAGTGTGATTGACCTCTGATTGTTTCACACTTAATATCCACTTATATTGGGTGTATTTTTATTCTTCACACATAATTATGTGATATATTTATCCTTAATTAAAGGATAACATCTTTATAGTGGATTCCATCTAAATTTACATTTTCATTGAGCCTTCATTGTTGTTATGCACCAATTCACTCTTATATGGTTTTTATACTGACATTTTACATATTATATCATGAATCCATTTATTCTAATGATATTATAATGTTCGGATTAAATGTTATTCAACATTTATTTGTACTCAAGAGACTCTCATTTTTTTAAAAACTCTTTAACAAAAATATAATTTTAAAGGTTTTAATGATTTATTATTCTAAACCTTTATCTTTAATTTCCATGTTTTCAAAATGTTTTCCAGTATTTATTTATATGGACATTAATGTTTTAAAATTGTAATTCCATTAAAAGCTTCAAAGTGGTATGGGACACTTTGATTAAAAAATCTATTTTAAATGGATTTTGAAAATGGATTTATTAATACAATATATTGGAATTACTTATTGTGATTGAAAATTAAATGTTGTTATTGAAATGTTTAAATTTTCAATATTTTATGAGTAATGATGGTACTTGGACATTTTATGGGTGGTTACGTGATAAACCATATGATGGGTGGTGCCGTGAATACCAAGACGGGTGGTTACGTTATAACCTCCAATGCATTGGGTATGGAAGTCATCTGTATGGCTATTCCATTAAGTTTGTGTGGAAGTCGACCGTATAGTTATTCCATTTCAGTATGTTTATGTCCCAAGGTACCTTTATATGTTATGTGTTATTTATATGGTTTTTATGGTAATATTTTGTTTACAAAAGAGTAATTAATGATATTTTATTTAGTGAACAGTTTTTACTACTTCCTAAAGGTGAAAGGTACTACTTTGATAAAGTAAACAAGGTTTACTTGTTGTTTTGAAAAAATAACAGTTTTCATTCTTTGTGTATCCCTTGATGAGATTTTTATGCTCACCCCATGTTTTTTTGAAACTTTTTTCACCGAAAATAATGTGGAATAGGGTCAATGATGGGATCAAGGGAAAGTCATGCTATAAAAAAACATGGAACTAGACATGTTTCTTTTTAAGAGTTTTTATTTTATGGAAATTTAGTAGAAGTGACTACTTTGTAATCTTTTGAGATGTAATAGTTATGTCCTAATTCTATAATACTCAAAACCTAAAAATATCCCCAATGTGAATTATTCATTTAATTCAATATTATGTAAGGTTTAAGGCTGGGGCCTTATAGTTGGTATCAATGGTCAGTTTAGATAACTTTAGAGGTTAGGGTATTCTCTAAGCATAAGTGACATTACCATAATGGTTAGGATTTCAGAAAGATTCCTAGTTTTAGATAAAGTTAATGAGTACGTATATCTTAGTGTTTATCTTCCTCTTTAGTACATGATGGTTTTGTTGATATGATCACACTGACCTTGATGGTTTTAGTAAATGGGTGGATCTAGCAGGCACCAAAGTAATAGTGGATGTGAAGGAAAAACTGACAGTTTTCTGATCGATCAACTGAATGATATGGTAGCTGCAATGATAACTCTTGTGTTTATCCTCATCCAACTATCTGGTGTCATTATTGACCACCTAAACCTTGGTGATTTCTATAAGGCATCATATATACAAGAAAAAAATCCCTACGGAACTACAATTAATAATCATAAAGGTAAGTGTGTTCAAAAACCTATGTGTCAATGATGTGGAAAGAAACACCTAGGAAAATGTTTCAAAGGGACAGAAATATGCTATATATGTGGAAATGGAGGTCATAAAGCATGAACCTACCATGGAAAAAGGAAGCATCTAGTTGACTCATGGAAGGGGGAAGAAGTTCTTTATGAGGGATTAATTGAATGTATTAAATGTGTTGTGCATGGTCATTATGCAAACACATGTCCTATGAATAAGTTTCGTGAATGGAATCACCAAGATCGTACAAATATTTATTTACCAATACTTAATGCCATTCTGATCGAGGATGAAGAAACTGATAATGACCAGTCCAAGGTATGGATTATTTCTTAACTTTTGTTTTCTTATTTTGGAATCTTAGGATATGATTAATGATTTAGTTTCTAGGAAATATGTATTTCAGAATAAGTTGTAAATGAATGGTTAATTGATCATGAAGAATGTTGAATGAGTAAGAAGTCAACGTATAAGGGATTCAAGAGTTATGGTGAAATTCTAAAGAGTATTAGGTCTTTTTTTGATGGGGTTACATTAGAAGAATTTTTATAGTATGTGTAACCATGATGTTTGATATATGAAAATTTTATTCAAGGAATAGTTATTTTTTCTTTTGTGGATATAGATATGAATAACCATTTGGGTTTATATGATCCTTACTTTTGAGATAATAATGGGTTGCTATATGTTATGATGGAAGTGAACGGCATGAGATAAAATTGAGGTTAAATTATGTTATGGTTATTTTTTAAGATTTTATATCATTGTTGGGGAATGATTTAAGAATTATATAGTGTTGGAAAAAGGAAACCACGTAGACCGTGTGACTACCCGTCGCGTCAGACAAAGTTGCGGGAACAAACCCACAACCAAAGTGCAACTGGTATTTATCGCCTACCACTGGACTACGTGAAGTCCCTGGTTAGTTTGACTGATTCTTTTTAGTTAGATGATTTTATGAATTAAGAGTATGTTTATTTTGGGTTATTTATGGAAATTTATTAACCTATCAAGGAGGATATGTGATTAGGTTAATTACTTTTCAATACGAGACTTTAAGAGAAACTAATGTTGTTTGGAGATAAATGTTACGATTTAACATGGAAGACTATGTTACTAAATCCTTAAAATTTTTGTTCTTCAATCTTATTTTGGTTTACTTTGAAGAATTTTGTGGGAATATTGTTTATCGAATGGTCCTCGTTGAACTTTGGGTTTTGTTGGACAAATTTTGGAGATTAAGGATTGGTTTTCTTTTTATAAAGGGTAATCCTTTTCTGGATTATCTGATCTTGTACTAACCTTTTTGGTTTTGGTTTTGGTTTTGATTAATGTCTAAAGACTTTGGAATTATATAGTTCTCTTTTTTGGATTAGGTGATTCTCTTGATGTTGATTATATACTATTATTTTGAACACTTCTTCCTAAATACTCGTCTTTTGGAGAAAATATGAATTTGTGTAAGAAATCTAATAAATGTTGAAAGTCAACATGATAAGTAATTATGTTTCCTTATGAATAAAATCCCCAATAAAAAGTTACTTAAAACAAAAATGTTGTTTATTAACTTTTCCTAATGAGGAATCGAATACCGTTTAACACGTCACAACTTTGTGATTTTCTTGTGGTTAACTTTCTCCAAAACATGTTTTCTATCACTCTCCATCAGAACATGACCCTATGTTTTCTCCTCCCTTTCCATGTTTTCATACACGGAATCCTAGTATGGGTTAAATCGGGTGACCTATGTACTTATCTTTCATTATTTTAAAGTGATTGTTTTACCAACTCTTGTTCCGATGTTGGACTTTCAAGGATGTTTCCGAACCCAATTTTAAAATTGCGAGGACGCAAATCCCAAAAGGGGGGAAGGATGTAACACCCCAGGTAAATAAAGAATATGACATTTTTATATATATCCCAATTTCTGAATTAAATGTTAATATTAATTTTAAGGGAACACTATGCTTGATTGCTTACCCAATACGCAACAACGAGTTCCTTTGAAATCTTACGTTGCACTATAATAATAAAATAATATTATTTTAAATGGTAGTTAACGCCTAGCCGTTGTAATTGACAGAATGAACATAACTAACTACAAAAAGGATTATATATGTTTGTCAAATATTTTTACTTTTTACAATAAATTTTAGAGGATTAAAAATGTGAATGAATTCAATTTTAAGCGTAAACATTCTAATATTCTTTAGAAGTTTGATTAACCACCTTTTGATGGAGAACCTCTTTTAAATCCACTATTGACAATTTTATGTGTTATATTTGAAAAAATAAAATTCTTCTTTAGATTTGAGACATCAAAATTTGGATTGTGTAAATTTATGGTATCTTTCCGATAATGTTCATTTTTAATTAATAGTGAAAAATGTTGTATTTTAATTCAAAACCTCTTTTAATATAATTTATTAATATGATTAGATTATCTTTTTAATTGTTTTTAAAGTATAATTAGAATATATTATTACGATTTAATCCAATAGTGGTCATTGGAATTAATTTCACTTTGAAAATGGACTTAAACTAGTGTCAATCTTTTAATAGATATTGTTTCTTAAAAACACGCTATTTGTTTTGCCAGCAGAAATTAATTATAAAATTAATTAATGCAACTTATATGTTTTGAATTTTTTAAAATAGACATCATTTTTTAGTTCCGAATATCAAATATAACTTAGGGTGAGTTTTTGGTATTTTTCTGAATAACATCAATTTTTGATGAATAGTGAAACAACTAAGTGGTAGTTAAAGAAACTGATTTTTTCGATTAAATGAAACATTGTCACCTCTGTGTTTTAAATTTCAAAAATATGGCATACATGGTTGTCATTAGGAAGTAAAACATGGTTCAATGGGATTAAAATAATTTTTTGGTGAATAGTAACTTTTATGTTCTTAATCACGATTAGAGGTAATTAATGTAGTTTAATGTAAAAATAATGTTTTAATAATATGAAATGTCCTATACACATGTCCTACCCTTATTGGATATGTCATGGCCGACCAAGAAAATCCATGGGTCAACTTGGGGACCCCATGGAGCCACTTTGGTAGGAAAATGACATTAATTACTTTTTATTTAATGTTAAAATAAAAATGCCACACACATTAAATGTTTTAATAAAACAATTTTTAAATGGGGTTATACAAGTCATAATTTGGACTATAAATATTCATTAGAAAGATAAAAATATTTCCTTCATCATTCTATTTTTTTTATAATTTCTAGATATTTAATAAATTAAATTATTTATGACACCATGATGATTCAGTGATTACATCATTATTTAACGATTTAAATAAAATGAAAAGATAATGTAAAATCTAAGAAATACAATAGTCAAAAACCTATTGGACTGGTGGATATAGGACCCTTATCACATTATACTCTAAATATACAATTTTGGGACCCTTTTATCTGAAAATCATTTTATAATAATGTATATTTTCTTAACATTCCAATAGTGCCCCACCTCTCCTCTTATAAAAGGCCCCCACCTCTACCATCTTACCCACAACTCTCATTCCTTTTACTAGGAAAACCCCTTTCCATTTTGTCTCTCCAAATCCCTCTATTACTTTTAGGAGCTTTACTTTGAGATGAAGTCTCTTAAGGAAGCCTTTGTGCTCAAATCAAAAAGAGTTACCCGATTTTATTATAATGTCTTTACATGTGTTCTTTTTTTTTTGATTCTCCAACCCCTAAACACTTTTTATTAATTTCTTTAGTAACAAATCCATTATCTTCAATATACTAGGATGTTTTTATAATAATCATTTGAGCTACACTTACACACACCAACATCTAATGGTTATAGAACATACTGCTTTTGTGGATGGTGAATTTCTGCCTCACGAAACGATGATTGTTCAACACTCATATAACACCTTCAAAGGTGGCCATTAAGATGTCACTATATTTATATATGATATATAATATGTTTATGTTTTACTTAAGCTTCTCTATTTTTTCGTTTTCGGAATACCTTTATGGTTTCCATTGTGGGTAAACACGATAATTTCATTTTAGGAAGTGCGGACTACCGACCCCTCAAAGTGATTTGATTCATTAATGTCATATGTGGGATGTATAAAGGATGGATTTAAAGTTATTATATATGATTTATGTTACATATAAATTATGAATATAATTATGTAATTAAAATATACATACCTCTCATTTTGTTTTATTTCCATTAATATGACATAGAAATGAATGTAGCGTTCATGCGTACGTACGGCTTACCGTATCCAGGAATGGTGCATTTCATTTATTATCTCTATATGATTATGTAATATTATAAATCCATGTATATTATGGATATATATGATATATATGATATCCAAATCATGAATATCATTCTGGATATAATGAACCTTTGACCACACGAACAACATGTAATTGTAAGAAGTCCACATTCACCTTAAGAACCAAATACCGACAAAACAAACATTATTAACATAAATGATTACATAATGTTTATAACATGTCAATAAGTGATATAAAAGGAATAATGAACTTGAAAAAGGTTCTTAAGAAAGTATAAATTAACTGAATTTTATTATTCATGACGCTTAAGAATGATCGAGTCAAGTCGGACCCGATGAAAGGGATCCAACCTATCTCTTTCTTTTTAAGTACTCTCTTTAATGTCATTCCTTTTAAGCTCATATTTATTATGTTTGGGGATGTTCGTTTATATTAATAATACTGTACTTTTTATGGTCATAATATGAGAGACCCTATTATATCTCATAAATCCATTTTTGGAAGTTTTATGTGGCGCCGTTAGGCTGCCGAGTTTTCGTATGTGATTTTTCATCTCACTTTTATTCCCATGACATTTATGCTATGTTTTCCACTATTTCCTTTGAGTGGTGTATGTACTTCCCATTATTATACACTTTTTGTAGTATAAAAAAATTTATGGTTATTTACATATTCATTGTATTACCCTTCTTCCATGGGGTGTACGTTTCAAAAGTTACCGAACTCGGTAAGGGGACCTTTCACCCTCCACTTTTTAAAAGACATATATTGTTATGTCTTTTAAGTTACATCATACTATGTTTGGATATGTTCTTCTATATCCTTATTGATTTAAATTTTATGTCCAAGTGATGAGATAACATTCACTCTCTCATCGACTAATTTTCTGAATTTTGAATTGACGCCATAAGGCTGTCGAATTTTTACAAGGAAACATCTTAACCCAATTTCAATTTCTTTGGGTATATCTTGTACTTCTTGAACATGTCATGCTATGAATATGTTTGAATGACCTCTTATTGTTTCACACATAACATCCACTTATATTGGGTGTATTTTAATTCCTCAAACATAATTATGTCATAGATTTATTTTTAATTTAAGGATACCATCTTTATAATGGATTCCATCTCAATTTACATTTTCATTGAGACTTCATTGTTGTTATGCACGAATTCATTCTTATATGGTCTGTATACTGAAATTTGACATATTATATCATGAATCCCTTTATTCTCATGATATTATAATGGTCAGATTAAATGTTATTCCACGATTATTTGTATTCAAGAGACTCTCATTTTGTTAAAAACTCTTTAACAAAAAATATCGTTTTAAATGTTTTAAAGATTTATTATTCTAAACCATTATCTTTAATGTCCATGTTTTCAAAATGGTTTTCAGTATTTATTTATATGTACATTAATGTTTTAAAATTTTAATTCCTTTAAATGCTTAAAAGTGTTATGGGACACTTTTATTCAAAAATCTTTTTTAAATGGATTTTGAAATTGGATTCATTAATTCAATATCTTGGAATTACTTATTGTGATTGAAAATGAAATGTTGTTTTTGAAATGTTTATATTTTCAATATTTTATGTGCAATAATGGTACTTGGACATTTTATGGGTGGTTACAAGATAAACCATATGACGGGTGGTGCTGTGAATACCAGGACGGGTGGTTAAGTTATAACCTACAATGCATTGGGTATGGAAGTCGGCCGTATGGCTATTCCATTAAGTATCTATGGAAGTCGACCATATTGTTATTCCATTTAAGTATGTTTATGTCCCAATTTACCTTTATATGTTATGTGCTCTTTATATGGGTTTTATTGTAATATTTTTGTTACAAAAGGGTATGTAATGATATTTTATTCAGTGACGAGTTTTTACTACTTCATAAAGGTGAAAGATAATACTTTGATAAAGAATACATGGTTTACTTGTTGTTTTGAAAAACTAACAGTTTTCATTCATTATGTATCCTTTACTGAGATTTTTATGCTCAACCCATGTTTTTTTGAAATGTTTTTCACAGGACATAATGTGGAATAGTTTCAAGGATGGGATCAAGGTAAAGTCATGCTATCTAATACATGGAACTAGACATTTTTTAAGAGTTTTTATTTTATGGAAATTAAGTATAAGTGACTACTTTGTTATATTTTGAGATGTAATAGTTATTTCCTAATTCTCTAAAACTATAAACTTGAAAAGATCCTCAACGTGAATTATTCATTTAATTCAATATTAAGTAAGGTTTAAGGCCGGGGCCTTATAGTAGGTATCAAAGGCCAGTTTAGATAACATTAGAGGTTACGGTATTCTCTAAGCATAAGTGACATTAACATAATGGTCAGGATTTTAGAAAGAGTCCTAGTTTTAGATAAAGTGAATGAGTAATTATATCTTAGTGTTTATCTTCCTCTTTAGTACATGATGGTTTTATTGATATGCTCACACAATCCTTGTTGGTTTTAGTAAATGGTTGGATCTAGCAGGCACCAAAGTAACGGTGGATGTGAAGGAAACTGTGACAGTTTTCTGAGCGAGCAACTGAATGATATGGGGGCTGCAATGACAACTCTTGTGTTTATCCTCAACCAACTATCTGGAGTCATGATTGGCCACCTAATCCTTGATGATTTCTATAAGGCATCATATATGAGAGAAACAAATCCCTACAGAACTACAGGTAATAATCATAAAGGTAAGTGTGTTCAAAAACCTATGTGTCAATGATGTGGAAAGAAACACCTAGGAAAAATTTTCAAAGGGACAGAAATATTCTATAGATGTGGAAATGGAATTCATAAAGCTAGAACCTGCCATGGGAAAAGGAAGCATCCAGTTGGCTCGTGGAAGGGGAAAGAAGTTCCTTCTAAGGGATCAATGGAATGTTTTAAATGTGGTGTGCATGGTCATTATTCAAACACATGTTCTATGAAGAAGTTTCGGGAATGGGATCACCAAGATTGTAAAAATATTCATTTACCAATACCTAATGCAATTCCGATTGAGGATGAAGAAACAGTCAATGACTAGTCAAAGGTATGGATTATTTCTTAACATTTTTTCCTATTTTGGAATCTTAGGATATGATTCATGATTTTTGTTTCTAGGAAAGATGTATTTCAGAATAAGTCATAAATGAATGGTTAATGGATCATGAAGAATATTGAATGAGTAAGATGTCAACATATAAGGTATTCAAGAGTTATGGTAAAATTCTTAAGAGTATTAAGTCTCTTTTGTTGATGGGGTTGCATTAGAATAATTTTTATAGTATGTGTAACCCTGATGTTTGATATATGAAAATTATATTCAAGGAATAGTTATCTGTTCTTTTGTGGACATAGTTATAAAGAACCATTTGGTTTATATGATCCTTACTTTTGAGGTAGTCATGGGTTGCTATATGTTATGACGGAAGTGAAAGGCATGAGATAAAATTAAAGTTAAATTATGTTATGGTAATTTTTGAAGACCTTATCTCGTTGTTGGGGAATGTTTTAAGAATTATATAGTTTTGGAAAAAGGACAACACACAGACCGTGTGACAACCCGTCACGTCGGACAAAGGTGTGGGAATCGAACACACAACCAAAGTGCAACTGGTATTTATCGCCTACCACTGGGCTACGTGATTTCCCTGGTTAGTTTGACTGATTCTTTTTAGTTAGATGATTTTATGAATTAAGAATAGTTGATTTTGGGTTATCTATGTAAATTTATTTACCTATCATGGAGGATATGTGATTAGGTTAATTACTTTTCAATACGAGACTTTAAGTGCATCTGATGTTGTTTGGAGATAAATGTTACGATTTAACTTGGAAGACTATGCGACTAAATCCTTCAAATATTTGGGTTTCAATCTTAGTTTGGTTTACTTTAAAGAATTTCATGGAAAATTTGTTTATAGAATGGTTCTCGTTGAACTTTGGGTTTTGTTGGACAAATTTTGGAGATTAAGAATAGATTTTCTTTTTATAAAGGGTTATCCTTTTTTGGATTATCTGATCTTGTACTAACCTTTTTGGTTTTGGTTTTGGTTAAAGTCTAAAGACATGGGAACTATATAGTTCTCTTTTTTGGATTAGGTGATTATCTAGATGTTGAATATAGTACTATTAATGTGAACACGTCTTCATTAATACTCGTCTTTTAGAGAAAATATGAGTTTGTGTAAGAAATATAATAAAAGTTGAAAGTCAACATGATATGTAATTATGTTTCCTTATGAATAAATTCATCAATAAAAAGTTACTTAAAACAAAAGTGTTGTCTATTAACTTTTCCTACTTGGGAATCTAATACCTTTTAACCATTCACATGTTTGTGATTTTCTTGTGGTTAACTTTCTCCTAAACATGTTTTCTATCACTCTCCATCAGAACATGACCCTATGTTCTCTCCTCCATGTCCATGTTTTTATTCATGGAATCCTAGTATAGGTTAACTCGGGTGACCTTTGTACTTCTCATTCTTTATTTTAAAGTGATTGTTTTACCGACTCTTGTTCTGATGTGGTACTTTCAAGGATGTTTTCGAGCCCAATTTTAAAATTGCGAGGAAGAAATTCCCAAAAGGGGGTAAGGATGTAACACCCCAGGTAAATAAAGAATATGACATTTTTATATTTATTCATATTTGTGAATGAAATGTTAATATTAATTTAAAGGGAACGCTATGCTTGATTTCTTACCCAATACGGAACAACGAGTTCCTTTGAAATCTTATGTTGCACTATAATAATAAAATAATATTATTTTAAATGGTAGTTAACAGCTAGACGTTGTAATGGAGGGAATGAATATAACTAACTACAAAATGATTATATATGTTTGTCAAATATTTTTACTTTTTACAATAAATTTTAGAGGATTAAAAATGTGAATGAATTCAATTTTAAGCGTAAACATTCTAATATTCTTTAGAAGGTCGATTAACCACCTTTTGATGGAGAACCTCTTTTAAATCCACTTTTTTTGACAATTTTATGTGTTATATTTAACAAAATACAACTCTTCTTTAGAATTGAGACTTCAAAATTTACTTTCTGTAAATTTTTTGTATCTTTCCGATAAAGTTCATTTTTTAATGAATAGTGAAAAATGTTGTATTTTAATTCAGAACCTCTTTTAATATAATTTATTTATATTATTTGTTTATCATTTTAATTGATTTTAAAGTAAAATTAGAATATATTTTTACCATTTAATTCAATAGTGGTCATTGGAATTAATTTTAATTTGAAATTGGACTTAAACAAGTGTAAATATTTTAATAGATATTGTTTCCTAAAAACACGCTATTTGTTTTGCCAGCAGGAATTAATTATTAAATTAATTTATTCAACTTATATGTATTTAATTTTATAATATATACATCATTTTTTTGTTCCGAATATCAAATATAGCTTAGGGAGAATTTTTGGTATTTTTCTGAAAAACATCAATTTTTGATGAATAGTGAAACCACTAAGTTGTAGTTAAAGAAACTGATTTTTTTCGTTTAAATAAATCATTGCCACCTGTGTGTTTTGAATTTCAAAAATCAGACATACATGGTTGTCATTAGGAAGTAAAATTTGGTTCAATGGGATTAAAATAATTTTTTGGTGAATAGTAACTTTTATGTTCTTAATCACGATTAGAGGTAATTAATGTAGCTTAAGGTAAAAATAATGTTTTAATAATATGAAATTAACTAGACACATGTCCTATCATTATTGGATGTGTCATGGCCAACCATTACAACCCATGGGTCAACTTGGGGACCACATGGAGCCACTTTGGTAGGAAGATGAAATTAATAACTTTTTATTTAATGTTAAAATAAAAATGTCACACACATGAGATGTTTCACTAAGACAATTTTTAAATGGGGTTATACAAGTCATAATTTTGACTATAAATATTCATTAGAAAGATAAAACGATTTCCTACATCATGATATTTTTTTAATAATTTTTAGACATTGAATAAATTATATTATTTATGACACCATGATGATGTAGTGATTACCTCATTATTTAACGATTTAAATAAAATGAAAAGATAATGTAAAATCTAAGACATAAAATAGTAAAAAACCTATTGGATTGGTGGATATAGAACCCTTATCACATTATACTCTAAATATATAATTTTGGGACCCTTTTATCTGAAAATCATTTTATAATAATATATCTTTTCTTAAATTTCCAATAGTGCCTCTCCTCTCCTCTTATAAAAGGCCCCCACCTCTACCACCATACCCACACCTCTCAAGAATATGGATCGGCCAAACCCTTACAATTTTGTCTCTCCACATCCCTCTCTTACTCCTAGAAGCCTCAATTTGGGCAGAAGGAATCCCAAGGAAGACTTTGAGCTCAAATCAAAAAGAGTTACCTGATTTTAAGGTAATGTCTTCACTTGTTTTCTTTTGTTTTATTTTGCTTCTCCAACCCCTTGAACTCTTTTTATTAATTTCTATTGTAACAACTCCAGTATATTAAATATACTAGGATTTTGTTATAAGATGAATTCAATCTACAATAACACACACCTATATCTAATGGTTAAATAACATACTGTTTCTGTGGATGGCGTATTTCTGTCTCATGAAACGATGATTGTTCAACACTCATATAACACTTTCAAAGGTGGCCATTAAGATGTCACTATATTTATATATGATATATAATTTGTTTATGTTTTACTCAAGATTATTTATTTGTCTTTTTTGGCATAGCTTTATGGTTTCCATTGTGGGTAAACACGATAATTTCATTTTAGGAAGTGCGGACTACCGCCCCCTCAAAGTGATTTGATTCGTTAATGCCATATGTGGGATGTATAAAGGATGGATTTAATGTTATTATATATGATGTATGTGACATATAAATTATGAATATAATTCTTGAATTAAAATATTCATACCTCTCATTTAGTTTTAATTCCATTAATATGACATAGAAATGAAAGTAGCGTTCATGTGTACGTACGGCTTACCGTCTCCAGGAACGGTGCATTTCATTTCTTACCTCTAAATGAATATGAAATATTATAAATCCATGTATATTATGGATATATATTATATATATGATATCCAAATCATGAATATAATTCTAGATATAATGAACCATTTACCACACGAACATCATGTAATTGTAAGAAGTCCACTTTCAACTTAAGAACCAAATATCGACAAAACAAACATTATTAACAGAAATGATTACATAATGTTTATAACATGGAAATAAGTGATATAAAAGGAATAATGAACTTGAAAAAGGTTCTTAAGCAAGTAGACAATAACTCAAGGTTATTATTCAGGACGTTAAAGAACGATCGAGTCAAGTTGGACCCAAGGTAAGGGATCCAACATCTCTCTTTCTTTTTAAGTACTCTCTTTTATGTCATTCCTTTTATGCTCATATTTATTATGTTTGGGGATGTTATTTTATATTAATCATACTGTAATTTTTATGTTCATATAATGAAAGACCCTATTTTATCTCATAAATCCATTTTTGGATGTTTTATGTGGTGCTGTTAGGCTGCGGAGTTTTCGTAAGAGAATTTTAATCTCACTTTTATTCTCATGAAATTTATGCTATGTTTGCCACTATTTCTATTGATTGGTGTATGTACTTACAATTATTATACACTTTTTTTAGTATAATATCATTTATGGGTATTTAAATATTCATTGTATGACCCTTCTTCCATGGGGTGTACATTTCAAAAGTTACCCAACTCGGTAAAGTGACCTTTCACCCTCCTCTTTTTAAAAGACTTCTTTTGTTATGTCTTTTAATTTACATCTAATTATGTTGGGATATGTTTTTCTATATAATTATTTATGTAAAGTTTATGTCCAAGTTATGAGATACCATTCACTCTCTCATCGACTAATTTTCTGAATTTTGAATTGACGCCATAAGGCTGTCGAATTTTTACAAGGGAACTTCTTAACCCAATTTTGATTTCTTTGGGTTCAACTTGTACTTCTTGAACATGTCATGCTATGAATATGTGTGAATGACCTATGATTTTTTCACACTTAATATCCACTTATAATGGGTGTATTTTTATTCCTCACACATAATTATGTGATAGATTTATCATTAATTTAAGGATACCATCTTTATAATGGATTCCATCTCAATTTAGATTTTCATTGAGACTACATTGTTGTTATGCACCAATTCACTCTTATATGGTGTGTATACTGACCTTTGATGTATTATATCATGAATCCCTTTATTCTAATGATATTATAAAGTTTGGATTAAATGTTATTACACAATTATTTGTATTCAAGAGTCTATCATTTTGTTTAAAACTCTTTAACAAAAAATATCGTCTTAAATGTTTTAAAGATGTATTATTCTAAACCTTAATCATTAATTTCGATGTTTTCAAAATGGTTTTCAGTGTTTATTTATATGGAAATTAATGTTTTAAAATTGTAATTCCATTAAAATCTTCAATGTTTTATGGGAAACATTGATTCAAAAATCTCTTTTAAATGGTTTTTGAAAATGGATTGATTAATTCAATATCTTGGAATTAATTATTGTGATTGAAAATGAAATGTTGTTATTTAAATGTTTATATTTTCAATATTTTATGTGTACTGATGGTACATGAACTTTTTACGGGTGGTTACGTGATAAACCATATGACGGGTGGTGCCGTGAATACCAGGACAGGTGGTTAGTTATAACCTCTAATGTATTGGGTATGGAAGTCGGCCGTATGGCTATTCCATTAAGTATATGTGGAAGTAGACCGTATGGTTATTCCATTTATGTTTGTTTATGTCCCAAGTTACCTTTATATGTTATGTATTCTTTATATGGGTTTTATTGTAAGGTTTTGGTTACAAAAGTGTATGTAATGATATTATATTCAGTGAAGAGTTTTTACTACTACCTAAAGGTGAAAGGTACTACTTTGATAAAGTATACATGGTTTACTTGTTGTTTTGAAAAACTAATAGTTTTCATTCTTTGTGTATCCCTTGTTGGGATTTTTATGTTCACCCCATGTTTTTTGTAATGTTTTTCATAGGACTTAATTTGTAATAGGGTCAAGGATGGGATCATTGGAAAGTCATGCTATCTAATACATGGAACTAGACATGTTTCTTTTTAATAGTTTTTATTTAATGGAAATTTAGTAGAAGTGGATACTTTGTAATCATTTGAGATGTAATAGTTATGTCCTAATTCTATAAAACTAGAAACCTGAAATGATCCTCAATGTGAATTATTCATTTTATTCAATATTAAGTGTGGTTCAAGGCCATGGCCTTATAGATTCTCCTTGTCTGTCAATTCTTAATTAACATAATTTGAAGAAATGGTCAAGACATCGCTTGACACTATCAGCATTCTATCACTAACATTCCTAACCACAACTTGAATCCTAATACCTCACAATGTTGTCCACAATTCATCATTATTATAATGGTGATCCCAAGTATATAAATCACCATATAATGGTTTAATCAGATCCATGACACTTCCCACCATCTGAGTCACCTACCAAATAACATCTATAGAAATCCACAAACATTTTAGACGTGGTTCACAAGGAATACTAGACCTTTCTTGTATAAGGATTACATTACAATTAAGTTCCTTATATTACCCACATAGGACCATCCTCAATATCACCTCATAGAAAAAAACCTTTTCCACTAGACAAGGACCAGTCATAACCAAAAATTACAACTAGACATGTCAATATTTCTCCCATAATAGAGACATAGTTAAACATAAAATATGAAGTTGTCATGAATATGATAATAGAACCAATGGTATTTTGACACATCTGATCTATCACAAGGACCTCACTCACAATTGGGAGATGGTGCACTCCCACTATATAGTTTCATTTACACCGATCAATGGGAATACCACTATATTGGACCTTTATCCAATCAAATTAACATCTATATAGAATGGTGTATAGATAATACTGACTCATTATATTATGTACTATGTCATTACATTAAGCAATATCATCCCGAGATAGTGAGAAAACAATGATATTGGCAATGAATGCTTCCACAAACTCATCCATTCATGGAACATTAGAGTTATATACCAAGGGTTCCAAGTTACTATTCAAACAAGCCTCTCATCAAACCTAGAAAATGTTTTAATTTATTATTGGGTGGCACCTGAACTCATGCATTATGGGGGTATTCTTTCATAATACCAAATCTACAATCCAAATGGAACAACATTTCACCAGTGGTCATTTCACCAATATCCCACTAACATATAGTAATTAAATAATCTTATGTAACCCATCCACATAACATGATTCATACTCTATCAAGTCACATCTCAAGAGAAAATGTCTCACAAAAACAAACCATATAACCACGAGCACATCTTTTTATTCCGACCTAGAATATAACCACTAAGAACAAATCTCTTTCAGAAAAATTACCTATTCTATAAATATGAATAAAAAAACACCTTTTAAATTCTACTACATGGAAGAAACTATAACACGTGAGTTCCCCTTATCAAAATGAAAAGCATCCAACTATCATAAATAAACACATTGTTAGACACATCAAACACCATTTTCAAAAGTCCACGTCATCATTCTATTCCCCCGACACCCAAAGGAACACATAACATGATCAATATATCTCATGGGCCACTATTGAAATTAAAATGACAACAACACCCTAATGTATATTCATGCCAAGGAATGTCATTATGAACCCCAACCTATCCGCGCTATTTAAGTCTCACATAATATTTGTTTCTCTGACCACCTTAGTATAAGTGAAATCACATAAGAACGAAAATCTTAGTTAATCTAACACAGTCTCATCCTAATGTTACAATAAGTAAATATGTAAAAATACACATCTCTATGGTCTCTCATGAAAATGGTGAAATCTTACAAAATGACCACCCATAACTAGGGAACATGTCATCTTTGACAATATACACATCATGTTGATATCTATAGTACAAGTACATGAAACTAAACTTGAAAAAACACATCTACAAGGGTTTAATGGACATATAATTATACCATATTGGTCCCATGGGGTCACATCACCTTTTATAAATAAGGGACACACCGACTTCTTCATTATTTATTATCTCACCATAGATCAGTATAACATTTCCTAAAAAGGGAACTATATGCTTATTGGCCCAGATATGTATAATTCCACCAAGTACATATAAATAAACCAACATATCAATATATTTTGACACATTAAACAACTCATTGTTTGACATCAGCAATGTCACACACTAACATACCTATTACATGTAGATCCAATGTTACTGAAATAATTCAAGATACATGTCTGGACTCTTCATGCAAAGAGGGAAAATCAATCTATAGGCTTTTTCAAAAACGAAATGTGCCTAAATTATATTAAAAATATTCAAATATAAACCACAAGAATATTACTTAAGGGGAAAATCATATATTACTATAACATAATAGACCATAAACAATAATCCAATCCCAGTCAACATATACTTCCTACCATAACATGTGTCTGTGGCGCACTAGAAGATATCTATCATAGGCATTAACATATTCATCTATCTCCATAATACAAAATCTTAAATAGTTGTATAGGACAATAAATAATGTTTTTTCAACTTTGTAAAATCATATCATGGATGAAAATAAACATGTTCCTCGAGCCGGTTCATGGCATCACCTCATGCTCAACTTCTTGTATTCTAGAGACGTCCAACTAGAAGTGATATTATATGGTGGAAATAATATTACACTATACCCCAATATTAGAGTTCACAACAAATACGGAATAAAAATATATCATAAATATTAGATCATGAAAAAATAACAAATAAACTAAAAGGGAAGAATTATTTTGTAAAATGAAATGAATTAAATGAACAAACAACCAAATCATAGAACAAACATCAGTCACCCACTAGGATAATCAAATATACAAAATATTTAACAGAAAAATAACTAAATTGGTATATAAGAGAAATGTTGTGTCATGATACAAACTTTATTTCTATTATCCTATTGAGCTACTCTAATAAAATCATATGAAAACATAGAAACAACATTCTTAATAATGATATGAAGCTTCATATCCTAGTCCTTCATTCATCCATTATTAATACTGTAATAAGATATAAGGTCTTTACATACATACAAACACACACACACACACACTGAGGTTCACATAAAAGGGGTAAAAACATTTTAGTAGGCCACCCCCAATGGTGAACCTATAACTCGATACCATAAGTATATGTTAAGGCAATATTCTCAGCCTAGTATAATAATAAATGAATTAGATAAAAATAATACCATTATAGATCCTTGGTTATGTGACTCTAATCAACAATAAATACATCCCCTAATTATAGGGTGTCTCTGATAACATCTACAATACGGTGCATCCAAAATAACATATTGTTTCCACATGCAAGGATTCCCCCACAATCTCTTTAATCATTGGAAATCATTAAACATATCATAAAAACCTAGGGATGTAGCCCATAACATTCGTATCAAATTTTCCTAATAAATTAAGTTGTTCTTAGAGAATTAGTATGAATCTAAAATCAAAACATATAATTTCATCCTCTAATGCCTTGGTCTGACATATAATTTTTATATCATATTACCAAATCATTGAGAATAATTTTTTTTCATTTATGCACTTGTAAAAATCAAACATGACACAAGTCTTGGTCTGTCATCCCATCTAAGAAAATACTATCTATACCAATACAGTGAATCATGTAAGAAAACTTAATCAATGGGTGAGGACTGCTAAGGCAAACACCCTAAATGATACTTGTTGAACTCAATTACCAAAAAAATTAACAATGGGTGATAACTGTAATGACTAGAAACCTAAACCATATATTTAGAAATTCATGTCCTACAACCCCATATCTATATGTTAAACCCCATGTCCATAAATATAATCTATGTCACAATATCCCAATAGGAATAATATATGTCTCAAATTAAACAACCCATAAATTCATATCAATGGCTATCCAAATGCCCAATCCCATCATTATAATATATCCCTACCAGCTCATGAATTTTTACGGTCCCAAGAATCACCATAGACTATTAATACATAACCACATGTATAGACAACGGGTTGGTCTATAAATTTTCCACCAACCTGGCCATTTTTGTCATATGAAACACCAAGGAATCCATATCTGGATCCTCAAATTTGCAGACCTTATGATAACTCACTCTAGAGATCCACTAAAGTATAAAAAAGCAAAAAACATCCAATTACCAATACATAGCCTAAACTAAACTCTCAGTCCAACTCCAATATCCTGAGGTAAAACATCCCATAACCCATTATCCAAAATTTCATGGACTTATAAATGGTAAAGGAAGTAAATTTTCATAAGGAATATGACCTCAAGCCCAACCCCTTTCTAAGTCACATTAGGTTGGCCATGAATTACAACACATTCTAGGCATACATGCGGTCTGGACATGTATTATCACATGTCCAATTTCCCTATAAAAGGGGGCTTCTGACCATGTATTCTACCTCATTCTCATGTCCCCCTACATAGCATGTAATACATGAAAATTATTTATAGTTAAAAAATTATATTTTCCAGACTACATAGCCACATGACCTTGTACTATGACATGGACATGTTACACTACACAACATGTATTCCTAGTACACAATATGTACTTAAAGAATATCCATATTCCTGAAATGGTTGGAAACATGAGGTTTGTTATTAAAAAAACCTACCCTTTAGTTTGTGTTTCAAAAAATATGAACCCCTACTAATCTCATGAATCCCCATTTTCCTCTAATTAAGCATTAATTTACCATCACATTTTCCATATAATTCAAAAAATAGATATTAAACATGAGCAAATTATCTACAGGTTTTATGGATTAAAATTAATAATCATCTTAACTCATGGAATAAACACTGAAGATTCGAGTCCAAATCTGTTCCAGAAGCCATTTCACCTCGATCTCATCTTCATATCCTCCATGAATGAAGTCCATTGGGATTCCCTTCACCCTTTTCCTTATTGTCCATCCTATATGATATGGAGAAGTTGTTTAATCCTTCCTACTAAGGGTGAGAATCTCCAGGGGGATACTATATTTAATTTAATAAATTAATTAAATTCTTTTTTTACATATGTCTCTAGTCCCGAAACCCGAACCATATTTATACATCTCAGAAATAACTACCAACATTTATAACCAAATAACATATTAAGAAGCTAAACATAATTCTATATTCCATATATATATCCCCCTAAACCCAACTGAATAATTTTATATTTAATTAATTAAGTATTAAATATTCCTCCAAAACTCAAAATTCATGAAAATTGGAAAAACTAATATTCTAGGATAAAAATATAATCTGGGGACCAATCAAAGGGTCAAAATAAATACCTGATATCATATACTAATGAAGAATGAAAATTTTACCCATCACGAGATTCATAATGAAAAAATTAAAATTTATTCTCAAAATTAGAAATTTAGGGAAAACAAGTCATTACACACTTTTTTCTAAAACCCTAGATAAAAAAATCTTTGGAAAACAATTTACCCTCTCCATTATGTCTTCAATTCACAAGGACTTAATTTCTGTTTCAATGCTTCTTTGTTTCCCAAGAAACATAAATGAATTATTTCATCCCTTATTTGGTGGAATTAATTATCGTATATCATTTGGAAATGTTATATGGAAGTATTGTTTAACCCATGTACTTTACATTGGATTTTCATTCACTAAGGAAAAAGGTGATTTTACCATATGATATTTGAAAAATTTCTGTCACCCGTTTCGAATGGTCCTTGCTAAAGTACTAGTTGTCTAGGTAAACAAATACTATTAGAAACATCCATTAATAAAATATTATTTATGGTGGGAAAAATTCTCAGTCGTAATTACTTTTGTTGTAGATTGCATGAAAATTGTGGAAAGTTATTTGTTATGGGAATATTCCCCCATCACAAATATCTTCCATAATTAATCATATTTGTAATGAAAATAAAATACGGTCATAAATCAACATTATGTAGAAGAGTGTGTGTGATAGGTCCCATCACATAATCATGTTTAATCACAGACACAGATATTAATTTTCTTCTCTAATTTCAATGTATACCATTGAAAATAAGATTATTTGTGATTGGTTTCCCATTATAAATTGTCTCGTTGATAAAAATATATCAAAAATAAAAATCCCATCCAAACGTTTCTCATTTTATTCTCTCTTGAAATCACCCCTCTTCCTCTACTCCCCTTTCTTCTCCTTAAAATTTTCATAATTTTATATTTAACAGCGAAAAAATTTTCTTCTTTGTATCCAAAAAGAAGTTCAGATTTAGGGAATTTCTTTTATGTGTTTATTTTTATTTAAATTATCTTATATTAGTAATTATTAATATTATTAAAAATCAATATTTTTCATAATTAGTATTACATAGTTTAATTTTACAGTAATTATTTTTAAGTAGTAATAATTATTTATATTTATAATTATTAAATTTTAATTGAAAAAAAAATATTTTTAATTAGTAGTAATTCAATTAAAACTGTATTAATTTGTTTTAATAATTAATACATAGTTTGAATTATCAATTATTTTTGGTAATTATTAGAAATTAATTGTAATTAATTGTAATTATAAATAATTATTATATAAACGTGTAAATAGTAATGACTAGTGTTAACAAGTAGAAATTTTAAAAAATTAACATAATTGACGAAGAAATAAAATAAAAATTGTAATATTTTATATATGTTAGTAATGAATAAAAATATTTTAATATTGTTTTAAATAATTAATAGTAATGAATAATTTTTATTATGTATAAAAAATTATATAATTCATGGTAAATATTACAATTATAAATCAATTATTTTAATCAAGTGATAATGAGTACTAATTACCCATAATGAGTAAAAAATCATTAGTAATTATTAAAAACGTGGGATAATTACTCTAAAATAGCCGTAATTATTATAAATCAATAGTAATTTTTGGAAATGAGGTGTAATAATTATATATTTACTATAATTAGTAGAAATTACTATTAATTACTATAAAATATAAATAATTAGTAAAAATTAGCTAAAATTACTAAAAATTATAGATAAATAGTAATATCCAGCAAATATTAGAAATAATTTGTTGTAATTTGTAAAAATTATATGTATTATATTAATTATTTAATATCAGTTGTAAATAGTTATAATTACTTTTATATTAGTTTAAAATATGAACAATTACAATAAATAATGGCTAATTACTAAGAATTACCAATCATTGCTAAAAATTAATCGAAATTAGTGCTAATAAACAATAGCAGTAATTTGAAAAAATTTGGGTTAATTTTAAATAATTAGATACAATTTGGGGTAATTGATAATAATAATCAAAATTTTATAAAATTTTTGGTAATTAGTAATAATTAGTTATATCTACTAAATATCAGAGGTTATTAGTAATACATATTAAAAAATAGTGATTTTTAGTAAATATTATTTGAAATTAGTAGAAAATAGTGATACTTATTAAAAATTAGAGGTATTTACTAAGAAATAAGTGATATTACTAAAAAATAGTCTACTATAATAATGATTAACATTAAATAGATAAAATTACTAAGACATTATCAATAATTAGTAGTACTATGATACAATTATCAGAATTCTATGTACTAAGTAAAAATTAGCATGAATTTAGGTAATAATTACTAGGAATTAGTAAATACTAGTGATAATTAAAAAAATTACCTTTAAATTTTGTTACTTAGAAAAAACTAGTGATAATAAGAGGTAAGTATTTAAAATTATTAATAATTTGTAAAAACAAGTGATACCTACAAAAATAATTGACGTACTTAATAGTCATTAGTGGCACATAGTGAAAATTAATGATAATTACTAAATATTAGTTATAATTAGTAAAAATTAACATTAACTACTAAAAATTAGTGGTAATTACAAGAAATTAGCGGTACATAGTGACATATAGTAAAAGGAAATAGAAATTAGCTTAATTGGTAAACATTGGTGTTAATTAAAAATTTTCAATAAAAATAACATGGACATAGTAATAATGACAGGTGTTACTAAAAATTTTCAGCAATTAGTAATAAATGAAGGTAATTTTAAATATTTATTAGAAATTATTAATATTTAGTTTTAATTAGTATAAAATTATTATTTTGTGGTAATTAATAAAAATAGTTGTACTTAGTATAAATTGGAGGAAATTACTAAAAATTAAAAATAATTATGAGTACATTTTAGAATGCATAAATAGTTAAAACTACATATAAAAAATACTGATAATTATTACTACTTTGAAAAAATTGTAGTAAATAGTAATAATTAGTTTTAAATAGTATAAATTATAGGTAATTAGTAAAAATTAAAGGTAATTACTAAATATTATATTTAATGACTAAAAATTAGTAGCAATTACTCAACATTAGATGTAATTACAAAACAAATTCGTAATTAGAAATAATATTTGGTATTTAGTAATACTTTATGGTAAAAAGTTATCATATATAGTAATTATTAGTGATTATAATAAAATTATAGGTAAAATTTCCGTTTTGTTAGTAAAAAGTGTCTATAATTAGCAGTAATTAAAGATAATTATTAAAAATCATCATTAATTAATAAAAATAAGTGGTAAATTTAAAAAATTGATAATATTTACAAGTGAATTAAATTTTTTATAAGATATAAAAGTAATCAATCTTTTTTATATGATTAATGACAAATAGGACAATGATGTTGAAAAAATTATTTATTATATGATCATGATTGGATAAATCATTATAGGAATCCAAACAATTCTGATATAAATCCTATATATATTTAGTGTCTGGAAGTTTTTTTTATCATTTTCATCATCATAGAATTAATTTGATTCATGAGGGACTATTAAGTGTCTATGTATGTAACGTGATCAGAGGAGGTGTGAAACATTTGACAACATTATGGGTCATCTTTTGAATTTTGTTTTAGAAGATAATTTTTTTTGTATCATCATGGTGAAGACAATACTAGAGAATCTAGTAATAATTTGGTTGTAGATTCATCATGGATTGATGCTTTATTATTTGAAGTTTATAGTCTGTCTTTTAAAAAAATAGACAACTTCGTATGATAATTGTTTCACTATTGAGAAAGAACTATCATTATTTTATGAATATATAATGTCAATATATGATACTTTATATCCATGTTTCATAATTTCATAATATGAAGAGGTTTAAAAATTAATGGCTATAAAATCGGAAAATGGAATGTTATATATCTTTTTAAATCAAATATTCCCTTTTTCTGATTCAATCTTAGAAGAAGAAAATGTATTTCCTACAAGTTCCTATGTGAGAAAGAGGTTGGTTTATAATTCCAGTCTTGATTACTATAAAATTTATGCATGTTCAAATGATTTCAACTTATATTACAGTGAGTATGATTCATTATTTAGTGGTCCTACATGTGAAAAATCCTGGTAAAAACAGTCACAGCTAGGGAATTTTGGATAGATTCATATTAAATAGATGATGTATTTCCTGCTAACACCCAAATTTTATTGTTGATTTATCCATCAATATATAAAATAACAGATATCATGGTAAAAAACATTTATTTCAACTTGTAAAAAAACAAATCACCATTTTAATGATGATTCATGGAAATTATTTACTAGGTGCATTTTTTTCATTATAGAAAACAACATGTGATTTAGGGTTTCTACTAATGGTTTATGTCCATTTTTTTCTTATTGTAGTAAAATTTTTTGTTAGACTATATTTATTACTCTATTCAGGATACCTCCTTAGATGATGATAAATGATACATTTATAATTTTACCTCTTTAATTCTTGGACATCCAAATAAACTATATTTACATTTATTTTAATCCATTATATGATGTCTTAAATAAATAGTGGAGTAATGGTTGGAGTACATACGATGTTGTTGAGGAAAAAAATATCCTACTGACAGATACATTAATGAGTATAAATAGTGAAATCCTTCAATAAGGATTATTACCTAGATAGTGAACTCATGGCCCAAAATAAATCGTATACTATATTTGTGAATGAAAAGAATTTTTTCTCATTAATGAGATGAACCCTTTTGTACTATCATCGTAGATTTCTTGCTATTGATCAGCCATTCTGAGGAAAAAAACATTTCAAAAAAGGTACAATTGAAATAGATTGACCTCTAATAATGATATTAGGAATCGATTTAAAAGGAAATATCTCTTCATTAGCTACCATTAAATTTGTACCTAATATAATCCCACAATAAATATATGGATTTGAGAATGATCAAAATTGGATTAATCATATTATTTTGTGGAATCATCAATATTGGTCTGGTTTATTAGTCCACTACATGATGGATGTCATGCATATTGGGAAGAAATATTTTGATAATATTTTTTATAATGTTTTGGACACACCTGGTAATACCAAAGATAATGTGAAGGAATTATTAGATGCTTCTCAACTATATAGGCTACCAGAACATTTGTTTTTGAACATGAAATATTAAAAAAGGTAATTAAACCAAAAGTATATTATAAACTACCAAAATAAATACTTATTTATTTATTTAGTGGATTATGGATTTGAGGATACCAGATGGTTATGTTTCTAATTTATCTAGATGTGTCATAAATAATTTTATTACAATACTAAAAATTCATTATTTTTATGTTATATTAAAAATAATTATAATAATTGGATTTAGTGGATTTTGAATTATTTTTTTGGAATTTTATTACCGAAATATCATACATTTATGATAAATATAAATAGAAAAATTATACTATGATGCACTTATATGACTCTAAAATGATATTCTTTTTATTTCATGTAAACTGGAATACTTTTTTTCAGCCCCATTATTTTATTCAATGGAACATTTCATTTTACGTTTGTTATATGAAAACAAATTATTATTTTTTATATTCCTAATTTTGTTTCCAATTTTTTGTGTATCACAATATGAAAATGAAATTGATTATTGATTTTTTTGTTGAATAACCCACCAACCATAATGGTTTAATATTATAATTTTTATGTGGTGAATTTTCATTGCTTCTATACCCGTGATTATGGTGAATCTAAAAAACAATTAATAGTTATGTTATATGGGACTAAATTACGTAATGATTTTCAAATTTAATTATTTTCATACGGATAGTGACATTCCTTCTCATCCTATTCATGGAATAATTTATATTAAATATAAAATAATTATGTTAAAAAATGTAAAAAATTTATTGGATCATCATGCACACAAAATATATTATGCCAATTATTATGCTTCATGAAGAGAGTTAATTGATTTTCAGATCATTATAAAAATTAAATACTATAAAAATTAGTTTACGGAAGGTGATTGAGGTGCTATTAAAGAGAAATGAATTATATTTAATTAATATACAACTACAAATGCATCATTTCAACAAAGATACATTAATATCATTGATCAAAACCCATAGTTAATGGTTGATGGATGTGATGTGGTTGATGATGTAACAATGGAATGTTTATTTAATAGTAATGGTGATGCTAAAGACCTACTATGGATTGATGATACTAAGGGGTAAGATGAAGATATTGACATATACTTATAGGATGGTGAGGATTAAGATAGATAAAGGTAAGAAATACTAGTTATTTAACGTCAATATATATATATATATATATATGTATAATACACATTTCAAATTATTGGATGAAAAATTTATTTTTATGTTTTCTATGATAGAGGAGACTTATTATGATATATTTCATACCCTCAAAGAGCCCATACTGCTTGGTGGTGATCCAGATGCTTTATCTTCTGACCTTGTGGTCTCAAGATGTTTATCATTTACACTGAGGGGTTGGGGGTAATGATATTTATGATTCCTAACCATATTCCCATTAACTGTTGAGGTTTTGAGTTCGATCAATGCACAAAGATTTATGTTTACTTTTATATTTTAGTATGTTTTCATAAAATATAATTAATTAATTTATATACTAATTGTTTTATTATTTGTTCTATTTATTCACACCATTACAAATATTGTTATTGGGTAAGGGAGTGCTATTATATTGAACTATGTTTTTGGAGAATGTGTGACTTGGGATAATATTACCATTGGTTTTTACATGGTATTTTTGATCATTTGATGGAACATAAATAAATAATAGATATTTTTTAATATATTTTAGTATTAACATAGTATATTTAATTATTTGTAGGGTTTATGCAATCTCGTGTATGATAACATGTGGAATTATATCTTCATGTCCGAGTAGGTCATTATACGTGACTTTTTTCTCCTTTTTATACATTATGAGGGAGAAAACCATAATGAAAAAGGGAGTCCTTGATTTTAATTAGTATTGTTACGCTCATCGATCTGATGAAATATCATCTTAGGTATGGTATGGATTTTGTTCATACAGGATAGAAGATATTTTTCAATTTTGGGCAGGATTTGGTTGGCTAGATTATTGGGGGGAGGTGACTCATTGAGTTTGTACACTTACATTCAGTACTAATCAATGAGATTTCATAAGTACGTTTTTTAATTACATATATGATTAATTGTATACTATTTATTTTATACATATATAAAAATTTGAATTTGATTATATTATAGATTTCAACAACTATAAAAGGATGTGAAATGATCCTATCACTAGGAATATTATAGTTGGTCACTAGAATTAGATTATGGCAAGTATAAATTTTTAAATTATGAAATTATATTAAAATTATATTTTAAATATATTAATTTCAAATTGAATTTGAATGAGTCACATTAGGAAGTAACTTATCAGACATTGGATAATATTAAATATGATACTGATAGGTAGGAAACCTTTAGGATATCAACTTTTGATGTAATAAAAAATAATGACATTGTATATGATTTAAGGAATGGCTGAGTGATCATCTTTAGTTCTTGATTGACATATATTAGTTAATATGTTATTTCTACATGGTCAATGTTAATCTTGTGGGGAACTCATGGAGAGTCTTCATTATTGGCCTCACTATATAAGGTGTCGTTATGATCACAAAGTAAGGTTATATAGGACACACATTGGGTGAAGGAAGAGATCCATTGAAAAACCCATCAATAATATGAGGAGAAAAAATGGATGTACTAGAAGCAGCATGATCAGATATTGGAGTACATACGACGACTGATCCAGGATGTCGGGATATATTTTTGTCCCCCTCCTCTTCCAGATGACCCCCTCTACCCCACCACAGCAATGTACACATTTATTATTTTATCAATTGAATATAATTATTTGGTGTAATATATTTATTATTTCAGTTGTTTAGACTGTTATTTATTATTTTTTATAAATTATTTTCATATTTCCAAATATTTTTTATTTCTTTATTATTAAATTTTTTATCTTTATTTTTAAAGGTCACTTGTCCAATAATACCCACCTATTTTAATAATCTAATAAACATTGGTGTTGATGTGATTCCCTCCAATCACAAAAGAAAATTTATTTTGATGTTTATTCGTAATAAAATCTGTTAGCAACTCTATTTTTAGCACCAAGTTATTTATGATGGGACCCCATCACTAGTAGATATTTATTAAGGGGTACCATAAAAATAGCACATAGAGAATTTTTTTTGAGCGATGTCGGGAACGCGGGGCCGTATGTCCCCCCTTATCATATCTTATGGAGCATCAAAGGGATGCTGAGCCTTTCTTCCATTCCTCTCTTCTCCAGGATGTGCCTGCGATCAAGATCTCCCTGAAGGATTCAGAATCGATCAATGTGTCACCAATGTTCTCCTTGTCACCTTCCAAATTTCATGAAAATGCGGTGGTTCATTTCCGCACACTGATTGAAATGTTTGGTCTGGATTGGTCCTCTATGAGCATCTTCGCAGTGTATGTGTCTTCCACTTGGGGTTTGAAGAAAGTGGCTGCCATTGGGTTTCTTGACCGTTATCATCTAAGTGTTAATATCTAGTCCTTTAAGGATTTTTTCCATGCCTGGTCTAGTGTCTCATGGAAGTGTGACAACTGCCCTTTTCATTTGTTCCAGTGGAGGATTGATTTCAATAGGAGACGGGATCGCAATAGCTCTACCTTGTGGCTCCGCCTCCCGGGCCTGCCACATCCTTTTCAAAACTCTGTTGTATTGAAAGGGATTGTCGACTGTCTTGATTTCTTCGTGTGCATTGAAAATTTAACCGTTCAAGTCTTATAGCCATGGTTTCCACACTCTTGCGTTTAAATGGCTTTGTCTAGGGTTCTTCTACGCTGAATTTGGCTGTCTATGGGTGGTGAGGATGTATTCTGTCAACACATCATCCACGAGGAGGTTATAAGTTATTGTTCACTCTTCTTCTATCAAGGACATTCATGATCCATATTACACTGGCATGGTGGTCACCGTCGAAGAGGTCCCTCAACATCTTGTGATGCTCAGGAGGATTAGTTACCCTCTGCAATTGAGGATCGTATTCAGCTTCCGGCCTCTGTGTAGCTGCCGGCTCCACCCTCAGTTCAGGCCCCTGTCTCCATGCACCATGCCTTACCAAGCTCCCCTCTTCATTTGAATCTTATTATAGGAGATCAGGGTGTTCCTCAAGCTATTTGTTCTCCCAGGGATGGGCAAGTGGCCAGTGGGGGTACCGGCAAGAGGTGCCTCTCGCTGGCTACTACTGGAGCGGTTCCAGTTGTGAAAGATTCACAGAGGTCTCCGTTTAAGAAGGATAAACTTGTGATGGTTGATGAGGATGGTTTTACTCATTATCTGGGTACGAGGTCAAAATTTGCACGGATTATTCCTCCCCTCATGATGTAATGGTATGGTCTAAAGTAGGGATCCCATACTTCCCCCCTCAATGCAGGGAAGCTAGTACAGGTAATGTTACCCTCAATGATGACTTGGGTGGCAGTTCTACCTCTCATCGATCTAGTCATGGTAATGTGGTGCACTCTCTATTATGCAAAATTTTCCTGAATCTATCTAATTCTCCTCCCCTCTCTCTGAGGGGACATGCCAGGAAGACGACGTTAGCAGTCCCGATTAGTATTTGCACGAGAAGTAAAGTCAGACATTGATTATAGTGTAATTTTTATGATGCATTGAATTTTTTGAGTTTCTTTTTGTTGTAAAAGACTTCATTCACACTACCGGACATGCCTTAGATGTGGATTCAGAGCAGGGAGTGTTCACCAGCACATGACATTTGGATTTGGACAATTTAGACGGTGTGGAGAATTCCGTCAGTACCAGGCCTATGCATCTTGCACGGGACAACTTGTTGAGCGGCCATGCGAAGGTGGAGGCTTGACATAACGATGTTGATACTTGGTAGAGGCTTCTCCAAATAGCCTTGATTTGGGTTACAATTCCTTTTAATGATTTATTTGGATGTTATTGTTAGGGTTCTCAATTACCCTTAAAAGTTTCATTTAAAAATACAAAATAAATGGATTTGGAGGATAATAAATAGTGGGTATTTTACACCATGTGATATTGTTTTAATATTATAAATGGATTTAGAATAGGTTATTTTTTATATTGGTTCCACATTTTTATGATTAAAGGAACTTCTGGTGTCATCTTATTTATGATATGTTCCCATATTATTACACATCATCCTTGTATCTTATGATATCTTTTTATTCCTCATGAATTATAGGCTATTATTTATATAATTATTATTCCATTACGATCAATTCTAGTTCACCCATTTTATTTATTTATCCTTATGGTTTACCAATGCAGTATTAGGAGAGAAAATAAATTCAGGAGCTCAGTATCTAGATTAAAATAAGGATGTTTTATTTTAGTTTTGTTTTTATGTACTTTGAACATAGTATTCATAGGAAATATGGCCTTTAGGTCATTGGGTTGTGTTTACTGGATATTTATATAAAAAAAATTAAATAACACTTTTTGAATACTTTTGTTTCTATAGTTCTTTTCAGAGAAATAATTAGTTATTTTTGGGGATTATGGTAAGAATAAGTTACTAAAAACTATATAGATATGTGTATATAATGGAAAACATCTTGAAATATTCGTACCGTATAAAGTGATTTGTTGCTAGTAAATCACATACATGTTTGGATAATAAAGAGGATGTTGATATCATAAAATTTATACATTGGGTTAATTACACCAAAATGTCATGATAATTATTAAAATGTTCTATACATAGTGCTTGATAATTAAAAATGGAACGTAATTGGTTTGACACTCATGATGGATATTATTTAGATAATTTAGAAAACCATTACAAACCATTATGAAGGAATTGATTAAAATGTTTGGTATAAAAGAAATAGGAAAATTATCATGGATAACAAAGATAGAATCATAAATACCCATATGTTGTTATATATGCATCATTCAAAACTCATTCCCTATAAGATAACTGTTTACATTTTATAAGAATTTTAATTTGTGATTTTTCATGCATAATTTATCTTCCCTTATTTTAGTTATAGCAGTAAATATGATGAATTGGGAAAACAACCAATGTTTATGGAAATGTATTGATTTCCATAATGAGATTCGTAACCGGATTGCAGAGGGATTTTAGAAAATTAGGATCGTAATTGATTAACTTATTAATGTGATGAATATTACCCTCAACTTTGTGGAAGTGCCTCCTTCACATATAAAATTTAAAATTGTGGTTTAATACTCTTTTCAACAAATCCCTCCCATATTTAGTGAAACATTTGTTCCCCTCATTGTAGAAAAATGGATTAACTCCATTGAGATGATATTCTATATCCCATAATGATTGGTATAAAATATAACTGAACTAGTTGTCTATCATCTTATAGGGTAAATAAATCAATGGTGGGAACTTATGAAGAAAAATAATCCAATGTTGGAAATCAATTCCATGGAATGGGATGGATTTATGAAAAAAAAATTAATAAATATTTTTCCCATTATATATATAATTAAATAGAGAGGTATTATGGATTTGAATAAATAAAATAATTCTATTTAATATTATGAAGATAACATCACTAGGATTTCGTGGCATTCCTTTGACTTTTTCATTGACATTGACTGTAAGGTGGATGAATTTATGGAATTGTTTTGGTCCTTGATACTTTTATATCTATAAAGGTATTTTTAGTTCTGAACATAAGGTTAATATCAAAATTGGTTATTCTATGTGGTCTTGACATGATAAGGAAAAAAAACAAAAAAATTATTCTTTAATTTGGGTGGATAATTGGATAAATCCTATTCCAAAATAAAAACCCTACAACAAACATGTTAAAATAGTGGGAAAACACATCCCATATATTATCTAAATGGAATAAATAAATAAATCTTGTGTATAAAATAGGATCATCGAGATTATCATTATTTAAGGGAGATGAATAATCTAACCAAAGAAATTAAAGAAAACATGGGTTTGATTAACAATAGCCCTATTAAATTGTGTATCATCATTATGTATCATTATAATTATGTAATAAAATTACCTAATATAAATGATATAGAAGTCATTAAAAAATAAAAACCATCATGGCCTAATGATATAGGAATGGAATATGGTATCACTAGAATTTAATTGGATCCCAATAACGATGTGGTTATAGGTTATATGGTTATTAATTCAATAATAGTGAATGTACTATATGATTCAAATTCAAAATATTATTTCACATCTAGAATTTCTAGTTGAATTATTCAGATACAGAAATAAAATATAGATTTAGATTTATCTTTGAGAATATAAAATTGGGAAATAATTGTGTTCCAAAAAATTTACTCCCCCAAATCAATATTTTTTTTACTAAACCACCTATAAAAATTATTACTTACTTACTTTAGTGTCATTCTATTTTATATTATGAATGCATTTTTACCATGTAAATCCTTCATAAATTTATTAATTTAGAGATCCCACCTCACATCCCAAGTCATCCTATGATTCTATAAGATAACAAGTGAGAGAATAAATCACTATTATAATATTATTAAAAAACATTTATATTATTGCCTTATGAAAATGATATATAGTATATAGTATTTAGAATAATAATTGATTCATTATTTTATAAATTCCCATTATGATTTAATATACTAATTTATTGTATGAAGAGTTTCATAGCCTTCCTATAGTCTTGGAGTTTTCATTCTCAGTTGTAATTTTACATGCATCTCTTCCCATATCCAAGACACAAAATAGAATAGAAAAAATTTAGATACATTAATATTATAATAACTTACAATATAATCTATAAAAGTGTTTTATATTTATGATTGATTAACCATGGGTTGGGGTAGTCCTCATCATCATGACGAAGGATCGGTCATTGAACCTCTGCATTGATTATCTTTAAATCCACAAGATCAAGATATAGAAATGTATCCCTTACAACAAATTAAAATTTGGTTTGAACAACTACATGGGGCTTTTTAATTCATTAATTGTTAACTCTGCTAAGGTTCCACCAATTATTGGTGAAGAAGGAATATATTCCCAAAACATCCTTTCAAATTTGTTATGGAAAATATAGGATTATAATGATTCCTTTAAAACACACTAATGTTCAATCAATCTTCATGTACATAATGAATATATTATTTAAATATTACCTCAATAAAATTTTTAGTATTTTATATGATATTTTCATATAATACAAAATTATGGGGGAGATGTAGGAGGATTCAATTATTTTAACAAAGACATTATGAAAGGATAATGTATATGAAAAGTATAGTAAATATTTGTTTTTAATGTTGTTTATACCATAATTATGAAATATAATATGAATTAAATATATATTTATGGTTGACTATAATATTATGTCAATTATGGTTTGGCCCATTCAAATATTTTTAATATAGATCTATATTTTCCTTTAACTACATAGGCATTTCTGGTTATTTTTGAAAAATTCTCCCTATTGTCAAATCCTTTACCCAAAATAGCTCAGATGAGAGTAATGATTTTCTAGAAAAATTATTTTGATGATAACATGAAGGAATTAAAAAAGGTGGAATATCACTACACTAGTCCTCATACTACCCTCAATAAGGTAGATGTTCATGGAATAATGAAATTCTTAAAAATTTGGTATTTGTATATTGTGAAGAAAAATTAATAATTAATAGCATATGCCCAATAGTGGCTATAAGTTCATAATAAAAACTATCCAATGAATAATATTTAGTAGGATGTAGTGATATTCACTTTTAAAATTTAGTGGCATTTTTATATGGGGATAATTGTGAAATATATATTATCATAAGTGACTCAAATATATATTCACACAGAATAAGATTAATATGAACTAGAAAAAAAGGTTTTATTTTATTAAGGAATATGACTATCCAATATCATCCTAGGAATGGAAATTATGTGGTATATGTTGTAAATAGAAATGATCATCCAACCTTATCCATGATGAGGATTGAGATGGATATGATTATCTTAGACGAGAAAAGGAAGGACTTTAGAATCTTAAAGAATCAAAAACCGTCCTTAATTTCTCAAATAAAGGCTCAACCATGAAATTTATAATAGAAAAAACATAATCAAATAGATTATTTTGAAATATATAACAAGGTTATAGCTTTCTGAAAATTAAAATACTCATCATTCAAAATTAATGGAGAGAAATCCATAATATTTAGGTCCCAACTATGCGTACTATCAAAGGCTAGTATAAATTGGTTGTTGAATGGTCCACACAGATAATCCTTCTCCATCAACCTAGTGATAACAAAGATGTGTTGATATATATGAGAGAACTATTCATGGGAAGATATGAATATATATATATAACATAAAATGCATTGATGTTCCTATTCTATTATCATGTGAAGGAAAAGTTGAAAAACTACAATGGGATGATTCAATAATTATGTATACCTACATGGAAATGATAAAACACCACCATGGACATTTCCATAGTTATTAAAATGAAACATAATGGAAATAATGTTGTATGGGTTATAATGAACGGACATTCGATGTTTTCTCACATTATTTTAATTATAGAGTACATTTGACTAGATAAATTAGCAACGATTCACATAAGGGAAGTGTTGTGGCAAAATGGAATACCACTGTCGATTGTATTCAAACAAGATCCTATATTTACCCCAATCTATTGGATTAATAGAAAAAATGATGCATACAACTATTTGAACACTAATATTTACTATAACATACATAAATAGTTTACAATCAACCATCCAAATGGTTTCATATGAATTCATTTATGGGAAGATATTTAGAAAATTACTTTTTTGGGTATAATGGATGAAAACAAATTGATGGGTCCTGAAATGGTTGTAAAAGTTGTAGAAAAGTCCTATACAGTTTAGCAACACATTACAGTTACTCGTAGTTAATAGAATATATATTCTAGTAATAATCTATGTGACCAAAATTTAATGTTCTCCCCTATATATATCCATGGGAGAGAGTGATGGTTTTTGCATAGAATAGAAATCAATATCTCATTTGCATCAAACCCTTTTAGATTATTGATCATATTAGACCTATTTACCATCATCTAGTACTCCCACAAATCCGGATTCATGTACCTGAAATGTTTCTTGTATCCCTTTTGAGGAATTACATAGCGGATCTCTCACTTGTACCGAATATAATGGTTTTATAAATTAAAAATGATGTACCTTCTAAAATAATTCCGTGAAGATATTTGACAAAGTGACAATGTTATAAATAGCATGAAAAATCACATAGTCAACATGATATGGAACCATAATAATGAGAATGAAACATGGGAAAGGGATAAATTAAATAAATATAAGTAACATTCATATTTTTAGTAGATTTCATAAAATGTAAATTTGTGGTCAGAATTTATTATTTAGGGATAATTTATTGACTTATAATTGTATATATGCAATTTCCATTTTGATTATTTTATTATTTCATATGAAATTATTTAATATTATATATAGTATATGTGTCACATTATAAAACTAACAGAATTTTACTATATTAATTTGAAAATTATATTTAGACAATAAATATGGAGAAAATAATTGAAAATATTATAAATGTATAAGAAATATAAAACAAGATGGAAATAATATAAAAAATAATATCCTCCAATCAACTAAAACAACCATACTCACAAAAAACCCAATAGAAATTAAAAATAAATATTAGTAATACAATATTACTGATCAAAATTTTAAATATATAAACATTAGAGAAACTATAAGTGAATTATGTATGAATGAAATTTTATTTATTAATATAAATTGTGTATCCTATATGACTGTTAAAAACATGATCGTTGGAATAATAATCTGAATATTGGTATAATGATTTTACAATTGAAATTGGAATCTGATAGCTAAGAATAGAAACCTAGAAATTATAATGATATTATCCTCTATAGGTCTATAAAATAATATTTTTTTACCTTATAAAACAAAAAATTATATATTTATATCTTTATATGAGGTAGTAAATGTTTAAAAAATGATAAAATAAGTGCATGTATTTCTATATAACAAAAATAGTGTAATTATAATTTATAAAAAAAATGATTTCATAGAAGGGTTAATATCATAAAATGTGTTTATAAATTATTATTATGATATATTATAGTGATAATATACTTATATAAAGGAATAATTAATTTTTCAAAGGGTTAGAAAATTGAACATTATGTTATAATATTTATCTTTTAATTAAATAAGTATTTTAATTAAGAATTAACTTCCTCATATTTATGAAATTACTATTATAAAATGGAATTAATTTTTGGAGTTTATATGGTGAAAAGTACATAAGATTTATTTTTTAAAATTTTATAAAATAATTGATTTTTTGATGAATAGTGAAATATAAAAAACATGATGTTTAATATTATTAATTAAAATCAGTTTTTATTGTTTATTAAATGATTTGTTAACCCCTTATTTCAATCTAACATGAAAATTTTGATTTATATTGTCACAGGGTTAAGCCCTATTTGTAGTCTTGATGAAAAATAAAAAAAATGAGTACAATAATAAAAAACACCCCCCTCCAACTATTATAAATACCCCCCCATTACAACCCCTTATCCTCACACATTCCAATCCTTGGGGATTTCCCAATGTATACCCACTATCTTCTCATATCTACCCCGCATCCCTGAAAGATATTTTCTCATAAAAAGACCTATCTGAGGTTTCACAAGTGGAATCCAAGGATAAGGCATCCAAAAGAGAAGGTAAAAATGTAAACCTGGTGATTTAATTTTTCTTCATCCAATAACTACAGAATAAATTCCATAAAAAATTTAATAATTACTCCAATATGATATTTACGATGGAAAATTATTGAGTTAATTGATTATCTATCATCCACTATCATCACTTCTAATGTAATTATAAAACTAAAAACAACATCAATATTATGTGAGTTTACTGCCTCCTTGGGCATGCAGTTTTTTTCCATAACCATCCCATGTAAATTTTAAGTTTATATATTATATTATAAAATTTAAACAATATATATATTATAAAATATTTCAAATTATTAAATAAATACAAAACTAATAGATTAAATAAAACATATCTCGTTTGTGATGGTCTATAAAAACACCTAAAAACACAAACTATATAATAAAAACATTTTTACTAAATGAATCATCCATATTTCAAATAAATATGGATATTTGGAACCATATTCTATTTTAGGATGATAATATAATCTTATTTCACTTTTGGAGTTTTATTCCCATTTTTAGGTTACTTAAATAATTTCAATCATGGAAAAAGGAAATAATCTTCCACGAAACAGTTAAATTTGACATTATATCACAATGAAATATATTTAGATGAACATAATATGTGTATATTAATTAAATAAGAATATACATGGTTCTGAATTTAGTAATTAAGGAGTTCAATTTTGTTATATTTGTTGTTAAGTAAAAGGGATAAATTATTGTCGACGTAAGTTAAGGGATCACCCCAAACAACTATATTATAATGTGATTATGATTTCTATCTCCACACATCAGCTTATATTTGTATTTTATTATTTTATTATTTTATATTATATATATTTGTATCAATAAAAAATATATTTTTTGATAGAATTTTTCTTGATAGATACATACATTTTTTAATGGTTCCCTTCTCAATTTAATTTGTTTAGAAGAATCGATTGAAATCAATTTCTTTCATTTATTACCACATTTCAACTAGAACTACACAATTTTTTTAATACAATAAGGATTATAAAAAATCATTTTACTATGGGAAAACATTTTTATCACTTCTTGTTTTAATTAAACTATTTTTCGGTAACCCAAGCCCGCCTTCCATAGGCCATGGGCTGGAGACTAGCACCAAAGGCGTAAATCCCGATAAAAAGGGAAGGATTTCCCATTATAATGTAAACAAACACCACCGAGTATGAAAGCTGAAGTAAACACTAAGTAAACTAAGAACATAAGTAAGTTTCTTAATGTAAATGGTCTAGAATACAATCACAACTGAAAGTAAAGTACAACTGGAAAGAAAGTACAACATCAGAAAAGTAAAGCAGCAACTTCAAGACGTCCTCTGGAAATCCCACATGAAGGGTGGGTACAGATAGTATCCTCAACTTCATGGGTACAACCGTCCGATCTATGTATATGTCATCCAGTGATCCACCTCCAGGTACCATATAGCTCCACAAGCCTCCACCTCGATCATTGTTGTCTGTCGTGTGCATCCAACACAACGTAGTGCGGGCATAGCCCGTGCAGTGGTGATTATACGAGAATCAGTAGGGACCCCGAGACCCCCATAGGTCTCCCAGAATCCACAAAGGATAAACCAAAAATTAAAGATACAATCACGAAGTATCAACCAACTCTACTTAGGTATATGCCCATATATATACCTAAGTCATCTATTCCAGTTCTGCTCCACCTCACGATCCCAAGTTCAACCTAGTCAACACAAGAAACTACAACCCAATCCTCACAGGAATGCACAACCCAAACCACACAGGATAATAGTTAATCATATCAAAGATACTGATTGAAATTTAAGACTCATCCCACATAGGTAGACTAATCATGAATATAGGTGGAGATGATTAGATGTAGCATCTGAATCATCACCTCTGCTGAACCCACGTAGGATCCTAGTACAGAAGTCATCGCTGATGGACCCACGTATGATCCATGTACCATAACCATCGCTGGCAAACCCATGTAGGATCCATGTACATTCGTCATCGCTATCGAACCAATTTAAGTTTTCATCGCTGCTGAACCCACGTAGGATCCATGTACAAGCATCATCGACGTCGCAGTCACAACCATCTCTAGGGTTCCCACACATAGAAAGCTTGATTCCGGGAGGGTCTGCTCCATGAGCCACGGGGTAGATACATCAACTATCACGACGTCCGGAGTTGATGTATATCAATGTTTTGTCTTTCCAATAGGAACTCAACGCAACAGACGGCATGTCAATCGGACGCTCGGTCTGAAAGATATTGGCTTTTCGGTTCTAGGGGCCCGGTTGGTTTTAAAGCTAAAACCACCCCGACCATACTCCAGCAAGGTCCAAACCTAGGGTGAAGAAAGCCAAAATAACCATCGCACAATGTGGAATTTAACAAAGTCGACAGAACGTCATACAGATGTCTATAGCTCAAGTAATAAGAATCTCTACTCTGAGGGACTGGTTGGTTTCGTGATCGATGAAACCCGGCTATACCCAAGGATCTCCGAAACCTTGAGTGTAATATACTGAAATGACAGTCTTGATCCAAGTATCCCAACACAATGGATGGTGCATCTATCAGTGGTTCGTAGCCCAAGATATGGGTGTTTGAACGAAACTATCCGAAAATATGGGGTTTGGGCTCGGTCCGTCCCAGCCCAATACCCCCTGGGTCAACCCGACCCGGGTCCGGGTTCGACCTAGTTGGGCGCGGCTCGGCTCGGAGCTAGATGCGAGGGGCGAAGGGGGAGCCTCCTCCTTGGAACCGAATGGCGGACCCAGTGGGGTCTTCCCTGCTAGCTGGTCGGGGGTTTCAACCCCCAGTTTTCCTGGGTAACGACCTGCCATTAGGGTCAGCCTGTTCAGCCACGCGGGACCCACAAGGGACCCGCCTCTAGGGTGTGCTGGCGGCCAGCCGAGCTCGGCGCCTCCTGGTGAACCGCCGCGGCCTTGGACGGCGGCTTCAATCCGTACAGTGAGGCGCGAAGGCGCCACGCCCCTCCGTCGTGGCCCGCTCAGGCTGCGGCCCCTTGGTACTTTGGTGCGGCGTGACAGCGTCGTGCCTTTCTGCCGCGGCCCCCTTCAGTCTCACTGGCAGGGCGCGTCGGCGCCACACTCCTGTACCGCGGACCACTCTTTCCGTGTTCCTTTCCTTTCCCACGCGGTGCATCGGCATCGTGCCACCATCGCCGCAAGTTCAATGAGGATCAACAAAAATAGGGAGGAGGATCAGTCGTGTTTGTGTGGTCCGATCTCTACCCATTAATTCGATAACATGCAGCCCAAGAACGAGAATTATCAACAACAAACAAAGATATATTTTAATTAAATAAAATTGAACTTAACCCCTACCTCAATTCAATAAGGTTGATCACTTGACGAAGGATGGAGATGATTTTGTTGTTCTATTGATGTTGTTGTGAAAAGACATTGTCACATCGTCTACGTCGAGAAGATAGGAGTCGAGGTTGGCACTGACATTCTTCGCGTTCTTAAACAAAGAAGATGAAGTTCTTCAAAAGTATAGAGCTCTCTCTCCCAATATTTTCACACAAAAACTATCCCCAAAAATAAAATAAGACTTATCTTATTTTATTACTTCAAGCCATGCATTTCAATTAAAAAATTCAAACAAATAACTCACTTTATTGATTAATCCTGAGTTGTCTAATTAAAGAGGAGAGAGGGGAGAGTTAAAAATTAATGGGGAGTTTCCAACTTCAAGAGGGGTTAGAGGAGTTAAAGGAAGTTGAAGTTGTGGTGCTCGTGTGGTCCCCACCTCACATATATCCTAACAATAGGAGATAGGATCTAGTGGGTCCCACACCAACTCCCATACTTATGATAAACCAATTATGTTAGAAGTATAATTTGTTCCACAATTTTTATTTACTTCACATTTAATCATCAATTTTTAACAACTCCTCCCGAGAAAATGCACATTCAGTAAAGGTCCTCTTAAGTAAATACCGCTGATGCGGTTTCATCGGTGCCCTATCTAATCCTCTTGCTCCAATGTGCTCTCTTGGAGTTTCTAGTGTGGACACCTGATTCGCACTAGAGGAATCGACCGTCCACGTAGGACCCGCTCATGTCGATCCTCGATCTCTACCGGGCCTCCGAAAAAGTCGCCCCATCATTGATATCAAGCACCCTTTGATCAATGATATTTGTTGGGTCATGCACGTATCTCCTCACTTGAGATCCATGGAAGACGTCGTTCAACCGGTGCAACTGAGGTGGATGAGCCAGGCGATAAGCCACCTCTCCTATCCTGCTGAGAACCTAGAACAGTACGATGAAGCGCAAAGTTAACATGCCACCCCAGGCAAATCATTGTAATCCACATCGAGGTGAGACTCATAAGAAAACGTGGTCACCATCCTTGAACTCTTCTGGTCTCTTCCTCCTATCCGCATATGACTTCTGTCAGCTCTGAGTAGTCCTCATCTGCTCCTCAAGGATCTGTACCTTCTCTGTCGTAGCCTGGACCATCTCTGGTCCTACAAGTGCTGACTCCCCAGGGTCTGTCCAACATAGAAGTGATCGGCATGGTCAGTTGTACAATTCCTCGTATGGTGCCATCGCGGTGGTGGAGTGGTAACATTTGTTGTACAAAAACTCCACCAAGGGTAGGTGATCCTACCAGCTGCGACCAAAGTCGAGGACACATGCATAGATCATGTCCTCGAGAGTCTGAATGGTCCTCACCTTCTTGTCATCCATATGTGGGTGAAAAGCGGTGCTCAGGCGTAGCTGTTTCCCAAACACCTCCTGCAACCCCTTCCAATGTCGGGAAGTAAATCGTTCATCTCGATTAGAGATGATAGTCGATGGAACACCATGAAGCCATATGATATCCTAAACGTAGAGGCAACCCAAAATCTCCATTGAGCCCTACTCTCTGATGGGTAAGAAGTGGGTTGACTTGGTGAGTCAGTTGACAATCACTCAAATGGTGTCCTGACCTCTGGAAGTACGTGGAAGCCTTGTAACGAAATCCATAGATATCCTGTCCCACATCCACTCCAGGACCTCCATGGGCTGAACCAAGCCTGCTGGTACCTGGTGCTTTGCCTTCACCTGCTGGCAGGTTAGGCATCGTGAAACGAACTATACCATATACTTCTTCATTCCCGGCCACCACTGATGTCGTCTGATATCCTGGTACATCTTCTATACACCTGGATGTACAACCAATGGGGAAGTGATAATCTCTTTCATCACCTCCTCCTGTAGTGGATCTGGTACCATGGTACGTCCTCTGAAATGGATGACGTGCTCTCCTGCAATAGAAAATCCATCAGGTTCATGTCCTATGGATATCTATGCATGTCGCATCTCACAGGTGACATCCCCACATTGTGCCTCTTTGAACGACTGAAGTAGTGGAGGAGTGACTATGAGTGAATGTAGAAAGGCTGCCCCATCTCTATCCATGAAAGATATCTGCAAAGCGGATAACTGCTCTGTCACCTCTACAAGTAGCCAAATGCTCTCCCTCATGCTGAGGGCATCTGATACTACGTTCTAATTACATGGAGTATATAATATCTCAAAGTCATATTCATCGAGGAACACAAGCCATCACTGATGTCTCAGGTTCAGTTCCTTCTACGCGAAGATGTACTTTAGACTCTTGTGGTCAGAGTAGACTATAAAGGCTCTCCCATCAGATAGTGTCACCACATATTCAAGGTGAAGACAACTACTGCTAACTCCAGGTCATGGGTAGTGTACTTCTTCTCATGATACCTCAACTATCATGAAACATAGGTGATCACTACCCGAACCTGCATCAGGACACACCCGAGTCTGGTCCTTAATGCATCACAGTAATCTACATACCCTACTCCCTCCTCTGGTAGCCTCAAGATGGGTAAACTGTTCAATCTCTGCCTCATCTCTTAGAATCTCTACTGAAATCTATCTGACCATACGAAGGGTTTCATCTTCTTCGTCAAAGCCGAAAGTGGTGCTGCAACTCTGGAGAAGTCTGGAACAAACCTCCGATAATACCCAGACAGACCTAGGAAACTCCACACCTCTGTCACACTCCTCTGTGCCTCCCAAGCTAGCACTGCCTTGATCATTGCAGGATCCACCACAACTCCCGCCTCAGAGATGACATGTCCCAAGAAGTGGACCATATGTATTCAGAACTGAAACTTTTAGAGAGTAACATAAATCTATTGCTCCTGAATTGTATCCAGTATAACTCGCAAGTGCTAGGTTTGCTCCTCTTAGTAGTCGAGTATATCAATATGTCATCGATGAAGACTATGAAAAATCGATTGAGGTAACTCTATAATATATTGTTCATGAAACTCATAAACACTGCTGGAGTGTTGGTTATGCCGAAAGGCATAACCAAGAACTCATAGTGTCCATACTGACACCTGAAGGACGACTTCTGCACATTCTCATCTCAAATTCTGAGCTGATGATAGCCTAACCTGAGGTCTATTTTCATGAGCCAGCATGATAACTTGAGTTGATCGAAGAGGTCATTAATCCTCAGAAGTGGATAATTGTTCTTTACAGTCACCTGGTTCAGGAGATTGTAGTCGACACACAGTCGCAAGCTCCCGTCCACATTCTTGGCGAACAAAATTGGGGAAGCACAGGGTGAAACACTGGGTCGGATAAATCACTTTCCCTGCAAGTCCTCCCGCTATTCCCGTAGCTCTCGAAACTCAGTTGGAGCCATCTGATATTCTGGTGTAGATATTGGTGTGGTCACGAGGTACTTGTAAATATATAAGTCTACCTCTCTGTGAGGAGGTAGTCCTGGAATTTCGTCAAGAAAAACGTCTGCATACTGATCCACTACAACAGGAAAACTTGGACTCCGCACATCAACTGCTCCTAGGATAAGACTAGCCAACTGAGGGGTGATCTGTTGTCCTCTCATTTGCAAGAGTCCATCAAGTGATGGAAAGGATCCCTTCTTTCCAGTGAAGGTGAACCTGATCCCATCGGTGTGGACACATCGCACCTTGTGCCTAATATTTTCTATCTGAGCATGGACTGTAGATAACCCATCCATGTCCAATATGACGTCCTAAGGCCTCAACACTACTACAAGAAGATCCCAGCTGAAGCTCTCACCTCTTTGAGTCAGCTCACACTATCGGCACATGTGCGTAATGATCGAGTCTGCTCCCGTAGGAGTCTCTAGACATAAGGATCGAGACAACGGCTCTGTCGGAATATTCAAGCTCTGAAAAAGGGCAGCGACAATGAATTAATGACTCTCTTATGAGTCTATAAGAACTGCAGCAAAGGTGGAGTAGACCCAGATAGTACCTCGAATCATATCAGGTGCGTTGTGGTTGTAGGCCTCCACTGCCTGAAGCTGAGCCTGCCTATGTCCTCCTGCTCCCTATGGTCGGGGTGGACCTCCTAGTAGTGGTGGTGGTAGAGCCTCAAAGGGTTGCCCACCACCCCCTTTTCGGCCAGCTCCTATACCTAGTCCGCCTGCTCCATGCGGACCACCATGGTCGAACCTCTGCCTCTGCCTGGATGGTCCCTCAACCATCTGTTGTTCCTCTTCATGGACGGTCGGGAAGTCATGATCCATGTGGCCCTGCCCACCGCATGCATAGCACTATCTGCCTCTCAAATGACTGGCTCTACTACGTATTCACTTCACCTCCGAACCAGTATCCTGAGGTCGTCCACAAGATGGTCTGGTCCGTGTGGACCATTGTGATGCCTGTCTATTGCATGCTACAAAAGACTCTGCTATGCGCCACCCTATGGTAGGTCTCGCTGCTCGTGATGGCTCAACAAGAAATATCTCCACAAGAAGGGCTCGTTCCTGTACTCTTTCCTGTGTCAGAATGATGAGGTAGATCAACAATGCCCTAATATCATGCCTCAGTCCCTTCTCGAAGGTCCATGACCGGAATAATGGGTCACGTACCATGTACGTGGAGTAGCGCGAGAGATCAGTAAATCTCGCTGAGTACTGGGGTACTGTCATGCTGCCCTGCCGCAGCTGTAGTAACTCTTGAATGTGCACCTCATAGTGGGTGGCTGGAACGAACTCCGAGCGGAAGAGGTACTCGATGTCCTACTAAAGGAGATATGCCTCATTGTGCACATGGAGAATAAGGCTCCACCATCTACCTGCCGCTGCGTGCAGGAGACTCGGTGAAAGGTTCACCATGAGGTCTGCTGGTGTCCCTACCAACCTAAAGACTCGAACAATAGCCTACATCCAATCCTCGGCTACCTGAGGGTCCATATCCTAGTGGAACCTGGGTGGTATCTGAATTTGAAACTCGTGAAGTGTACTATGGAGACATGCACTCTCAACTGCTAGGGCTGGTGGCATCTGTGGCTCAGCAGGTAGATTTACCCCCGGTGCCTTCGCTGTAATGGGGCCCTGCACCGAGGCCTTGTCACTCGGTGGGTTGTCGTCTCACAAAAATCTCAGAACCCTAGTTGGCTGCCATTATGGGGCCATCCTGAATGAAACAGGTGTTCCACGATTAATACAGTATACCTGGTGAGCTGACAAAAAGTAATCACAAATAAAACTTTTGAAACACAGATGCAATCAATGTTTTTTTGCACTGAGTTGGAAATCAGAAGTCAGGGTCCTGGTGTATGGATACGTCCACCACCGCACCAAAACTGGACTCCCTGGACTGATAACCACACTCAATAACCTTAACACTATTGCTTCCTCTAGAATAAATTATCAGAGTCCTGAGTTCTGTGGTAGAACCGACTCCTCTGATATAAATTTGTCATGACCAGTCCTTGGGGCCCATGTCGTGACTACCCCAAACCCGCCTTCCATAGTGCAGGGGCTGGCGACAAGCACCAAAGGTGTAAATCCTGATAAAAATGGAATGCGTTTCCTTTAATACTTTAAACAAACACCAAAGAGTATGCAATCTAAAGTAAAAACTATCTAAACTGAGTTCAAATGTATGTGCTGGAAAGTAAATGGGCCAGAATACAAACCCAATTGAATGTAATGTACAACTGAAAAGAAAGTACAGCACCATAAAAGTAAAGAAAAAACTCTGAGCTATTCTATGGAAATCCCACATGAAGGGTGGGTACAAATAGTCTCATCAGCTTCTCGAGTCCAGTCGTCTGCTCCGTGTATGTCTCGTCCAGTGATCCACCTACAGGTACCGTCCAGCTCCACGAGCCTCCACCTCGATCATCGCTATCTTTCGTCTGCATCCAACACAACGTACTGCAGGCATAACCCGTGTAGGGGTGAGTATATGATACTCAATAGGGACCCTGAGACCCCCGCAGGTCCCCCAGAATCAAAAAGGATAAACCACAAATGAAATATACAATCACGAAGTATCAAAAAACCCAAATTAGGTACATTCCCATACATATACCTATTTCATATATTCCAGTTCTGCTCCAACTCACGCGCCCATGTTCAACCCAGTCCACACTGGAATGTACAACCCAATCAACATAGGAAAGAACAACCCAATAAGCACAGGATAGCATGTCAATAATATCGAAGATAATGATTGAATGACAAGACTCAGCTCACATAGGTAGACTACTCACGAAGCGGGGTGGAGATGATTAGATGTATCCTCTGAATCATCTCCTCGACCAAACCCATGTATGATCCAAATACAGAAGTCATCACTGCCAGACCCACGTAAGTTCCAAGTACAATAACCATCACTTTCGAACCCACGTAGTATCCATGTATAGTCGTCATCACTACCGAAACCATGTAGGATCCATGTACAGTCATCCTCGTGGCCGAACCCATGTAGGATCCAAGTATAGTCATCATTGTCGTCGCAATCGCAGCCAACTCTAGGGTTCCTCCACACAACACGCTCGATTTAGAGAGGGTCTGCTCCACATGCCAAGGGGTCGATAAATCCACTCTAAAGATGTCCAGATTTGATGTATCTCAATGTTCCTTCTTGTCAATAGGAACTCAATGCAACAGACGGCGCGTCAATCAGACGCCCGGTCTGAAAGATATTCGCTTTTCTGTTCTAGGGGCCTGGTTGGTTTTCAAGCTAAAACCAACCCGACCATACTCTAGATGCGTCCAAACATTGGGTGGAGTATGGAAAAATAATGGTCTCACTGCGAAGAATTAAACAATGTCGACGGCACGTAAAACAGATGTTTGGAGCTCACGTTATAAGAGTTTCTGCTCCGAGGGCCCAGTTGGTTTTCTGTTCGAACCAACCTGGGCATACCCATGTTTCTTCTAAACCTTGAGTGTAATATACCAAAACGACCATATTGATTAAAGTATTCCAACGCAACTGACAGTGAGTCGACCAAAGGTTTGTAGCCCATGATATGGGCGTTTGAACAAAACTGCCTGAAAATAGGGGGTTTGGGCCTGGTCTGACCCAGCCCAATACCCCCTGGGCAGGCCCGAATTGGGTCAACCCGGCCGGGGTCCGAGTCCGGGCCAGTTGGGCACGGCACGGTTTGGAGCCAGCCCCGTGGTGCGAAGGGGGAACTGCCCCCTTGGAACTGAACTGCAGACCCACTAGGGCCCGCCCTGCTTGCTGGTCGGGGGTTTAAATCCCCGGTTTTCCCAGGTAAAGGCTGGCCAAATTGGCCGGCCGTTTGAGCCACGAGGGACTTACAGGGTTCCCCCCTCCCGCATGTGATGGAGTTCAGCCAAGCCCAGCCGCCTGCTGCTGAACCACCACAGCCTTATGTCATGGTTCCTGTCTGTCCGGTGCGGCGGGGTGGCGCCACACCCCTCCGCCGCAGCCCCCTCCGGCCGCAGCCCCTTAGTGCTTCGGCAGGGCCCGATGGCGCCGTGCCTTTCCGTCGTGGCCTGCTCTGGCCGTGGTCCTTTCCGATCCCGTGCAGTGGATTGGAACTCCATCGCCTTCGCCACAGGTTCAACGAGGATCAACAAAAAAAGGGAGGAGGATCGACCCTGTTTGTGCGGTTCGATCTCCTCCCATTAAGTCGATAACATGCATCCCAAATAATGATAATTATCAATGACAAACAAAGCAAAATTTTAATTAAATAAAATTGAACTTAACCCCTACCTCAATTCAAGACGTTTGATTTCTTGAGGAAGGATGGAGATTCTTTCTTTGTTTCGTTGATGTTTCCATGGAAAGACGGCGTCGCTTCATCAACATCGAGAAGAAAGAAGTCGAGGTTGGCATCGACATTCTTCGTGTTCTTCAACAAAGAAGATGATGTTCTTCAAAAGTTTAGAGCTCTATCTCCCAATATCTTCACACAAAAACTGACCCCCAAAATAAAATAAGACTTATCTTATTTTATTTCCTCAATCCATGTATTTCAATTTTAAAATTCAAACACATAACTCACTTCATTGATTAAGCTTGATTTGTCTATTTAAATAGGATGTAGGGGAGAGTTACAAATTAATGGGGATTTCCCAACATTAATATGGGTTATAGGATTTAAAGGAAGTTGAAGGGGTGGGGCTCATGTGGGACCCACCTCACAAGTATCCTAACAAGAGGTCTTAGGATCTAGTGGGTCCCACCCCAACTTCCATACTGAGGATAAAACCACTTAGGTTAGAAGTAAAATTTCATCCACAAATATTATTTACTTTACATTTAATCCTTAGTTTTTAAAAACTCCTCCTGAGAGAACGCACCTTCAGAAAATGTCCTCTTAAGAAAATATCACCGCTTCGGTTTCATCGGTGCCCTAAGATTCCAATTTCGATCACCAGTTCAAAAGATAGAAAAACTCGCTCATTCGTTCACTAAACGTTCCCGAGATAAACATCAGAAAATGATTCTGGGCACATCGGGCCTCGAAATCAGGTGCCGTCAGAAACTATGTAATTTTAAATTCCCAATGAAATTATGAAAAAATATTCCATGAAATTGATGGGCCATTAAACTTTTTTGGTAAGAAAATGGATAAACATAATTTATTTTAAAAAATGAAAATAATGTGGCCTCCCATACTTATAAAAGGAGACCACATGTCCCCCTTCTTAATAAATCTAAAATAAGTCTGTATTAGGAAAATATCATGAAAATTAACACCCCAACATTCCTAAAATCCTATATGAAGCCTCCCATGGAGAAAAAATCTAACCAATGAGTACCTTTGGATCAATGAAAATGTAGTTAACCAATGTAGATCTACCATCCTTCCTCATGCTCTTTTATTTTATTTTTTTCTACACCACATTATATATTCTAATTAAATTCTTATGTAATATCACCAATATACTCAATATAATGATATGTTTTTATTATATGGATTGTACCAACAATTACACACACTTCCATCTAACTGGTAATGAACCTACCAATATTGTGTGCGGTGAACTACCTCCTCACAAAATGATGTTATTTGTTCTCCTTTATCACCTACCATGGATTGAAATTATGATTAAAACAATATTGAATACATTATAAATAATATTTATAATGAATTTATGGTCATATAATTTTTATATAACACATACCTTAATTATTTCTATTTTGTGTATGTATGATAATTTTGTTTGGGGAACTGTGAACTACAACCTCCTCAAAGTGATCTGGTTTGTCCACACCATACATTGAATGTATCAAAGATATGTTTACTGAATTTATATAATATATTTGAAATAATAATTATATAAAATTATAATATATATATATATATATATATTTTACCGATATGTCCTTTACATTATTTTTGTAATTCCTTAATGAAATAGAGACAACATTCATGTTCACATACAACCTACTGTCTCCATGTATGATGTTTCCCATTTCCATCATCTATATTATATAGATTTTTATAAGTATATTAATTATGAATATATATGATATTTATACCATATTTTAAAATGTCTAAATAATAAAATCATGAAATAGTATGATGATCATGAATAATAAGTCAAATCATACAATAATGAAAAAGAAGATATTACTCAAAACATAATGTTAACATGGGGTTTTTAATAAATAGTTAATATAAAGTCATATAAAAATAATATATGATAATTTATATAATAATATTCTTATACAATAATTTTATAATATTAATATAATTATTTTAAAAGATGTTTGAATTTGTATGAATAATTTCAATATCTATGGTAATGGAATTTCAACTCAATTTTTTTTCATGAGATACTAACTGTATTCACCATTCACATCATTTGTGCGCTGCATATACCTATATATGACATGTGATACATCTAATTTACCTTATTTAATTATATTAAATAATTTAATTTATGTAATTCAATAATTTTTATCATGTTTAAAATGTTACAAATGTATTATGGGTTTTCTCGTCTCAATTTTATTTTCTATGAGACATAAGCCATGTTCGCCAACTATATGTAATATATGGTGATGTTACTAGCTTTTTATTTATTATATGAATATTATAAATTAATTTATGTGTATTTACATATCCTTTTTTTGATAATTATTTCATTAGTTTTAATCTTCAAAATTTAACAAATTGGTAATGTAATTTTGTCTCACTTTTCCTTTTTTGAAACACATGTGAGGTAATTCACATATATTTTTCTATGTGGTGTATATAATTCCCTTGAAATGTTATATTATGAATCATGTAGTTTTAATTATATTTCATATTCATGAAATTGTATTCCCTTTATTTTATTATAATTCAATGTCACCAATGTGGTAACAATTTATATCTACAATCTCAACATTTATCAAGATTGTTTTATGATTATACCTCCATTAATTAAATCATATGATTCATATTTAAATAACTAATAGGAAATATTTTATGATATGGATATTCATTTTATATTCAGTTAAAGGTTCCATTTTCTACTATTTTGTAAATAAATCAAGTAATAATGTTTTTTATGTAAATAAGAAACTATTTTACATTATGTTATAGATATGGGTTCTCTCAAAACAATGAATTATAAAAACATTTTTAAAAAGGTTTTTGTTATTGACATATTATGTTTAAATTGAAAATTTAACAATTTTTTAAAAATATAAAATTGGATCGAAAAGAAAACTGGTTTTCATTTTCTGGCCCAGAAAATTTTAAAACTATTAACGTATAAAAGGAATGTTTGGCATGTATGGACATAACATACATCATAAATTCCATATCCATGAATTTCCCATTATAATTTTATAATGTTATTTTTAATGAACATAATTTATTCCTTTAACTTGGTTTTCAAATAATTTTTTTTCCAATATTTTTATTTAAAATGTTATATAAAAAAATTAACACTATTTATATGTTTTGAGGAAAAATGGGTGTTGGAAACATTTTCCAACATATATTATAATTTATAATGCATTTTTAAAATTAAATTGATTCATAAATACATTATTATTTATAAATATTTTATCAAAATGGATAGTATATTTTCCTCAAGGAAAATTTAAATGATGTTATAATGAATTATTTATAAGAAAAATATTTGTGAATGGTTTTATGTGAATACCTTTCAATGAAAATCTATTTTCCATAATAATTGTTTTCATATGATCTTTACAAGTAATTATCCATCTATGAGTGCATGCGTTGTTATAGTTTTTGTTGTAATGATGAGATAATCCTAGAATGCAATTCATTTTCTTTCCCAGATGTTTTATGTGTTGATGGTACGATGATTTTGAAACCCATATTTTTTTCACTAGTAATTTGTTAATGAAACAAGTTTATCGTCCATTGGTTGTTCCCTGATAAATGATTACCAAACATTATTCCTTTAATGGGTTAGTCGTGGATTATATGATTATGAAACCTATACATTTTCCATAGTTTATGATTTTATAAAATTTTAATTATTCCCATTCAATTTCATTGACTATGATATGATGTTTATGAAAACCATTATTTTAATGGATTATTATTGAATTCATGTTTTATTATGTTGTGGAAAACGTTTATTTTATTCTATTATAAAATTATTAAGACTTATATATTCCTCAAAATAATTTCGTATTAATATTTTTTATATGAGATCAAATTACGCATAGCTTGTAGGCCATGACCAGGTACACTGGTTATATCCCAATCCTAAAAATAATATGGTACAAGCCCAAGCATGAAAATAAGAAGGTATTGGGGTTGTATCCTAATATATAAAATATGCAGGTATATATATTGTATTCGAAGGCAAAAGGTTAGAGGTTAGATGGGTTGTATCCCAATCCTGAATGTAATAGGGCACATGGGTTGTAGCCAAAACCCAAAAATAAGTAGGTACATGAGTTGTTGGCCCAATACCTAAGCATGAAGATGGGAGATTATCCCAATAATAACATGTTATGAGGGTATCAGTAGGTATCCTTGCTATAATATTTTCAACTACTATGTGTATGGAAAAACTTCCACGGATTGCTCAAATGTTATGATTTTATTGATTATTCACATAATCCCATTTTTATTGATGTCTTAAGAAATGAAATTCATTGTGTCGTGATTCATAATTATGATCATTGATATAAAGGATATGATCTTAGAATGTTTTTATCATGTTCTCATACCCCAATATTCATGATTTCCATATTTATTTCTTTTCTTTACCCTTACTAATTATTTGATCTCACCCCTTCCATATGTTTCATTTCCCCAAGTTTTTAATAATGTATTTTATGTATAATTAATAAGGGGTGGGATATATTTTCAAAACAATGAATAAAATTCACTAAGATTGATGACTATTTTTTTATGTTTCCAAAGGCACTAAACAAACAAGTTTATCAGGGTGTATTTTTCATGTAATATTATATGTATTCTGAAAAAATTATGTAATGTATATGTATACTAAGATTGGGTTATTTTATTTTTCCATTGGGTTTTTATGATTCTTATTCCTAATGTATTATTTCCTTATATGAGACACGTATAAATGAACTTGTTATGATAGATGTTCCAAAATAAAGGTCCATTTAATTGGGTAATGGTTAGGTCTCATGGGACTATATGTATGTGATAATAGATTAAACAAAATCAATGATGAGACTATGTGCACCATGTGATGTTTTCATGGATTTTATCATTGTATTATCTTTATTTCAAGTTTATTATTATTAACACATTCTTATTTTTCCATAATATATTGATTCCAACTTCTTTATTTCATCCTTCTACATGATTATTTTTGAATATTTTGTTTTATGATATCATATTTTTCCTTTTTAATCATATTCTTCTATATGAATTATGATTAATCTCATATATTGATTTTTTATCTCTACCATTTTATTTATGTAATCCTAAGGTTATGCGTAATAGTGGTAGGTATTAAAAGTCACTTCAGTTCACCATATGGATATTAAAATTATGACATTTTATTATGGGTATCATTATGATATATTTTTAACTATGTCTTCCAAAGAGACTAGGAATTGGATATCATGTAATAATACGTTAAAAAAATTTATTTTACTATACCATCTCAGATCCCCACATAATTTTCATATACAAAAAAGTTTTGGGAAGAAAACCCATACAAGGGACAGTATAAACATACACCATAGGATGCTTCGATACCACATGGAAAAAACAAGAAACATTTCATCTCAAACAGAATAAAATTTTAATTTATATTAATATAATGAATGATCCAAATATTTTCTATGATTATAGGTCTCAGTGATGAAAATAAGTAATAATTATCACATCATTAATACTTTTGGGTTGTATCTTATGAGAAATAGAGATTATTAGAGTACCAAACATCCAAAAAAGTCTAATGATGATTGAGAAACTATATTTTGCATCTCGAAGGTAAAAAATGGGTGTCTAAGGAGTAATGAGACTCAAAGTGTCATTTATAATCAACTAATCTAACCACTACATTAACATTGGAAACCATAAAAATGACCTTCTCTTTGATGAGGTATATAAATGAGTTGAAGGAACCCCACACATTACCATCTACTAATAACTGTGTCACTATTTTAGAAATACATAGGGGACCATGACCATGACCAATAATAGTTCATGGTAAAGGGTGTACAGATATATATTACCATAACTACACAGCAATTAATTAAATTATAGATAACAATGTATAGAAAAAAATTACACCCCTTCACATCTATGAAACAAGTGGAAATAATATAAATACATGAGAATTTGAACAACCAAAATTTTGGAAACTAAATTAAATATCTATAGTCATTATGCAAGCCCCAAATATCCTCATGTAGTACATAATAAATGATAATATCCCACAATAAATGTAGGATTATAACACAAAAGATGATAAATAGGATATAAATCCATTACTAATATTAATAAGTGCAGTGGAGGTAGGTGATTCATGCCTCACCAAGAAGTAGACAACAGATGAAGTGGAATACCTAACCTCTAATGAATTCTATAGTTGTCACAACAGAACCTTATTATCAACTCTATGGTAATAAATAAAAAATATATATTTAAATGAAAATGATATCAAATGACCCAATAAAAACACCATCATAATATATGTGGGAAAACAGTAAGGATAATCTGTTAATTTTTCAAAAACTAATAAGTGGATGAATTACATTTACTACACCTGATATAAGTGAAAATTGGTACATGTGGTTATCTTGGCCTGAAATGGAATTCACTAATCCATGGAATGTTTTGAAAAACCTAAACCGACATTTGTACTTTCTCAACAGCATGGCTGGGCCAGTGTAATTCTTCACTCCCACAAACCATGGGGACAGTAGGGTGGTATAAGACCCATATGGATCAGATAGATAGAGTCACTACCCTATCCTCCTCCTTCTTATTACCATGTACCAAAATCTAGTCTATTACATCACTACTTTCCAAATGAGCTGTTTATAGAATATTTCTACCCCAACATTGTTTGTATCCACAGTATCATCATTTGATTCTCAATGTCATCAATGGATGGTATATTTTTATTGACTGAATAAATTGTCAGCATAGTTAGGGGAAAATTACTTAATTTCTATACCTAGTCTGGCCCCAAATCATTAATATCTAATAAAAATGATCATTTCAAAACACCAAAAAGAATGTTTTTCATAAAACATTATACCATTAATCAATATTTGTGGAATTAGAAGCTGTATTCTTTCTCATGCTTCTTGATCATGATACCAATATAATTTTAGAGGAAATACCATATCAAAAATGAGATTGAGAACCTTATCAATCTAGGGGAAACTAGGTAAACCCATAATGATGAATCATAAGTCAAATTACATAACAATGCACAATAAATAATGTAACATTAATTAAAAGAATTGTCCTACCATATGTTGAGAATGATTACCGATGATGAAGTAAATGGTTTTTATCTCCATCATCGATCTTACTAGAAGAGTTTTGTCATTTTTTCTCTATGTCTTGATCCATATAATGAGCTCTAACACTAAACCCATTTATTAATCTATTTTCAAGAATTTAAATATAATGAGTATGATCATTTATTCATAAATATGTGGATTAAAGGTCCCTATATTAAATGATTATTTAATTAATTTCTTTAACTAACTAATCAAATAATTTTATGAAACCAATACAACCTATGTAGTTTTTTCCTATGATACCCTTATGAAAATTAAAATTATTCATCCAAAAGGGTTACAACCATATCTAAATAGTGACCTCATTCTTATATTTCCTATATGAGTGTTCATTTTGAATTAAAATAATTATTACAATTACCGTTCAGAAAAAAACTAATGATAATATTTTATTATTAATATTTCATTATTAAAGATCATTGATTATTAAAACTTTATACCTACCCTGTAATATATCTCAAAACTACTATTTGAAATATTTTAATATACTATATCATAAAAAACATGGTCAGTATAAAAAGTAACATTTCATATTTTTGTATGAACATTATGTAATCTATAAATATTTTTTTATAAATGATACATTTTATTATTAACCAGTTATATTCATATTTATAAAATTATTAAATCAACATAAATAAGAAAATGTTTTTCTCAACAAATAAATTATAACTATTTTCTAAATTACTCTACATGTAAATCAAAATTAAATCTAGATAACATGTACAAAAAAAATTTTAGAACAATTTTAACCCCCCTGAGATTTTATAATAGAACATTAGGGAGAATGTAATTTTATCAAAAGTTATACATTCTAAGAATATTTTAGTGATGGAACACTTTATTGTGGTGCCACAAATGATAACTATTTCTAAAGGATAATCATTGACATTTTAGGAGTTTCTTTTGAACATTGAATGTTGTAGTCACCTTAAATAGGCCATGGATGTCAATGGAATATATTACATACAAACAATAACTATTTACATAGGAAAAAAATATGTTTTTATACCCTTTTCATCAAAAGTTTCTATGAAATGGTATGTACATAGTGTGGATATTACAATTAAAAAATGATCACATTTTCAAACTAATGTGTTATTAAAAAACAACTCTATGTTTTTTTAAAATGCTTATATACAACCATTTTTAATTAAAATTGTATTGGTCTTACAAATTTAATAATACCATTGCCAATATCAAGTTAAAAATAGGATTTGGTCATCAAATATTGAACAACCAATCATGTTTTAAATGGAACAAGATATTTTTTTATTTGATTATCATCTATTACTATCATAATTTAATTGAGTAATTAACCCATATGAAATGGAAAATTCTCTGATACCATTGTAGGTGGAAGTATTTTTATTTCTCATATAACATCATCCCACATGAAATATGGTTGGACTTAGAAGTGAAATCTATTACCCTAATTATTTATTTATGTATCATATTGCATCACCAATAAATACCCCATGTGGGGTGACACACTTTGTCACATGTTCGTGTCAGAGAGTACCTAGGAATTAGTTGAAAAATATCATATCATATGATACAAGTAGATTGTTTTTATATGGATAAAAAATGTTTTAAAATGTGGAAAACATTAACCAATAACCATAATACCATCAAATAATTCCATTTCATGACTAAAATATAAAAAATGAATAATGATGAATGTTTTATTTTGATGATCAATCCTATTTTTGCTTCATCACAAGAGATTGATCATGACCACTAAATTCTATCAACCAGCATCCTTCATCCCAGAATATCCATAAGCTAGATTAATCTATCAATTATTGAGATTGATCTTTTCTTGCTCATGGTTTTAAAAAACCATGGGTTTTAAGTGAGGTATATGGAGATTGATAGGGAGTGACACTACATGAGAGGTTCCTCTAGAAGAGTTTAATTTTATTACAATGATTCGAAATCAAAAACATTTATAAAATTATATATCTATCCAATGTGACTATTTAGATTCCAAATAAATGGTTATATTGAATGTCAAATTTCAGTAGTTATAGTTGTTATTACTATTGGTTTCTCATTTTGTAATGAATTATTTTACGTTTGATACATTAATTTGGATTATCATTGGCCTATAGATTATCATAATATGATATCCATCTGATTATTTTATCATGTATTATGAGAGGGTTATAGATTCATGCATTACATCACATTACATGCATTAATATATTGAAAACCATGACACCATCACCCTAACATGTATTTTTTTGAAAAAAATATTGAATATAATGTGGTATGAACCACAAATCCATGGTCAACCCATTAGTGAAAATTTTAAACAACTTCCACCTATAAAAATATATTTAGTCTTTATAAAGGTCTAAAACCCTACTACTATGATCAAAATTAAAATAAAAAAATTATCTCATCACAAAATTAATGTAATTTCAATATAACTAATATTTCCCCTATATATGGTGGTATGGTTAAATAAAAACTAAGAGTCATAAGGGATTTTTAAAACCATAAGATTTGGGGTGAGTCACGAGAATCCATCTTTTAAGGATTAAGTCTGTAACATCTGATATTTTCCATGTATATTTTTGGATGTTATATGTATTGATTTTGAGGCTAGAAATTTAGACATCCTGTGATTTGAGGCATGGACTTCCCAAATAAACTGTTTGAAAAATATTATACTTTTTAGTAACACACATGAACAATTTTCATGAAAAAGTTATATAATATAATGAAGGGATCTATTCATCTCAAAATGTTGGCTTTACCCATGGTGCGACCTAAATTTGGTTGGCCTAGGTCATCTGTAGAAAATGTTTACAAGGACGTAAGCATAAATAAAATAATTTTATATTTTCATCAAATCATGATAACTCATGAACGGTGAGATATATTAGAATTCAGAGACCACCATTGAGTGATTACTATTTTTTTATACAGACATGACTTAACATTAATCATTTTATTTAGTTTTCCAAAATGATGACACATGATGTAACATGAATAAAATAATTTAATAAAAATTTATGTTGTTGATAATATAGTTGAAAATATTTTGAAATAATTTTAAGGATAACACCGAGGGATAGTCACATAACCATGAAAACATTGGACAACTATTAGAGTGAGATTTGAAGATTCCCTATCTGGAGACAATGAAAAACAATTGGTCCATGAACAAAACTCATCATATTTGAAGTATGTTTCCTTCATCAATGACATGATGACCATTCTTTTCATGTGAGTGATCTGAATCAAGGTAGGGTGTGTGTTTAAATTGTCTGTTTTCCCATTATTAATTTCTTCAATGAACATGAATTAATTGATAGAAGGTTTGATTCATAGATTGTGTGTACTATGGGAAAGGAAATATAATTTCAGGGTTTTAATAATAGATTATTATTTGTGAATATTTTTTTATTTGATTGTTGTTCTAATTAAAATAGAACAACAGCGACCCAAATATCTACTAATTTTCATTCATATTGTGATCTCTTGTGTATTTTTTTGTAGATGCTTCGTTCATTGTGAGGATTAATCATTTGGCCAGTGATTTGATAGATCCCTATTAGTCAATCGTTGTGCATCCTATTTTAGGTGCAATGATATGACATCATAGATCTTATTTTGGAATGGAACGATGGAGGTGTGATGACTAAGATAGGTTTATTATGATGATAGATGATTCCAGAATTTTCATTCATCAGAGTTCTTAGGAATAGAATAAAGAAAAATTATTCGGTCTATTTTGAGAAAATATTAGAGGACAAAGCATGTCAATCTAGTGATGAAATGACTCAATGATCATGAATATGTGACCATTCAGTTTTTGTTGGCTTCAGAGAAGTCTGGTGGTCACTAAAATGGACCACCAGCGTAGACTCGGAGACCTAGTGTAGTGGCCATAGCATGAGGCATTGACAGTTGGGGGAGATAGCGGTGGTGGGCCCCAATGATGGTGAGTGCGATAATGGCGGTGGATGTGGTAGAAAGAAACATGTGATGTGATAGTTATTTAATGGTTCAAGTAGAACCAGTGGTCCGAGTTGGGCTGGTGGGATAGGTTAGATGATGTAGACTAGGGTAAGATCATAGTTTTACCCAGTTTAAATCCAGGGCTTCCGAGGTGGATATCGGTAGACTGTGACTAACGATTGTGGGTGCATCAACCGCATGACTGACCAAGTGGTCTTTCAACTTCCCCTTGCGGTCAAACATTGTATTTAACTATGGTGGTTGACCATAGTGGTAGGTTGGACCTACCACACTAGTTGGCATGCCGACAGTTCTTCTCAAACAATCATATATCTGAAATGGAGAATCCAATCGCTCATTCCTCTACAGTGTCGAGACCTTGATGTTGAGATGATCCATTTGAGAAAAGTGGTGATTTGTTGTACCATTATAGGTTGATATGTTTCCCTTGGTCCTTTACATGAGGGGTCAGTATGATATTACATCCACATCACTAGATAGTAATCACCTATAGAGTTCAACTCCCAGATAGAGTATAGATTACTTCCATGTGATTAGAGTGTGATCCGATATCACCCTGTTTGGTGTTTCGTAGAATCGACATAGCCACTGAGGGTAGCAGTTGTTCCTCAACCTGGCTGGTCACCTCAATAGTTTCGTTTCTAGCCTCTAATGTGTATGTAGATGATCATATATATTTTTGATTAGTTAAGATTGGTTTTGGGGTATTCCCCATTCTGTTTCGGCAAGATCCCCTCTGTATTAATCATATTGTTCAATGAAAAGTGATCACTCTTTGGTCATGAAATAAATGAGCTATACCTCTTCATGACTGTATTTGATGATATCATGGCTCAAGGAGTCTGTTCTCCCTAAATGAGTGTGATTCATGTAGAGTCCAGTGGTAGTTAATGGGTTTTAGATTAAATGTATACCTTGTGTCTTGGATTTAGAATTTCTGGATGTTCTTTATATATGTTCTACAGTTATATACCTATGTGATGATGACTATACATTCTGTTATGGGAATTCTATTTGGTAACATTTTGTGTATATATGTTTTGGTAATTCTATGTGGTATTTCATTGTGGTAATCATTATTGGTATTCCTTTTTGGAAATCCTTTGTTGAAATCAATTTTGTTCTTTCTTCATGGTATTAATTTATTATACTCTCTTGTGGTAATAATATATGTTATTTCACTGTCTTAATGACGTGTGGTATTACTTATGGTAATCATATGTTTTATTCCATTGTGGGGATCCTTTTTGGTATTCCTATATGGTATTCCATTATTGTAATAATTTCGTGTAGTCCTTTGTGGTAATTTTTTTGTGGTAATCCAATGTGGTATTCCTTTTTGGAATTGTTTTGTGGTAATCATATAGGTGTTTACATTATTGTAATACTATGTGAAAATCATACGTGGTATTCCATTAAGGAAATCAATTTCGGAATTCTATTATGGTAATCCTTTGGGGTAATCATGTGTGGTATTCCTTCATGGTATTTCATCATGGTAATAATGTGTGTTATTATTTTGTGGTAATAATTTATGGTATTCCATTGTGATACCCAATTGTTTTATTCTTTTCTATTTATTCTTTTTTGGTTTTCATTTTTCTTATTGAGTATTGTTATACTCACCCCTGCATGGGATTTTCCTGCATCTGACATGTTCTATGCAGACAATCTATTCTTTAAAAAGGACCTCAAAAGACCATGACCAAATAGTTTTTAGTGGGAATGGCCAAACCAAGGCGTTCTTATATCTTTCCAATATATGCCCAATACATTGAATTCTATTTTAGAGCTATTTGATAGACACTTTGGGGTGGTATTTTATTTGGCCCTATTTACCTAGTACATGTATTATTGTACTCTGTTGTGAGACCATAGTGGTACACATGAATTTTTTACATAGTGGTTTTTACATTTCATGATTTTGTGGGATTGGATATTTGTCTATATGTATAGGTACATTAGAAATTCCTCCCATGTTAGTGATATGCATAGTCAGTGATAGTCAACAGACCCTGACCAATTGGAGGTAGGCTTGTAGAGTTTTAGTATCAGCCCCACTGGGTTGGGCTGTGAAAATGTTTATCTTCTATTATTCATTCCATAAGTAGATCAAACCTCAATCATAGGCTAGGATATAAATATCATTAAAATAATCTCTCACCAATTTTATTTTATGATATATAGAAAATGTAATGTAAATATAACACATGGACTATTACAATTTTAAGCCTAAATTTGGTAACATACTCCTTATAATCTCCATTACCAGCAGGTTATTGATTATCAACTAATATCTGTCATCAATTGAAATCTCCATGGTTTGTTTTTATCCTTGTACCACAATATATATCCCACATACTATGTCTTGAAATTTTTTAATGTTTCTTGAATTAATATTATATTTTATATTATCAGTTAATAACGATTCTAAAAAATAAAAATGGTTTTATAAGTAAATAATTCTCTTACTGGTTTACATGAAACAAATTGTTGTTCCACTTCCAATAAAAGTATTTCTCAGGCAATCACTTCATGATTACATGATGTTACCAATCTATCTACTTTCATTAGAAAATGATGTTCTTATCATTAAAATAACAAAGGCCCAAATAAATCACTCTTGATTATTCCAATGAGACATTTGAACCGATAAATTTTTATTCTCCTCATTACGATATTACTATGAATGTTCTCATACATTTTTATATGCTCAACCAACATAATAGGTTTGATGATTTGAAATCAAAAAACATCAGGGATTTATTTTTATTTCATTTTATGAATGTTCTATATATATTTATTCAACTCAAATCATCAAAAAATATATTGTGATCACTTTTTTTAAATTTTCATCAAAAACACATATATTATAATGATCATTTTTTCTTGAATGGTTATCAATGAATGTCAATCATAGAATCTTAATAATTAATTTTTTTTTAAATCTAACATTCCTCAGAATTTTTTATTGTACCTTCATCTATAATCATCAAAATTTGTATTATAAAAACATTATGAATTTTGATTAAATAGGGCATTTCTTATACATGGACTTTTTACAATGAAAAAATACTGGAACAAACCTATAATTTTTATTATATTATCATAAATTAATTGGATTTATTGAAAACACGTCTTTATTTATCTTTTATACACATTTTTATTTACTTAACAAATTTTATCGAATCTACATAGAATAATATTTGTTATATTTTGACTCATTATCAAATAATAAATCCAGTGTACAATGAGTATTTGATGATTTTTTTTTTCAAATGAATTAGACTACCCTTACATCATCCATATAAAATAGATATCCTCTTTTTTTAATGAATTACATTGACTGATCTTGCATGCACATCTCCAATCCAACCATTCAATTCTTTGAGTGATCATTATTTTGAATCGTATTTAAAAAATTTGCATGAATTTTTTTCCGCTTCTAAATGACTATTAACCTAGATCGTCTATATAAACTCAATCACATACTTCCAAGATCATTACATTGTTTAAAACTTACCTCATTCAAAAAATATTAGTAGATCATTATATTACTTCCAATCATGGAAATGTAAAAAAATATTGTAATTTATTTCATTATCTATATTCATGTTGACCCATTCATTAGTATAATATGTAATATAAATTACATCATATTTGGATGTTACATTACTCACACTTTAATATTCATCTAATAATGAGATAAAACTTCTGATTCTCACACTTTGACATCCAGTTACTTTATACTTCCCAAATTTTGACAATCTAACTTTTAAATAATCCTCATTTGCAACCTTATCTACCTCACTTCAATTGGTTTTTCAATCACTATTCATTACTCATTCATGAATCTTACATAAGCAGGAATGCATGTATCAATTTCAAAATCATCATTTCATTCCATATGATACCATAATTACATGGTAAAAACCGAACTTCCCATATTTTGATTAATTAGAGTTAGTCGATATTCATTTTGTAAAGTATATCTTCCTTGAACTCCTCTTTATAATATCATTATTTTATATCCACAAACATCCAAATCATATCTTCTATTAACATCATATCATAGGGTATATTTAAATTCTTCATGCAACAATATAGGGGCTTATTATTTTGGGGATTTATAGAGTTGATCAATTTCTACATATCTACACAATAGATTCATCATGTCTATAAATGTCTTGAAATCATGTTTTTTTAGGTAACAAGTGCTTGAAACTCATTTTTCCTTAAAAAATATCAAATACATCGAATATTCTATCATCTTTCCAAACTTTTATTATCCTGTTAATTTATTATAGCTTTATAATATTTTTTTAGAAACTTTGGTCGTTTGAAATGTTTTTCCTCATTTCAATTTCACTATGTTTATTGAATCACTAGAATAATTATCTAGGGAAAACTATCCCTGAATTGAATATCCATAAATTTAATTTTTATTTAACATTATCACAAGTAATCACATAATAATTCGTATATTCATTTAAATTTTAGTTATTAAAGTAGGCATGAGAATATTATATGTTACAAAAAAATCTATTTAAATAAACATTAATTTTATTAATGTACCTTATACGCCCTTATATTTCTATAAATTTAACTTCTTTTTAGGAATTGATTCATTTTATATACATTTTTATTTTACAATTTTTGAAATTTTCACTTCTATTAATGCTACCGAGGAATACTAATTTTTTATTAATTTCTTTTGGCTTCCACCGACCAAGATTCCTATAATTTATTTTTCCATAAAACCATGAAAACCATTGGAATATGTTCATATTCTAGATTATTATAATTCATTATTACATAATAGTCCTTCCTTTTTATGGTTTCATTTTTATACATAAAAAACTTTCTAACATGGAAATATTATCATCCATTTTATAATAGTTTTTTTGGATACGATTCGCCATCAATATAAATTTTCATCATTTGATAAATTACTCTCTAGGGATAACATTGAGTTAAATATATCATTTTCATCGGAGATGTCTTATCCTATTCCAATATTATTGTGTCTTTCTCTAAATGAGACAAATTTTTTCTTAAAATTCATTTTATTAAATTAAATATTCATGGATTGTTTTCAAATTACCATGATGTAGAGTTTTATTCCACATTATCCAAAATTTTTATTGGACATAAAATCATTCACTACTTTCATAAGGGGTGTATTATGATTGGAATCAATCATTATATTAGACACTAAGTATGTGTTATAATCATTATTAATTTTAATTAACCTTGAATTTTGTCCCCACTATGCATTTTTTGTAAAAAAACTTCTCATAGTAATTATAAATATGCAATTTTCATAATAATTTCCTCTTTTCAAAAAACATGTTCAGAAATCACAGGAATAATAAAATATGATAGATATCTAATTATTTTCCTTTTTTTATTTATTTTATTTATAATTAGAGTTATTTTTTTTAATTTCTTTTTTCCACTAATTAAATTGGAATTATATGTTTTTATTTTATTTTAATTTTTTTTGTCAATATTTAATAACCATGTGTTTAATATTTTCACATCCCCCAAAATATCCAATAAATCGTTATTTCATTATGAATTAGTCTGGTTGGTGGATTAATGTTTTGATTCAGGTGCATGAATTTATTTCTTCCATGAACCGTGAGGGAATACTATCCTATTTATTCTTTCTTATCCATTAATGAATGTGTTAGGATTATTTTCACTTTTCATCCGCCATTATTTTCTATAACTACAGCCTAAAATATTTAATCTCTTTTTATCAGTGAATACAAGATTCAATAGAACATTGATTTATCCTCCACTATAAATAATCAGAAGATGAAAAACCTGATGTCTTCACATACATCATGATTCTAGATTGAGTGTTTTCATATGTAAAACACTTCTTTGAAGGTTAGAGTGCTTCCATTTTTTGGACATAATGTGAAAATTCAACTTCAGTATCTTCCATGTTTTTCAACTTTACATCCACCTTTAGAAAGTTTAATTTTATTATGTTATTTTAATATTCAATAAATTTTACATTATCTTCACAATGATCCATCAATATCCAAATGTTTTTTTTAATATATCCTAATTTTAATAAGTATTTAATTATAATTCTATTTTATTATACATGATTTTATTTTTTATTGAGAGATATTGAATTCATTTGTATATTTTGATGCATTGATGACCCTAGTCAGAACATTCTTAAATATTTCATTTCCAAAAAATTACATATGAAATTATTATTTTATAAGAATGGTATTTTTACATGAAATTAATATCATTTATTATTTTCCATTATCATGTTTAGTGAGGGTTTTACATTCACGTATTTTCATCAACAATTCTTCCTTGATTGAATAATTTTACTCCTTAAGCTATGGTTTCTCTCAATAATGTCCCCTGAGGAATGAAAATATATAAGGGATATATTTATAAGGAATTTTTTTTGAATTGTATATATCTTTAATATAGAGTAATCAATAGATTTAATAGAGTTAAATTCATCAAATCTTGATCATTCTTATTCTACAGTAGTAATTATAAGGTATTTTTCTATATAACAATCACATTTTTTACCTTTCAATAATTGAGAATAATTTTTTTATTTTTTTGACTGATTATGTTCCTGTTATACTGATATTATTTATTCTTCAGGTACATAAATTACTTGGAAGATTGTTTTATTCTTCAAATAATCTTATTTACTTATGAATTATTCACTATAGGCATTCGATCTTTATTATCTGGATAAAATATTTTTTCCACTTCATGAAGTAATTACATCATAAAAATCAGTAACAGATAAATAGGAATGTAAATTATAGTTCCATTTTGGGGTTACAAATCCTATAATTCAAATGGATAATTTATCAGGTTTTTACAAACACATTGAGAGGGGGTCATTCATGGAAGACCTGCATTTACTTATGAAGTTCAATTAATTTTTTTCTTAACCTACTTTAATAAAGCATGTATCATTGGTAAGGATGTGCTGATATCATGTATATACTCGTACCACTGTTCCCTTGTATTATTATCACAATTTAAGGTAAATAGAACTCATCAGGTTTTTACAAAGATCGACCTTAATATGAGATCATACTCTTCATCGGGTCAAATCCCTTCATTTCATGATTTTTTCAAATGTAATAATGTCATAAATTAAATGTGGGTTAGGATGTTTTAACATCAAACCCATAGTGTCAATCACACACATTATGCCTCCGAACATTATATTTTACCTAATCCCCTTAAATTTAAATGTTCCACGGTCATTAACATGACTTAGAATGTAATATTTTCTTAATTTGGAGTAATTTCATGCCTGTTTGGTTTGGATTTAGGCAAAACTAAAGTTAGAGAAATCACTTCTTCAAAACATGATGTTCCTAAATTCTAAAATATCATTAAAACATTATGTTATAGTCTTCCAAATACCATCAAATTGATAAATTATTTCTCGAATGATTGTGTAAACAACATCATATCTTAGTTTTTTCCTCTCCTAAAAAAATATTATTTTTTATAGGCTAAAAATTAATGTTATGTTTAGTGATTTTAAATATTAAAACTATAATGGTCATTTTTTTCCTTCAACTTATTTTCGATAGACACAACATCAAATCAGATATCTTCAAAATATATTGTAAACCCATTTTCAAATATTTGATAAATCAATTATATAATTAAAAATGTTATTTCATAAATATTGTAACATGAATGTATATCCCATAATCATTATAATTTAATTTGAATTTATAATGGCATAAACAATCACTTCAATTTTATGGGGTAACTATTTCTTTACACATCAAAAAATATAATATATAATTTTATTTTACATTATGATTCTTTTTCCACCACCTTAAATGAACTCATAATTTGTGAATTATAAAAATTCCTCATTCATGAGATAATAATTTGGGTTAGATTATAAAAATAACTCTATATTTCTAGTTAACAAATTTTCTTTCATCTAGAATACATATTATGATGAAATTAACAATCCTTATCACATTTAATTCTAAGACTCATTATTATATTCTCACTCATCATCGTATAATAATACATTCATAGTGTGTGTATTATATACAACATCACTAATTTCATTTCACTACACATAAACCATCTAGATAAAACACATAGTCTCTAATATTTTTATTATTATTTGGAAGTTCTCTATATATTTTTTTCAGTGAAACCAAATTTCTAATCATCTACGGATCATTATTTCAAATGATCATTTATACTATAATATGGATGCTTTACATATTTTAGAAACCTACTAACAAATCACTTCTATAAAAACACAGTCTCCTATTGATGAGATCTATCATATTAATACATAATTCAACATCTATAAGTATTATAAAATCACAATATTTCACCCTATCATATTAACATAAAAACCAAAACGTATATACTAACTTCATATAATTTCTCTTCATCGTGTTCTATATTTGACCATGTAATATAAATTATTAGTTCATTGTATGGTCTATACCTCAGACCATATTATTTGTCAGTTATTTACATTGTTTATTCATTTATACTTAGCTATGAATGATCTTATTCATGTATAGAAATGTTTTTAAAAGAAATTATTTTTGGGCAAATAACCTTGATGATCCATTATTCCATTAAGAAACATCTAATATTCTTTAGGTCCACTTCAGTATTTCTTAAATTCCATTATTTATTGAGATTTATTATATTCCATTCAATTGTAGCTTCTAGATAACATGCTCTATTAGTTTCATCTAGATATAACAATATATTATTTTCTCATTTTTTATATATTTTATTTAATTAAAACAAATGAATTATGTAATTACATTTTCATAAAGAAAAAAAATGACATTCAAAACATTATTTTCCATTTAGATAAATTAATTTATCTTAAAAACCTAAAGTAATTGTTGGTCCACTTATTGAAAATTATAACAATTAACTATATAATACTCTTCCGGATATTGTACCTTGTGGGTGAAAATTCCATCAGAACATTAAATTTTTCCACTAATGATCATTCATGAATTGTCAGGATTTTTATGACTACATATGGATATAAGTATTTTTATTAACATCTCTTCGATCCATCCAAAACATTTATTTCACTTTCCATTATATATCAGAGTTCCTTCTTCTGAGGATTAATTTCTTTTTAAAATAAGAAACATCAATCTTATTTTATTCCCTTAAAATATATATATCAATTTTTATTTTATTCATTGAAAATAAATTAAAAACCATTAAAGGCATTATAAGTTGATAAAAAACCCACACCAGTGTTTATCATAACAATGAATCCATTCCATTAATTAATCAATATACATTGACCTGTATTAGTTTATAATTCATTAATAGTTAACTGCAATCAATTTCAAAATGATTGTAGCGATTATACTATCGGAATCCCAATGAAAATGTGTTCTACTAACCAAAATTAACACGACATAATCATTATGATTACCCTATGTTCTTTTATGGTCATTATCCTACTACAATAATATTTTTCCTCAACATTACCCATCCACACTCCCTTAACCCAACATGAATCCCCCAAGTATCAAACTCATATCCATCACCAATACATTGAAATGGTTCTTAACCAAACCTATTGATTGTAATGAAACAATAATCATATATTTTCTCATTTGGATCTACTTTATAAATGGACACACAACTTAAATACACTTCCATCTAACAATTCTCTCAGGAAATGGAATTTCATACCGAACCATAATTTAAGAAGTCCAATCCCTAAAAACATTTATTCCTTTATTTAAATACTTGATTTATAGTCATTCAACTATCTATAAAACCCCATACACATCCCTAAAAATTGATCAAACCATTTGAATAAAACCCATTTCAAAGATCCCTAATAAGAAATATCGGTTTTAAAATATTCAGTAAAATCAATAAAATAAATAATACTCATGATATAGAGGCATTGGAAAGCCTTTTTATCTCTTTTAAAAACTAGGGAAAAATAATTTTACACCTTCCAAACGTGTCTACTGTTTTTTTCATAAAACCATTTCACATATAATGCACCCTCTTCCAATACATGAATATATGATTCTAAAAAAGAATTTATTATATAGAATCTTTGAATACCATGAGATATAAACAATGAAAAACATATATAAATTTAGATAATATAAATATAACATCTAAATATAACCATAACATGAAATGAATGTATGGTTTAGTTTCATTAAGGATACAAAGGAAATTATTTTCTTATACTGGTAAAAATTCATCCACAATCATAGCCCTCTAGTACTATTTACATAAATCTAATAAGTCATACTCAACATCAGTACCTAGTGAATAGAAACATAATAAATGGGTGGTAATAAAATCTTAATAAGGGATAATTCATCATCATATTGTCAAGGGTCATATTATAAAAATATGTTAAAACATTCTCATAAGAGAAATATCTTATTAAAAATAATATTCAACAATATTTTTTGTTTATAAGTCCTTAAAAAAGGCTATATAATGTTAAATTAATAGATTTATTCCATGGAAAAATATTGTGAGATAAAAAACACGAGACATTTTCTACAATAAAAGGCATATAAAAAAGAAATATGAAATCTCATTAATAAAATTAATGATAAATAAATATGGTATAAAACATAAACATAGGGAAGTCATTATAATTGGGGAAAATCCAATCATTCAAAAAACTTATGTAGTTATAAAATAAAATTTATAAACATCATTTTTTTTAATAAATAGACATTCAATGATTACCATTGTTAATAAAAAAATTTACATTATTCATACTATGAATAATAAAATTTCTATAATTCATAATTTGAAAAAAAATCCACTAATAACATCATGTTGTGAACATAAATAATGAAAATGATACTTATTTTGGGAAAAAAAATCCATGATTCTTATTGTTAACAATTAAAATTCACACAAAAAACATTATATTGTGTACAGAAAAATATGTGTTATATATATTTTAAACAAACAAAGTCTCTATGCATTTGTGAACAAATAGAAATACCATGCACAATATCATTATATCATGATATATAAATACAAATCCAATGAACTAAAGGGTGATAATGGAACCCAAAAATTTCATTAACATAATCCATAAATGTATTCCACCAAAATCAGAAAAAACATTACATATTAAAACATCACATATCCATCCCACATAAATAATTTGTGAGATTAATGAAAATATCCATAGAATACTTCAAAATTCATCTTGAGAAATAAGGTGGATGATATCATAAAGAAATATCCTATTTGTAACATGGGTAAGGTCAAATGGTATTGACATATGTGTAAAATACATTCATAATTGGAATATATCAAATTGTATCACTTAATAATAAACCATTAATCCAATTATTTGATTCTGTATTTTTAATCTACAAAACAAAAATAATATGGGGAAATTTAGAGGGTAATTCATGAATCATTACTCTAAAAGAGGAACTATACTAATTATATAGACGATAAAATTGATGAAAAACTCAAAATCATAATTATAAATACATTCTGAACATTTTCACAAATAGATGAAGATATACAATATTATTAAAAAGATCAATTTTTATAAATTAAGAATAAATATTTTCCAAAATAACTATTTGTAAATAAATATCAATAATGAAATCTTTAAAAAGTCAAAATAGTTTAAACAGGTTAAATGAAATATATCGATGACTTGTAATTTTAAAAATAATCATTAATAATGGAGCCTTAAAAAATATATAATGTTTTCAAAAAGGTGAAGTGAATTTTTTAAAAAAAAATAAATTTTAAAATGAATATTAAAAATCTGATCCTTAAATATGATATAATGGATTTCATAAAGAAACATGGATTATAATATAAATTACATTATCGATTATGGAAAAATAATTAATTTTGAAAATATATTTTTTCAAAACCCACAACATAGAAATGATGATAGAACATAATCATGAAAAGTAGAAAAGAGAAATATTATTGTAACATGAGATAAAACATTATTATGTTTTGAAATATTATGGAAACATTTACCAGAATATAAAATATGGACATACAAGAGAAATAATTGTTAAAAAGATTGAAAATTATTATTAACAAAGTTATAACTTTTGGGTAATAAATTAATGATGATAGAATATTTGAATGTAATATTTCATAAAACCATTTAAATAAGTGGAAATATAATTATCATTTTTAAATATATTTATTTATGTGATTATACTCATGATTTTGAAAATGTAATATTATAACCAAAAGAACCAACACTTGAGAAATAATTACCTTATAACTACAGTTACATTTGAAAACAACATGATATTGATGGAGACTCAAGGAATGGATTTTAAACCAGTATAATTTCATTAATATGAAAATAAATTTTACACATAAGATAATACATAAAACACAAAAAAATATTCAATGTTTCCTATATGATATAATCCTCAACTAATGATAAATTATATGAGAAAAACATTATGAATTTATTAAATTTTGATAAATAAAATTATTTAAAGAAAATTTTTAAAAAAAATATTACATTCCTTGAATAAATTAATAATCATGTTATAATTCATAAAATAGGATTCATTTACACCATATTAACAAAAATTTGTGTCTAATACAAAATAAGTCTCATAAAAGGAAATTTAATATGAATCCCTTGATTTATATTAACACTTACTAAAATTAAATCTAACATCTCAAATAATAACAATAACTCTATGAATTTATTAATTTATAAAATTAATAATATATTTTTTTGATTATATACCTAAATTATATGTATTAACTATACATTTAATAGTCAGTTTTAGTTTATTTTCCTTATTCAATGTTTGAAATATTATTTCTTTTACAAATTATATGTAATTTTTATGTCGATGTTGATTGTAGTTAATTTAATACAATTAAATCATTCCTAGATTACTCAAGGTACTAAAATATATTAAATTTAACAATTTATAATTTTCCAATTATATTCCTTGTGTTCTTTAGTTATGATTTATTTTGCTAAAAAAAGTTGTGTGGTTATTCTGTTAGTTTTAGATTATCAAAAAGGGTTTTATTAAATGTAAGTTTAATTTTAAAATATTTTTTTATAAAATTTCGAAAAATATTATTTCAAAAATTATTAATTTTAATATCATGATTTTTCCCACACACATCCATGATATAAATTCCTAGTGTTGTTCGTGTAGGTGGTAAAACTATCTCAAACAAGAAAATGTTATAATTGATTGATGACCATGGATAATAATGTTATCATTTTGAAATAATATGATTTTTCAAATAAAATATTATTATTTTTATTTTTTAATGTTTCAAATAAATTTTTATGAGAGTTTAATATAAATAGATAGATAAAAAATGGAATACATCGCTTTATGGAGGTAGTAGTCTACACGTAATCACAAATTACATTTTAATTTTCTATAGAAGTAGATAAGGGTAGGAAATATTTCTTTTTTCATATAATACTAATCATAAAATTAATATAATAATAATTAATTAAATATAATTTTATTACAATTTATAAAATTTATTTAATGAAAAAAACATGTCATTCATGGAGACGGTAGTATGCACATACACGTGAAAAAATTTAATTTTTTAAGTAATGGGTGAACGGTACGTATTTTTTTCATAAAAATATTACAATATTAATATAAAGATTACAATTTTTTCAACATTTATTGATGAGTATTATATGTTTTATGTTGAATCATGGATGCGAATAAAGTATAAACAGTAAACATCCCTTACAATGAGAGTTTGAACCTCCTGTTAGATTACATTTCACAAATGGAGAATATTTTTATTTTCATTTTATATAATGGATGACAAAATTATAGAGGGATATAAGTTTATTATAAATGGTAATAGTTTTTATAAGAAATATAATTTTAGAATATCCTTGTACAGTTGGTGCATCGTCTCTTTTATAAGGGATGAAAATAACGATTTTTTTAAATATCCATTACTTTTTAATAAGGGCGTGATAGTATTCATGGAATGTTTCTCAAAATAAGTAAAATAATGGACTATTATGAAAGGAAAATTATCGAATCCTATCATCCATTCATTTTTGGATACTATCATTGACTACTTTCGGCCTATAGTTTTTCTTTTTTACATTAACCAAGTAAACATTTATACATGTGAATTTTAAAATTAGTTTACATGACACTTAAAAACATAATTGTGAGATAGTGTGTTTAAAAAAATATTATCTTTTGGATAAAAGAATCAATGTTATTGATTTAAAATGAAATTAATTGATTTATTAATAAATATAAATGAGTTATTTTTTATAATAGGAAATATTAAACATAATTTACCATAATGTAATCTTAATGAAAAGAAAATTCTGAAAAATTATTTTTTTATAATAAAAATGATACTTATGTTTGAAAATGATAGAAATGGGTGTTTAAAAAGAAATAACCTAATTTCAAATGATTCATTGTAATAATTAAATACATTAATGTTCATTATTAGAAAAAATTATTCTTATATACTCTGAAACAATAATACGATATTTAATTTTAACGGATAATATAGTAGATAAGGTTGAACATAGGGGGATAATATAAAATATTGAATATTTAATTGACGTGATAAATTCTTAAAATAATGGAAAATATATTAAATGTATTCACTAAAATGAAATAGAAGTTTTGGTTGATGTAGACCCAGAATCACCCACACTAAAAAGGTTTTGTTTATTTGTATGACTCACAAAAGAACAAAAAATAAAATAGTTGAGGAAAAATACATGTAGTAATTCACGATAAGCCATGAGTTATTTATATAGAAACATTGGGAAATCATTGTACTCATTTTCGATATAAAAATTTATTTCAATGTACTATTGAAATTAATATATAATGTTAAAAATTATTAAAATATAAATTGTTTTATAAAAACTATTTATTTGTGATATATATATATATATATAATCCCATTAATTTCTCATCAGTCTTGTGAAGAGATGTTCTCAAAAAGATCTGTAAAAGGAGATCTCGATAGATGGAAGCATCATAAAGTGAGATAAAACCCATAAATATTTCACATCTATACATGATGATAATGGTCAAATAAATTAAAATGTTTAATAATCCTCATCACCACTAAAGAAATTTGATCATTAATTATGGATCAATAAAATAAAAGATAATAAGGTGAATTTCAAATAAATTTCTGAAAACTAAAAATGTCATATTAAAGTGTGGAACCTGGATAGTGAATGCACTATACATATTATTGGAAACAAGAAACCAATATTTGTGGATCATGTATGATAAATAATTTGAAATTATATTTAGAAATGATATTTTTCTGAAGATTATTGTAATTAAATATTTTAAAATTTTAGGCAAATACATGTGGCACATACATGTCATGGTTGTAGAAGTCCATAGTCATAATTTTTTAAGTGTAATCCTATTATGTGATTATAATAATTAAATCAATTGCAATATGGTGCATTGAATTATTAACTAATGATATGTTTCACGGTTCTTCTACAGTAAGTGAATAATGGTTTATATCTATCTTATTGGTGGAGAATAATACATATGTTTTCTAACAAAACAGAATAAAATAAGTTAATAAATTAATAACATATCCACATGAATGAATATTACATGAGATATTTGGTAAATAATGATGGAGATACTAATATCCTTACACTACCATGTTAATAAACAAAATTATGTTATTCTTTTCAAAAAGGATAATTTATTTTGAAAATATGTAATAAAATGGAAAATAAATTAATGAAATTTATATAGAAGGTGAACATTTATTTATGTAGGATATCATCTCGCAAATTCATGGATGGAAGTAGGTACTATATTCAATTTATATATTTTTATACTAGAATATAACACCTTACGGTGTGCTCATATGTACTAAATTTCATTAGATATTATTTTCTAAAAATCACCGATTGAAATTTCAAAATTGTGAATTATTATTGGAATGGATGTTAGAAAAAATTAGGTGGGAAAATTTCTCGTGAAGCATAGGATAATGAACCATATTTTCGTAGTGAAGAACCCTTTAAAAATATATCTAATATGAGGGAACATATCATTAATAAAATATCCTTGGAAATCATATTGAGAGAAATCAAGCATAGATATATTTTAATAATCAGTACTAACATATTTCTATATCTTTAATAGGTAATTATTTTGATTTAATAAATAGAATACCAATTATGATATGTAGTATGGAAATAATACAACACTAAAATATTTTTTAAATTTTGGAATTAAGGCAATTATTCACAACTATGTGAAGAATCAAAATTTTGAAACTCATGGGGACGAAGTTATGTTATGTTCTCAAATGAACAAATGATATTTAATTCAATAACGTTGTTTTGAAAATAATTTCAATGTATTATTTTTATGATGATTGGGATACTAGTACATGAAATATTTGGATTGATGTTTCAAGGAGAGAAAATTATTATAATTATTAGTGAACTAATATTCAATATAAATACTTTTTATGATGAAATATGGCTTTCTATAGATGTATGGACTGGTTTTTTAGTAATCTACCTATTTAGGAGATTGAAGGAATCCTGAACAATTATGAAATAAACTAACCAATATGTTTTATATACAAAATGTATAGTACTAGGTGATAATAACTCGTTAAATGATGTTTTTAGTGAATTTTATGTTCTTAATAATGTCTTGAGAAGATCTAAAGATATTCTCACATCATTTTATAGTTATATGAAGTTTTTAGTTTAATAAGATCTTCTCTAAATCCTATTATTTATAAGTGTTAATAGAGACTTCATAAAATTATTTCAATTACATTTGAATGTTAAAATAAAACTTCAATAGTTACATTTATTTAGTTAGGAAAAGACATACTAACACTAGACATTAAAATTAACAAAATACCAAATTTCATAAGAGTAAAATCTAAGTTTAGAAAACTAAAATTCAAGATTATAATAAGGACAAGTTTGTTCAGAAAGGTAAAAAGGTACATCGAAAGGGTAAACGGGTACATAAGAAGTGTATTAATAACTATAGAAGGGTGACTTTTGTTATGAATTATGAGGTTCCGATAGTCTCGAAAATTGGAATATATTTAGAAAATTTATTCTAATGAATATTAAAAATAGATGATGTTTTAATTGTTTTAAATAAATTAAATATCACTAAATATTTTTTGATTGAGGATGTTATTTTTCTAGGCCCATCTGAGGAAGTTGATAAGAGTATGAGATGAGTTCCATGATTCAAGACAAATTAAAAAAACAGCTTTATAAATCTATGAATGAATGGATTAAATCATAATATTTAAATGATATATATTTTTTATATATGGAATCTATTATATCATAATATTGAATGAAGGATGGAAAATCCTATGCTATTTGTAGATTAAAAAATAATAATTCAAATAGAAAGAAAATTATTTTGAATGTTAAAATATAATCAGTTTTCTATTCAATGATTTAAAGAGATGATATTTATATTCTCATGATTTATAGAGTTTCCAAATTACATATTGGAAAATAGTATTAACGATATTATTATAAGAATAATAATTATAGAATGTAGGAAGGAAGATGTGTTTCATAATATAGTGTTATAATTGGAATATTTTGAACTTTATATACAAAATTATCATAGAGATAGATTGGAATTAAGTTTGTATCCCTTAAAAAATAAGGATACCTACTAACATAGAGTACTCAAGGATAGAGAGGAGACATTGTATATGAAGATCAAAAGTTCGTTTTTGAGACCACTGGATTTGATCTTGACTATATTCTTTTGAAGTTGTTATATATTATGTACATAATAAACCAATCTTATCCAATTTAAACATGGATGTAGTTACATATCAGTTGGTTTAGATAAACCCATGTGTAAAGGGAGATAGTTTTTACATTGGATGATACATTTTTTGTGGGTAGTGAGAATCTATGGTCTCTAGTGGGACTATGGAGAAGGAATACTATTTGAATCTATATTGATAGGATTTGGATGGTTCTCATTGAAACCATGTTCATATATAGTTGAGAAATCATGATTGTAGGGAGAATCCAATGAAGTTATGGATTTAGATTTTGTGATAGAACCATCGAAATATTTATGTGTTGTGATTTCTCAATATTTTTTACATATTTGGCGAGGCTGATATAATTAAATATTGTTAAAATTGATACTATAACCATTAAAAGATTATTAATTAATAGAATTCAAAAAAATCCAGTGACACTATTTATATCCACCCTTGAACATAACGCTACCATTCCAAATAACTTTTAGTGTTATCTGTGATAATAATGCATACCTATAAAGATCCAATCAGTTATTAAGAAAGGAAAATATAAATTATATGAATATTAGGGGTATTTTTTCTTCTTATGGTGTGATATAAAAAATTTTTAGGTATAAGATATTTTTTTACAATCACCTGGAATGAGTTAAAGAGGAGCTACACAATTGTTTTTCCACCCAAACCTGAGGATTTCACTATGTTATATACTAATAAGATAAATTTTTTATTTGATGGAAATTCCCAAAATTCCATTTTTTATGTCTCTATTAGAAACATTATACCGAAATGATGTGGGACTCCAAACTACTAAGGAGATACGGGAAAAATTAAATTGATGTTAATAAGTAAATATTAAATTGAAGGAATCAAAATTAAAAGCCTATATAATAAGTTTTTAGGAGGGTGATGATGTAAAAAATGATGAATAATTCCACATAGTGTACGATATTAAGATAAATATTCATTGATTTTGTGAAAATATCAATGATTATATTAGTTCCATGATGCTTATGAGAAACATTATGAATTGTTTTGATCCTAAAATTTTATCCTCATAGGATAGAGAGGATGTTTCTTATGATGAAATTTGTTATCATCTGATTGCTTATAGTATGATAAATGCATTATTATTGAAGAAATAAGTAAAATATTGGATTTTATTTGGGGCTTTAGGATAGGGAGAATTTAATGATGATGAAATTAAAGTGTCCCGTGATTAAATATATAATGGAGACGATGAATTTTTTTGAATTTTTTCTTAATATTTTTAAATATTATTAATATGGAAAATTGTAAAGGATAAGGAATGTAATCACTAAATTGTTATAACTTTACTAGAGTTGGACACATTGAAAATGGTCATCTAAGTAAAAAGGTTATAAAACCTAAATTAGTAGAGGAATATAAGAAACCATAAAATATGTGGTAAAATATATAAGAAATAATCCTGCTGAAAAAGAAATAATTTTATGAGAAAAAAAAGTACCAAGAAAATATAACTAGTCAATTATATTATAATGTAAAATTTTTGTCATCTTAATATAGGTTTTGATACCTTATGTAGTGATAATAGAGAATTAATAAAATAAATTATAACTAATACCAAATAGTGAGTTAAAATTATTTTGTGATAAAAATACACAACTGAAGAAAGATAAACGGAGAATGATGAATGAGAAGAAGAATAGTTATAAAGAATTGTAAGAGTGGGACAATATGGATGTATCTTTTGATAATTATATCATGAATCCCTGATAAGAGTGACTGAGAATAATTGATTATGTGAGAGCATGATCAGAATGTAAATTTGAAAGAAGTTAAGACGATATTAACACAATCAATTTTTCTTATATATAAAAATTAATTAACTAATTCCATACAAGATTTATCAATGTATGTGGTGGTAAAATGTTAAATTATCATATAGGATAAGATAAATGATCTAATAAGTATGTTATATATAATCCTAATTTGTATCAAAAAATTGGTGATATTTCTAATAGTGTAGGTTTTAAAAATAGGTCTAAACATATTAAGACCAACAATTACTATTGGGGGACCTATTCTATATTAGTGAAAGATTTTAATATTAAAAAAATAACACTTCCCCTAGGAAAAATATATATCTTAATTTAGTATGGAGTGTAATAAAACAAATTAAGGGCATAGTAATTATGAATGTGTAATATTAGTTTTCAAATATTTTTATTGGTTTCAAGGAATTTATGCATTAAAATCTAACTCATCTGGGTATAGAAATCCATTTAGAGTGAATATTCATAACCCAATGGAGATATTATGTAGGAAAATGATAGGAAATTATCTATGATAGAAATCTATGGATAGAAAATAAAAAAAAATAAATATATCTATTTGAAATATATGTGGTTGTCTCAATGATTTGTGTGGAAGAAATAAACAAGAGGATTATAAGGATGATAAATGCATGAAGATATTTCCAAGATATGTTCCATATGATTTGAAATAATGGGTTTTTGAAAGGGAATAATATGATAAGACTTATTTAGTCACGATTACCAAAAATCCATTTAATAAATAAATAGAATTTGAGAATGTTAGAAGGAATTTCCTAGCAATTTGGATAGATCAGTTGGTAGTATATAAAAATGTCTGTTCAAAAATCAGTGCAAGAGATAATCAAATAAAAGTGATTTTGTATGAATATGTTCATGTTCATGTGTAAATTTACGCACTTCAGTATTTATCTATATGGGGTCACTTAAAAATTAATGAAATTATGTATGAATTATATGGACAAGATGAAAATGGTACGAGTAACTGTATATCCATCCTTCAAAATCAAAAATAACTAGTGATAATGATGATAGAAGGATTATGTAATGGAAATTCTATAATTATTGATGTAAATGAAATTAATCCCCACAAGGAATTAATGAATTAAAAGAAAAAATATAATTTATTCTATGATGTATCATAACAGGAAAAAACATAGATAAATATTTCCCTGATGATAATTGAAGAAGTGAGAGTATTGGATGAAAGAAAAATAGTATCGATGTTTTTTTAAGTGGGAAGTATTTAGGTTCCTCTTAATTACCTTATATAATTCTTATCTTATTCAAAAATAATTAGAACTGATGGAAAAACATTAGTGTTATACACATTATACAAAAAATAATTTTTCTCTCATTGAGTATTATATCTACATTGAATAAGTTGAAGTGAGTGAATCCATTGAGTGGAATCAAACATGATATGAAGCTATGAAAATCACAATATTTAGTGAAAATGAATTAATGACATATTTTTTAAAAAATGGTATTTTTTTATAAAAATCACACAGATATCCATTATTTGATTATATTATAAATATTTTAATGGGTTATATTTTGATGAAAAAAATAAAAAATGGGTTTTCTAACATTCCACATGAACTATTTTGATGATTTCTTTTGAACTGTGGTGGATAAAATTTCAATTGATAATTTATATAATATAGCCCTAAAATTGTAAATTGAGATGGAATCTAATGAATATGTATTTTTTTTAAAAATTCACCACATGGTTAAATCAATAATATTTTTTATAGGTTAGTCCATGTAGAAATATAGTATACTAACTAACTGGTCATTCCTAAAAAATATCTAGATTACATATTTCTCTAAAAAGTTAATGTTGTATGACTATAACTAAAATAGGGTGAAAAAAAGATATAATAATGTAAAAATTATAATGTTCCTTAATATCATCACCCCTAAATTCGATTTGAATTTATAATCAATAAGGATGAGATAAATTACATTATGTTTTAATAAGAAAAAATGATAATTACCCAAAAATACAAATATGGTGATTGAAGTACCCAAATGAATGTGTTGAAATTGTAGACAATAACTGTATATTAGAAGGAATGTCAATGTATTTTATTGAAGGTTATTGAGATGCTACGTCTTGCTACATATGGTGTGACAAGTTCAATGATAATTCCATATTGAGGCGATTTATGAAATTTTAATCAATATAATAAAAAAATAATGAAAGAGGTGTTCTATAACATTTTGGATGTTATTTTTGAAGAATCTAACTACTGAGGAGATTTAAAAAAGAATGGATATATTTGAGAAAAAGAACAAGAAGAAATATGTACACAATGGGGTACCAAATGATTAATATTCTTTAGATAAAAAATTATGTAAATTTTATGTTATTAATAAAAACAATTCAAAAGATGAATACACTTTGTGTCCACATAAGAAAAATATTAAATTTGGAGATGATTCCAAATTTGTCCAAGTACTATTATTCAAAAGGGTCAATGGTGAGATATTTTTAGTAATAAAAAGAAATTTAATTTGTAAAATAACACTTTGTAATAGTAATTATTTTAGTTTGGATGATTCATTTGAAATCTAGACTCAAAAGTTGAAAAAAATAGACAATTGAAGAGTTATATTTGTGTTCTGAAATGTAAAACTCTAATTTGAAATAGTAATAAGTGCCTGCGAAATGTTATAATGAGAATTCATAAAAATTCCTTAATTATTTATAAAAGAATTATAAATTTTGGAAGAATAAATTATTATTTTAATTTTCATTTTTTTAAAAAAAAATAAATACTGTCATATTCATAATAATATATAAATAATTGAAGGATATTAAATTTCGATGATTCTTCATCTTTCATTACACTTTTAAAAATCATAATGTTGTTTATATTTGACTTCATATTTATGATGGGCTAGATTAGGATGTTGTAACAGTATGAGGTGATTTCATGGCCACAACCCAAAAAAAGCATCTTAGAGATAGAATAGATTAATTTATTGAGAACCCGTTACATAAAATCATCTTAATGATATAATAGATTAATGTTAGATACCATTCAAAATAAAGGATAGCTATTATGCGTAGGGTTTCTATGATGTTTTTGATACTCAGATCATTAAATATCAAAGTGATTCATTTAGATTGGTCAAGTTAATGAATAATATAATCTATTAATATTTTTTATGATATTTTAAATTAGTAGAGAAATCAATGTAATGTGATTTTTGAGGGAGACCAATATAAAATCGTGCAAAAGTAACTCATAGTAAATGGAAATATTTCTTATTTAAGATCATACATTTATAATGGGTTGTGAGAAGTTGTGATCTATAGTGGGATTTTGGAGAATAAACATATTGAGACTCTATATTTATTAGAATGTGAAGGTCATTGGTCTAACCATTTATATATATAGTGGGAAATTTGTTATTTGGGGACTAACAAGTAACATAACAGGATGTATTTTATTGAAAAATCATTTAATTATTTATTTATTTTCATTTTCTAGAGTTTTTTCAAAATTAGGGGTCATTTATTTAATTCATTATTAATAGGATTAAGAAATTAACCATTGCATGATGAATAATTATAGTATTCATTTAATGTGAGTACCATTAATGCCCCATCCCTCTTAGTTGTACCTACCCAATCATAGATTGTCTTGTTTTTTCATGGATATTCATTCAAAATACCAGGATTATAAATTATAGCAAAAAATAATTAGAAATGTAAATAAATTTAATGATGTGTGTATATTAGAATATGGGAAGATTCGTTATTCTGTTGAGTGTCTATTTTAGGGTCATATTAATGACATTATATAAGAAAGGGATTTTTATGTAACAATTCATTTGTGTGAACATTGGAATAAATAATATTTATAAGAATGCACTGATGATGAGGAAATATAATTAAATATATTATATTGAAAAAATAAATAAAACATGGATGAAGTCAAGGAAGAAAATATCATTGGTGATTAGATATATCGAATGCAATGGTTCCCATGAAGGTACATAAGGAATTGCAGATGATATTCTCCGCTCATGACATTGGAATGGAAATAAAAATAATATTTCAACTGAAGGGGTTTCACTGAGCATGGAGGAGTATCACGAATAAAAGTTTTAATTGCATGGTATATGGGTGAGCATACAGGAATACGGTAATATTTCGGTGACCTAACACAATATGTTTTCAATGAGACTCTAAATATTTTATAGGGGTCAGTGAAGGTAGTGAAGGTTCTGTTGCAAGATCAAGGTTGTGTGCAAGGGGTGATCTTTCGTGCACCCCACATACGATGAATATTTGTTGGGAATGGAACAAACCACTATGGTCCAGTGCGAAGGCGGACCCATATGGGTTATGTCATGAAGGATCTCTAAAATAAGGGTTCCATTATCCACAAATGTGTGGAAGAGGTACTCTTACAGGTATTAGAGTGGTATCTGACCTCCAATGTCTGACCATGTGGGGAGGAGGAACCCTTATATTTGTAGGAAGAAAACTCAGCACCGGCACACTGGGTAGTCTCTGACGAAGAGGCTGGTTGACATCCTATTGGGAACGTAACAGTTATTCATCTAGATTCGAATCCTACATGAACATATAATAACATGTGCAGAACATACATAACCATTTTCATGGCGCTGGGGTGGACGATGTCACATTTGGTGCGTAATGGGTTTGCACGATTGGGTGCTTAAAATATTCCATTACTATGCATATGATTCCATTCTTATGTGAAAACCTTTATTCTCTTGTTAAAAACCATAATTTTCCTAATATCACATTTTCTGGCCATTTTCAATAGTCTGCGTTCGATCAACCATAACTTCTACTCCATTCCTCTGTTATAAATCCATGACTAGTCAAACTAAACCCTTTAAGCTAAAGGTTGATAGGAAATAGTTTTCTAGTTAAATATTAGATTGTAAGGATGGAATTTGTGACATAATTTATTGTCATATGGCTAGGAAATTTTATGTAGATAATGTTGCAAAGGGTATGTTCATAGTGTGGGAAAATAAACCCAGTGTTGACGTGGATAGAAGAATTATACATCATCACACACACACCCAAATGGGAAATTAGGCCAAAGGGATAGAATTAGGGGACTATGACTAAGTACCATGCAATTTAATGTCTTTTAGGAATCTCACAACTATTTATCATCATGTGGATATGTAAGATCTTAGTGTAAGGTCATAGAACCAAGATAATATGGTATGTCTTGAGTGAAAAAAAGGTCCAGGGAATTGGGGATCTACCCAAAGAAGAAATTTTATGTCATTTCTATGTATCCTGAGAGGGTAAGAAACAATCAACACATAGTTCTGAAAATGTTGTATAATTTAATGTCACGTAGTGATGATGATAGGGTTATGTCAAAGGGGTTAATGATGTATTTGTTTCATACCCATCATGAATGTGGACTAATGATGTACACACCACAACATGTGACTTCCTAGAGAGAAAATGGGACAAGAGTCCAAAAATAGATTGAACTATCTATTGTACATGGGGCTGGAGCAGAAGAAAAAATTTCAGGGAATTCATACATATCGTTCAATGGAATCAATCAAGACATATGTAGTTCGTGAAGTGATGTGATGTTTAATTACATGTGCTAAGGATTTAGGTGATTATACCTCAATGGTGGAATGTTTATGGTGTGGTAGTAAAGCCCGACATGAATGAGGGAAAAAGTACACACCACACAACATACTTATGGGGGGAACCATTGGAAATGAGTAATTCCCTGTCAGATGAAGATGCCCTGAAAATGAATAGTTTATGATGGTTGAACCAGGGTGAAATGATATATTTATTTTATATAGTACGAGTCTATTTACAGGGATACATTACAGTCGTAGGTATATTAACATCTTGTAGGATGACGATGCCCTATAAGATTTTTCCCTACATCCCAGACAAGAAGAAATTGGATGGACCCTCATGAGGATGTATATAGTTTCAATATCCTAAAACTAATGTGAATAATGAAATTAGAAGTCCACAAAAAACCCTATAATCATGTGAAATGTAGGACGTGGGGCCAAATCAATGAGAATATTTTAGGTACCCATGATAGAATCCAATGAAAAAATGTCTTGGAATTCTTGTGTATCTTGCATTGGAAGGAAGAAATACATACACAGTTATTGAAATGGTATAATTTTAACATTAGTTAGTAAAGATTTATTCAAGGATGACTATTCCCAGGTAAGTTATATGGTGTGAGAGTGGTAAACCTAATATGAAGAAGGAAAAATGGAGTACACAACACACTGAGTACTTTTGGGGGTAACCTTTGAAAATAAGTGAAGTCTTCTTATATGAGGATGATGAGGCACTTCATAGTATATCATCATCCGACCAAAATGAAATGATAGTTTAACATCATCTAGAATGATGATGCTTTTGATTTTTATATCTTGCATCCTAGATGATGTTGTGTATTTTAACGTCGGGCAGTTTGAAGATGAGCAGTTTAACATTATCCAAGAAGAAGATGAGTAGTTAAACATCATGAAGATGAAGATGTGCTATTTAACATCATGCAGGATGATGATGTTTGTATTAACATAATGCAGGATGATGTTGTGTAATTTAAAATCATGCAGGATGGATATGAATAGTTTATCATCATGAAGGATTAAGAAGATAGGTTTATCACAGTTTATGATGATGATGTGTTGTTTAAAATCATTCTGGATGATGATGAGCTGTTTAACATCATGGTTGATGAAGATGATCATTTTACCATCATGAAGGAATATTTTGTGTAGTTTAACATCATGAAGGATGAATATGAACCATTTAACATACAGTAGGATGAAGATGAGCAATTTAACATTATTCAAGGAAAATTCTAGGATGTTTGACATCATGGAGGATGAAGATGAGTAGTTTGAAATCATACAAGATGATATATTCTGTGATGATGAAAAATGTAAATAGAAAATCCAATGAAAAATACTATCCCATGTCATCCATGATTAGTGTGGGAATCAAGGGTTAGTGATTGATTTTTTCTAAAACATTAAATATCACATCAATTGAATGTTAATAATGGTTAATGATGTCCCAATGACACTGAGTAGCCTTATCAATTCATTTAGATCCATGGAGGAGTAACAGAAAGATTGTTGGAGTTTCAAATAAACATAAGGGGGTGGAACTTGTGTATCACAACACCAAAGACCTGGATATTAATGATTGTGTCTTGATAATCGGGGATAGTTGTGGACCGTCATTGAAAAATATTATCTACAACATTTTATCAAAAAATGGTTACCCAAAATAAGGGAAAACCAAAGAATATTTTCAAAAACATTGGGACAACACCAATGTGTCATCCAATGATTTCAATTTCATTGGACCAAAATAGTAGGTGAACCAAAGTGGCATGATACCATTCTTTCTGGGGGTACATTTTAACATAGAAGATGATAGGTATCCAAACAAATATACAATGAAATTAGTGGACATTGATTAGGGGACTTCCCACATATAGTATTACACTTAATTTTTTTTGCCACAATGCATTTGAGTATGTCAATGGGACATTTTAGAAGTTTGGGGTTAAACCCATTCTCAAGGATGAGGGTGAAAAGTATGTAAAAATATAGTTTATGGTAATAGAGTGGGCCAATAACTATCAGTTTAAGGTCATAGTGTTTGTATCATTGGGAAGGTACATGGTTCAAGGGAATGTACAAATGGATTAACTGTATAGAATACATACAATAATGGTGTCAAAGGGAGTCTTCCACATTAGAGATAATTCAAATGAAAATCCACAAATAGTTTAATGTCACGATTCTTGGAAAGATGATGTGCAGTTTAAAGTCATACAGCTCAGACTGTTGTAATATATTTTAGTGTCAATTTTTTGGGACAATATGGGACATTCTCATTTAGGTTGTCAAATAAGAACCTCATATGATATGATTTTTAACATCTTGTAGAAAGGACACGATAGTTTAATGTCATGTGGGATAGGGGATCATAGATTAACATCATGATACTTGGGCTAGAGAGATCCTATTTTATGTTCATAGAGATCATACCATAAAAAGGTTACTATGCATCTTATCACCATGCCTGAGAAAGCTAATTCATAGTTTTAATGTCATATAATTTCAATGATTAGATCTTAGTTTATGGTTATTGATTTTTGATCATTAAGGTGGGTATCTCAGATGAACGTGCATAATGTGGATGAGTGACAAAACTGTCATGACTGGGGACTAGGAGGCCCAATTCCACACACCACATCCCTAAGAGAACACTCATACAATTTATAGTCATGATTCATGGATGTGAAATCATAGTTTAATGTGATGTTGTGAGGAATTATGCAATGCATTTTACATTCATATAATGAGGACCAAATCTAATTCAATGTTTGATATCACAAAATTTGGACCATAATTACATTTAGTTTAATGTTGCCTGACCAAGACGATGGTTGTTATGTAGTTCAGTGTAACTCAACTAGGATGTAAAAGTTGTTTAATGTAATATGGGATGATACAATAGTTTAACTTGCTAAAGGAAGCTAAATTCTATGTTTCTCAATTGCATTAGTACACATACTACCAAAATTACAAAGCCCATGTGAGTCACTCTTGTTTTGGGAATGAAGGAGTAGTGATATGATTATCCTGAAACATATCATTAAACATAAATTTTCGTGGAGAGTTCGTTCAAGGAATATCTCAACAACACTGCCCCTCTTACTGAACATGAAAAGGTGCATGAAAGGGAGAACCCAAGGGTGTTAGTGTTCCAACTAAAAATAAAGAGGTGGAAAGATGGGAATCAAAATTCCTGATATCAGGATTACAATGATTGTGGTGTAATGATGAAAGTATAATTTCTCACCATTTTTTAAACATAATATCCATATCATGTTAGAAAAATGTGGTTCAAATGCTGAATATATTCAAAAAGTGGGACATATCTAAAAATATCATCCATAATCTTATGGGGCGTTGGCCCAAGACTGTAGACAATACATGATGTCGATAATCCATATAGTCAGGGGGCCTGGTTAGAAGTGAAGATAATGGGGATCCAAATAAAGGGATGATATAAAGCAAGGAAATGGATTGGGAGTATGTCCATTTGGATTTCAACACTTCAGTTTCTATGCGACAATGCATAAAATCATGTCAACAGAGTCTGTTATATGGATGTAGTTGATCCCCTTATCAAGGGTGAGGGTCCCAAGGTTTTTCTTGAATGTGGCATGGTAGTGGACCGATGTTGAATGTAGAGTGATCTCTCATTTGGGAGTTCCTGAATTAGATAGTTTTGCACCATGAAATGTTGATATGGATCCCTATCTGTATTTGTGTTTTAGGAATCATGTGATCAACACATGGTGATGATTCAGTTTAATGTCATGTTCTCAGGATGAACGATGGGAAGTATAACATCATAGCTTAAGGATGTTGCATCATACAGTTTAATTTCTTGTTATTAGAATAAGAAGTGGATGTCATTTAAAGTCACATAGCATTGACTTTGGATGCTTCCGTTTTAGGTTTCATTTATTTTACCAAAAATTTAAATAGTTTAATGTCTTGTGACCATGTTAATGGTTGTTATATAGTTTAACATCAGGCATCTTGGACACGGGATGTTATGCCACATAACATCATGGAACTAGGATATATTATCATGTGGGTTGTGTCGGTAAATGGATTGTATTCTATACAACATTATGATTTTATGGGATCCTTGAGGATAAGGGGGGATTCTATAGAATTCCATTACCCTAAAATTAGCCCATTGTAAGCATGAATGTTCTCCAAACATGAGATAGTTTACCTAACAATGAACGTCTCACATGCTGGTGTTGAAGATGTAGGATGGACCTCTATGATTTGATTAAATGATTTATTTGGGAAGAAATATATTGTCTCGGGGGTTGTTAGGGTGATAGAATTCCATCAGTATAGATGGGTGATAGAGTCATTATGGAGTTAGAGCCTGAATTGCCAGTACGACGAGGCGATAGTTCATGGAAGGCATGGAAGTGAGGATTGTTTGTATGATTGGGGATAATAATCTAGAAAGGTGTGGATGCCTTGGGATTCTATATTATGGGGTGAGGGATCAAAAAAGGTGTGGAATCCTAGTGTTTCGGTATGAAAAGGCGATAGAGCCCAGAACGTAAAGATGCATGGAATGTCAGAAATATGGGGGCAATATAGCTCAAAATTCATGGAATCCCGCAACATCAGAATGATGGGGGAGATGGAGCCCAAAATTTCTGGAAGCCTAAATAATTGGTATGATTGGTTAGAGGTATCCTAGAATTCATGGAATCTTAGAGCATCAGTAAGATGAGGGAGATGGATCCTGAAAGGTTTTGAAGCCCGAATCATTGGATTGACGATGAAATAGGTCCTAGAATGTGTGGAATCCAAAATCAACAGTATTATGGGAAAATGGATTATGGAAGTTAGGGAAGCCTAGATCACCAGTACAATTGTGTGATGGAGCCTCACTGGTGTGGAATCTGTGAATGTGGGTACGATGGGGGGTGATAGAGATGAGAAGTCTTGGAAGCATGGAGCATCAATATGATGAGGGTGATGGATCACATAAGGCTTGGATTCCTAGAGCATCGATAAAATGGTGTGATGGATCCAGGCGGGAATGGAATTATAAATAAGCAATACAATGGGGAGATGGAGACCGGAAGGCATGGAAGCCTAGGTCATCAGAAACATGGGAAGATAGAACCTAGAACACAGGTACAATGGGAGAGATGAAGGTAAAATTTATGGAAGCTTGGAGCATCGGTATGAATGAGGCGAGGGATCCTGAATGATGTGGAAGTCTAGAGTGACATCTCGTAATTTAGAGTAACCAGAGAAGGGACATGATAACCTAGTTCCTAATTCTAGTTCTTTATTGGGATAAATTTTATTGGAATAGAGAGTGTAGAGACCCGAAGCTTGACGTACATGAACATTTCATTACATTTTCGGAATACTTAGTACACAACAAAACACACAGACAGGGACCGTAATAGTTTAGTGTCTTTGGAAACTTGGAATAAAATCTTCTAATCATGGTAAAAGATCTTCAACATCTCCCATAAAGATCTTCCTTTTTTACCTAAAACCATTCTTTATATCCTGGGTAAAAGAAAACATAAAAGGGTGAGCTCAAATGCTAAGTAAGGGTAAACAACATAAATATCAATCACATCATATTCAAAAGAACATAACATTTTGGAAATCATAACCTGCAAAAGAGAGCATAATTTCATAACATGGGATAAATCATGGCAGTGAAATGTAATCACAATAATCATAACATAAATCATGAAACTTAGTGGCATTCACACATAATCATAGATAATCATTTCTTGTTAGTCAAGACTCATTGCCAAGACTATCTTAGTGGACAAAGTCCCTTTCTGAACCGAGTTCACTCCTCATTTCAGTCCTGTTTCTCTGAACTGGTATAACCTACCGTTCCAGCCATGTCTATCTCATGAGATATAAAATCATTACCCAATGCATTGGAGGGGGATATAGGTCCCACCCATCTTATAATGAATCCTTTCTTATGTGTGCCATATAATCATAAACCATACATCATAGTGTAACCCATGTAATAAAAATGGGATTCTTAAACAACATGACATCATAAAAGAATTCATATAAGATAATGGAATTCATAAAAATATTTCCATCAAAACATAATCAAATCCATGTAATAATAGGGATAAAAACAGAACCCTTTTATTATCTTAGGTGGAAAATAATTTTGATAAAATACTTGAACTCCATTCTTGAGGAAAATATCCTTTCTACTTCAAAAACACTTTTCCTTTCTTAACATGTCATACAATTTTAAACTAAAATAAGTTGATGAGAAATAAACTTGAATACTTGTAAAGGAATATTCTTTGAAATAATTTTTTAAAAATCCATTCATGCCGTATAAGTTAAAAAAACATTCTTCGTACTTTTGTCGGAAAAGTCAAAAAGTACCTCATACAAAAAACGACAAAAGATTCCTTTCTTATCTTTTACAAAAAACTCACCGAAGGGTGAAATAGGTTTTGAAAAAATTTTAGGTGGATGGATATAATATTACATATTGAGGGACCATGGATGTGGATGATAAAATACACCCCAGTAATTACCAAGGTAAAAACAATCTCGGATAAAAGTGAGATTGTGAAATTTCCCATACCTTATGTCCGATATGTTTTGTACGTATCCGATGCTCCTGTATAATGGTTTAAATAATGTTATTGACTTATTCCAAATCACACATATTGATATGATATCATATATGGTCATAATCTTATCTTCTTATTAGTAATATTTCATTGTTACTAGTTACTCGGGTCTTTATTGCCTTTTGTTCTTATGCGTGTTTTGCCGAATAAATTCTTATTCTTCATTTAAGGTTATAGATAACATATATCCAGAATGGTATTAGTGTAACATATATCATATTTATTCATTCAATTCACTTATATAATTACTATGTAATGATGATCATGTAGAACGAGTCGCATCACATCGTGGAGACGGTATTCCGTACGTACGCACGAGCGATGATATTGTTCCCATGATCGTGGAATAGTATTTAAGTGTATTTATACTATTTCAGTATCAATATAACTTTATAATAATCATATATAGTTACTCATTACACCATTATACCCATCCTTGTAAGGTGATGATGGAAAATAGATTACATCACGGCGTGGAGACGGTATTCCGTACGTACGCACGCGCGGTGATTTCATTTTTCCATAGGATGGATAGAAGGTGAATTAGGGTTGTTTCATATTTATAATAACATATCAGTATGTAAGTAATACTGATGTTATTACTTTATCATGAAACAACTAAAGAAGAAGAAGTTGAAGAAGAAATAAATTGAAAAGATCGGTAATGGATATTACCTCTTCTTTGAAACGCCTCTTTGAATCCTCCACTTAGGGAACTATGATTGGTCTTTGAAGAAAACCAGGACCTCTAGGATTATATTAGGAAAGTGGGGAAGGGATTTTGGCAGGGGTTGGACGAGCTTGAGTGCTAAAATTGGTGTGAGGAGGAGGGGGAGGAGGTGTCCTTTTATAAGGGAGGAGAGGGGCACCTTAGGAATATCTCAAAATATTATTTTATATTAAAGTCAAAATCGGTTTATAATGGTTCCAAAGGGTCTTATTTAGAAGTTAAAGTGGGGAGGGGTCGAAATTCTATCAACCAATAGGATTTATACATGTTTAGGTCATTATTTTAACCTTATCAATTAGATTTAACTCTAAGTTAACTAATTTAAATTTTACCGTGTCTTTTTGTTTTCTTACAATATATGGTTAATACACATACTATAACATGCCAAACGAACCCCAAATTTTTTATTATTAATATATATATATATATATATATTTATCTATGTCATTTGGCCGAGCCTTATATTTTTTGGAATAAAATAACAATTAATAATATAATATTTGATTTAAAAACTATTTTGTGTTAATTTTGAAACTATTTGATATATGATTTTTGTGAAAGTCATAACAGAATTATATGTTCTAAACAAGTTTATTAAATCAACACTAATATATCATAGTAACCTTGAAAATTAGTGGAATTCATAAAAAGTCTCATATTACATTTATTTTTGTGTTTATAACATCAATTATGTCAATATTTCATTAATAAGTTAATTACTGCATCATCATTGTGTCATAAATAAATTAAATTATATAATGTCTTAAAATTACAAATAAAAAACCATTATGTAGGAAATAATTTTATCTTTCTAATGAATATTTATAGTCGAATTTATCTTTTGTATAACCCCATATTAAAAATGTTTTAGTAAATAAATTTTGATTTTAACTCTTTTAACCCTTCTTTAAATAAATTAATAATAAATGTCCTAATCTAATCCAAGTGGGCCTAAATGGTCATATTTTATTCCTAAGTTTGTTTTTGTTAGAATTACACTTATCCAATAGAATTAGGACATGTGTTAGGGTAATAATAATATCATCTTTACCCTTAATTACCCTATTTACTTTTAACCGTGGTAAAAAAAAGTAAAAAGTTACTATTCACCAAAAATTATTTTCATCTCATTGAACCACATTTTAGTCTTTGATATTAACCGTGTCTCTCATATTTTCGAAATTCCACTCACAGAAGCGGTAAAATTAAGTTTTATGAATAATTCAGTTTTTTAACTACCACTTAGTGGTTTCACTATTCATCAAAAATTGAAAGTTTTCAGAAAAATACCAAAAATTAGGCCTAAGCTATATTTGATATTATGAACTCAAAAATGATGTCTATTTTACCAAATTTAGAACATATCAGTTGAATTAACTAATTTAAAAATTAATTCTCATCGTCAAAACAAATAGCGTGTTTTTAAGAGATAATAACTATCAAAAGAATGACACTAGATTATAACTGGTTTAAAAGTGAAATTACATCCAATGACCAACATTGTATTAAATTGTAAAAATATATTCTAAATATATTTTAAAACCACTCAAATTAATAATTTATCACTATTAATTATTTCGATTGAAAAAGTTATTTTTAATTAAAATTTAGTAATTTTCATTATTCATCAAAATATGAAAGTTATCCAAAAATCACCAAAATTTCACCCTATGCTAATTTTGATATTACGAATCCAAAAATGAATTCCATTTTGAAAAATAAAATTTACAAAATTTCAAAATGTGGTTATTACTATTCATAACGGCTAGTGTTGATAATATTTTAATAGCATATCGTTGTTTAGCGAAACTTGGTGTTGCGTACAACACATGCTATCGTGGAAGGTCGCGATTGCATGTAATTCAAGCCAGGTCAGAGATGTGTGTTGTGAAAGCTCCTTTTGGTGTAGCGTATAACAGAAGACATTAATGAAATTAAAAAGAATAGTTTTCATAAAATCTCGGGGTGTTACATTCTACCCCCCCTTAAAATGAATTTCGCCCTCGAAATTCATCGGGGTTATAAATAGTTTACTACTCGAAAGTTTATTTAATAGAAACCCACATCGTAAAAAGGAATACCAAAACCAATCTTTAAAAAAAAAAGTATGAAACGTAACGGTTACCCAAATAAACTAATCACTGGGTTTCCACATAGGTGAAAATATGGATATGGAGGAGAAATCTAACCATCATGTTCTGATGGAGAGTGGTAGAGAACATGGCTATGGAAAAGCCAACAATCACAAATCCATAAATTTGTGACGATCTAAGGTACCATCTGATTAATCAGATATAAGAGCACTAGGAAATCATTTTTGGTTTTCAAGATCATTTCCCTAAAGTTGAAGAATTTGAATTAGAATAAATACTTACTTTATTTGGGTACAATATCACTGTTGTTCGTGCCTTGAACAATTTCCACTTCATCTCTTAAATAAATGAAGTTGAATTTGTTATTCGTGAAGTGTTAGCAGATCATGTGATAGAATGACGGGTCATTCCATCTGTCTTAAACAAAAGGTTAGCAAAAGTTATTAAATATACATAAGTCATTCTATAGTGAGATTAATCATATATGGTTCCTAAAATGGACTTATACTTCATATATCATACTACTTAATATAATAAAACTAGTTTCTACTAAACAGGGACTTCCTGTAGGCTAGTGGTAGGCGATAAAGGCCAGTCGCACTTCAATTGTGGGTTCGATTCCCACAGCCTTGTGCGACACGATGGGCTGTCGCCCGTCCTGCAGGTTGTCCTTTTTCTAAAAATATATTTCTATAACATCCCATAAATAATATCAAAAAAAAACTTTTGTCCTTAAACAATACTAACTTATGTCCAACATAATATATTCCAATCTTTAGGATTATCCATAATACTGCAATCCACTCTCATAACATAGTGAAAATGATTACCAGAGATTTAATACCATCGTTGATCCCCATATATCATAAGATATGTTTTGTTGGTCACATTCCAATAATTCAAAGTCCTTAATCATGTATTCTCTTGAATACCCATTGAACCTTAGCGAAAACATGAATGGTGTTAAAAGTTAACACTTTCCACATACCAAAATCCTCAAAATTCTATATTCTCAAACCATGATATCACTTAGTCCTTATATCAATCATGATCTCATGAATACAACCAAACATCTCATTATCTTCTTATCACTTCATTATGCGCATGTCATCTTATTTCCAAAAATATCTCAATCACTTTTAATACCACATTAGACCAACACATAAATATTCCAATACATTATGATACAACATTATTTTGGAATCCCATTACATAAATACTTAATCATTCCACCACATCGTTGTCATATTCAACATCGCCAATAGTGATCGCATGTGACATCCCTTTGTCTTTTGACTTAAGTGGTTTCTCATGTTGATCATCACTTACCCTTGGATTAGGACATTTATTAGCATAATTCTCCATTTCCTTTCACTTGAAGCATTGAAGTGTTGGTGGTGCGTTCTCTGTAGTGTTTGCTTTATTCACATCATTAGAAACCCTTTTTCCATTACTTCGACACTCACCTGCTCGATGACCTTCTTTTCCACACTTAAAACATTTTCTAGTCCCTTTAAGACAATCTCCACCATGCTTCATTCCACACTTTCTGCATAAAGAAACATTCATCTTCTTTTCACCATTATTTTGAGATTTCTCCTTGAACTCCATCTTTCGTTTCTTGTCAAAACTATGAGATGGATAAGTAACACCAACTTCCATTTCTACTTTGATATCACAACCCACAATTTCTTCATAGCTACTGAAGTCTCTTATAGATAATTCCCTTCGAAGACTTGGTTTTAAGCCACTGAAAAATCGATCAACTTTACTTTCAGGATGGATGAAAATACCAGATGCATACCTTGCAAGTCTTGTAAAATTCGCTTCGTATATCCCAACGGATTCATCATCCTTCTGCTTCAGCTCAAGAAACTCCTTTTCCATCTTTGTTCGAAGAATACGAGGGAAGTACTTACTGAAAAACAAGTTCTTGAACTCGTCCCATTCCATGGACTCAATTTCAACTCTTGGCCTCATATTCTCGATAAGATTCCACCATTGATCAGCTTCAACTTCCAAACGATATACTGCTAAGATGACTTTATCATGTTCAGAACATTGAAGAACTGAAAATATCTTTTCAGTGGTACTGATCCATTGTTCAGCAACAACTGGATCGGATGTCCCACTAAAAGAAGGTGGATGTTGCCTCATGAAGGACTCAATAGAATATTGTTCCCTTCTCTGCTCATTTGGATGTCCAGAATGATTCATAGCTTGTGTAAGTATAGAAATAATATTTTCCACTCCATCTCCCATAACATTTGTTTGTTCAGGAGGGAAATCATTGCATTGTCCATTGCATTGAACAACACGGTTCCTTCGGGTTCCATCCATCGTCTAAAACCCAAAAAGAATAGTGTGAGAGGCAAAAATCATGCTAGGGAAAACAACATAGTAAAGGGGGAGTACCCTTAATATCTAACATCTTAGGTTAAATTCTAAGATCATTACCGTAGTTCTAGGACCATATCCTATACCTATACTTATCCTTAGGGACATCCCTAGACATACCTTAGAAATATCTCTAGGGATTTCACTAACGTTTTCACATCCTAGTTTCCAAAGGTTGACTAAACCTTTCCTCTGATACCAACTGTAGAGACCCGAAGCTTGACGTACATGGACATTTCATTACATTTGCGAAATACTTAGTACAAAACAAAACACACACATAAGGACCGTAATAGTTTAGTGTCTTTGGAAACTCGTAATAAAATCTTCTAATCGTGGTGAAAGATATTCAACATCTCCCATAAAGATCTTACTTTTTTTATCTAAAACCTTTCTTTATATCCTGGGGAAAAGAAAACATAAAAGGGTGAGCTCAAATGCTCAGTAAGGGTAAACAAAAGAAATATCAATCACATCATATTCAAAAGAACATAACATTTTGGAAATCATAACTTGCAAAAGAGAGCATAATTTCATTACATGGGATAAATCATGGCAGTGAAATGTAATCACAATAATCATAACATAAAACATGAAACATTGTGGCATTCACACATAATCATAGAGAATCATTTTTTGTTAGTCAAGACTCATTGCCAAGACTATCTTAGTGGACAAAGTCCCTTTCTAAATCGAGTAACCCTTGTTTCAGTCCTATTTCACTGAACCGGTATAACCTACCATTCCAGCCATGTCTATCTCATGAGATATAAAATCTTTACCCAATGCATTGGAGGGTGATATAGGTCCCACCCATCTTATAATTAATCCTTTATTATGTGTGCCATATAATCATAAACAATACATCATAGCGTAACCCATGTAATAAAAATGGGATTCTTAAACAACATGACATCATAAAACAATTCATATAAGATAAAGGAATTCATAAAAATATTTCCATCACAACAAAATCAAATCCATGTAATAATAGGGATAAAAACAGAACCATTTTATTATTTTAGATGGAATATAATTTTGATAAAATACTTGAACTCTATTCTTGAGGAAAATATCCTTTCTACTTCAAAAACAATTTTTCCTTTCTTAACATGTCATATAATTTTAAACTAAAAGAAGTTGATTAAAAATAAACTTTAATACTTGTAAAGGAAGATTCTTGGAAATAATGTTTTAAAATCCATTCATGCCGTATATGTTAAAAAAACATTCTTCGTACTTTTGTCGGAAAAGTCAAAAAGTACCTCATACGAAAAACGACAAAAGATTCCTTTCTTATCTTTTAAAAAAAACTCACCGAAAGGTGAAATATGTTTTATGAAAATTGTAGGTGGATGAAAATAATATTACATATTGAGGGAACATGGATGTGGATGATAAAATACACCCAGTAATTACGAAAGTAAAAACAATTTCGGATAAAAGTGAGATTGTGAAATTTCCATTACCTTATGTCCGATATGCTTTGTACGTATCCGAAGATCCCGTATAATGGTTTAAATAATGTTATTGACTTATTCCAGAATCATACATATTGATATGATATCATATATGGTCATATTCTTAGCTTCTTATTAGTAATATTTCATTGTTACTTGTTACTCGGGTCTTTATTGCCTTTTGTTCTTATGCGTGTTTTGCCGAATAAATTCATATTCTTCTTTTAAGGTTATAGATACCTTATATCCAGAATAGTATTAGTGTAACATATATCATATTTATTCATTAAATTCATTTATATAATTACTATGTAATGATTATCATGTAGAACGAGTCGCATCACATCGTGGAGACGGTATTCCGTACGTACGCACGAGCGATGATATTGTTCCCATGATCGTGGAATTGTATTTAAGTGTATTTATACTATTTCAGTATCAATATCAATTTATAATAATCATATATAGTTACTCATTACACCATTATACCCATCCTTGTAAGGTGATGATGGAAAATAGATTACACCACGGCGTGGAGACGGTATTCCTTACGTACGCACGCGCGGTGATTTCATTTTTCCGTAGGATGGATAGATGGTGAATTAGGGTTGTTTCATATTTATAATAACATATCAGTATGTAAGTAATACTGATGTTATTACTTTATCATGAAACAACTAAAGAATAAGAAGTTGAAGAAGAAAGAAATTGAAAAGATCGGTAATGGATATTACCTCTTCTTTGAAACGCCTCTTTGAATCCTCCACTTAGGGAACTAAGATTGGTCTTTGAAGAAGACCAGGTCCTCTAGGATTATTATAGGGAAGTGGATAAGTGATTTTGGCAGGGGTTGTCCGAGCTTGAGTGCTCAAATTGGTGTGAGGAGGAGGGGGAGGAGGTGTCCTTTTATAAGGGAGGAGAGGGGCACCTTAGGAATATCTCAAAATATTATTTTATATTAAAGTCAAAATCGGTTTATAATAGTTCCAAAGTGTCTTATTTCGAATCTAAAGTGGGGATGGGTCGAAATCCTATCAACCAATAGGATTTAGACAGGTTTAGGTTATTATTTTAACCTTATCAATTAGATTTAACTCTAAGTTAAATAATTTATCTTTTACCATGTCTTTTTGTTTTCTTACACTATATGGTTAATAAACTTACTATAACATGCCAAAGGAACCCCAAATTTTTTATTATTAATACATATATCATTATCTATGTCATTTGGCCGAACCTTAGATTTTTAGGAATTAAATAACAATTAATAATATAATATATTATTTAAAAACTATTTTGTGTTAATTTTGACACTATTTGATATATGATTTTTTTTAAAGTTATAACAGCATTATATGTTCTAAAAAAGTTGATTAAATCAACACTAATATATCATAGTAACCTAGAAAATTAGTGGAATTCATACAAAGTCTCAAATTACATTTATTTTGGTGTTTATAACATCAATTATGTCAATATTTCATTAATAAGATAATTACTGCATCATCATTGTGTCATAAATAAATTAAATTATGTAATGTATAAAAATTAAAAATAAACTACCATTATGTAGGAAATCTTTTTATCTTTCTAATGAATATTTATAGTCGAATTTATCGTATGTATAACCCCATATTAAAAATGTTTTAGTAAATAAACATTGATTTTAACTCTTTTAACCCTTCTATAAATAAATTAATAATAAATGTCCTAATCTAATCCATGTGGGCCTAAATGGTCATATTTTTATCTCATTGAACCACATTTTAGTCCTTGATATTAACCGTGTCTCTCTGATTTTCTAAATTCCACTCACAGAAGCGGTAAAATTAAGTTTTATGAAAAATTCATTTTTTTAACTACCACTTAGTGGTTTCACTATTCATCAAAAATTAAAAGTTTTCAGAAAAATACCAAAAATGAGGCCTAAGATATATTTGATATTATGACCTCAAAATGATGTCTATTTTACCAAATTCAAAACATATCAGTTGCATTAACTAATTTAAAAATTAATTCTCGTCGTCAAAACAAATAGCGTGTTTTTAAGAGATAATAACTATCAAAAGATTGACACTTGTTTATAACTGGTTTAAATGTGAAATTACATCCAATGACCAACATTGTATTAAATTGTAAAAATATATTCTAAATATACTTTAAAACCACTCAAATTAATAATTTATCACTATTAATTATTTCTATTGAAAAAGTTGTTTTTAATTAAAATTTAGTAATTTTCACTATTCATCAAAATATGGAAGTTATCCGAAAATAACCAAAATTTCCCCCTAAGCTAATTTCAATATTATGAATCCAAAAATAAATTCCATTTTGAAAAATAAAATTTACAAAATTTCAAAAAGTGGTTATTACTATTTATAACGGCTAGTTTTGATAATATTTTAATAGCATATCGTTGTTTAGCGAAACTTGGTGTTGTGTACAACACATGCTACCGTGGAAGGTCGTGATTGCGTGTAATTCAAGCCAGGTCAGAGATGTGTGTTTTGAAAACTCCTTTTGGTGTAGCGTATAACACAAGACATTAATGAAATTAAAAAGAATATTTTTCATAAAATCTCGGGGTGTTAAAGAGAGGAACCCTATAGAGTCTAACAATATTTGAATGTGGAGTACCATCATACTAGATGATGATGGAAATTGGGAGGGGGATCTATGAAAAGTGATAGTAGTGAAGGGAGGACCTCCATAATGGTTTATGTTCATGATTTTGAAAACCTACACGCCATGTCATGGAAGTGTGGTCTAGACCCCCATGACAGATGATTAGAGTGTGGGGATGTCCTCTGTAATGGATTCTTATGTTGTTGGAAAAGCTCCTTTCCTTTTTCAGGGGATGGATTCCCATAGAATGGCTGATAAAGGTGGTTGAGTTGGTAAGGAGCTGATGGAGTTTGAGGGAGGATGCCCCTACATGGCCCATGAGGGCGGTAGAGTTGGTGAGGAGATGATGGAGTAAGGGGAGGATCCCCCTGGCACAGACCATTAGGGTAGAGGAGGCGAAGAGGAGTTGATAGAGTTGGTTGGATAATGTCCTCTATGCATCCCATGAGGGTAGAGAAGTCAATTGATTAGATGATTTTGTTAGGTGGATGGTTCCCCTTATGCATCTTGTACCACCAAGGATCTGAGTACCGCCCAATGGTGCCTCTATCATAGTTTGTCACATATCCACAAGTGCATTTCCCTAAATAACAGAGGCTTCCGACTTGCAGTGACAGCCAAGGTGTGATATTGGGTAAACTAAGACCTAATTGGAAGAGTATACACAATGGAAGAAAATAGTAAAAAAATATAAATCATTAATACCATAAAATAAAATTTAACAGTGGAAGAATGACAGTAATAAAATAACTGATTAATATATATATATATATATGATTATTTCCACATGTGTCTTGGAAAACAACCAAACAAGTAAAAATACTGTAAATACAATATAGAATCAATTGTACATGAAACATGTAAACTCCAATATCATCGTATCCCTCTGCATGGTCTCATTCTCTCCAAGCCCACAGAAATAAAGTACCTAATGAAGAAGGGTGATTTCCCCTATCTATACCTACAATCATATAATCTAGTTGTGTCCAACACATGACCCAAATATGGTGTGAGACTAATCCCATTAGGCAACCACCAAAAGATCAATGCCTACCTGTCGTTGCATATATATACTAGGTAATATGCAAGAATGAAGAAATAAACAAATAAGTACTCAAATGTAACCAAACATATAGTTTTCAATTAAATTCATTTGAATTTATTATTAAATATGTTAAATCATGTAAACATTAGAATATAGCCTATGATTTATATCCCATTTGTATGTAACAAAACATATTCCTCACAATACAATCTAAACCATCATGAAATACTTAGTCCATGATTTTGATTTTTCATGGAAGACTCCTCACACACATTCAATTATTCATAAAATACCATCTAGGATGCTCTCATGGTAGAACCCCATTGGTTCAAAATCGAATAGATCAATTAAAAATGAATACGTGGGAATCTCTCACAGTCAATAAACCTTGGTCAACATAACATCAATAAATTATAAATGACCACCGATGAAGCTCTCACTGTCAATACCCCTTTGGGAAGCCCTCACAGTCTAATCTGTATTGGTCAACATTGCATCAATAAATTATAAACGAACACCTAGGTAGCTCCCATGATCAATACCCCTTTTAAATACCTAATAGTCAAATCCTACTTGGTAAACATACACATTTTGTATCATCGGAATTTCATATAAATAATAACTCCATCATAACAAAACAAGACATGGAAAACAAGGAATGTATAATAGGTAACATAGACTACATTTCTATAAATAATAAATTAAGGGAAACACACACATGGGGTGTCCCATAAACAAGGAATCCCACCTTATGCATAATCAACTACCCATTATCAATTAAATAAACTATAGAATTTGATAACCATGGTTAAATTCCATATAATTCAATACCCCAAATGTTGGTATGTGTCAAATATAGAACATGTAATGCAAAGACGAACAATTAAAGACACAAAACACCTACCTTAATATTGTACGATTGATATACATGATCATCATCCCTTGAATTAGCCAAAATTTGTGTACATCTACAAAAATGAGAAAACACATAACTTTTAATAACTCATGAGAGAGAAAGAATTGGGATGCAAGGATCTAGGGGTTTTGAGAACCCATCAGTGTGATTATAAAGCACCTGGAGGTGTCTATGTTAGACGATAGAAGGAGAATCAAGAGGGGTTCAAATATTTTTGGTCATTATGTCTTTCTCCTGTATGAACCATGAAGCGAAGAATATGTTTATGGAAATAAGACACAACCCCACTCTAACATAACAAATAAAATGGGAACTAAACTATGTGTTCATTAAGGGTAAAGGATGTGTAGTGACCTTAATCGGCCCCTGACTTAAGATATTTTTCAGGTTACCACTTGTCCATGCACTTGAGTGTTACATGGCCAGCACAAAACTTTCCACAAAAATCCAGGTACATATTGTATCCTCAAATGTACTCAGAGGATAGATAGAAAATCCTCTTTTCATCATTTTCCTCAAAAAACCCAAATAGAAGATCTATAACTAAAAAGAAGATATGGGATCTTAGAGACATCCCCCATTAAAAGAAATTTTTCCCTCATTTTCCCTTCCAAGAGCGGTGGAAAAGATTATGTGAACAAGTATAGAAAAAATGATCGAACATCAGCCTCTGTCTGCTATGTCTCATCCTAAACTCACCTGTGATACCATATAACCCATGGTAAAGGAACAGACTGGCCATGGAGAACCTTCGTGTTATGATCCTAAATCCGAACACGGTTATCCTAGAAGGATGCATCCACCTCTAACTACACGTCATTTTGATGAAGAACAAGAGATGACTCTGAAAGTAACATTGTATCTGATAAACATGAAAGATGTTGTGCATAGCAAGGTACCTCTGAGGAAACTGTAACCATTAGGAAACTGTCCTCACTGTCTCTAAAACCTCAAATGGCCTGACATATCTCAGTGAATGATTCCCTTATCTCCTAATCCTCATGTGACCCAACCTTGGTGTGACATATTGGAAAACCTGATCGTCGACCTCAAACTCCAAAGGCCTTCTTCGTTGATTAGCACAATTTTGTTGGTGATACCCTGTAGTATCCATCATCTTCTGAATCAACTCCACATGCTCAGTGGTCTCCTAGACATGATTATGCCCCAACATAGCTGAATCTCCTTCTTCCAACCAATATAGTGGTGATCAGAATGGCCTACCATATAAAGCCTCATAGGTTATAATTTGAATCATTTTCTTAAAACTATTATTGTATGAAAACTCTATGAATGGTATGTGTCTCTCCCAATAGCCCCTAAAATCTTGGACGTATCCTCGAAGAATTTCCTCTAAAAACTAAATCGTGCGCTTGAACTGGACATCTATCTATGGTTTAGTATGTTTTACTCAGAAGTACCTATTTACCCAAAGCCTTCTGTAGTCCTTTACAGACAGAAGGAGTAAATAAGGCATCCCAATATGAAATTATATTGTGTATAACCCAATAAAAACATACTATCTCATGGATGTACAAACATCTAGGATCATCAATGCTGAATGTTTCTTTTATCGATAGGAAATGTGTAACCATTTTGATTCTATCGATAACCATCCAAAATGCATCATTCCCTCATGGTGATAAAAGGTAAGCCAATAAAAAAATCATTGTGACATAATTCCAGTTCCACTCGGGAATTTGTAACTCCTATAATAGTCGTTCTTGTCATGGATGCTCTGCCTTCACCTACTGACAGGTGGAACATCTAATAACAAAACTAGATACATCCCACTTTATACATGGCCACCAATACTAGAGGCATAGATCTAGATACATCTTGGTGACCCCAAGATGAATTGACCATATAAAGGAATGTAAATAACACAATTGGTCCTCGTGTATGTCTCTAGAAACCCATATGCACCCATGAAACCACAAATCCTCATCCTTATCTATGGTCAACTCTGGAGTAATGTGCTAACCTTACTCACTCTCCTGTTGGACTAGGCCTTCAGAATATGATAATAGCCTCATTCACAATTGATCTAGTATAGTAGATGTAACAACTATAGAAGAAAGAAATGCATTCCCCTGTTTGTCTTGAACCTCCAAATACATCTCTGAGAACAGAGCCACAATCTTCCACTTGTTACTATCCTCCAAAATTGCTTGTGTCTGAGTCAGTTTTATCAACACATCTACAACTACGGTACTTTTTCTTAGCGCTTAGGTAAGATCAATGTCAAAACAATTAGGGCACTAAACCCACCTTCATTGTCTCAAATTAATATCAATCTAAGTAAAGATATAATTGAGGCTATTTTGGTCCATGTAAACCACAAAATATTCTCTCAAAAGATAATGAATCCAATAGTACAAGGCATGTATAACTGTTTCTAACTTGAGATCTTGCGTATGGTTGTTCCTCTCATGTGGTATCAACTATCGAGACCCTCATGACATGAATCATTCCCCCTACATAAGAAAAGTTTCAATACTGATACCTAATGCATCACAGCACATCGTGTAACTCTTGCCTGACTCTAGAAAAATCAGTACCAGCACTGAATTAAATCTAACAATAAGCTACTAAATGTTTTAATCATAGGAATTTATCAACAATTACTTCTTAACCTTTTTTGTTAGACCACATAGTGGAACTAATATGCACTAAAAGTATTTAATAAATCGTCTGCATTAACCAAAAATACCTATAAAATAACATACCTCCAAGATGTTCATCAGCTGCTCCTAGGAAACAACCGCTCTCACATTATCTGGTTCTACTTATAATCTTTCATCTCAGATGAAATGTCTAATGTAGTGAATCGTGTCTAACCAAAAGTGTAACTTTGAGGGATTATCATATAACTGACACTCTCTCAGTGTACTAAATATGATCTCAAGATGGAAGGAATGGTTGTGTTGAGTGTGAGATGACTCCAATATATCATACATGAATTCTACCACAAAAGAATATAAGTAAGAATAGAACAATCAGTTCATCACTACCATCAAAACTACTATAACATTCGTGAGACCGAACGACACAACAAAATACATGTATAGACCATAACCAATCCTAATGTTTGTAAGAGGTATATCTTACGTTCTAATGTGTAATTGATAATAATTGATTATCAATTAAATCATCAAGAAAACCAAGGCTCATCAATGATAAACAAATATATCATCAATCCTCAAAATGGGGTATAGGTTTTTGATCATCAACTAGTTCAGATTTTGATAATCCACACAAAATAGGAGGGTATCGTCTGCCTTCTCAGCAAAAAAATAGGAGAACCCCAAGGATAAGTAGTGGGTTGGATTAAACTCTTTTTCTGAAACTCCAATTAACACATATTCAGATCCTATAACTCTAGTGTATCCATCCTATACAGAGGAATGGGCGTTGATTCCACTCATAGCACAAGATCAATAGAGAAATATACATATCAATATGAATGTAAACCTGAAAATTCGACTAGAAAGTCATCTGTGAAATGTTCAACCACAATAGTAAAGTACAACTATGACGTCCCCTAGTCATCTAGATATAAACTATAAATTTGTGTTATAACTCCTCCCAACCAATGATTTTTTGTTCTAGGTCATCTCAGATGTACATTCCCTTGACCCTTGTGTATAAAATATCATCCCTCTTGTGACGTGAAACTCACCCTATAGTGATAGATATCAACAATTACCTGAAAGGATACTAACTAATACATTCCATGAATTTAATCAAATCATGTCATCACTAAGACATAGAGGTCCCATAATAACTGACATCCACCAACCGCAAGAGTGAAATCCTTGAAAAAACATACACTAGTCTTCCTAATAACCAATAGTGTGTCTAGCATTATAACATTATTATAATTAAAGAAATAGAGACCAATGATATCGACAACAACAAAGAGATATAAAACTATGGGAATCCACAATATCAAAAAGAGAAGAATAATAAATAGAGGAAACTAGATCATACCTCTAACCATAAAGTGTTTGAGATCCTGCTCCTTCTGGGTATTCTCCATCATAAAAGTCTGACCAATATGGTGACCATGTAACCCAACCTGGCTACCCTAATCTGGTCCACCCTACTTTCATTGAGAACCTGTCATCTGGACTCATTGACCATGACCATCTCCCTAGCCAGATGAACCCCAATTCCTTAACTGATAAGAAACTGGTGGTCTCTCTCTTGATTGTGGAGTCAAAACAGATCCCATATCACTCTTTTCTGGTGAGAACATCCAACAAAAACACTGAATGTGGCCAATAAAACAGCAATATTGACACTTAACCGAGTCCTTTGGGAAATGGGGTCTCTAATTCATGCTCTTCTCATAGTTTTAGAACACTACATGGAAACCTAATAAAACATTTCTGATACTTGAAGAACCATCACATGAAATCTCTCTTTGATGCGTCATGCTATCGATTGAAGGAGTACCAGCCCTGGATTTATTTCCTCAATGGCTCACATATTCAAATTCCATTATATTGCACCTGGTAATCATTGAAACATTACAATATCATTCACTAATGTCATCCAAAAAATAATCACCTGTGATCGAATGTTATACATGAGACAATCCAAAAAATCACCTAGCTAGTGATAACTCATCACCCCACAGAAAAGGTATAGAGAGAAGAAGCTCTATAAACTGATAAGAATAATCCATCACTAAAGGAGTGCCCTTCTAAAAATTAATTAACTCCCAGGATCGGTTTTTAGTCAATATCTTGGAGTGTATGTAATCATATATGTTCCTATGGAACACTTCCCAAGACATTTCTCGATGAGGTCTAACCGATGTGATAACATCCCACCATCTCTTGGAATAATCAAAAATCATGTATGTCACAAGACTAGCCCTCCACCCAAGAGATGTCTCCAGATTCTCAATGATAACAATCATGCCCTCCAACCAAGACTTCACAACCTAAGGTCCCCCATCCCCTAAAAATGTGGGTGGATGTTGTTACTTGATGACCCATGTCAGCTCTTCAATAGTCTAGGTAGGATGTGGTGATCCATCATAAGTCTGCATGGTCCTTATAAATCCTTCATAGAACTGTGCATCAGCACCTGCGTCTAGTATAATAACTTGTTCTAAGATAGGAATGACGAGAGGAAATAATGGTAGACCATTTACTATCATTTTTAGTGTCTGATTATCACATTGTACCTAGCACAGAACCAGATGAAGTCTCAGTGGAATGAAACTGTAAGGAAAAAATCACACCTTATTACAAGATTAAAATGGATGACAACATAGAAGATAAATAATGGAGTAATATTAAGAAAACATTCATGTTTAACAAAAGAGGGTTATATGGTGTGAAAAACAACTACACAACGTGTTACCTTGATGCATTAACATGAGAATGTTCCTGTTCCAACATTGTAATGAAACAACCCATACACATGACATGTTACTATAGAGTCGTGTCATGTATAAGGACATTACCTCTTGCACAGGTACATTTACACAAATATAACTACATGGTTCTACTGTTGTAACACTACAATGGGTACATACTCAGGACACAATGTCTGTAACTAATGTTTCATTCACCCATGTCATTAGTCACACTTATAGATACACGTTCGATTCTAAACAGTGTGTTCTAATAGTACATGGCATGTTCAACCAAAATTGACCAACCCGGTGTCCCTGATCACATAGTCAGTCACATGGTTAACAACTACCCCACATGTATATACAGAACATGGTGTGTACATAGGATAATTCATTTCTTCGAGAATATAATAACACATGTCATGCATTCACAACATCACACTCCATTTTTTGGATTTTCTTCATAGTAAGCCTCTAAAACATCTTTGGAACCCACAAAATCTTATAATATCACCATGGTATGCCATGTTTTGACCCAAGGGAGCTTGTACTCATCGTGAATCAATGATTGGCATTAAAACTTATATAATGGCTTAGAAAACATTCAATCAATGTTCAAATATGATCAACCAAATTGTGATCCAAGAGGGCCCACAACTCCCCAGGGACAAAATCATGGCGTCAATACAAATGAAATTTTACATATTCCAAAACCATATCAAAATAAATGATATTTCTATCTTGTAATATATCACAATATCATGCATATCTATCTGAAAATCAATCGAGACAACATGAAATCAGTAATGCACTATAAATGGCATGAAAAGAGGGATTGACATGTGATCTTTAGAAAGTGCCATTATGATGAATACGATGGAATACCCAAATATCATCATGTTGCAACAGAAATATAACAACAATGATATCAATCATAATAGCACAAAACATTTGAATAATCCAATGATGAAATCAAATCAACTGTAAAAATTGAAAACCATAAAAATTAACATATTGGAAGTAACATGGATTTTCCCCGTGTAGGGGTTAGAAACTCCTAGGAACAACTATTTTCGAACTACCTATTACTTTCTATAATATTATATTGTCTATAAATTGTATGGAAATCATAAAACAACCTCCTTTGATAAAACTTTCTGATGTCCAAAATCTCAAGGACTCCCAAAGGTGCCCCAAACCCAGTTGGTCACATAACCTCAAGAGCATTTCTCAAAAATCTATAGGCTACCAATTAGATGTGAGGTCCAAGGTGTGATAACGTAGAAACCATTCCCTCATTGGTATAGTATACACTATAGAAGAAAATATTAATAGTAGTTAAATTAGTAATACAATACAACAGATGTAAAATCGGAAGACAGACAGTAATAAAACAACTTGATCATATATATAAACGATGCATGCAACTTGTGACATATAAAAAATGAAATCAGGTTACAATGTCGGAAATAAATTACAGAATCCAAATTACAAAAAAAATCAGAAAATACATCACAAGCCTAATCTTGGTCACATGCTCTCCAACAACAACATCAATAATTTACCTGATGAAGAAGGGTGATTTCCCCTATCAATACTTGTAATCATATAATCTACATGGGTCCAACACATGACACAAACTGGGTGTGTGGAGAATCCCAGTATGAAACCACCAATTAATCTGTGCCTAACTATCTGTGAATATACCAAGCAGATAATGTTCATGAATGAAGCAATAAACTAGGAAGTAATCAAAGTAAACAACCCTAAAGTATTCAATTACATTCATTTACATTTATTATTAAATAAATTAAACCATGTAATCCTTGGGCTCTAACCTATGCTATGTATCCCATATTTAATTATCGAAATATATTCATAGAATATCATCTAAACAGTCATGTAATAATGAGTCCACGATCGGGCATTAGGTTGGATGACTCGTCATAATCATTCAATTATTCATAAAAAACCTCTGGAAACTTTCACATTTTAACCCCTTTGGTTCCACCTAGTATAAATCAACCACTAATGAAAAATTTAGTATCTATCACAATAAATACCCCTTGGTCTACATAGCATCAATAAATAATAGACATCCACATGGGTATCTCACACAATCAATACCCCTTGGGGAATCCCTCGATGTCCAATCTCCCTTGGTCAATATATCATCAGTAAATAATAACATACAGCACAGGTCAATCTAACAGTCAATACCACTTTGGTAATCCCTAAAAATCCAATCCCAAGTGGTTAATATAGAATGAAAAAATTATAAACGACCACCTTGTAAGCTCTCACGGTCAATACCCATTTGGGAGGACCTCACATTCCAATCCCCCTCGGTCAACATACACATAGTGTATCACTATAATTTCATATAAATAATAACTCAATCCTAAAAAAACGGAATTTATATCTAGGGATGTATATTAGGCATACTAAATGTAACATCAATAAACAATCAACTAAGGGAAACACGGCCATGTGGTGTACCATAAACAAGGTATCCCACTGTACGCATAATAAAATATCATTTATCAATTAAATTAACCATAATAGGTGATAAAGAGGGTAAAATTACAAATTAGGAAATATGAGAAATCTGTGTATACATAACTTCTAGCACATATAATCCAATGAAAAACAAAAAAAGGTACAAAAAACTTAACTTGATTTCATAAAATCGTTATACTGAATCATCAGCACTTAAATTGCCCTAAATTGGAATAGATATTAAAAAGGTGGAAAACAAATAATTTTAAATAACTCACAAGATAGAAACATTAAAAAATAATGGCTCAAAGGGTTTTTATAATTCACCTATGGGATTCAAACGCACCTGATGGTGTCTCAATCGGAGCTTAGTTGGAGAATCCGGAGGGGTTTGAAGTTCTTTAGTTGTTCAGTCGCTCTCCTATACGAACCAGCAGGGGAAGAATATATTTACAAACATAATACATGACCACCATTTGATATATCAAATAAAAATAACACAACATGGAGTGTCCTTTAAATGTATATGTCATGTAGTATCCTTAACCGGCCCCATACCTAAGTGGGTTGTTGGGTCACCACACAGCCTTGTACACGACTGTTACATGACCATCATGTGACCGTATGTGACATGATAGGTACACGGCGTGTACTCAGAACTAGTTGCATGTACATAGATAATACTCTTTTCATCCTTTTACACAAAACAACCCCAAATCCAAATCCTTACATGAGAAGAATATATGGGTTCTTACACATCTCATGAGGGTGGTGAAGTCAGCGAAGAGCTGATGGGGTCAAGGGGATGATGCCCCATTTGAGGACCATGAGGGAGTAAGAGTCAGTTATGAGCTAAGGTAATTGGGGTAATGATGCCCCATATGTGGCCCATGAGTGAGGTAGAGGCGAAGAAGAACCGATGGGGTTGGGGGGAGTTTGGGTGATTCCCCCGGTGCAACCCATGATGGGAGGGGAGTTTGTGAGGAGCATTTGGAGTTGGGGGGATGATGCCCTTTACATAACCCATGAATGAATCAGAGATTGGTAGGAGTATATGAAACATTTTCATTAGGAACCCATTATAACAAATCCTCCCACATATGGAAGAGAGGATATTCACATGGGTGACACATCAATTTGGTTATTCATGACTAATTCCATCATCTCATTGTAGATAGAGATGAGATTCATGTCATGTTCAACATTTTTTATTTACGTTTTCATAATATGGTGCACATAACGTCATGGTGTATCCCTTCTTGTGGCCCCATTTTCTCACATTCAAATGGTAGTAACCATCCATAACTTCTACAATGATGTATTCCCCAATATCGAAATTGGATTATGGGATGTCGATTCCACCTTCAATGAATTCATCCAACGAATTCATCACCCAGTATATGTCTCACTTATAGATTTGAGTCATGGTTAATGAATATCATTCCCCGGGCTATATCATTATTGATACATGTAAATTTGATTACTTATGCATGAATGTTCTAATGTGTGTTAACAGGTTAGCAAGCATCGATATGAGTAGATGGTAACAAAAAAAATGTTGGGGCATCTTTGGATTTGTGGACATTCGTCAATTGTGTTATTATTCATAGTATGGAATCTCTAGGTCAAAGATCCCAAGGATTATTACTACAATAATGTAGTATCTTATGCAAGAAGCATATCTCCAATGGTTTCTATATCATCCCTTATTTTACATGGGGTATGTTGTATGTTTAATGACTAATGGAGATGGATCAGACTAATCAAAAAACTTATTAAAGTTGAATAGATAGTCCAATCCCAATGAGAGATCACCTAGAAGGTTTAATGAATGGGATGATCAAAATTCCCAAAGTGGTTGGACCTATGGAGTGTTGTGTCCCATAAAGGGAATATTTACAGTGCAAAGATGGATATCGACACAACTGAGAGAGAATAATAGAGGTAACACCAAAGGAGGGGTAACTAATGTTTTCAATTGGATTGGGTTTAAAATCTGGGATGATTCCAATGAAACATGTCAGTAAGACATCGTTAAAAACCAATGTAGTTAGAACGGGTGATATTGGGATAACATGTGGTTAGCTACCTGGGTTCTATAGAAAGCAGTGAAGATGTATGCTAAATTTCCGTGATAGGGGTAAGGTGTTGGAATGGGTGGCTAGGGAATATTCATGTGTAGATACTCATATGAATGGAATGATTCCACTAGGATGCGGTGGCACTTGTTGGAATCAGGATAGATAATGGATGACTTAATGAAGTAGATGATATGAATTGGAAGGAACTAATGTGGAGATGATACTAATGTTGGGAATGAACCTTTGGGTTGCTTCATATAAATCCCCATGGCATGGAATCAATGTCCACGTATTTCATTGGGGTGATGGGACATAAAAAGTGGAATCACAGGATAATGGAGTTCATGGATGTGGACCCGAATGATTTATAAACTCTGAATTGGGGAATGATATTCTCGAATAATAATGTATCATGGTAGATAGTAGTACAAGACATGGGTGATGGTATTGAACCTGAGGTAGGATCCCTATGTGTCAACATGGTAGGGAATAAATGTCCTCATAATTCAGGATGAGGTGTAAACATGTTTTAAATAAAAGAAAATGACCCAAAGATATACAAGGGCTCACAATAGGTTGGCAACCCATCAAATGTGGGACACTCCTTATTTGATAATTTGGTTATTTGTGGGGAATATTCATGGTTAAGATCATGGAAAAAATAAGAGATGTGGTCTGGTTGTACACAATTCACAACAACCCTATGCATGGTGGTCCTCACTCTTGCTTATCATCAAAAATGTATGCACCAAAACACCCCAGAGAGGCGAATATGATAGATGTATCCCAATAAGATAATATGTAACATCATTAGGGTACATCCCAAGTAGGGGTCACCAAATAATACAATTGGTTGGGTTGACCATCATATAGGCATCTAATATACGCCTTCTAGAAGAAAGGGATCAAAACCCACGTAGTTCAAAAGGTGAAAGGGGCATGTGCTTAAACATCATGCGTGATGAATGTGAACCAATGACATGTTTTTGGGTAATATAGATGTTGGGATTTATCCTTAAGGAGTCTTCCTACGTACCCTGTGGATGATAGGGGTAAATGACCACATATTTTTCATGAATAGAGTATAATGGGATTATGAATGGTTAGAGTCCCATACTCTTGATAGGGTTACTCATGGATAGTGGACCATATAATGAACATGGATGAGTGTCAGGATCCTTCTGGGACATTGAAGCCAAGGAAAAATCTGGGTGGATGATGAATGATGGAGGATGGATTATGACACCACAAAGATTTGGATCTGGAGGGATGTTTCCCATAAAGGGAGCATGAAATATTACAAACAGTTGGGTCAAAAATACATATGAGAGATGGACTACGGTGGGTTTTCCCATAAAGAGAATATGTTAAACCATTAAGGATGATCTATACACCAATGGACGTTGATCAAGGAGGGTAAACCCCTAGGAGAGGGCACCAATGATTACGATTTTTCAAAATTGAACGTCAAGGAAGCCTCCTACATTCCTTGTGTAGAAGATAGGGATCAAATCCAACATAGTTTATTAAGGATTTTGGTTATACGTAGAAGAGGAACAACTGCTGTTTTAATGAAAATAAGGTGAATGGTGAATATGTGTGGAAGCTTGTCGGGTGCAACACTAGAGACACAATGATGGATGGGGATTACAAATGGATATTTCAAAAGTGGAAATAAGTTGTTGCAATGGTTTATTGGGATTACATGTGAAAATATACTATTGATATTTTAAGGAGAAGAAATGATGGGTGGGGATTAATTCTTTATGAAGTCTGAGTGACACTAGAGAGCCAAAATGGGGGATGAGGATTATGAATGGAATTGTTGAAGGCACAACAAATGAAAATAAATAGTGAATTGGTCTTATTCCTGGAAGCTGCCCTGGTGTCCTAATAGAGCATCGACAATGAATGGGGATTATACATGAATTCTTTCCATCATATCCTATTCGTGTTATGATATAAGGGTATCACTTGTTCATTTCATGGGGTATGTATTCAGTTTAATGTCATGTGAGTGGATGAGGTGTGTGGGGATAATGAAATGAACTGCCTATTCTATCTTACTCATGTCAGGACATGAGGGCATTTCAATATGATGATTGGTTGAGGGAATATGTTTTAGGGAGTGAACCTGAAGAGGAGTACCATAGTGGTTTTTTTCTATTCTACTCATGTTGATACATCTTATTCATGGTGAACAAGGTATCCTATTCATAAATGTTAATATATTCTACTATTTAATTTCATGTAGTGAGGACTGTTGGCATCTTATCCTTGATGCATAAGGAATATTTTATTTTGAAGAATAGATATCCAATGTTTGTCATATTGGTTTTACTATAGTTTAATGTAATTTTGTGAGGACAATAATCCATAAGGTTCCTAGAAATGGCTGGTTTTGGACTTACACAATAGAGGCCCAATTTGGTTTGACCTATAATTGGAGGTAGGTGATGAGGATTGGGGAGTTTTGTGAGGAATGTGCCAACTGATGGTAATTAGGGAATTGTATATGTGAATCCAAACTCACGACCTGGGAAATGGACTAAGATTAATATGTCAAATATAGGATTTTCATGTTGTGAGATTGAGAATGTCGAATCATGGATTTCCTGGAATGGAAATCTGATGCACATATGTGCAGAAAAAAAATTCCTGTGACCTGGAACAAAATGTTTGTTGTGAGAATCTCCATAATTTAGGTGGTTTATTGATGGTAGTGAATTTACCAACACTGAGCTGTATGACCATAGATCGATAGTGAACCCAATAAAAGGGTACATGGTTGTAGATCTCATGGCATGGAGTAGCGATAGTAGGCCTGGAAACTATTACATGTATGATTTTCTATACATAGTACATGTTTCAATAAATATTGGGAGGTGTGACACTATTGAACATAGGATTGGTTATCATGACACTGTATCTTTTAGGATTGGTTACATTGAAACAGTGGCGTGATAAATGAGATTAGCGCGCAAGTATAAGGATGCGAGCAAGGATAGATATTTCATTCACCTAACATTGGATAAAAAGTGGTCAGGCGAGTATAAATTCACTATGGTCCCACATGAAGGCACAGACACATGGGAGGTACCATGAAAGAACTCTAAAAGGAGGGTTCCATTCTTCCTCACATGCACATAAGAGGTGGCCATATCTACAATAATGTGATGGTCAGCCTCTGGAGGCTTACCTTGATGGGAGGGGTAACCTTTTATTTATATTAGAGAATATAATTAGGGGTGAACAAGCTGATCTATAAAGAAGAGGTTGTTTGGAATTATAGCAGAGATGTAAGATTCTTTCACACAGATGCTAATCATTCATGAGCATCTCAAGACATTAATGCACCTACCTTAGTCATTATTTTCGGGGGATGGGGTGAAATATGGCCCTTTGACATTGCAATGGGAACGTAAACTATTTACATGACATGTTTCACATAAGATTCCATTTTTTCAAGATTCTATTATTTCACGAAAAGCCTCAATTATTGTGCACAAATACATGCATTCAAAAAAAATGCCTAGGTTGTCTATTTTTTTAAGTGTGACATTGAATGACCAAAACATCATAACCATAAATATTTTCAGGATCCATGACCAGTGAAATCGAATCCTTCAAAACAGGATACACTCCCTTATCTTGTTTCAATGCATTCAATGCGTTAAATGAAAGACTTTTATAGTTATTGTAGACATTATTCATCTATTATTGTAAATATTGGTGTCAAAAAGTTTAATGTATGCCCATTGGTTATTAAATATGTATTTATTAATGTATTAAATTTGTATGAAGCGTACATTGAGAGAATAATCAGTTTTCCCATATATGAAGATAAAAAAAATATATGTAGGTATTGTAAAATCTTAAGAAAAAATTCATATTTTATTAATCATTTATTAAGATATATTTTACAATGATTTAATTTTAGTGAGGTTTAGTTGATCACAATCTCAACATCAAAATGATAATAATAAAAAGATGTTGGTGCTCATTTATATGGAAAAAATAATTTTTTTAAGATCAAACAAATCATAAGGCATGATATTTTTATAACTCATGATATAGAAGTTCAATATATTCCTGATTGGAGAGTTAATGTTTTTCCTTGGATTACTAGTGACACAATAAAATCATTCCACATTGACTTATCATTCTTAATATTTTAAAGTGATGCTAAATTTGATTGGAATATAGGTTTATATACTGATGAATACATTGTTAACTATATTCATGAAGTTTTCAATAGAGAAATATATATTGAAGGTCAATGTAAGAGAATATAGTAAAATCCTAAAAATCATATTTTAAATAACAATAAAAGTATATCAAATTCTGTCTTCCACTATTCCAGAAGAATGTATCTAAATCTAACCAAATAAAATCCATTTTTGAGTAGTTAATTTGATGCTTCATTTATTATCCAAATGCAAAATTTTAGACTTTTTTATCATGAATCAACATAGAAGTAGTTATTGGGATACACATATTCATATTTTGATCAGTTAGTGAATAATAATAGGTCGAACTTGGGTGGGTCATTATTGATAGAAGATTTATATATTTCATTATTGAGACATTAGAAGTAATATATATTAAAAATAACTAAGAATGGTTATTATATTTTGGCTAATAAGGTATGTAATCAATTTAAATGTATAAAAAATAACTTTAGGATTTTGGAGTTCATATTAAATATCTTTTCATAATCAACAATGCTTAATTGAGTTTTGTTAATCATGGAAAAAGTAATTCCCACCACTCAAATAATAATCACATTATGATCATGTATCATTTCAACAAGGAAAAGGTAGATCAAGGATAGTGAAATAGGAGTATGTGAAAATACCGAATTTTTTTGGGGAAATCATGATAATGGATCCGACCAATGAAGATATTTAGAGTAATTGTATTGTACTTTGATTCCAATAGGGTCCATCCAAATTGATGGATCAAAGAAGGTACCCCCCCCCAAATATGATTTTCTATATATTAATGTTATGGTTATTCTCTTGAATTATATTTTTAGTTTTCTAACCCTATATTGTTCAAATTCTGATATGTTATTGTTGGGATCATTTTAAATAGGGGACAAGTTATCCATGAGCATCATGTAAGAATTATTTTTCATAATTGGAGATTCATATTGTTGGGGTCTTGATTATTGTTGAAAATGGGAAGCTATCTCATGTAGATGTTTTGGAAAGGGGATAGTGCTTGAATGTTTATTTTGGTAGATTATCATGGATTATAAGTCATTATGTGAATAGAGTTCAAGTAATTTTTTGGGAGGGAATTTTTGTTTAACAATTGGTTCTCAATCTGATATTTAATCAAGTTTTATTAGTGTGATTACTAATAATACAATGATAATCTATATAAAAGGAATAAATTTTAGAATATCTCATATTCATGTTATGATGTCATCATAGGAGAATGTTTTGATTCATTTTGGAGATGTTTTCAATAATCCCAATGGCGAATATTGTTAGAAAATTCTATAGAATAATTTTTTGGTTGTTTTTATAATGATATTTTAGAATTTTGAGTGCAGCTTAAAATTTCGTTAGGAATCTAAAAAACTCATGTTTGGAGGAGTTTGGGAATAATTATAGATAATTTTGGTTCTAGAAATTATGTGTTTGATAATTTGGAAAACATTTAATACATAAATATCACAAAGAATATACATACGCATCACCAGTAATAATTTTTTGAAGGATGATTATTAAAAGTAACCATGAAGATATCTAAAGGTAGATAATTTACTTTGGTAACTCCCAAATATGAAATGGTATCCAACCCAATATGTAAGGGAAAAATAACACATACATAATGTCACTAGGTCAATATTATAGGTCTCTATAAATAATTTTAAAAAGGATTATACATCAATGTAATGAGTTTGTCATATAAATTTCATAGAGATTATATATAAAGGCACATGAGATGATATTTAATGGTTTTATAGTTATAAAAAAAATTCTATGGACAATAGTAGAATATATAAGAGTGGATTTGAAGCACATATAATAGTAACTACATATTAAAAGGCAATACATATGTGTTACACAATTTTCCACAAAGAATCATATGATATTTTTTTGAGTGGCCATCCATATATTATGATATATAATATATCATAATATATGATTGCTAATGTATACTATAAGGACCCAGCCTTAAACCTTACTTGATCTTGAGTTATTACAAGATTACACATTGCGGATCTTATCAGGTTTAGTGTTTTATAGAATTAGATCATGAAACTTGCATTACATTCCACATTTAAACAAAGTGGTTACATAAAAGACAATATTCATTCTTCCCATCAACGGAAACATATTTAAAATAAAAACACGGATTCTTTCTTGACACATCCTTGACACTATCATCACATCATGAACCTTTCCCTTGACCTGTGAAATACATATCAAAAATATGGGATGAGCATAAAAATCTCAGTGAGGGTTATAAAAATATAGAAAGGAAACATGAGTTCATATATACAAAAGAATGAAATCTTACTTTACCCATAAAACATAGGAACTTTAACATACCTCATCAAACCATGAATAAATCATAGAAAACATGAGACATAAAGGTAACTTGAGGCATTCATAACATTCTTACATAGGGAGTAACCCTCTTGGTTAAGTTTGGAATACCCATCACAGTATATTCCCTAAATATCTTCGGAGAAAACCTTAATGTTTCACTCCTTCGCGTTACCTAATGAATTGAAGAGCAATATTGGGCTCACCCACCCTTAGTTTATCACAGAACCACCCATTTTCATAACAATGCCCAGGAACCATAACATAAACATATCACATAAAACATGCATAAAGAAAACATAACATTTCCACATTTCAATCAAAATATAAAATTTTAGTATATGGAAATAATGAATCCGTTCAAAAAGAAACTATATCCAAAACCATTTAAAACATTTAATAAGGAGATTTTTGAATCAAAGTGTCCCATACCACCTTGAAGATTTTAAAATTTTAAACCATTAATATCCATTTAAATAAATCCGTGAAACCATTTTGAAAACATGGATATTAATAAGAACAAATCATTAAAACAGTTAAAGCGATATTTTGGTTAAAGGGTTTTTACCAAAATTAGAGACACTTGAATACAATAATTGAGGAATAACATTAAATTAGAACTTTATAATATCATGAAAATAAATGGATTCATGATATAATATTCCAAAGGACAGTATATACACCATATAAGAGTGAATTGGTGCATAACAACAATGAAGTCTCAATAGGGATGTAAAATGTGATGAAATCCCTTATAAAGAAGGTATCCATAAGTTAAGGATAAATCAATCTCAAAATTATGTGTGAAAAATATAAATACACCCAATATAATTGGATATTAAGTGTAAAACAATATAATTTCATTCCCACATATTCAAAGGATGACATATTCAATAACTACATGTTGAACCCAAAGAAATCTAAATTGGGTTAAAATGTTCCCTTTGTAAAATTCGACAGCCTAAACAGCGTCACTTCAAAAATTCGGAAAATGAGTTGATGAGAGATAAAAGGGAATCTCATCACTTGGACATAAAATTTACATCAATCAGGATATAGCAGAACATATCCCAACATAATAGTATGTGAATTAAAAGACATAACAAACTAAGTCTTTTAAAATGAGGAGGGTGAAAGGTTCTCTTACCGACATGGGTATCTTTCAAAACATACACCTCGTGAAAGAAGGAAAATACAACATTGATGTAAATACTCATAAAAGAAATTATATTACACAATGAGTAAAATAATGGGCAGTACATACCCCACTCAAAGGAAATTGTGGCAAATGTAGCATAAATCTCACGGGAATAAAAGTGAGATGAAAAATCCCTTACGAAAATTCTGCAGCCTAACGGCGCCACTCAAAACTTCCAAAATGGATTTATGAGATAAAATAGAGTATCTCATAATATTACAATAAAATATACAGAAAGAGGAATATAAATGAACATCCCCCATCATAACAAAGAGGAGCTTAAAAGAAATGACATAAAAGAGTGTACTTATAAAGAAAGAGAGGAGTAGGATCACTTACCTCAGGTCCGACATGACTCGATCATTCTTTAACATCCTGAATAATAAACTTGTGTTAATTTCCACTTTATTAAGAACCTTTTTATAGTTAATTATTCCTTTTAGATCACTTATTTTTATTTTATAAACATTATGTAATCATTTAAGTTAATAATGTTTGTTTTGTCGATATTTGGTTCTTAAGTCGAAAGTGGACTTCTTACAATTACATGTTGTTCGTGTGGTCAAATGTTCATTATATACAGAATTATATTCATGATTTGGATATCATATATATCATATATTTCCATAATATACATTTATTTATAATATTACATAATCATTTAGAGATAAGAAATGAAATGCACCGTTCATCGAGACGGTAAGCCGTACGTACGCATGAACGCTACTTCCATTTCTATTTCGTATTTTATGGAATGGAATCATAATGATATAAGAGTATATTATAATTCAAATATAATAACATATATAATATCATTAACTTTATCCTTTACACATCCCACATATGGTATTAACGAATCAAATCACTTTCAGGGGGCGGTAGTCCGCACTTCCTAAAATGAAGATATCATGTTTACCCATAATGGAAACAATAATGGTATGCCATAAATGAAAAATACAGAATCTTAAGGAAAGAATAAACATATTATATATCATATATAAAAATAGTTACATCATAATGGCCACCTTTGAAGGTGTTAAGTGAGTATTGAACAATCATCGTTTCGGGAGGCAGAATTTCTCCATCCACGGAAACCGTATGTTCTTTAACCATTTGATGTAGTTGAGTGATAGTGTAGCTCGAATAAATATTATAACAACATCCTAGTATATTGAATATACTGGTGTGGTTTCAAAAGAAGTAAATAAAAAGATTTTAGGGGGTTGGAGAAACAAAATAAAACAAATGAACATGAGAGAATGAATTACCTTTAAAAGTGTAACTCCTTTAGATTTGAGCCTAATGGCATCCTTTGAAAGGATTCTGCCCAAAGGGAATCCTCTAGGATGAGGAGAGGGATGTGGAGAGTGTAAATGGGCAGGGGATCTCCGAGGAAAAGGCTTGAGGAGTGTGTGAAATGAGGTAGAGGTGGGGGCCTTTTATAAGAGGAGAGGAGGGGAACTTTTGAAAATCATGAAACTATTATTTTATTTTCAAAAGTGTTTCGAATTTCTAAGGTATAAAATTGATATAATTAGAGGATAAGGTGATAAGGGTTCGAAATACACTCTTCCAATAGGTGTTGGACATGTGTAGGTCTTAGATATTACATTATCATTCCATTTTATTTAAATCGTTAAATAATGAGGTCATCGCTGCATCATCATGATGTCATAAATAAATTTATTTATTTAATGTCAAAAAATTATAAAAAAAATAATATGATGTAGGAAATATTTTTAGATTTCCAATTAATATTTATAGTCAAAAATCTGACTTGTATAACCCCATATAAAAATTGTTTTTAGTAAAATAACTCATGTTTTTGTCATTTTTACATTAACATTAAATAAAAAGTTATTTATGTCATTTCCCAACCAAAGTGGTTCCATGGGGTCCCCAAGTTGACCCATGGAATTTATTGGTCGGCCATGACACATAGAATAAGGTTAGGACATGTGTGAAGTTCATTTCATATCATTAAAACATTATTTTTACCATAAACTACACTAATTATCTCTAATCGCGATTAAAAACATAATAAGTTACTATTCACCAAAAAACTATTTTAATCTCATTGAACCACATTTTACTTCTTAATGACAACCATGTATGTCGGATTTTCGAAATTCAAAACACAAAGGTGGAAAATTTTTATTTAAACGATAAACCAGTTTCTTTAACTACCACTTAGTGATTTCACTATTTATCAAAAATTGAAGTTTTTCAGAAAAATACCAAAACTTCACCCTAAGCTATATTTGATATTCTGAATTCAAAAATGAAGTCTATTTTACAAAATTCAAAACATATAAGTCACATTAATTAATTTAATAATTAATTCTCACTGTCTGAGAAGATAGCGTGTTTTATGAAACAATAAGTATCAAAAGATTGACACCAGTTTAAGTCCAATTTCAAAGTGAAATTGATTATAATGACTACCATTGGATTAAATGGTAAAAATATATTCTAATTTCACTTAAAAACCAATTAAAAAAATAATCTAATCATATAAATAAATTAGATTAAAAAGAAGTTTTCAATTAAAATACAACATTTTACACTATTCATTAAAAAATGATCTTTATCGGAAAGCTACCAAAAATTTACACAAAGTAAATTTTGATGTCACTATTCTAAAGAAGAGTTTTATTTGGTCCAATAGAATTTATAAGAGTGAAAAAAACTATATTTAATGACGGTTCTCCATCAAAAGGCGATAAGTGAACCTTTAGTGAAAATTAGGGCATATACGCCTAAAATTGAATTCTTTCCGTATTTTAAGCCTTTATCCTTTATTGGATAAATGTAAAAACATTTAAAAAACATATATAATCATATTTTAGTTATTTATATCCATTACAGCCAATACAATGTCTACATGTTAACTTCCATTTAAAATAATATTATTTTATTATTAGAGTGCAACGTAAGATTCCCAAAAACTCGTTGTTGTGTGTTGGGTTCGCCATCGATCATAGAGTCCCCTTTAAAGTCATATTAATATTTTATTTACAAATCTGGATAAATATGAAAATGTCATATTCTTTATTTACCTGGGGTGTTACATCCTTCCCCCCTTTGGGAAATTGCGTCCTCGCAATTTTTAAAATTGAGCTTGGAAACATCCTTGAATGTCCCACATCGGAACAAGAGTCGTTAAAACAATCACTTTAAAATAAAGGAAGATAAGTACAATGGTCACCCAAGTTAACCCATACTAGGATTCCATGTATAAAAATATGGACATGGAAGAGAAAACATAGGGTCATGTTCTGATGGAGAGTGATAGAAAACATGTTTAGGAGAAAGATAACAATAAGAAAATCACAAACTTGTGATGGGTTAAACGGTATTCGATTCCCCAGTAGGAAAAGTTATTAGACAACATTTTTGTTTTAAGATACTTTTTATTGGGGAATTTATTCATAAGGAAACATAATCACTTGTCATGTTGACTTTCAAATTTTTTTAGATTCCTTACACAAACTCATATTTTCTCCAAAAGGCGCGTATTTAGGAAGACTTGTTCACATTAAGAGTACTATAATCCACTTTTGGAGAATCAAATAATCCACAAAAGAGAACTATATACTTCCCATGTCTTTAGACTTTAACCAAAACCAAAACAAAAAAGGCTATTACATGATCAGATAATCCAGAAAAGGATAACCCTTTATAAAAAGAAAATCTATTCTTAACCACCAAAATTTGTCCAACAAAACCCAAAGTTCAACGAGGACCATTAGATAAACAATTTTTCCATAAAATTCTTCAAAGTAAACCAATCTAAGATTGAAACCCAAATATTTGAAGGATTTAGTCACATAGTCTTCTAAGTTAAATCGTAACATTTATCTCCAAACAACATCAGTTGCTCCTAAAGTCTCGTATTGAAAAGTAACTAACCTAATCACATATCCTCCATGATAGGTTAATCATTACATAAATAACCCAGAATCAACTTACTAATAATTCATAATATCAAATAACTAGAAAGAATCAGTCAATCTAACCAGGGACTTCACGTAGTCCAGTGATAGGTGATAAATAGCAGTCACACTTTGGTTGTGGGTTCGATTCCCGCAGCATTGTCCGACACGACGGGTTGTCACACGGTCTGCATGTTGTCCTTTTTCCAAAACTATATAATTCATAAAACATTCCCCAAAATGAGATAAAATCTTCATAAATGATCATAACATATTTTAACCTCAATTTTATCTCATGCCTTTCACTTCAATCATAACATATAGTAACCCATAATTACCTCAATAGTAAGGATCATATAAACCCAAATGGTTCTTTATAACTATGTCCACAAAAGAAAAGATAACTATTCCTTGAATAAAATTTCATATATTAAACATCAGGGTTACACATTATATAAAAAGTCTTCTAATGTAACCCCATCATCAAAAGAGACTTAATACTCTTAATAATTTCACCATAACTTATGAAGCCCTTATATGTTAACATCTTACTCATTCAAAATTCTTCATGATCCATTAACCATTCCTTTCCAACTTATTCCAAAATACCTATTTCCTACAAACAAAATCATGAATCATATCCTATGATTCCAAAATAGGAAAAAAATAGTCATGAAATAATACATACCTTTTATTGGTCATTGTCAGTTTCTTCATCCTCAATCAGAATGGGATTAGGTATTGGAAAACGAACATTTGTACTCTCTTGGTGATCCCATTCACAAAACATCTTCATAGGACATGTGTTTGCATAATGACCATGCACAACACATTTAAAACATTCAATTGATCCCTCAGAAAGAACTTCTTTCCCTTTCCTCGAGTCAACTGGATGCTTCCTTTTTTCATGGTAGTTTCTTGCTTTATGACCATCATTTCCACATCTATAGCATATTTTTGTCCCTTTGAAACATTTTCCTAGGTGTTTCTTTCCACATCTTTGACACATAGGTTTTTGAACACCCTTACCTTTATGATTATTACCTGTACTTACGTAGGGATTTGTTTCTCGCATATATGATGCCTTAGAGAAATCACCAAGGTTTAGGTGGTCAATCATGACTCCAGATAGTTGGTTGAGGATAATCACAAGAGTTCTCATTTTAGCTCCCATATCATTTAGTTTCTTGCTCAAAAAACTGTCACAATTTCCTTCACATCCACTGTTACTTTGGTGCCTACTAGATCCATCCATTTACTAAAACCAAAAAGGCCAGTGTGAGTATATAAACAAAACCATCATGTACTAATGAATAAGATAAACACTAAGATATACTTACTCATTCACTTTATCCAAAACTAGGACTCTTTCTGAAATCTTAACCATTATGGTAATGTCACTTATTCTTAAAGAATACCCTAACCTCTAAAGTTATCTAAACCGACCTTTGATACGAACTATAAGGCCCGAGCCTTAAACCTTACTTAATCTTGAGTTATTACAAGATTACACATTGAGGATCTTTTCAGGTTTAGAGTTTTAGAGAATTAGATCATGAATCTTGAATTACATTCCACATTTAAACAAAGTGGTTACATAAAAGACAATATTCATTCTTCCCATCAATGGAAACATATTTAAAATAAAAACACGGATTCTTTCTTGACACATCCTTGACACTATCATCACATCATATACCTTTCCCTTGACCTGTGAAAAACATTTCAAAAACTTGGGATAAGCATAAAAACCTCAATAAAGGTTATAAAAATATGGAAAGGAAACATGAGTTCATATATACATAAGAATGAAATCATACTTTACCCATAAAACATAGACACTTTATCATACCTCATGAAACCATGAATAAATCATAGAAAACATGAGACATAGAGGTAACTTGAGGAATTCATAACAATCTTACGTAGGGAGTAACCCTCATGGTTACGTTTGGAATACCCATCATAGTATATTTCCTAAATCTCTTCGGAGAAAACCATAATGTTTCACTACTTCGCGTTACCCAATGCATTGGAGAGCTATATCGGGTTCACCCACCCTTAGTTTATCATGAAACCACCCGTTTTCATAACAATGCCCAAGAACCATAACATAAACGTATCACATAAAACATGCATAAAGGAAACATAACATTTCCACATTTCAATCATAATATAACATTTTAGTATATTGAAATAATGAATCCGTTCAAAAAGAAACCATTTCCAAAACCATTTAAAACATTTAATAAGGATATTTTTGAATCAAAGTGTCCCATACCACCTTGAAGCTTTTAACATTTTAAACCATTAATATCCATATAAATAAATCCTTAAAATCATTTTGAAATCATGGATATTAATAAGAACAAATCATTAAAACATTTAAAGTGATATTTTGGTTAAATGGTTTTTACCAAAATTAGAGACACTTGAATAAAATAATTGTGGAATAACATTAAATCAGAACATTATAATATCATGAGAATAAATGGATTCATGATATAATATTCCAAAGGACAGTATATACACCATATAAGAGTGAATTGGTGCATAAAAACAATGAAGTCTCTATAGGGATGTAAAATGTGATGAAATCCCTTATAAAGAAGGTATCCTTAAGTTAAGGATAAATAAATCTCAACATTATGTGTGACAAATATAAATACACCCAATATAATTGGATATTAAGTGTAAAACAATAAAATTTCATTCCCACATATTCAAAGGATGACATATTCAATAACTACATGTTGAACCCAATGAAATCGAAATTGGGTTAAAACATTCCCTTGGTAAAATTCGACAGCCTAAACGGCGTCACTTCAAAAATTCAGAAAATGAGTTGATGAGAGATAAAAGGGAATCTCATCACTTGGAAATAAAATTTACATCAATCAAGATATATAAGAACATATCCCAACATAATTGTTTGTGAATTAAAAGACATAACAAACTAAGTCTTTTAAAATGAGGAGGGTGAAAGGTTCCCTTGCCAACATGGGTATCTTTCAAAACATACACCTCGTGAAAGAAGGACAATACAACATTGATGTCAATACTCATAAAAGAAATTATATTACACAATGAGTAAAATAATGGGCACTACATACCCCTCTCAAAGGAAATTGTGGCAAATGTAGCATAAATCTCACGGGAATAAAAGTGAGATGAAAAATCCCTTACAAAAATTCGGCAGCCTAACGACGCCACTCAAAACGTCCAAAATGGATTGAAGAGATAAAATAGAGTATCTCATAATATTACAATAAAATGTACAGAAAGAGGAATATAAAATAACATCCCCCATCATAATAAAGAGGAGCTTAAAATAAATGACATAAAAGAGTGTACTTATAATGAAAGAGAGGAGTAGGATCCCTTACCTCGGGTCCGACTTGACTCGATCGTTCTTTAACGTCCTGAATAATAAACTTGAGTTAGTTTCGAATTTATTAAGAAACTTTTTCTAGTTCATTATTCCTTTGAGATCACTTATTTTTATGTTATAAACATTATGTAATCATTTAAGTTAATAATGTTTGTTTTGTTGATATTTGGTTCTTAAGTCGAAAGTGGACTTCTTACAATTACATGTTGTTCGTGTGGTCAAATGTTCATTATATCCAGAATTATATTCATGATTTGGATATCATATATATCATATATATCCATAATATACATGTATTTATAATATTACATAATCATTTAGAGGTAAGAAATGAAATGCACTGTTCATGGAGACGGTAAGTCGTACGTACGCATGAACGCTACTTCCATTTCTATTTTGTATTTTATAGAATGGAATCATAATGATATAATAGTATATTATAATTCAAGTGCAATTAAATATATATTATCATTAAATTTATCCTTTACACATCCCACATATGGTATTAACGAATCAAATCGCTTTCAGGGGGCGGTAGTCCGCACTTCCTAAAATGAAGATATCGTGTTTACCCATAATGGAAAAAATAATGGTATGCCATAAATGAAAAATACAGAATCTGAAGGAAATAATAAACATATATTATATCATATATAAAAATAGTGACATCATAATGGCCACCTTTGAAGGTGTTAAGTGAGTATTGAACAATCATCGTTTCGCGAGGCAGAATTTCGCCATCCACGGAAACCGTATGTTCTTTAACCATTTGATGTAGTTGAGTGAGAGTGTAGCTCTAATAAATATTATAACAATATCCTAGTATATGGAAGATACTGGTTTTGTTACAAAAGAATTAAATAAAAAGAGTTTAGGGGGATGGAGAAACAAAATAAAACAAATAAACATGAGAGAATGAATTACCATTAGAAGTGTAACCCCTTTTGATTTGAGCCTAAAGGCTTCCTTTGAAAGGATTCTGCCCAAAGGAAATCCTCTAGGACGAGGAGAGGGATGTGGAGAGAGTAAATGGTCAGGGGATGGACTATAAAAAGGCCTGGGGAGTGTGTGAAATGAGGTAGAGGTGGGGGCCTTTTATAAGAGCAGAGGAGGGGCACTTTTGGAAATCATGAAACTATTATTTTATTTTCTAAATTGTTTCGAATTTCTAAGGTCCCAAATTGAAATAATTCAAGGATAAGGTGATAAGGGTTCGAAATACACTCATCCAATAGTTTTTGGACATGTTTATGTCTTAGATATTACATTATCTTTCCATTTTATTTAAATCGTTAAATAATGAGGTCATCGCTGCATCATCATGATGTCATAAATACATTTATTTATATAATGTAAAAAAATTATAAAAAAACTACTATGATGTATTAAATCTTTTTATCTTTCCAATTAATATTTATAGTCAAAAATATGACTTGTATAACCCCATATAAAAATTGTTTTTAGTAAAATAACTCATGTTTGTGTCATTTTTACTTTAACATTAAATAAAAAGTTATTTATGTCATTTCCCAACCAAAGTGGCTCCATGGGGTCCCCAAGTTGACCCATGGATTTTCTTGGTCGGCCATGACACATCCAATAAGGTTAGGACATGTGTCAAGTTCATTTCATATTATTAAAACATTATTTTTACCTTAAACTACACTAATTACCTCTAATCGCGATTAAAAACTTAATAAGTTACTATTCACCAAAAAAACTATTTTAATCTCATTGAACCACATTTTACTTCTTAATTCCAACCATGTATGTCGGATTTTTGAAATTAAAAACACAAAGGTGGAAAATTTTCATTTAAACGAAAAACCAGTTTCTTTAACTACCACTTAGTGATTTCACTATTCATCAAAAATTGATGTTTTTTAGAAAAATAGAAAAACTTCACCCTAAGCTATATTTGATATTCTGAATTCAGAAATGAAGTCTATTTTAAAAAATTCAAAACATATAATTCACATTATTTATTTTAATAATTAATTCCCGCTGTCTGAGCAAATAGCGTGTTTTATGAAACAATAAATATCAAAAGATTGACACTAGTTTAAGTCCAATTTAAAAGTGAAATTGATTCCAATGACTACAATTAGATTAAATGGTAAAAATATATTCTAATTTCACTTCAAGAACAATTCAAAACATAATCTAATGAAATAAATAAATTAGATTAAAAAGAAGTTTTGAATTAAAATACAACATTTTACACTATTCATTAAAAAAATGATCTTTATCAGAAAGATACCAAAAATTTACACAAAGTAAATTTTGATGTCCCAATTCTAAAGAAGAGTTTTATTTGGTCCAATAGAATTTATAAGAGTGAACAAAACTATATTTAATGACGGTTTTCCATCAAATGGTGATAAGTGAACCTTTAATGAAAACTAGGGCATATACGCCTAAAATTGAAATCGTTCCGTATTTTAAGTATTTATCCTTTATTCGATAAATGTAAATACATTTAAAAACATATATAATCATATTTTAGTTATTTCTATCCATTCCCACCAATACAACAGCTACATGTTAACTGCCATTTAAAATAATATTATTTTATTATTAGAGTGCAACGTAAGATTCCCAAAAACTCGTTGTTGTGTGTTGGGTACGGCATCGAGAATAGCGTCCCCTTTAAAGTCATAGTAATATTTTATTCACAAATATGTATAAATATGAAAATGTCATATTCTTTATTTACTTGGGGTGTTACATATATAATCATGGTTTTTATCATACTTCAATAGGTTTGATGTTTATAAATGTTAGAGTATTTTTTAATGATAATAAAAGATTTTAAATTTGAGATATTATGCATGTTTTCTGGATCAATTTATGATATGAGAATCAGACCCAGAAGGATAAAATGAAAATATTTATTTTCATTGGTTTCCATTTGAAAATATGATAAATATTTCATGTAATTATTCAGTGATTAAAAATATAAAATGAAATATATATCTATTTTATGAAATAATATAATAAAACCTATGTATATTGACACATCTAGTTTAGAGGAACATAAAATAGGGAATTCCATATCTATACTAGAATAAAATAAAAAAAGGTAGCTCTGGGAGGCTATTTCAATAATGGTTCATTTAATTGATAATGTGGGTGATGTTGGATCTGATCAATGCTCCACTATTTGTGTAAAATTACATCTATTTTGTCAATATTGAGATGAATGTACTTAATGGATCAATTTCACTTATATGTTATTGTGTGGAATCTGTTCTATATTCTTTATATGTTATAAAATTAAAAGGTCATTGTAGGTTCTCTAGTTTTTGTAAAAATGTATAGAATATTTTTATTCTATTACACTAGAACAACTTTGTTTAAATTCCTTGGAATATACCATCTCTGTTAAAAAAATTAATATTCCGAGAGTCCCATTTTGGTTCTCTTATTGATTCATATCAATTGTGAGGGATATATTTGTTCTAACTAATAGTTGAAAATCTTTTGTATACGAGATTTTAACGAGATCAACATACCATGATTTACCACTCTTATTATATTATTTATTTTCATGGGACCAACACTCACACACCCATTATCCCCTAGATACACATGTGCTACCAATTCACCCATACTAGATGGAATTACTTCCCATATAGAGAATTCTCTCTATAATTCACTATCAGAATGATTAAATCCTAGAACAATGACCTAGTATCTAGATTAAAGACATAGAAACAGACTATATGATAAGTGTTAGGAAGATATCTATGAAACTGGTATATGTATAAACATCATGCAATTAACAACATCTATATGGAAGTTCTAACTAATACACCATTGTATTGATACTTCCAAAAACATAAAATGAGAATGATTAATGGAAACACCAATTTCCCCTAAATATTACTTTGTCTATCCAAGGTGACATGTGAAAAAATAATTATTCTCCAACATTAAACTATAGTTGAAGGAATTAATTTTTGGTATAATCATTATTATATTCATTTTTAGCATTTAACGTCCTCATAATGAACCTGATGTGCTAATACAACTCTAGTACTAGAATTTGTTTGACAACTGATGACTCCCATGCCTATAACTATCATAGAGGTGATTATATTAGTCTACTATATAAACCCTAAAAAGAATAAATCTATGTTCATGACTCATAGATATTGTTATAAAGATTGTTAGTAAGGTTTATATTCTTATACACTAAATAATAAAAAGCAAGGACCATGTCCCACAATATATCCTCCATCACATTTATGGTATATTAAAACTACCAATCAATGAATGAATTGTAGTAATTTATTGATTAAAACTATGTATCAATATTTTTATTTACCTTGATTTAATTTACATGTAAATCATATTTCCTTATTATAAATGATTCCCCTAGAAAACTCATGTATATGTATTATCCCTAATTTATATATTGATCCCATCCAGTCCGTATAATTAATTTCTAGGATAATAATGACATATTCAATATTTATCTTGTGATATGAAATAATAAATACTATATCAAGTCCATTACATAATCTAGACAATTCTTTAAAAAATACCATGGTCTCTCCATTTTACATCCACTGGGAATCTGTAATTATTGGTTGTAACTTAAGAGACCCGTATACTTGACCATAACTTGTTTATTGGTGACCATATAGAAATTAACATTGTGTCAATTTTCATCCCAATATATTTATACTAGCATGCGATTTCCGGATATATCATTGTCAGAAACACGTGAACAACCCATATTGAGGATTCTGAAACCCATTTTAAATAATTAGAAAATATTTTATTGACAAAAATACACCCTCAAATATAAATAACCACATCACTATCATGGTATAAAATAGTTGGAGACACCCAATTTATTTATTTTTCCTAATCACTAATTCATTTGTGGAAAATACATGACTCTCCATCACTATCTCATGGTGCAAGGATTCAATAATTATAGATATCAGGGTCTTTCAACCCTAATACACTTGATTGTCTATATGAATCTCAATGGATGTTCTCATAATCAGCCACTCCACAAAATACACTCACACCACATGTACTATTTTTTTAATAATGAATAAATAAACCAAAATTCTCCCATTAACATGGGTGTATTTCAACTCAAAATTTATTCATTTTATCTTCTCCTCCAACTTACTCTTCTATGTATTCAACTATCTCAAACAAAATAAATACTTGAGGCTATTTTTTTTATATACCACAAACATTATCTATGATGATAATGATGAAAATATCCTAGCACATGAAACAAAAACCCTACATTTAAATAATTCTTATGGTTGTTCCACTTATGTGAAATCATCTTCTTATACCCATTAGAGACCACTGACCCACCAAATATTATAACCACTCCAACCATGATTCCTAATGAATTATAATAAAATTTTTACTCATTAACAATCTAAGGTATGGTTTTTATCAATGTATATTTCATTCGACCATTCACCTATTTAATGGATATCTCAAAAGAGTGTGATTATATATTTTTTAACCACTTCGTGGATGGTTCCATAATTTGAATTACCAAAAGGGGGATGTTATTAATGGACATAAGATTGTAACCTATTAACCATAAGAAAAAAATAATTTCAATGGTTTTACGAATCTTCTCCCAAGAATCCAATGCCTCAACATTCTTGGGAATCAATTATATTACCTGTTAGGATATCATCTACCTTAGAAATGAAACCTCACTAATCCAGAACTGATACATCATGTTATTGAAAAACATGTGATTCCGTATTTTTTTATTTAAAAACATCTACATGGAAATAATGATCCCACCATGATTAGTGGTACACTATAAAATTTTCAATGAATATGCCCCCTTATGAATCGAAATAAGAATGAAATACCTTATTTTTCTATTCCATGAAAATAGTTGTTGCATTCAGTAAACCAAAAAAGATCATGAGGCATTCATGTTGATCATAAGATCTAATCATATCACTAGAGTGATTCATTTATATTGTATACTCAATTGATTATCAAAATGTGGTTGAACTATGTATAATTTCATATTTCCCTATTTGGTTTCCTTATCACAATATATATATTATAAGGTATAGTGGTTTTCCCACTATCATAGGAATAATACTATTGGTGAGGTTTTTTTGAAGGGGTATACATACCATGTTTTAGTCCCCCCCTCCTTTAACGAATTCAAATTTCTGGGGATTGAAAATTTGTATTAGAGATGACTATTCTCGATCGAGTATTCTATCCCTAAATCAATGAAATCATTCATTCAACTCAAAAGAAATTATATCCTGTAACATAAAATAATTTCATTTAATGTTGAATCTGATGTGACAATATTTATGATATTTGGGAGCTGATGGAATAATAGCTTCCATGATTATGATATGATTTTTAATAGAGAGAGATACAATACAAGAAAAATACCAAAAGGGTCATGATGTTAATGAAAAGGGATTCATGTCATACAGATTATCACATTCCAATGATATCTATATGAATGTAACGTCATGTAAATGATCACACAAAATGTGATAAAAGCTCCTCAGTATATATGAAGTCCATTTAAATGTATGTTTACAATAACCGATGATCTTAATAGATAAATATAACTTATTCTTAGATGTATATTAAATATATTTTATAACTTCACACCCAATTAACGTAATGGAATTGTGTCTTTGGAGACATATAAATATAAACAGCTCTTTCATAAGTGTTCAACATCGTCTCCCACTACATTACTCATAAATAGAACACATCTTAGACTTATTATAAATAATACCAATATTCATAACTGATGTAATGGAAACATAATAAAAGGTGATATTAGATGCTTTCAAAGAGAATGAAGGTAAGTATTAGTGATCTCATGAATATAACATGAGTATAACGTTTTGAGAATCTAGGATTAACATTTAAAAATCATACCAATCCTAACATATGTCAAAATAATAAGTCATGGATTATTGGATATTCCTAATACATATATCATTTATAAAATCAAATAATGTAATATATGACACTATAAAATAAGTATGGGAATATGAAAAAAATAAATTCTTAAAACATTGTGCTCATTTATAAACGGAAATAGGTTCTGTAGTTATGTTATGGACATATAATCATGTCTTAAAAAAACTTATGGATATGATACGAGGTCCATATATAAACTTATGGACATTAAACCATTTTTGAATCATATCCTTATGGACACGAAATTCATGTCCTCAAATAAACATAATGACATGAAACTAGGTCCATAGATAAACATGTGAAAATGAAATTTAGTTCACACATAATATGCTTAAATGATAAGTTATCCATATTTACCCAATGCATTGGATGGATATACTTGTCAGACCAATCAAATAATATATGCTTTAGTGTGCCAAAAGATTATAAAAAATTCACTATATCATAACCCATAGAGATAAGTCGGTTTTAAAAAAAAAATTTAAAAATAAATAAAAAAACATCCAAATAATAAATATGGATGGTATAATTGGATCATATACATCTAAATGATTATATAATACCAATGGATTTCATATTAGTTGCAAAATTATTTTAAACAATCATTTGGAACATTTCATGAGAAAAATCATATTTCCTTTAAAAAGTATATATTTTGAAACTAAAAATTCAATAGTATTTTGAGAATAAATTACCTAGGAAAACATTTAATTTTTTAATGTATTATTTAAAACATTAATTGACCCTTGAAAATGAATATCATGTTCTCTTCATACACTTTTTATTGATTATTTCATTCACATTTCTGATAAAAAGGTCAAATAGTCTAATTTGGGAAATGAGAAGAATATTCTTTTCAAAATTCATTATAAAAGAAAAAAATATTTACAATTGGATAAAATAAATCATATATTAATTTTTAACACTCATAAAAACACTTTTAGAAAATATGGATAAAGAAGAAAATGAGGATTTCATAAAAGCGAGAAATAAAGTCTTCTTTCTTTTAAAATATACATTCCTTTTTTCACTTGAGTTCATAAATGCAAAAAATTAATGGAAATAATATATATTAATAAAATAACAAAATTAGACTATAATAAAATAGTTTCACAAGAGATATATCTTAATATTTCATCATTGGAAGTGTAATCATAACAATCACGATGACTAATGATATTGTAACATAAACTCATGAGCAATTTGGTAACAATTGAATCAAATTCTCAATGAATGATCGAACCCTAGGGATGGTATTTTCATAAGTATATTAGCTATTAAACATGGATAAGGATTTCAGGGAGATATTTTTGTTTGTGTTTCTCATGCCAAATGGATTGATAGGTTTGAATAATTTATGGAGGAGGTAACTTTTTATAATTCAAGAGAAGTGAAATTTTTTCTAAACACAAAAACTATTTAGTAATGGGAGTAACAAAATTTTCAACAGAATTGATAAATACTATATTGGAGTGATGATATATTCAGGCCACACATCTACCCACACAAAACAAATGTTTTAATCATGTTGTTCTTCAATGTCTATTTTCCCTTTGTTTTTACTTTGGTGACTAGCCATTTAATCTAGGTAATTTTTCATTTATGACTAGAAATAAAATTATTATTCGAATATAATTTGTACCCCCTAGTTATAAATACCTAATTAAACTTAAGAAATAAAAAAACATGTTTGTGGGAAATTAATTTTTACACAATCTTATTTAAAACACAAAAAAGTGTTTTACAAATTACCATGATAATAAATATTGTAATATTTAGGGGTCAAAATATATATTATGAAAGTACCATCAGACCATGAATGGAAAATAATTGATATTATAAAAAATATACAAATAAAATTTCATATGATAATATATTGAGGAATTTTAAAACATTTAACAAATAATTATTATTTTTATGAAATAACATTAATGTCTATATTCACATAGTTAATTTTATATTACTCTTAAAACATAATGAAAATAAGTATAATTAAAATATATTAAATTCTAAACAATATAGCATGTTATATTTATCTACAAAACCAATTAAATAAACAAATTTTTGTAATTTTTATTACTTTTAAAATTTTTAATATCAGTTAATTTTTTTATTAAATATAAAATTAATACATTCAAAAAAATTTAGAATTTAAAGTAATTATATAATTAATAGAAATTTAAAATTAATTTAAAAAATGAGTGATATATTTTTATTTTAAACATTAACATTAATATTCATTTACATCATTCATTTTCCATATGTGGAAACATAATTTAAATTTAAAATCAAGGGGTGAGAAATTTCCATTTTATTCATATAGATATTTTATTCATAAATATCACGGAAAATTATCCCAAAATAATATAAACATGTGTAATAAATTAATAAAGTTATTAATATTTACAGATAATAGGTATTGGGAAAGTTTTTAGATCACTTAAACCATTATCAATATAGTTTAACCCTTGATAAACCCACTTTAAACTTATCCTCAATAATTAATTATTTATGTTTTTACTTTTCAAATAGAACAAAAAAATAACAATTATTATATAGTATTGATTAAACTAATTCAAAGTATAAAATCTATTTTAAAATATTAAATTCATTATTGTTGACGAATCAAATTTATAATTAATCATATATCCTTGATGAAAAAACAATTTTCCTCATAAGAAATATGAGTCTCCAGTTTTATGACAACTGTTTTTAGTACATTTGGAAGATTTGGCATGTAGTTCCTCATGAATGTTACGTGGAACAAACTGTGAAATTGAGAAACATTCGGTGAAATGGAAAATTTAAAAACAACAATAATTCTATGATGAATAATTTCAAATGGATGAAAATATAAAGGGATCAACATTCCTTTATATCATAAAAAATTTATCTTCCTTTTTTTCATCGATTAGTCTCCACTTCATCCATGAAGTGAATATTCATTATTAATTTTTTTGTACCTAAAGAAATAAAATCATCATAATGTCCATAAGTAATTTCTTCATCCTCTACCATAACCAAAATTGAATTCACATGTTATCCAATAAAATCAGATTTTCTAATGAATCCATTCAATTAATATTCAACCTTAGTAATCCTCCATGATTGAAGTAAATTAAAATCCAAAAATATAGAAAAAGGTTAATAAATTTCCAAATTCAACCTATCATTAATTTCCCAAACAACATGATGTATCACTAAATGTCACATGCCATATATGTGAATACACCGATCATATATTCTACTGAAACATGGTAATATCCCTAATAACCATAAAACCATATTTCTAGAAATATTAATTAATTAATTAATTATTCCCTCATTACATAAATAAAATAACACATTGTTGAATATATTATATTTATAAAAAAATTAGTATACTCTGTAACTAATAATATAAAACAATTTTCATTTAAATCGCTAATAAATTCCTAGCTAATAAATACCATCCAATTTTATTCATCCATATCAATCATCTATTTATCCAAACCAATCACCATTTTTTCAACATTAAGATCATATTAATGTATATCTACCATTAATTAAAATACTAAATTTCTATTAAATCACATTTATAGGTCATCTGTACAATATAACATATCATTAAAACCTATTAACGCAAAAAAAATATAAATAACAACACATATATATTTTTTATTTTTAATATAATTATCTAATTCCACTATATAAACATTTTAATTATTACACTTTATTCATAGAAAAATAATTAGGCTTCATCATCTTATTCTTTAAATCACTTTACTTTCATATGATATTAATATTATGTTCATAATCAAAAATACCTTTACTCATGCAATATTATTGATCATATTCAGGAAATTTACCCATCATACATCAATTTTTATAATACCCATATTTTCATATTCAAAAAATTAATCAATTGATGAATTATAAGCAATAAAAATATTCTCATAAATTTTGTGAAGTGAAATTTTTTTTTCCATGAAACATACAAACTCTGTGACCATATTAAGAATATATAAAATATTTCATAATTACTTTGATTCATTCCCTTGAGCACTTCATCCCACATTATCTACATATATGAAACTGAATACTCATTCATACATGGTCTCTACCACCATAACTCTCATTATACTACATAATTATATAATTTAGTAATTCCAATAGTTGGTTAAGGTGCATGTTGTTAAACATATATCATGATAATTGATTTTCATAAAAACAATATCATAAAATTTATTAATCACACTATTTTACTTCGAATCAATTTTTTTTCATATTCAATGTTAACCTAGTTCTTCTTGGTTCCCTAAATTAACTGAAAACAATATTTATATAGTGGTCAAAACAAATTATAGTGATAAAATCGACAATCAATAAAAATTATTTTTGAGATGTCTAAATCCAAACACATTATTTTCAATCTCGGAATCCAGAGGTTTAAATTTGGTTATCCATGATAATCATCTATTCAAATACAATATAGTTGATTGTAATATTTTTGTGAATTTCAGCATCATACCCCTCAAGATTATTAAACTAGATGTTCATAAAATCCCATTATCATGCCCCAATTGCTGATAAAGTCCATCTCAAATTTACTTCTTCAATGTCATCACCCCTAGGTACAATTGTTCTATAGGAACATCCTCTTATAGTATCCATACAAGGATTTAATTTCATGAAACCATTAACTCAATGAATTAAAAAATTAAAGAATTTTTTATAATACTTATACTAATCCTTAGAAAAATCCATAGGGACCTCATTAATTTTTTATCATTATAGTTTCCAAATTTCAATTAATCCTTTGATATAATACTAACAATAATGATTAGTATTTTCATACATAAATATAAAATATTTTTAGATGAGTACTCAATACATTTCATAAATACACACCCTAGGATGATGATGGTTTATTATATTTTTAATCATAGAAATGTAAACAACATATTCATATGATTTATACATTTTCATTCACTGATTTTCATATAACATCCACTAGGTGTAGAAATATTATACATAAAAACATTTGTTATAATATTAGGAAATGTATCATAAGAAATGGTGAGAATAGATTCTCAGTAAGCGTAGGGAATGGAGTTATTAGTAATGACTTTAATTGAAAATAAACACATGGGTATGTGTATATGCTATTTACATCCTAAAATCATACCCTTAGTAACATATATCTTAATCGTAATTCTTGTTATAAATGCTAGATTTTTATAAGACATGAATAATAATGGAAATCAAAAACATAATCCATGATATCCTAATATAATAATGGGAATGTGGAAATAAAATATTATAACATTGTGAATTTTTACAAATTGAAAAAGGTTTTCTAATAATGAAATTGAAATGAAATTATGTCCCCAATAAAACATATATAAATCCAATATAGTCTTCGCACTGCATTATGGAAATAAACAAGGTTCATACGTAACCTTGTGGACATTAAAGCTAGGTCCTTGTATAAAAATATTTACATAAAACAAGGTATAAATATATATTATTATGAACATTAAATCATGTTAAAAAATAAATAGTTATTTCATAAGTTATACATCATTATGCCATGCATTGGAGGGATATATAGGGCCTACCTATTACAAAATCACTACATTAGTCTTCTATAAATTGAGAAAGCATTCACCATATTATAAAAAATAGAGAGGAATGAGATTCATATATCTATATTAATAATACAAATAAGACTTAAAAATATATTATAAGGAGGTTATAATTGTATCATATCCTCAATAATGATTAATTATCATTAAATATGTCATCGTAGATGGAAAAGGTTTTTAAAGATCGCATCGACCATTTCATGAGGAAACTATCATTTATATTTTGAATTTTTTTAAAAACTATAAATTCACAAACTATTGTAAAAATATTTTAATTTTGAAATAATAATTTCTACATATAAGTATTCTTTAAATAATTGATTTGTATTAAATTTTTTTAATTTTATTCATGTCATACTATTTAAAACAAAATTCCTTATAAATTATTGGTAAAAGGTCAAATGTCCCTTTTTTTGAAAAAAAAATTGTTTCCTTTAAATTTATTATCTAAAAAAGTAAAATAATATAATAATGTCCTTAAATAGTTACATAGTAATATTGGATCATGAACACATATTTATAAAACAAGGATAATGAGGAAAAAGTGTTTTTTATTGAAGAGAGAAATAAAGATAGTTTTCTTTTAAATGAAACAATATATTGTTATATTGAGTGATTAAAAGATTAAAATAAATTCAAATCATGTATTATTAAATAATTAAAATATTACAACAAAATGAATTTTTTTATGCAGATATATATCATATAATTGTATCATTGTAATTATAATCCTCTACAATTCGGATGAATGATGTGATTGTGACATACAATATATACCACTATGGTACCATACGAAACATGACACCCATGAAAATAATAATTTTTTATATATATCAATCCAAATAAATTTAATAATAAGAATAATAAAATACATTATTGGGTAGTATATACACCATATAAATGAAATAAATATTGAAGATGTCATATTCCTCACAGAAATAAATGGCAACATGATATCCTTCACTTTATGCATCAGAATCCTTCAAACACATTTGAAACTCGTGTCTAATGAATATATGAATATTATAAATATATTATATAAAATTAATAATGTATATAATATATTATATAATTTACTTATGTCAATTTATATCACCTAAGTTATCTATCCTTACATAAAATCATGTTTTGGTTAAACACTACTTTATTTTTTTCATGTGGTTTTTTTGTTATTTTATCAAATTTACCATTAATGTAGGTTTAATATTATATATAATATAAACCATGATATATTTATCATATATATTTATTTATTAAAAATATTTATGGTAATCCACTATTTTAAAATATATAAATTTAATTACACTATTCTTCGATATGGTAGGTCGTACAAATGCAAAAAAAATATTTTCATTTTTTTGATGGATGAAAAATAAGATTATTAAATGATAAAATAATTATTAAGAATAGTTTTTTTAATATATATAATATAATTTTTAAAACATTACTTTTTACATTCCATGTAAATTGTAAGTGAATTAGGATTCACATCACATAGAGAGGTGGTATTCCGTCGTACTCAAGATCAATGTTATCGAATTAAATAGAATGGAGATTAGATGGTATATGATATATTTTAATTAAATAAGTAAAATAATTTCATCATACAAATATTAATTTTATAAATACATCATTATATCCATCCATGATAGGTGGTGATGAAAAACATACCACATCTGTTATTGAGGCGGTTGTCTGTCGTACAGGTGATCAATAGTCTCTTATCGCATTTGATGGTAGTGGATTTGAATATTGGATATTAAATAAAAAAATAATATATATATCTATGTTATATATCTATGTAATTTATTTTTAATTATTAATACATGAAAGAAGTTTGTTAGAGGAGGAGTAAAAAGGACAAATTTTAGTAATGGTAGTTAACTTTTTAAAGAACAACCTCCTTTGGATCTCTTATTAAGGACCATAAGATTGGTATTTTGGGAAGGAAAATAGCTCTATTAAATGGATAAGGATATTTTATAGAGATTTTGGTATATTTCTTTCAATCTAAATTTACTGAATGGTGTAAAAAAGTGAAGAGATGAGGTGACCTTTTATAACTGAGGAGGAATACCTATTTTCTACATGAAAAAAAATTCAATAATTGGGAGTCACTCTCAACCCAAACACCAAATAAATTGATAAATAATTGAGATTAGGGATTATATTTTCGATCCAAACATCCATAAAAACATATTTTTAATTTTTTTACATAACATCTATTTTTTCATACATTTATCATTTTAGTTTCCACTATGCTAATTATGTGTTCCATGTAGGTGATATAAAATGTAATACTAGAAATTAAAATAAAAATATTAAATAGTGGTTTACAAATATTTATAATTACTATATACAATTTATAAAAACATACTATATGATTGACATATATAGTTTAATATATGTTCATGAAACATCTAAAACCTAATTTTACCAATTCCCATGGTACCAATATTATTACTATTTAGGGGGTTAATATACATTTTTCAAAATTAACATTGGTACACTAATATAACATGATTCATATATTTATGTATATACCTTTTACTTGGAATGTGATATTTTTTCAAGGAATTTTATATCATTTAATTAAATTTTATTTATTATATAATACATTTAATGTTAATTGTTATAGTATTCATTTAATTTGACATTAAATACATCATCAAAAAAGTATATATTCAAATATATTATTTCAAAACTTGTTTATCATTTTATATAAATCTACAAACTAATTATATGTATTAATTCATTAAATTTATATCTCTTTTAATGTTTTTGGTGTCAATTATTTTTTTAGTTAAATTTCTATTGTGTTTACAGTACACATATATTTAATGTAATTATAAAATTATTAAAAATAAAAAATATTCCTATTTAATTTGATTTTATTATTTTAAAAATTATCATTAATGTTTATTCATATATTTATTTTTCAAATTTTTTTAAAAAAAATTCACATTTAAATGAATTTGGGTTACATTTTTCTTTATCATTAGTGAAATTATTATACTGCAATGATAATGGAAATTGTATCAAAAGAAATATCAAAATATACTAAGTAATAATGAAACAAATATGCCTAGAAAATATGAATTTTCCTGGTTTTTTTGTCATTTTAACCCTTTTATCTTAAATTAACCCCTAGTGAACCTATTTTAACCATAATCATTTTGTTTAATTTTTCATTTTTTTCTATATGTGTGGTTTTTTGTTTCTGTTTTAATGTTATATTACCCCAAAGAATCAAAAATAAATGTTTTATAAGAATATAATAACATTAAAAATATTTATGTGTTGTTTATAAATACATTATCTTTATATATATCATTTATACACAATTTTTTAACCATATTTATTCCAACATATAATAAAAAATTAAATGTCTATGTTATAATGTATAATTTACAATAATAAAATTAATATAATTTCATCATTTTCTAAAATATAGTGTTGCGTGTAATGTATGATGTAAGATAAATTAATTTTTTAAAAATAATATTTAATAATATCTCATAATTACATATTATGAGGAAAAATTTTATTTTATATTGAACAATTAACAGGACATGTGGTTGTACATAAATGAAAAAATTCTTGAATTTATTTAATTTGTGATCATTGTTATGGTGGACATTCATGGGACTACAGAAACCATTGTTTATATTAAAATCAATAATAGAACTTTAAGATAATTACCATAATTTATCAACCAAAATATATTGGTTCTTGAAGAGAAAAGGAGAAATATATTGATGTTTCATATTATATAGAATTATTTAAATGAATAAATTATTATAAAACAATTAAAATTTGTATTTTTAATATTATAATTCTAAATAAGTGGTGTTTAAGTAAATGATTAAAATTGAATTAGAGGATGTGCTAAATGTTGGGCAAGTGTTGAGGTAAAATATTTAATTTTTTTAAATATCAAAAAGATAAATGGTAAATTTAATAGAAGTATTCAACTTTTTTGTTTTCCTTGTAGAAAATATGGGAATCAATCGCAATGGTGTCCAATGAAACTCACGATAATGGTAAAAAAACCACATATAAATAAATATTATAATGATGATAAATAAATATGGTAATTCATATTATTAATAATTAAAATGGAATATATTGATTTCACAAGAATATAGTATCTTTGAAGAAAAAAAGTGTAATAAATTTATTATAGTAAGGACCTCGATGAGGAATAGAATGTGTCTTTCATAGAAAAAATTCAATCATGGGGAAGGGATTATGAGAAAATTGTAGCTAAGGGATGTGTATATCAAAAAGTTTAAATAGTGGAAAATAATTTAAAAATGAATGGTTGGGAAGAAAAAGAAAAAAAAATATTATAGTTTTATGTGATTAAAAACTATATTTACATTATTAAGAAGTACAAAAATTGGAATCGAATATTTAAATTGAATTAATTAAATAAAATTTTTATTGAATCATATAGAAGGAAATTGGGCCAACTCTCAAATGAAAAGTGTTGGCCAAGATTACTTATGTCATAACCATTTCCATGAATTATCATGTTAAAAGGATTATAAATCTCAAATAAAAGTAGATTAATATTAAATGAAAGATTACTGATGAAGATATATTTCTAACCACTAACATGTGAAAATGAAGTTTGACTGTATGAGATGTTTGTGTAGAAATGTAATAACACTAGGATCCCATAGAAAAGTATGATATTTACCAAATATTATATAATTTTGAAGATAATTTAAAATATATTGACGTTATTTTTTATTATAAATAATTAGTGGTAATTAATGTAAACCTATAAGCACCCACACCTTGGATGAAGGTCGATTTGGATATTTAAGAGAAGACATAAAATGCTATAGGTGGAAAAATGAAGACAAGAAATATAATAAAAATATAATGTTATTTATATTTTCATATGTTTAAAAAATAATATGTATGTTAAAAAGGAAAAATGTATTTAATGGATGAGATTAGAAGAGAATAAATTCACACACTATCAAATTTTTAATGAATATTCATTTTAGTGTGATGTTCAAAGAAAAAATGATTTTAATTTCTCATCAATAATTATACGATATTGGATAAAGTAGACACAAAAAATAAGATCAAAATAGATGGAAGAATTATAACGAGACCAGAAAACCCATAATTAATATAGAATCCTATAATATTATGTTGATCCATGATAACAGTAGATGGAAAAATCTGACTCACAACCAATTACTGAGGATCAAAAAGCATGGATCAAGAAATAAAATTTTGAGAATGTGGTTTTCAATGAATTATCTTGATTGAAATATATTATATTAGAGTATGCATCATTTATAATGGATTCACATCACATCATATGATAAAAAAATCTAGGCACAAAGAACATGTATGATATATCAATGGTTATTCTGTTTTAAAATTATGACTTTTAAGAATATTTGATCTGAAAAAAGAAAATCAGTGGTAATCAATTGAGGTGTTCAGATATTTTGGTTCTTCGAGTCCATGCTCACAACATGATAAGTGAAATGAAATTATTTGATTGTGGAAATATTTTAAACTTAAACCAGAATGTATGAATTATCAAATGAATAGATGGATACATGTTGTGAAATGAATAAAAAAATAGGAATATCTACCACATTAGTAGAGAAGAATACATGTTTTTGTAGTTATGGATGACTAATACATGTTTTGGAATAAAATCCATAGTCACATTAGTCAAAATTCTATATAGGATTTGGTATGGAATGTGGTAGTTTGTGATATCCATAAACTCTCACATGATCTCACATACTTACGATAGACTTTTTAAATAGGGAAAATAATTCAACACATTTATAAATAAAAAATAATAATAAATTATTGATATTTTAGTTATTTTTCATATATTGATGTGTTTAGAATAATATCACCCATATCCATGTATAGAAATATGTTCTATTTATTATTTACTGATGACTATACCCGGATTGAATGGTCGATTGAGAATTATAATAAATCCAATGTGTTCATGTATATTACATGTTATCAAATATTATAATACAACCTTATCAAGAAAAACATATGAAAAGTAATAATTGAGGTTTTTATGGGACTAAATAATAATTAGGTTTTTTAATATTTCATGAAGCATTAGATATGGTTGTAGCTCTCAATGATGATGACTCCTAAAAAAATAGATTCATTGAGAGGATAGACTGAATTATTAACAACATTTTTTGAATGACCAATTTTGGGAAAATGTTACCACATATATATTTATGAAATCATATATTGGTTCTTTATGTATCTCCAATATGGTGTGGGTAGTTCAAAATAAATATTATACCCCCTTTGGGATGTGGTATGGGAAGAAGTCAATGTGGAAATACTTTTCAATTTTTTAAAAAGTTTTTTATTCCCAACTAAGAGAATAAAATAAAGATAGAATCAGATATTGATGTATGAATTTTTTTTAAACCCTTAAAAAATGGAATATTAATTCCAACAAAAATGTCTTAGAGAAATAATTCAAATATTAGATGTCACAATTGTAGAAAATATTATGTTTTCTCAATATATTGAGTAGTTTTTATAAGAAATATGTTCTGAAATTTTTTAGATAAGTGATGATGAATTGATAAGTCCTGGGAGAGTATACGGGGTTGATATGGGTTCAGAAGATGACACAGTTGATGAGGAAATAAATATTGACTATATAAATTCATGTAAGGAATGTATAAGGGAATGAATAAAATAATAAAATAATTTTTTTATCGGATAAATTTATTGAAAACACAGAGGATGAATACTCAATAAAAAACATTAATATTATCACAATTATATAATTAATTTTTCAAAAATGATTCCAAAGATGAAAAATGGTTCATTGTGATTCATGAATTTATTGTCAAATTGAGAAAAATAAAACATAGGAAATTATCTCGAGTCAGGAAGATCAAAATATCATCAGATCCAAAATTTGTGTTCCACTACAGACACACTAAATATTGTAAAATTATTTATATAAAATTATTTATGTTGTGTAAGTGTTTTAATAAAATCAATGGAATATATTTCAATAAAAAAATTCACCTAATTATCATGTTGGGAAATATTTTCCAATATTATAAATGTGGTGTAACGATATTTCATGTCATAAGAAATTGTTTTCCAATCAATATACCATAATATATTACTTCATTATAACGTATAAGTTGAGTTTCTAGAAGGGATTTCATATGAATATGAATAATAATTTTAATTCAATGAATATTTCATAAATCCTAATGAAATACCTAAGATCATTGTACCATATACATTGGAAATTCAAGATAAATCATATAGGGAAGAGTTCGTCACAATCACTAAATAAATATAGTGAATGATAAATGGATATTGGTTCAAATTTTTGGAGGATACATATTTTTTGGAAGACTTAATGAATTATAATGCATTTTTAATTCATATGATGTGAGAGTTTAGGATGACCCTGATTAGGGAGTTAATGTTTTCCTATATATTTTTGGAGTCACATGGAATGAATGATGCATATATTTATCAAATAAAATATTCCAAATATTCAGTATATTAGTTTCTACTATAAAATTACAGAATTTTGAAAACATGAATATCAATCCATTTGGCGTTTTCTAGAGAAAAATATGTAAATAAGGTTAATGTAATAGAATATAAGAAAATAATTATATGTATATTTTACCCAAAATAGACATGGATTCATATGGTTTTTTCCACATATGAACAATAAAAATACCAACTCTATCCCAAGGGTATCAACGTGGTATTAGTAAAAGGGACACTTTATCAATAAACAAAATTGTAGATTTTATAATGTTTTATCATGAAACATCAATGATGTTTTTTTGGGATATATCGATGAAGATTCAAATGTTTTATAAAATTATCAAAAATTTAAATCGTTTTGTATATTCTATATAGGAGGTTTTTTCACTTCTTCACTCCCTGTAAAAAATATTGAATATTATAAATAACATTGAAAGATAATTATATTTAGGCTGTTAAGGTGTACACAATTATAATTTATTTTGAAATAGCATAAGGATATTGGATTTGATTTAAAATATATTTTATTATAATTATTTTTCATAAATTAAACATTATTATATTGACAGTATCTTATCTTTAAAACCCTCATATTTTATGATATATTTCTTTTTAATGAAATTTAATATATTTGATAGCTTGAAATACACACAATAACAAGTATAAATGAAGCATAATAAAATATAATATTATAACCAATATTTTAATTCAGCATAGTGAATATGAGTAAGAAAATAGATAAAATAATATTCATAAATGTTTTATATAAAACAAATATATTGATAAATAATACTAATTTTTTTTTAAATATGTGTTTCCTTTAAAATTAAAATTTCCCTCAAAAAATTATTTTGAGTACAATTTGTGGGAAATTAATATATTTAATTCCTACACTATTAAAGAATATATTTTTGAAATAACTAAAGTAATTTTAAAAAGAAATTGCTTCAAATTATCTGGGAGATAATTTTCTAGAATGATCTTAAATGATTGATTTTTTAACGACTAGTGAAAAAGAATGATTTTTTTTGAAAATTGGATTTTTGTTTAAGGAATAGAAACAGGTTAATTTTTATATAATTTATTAATAGTGAAATTAAATTAATTATACTATTTATAATACAATTAATATCATTATAATTAATTTATTCTTTATTTTGTTATAAAAATAATTATTCTTAAGAAATCCATTTTCTCGAAAACTACTTTTCATCACATTTTTTTGTTTAATTTTAAATACAAATAGTCCACATATGTGAAAAAAATTTAATATTTATTAATTAATATTTTTAATCATCCGATAAAAACATTCCAGGCTAACTATATTCATTTTTGGTTATAATGAATGTTAAAAATTGTTATCTTTTATCACCGTGGTTATGGTTAAAAGTGGTTGACTAGGGGAGTTAAACCAACAAATAAGGGTGAGCATTCTAATTAATATAATGAAAATCAAATTATATAGAAATTTTAAAACAAATTCATATCCTACGTAAAAATATTTATTCATTTTGAATAATTTTATTGGGTATTATGTTATAATATTTTAATATATAAAGAAATTTTAAGTGTGTCATGTGCCAATCCTATTAGAGGAAAAACTTAATTTATTTTATTCAAACAATTTTTATCCTTATAGATCTAAAAAACCCTAAAAATTCTATTATAAACATCCATTGACACAAATTTTAGGTGTTTATATTGATAAAATACCATTTAAATGGTGTATAAGAAGTGATTCAAAATATATCTATTGAAAAAGTGGTAATCATATTACCTGACATAATTGAATTTATTTATTCTTATACCACTTATAAATTTGTGATAATAATCATAAATTATTAATTTTAGTAACCTAAATATAATAAAATGTATTTATTATTATTTATATTCCATTACTGACCCTCATTTCCCCAAAAATTATGCGAATTTATAACTCAAGGATATGTATGGATGAAATTCTCCACAGAGTGATGCAATTCACTTTTACATCAAAATATCTAATTGATAGATATTATTATGTGTCTTGTATTTTCATATTATATTTAATATATGATTATTCAGTTGTAATTATAATAACATATATTTCATCTTACCTTTCCATCGAATGGAAGATGATAACGACACTCATGTTCAAGTGTGGACTACCACATTCGCAAAGAGGCACAATTGGGTTTCATTTAATATTTACAATTATTTTTATATGGATTTATGTAATGAATATATATGATATGTATGACATAATTAATATTATTTATATTTTAATTATTATTTTCCTTTTTTATCATTCAATCTTTCCAAATATAAAAAGACTCTTCATGTATACTTATGGACTACCATCTTTGTAAATGATATAAATTTTTTTTATATCTATATTAATTGGATGACTCTAAATGTAAATAATTAATTTATATCAATTTTTATATAATCAATAATTTTATGACTTTTATAGAAGAATGTTATATGTAAATTGAATGTAACTGTTTCACTGAAACTCTCATGAAATATTTTAAATAGTTAACATCCAATAACAATGATTTTAATAATATATTATTAATTAATGGGTGCTAAAATGTTATAATTGTATTATATAAGAAAGTATATGTTTTAAAATGAATTTTTATAAATTTATAATAAATTTTAATTTATTATATATAATTTTGGTTCAATTTGTATGAAATTTAAACTTTATATAAGTGTTTTATGATACGATCTCATTGTTTATTAGGATTATTTATGATTTAATTTATAATGATGAAATTTCATGAACTAACTTTTTAGAATAAAATAAATTTTAGATCACATAATATTAAATGAAACATTCATATAATAATACCATTTTATATTGATTGTTACTTAAAATAATCAGGAAATGTTTTAAGAAAACATTGTTTATTTTTTCCATAATCAGCAATTTTTTTCAACCATATCCATATTTTATTTTCAATATGTTAAACTATTTTTTTAATATTTTCCTATTTTTTTTATTAAATTCTTTTTTCCACATGTTATTTCATTTTATAAATTTTTTTGTAGTAATATTATAATTACATTCAAGAATAAATTCTTTATAATTCATAGCATAATATTTGAAATGCTTATTTGTATTAATGTTAATTAAGTGAATCTAATTTACCAAATTCATCACTGATATAAAAATTTAATATTCCATTAATTGTTTCCATGGTTATTTATAATTATTTATGTCCATAATATTTTTGGATTTTTTTATTTTCACTATTTTATTTCAATTGTAAATGGGTTTTTTCATGATGAAATATTGCTAGTTGTATTTTAAACGTATTTTCATCTATGATGGAATCCTCTGATGATACATATTATTTATTGTGTATATTATCCAATGATATAGTCCATATTAATTATATATATTTTTTATTATAATTATGTGAAGTCGATGATCCTTTTATATTTATTATTGTTTATTCTATATTAAAATGATAAAATGTTTATGAAACCCATTTAATTTCTTTGGATAATGATTTGTGATGAATGTTTTAGGAGTAAATGAAAAAAATTTATAGGATTATTATTATGTTATATGTGGGTAAATATTTAAGTATCCTGCTAATTCATTGGGGAAATATTGAAATACGATGAGATAATAAGGAGAGGAATGCAGAGTGAACCTGTTTCAGTAAGCGGATATGCAAATAATGATCGTTTTGGGAGTGAAATTTGACAAATACTATGATGGATTACGGTGTGAAACCAACACAGTATGATAGTCTTAAAAGTAAACCTTGTATATAGGAATTATATTCTATTCATTTTTGTAATCATCAAACATTTTTCTGCATCGATGGATTTTCTATCAGGGATCATAATATTTGATTAGTTTATGAATCATGCCTTATTAACATTACATATTTATATCATGATCCATGATTATGATCTATGATACACATGGTGTGGATTTTTAAATAGTTAATCTTGTGTTATGAATCCATTATTCCCATGTTATTCATTTTTTATCATTGATATCTCTATAATTTACTCTTACTGCGAATCTAAGATCAACCTTTATATTGTTTCCTTACCCAATATTATGATGGGAGGATTATTTTAGGGGATGTATAATAAGAGAATGATGTGGGAATATATTTCTAATAGATTTTGAAGATATTTTAGTAAATTAGAAGATAGTATACCTTGTCTCAAAAGAAACTAATCCTTAACATTTATGAGGAATGTATTTATAAATTATAAATAATATTCATCAATGAACATATAATATATATTAGATTCCATAATTCCCCCAAATCATGGTAAAACCACATCAGGATCATATATCATTTCATCAAAGAGTTTTTTGATGAAGGTATAATGGAGCTGGATTATAGGTTACTAAAAAATTTAGGATCATGATATCATAATGAAGGAAATTCAAAAGGAATATATTCAGTGGCATCAATTGGCTCTTAGGATCTAACTGTCTCCTTCCATCTAGATGGTTTGGATAAGGTTCCTCAATAACATCTGAAATTTTATAGTAATTTGTTTTTATATTAATGAATTAAATTATTTGGTTTCTAATTATCTCATATGAACTTTTAAATAATATATCTTTGCCTCATTGAGAATGGGGGAAAATTTATCCTTGAGTTTATTAGGATATGTTTTTCATGATTAGTGATATAAATATCTGGGAGTTCTATTTAAGGGGGAGTTCTACCATGGTAATGATTTTAAATGTGGAGATTATATGAATATTTATATAGAGTAATCATGGTTCAGACTTATTAATGACTATAGATATAAATGAAGCCTTTTCTAGAAGAAAATAACATTTAACTCTTTATTAACACAAAATTGTTGAATCATTTGGAAGTAATGTTTATTATTCGTGAATCATTTATAAAATTATTTTATGGAAAAAGAACCAAACTATAGTTGTGGATAGTTATGATGTTTTCAAATAATGTTGTTTTGAATCTGTTTTGGAGAAGCTTCAAGCAAAACCAATGGGGATGATTATTATCCAAAATCTCCTATGATTATTTTTTGGGTTGTGTTTGTTGAAATGGATACTTAATTAACATCTTAATGTATCATAATATTTATTGAAGAATGAAAAACATGATGTATATATGGTTTTGGAGTAATTCCTGATGTTTATTTTTTAGGGAAATTTGGATATTATAATTAATCAATATTTTGATACATAAAGATACCATGAATGATCAATGAGATTTTAATGTGATTGGTAGTATTTAGTTTTTTGGACGTAATACCTATAGATGGTAATTGAGATCAATTTTAAATTATATTAAACAAGTAGTGTTTTTTGTGGTCCATGTACAAAAATAGAACATTATTGTATACTCCTTGTATTATCCCATCTTGAGTAATCTATGAAAAATTAATTTTACCTCTATTTGGTGTCATTATATCAATAATCAGTGATATAATTATTCATAAAATAGTTGAAAAAATGTTGTAGCTATGTTCTTTTGAAGATATCATCCTACTCAAAATCACACATAGGTAATTTACATTTTAGGGGACAAAAATATGCACTCTCATGCCCCCTGTATACACCAGTTCAATAACTACACCCATACCAATGGGACTGTCTTCTCATGTAGATACATTTATTTATTTTCCCCTATCCGAATTAGTTAAACATTAAACAAAGTATCATGCTTAAGATTTACCTTCATGAGTCTAATTAAATGAGATTATTTAGCATGGTATATTTGATATAGAGATATAAGGAAAAAATCATTCCTATAAATGAAACTCTAAGAAAATTATAATTTATATTCTATGATATTGATCATTTCAGTAACACATAACTATCCAAAAATCCTAGGATGCAATGTATATTGACTCTAAATATGCAGAATCCCATATGAGGTGACACATGAAAATAATACCTAGTATACTAAATAAAGGTGTTGAGTAATTAATCACTATTAGGTACAAAAATTATTACTTTTCATAGTGTTCATAAACTTATTCCTAATTTCTTAAATGTACTTCTAAATCATCATCGTGAGACTGCACTAAATAAATGTTGACTCACATACCTCAACCTACAAAAGTTGTTTTCACTTTGGCCTACTATATAAATCCTAATATATATATATATATATGATTCGATTTATGAGATTAATTTTTATATGGAATCCCTATAAACGATAAATAGTTCTCCCATTAGACTCAAAAATCAAGGATGCATACGCACATCAAATCCTTCAATGTCCAGAAGGTATGATCATATTTCATGTCAATATATGTATTTCTGGAAGTGTTTAATTAACATATATGTCATCCCATTTCTTGAGACCCTACTATAAGTGATATGTAAATTATTTATTATAATTATAGATGATGCTCCTACGAACACCATGCATATTCACTATCTCTCAAAAAAATGTATCTATCTTAGATTTTCAAAATTATATGTTACCTGGATTATTTATAATATTTATTAACTAATACAAAGTATATAATACTACCTATCTTTAATGAGATGGACATAACAATCTCATCATAATTCCCATTTTCATATTATTCAACATCCTCTCAACAATGGGCAATGAATGAAAAAGTCATAATGGCCTCTGATGCATATACAGTAGGAGGAAACTCTCTACTATAATTATTTTCCATCATCCCCAAGGAATATATGTTAATAACTATCCCTCAGCCACTCTCTAAATGGGTAAAGATGTAAAAAACATATATTTTATGTTTTCTCTACCCTGATACACATGAGCACCAAGATGAATTGGAACAAAATTTCTCATTATATACTAGTCATAATACAGAAATTTCACCACTTAAACAAGTTTTTTTCTACTAAACTCATTATAAACAATGTTCCCCTTTTATGGGGTGTACACATACTAAAAAATAAAATAATACCGCCACTCAATGAACCCCCTCTAATGAATGTTTTTGTCATTTGGAGAAAATGTTTCCTTGGGAATTTTTTTGCAAATGTATACCCAAAAAAATAACACCAATATTATTGATACAATCATCTCAACCCATTAACCACTATCATCATAATTAAATATTTCTTGTATTTATTTCATCCCATGTTTCCATAATTTTCTTGACCCATAAATGACCATGAACATACCTTGTATGAACAACACCCCAAGACTGAATAGTAAAGCATCACATTACAATGTGTATTCATTACCCAACTTATTTATGGTTGTGAAATTACTACTCATAAGAGTTTGATTAGGTGAAATACATCCCTTTAATGGTAATGTTAATCGTCAGTACTTCAAAATGGAAATTGTTTTTAAATATTTTGTATTATTCTAAAAAACCAAATCAAATTGGAATATAAAATAAATTATTAGGATGCTCTTATGTAACCAAATCATATACCATCATGGGTTCCATTAATATTCATACCTTATATATCAAATTCCCAAAGGACCAAAACTTATTGAACATGAAATAACACATTGATAGAATAACATTAAACTGATGCACCCTCATTATAGTTAGAAAAAATTATTTATTGAGATAATTATACTCCAATAATTTTTTATACACTATAAAATAATTAATTAATACAAAAACTAATGAATCAGAATAAGAATCTATAATCTTATTCATCTAGTTCATGAACATTTATATATTTTAAAACTAAAAAACATCATGAGGTGCTCATATTGGATGATCAAAATATTAAAATTGGTACTCAAAATATCACAACGATAGACACAAAAGTGTTGATTGCTAGAGATCAGATCGATATTAATGAAATATTATGGTCCTCTAAACTATATATCTTCCATATAAGTGTAATGGAGTGGATTTTCATTGTATCCATTTTAAATATTATGTGGATTATTTTAGAGACCATGATCTAATATGTTGAGTGAATTCATTGCATGGTTTTTCCAGAATAATCATTTGAAAAATATTAAATTGAATGAGCATGTGGTTTTCTTGAAAATGTGCGATAACATCTAAATGAGTTCTCAGATAAAAAATATGAGGGAACTATTGAGTTAAGAATGGCGGTTTTACACTAGTAATGACCAAACATTAGTTGGAGTGGGTCCTTTTGTGAATAAGTTGTCATGAGAATGAAATTATTAAAATAGATTATCTAAGGAATTTATTTTCTTTTGTATAGTGCAATAGAAGGTGAGTTCTTTAAATATACCACTATAGAAATTTTCTGATGGTTGGAAGCTAAAACTAGGACTTATAGAAGTCTTTGTAAGAGAGTCTTCTAGGAATATAGTGATAGATCATGATAAGATCATGGATCATCATGCCATTAGAGTTGGAGTATCTCATCAATAACCACAACACAATCATTATTCCTCAACAATTAATCCCAAATCTGGGAAGGATTTTTTTGATTGTGACATCCAATTATTAATCCTAGATGAACACATACAACTTTAACGAACAATTATGGAACCAAAAATTGTTGGTATATTTCTATATGATAGAATTGTTTTTTGGTTAATTGATCTATCACTATTAATTCATCCTTTTTATGAATAAAAATCTAGTCCAACTAAAAAATGTTTTTGCTTCTATAATAACTTTTATGTTTTATATATTTTTCCTCAAATTTATTCATGAGATTATTATTTTTAATTCCATGGAAAACGATTAAACAAATATATGGCTCCATATCATTGAAAACCATTCATCGGAACAACAACTTGAAATCATAGGTACTGAACATGATTATTGTTTTGGATAAATGGTAAATGTTAATTGTGGGTAGATCGGTGAATAATAAGAATGGATCTAGGTTTATACACCATCCCGAGATACGCGTGGAAATATAATGTTGTAGGTGACTGTAATTAGAGTGTTTTGAGAACAAATTTTTGTTATATAATGGTTGAAAGGATCGGTTGATATAGATCACGGATCTTTGGTTCGCTTTAAAGAAAAAATTGATGTGAAAGTTGCACACGAGGATGAATGAATGAATAACTCTAGATCAAAAAATACCAAGCAACAATGCATGTAAATCTATATTTCATGTCATGTGGGCCCCCTTCAGTGATGGGTGGGGGTTCAGAATGATGATTATTATCCCACACCATGTTAAACATGTCACATGTTGGGTGACCCTTCCTAGTTGACTAAGAGTGTAATTCAGTCTTACATGGATATAGGTTGGATTACATAGTAATGGAGACACCATGTAATCCTATAAGGACATGTCATGGAATACACTGACTGGTATAAGAAAACGGTTTTGGTACATAGGCTGGACCTGAGGAAATATTTAGTACACTATGTCTCTATACACACAGTGTACATCCTCCCACACACCATGTATATGGAGACTACATGTCATGTGAGTCTCTTCCACATGTGAAGGACATGGGATAGATGGAGTCATCATGTACCCATCGAGTCATGCCATTTTTTCACATCAAGTGTTCTTGGGGATATCTATTTTCATAAATTGGACAATTATAGGTTGAATGGGTTGCCTTGGTCCTTTTCCTAAAGGGTAATTTGTGCAATTACATCAACCTCAATGGATTCTGATCCCCCCAAAATGATGAATCCCAGATAGAGTTCTGGTGTCCCTCCATGAGAATAAATAGAAATCCTCTATCATTCATTATTGGAGATTGTGGAATTAGTTTGACCTCCCTGACCTGCGTATTGATCCTCCATCTGTCAAGCCGTATTGATAGATTATTTAGAATCATTTTTATACTATCCCCTAGGTAGCATATTGATCATAACTAGGTTCATGATGCCACCTAGTAGTTCTGAGCATCACCATCCTTCTATGAATAAAGGACCACTTAGATCCCTGAGATTATATGGATAAGTCATAATTATTGGTATTACTACGTCGAGTGTCTATGATAGTAGCATGTAACATGGAGTGAGTTCTCCCATAAATATCATTTCTTCGAGCATAATCCTATGGTTGTAATTTGTGTATTTCCTTATACTGAAATGGCGTCTATAATATGTGTATTCGATCTTTTCTGTTACTTTATAATTTTTATATCCTATATTGATATGAATAAATGTGGTTATACATCTTCTTTTATTTTAGGATTTCCTATTTGGTATTGTTATACTCACCCATGAACGATCTTTTCTCACATGTGTCTATCTTGTATAGACATTGAACCTATTTTACATTTTCTTCAAAGACAAGGAGTAGTATGAGATTATATGGAGCTTGATATATCGTTTTTTTACTGGTTGAAAACATTTGGATAAATCCTCACCCATGGATTTTGTTGGACTCTTTACAGTTTTTGGTTGCGATTGCTTTTCCTCAAATTTTTTTTTTAATAAATTAATGTCATACTCTATTGTGGGATCTCATTTTTATTCATAAATTGATTTAGTTATTTAACATTTCAAAATTATGTGGACCTGGAGATCCATTATCAATTATATATAATCTAGGAAAAATCCTCACATTTGTGGTATATGTATACTCGACAATGGTCCCTAGCCCCTTGCCTATTAGAAGAACACTTTGATTAGTCATGGGTCAATATTCTGTGGTTCAGGTCATTACAGAGTGGTATTAGAGATGTTCAGTTCTACCATAGGACCTATTTTTGTGATATTGGTTTCATGATATAGCGTTAAGTGCATTGAGTTTGTGTTTCAGTCTAGGGACTCTAGTATTGATGCTGTGATCAACGTGTCGATACACTAGGACTCTGATCACCCACATATCCACTCGATACATGTGAAAACTAATTATAGTGAAAATAATGGAACATGCATAAAAAATAAAATTTTCTATTTTCAATGAACTTATCGAGTTGTCTCCCCATATTCATGGTTTTTATTTGTTAGATCGTGTTTTAATATAGGATGTCTTCATGTAGAATAATATTTAGTATTACACCATGTGATCGGTATGATGGTCCGCCTCATGATGAGGAATAAATACATGGGATTATACCAAGGAAAACACATCTAGGTGGTTTTCATGATGTACCACCACCCATTGAAATAATCTACCAACTACACTACCAGGTGGGGATTAATGTAGATTTAATGTGGTGCATGTGTTTTAGAGATAGTGACCACCCATGTTTCATTGTGAGCTAGACCCCCATTTAGCTGACGATTGGATTGAGGTATTAAATCATTTTTTCTACATTGTGAGGATTAATAAAAACATGGTGGATTTCCACAAGGAGATTATCTATCAGGGATATTCTAGGTTCTAGTGGATCATGGTGAATCATTCACAAGACGAGACATATCTCTCTTAGATAGACTTTGAGAGTCTCATTAATGATGAGTTATATTTTACCATGTTCCTATTACTATGCATACAAGAGCTTCTGAATCTGTTTTAGTGTATTATTACAATGGAGGAGTTCTGAGAATGGTTTAATATTCTCTTACATTACTCATTATATTTGGTATATGACCAGTTATTTAGGCCTCTAAATTTTGATAAGGGTTTTCATCAAGTCATTACAGTGTCAGTGGTATCTCTTATAATTTAAAAATTTATTTGGGTAATTGAGTGGTCCGAGTTGGTAGAATGTTTTCTAGAAGAAAATAAACCAATACTGGGAACAAGTAGTGAGAAACTGTTAGCTAACAACTCAGTAGTAGGTAGATGATAATAGTCACAAGATACTAAGCTGGTCATAAAATTCAGGATGCAATCCCAGGATCTAGTTTCGTGGTGCAGAGTACATGGGGTGGCTCGAATCAGACATGTGATATGTGGTATTTCTCTTTTGATGGTTGGTTAAATCTATCATGATATCTCCCAACCCATCATATATTTTTTCGGTACATGGTCTAGGGACCGACGAGATAGAGATAAAGGCTAAAATAGGATGGTCAACTGGGGTGCATAAATGGAAGAGAGGTCAACAGAGATGTAGGAGGTGTTGGGTTGTTCGACCTATTACCACCACCACCCCCATTTTTTACATGATAGGCTCACGGAGTTTTTGGGTATAGATAATGTTAGCTACAAGCTATGGAGGCCTATAACCCAGAGACTATAGGGATAATACAATGTTTGATTGGTGTATTCACTATATTAACTTCATTATTAATATATAGATATAATATTCATTACTTTCTTACCATGATTATTGTTTGAGATGCATTGATTTTGTTTCAATAATTTACTTGATTGTAATTCCTGGAGACTCTTATGGTAGGAAGATCATTATTCAAGAACTGGTGTGGACAGTGTGGCCTAAATCTGGGATGTGAGTGTTTTAGTAGGGATGTCTTTGTGTTGGAATAAAGTACTTATGATGTAATTATTTCTATGAACTAGTTTTCTATAGTTTCAGCTCAGATCTAATGTTTTAGTCATAGGGTGTGGTGTGTTTTTAGTTATAGAACTTGTTTTTTGTTTTTGGTTGAAATGGAAACCAAGGTACTATAGGATATACTGAAATATAATAGGGTTCATCCAATTACTCACTGGTTGGCCATCCCTACCCTTGTTATTGTGGATTTTATGAGTCTTCAGTTCTCTTTAGTGGCAGAGATGAATTATTACATATTTCCTAAAAAGGTTCCATGTTTAACTCCCTACCAATTGATATTGTAATTAAATGATCTACACCCCATGACTACATTGATATCTACACCAATATATCAGATGGAACCCATAGAGCCTCATGATCTGAGGGTGTTGTTAGTAGAGTTGTAGATAAAGTTCTTTACAAGGCCCATTGTTTCAATCAGGGGAGCCCTAGTTGTGTTTGAAAAAAATGAATAATGGAGATTGAGGTTATGTGTTTTCTACCGGTGCTAGAAATGAATTAATTATATGAATAAGTATCCAAAAATGATGTTCGATTTCTTCATTGATCAGTTAACTGGGTAAAGATGGTTCATGAAGTTTAATATCAGATCTAGTTTTCAACAATTGTGAGTATTTGATAATTATATACCAAATATTTCATTCATAAGTCATTACCATTACATGTAAGTACATGGTGATGTATTTTAGAGTGATGAATTCTCCATCAATGTTAATGGGACTCATGATCTAGATCATTAACCCTTTTTATACTTGTTCATGGTAGTCTACATCTATGAAAACCTAGTGTACTCAGAGATCAAGGAGGCGGATTGAAGACAATTGAGGATGGTCCTAGAAACACTCTTAGAGAACCAAATTTTTGGGAAGCTCAAGAATTGAGATTTTTGGATTCAGGATGACCATGTTCTAGAACATGTTTTCTGAGAGGAAAGACTTTCGGTTGATCCAATTAATGTTGAGCAATGCTTTCTTGGGTTCTATCCAATAATTTTATTGAGGTACAAAGATTCCTTGGATTTGGTGGGTACTGTCTGATGTTTTTATAGAAATTCTCAAGATTAGAATCACCCTTGAATTCCTGGTCTCGGAATGTGTATCCTTTCATGTGGAAAGCAATGTGTCAGCATTGATTTTAGTAGCTAAGGTTGCGGTTGAAAAGTGTTCCATTATTGAGCTTAATTGAGAATATTTCTGAGTATATAGTGTTCAATTATGTATGAAGGAACAAACATTACTGGGTCTTGATGTATATTAAAGATGTTATTACTTATTTTTCACCCCAGTTGAGACCCCATGAGGAGAACTATGTGATCGATGAAATTGAGTTTCTAGTAGTTGTATTCACATTGATGATGTGGTGACACAACCTTATAGGTGATTGATTCGTCCGATACACTTACCACAAGATTCTAAATTATATATTATTTTAGAAGGATATTAAAAAGAGATTGAGGTGATAGCTAGATTTCCATCACGACTATAAAATTTAAATTTCTGATACTCCTTGGATGGTGAATGTGGTGGAAGATGCTCACAGTTGGAGATTTAGATCACTGTTTCCAAAAAGGGAACAATTTTTTTTTGCCTCATTATAATTATACGTTATCGATCGACATGGATAAGATTACCTCTAGTAGATGTTTGTAACCAATCAACTCTTAGTGTGAATTGGGGAGGCACAAATTGGGGATACCAACTATGAGACTCCACATTCTCAAATGTCTATAGGTAAACTCCTGATGAATTTTTTAATGGTGGGTAGCACGTAATTCTTTTGATAGTATGAACGATGGTAGTGGTGATATTGTTATAGGAGGTTTTATGATAGATTAATACATCTCCCATGATGGTACATCTTGTTCTGTAAAAGATGTAGCAAATCCTACGACATTATATTTGGTATCATAGGATGAAGAAAGGATTTTTTGTATTTTTTTCATGATGTTGTATATGTCACCATGGAAAGTAGAGCACAAAGTTCCATCTATGTTAGCTCAACCACTTGAGTTTCCAAAATGGAAGGGGGTTGGAATATCTATATAATTCATGGTGGGATTACCATGTACGTCTAGCAGACATGATTCCATCTTGGTGATTGTTGATCGACTCGACAAGTTGGCCCACTTCCTGGCCATCAATGAATAGAGTTCAGTAAATTGATTTGGGTGACTCTACATTCAAGACATAGTACAACCCCATGGAGTTCCATCGATGATTTTTTTTCTCATCGTGATGCTCACGTTACATTCTGGTTGTGGAATGGTTTATGATTGGCATTTGGGACATAGTTACACATGATAATTGTAGTCCAGCCACAAACTGATGACTAGGCTAAGTAGACTAATCCAGTTCTAGTAGACATAATGTAAGTTTTCATATTAGTATTTGGTCATATTATATAGGATCACCTACAATTGGTGGAGTTTACATATGAAAACATTTTTTATTCCACCAACGTTATCAAAACCATTGAGGCATTGTTGGGGTGTCCCTATAGGTGAAAACATTGTTAGACTAATCTAGGAGAGTAACAAATCTTGGTCCTATAGTTGTTGTTAGAAAAAACATAAAATTTGTTGATAATCTAGCACCAGAAGAAGAATACGTAGATCCATCATATGTTATATGCTGACAAGAGATGGAGGCCTCAAGATATCATGTATTGAGATAATGTGTTCCTATTAGTTTCACCTCAATATGGATTAAAATTATTTGGATGAGGATGAATGCTGTCTACGAGGTATATTGGACCATTCTTGATACTATACAGTGATGGTTTCATGGTGTTCTTCTTATCTCTAGCTCTACAGTTTGGACCCATACATAATGGATTTGACATATTGCACTTAAGAAGGTATGTGCATGAACCATCAGAAATTTTCGACTGGTGAAAGCTGGAGATTGAGAATGTAGAAACTTCTACTCAGTACATATTTGAGGTTGATGATCGGTAGGAGAGGATCCTTTTTGGGAGATCAATTCATTTGTTGAATGTTTTGTGGTAGTATGAAAATTTTTATTATATAAAATGGGAGTAGGAGGCTATGATTTAGCCCAAGTACCTACATGTCATTATGTTACCCGTGTTTTTACTTTACAAGGATGTAAATACCCATGGTGGGGAGAATGTAATGCCATGGATTTTACCTGTATTGTTTTTAAATATTATATGGATTAATTTAAAGATCAGTCATTGATACAACATGTGATCAAACAACAAGTGCACAACTAATAAATGTTTCAAATATAATAAATATATTAAATATCATAGAAAATTATATTAATGAAAATTATATTAAATTATAAACAAGTGATCGGATTAGAAATCTTATTTAATCATAAAGATATAAATAGTTATTTTACCCTTTCTACGACTAAACATTGGTTGGAAAATGCCATTTGGGAAAAGATAATCTAGGGTGTGAAATTATCAAAATAAATCAACTTAAGAATATATTTTTATTTTTTTCAATGAAATGTACTAATTTTTATTTAAATAAATATCTATGTAAATTGTCTCAAAATTGGACACTAAACCCTAGAAACCTAGATTAAATTGGAAGACAACATTCATGGATGACTCTGAAGAATCAGGAATAGATCATGGATCATCATTATAGTTGAGTAGGAGGATCTCATGAACAATGGAAACAAAAATGATCTTAAACAATTATTGATCCAAAATATAGATAGGATGTTTTTTCTTGTGATTTTAATCATGTTCTTAATCCTATATGAATATGAATTAATTCAACAAACATGGATTGAACCGCATACCATTAGAGGATTTATATTTGATGGAATCATTTCTAGTTTGTTCATTTATACTTGTTTATTCATCCTTCCTATAATGATGAATATATTACAAATGAAAAATTATAGAGGATTATTCATCACTTTTATGATTTATGGGTTTATCCTAAAATTTAATATTTCTATTATTGTTTGTAATCCCTTAGACAGTGGTTCGAAAAATACATGGTTCTTGAAAGTTACACAACCATTCTTCAATTCAATGGATCTAAACCCTGGGTACAAAACATGATGGTGGTTTCATACCAATAGTAGACATTGATTTTGGGTAGATCATGTAAGAACAAGAATATATCTATGGTTATACACCTTCATATGTGATGTGCAGAAAATTGATGGAAGATGTGAGTTTTCTTAATGCATTTGGAAAATGTATTCCAGAGAGATGGTGGTGGAAAGACTCTATTTATATATCTCTAGGATCAAAATAGAAATTGTTGGTATAAATTGAGGCTTAATCAGAACACAAGGAAGATCATATGAAGAACTCAGTATCTCAAAAATCATGAGCAACATGTTGTGTAACTCGATATTACATTCATTGTTGGTCACCTTCATTGGTGGTAGGTGTTTTGGGATGAAGATGATGTTTATATGGCATGTGAATATTTTCACATCGTGTGTGACCCTTCCTTGTTGACTTAGTGTGTACATAATAAGTACATAGTCGTGGGTTGGATTTCATGGGATTAGACACACTATGTACTCCCAAACATTCATGGATTGATATACATGGACTTGTAAATGAACATGGATTCAGTACAAAAAAATGGCATTGTGACATGGGATGGAAAACATGTGTCTCTACACACTATGTGCATCCTTATTCTGGCCATCTATATTAAGATTAAAAAATGTGGAATATCCTCTACACGATAAGAACATGGTATTTCTAGACACATGGTGTACAACATGGGACACACCATGTACTACTTTCAAAAATGATTTAGGTTGTGTTTTAGATTGGACCAGTATAGGTAGAGTTTATTCTCTTGGTAAATTCCCATGAGTGAATAGTGCATCATTACATCAATATCACTAGATTGTGATCCCTTCTCGAGGCTGAGTCCCATATAATGTTGTGGTGTCCATCTGTGAGATTGGAGTGTGATCCTATATCATTACTATTTTTATTTTGTGGGATATGTGTGGCCTCCTTGAGTAAGGAATTGATCATCCCTCTATAAGGACATAATGGTAGGGTTTTCAGAATCATATAAATATGATCACCAACATAGTGGGTTGATCCATACGGGGTTTGATGTGTTCCCTAGTGGTTATGGGCATGACCCATGTCTATATATCTTGATACCCTTAGACAATTGATCATCCTTTGGAAAAAAACCAATGACTCACACCACTTTTTCAGGTTTTTCTGATGGTACCATGGCTCGTAATGTGTGTTCCCATTGAATGAATGTTTCTTTGATCACAATCATGTGGCTGGTAGTTGGTTATGACAACATGGCAGAATGGTGTATTTACTATGTATATATACAGTTTTTCTGTTATACATTTATTTTTATATGTTTTATTGAGATTAATATACTTTATGGTTCATGTTTAGTTTTTTAGAGGTGTCCTAATGTGTATTTTTATAATCACCCATACACCAGCTTTTCCTGCACATATCGTGTCATGTGAATATGATGAATCTTTTGGACATTGTTATAGGAGGATAGGGAGTAGGTGGATCATATCTATATCTTAACATATATAGGGCTTTAACAAGAGAGTAATATTTAATTATTCCTCACTATTGAATAAGGTTTTATATTTAGTAGTTTTCGTTGTGTTTATTTCTGGACACCTAATTCTATTTTCATTAATTTACTATCATTATATGTTTTGGGATATTATATTTAAGAATAAATTGTTTCAGTTGTATTATAATTCATCATTTTGTGGGATTGAATATGTCTGTGTATAGGTACTTTTGGAAAATTCCACCCATTTCTGTGACATTCCTACTCAGTACTGGTCACTAGTCCCCAGACTATTTAAGATAGGCCTGTGGTGGTAACATTTTGGACCTCGATGGTTCAGGTCATGAAACTAATCCTTATATCCCAAACCACCCACCCTTTATTTAGTAAAATATCACACCTAGTAACACATAAAAATGATTAAATATCAAAATAATATCCATTTATTGTGTATTAGTAAAATAAATCCCCATTAAGATGATATGGAAGAACATCATATATATGTTGTTGCTAAACCATTAAATGAATGAACCACACATCATCACTTTTATTTAAGAGAATAATTTAAATATTAGGTAAAATTAAAAAAATTATGTGAGCCCTGTGTGTTTAAAATTATTCATAGTTCCATGATATATTTCCACCCAATGAAAAATGTAAAACATAATTCATAAAAATCTCATATCTCATATTAAAAAATCAAAAACTAATTACACTAAATTTTATGAACACCAGTCTCATCAATTATAAACTAAATTCCCACAAATATGGGATAAATAATCCAAGGATCAAATACCGTACATATCCTTGAAAATTATATATATCTAGTCACCATTATTATAAATAATACTTAAAACAAAAACAATGATACAATATCACTAGGTTATATTAATGATTTATTTCAATTCCACTATGACCAATAGTGGTATTTATGTACCTCAAACACACCTCCCAAAATACTATAGGATTGTAATTAATAACAAGGTATGACATATAAAAATTTTGGAGACAATTACCTCTTGTATACATAAGAATAAAAACATAGATGAAGCAATATAATGAACTATTTATACCAATATATTAGAAACATAACATAGGAAAGACAACTAAATGTTAGAAAAAAGTATTTATCAACACCTTTATGACGAAAAATTTAGTAATATACAATTACTACTTGTAATTAATTAAAAATAATAATTTTATAATAATATCACATATATACATGTCCAAAAGTTAAAAAAAAGTTAATGTTTTATCCAAAAAATGGCCCATAGTCATTGGATGAACATATCTGTTAATACCGAATCCACATCCGCTCAACTATCCATAGAGTCCGGGCCATTTCCATTTCCTAGGTCTCAAAATAGTAAATATTTTTAGGTAAAATGGTTCCTATAATTTCTTGACTTGTGATCTACTAAAGGGTTCCCTAATTTGGTTGGTCACATAGCCTCCTGTAGTCCCCGTCCTATAATAGAGGCTTTTGAATATAATCGATGTCCTAGGGTATGACTATGAGGAGACCGTGGCATCATTTTTGAGATTCATGTAGTGGTATTAATACATAATTCTTTATAAGAATCATAATATAAATCAGTGAAAGAAGATAAAAACATCAACGAATGTAATAATAAATAATGCAAAGAAATCATGTACATTATGATAGCCATGTCATATCTCCCCACAATAAGAATATAGGTATACAATAAAAGGGAAGTTGTAAATCATAAACAACCAATAGATATTGTCTAGTATAAAAATTAAAAATTGTTAAACATACTAGGACTTTTAATAAGGAATATAATGAATCCAAACAGACCATGTTGCATATTTATGTGCAAAACACCAACAATGGCCATGAAATGTAATACCGTTTCAAAATCCCCAATGGCCTCAATCTAAAATACAGTGTCAGACCATGAAGAGAAAAATTCAAGGAAAATAATACCAAGGAATCCTATTTGATTCCATGAAGCATCATTATGGAAACTCGGAAAATACTATGGTGGAAATCATGTATCATGTGAATATAGAATTCCCAATGTGACTATATGAAATCTACATCCAAAGGGTAGAATGTCCTGAGGCATCATATAGAATCTGGATCCAATTCGTAAACACGTCTAAGGAATCCCCTACCACAAAAATATCTATAGTAGAATATTAAATGGAATATAATGCAATCATGATATAAGGAATCCAATTCCATTTCAATTCAACGTCTCAATTCGGTCAACAAATCATAAAAAATCTAATTATATGATTTTATCCAAATCATTTAACAATTTTCCATTTCAAATATTAAATAATATAACATCATGTAAACACATGGAATTGAGGCATAAAATACTCTTAATCATTTAATCAATTAAAATTCAATTTATCAAGGATCCCAAAATTAGTGGAGATATCACAAACACCCAACATGGTGGTATAAACTATGGAAGATATAAAATTTACACCCCTTGTGCTATTTAGGTTTGTGCTAACAACCTGCAATAATCATAACAATACTAGTATAAATCCTAATAAGTATATATTTCATTTAATCAAAGAATTTAATTGATTTTAAGGTAAATATAATAAATTATGGTGTGAATAATAATGAGTATTCTTCCAGAAAATAAAACAGTGAGGTAATATTATATAAAACATACTCTCAGTCTATAGTAGAGTACTCATCTAATATCAACCTGTAATGTAGAAAATTTCAGAATAAGAATGAAAAACAAATGAAAATACTTGAAACAAAGAATATTAGGATGAACCTAAATTATCAGGTCGATACCAATACGAATGTGGAGTGTTTTAACAGGAAATTTTTACCTAAGAGAACTGATCCAACGAGATGAAAAATGTTAAAATGTGATTCCATATGGTTAATTATTATCATTGTATATGATTTTACCTCAAAATGGATCTACCAACATCACAGGTCTGTCTACTAGAGGTAGAAAATAAAGTTATTTATGTAATAATTTATTTTAAGGCAAAAATTTAAATTCCCACATTTTACCTCTATCATGTCATTAGCCCTACATTTCCACAAATTGTATTCCCTTAAATTCCCTAAGGGGTACCTCACATGGTCATGGTTCACAAATGTAGAATCATTGTTCTTACCATGTGTTTACACTCATCCTAAAACATCAGTGATCTTTCAGAGGCATGAGCCTCTAGATACATGGTTTCCTCAAATAATGAATCATATTAGAACCCTCTATAATTACCCACATGGTTATTCCAAACCATAAAACTAGGGTTTCATGGTTTCTAATAACCATGTGGCACAACTATTTTTCACCAAAATTTGGACACTGAGCTCCAATATAGCCTTACTGTCCCACTGAAACACTGGTGATATCATTAGACACTAACATAAACTCAAATACAAGGGGTTTAGAAGAAAATAAAAATTTTCATGCCTCATAGGAAAACCATAAATATTACATTTCAAGTGTAGGTTGTGAGTAAAACTTTATACTTCACCAGCAATGGTGTAATACCGTAATATTTTTATGAAATATTTTTTTATCTTATTATATTTCTTCCAAATCTTCTTTTTCGTGAAACACTGAGTTTAATTTAATTGAAATCTAATATTAAAATATTAACACGACCATTATAACCTATCAACTAAATTTTAGAGTATTAATAGTAACCTTATTGTGAAATAAGATTTTTAATTAGTAGGAAATAAAAACCTGATTTTAAATATATTAATTTTATTCATCTAATATAAGTACCAATAAAATAGGAAAATTTATTTCTTTCAATGGGAAAGAAAATTGTAAATAATATTTCACACTTTTAGAAAAAATATATCATTAAATGAAATTATCATTTTATATAATAATATGAATTTCATTCTATTGTTAAATTTTTAGAAATTTTAAAAAATGGTTAATATTTTATGAAGAGTAAAAATTATAGTTTTTAAAACACAATACCTTATTGATATCTTAAAAACAAAACTATTATAAAAAAGTTATTAAATTAATTTAAAGATTCATGTATAATAATATCATAAAAATATCATACAAAAATGATACAAAACACATTAATTATAAATTATATCATCATAAATATAATAATCATTTTCATTGCCATAACATTACATGCGCAACATTGAAAATGTCAAATTCAGTTCCTTATTGATATTAATTTAGAGGTAATAATTCATTGAACTAAATTATTATTAAATATAATTCATAAGTTATTATTATTATTATTGTTTTAATATTTTATACTTATATAACATGAATCTTATCAATATGCCTCTTCAATGATAGTGCAGAGAGAGAAAATTGATATTAACAAAGTAAATATATTGTATAGTAATGGATATGATCTAATATACATGACGAAGGATGATATAAAAATATTAGGACTAATTAGCAGAAGTTCATGGTTGTAATTGATTTTTATTTTTCATTATGAGGTAATTACATTCAATGCTAATTCAACACTAACACATTTCTTTTGAATTAAGAATAAAAATCATTAAAAATATGCTAAATAAAATAATATGAACTATTAAATGACTGAAAAATCATAGTAGATGTTATTTTATGAGAAATTTCCTACCATAATAATCCATGGGTTCAATTTATTTCATTTTGGAGACACATAATTGAAAATAATCCCCTTATAATAATTCATTTAAATGTAATGTCATAGTAGCCTTATTGTTATTCTTAATAATTATAACATTTTTAATATGTGGTGCTCTAGAAGATATGATTAACCATAAATATAATATTGAAATCATTAATTTTTTTCTTCGTTATGAAAATATATTTTTAATCTTTATGTTATAAATAAATACTATAAATTATTATATAATGATAATGCAATAATATTTAAATTGATGGAAAATTAATTTAATTCTTTTAAAAATATTAAAATAAATATAATATGAGATAATTAAACTTACCAAAGAATTCCTAATATGGACAGTATATAAATCTTGTGTAAATAATAGTTGGTTCAAATTTTAATCATTTTTTAGATTTTTTTGTAATTATAACGAGGCATATCAAATTTAAAAATAATTATATTTAATGAATATAATATTTTGTAAAATTATTAATTATTCATAAAAATATTAAATAATGATATATAAGATAACATATGATAAAAAATTTCATTACCAATTCATTTTATCACTAATTTAATGTGTTTTACAATTGAACTATGTTATTATATATTAATGTTTTAAGGTATTTCCAAAGTGACACTCATCTCATAGGGCACCACATCCATCACATCATTTGACCGTGATTATTATTATATCGTGACTAATATATAAAAAATTCTCTTATCCTACTTAAAGTTTAAATTCTAGATGGTTTGATATCAGTAAAATAATAATTCCATGTTCCTTAAGGGGTCTTCCCAGGAGGTGATATTTGATAGGTATCATTCTTAAACCACATATTTTAGTCTCATTTCTTATTCCACCATCTCATCCCCTCAATCATCCATCAAGGTATATTAGTTCAATAATTATTTATAGACTATAATATTATATTTATATTGTAATATCATTTATCCATCCATTCTCTAATATCATCTTATTAAAATAAAGAAAATTAATTTCAAAATTATGGAGACTAATTGTCTCTGGGGATAATGAGATTTGGTTTTTCATTAAAATTTTCAGGACTTTTCATAGACCTATTATAATAGTTCAATAATATTTTAACATGTTTGTTTTGAATTATTTCTATATTTTATCTTATATATGGAAATAATACTAAATAAAACAAACTAGTTTTTTTGGTCAATAAGACAACCACAATAATATTAACATTTACCAATATTGTTTGATCAAATTAATTACCCAAATAACGGAAATAAATAATATATGGTACCATTTATGCTTATTTAAATTCATAAAAACCATTTCATTTTACAAATTTAATATTTTCACCCTTTTATATTAACCTCTATATTTATATTCATGTGGACCAATGATGAAACCATGAAACTAAAGCTCCCAAATGATAAAATTAATCCTTATAACAAAAGAAATTAACATAAATAAATTGAATATAATTATAATAAATAAAATATATATTTTAAAGAGTATAAATAAAGAAATTAATTAATCTAATTTTATTAAATGGGAGATTAAGTGGAATTGTAGAATGCATTCCAAGATAAGGTATTGGATCTCTTTGAACCACCATATTTTTTCTTTTTGGTAACATATTATTTTTTTTACAATTTATCTCCACATTAGTCTTATATAATTATTATATGTTATTAAAATATGTTCGAAACATATATATCTACCTGAATTTATTTTTCTTTTATTGGGAAATACACATTTTAAAAGGATCCCTTCAAAATTACTCTTGGTATGCAAATCCGATTAAAGTGAATTTCTATGTTTCATATCCATTTTTTAGTACACTACATAATATTTTTTAATGATAAAACATTTTTCATTATTCATAAAATATATAATTTAAAACTATTATATTTTATTTATATTTTTTAAAAAGAAAATTATTCCATTATCCTCTCTAATGATACTAAATTATTTTCATTAAAACCATGCTTAAGATGATCATTTATAATTTTCCTAACTAGTATTTTTAATGTTGTCACTTTATTTGGGCTTTATTATTTATGATACATTCTCATATTTACATTATGAATTTAAAATAATTATACAAATCCATTATTTCTGGGTTACCATTGTTATAAACCGTTTGGTTATGCCATATATTAAGATTATGATAGTCAATTATTTCTATGGGTAACGTTTATTTGTTTTCCATATAATTAATTATTTATGTGGATCACATATAGATGAAAATGTTATCATGGGTGCACCCATATAGTGATAGAATGAATTGGCTAATGTTTTATTCTATTTTTAAATTATTTATGGCATTTTGGAATAACCATTATCTATTATGGGACTCTTTACACAATTTTATATATTCAAGGAAATTAACCATAACTCAGTTTTACACTAATTTATATATTTATTACACTTTCCTATGATTCAATGATCACATGAGGCTATGTTCTATATATCATTCTTCCTTGTGTTCATTTATGATTTATTCCTTTTATGTTATGATATTATGCCGTCTAAATAATGTGTTATAAATTATTCCCTTGTTTATTCCATTATTAAGATTTTTAGATCATATATTTTCTCTGTGTATTCTCGAGGTTATCCTATGTAGTTTTATGGTCTCAAAGGGAGTTAGGATCACATTATTAGTATTTATAAAAGTTGATTTATTATAGTGTTGTGTTTTCTAATTTTGGATCCTAGTCTTATAATTACACTATAATTTTTTATCCTTGATTTTTATTTCATGGATAATTAAGATTTAAATCATGAAATAATATCTGTATAATATTTGGTTCTCTATAGTTGGTATTAGAGGCAACAGAAGGAATCTGATCAGTGTAAACTCTCATTTGTGAGGGTTTCAAAAAAAATGTATCTCTTCCAATGGTCTTAATAAAGAAATGGATTTCACATGGTATGGTGGTGTATCCTTCCCGTTATGGTATCCAATGATTATGTGTCATTATAGGTATTGACTATAGTCCACTGGAAAAATTTAAAGACCCATATAGTTGGTATCAGAGGATAAAATAGTTATTTATTCAATTATGACATGTAAACACTATTATTAACTATATGGATAAAAATATCACAATGGCTAACATAGATTGTCATTTATGGAATAATTATATATGATATAATTTTAATTTTTAGTTTTTTACGTTTAATTTTTATAGTTTCCATTTGATATGCTCATCAGTTAAGTAATCAAGCCCCCAAATTTTATTTTTTATTTTCTAGAAAATGTTAGTAAATAGGAGAAGTCCCACAACATGTTTTCACACTAGTATATAAAACTATATTATGAGGGAAAATTTTCATAATGTGGGAATAATATAACTAGGTGATATATTTATGAAATATTTCATTTTAAATAATATTATTTTTTTCGTAGCATGTGTTGCATGCAACACTATGTTTTTAAAACATGAAACATACAATTAAATTATAAATATGACCATTATAACAATGCCACTAAATTATAATATATGAATATTAATTATATTAGTTATAAATAGATTTATTTATTATTATGAAATAAACACTATATTTTTTTAAAGTCATTTTATCTTCCAAATATAAGTTTTAATCAAAAATCAGCTATTATTGGGTTTTATTCGAAAAATTAGTATAATAAACTTTTTAGACTTGTATACAATTAAAATTATAAAATTATAATCATTTTTATGTTATAATATTAAAAATTTTCAATGGTGAAATTTTCATCATTTTTTGGATAAGTTTGATTTTTATGAACAGTAAATAATATGGTTTTTTAAACGTGATATCTTTACTGATATCGTCAAAACATAAATATGGTATAAAAATTATTAAAAATTTTTAAATAATAAATTAATTTAATATGATAAATATTTCATATAAAAATAATCTATGATATCTAAGTTATAAATCATTTCATGATAAATATAAAACTCTTTTATAGTGGTGACGTAGTGCCTTCAAAACATAAAAAAAGTGATTGGAGTGCCTTATTGATTCTAATTTAGAGGTAATATGTCTTTTAAATACTTGAATAATAAATATAATTCATAAATTATGATTTTTACTAATAGTTTTTATTTTTTGACTTATATAACTTGAATCTTATCCAAATGCATATGCAATGCTTGCACTAGGATATAAGAGTCAAATTAATAAATGAAATAAGTTATATTGATATGGAAATGAGTAAACATACATAATTACTGAATATAATGAACATTAATTAGCCTAAATAATTTATTTTTACTTTTTTAATTTAATTTTCATATTTATATATTATTTAATTATCTTTAATTCTTATGAAACAGTAATGTAGTTCACTTTAAAGATGTATAAAAATCAATAAAATGATTTTCAATAAAATTTTGAGAACCCCTAAATGAACGAGACAAATGCATAAGTCATAATTTATTTTAAATTGTTGAATATAATAATACATGGGTTGATATTGGATATTTTTGATCCACATAGTTGAAATTAAATCCCTTACATAATTTTATTGAAAACAATGTCATACTCGTCACACTGTTATTTTTAATAAGCATAAAATTCCTAATATGAGAAATTAAAGATTATATATTAGACCATAAATATTATTTTGAAGTATAAAATAATTATATTCAATAAATTGATATATTATTAATTTTTTGGGAGCAAAAAATTACCAAAAATTTTGACACACCGATGACGTTGTAATTATTTAATTAATAGAAAAATAAAACAAATGGTATTAAAATTATTAGAATAAATATAATCATAGATAATTAATATTATAAAATAATTAAATAAATAAATAGGAAATATACTGGAAATAATAATATATTTTTTTCTTTTTTAGTCCTTTTTTTTATTTTTTTAAATCATTGTAATGAATAGTATATTGTTCAAAAATAATTATACATCCTGAGAATAATATATAATTAAATTTATTTAAAATAATAAATAAAAATATATAAGGACATATTATATAATATATTAGAAAAAATATAATACCATGTATATTGGATGACTATTTGGAAGTATTTGGATCAAGAATTATCATATTATATTTTAATATTTTATGAAATTCCCAAAGGTCCCCTAAGACCAATTATAAAATGGCACCCCTTCCTACACTTCATTTAACTACCTAGATCATCATATCCGACTGTTAAATGAAATATTATCATCTCCCAATCCCTATATAAAATCTATATTTTGTTTTCTCAATAAAATACCAATTCCAAATTCTTTGTCACGTCCTTCAAGTAGGTGATATTTAAGAGGTAACTTTCTTAAACCACCACACTTAATTTCATTTCATCGACTACCTTCTACTCACCTCATTAATCTATAAAGTAATAATAAATATAGTATAATTTAAATACTAATTCTTTTATTATAATTTAATATAGTCTACCACTCCCACTCTTATATCCTCGTATTCAAATAAAGGAAAAAATTGTCTAAATTATGGTAATTTACCATCTAATGGATAATGAATTTACATTATTCATCATCACCTTAAACAATGATAATAGACATTTTATTATCATTTAATATGACATTAATTAATATATAATAAATTATGTTTTTTTATTTATCTATTATATATTTATATTATTAAATAAAACACAACAGTTTTGTATCATTCAGAAACCCCACAAAGATGAACTAATCATTTATCATTATCATTTTATCAAATAAGTCAATCTCACAAAAGAAATAAAAATATATATAACCATTTAAAAATATAGATGATAATTAATTCCATTTAATTCACCTTGTATTGTTCAATTTCCATTTCATGTGAAAATTAATAATTGTATACAAGTGAACCAGCCATGAAACCAAGAAACAATTTCTCTATGAATGAAATAATTAATCCATAGAACTCATAAAGAAGGAAAAAAATAAATTAATAATAATATAATAATTAAAATTTATATTTGGAATATATTATGAATAATGTATTTTATTTTTAGAATGTTATTATTCAGATGATTAATTTCATGTGCATAACACATTCAGACATAAGGTATGTAATCTCTCTAAACCTCCATATTTAATTTGAGTAACACTGTATATATCATTACCTAATTTTATATAATTATTATTCTTAAAAAAATTATATTTAATGTATATTTTCCCATCCATATATATCTAGCTCAATTAATCATTATTTAATGGGTACATTAATTTTTCAAAAGGTTCCCTTTTTAATTCATCATAGTAAGGAAACCCAATTAAAGGTAACTTCCTACTTTCTTAACTAGATTCAAGTACATTACATTAAATATATATAGCCTCAAATATATTTATAATGTATCTAAATTTATCATGAAATGATATTTTATTTTATTTATGGTTGTATAAGAACATGTATGACTTTATCACCTTTAATGACAATTTCTTATTTTCCATAAAACCCCATTTAGGTGGAAAATTTCTAAAGCCTGTTAATTTTTTTTAATGTTTTCCATTAAATTTTTTTAATTATTCAAGCTCCTTTTTTCTCATTACTTACTGATTTTTCATGAAATAATTATATACATTCCTAAAGTTATTCATTGTTATAAACCCTTTGGTTATGCCTTATTACGTGATTACGAAACTAATTTCATTACATGGGTTACCCTTATGTTTATTCCTTATGTTTAACTCATTTTGTAGAACACATATGTTGGAACATGTTATGATTTGTACCATCAGATAGAAAGAAAATTAATTTAGTAATTTTTTAGTCTCAATATACTCTATATATCGTAATATTTAGTAAACCTAATCCATTATAGGACTACATCCATCATGTGATATAGTCTTGGTAGTTAGGCATGACTCATGTTTTTTTCATGTTATATGTTGCTAAATATTTCCTATCTTTCATGATCATATATCTCTATATTCTATATGTTGTGATTTTTTTATTAATGATCTATTTATTTGATGTTATTATATTATTCCTTATTACTCATGGGATATGTTTTATTCCCATTTTATCACCATATTGGGATGTTTAGATCATCCATTTTGTATATGTATTACCACGGTTATCTTATGTTGTTATATGAGTTGAAATGGAATTGTGATATCATTATTAAGATGTATAAAAATGTTTTATTATAGTTTAATATTTTATAATTACATAGGTACTATTCAAAAGATAATATTGTTTTTTTATCAGGGGTTTTTATTAGGTGGATAATTATGCTTAAAGTAATTAAATAATGAGTGAAAAAAGGCTTAGGTCTCTATAAGTAGAGTCCTTAAAAAGGAAAGTATATAAATTCAAATTATCTATATGTATTTATAATAATAAATATAAATATATTAATAATTTTCCCAAAAATTTTTAAACTTACAAACAATGTATGAAAATACATGCATTTGTTACTATAAGAATGAGACGATATACCATTTATTTGAACACACATAAGTGTTGAAAGATGTATCACCCATCATATAATGTTATTTTTCAACATGTAATTATTATATATCATCACTAGGTTAATGATGTATTATATTCATGAGTAATTTAGGTAAATGATCCATCACTAACACAGTGTCAATGTTGAATAATACATCTCCTAGTGAACATAGAATATCCAAACCTATGATGATAATATATTAAACATTGTCATTGAATGAGGACGATATTAAACCATTACACACTCTAGGTGGTGATATTCCACATATCCTAAACACCATAGTTGGAAAATGCATCAGTATAAACAAATGTTCTTGTATATGATACAAAACCATCAATATTATATAAGTGGATGATATACCCATGTTACTAGTCTCTAGGTGGATGAGGAACCATCAGTAGAAAAACCTAGGTGGATGATATACCATTTATATAGAAATATATGTGGATGATTATCTATTAACATCAGTACATGAGTAGATGATAAAATAGCAATATCAGTCACAATTTAGATGATGCACCACTGAGACTACCTCCATTTGTGGACAATATACCATAGACATGACTCCTCTTGCACATGATATAACAAAATTATCATTATAAAATGGATTAAAATTCCACTATCTCATTGGGATTTATTTTAATGAAAAATCATAGATCAATTTTAGTGGACGAGATACCACTACACAACAAGGGTATAAATTGAACCCCCAATAATTTAATCTAGTCGGATAAGGTACGACACTTATACAAAGACACTATTTGAATTAATAGTTTATCATTTATAATAATATTTTATAGAATTTTTATTTATTTATAACATGAAGGGATAAAAAAATTCAAGACACTAACCCATGAAAATAATTGAGCCAATTCTGGTGACTAGGTTACTCAATGATTTGGGCATAAGATATTTCACCACTAGTTTAACATATTCTATGATTTTTCCCAACAAATATGTATGTTGGATAATTTTTTTGGTTTATATATAATCAAAATTCTAATATATTCCTATCATTAATCTTTGGTTTCCATTCAATTTTTATAAAATTCAAGGCCTAGATCATAAGTGATAAAAAATTCCATCACAGAGCTCATGGAGAAACACTCATGACATAAGTTGTTATAACATATTCCACATGAATCGACGAATTTTTTTTAATAATTTTTTATTTGTATTGAATGAAATGTAAAACATCCTATAAAAAATATGATAAATTTAAAATGATTAAAATATAATGGTAAAACAAGGGACCACCAACCATGGTATTTTATGGAATTGATGATTGTAAACCACTGATCTATTCTATTTAATTCATAAAAATAAATAACTATATAATTGTATATTTAATCAATCCTAAATTATGATTCATGATGATAATGAAAATAAAACCTAGAAATATCGAAAGTGGAAGGGTAGGCATACCTATGAAGACCTCATGAGATGAATTTCATGAAAAACCTAGTACAATTAGTTTAAGAAGCACATTTTATCAAAGAAAAAAACTAATAGAAGAGATGTATCTCTCCACTATAGTGTTTTACAAATTTAAACCACTTATTTATCTAATGTTTTCCATATAAGTAAATTTTAGTCTCACAATTTGGTATTTAAGTGATGTCATCGATGGATTTAATGAACCTAATAAATTCATTCAAAATCATCATAATGATCATGAAAATCTCATTGAACACACACTTTTAATTCCTTAATATCACGGAATAATGATGGTGGACCAATAGAGAAACATGTAATGATGTTAATGTTGAAGTAGTTAATGATAGATCTTTACAGAAGTCACAGACTAGTCTATGTAGAGCCCCTAGATAGTTGGTGGCATTGAATGAATGTCCAAAAATTATAGGAGTCCACCGATTAGTAATTTGAAAAATATAAATAGAGGCCTATGGTATCATGGATACTATCTAAGAACCTGTTTATCAAATTCAACCTTGAATAAATAATTTTGAAGCACAAGAAATATTAATTTTCTCTCATAGATTCTATATCAATTCCAAATCAATCACAAAGGCTCTCCTTACCAATATCTTCTCTCAATATATCCTAAAAATCATGCTCATATTATTGAGTGATTAAGGTAGTGACATTTCAATGGGTTTTCACTTAGAAATAATCTATTTTCTGATATGTATAAGGTTTCATCCAAATAACCCACTAATTACCTATGTCTTGAATGTTCTCAAGTACAAAAAAAAATATGTGAAATATATTTCAAGACTAATTAAAATAATATTTATCCTATTTTCCATTTCAAATATCCCAATTTACCCTAAAAACAATACTAACTTTTAATAAAAAATTTGCTGTTTCACTATGATAAATCCAAATAATTTTTATTAAAACCATTTCAATAAATTTAACAAAATATGGGTTTGAAATCAATTCATCATTCAATTTCACCATCCAATTTCTCATTTTAATTCTACAAATTAATTTTAAAAGAAATAATCAATACAATTACACACAACCAATTCAATGGAATTAGAGGATTTCACAATTTTACATCAAATCAATTATATAGAATTAAATTGTACCATTTAATTTGAAAATATTTCATCAAATGCATAGTTAAAATTGAACAATTTAAATTTACAAAATTCCCATAAACACAACCCAATTTAATGGAATTAGGGGATTTCAAATATCATTCCAAAAAATAATTTGTATAATCCCAAAAAAATGGGATTTAGTTTTTCTAAAAAAATTGTAGTAAATTTATTCAACATAAAATAATTGAATTTAATTCCAAAAATTGAAATTAAACAATGCAATATAGGGAAATTATAAATTAGCATCGTAACGGCACAACCTATCATGGAGTCTCTGGGTCTCGAAGTGTCAAACCCTAATCCAGATTTATTGAGGAATAATGAAAACAAAATAATCTAAAAAAATGTGGATGAAAACAATTTTTATGAGACAAATAATATTGGTATTATACCCACAGTTTAGTACAAGGATCAATGGATCCCTACAAGGGAGAAGAGATGTTGTTGGAGAACAAGAAAAAGAAGAGGAAACTAACTAAAAGAGGATCCCCCAATATTACCATAGAATCAAATTCATTCTTGGAGGCATGTAAGGGGTTAAAAATAAATACTGGGAGAATTATTTATGGGAGAAACTGATTATGGGGTATACTGGTCCATTTGGGGTATAAAAGAGGGTTTTTGAATTATTAATAAAATGTCAGATAACAGTTTCCTAGGCAGAGGCAATAAGTCTTGACAATCCATTCACATGATGTGTGCCTATTTTAAATGTACTGAATGGATCTTCTTTTGTGGGGGTAGATTTTCGTAAACCATTTTCTAACCGTGCGAACTCCAACTACATTGGGTTTCATGGTTTTCTCTGATAGTGTTCACAGTTTTGGAAATCATGCAAAAACGTGGAAAAGCGTATAATAATAAAATATATTTAAAATTCATCATGTAATTACACCAAATAAAACATACCATATATTGGTTAAAATAATTTTTTAGTAATAACTAAAATCAATAAGAGGATGTTACATTAAACATTTACCCAACACAGAATAAATATTTTTTAAATTAATGTAATAATAAAACAAATGATATAAGAAATATAAAAAATAATTTATGATTTGATAAATTGTTAAAAAATTATAATACCATTACATTTTATTGATGTATAATGTTTTTTAAATTTATTTATTTTACAGATGTTTTTAAAATCAATATAATTAATAGTTCTAAAAATCACTTTAATGAAATATTATAACAATTAGTATTTTATTGATTATTGTAAAATTTATTAAAAATCATATTCAATAAAGTGATTATGATATAATCTGTAATATCAACCATGGTACATTTGTGTTAAATTAATATGTTTTTGGTCACTATATTATCCATAAAATATTAAGAAAATATGTGTTGTCTTCTGTAATAGTAAAATTGGGTAACATGGGGTTAAAACCATATGATAACGATAAAAATTTGAAATAGTCCAAAAATTATTAGATAATATTATTTACAACAATAATCGCCATACCTTTAAAATTATTTTTAACATCCTTTCATAATTTAAAATTGATTTAAATTAATCTAATATTTTTTGAAATTTCTAGAGTGCCACTACACTTTTTATTAACGATAACCACTCCTTACCATTAAAATTAACATAAAAACCCATTTTTAAGGGAAATTACCTACAAAAATTCTTTCATATAATCCATAACCTGACTCTAACAGTCTTATTTTGGGCATACCACTATTCTTCTTGGTGTTAAGTTATTATTTGAAGAATGTATTTCAGATAAAAGGTATAGTTTTTAATCTATCATTTGTACATTATTTATTTTTCGACCACATTCAAATCATAATTTAACCATTATAAAATAATAATGTAATTATTTTAAAAATTATAATATGTTATTAGGTAAATACCATTACCTATATCCATCTCTTCTTCCATCAAACAGGAAAAAAATATTGTTCATTTGTATAGGGAACTGCCACCTCAAAAACTAATTTAATTCATTTTCCAACAACATATCTCATAAATGAATTATAAATATGGAAATATTAATTTTATATTAAATTCATGATATATTTATCATTTATAAAATATTATATGGAATTTACCTTATTACCATTACATTGTTGGAAAAATTATAATGTTGTTCATGAGTACTTGTGGACTACCACCACGACAAAATGATGAGATTTATTTTTTATCACCGCATCATAAGGATGACATTGAGGTACACTTAAACAATTAATATTAAATTAATGATTTTATTATAATTCCTTTAACATATTATAATACTTAAATATGTCTATCATGATCGTTGAAAAAATGGAAACGTTACTCATGCGTACATACTCCCTACCATCTTCAGGATTGAAACATAGTTCATTTTTAATAATCATGTTTATTTGATGTATAAAATAGTATAATTGAAATATAAAAAATATAATTATTTCATTTCAATTATTTTAGATATTTATTATTTACCACATTGACCATATTCAACCTACAGAAGACATTTCTAACATAACAAGAATATCATCAAAATAGTTGATATGAATTTCATTAATTATGTAATTATATATAACGTGTTGTTAAATGAAATAAAATAATATTGAACATGGAAAATTTTCTTATGAATTTATAAAATTAACAAATATTTTTATTGAAAATAACATAGAATGTACATGACAATTTGGACTTAAGGTAATGGTAATTCTAATAATAATTTTTTTTAATATTCTTCTTGCTACCCTTTTTAAAATGATCAAAAATATTGTATATGTTTTACTTATATGGAATGAACATAGTTTTATACAATAATTATTCCTCATTACATTGATGTTTCCATTATCATTTTCTATAGTTATTTTCAAATAAAATTGTTTCTTCATTATGAATGTATTTTTAGATTAAATAAAAACAATTATTTGATTTTAAATGAATATTTTTCAAAATATATATGTTTATATAATGTTGGAATATATTTATAAAAATAAATGTTCTATTATGACATATATAACAACAATTACATTAATTTTTCTTATAACCATTCACCAATTTTTGGATTCCTATAGAATGTTTCATCTTTTAATCAAATAAATACAATCTTTTCATATTTCTGTTTAATTTTGTTTTGAAAATGGGTTTTGAATTAGAAATCATATGTTGATATTTGTAATGTTTTGAAAATGGGTTTAAATGTTTTTTTACAAGGTTTTTATTCATTATATGTTCATTTAAAAATATTTAAGAATGGTTGATCCCATTTATATCTCATGGGAGTTTTTGATATTACATATAAAATTGGTTCACCCCTATAGAATTAGGTGAGCCAATTTTATATTATTTAATTTTTCCGGGAAGATATTTCACCAATTCATTGGGAAATTATTGTTCATTGAAAGATTATAATTGAGTCCGAATTTATCATTAATCATATTTTAATCTTTGGTGAGGGTTTTGAGATGATAATGTCTAAAGATAATATATGACATTAATAAGCATGATAATGAGTTTTCATGTAAATATAATTATTTTAAAGGTTTTTTAATGGACTATTTAAATGAAAAATGATGCTATTATTAGGTAGACTAGTTTTTTTAGATAATGTTTTTTCATTGGTTTTTATATTATTCACTTAACTAAAATATTTGTTTCCTTATGTCCCTTACTCATATTTTTTTCTCATTTTATTTTTCTAAAATAATCACTAGGTTTTATGTATGGGTATAGAAAATAAAAGGGTCATGTTGAATCAATTAATGGATTTTTTTAAAAAAAATCATGTTTTATTTTATCTCAATTGTATTTATTTTGAAAATTTGATACAGATCATTGGTGTCTACTTTGAAATATATTGTATTAATGTAAATATTATGTCTTAATTATTGAAATATATAATCCTAAAAGATCATTAGAAATGTATGAAATTTAATTCTATTATAAACTCAATAGAATATGCAATTTCAGAGGTTGTGTCCTTACATTCTACCTTTTTCATTCTTCAATGATTATGATTATTAACATGATAATTAATGGGTGGTTAATGAAATGATTTTTAACTCTATATTTTATTTAAGATAAATATTTATCCTCTATTCATCACACCTATCATTTTGGTTAGAAATAATTTAATTTAATGGAGTTTTACATCATTATTTTAATTAGTGTAAACATTATTTTTCATTACTTATCAATGATTTTAATTTATATATATTAATTTGGTGATAAACTATAAATTATAAATGTATTAATTTAATATATAAGAATATGTTTTATTAACTTGTAATAAGTGTTTTAATATGTAATTAATATAATTTTGTAAGATTAAAAATAAGATATATATTTATATTGAAAACATAATAGAAACATATATTACAAATTTTAAAAAACTTATCAACTATAATAATTAATAAAAATAGATTCACTTATTTGTAAAATAATTATTATTTCTTATATAATAAATATATATTTTTAATTACTAATGAATAATTGATTAATAAATAACAATTTATATTTTTAGAAATATATTTTGGAAAAAAAATTCTACATAAAAATATTATTAATAAAACTTAATATTTTTTTCATTACACTTTTTAAAAAATAGATATATTGTATGACACAAAATTAACTTTTGTACGGGAAACTTTTTTTGTTTAAAAGGAATCCAGCTCGTTTAAATACCTTATGTAAGATGATATTAAAACTTAATCTTCAATTGATCAAATTAAATATTAATTATTAAATATATTATATTTAAATTTTTAAAAAATTAGATGAAAAATTATACCTTATAGACACCTAAAATTAATCTTTTAGTCACTTTTCAATGATCATAAAAGCAGGAAATAAAATTCTAAATAAAAAATAGAACTATATAGACATATTAATTATAAAAATGTTCATATTAGGCTTATGATATTATTATTTCAATAAATATTAATTTTAAAACTCCACTCCCCATGAGAAAGTTAATGTTTTGGTAAATATTTTATCCCGCATCTACCAACTATGAGAATAATCTTCTATGGAGAAAACTTCTATATCATATGGGGCTCATATGTTGTGATAAAAAAAAGGTGGGACAAAAAATGTATAAATTATATATTTATTTCATTATGGTGTATTAATGTGAAAAAATTTACACACACCTCCTAAAATGTTCCTCTTCCCATGAGGCAATCATTTGAATAGAGGAATTGTTATAAAAAATATTCTTTGTATATGTATTTTATTAGAATAAAATGAATACTTGAAGTGAGAAATTATATATTTATAAATAAAATTAAAATTATTTCAATTATTTTGAATAATAATAATGATGAAAAATGACTATATTAAAATTATAAATACATTGAAATAGTAACATGAAAATAATAATGTTTGGTTTCCTCAACCAAAAAATGTTTAAATGATATTGAAGAATATAATATTTAATATAAAATCTATTTTAATGAACAAAATTTAATAATTTTAATATATTTGGGAACAAATTACTGTTATTACATATTAATGATTCATAAAATATTATAAATATTTGGGTTCATCAACCGAAAATGTGTTAAAAAACATCGAATTTAAAAATTAATTCATAGGTGGATGAAATATCAAAAATATATTGACATAAATATCCCTACTAAATAATTCTTTTATATGTTATTTTTCTTAATAAGAATAATATTTTATGTTATTTTAATAAATAATCGTTTAACTGAAACTGATGAATACAAAACATTCTAAAAATTGATGAACTGATCAATATATATAAATCTGAATATCCAATACTTGTTGAATATATATATATATATATATGTGTGTGTGTGTGTGTGTGTTTCACAAAAAACAGTAAATACATATTTATATGAAAAATTAAATGAGTATGTGATTGTTTTCTCAAATAAATTCATCATAATCATTTCATATTTTTTTGTAATATATCCAAATAAAATTCATTTATAAACATAGGTAATAAAGTTATATATTTTCAAATGTTACATATTCCCTCAACATCATCAAGATTTTCGTCACACAAATTATTTTTTACCCTTTTAAAATGACAGTCCATTAGTTATTCGATGAATCAACAACCTAAAATTTTTATTTCTCATGATGTTCCAAGGTAAATGAAAAATATTTTCAAATAAATCCTTTCAAATAATCATTTTTGAATCCATACATAAAATGTTTGACATATTTGAGAATGTTTACCCATTTACACATAAACATGAGTACACATGACATCATATAATCAATGTCCCATATATCCTCATTAACTCAAAAACAATTGGTGAATAAATTAGTTTTTTTATCTTTTCTACTTGAAAAATGAATTTATTCAATGATTAACATTAATTAACTATTTTAAATGGTTTTCATATTTATAAATTATTTTTGTAAAAATGTGAAACCATAATATTTTAAAACCAATACTTCTGATCACATTAAAACATGATCCCATGTTAACAATTTTAATGTTTCTATTGTAGATAAATTGATGAAGACATCCACTCTAAAGAATTAAATAAATATTTAAATATTCATTTATCCATATGTTTTCATTTATCTTCTAGAATTATATATTAAAAGTAGTAAAATGTGATAATATATATAGTTAATCCTCACTTGTGTTGTTTAAAATATACAAATGTGCATATTTCACTTCATAAAATGTTTCAATATTTTCCATGATGTCATGAATATCATTCCAAAACAATCATGTATAAAATAAATAGATAAAAGGAGTCTAATATGCTCCAATTATTGTAAATAATCAACACAGAACTCAATCACAAATTGGGATATATATTTTTGAATAGTAGAGACCTATTTCGAAAAAATATCTTTAAAATATTCCTTAAAAACATTTATTTTATCATTTAGAAGGATTCATCTAACAAAAAATCCCCAGATATTCTTATATCAAATAAATAATAAATCATTATAGGAACCATTGAATCAATAAAAAATAGTGAAAAATATATTTTAAGATTTAAAAGTATGTAGATATCATCATTATCCAAAATCTATAAGAAATTTGGATCTATAAAATCGATAATAATGGAATTTAATATGTAACACAACAAGATTAAAAAATTTCTAGTTATTATCGATAATTTTTCATAAATTAACACTAATAGGAATAATTGCCTCTCTAAATAAAATTCAAGAGATTTCATAACTATTAACTTTAAATCCTTCAATGACGCCAAATTTTTCAAATACAAATTAATCCTACTAGGTAATTTAATTCCATGGACACATTGTGAAAAATTATATTCTCGCCATTATGTAATGTGCAATAAGCCAAAAGTTAACATGTTATCTTATCTTTCATAGTTAGAATTACATTAAATGTAATCACGTTGATATTTAGTCCAATCATACATTCCGTCCATCATTTTCTATTTGGTATATCAAGAAAATATAATAAAACAATTAAATATATTTTTTGAACATTAATAACATAAATTTAAAATTTTACCACAAACAATATAGAATATTATAGCATTGAAATGATGAACCATTTCATAGATGATTTTTTATGACCTTAATTTATTTTTATTCCTAATGTGACCTTGATATTTTTAACGTTGATACATGTTTACACAACTAAAAATGGTTATTGAATAGAATCATAATCTTGTAAAATGTTTAATGAGTCATTAATCTTAAATAAGTATGATCAAATAAGAAAATAATGGAAATCCAATGTACAATATCATTCGTATATTTTTCTAATTTTGTTAGGATGTTTATTTTCTGAAAATTGGACCATCCATGTGACCCTTCACACTAGATCCGAATATTATCCCTTGTCCAGACAATTAATTTATAGTTAAAATTAAATTTACAGATAAAAAATAATTTTTATTCTATAAATTCATTAACATAACACCACTTTGAAAAATAAATTTTAAATCATAAATCAATGGTGATAGAAATACATCAATATCATTCATAGTCCATTGTGGTCGGGAAATCATCAAGATCATCATAAAATATTTTTATCAAACATATATCTAAATACATGTTTTACACTACTAATATAACATTCCATGATCTATGTTGGATTCTAAGCCTCTAATATAGATTTATTCAATCTGTGCATAGTATTATTTAGAGGATTCTATCACTATTTCCATAATCATTAAAAAAATTTAAAAATACCCACTAATATGGAAATGAAATATATAGAAAAAGGATTCCAAAATACATTAAATCATAAATTTTTCATCTTAGACTCATTTAACCATTTATGTTTACCAATAGATTCTATAAATGATTAATTATTTGGAGATAGAGGATGGATTTGTGGGATGTTTATTTTTCATTCACGAGAATAAATAATTATTCTATTTCTCATCAATTTTATATTCGGAATTCATATGTTTAGGTCATTTTAGGAAAAAAATCTCTTTCCTATACAACACGAGATCATTGGAGGAACCCTGTTTTTTTATTATACCCAAATCACATTTTACAAAATATTTTTTCATTATAATGAGATTATAGAAAACCATTGATGTCTGGATGAGACTTTTTAAAAATCATAAGAAGTTCCGTGAAAACATTTTCAATCCAACCATTTTTTTCATTAAAGTTAAAAAATCATACAACTATTTATATAACTATACATTTAGTGTATCCATGAATTGTAGTCTTTAACATATTAGTAAAATCATTCAAATTTACTATATTTTCAATTTATTAACAGCAACGTCGTGAATAAATTCATCAAGATGATCCTCTACCTCATTCTAAACATTTTCATCATTTTTAGATATTGAGTACTATATTATTTAACCATTATAGTTATATCATGTATAAATTTCTTTATAACCACATAAAATCTGACGGTCTTTATTATCTTTCAACTCCACTTTAATTATATCAAAAAAATTCCTACATGGATTGAAAATAATATATCTTTCTTCACGATTTCTGAGAACATTCCAAAAAAATCATCATCACCTTTATGGTATTCATCAATTGTATTTCACTCCTTTATATAATAATTATCCATTATGTAAAATTATAATATTTTATCTGAATATATTAAAATATATATAAACATATAAACATATACATAAATATATAAATTTAGAAAATATAATCATATAAATTCAAAAATTCAAAAATTTAAAACAAATAAATTCAAATGATAAATAATGATATATAAATCATATAATAAGAATAAAAAATAAATTATCCATTTTTTCATAAACATTTTATCAAAATAAAAAATTCAAAAAAATTATCAGCAATATAATAATTAAATAAACTGAGTAAAAAAATTAGTAACTATTAGTTCATATACTTATAATCAGAACCAATAATTTATAAAAATATATTCAATGTAAACAATTATATAATATAATAATTAAAGTGATAAATAAATGACCACAACATAATAAATCGGTATAGATGTTAATATAGAATAAAATAAGTGAATAAAATTTATAATTTAAAAAATTAAAATTTATTATAAATAATGAAAATAAAAATTTTAATAGAAATAAATTATAGGTAAAGATAGTATTTTATGAAAAAAATTAAAAATCAACACTAAGGAAAATTATTATTTTTAAAAATTATGCTAAACTACAACCAATAATAAATAATTTTAAAATTTATATTAGAAACATTTAATAAATCAATAAAAAATAAAACAAAACTATATAAAAAAAATTAGAGAGAATACCGGTGATGAAAATAAATACAATAGAATTAATATAACATAAAATGGAATGTAATTAAGGAGAAAATGGTTTCAAAATAACTAATTTCTAGTATTATAGAACAGGATGTAAATCCAAAGAACACCACCATGATATAGAATTGTGATAGTAGAAATTGAAATGTAAAGGACAGATGTGAATAATCATAAAATTCAATGATAAAAACTAATAAATATGGAATCATGAATAATGAGGTGGAAGGATGGAATTTTCGATTTATTAATGATAATGTTTTAAAGTTTAATCATTTAATGAATGTAATAAAGGTGTCAAAATCTACATGTATTTAATTTAAAAAAAACACTACAGTTATTAAACTAAACGGTGTAAAGAAATAAATTTTCACATCATTAATTTCATTAATAGATGTTAAAATATCATCAATATAGGTTTACATGTTAGTTATTATAATAAATGATGTGGAAACACATACGATTAATATATACTTCCTTTTTAATGAGATAACTAACATGAAAAGTCACATAAAATGATTTCTCAATCCGATTATTATAATAACTGAGGTGGAAACCTCCATAGTCTAGGTTTTCACAAACATTATTAATAACTAACATGAATGAATTGACATGAAATATATAAATTTTTACTAGATACATAAACATAAATGGTGATATTTTTTGTTTGATCATTCCTTAAGGATGGCCTACAACCATGTTGATTAAAAACATTAACATAATGACTTGATTCCACCGTGGTCAGAAGTAACAATCATATAAAACCTAAATAAAATTAGATATATATTTGAAAATAATATTTCCAAAACAAAAAGGATGATTACATAGAGAATAATATACCAAAAAATATATAAAAAATCTAAAACCACCTCCACCATGGGTGGTCAATATGAGTAAGGGGAGGATGAGTCTCATCCAAAATGGACTTTCTTGAGTCCATGGTCCCCAAAACCATGAACGGGATGACTAAAAATATAAGACCCCATCCTTATACCTTACTTAATCTTTAGTTATTACAATATTACACATTGAGGATCTTTTCAGGTTTAGAGTTTTAGAGAATTAGATCCTAAAACTTGCATTACATTCCACATTTAAACAAAGTGGTTACATAAAAGATAGTATTCATTTGTCCCATCAACGGAAACATATTTAAAATAAGACATTGATTCTTTATTGACACTTCCTTGACACTATCATCATATCATGTACCTTTCCCTTGACCTGTGAAAAACACTTCAAAAACTTGGGATGAGCATAAAAATCTCAGTAAGGGTTATAAAAAGTATGGAAAGGAAACATGAGTACATATATACATACGAATGAAATCATACTTTACCCATAAAACATAAGAACTTTCACATACCTCATAAAATCATGAATAAATCATATAAATCATAAGACATAAAGGTAACATGAGGCATTCATAACATTATTACATAGGGAGTAACCCTCTTGGTTACTTTTCTAATACCCATCACAGTATATTCCCTAAATCTCTTCAGAGAAACACTAACGTTTAACCCCTTCGCGTTACCCAATGCATTGGAGAGCAATATCGGGCTCACCCGCTCTTAGTTTATCATGGAACCACCCGTTTTCATAACAATGCCCAGGAACCATAACATAAAAATATCACATAATACATGCATAAAGTAAACATAACATTTCAACACTTCAATAACAATATAACATTTTAGGATATTGAAATAATGAATCCATTCAAAAAACCATTTTCAAAACCATTTAAAACATTTAATAAAGAGATTTTTGAATCAAAGTGTCCCATATCACCTTGAATATTTTAACAGTTTAAACCATTAAAATAAAAATAAATAAATCCTTAAAACCATTTTTTAAATCATGGATATTAATAAGAACAAATCATTAAAACATTTAAAGCGATATTTTGGTTAAAGGGGTTTTACCAAAATTAGAGACACTTGAATACAATAATTGAGGAATAATATTTAATCAGAAGATTATAATTTCCTGAGAATAAATGGATTCATGATATAATATTCCAAATGACAGTATATACACCATATAAGAGTTAATTTGTGCATAACAACAATGAAGTCTCAATAGAAATGTAAAATGAGAGGAAATCCCTTATAAAAAAGGTATCCCTAAATTAAGGATAAGTCAATCTCAAAATTATGATTGAAAAATATAAATACACCCAATATAAGTGGATATTATGTGTAAGACAATAAAAGTTCATTCACACATATTCAAAGGATGACATATTCAATAACTACATGTTGAACCGAAAGAAATCGAAATTGCGTTAAAAGGTTCCCTTGGTAAAATCCGACAGCCAAACGGCGTCACTTCAAAATTCAGAAAATGAGTTGATGAGAGATAAAAAGGGTATCTCATCACTTTGACATAAAATTTTCATCAATAAGGATATATAATAATATATCCCAACATAATAGTATTTGAATTAAAATACATAACAAAAGAAGTCTTTTAAAAAGAGGAGGGTGAAAGGTTCCCTTACCAACTTGGGTAACTTTCAAAACGTACACCCCATTGAAGAAGTGTCATAAAATAAATATTGAAATACCCATAAATTGAATTATATTACAAAATTTGTATAATAATGGGCAGTTCATACACCAATAAATGTAAATTGTGGCAAATGTAGCATAAATCCCACGAGAATAAAAGTGAGATGAAAAATCCCTTACGAAAACTCAATAGCCTAACGACGCCACATAAAACTTTCAAAAATGGATTGATGAGATCAAATATGTTTTCTCATAATATTACAATAAAATTTATAGAAATATGAATATAAAAAAAACATCCCCCATCATATAAAAGAGGATCTTAAAAAGTGACATAAAAGAAGGTACTTAAAAAAAGAGATGATAGATCTCTTACGAAAATTAGGCAGCCTAACGACGCCACTCAAAACATACAAAATGGATTGATGAGAGAAAATATGTTCTCTAATCTTATGAGATTAAAAATTATAGTAGGATTAATATAAAATAACATCCCAATCATAAGAAATATGAGCATAAAAGGAATGACATAAAAGTGTGTACTTAAAAAGAAAGAGAGGGGTAGGATCCCATACCTCGGGTCCGACTTGACTCTATCATTCTTTAACCTCATGAATAATAAACATGAGTTAATTTTTACTTTAATTAGATCCTTTTTCAAGTTAATTATTCCTTTTATATCACTTACTACTATGCTATGAACACTATATAATTATTTAAGTTAATATTGGTCATTTTGTAGATCATTTCTACTTGAGTCAAAAATAAACTCTTTATAATTACAAGTTGTTCATGTGGTAAAATATATATTATATCCAGAATTGTATTCATTATTTAGATATCATATATATCATATATATCGATTATATACATGCATTTATAATATTACATAACATTTAGAGGTAGGAAATGAAATGCACCGTTCATGGAGATGGTAAGTCGTACGTATGCATGAACGGTACCTCCATTTATATTTATTATTTAATGGAATTAAAACATAATGATACATAATTGTATTATAATTCCAGTATGGTATCATATATAATATCCCTAAATATATCCTTTATACGTACCACATATGGTATTAACAAATCAAATCACTTTGAGGGTGCGGTAGTCTGCACTTCCAAAAATGAAGATATCACGTTTAACCATAATGGAAACCATAAAGGTATTCCATAAATGAAAAATACAAAAGATTAAGTAAAACATAAACATATTATATATCATATATAAATATATTTACATCTTAATGGCCACCTTTTAAGATGTAAAAATAATATTGAACAATCATCGTTTCGTGAGACAGTAATTCGCCATCCACAGAAACATTATGTTCATTAACCATTAAACGGAGGTGTGGGAAATTGTTGCTAGAATACTTATTAAAAAAACTTCCTAGTATATTTAATATACTGGTGTTGTTACAAAAAAAAGTAATAAGAAGAGTTTAGGGGTTTGGAGAAGAAAAATAAAACAAAATAACACAAGGGAAGACATTACCTTTAAATCGGGTAACTCTCATTGATTTGAGATCAAATGCTTCCTTGGAAACGATTCTGCCAAAATTGAGGCATCAATGATGAAGAGAGGGATGTTTAGAGATGAAATGGGAAGGGTTTGGCCGAGCCAAAGGCTTTATAGGTGTGTTTAAGGTGTTAGAGGTGGGGGCCTTTTATAAGAGAAGAGGAGGGGCACTCATGGAATGTTATAAAATATTACATTATTATAAAATGATTTTCGGATTTAAAAGGTCCCAAAAGGATATATTTCTAGAATAAGGTTATAAGGTTTCTAAATACACCCATAAAATAGGTTTGTGACAAGTGTAAGACTTATATTTCACCCTATCTTCAAATGTTTTTAAATCGTTCTTTTATGAGGTAATCATTGCATCATCACAGTGTCATAAATAAATTATTTTATTTAATGTCTAAAAATTATAAAAAAAACTATCATGATGTAGGAAACCTTTTTATATTTCTAATGAATATTTATAGTCAAATATATGACTTATATAAACATATATAAAAATTGTTTTAGTAAAACAACACATGTTTGTGACATTTTAATTTTAACTTTAAATAAAAATGTATTTATGTCATTTTCCAACCAAAGTGGCTCCATGGGGTCCCCAAGTTGACCCATGGATTATAGTGGTCGGCCATTACTCATCCAATGAGGGTAGGACATGGGTCTAGGTAATTTCATATAATTAAAACATTATTTTTACCTTAAACTACACTAATTACCTCTAATCGCGATTAAAACATAAAAGTTACTATTCACCAAAAAATTATTTTAATCCCATTGAACCACATTTTACTTCTTAATGACAACCACGTATTTCAGATTTTTTAAATTCAAAACATAGAGGTGGTAAAATTTCATTTAAACAAAAAATCAGTTTTTTTATGTACCACATAGTGGTTTCACTATTCATCAAAAATTAATGTTTTCTAGAAAAATACCAAAAATTCACCCTAATCTATATTTGATATTACGATTTCAAAAATGATATCTATTTTACAACATTAAAAAAATATAAGTAACTTTAATTAATTTAACAATTTATTCCCGCTGTCATAGAAAATAGTGTGTTTTTATAAAACAATAAGCATCAAAAGATTTACACTATTATAAGTCCAATTTCAAGATGAAATTAATTCCAATGACCACTATTGGATTAAATGGTAAAAATATATTAGAATTTCAATTTAAACCCAATTCAAAAGATAAATTAATAATATAAATAAATTAGATTAAAAATAGGTTTTGAATTAAAATACAACATTTTCACTATACATTAAAAATGAACTTTATCGGAAAAATACCAAAAATATACACAACGTAAATTTTGATGTCCCGATTATAAATATGAATTTTGTTTTGTCAAATATAACATATAAAATTGTCAAAAAGTGGATTTAAAAGTTGTTCGTCAACAAAAGGCGGTTAATCGACCTTTTAAATAATATTAGAATGTTTTCACTTAAAATTGGATTCATTCGCATTTTGAATCGTCTAACATTTATTGTAAAAAGTAAAAATATTTTACAAACATATATAATCATTTTATAGTTAGTTCTATTCATTCCCGCCATCACAACGTCTATGAGTTAACTACAATTTAAAATAATATTATTTTATTATTAGAGTGCAACGTATGATTCCCAAGAAACTCATTGTTGCGTATTGGGTACGCCATCGAGCATAGAATTCCATTTAATGTTATATTAATATTTTATTCAAAAATATGGATAAATGTGAAAATTACATATTCTTTATTTACCTTGGGTGTTACAAAAAAAGGATGGGTATACAACAACTACAAAAATGTCCCATGATGCATCAATGACATAAAGAGGAGAGTCACAAAATGAAGAGAACTTTGGATCAGAAATTTAATAGTATAAACAAGTTCTCACAAAACAACACATTCCAAGGAAATATACATTCCAATTTCCTATGAACTTTTATGCTGATAAGCATTTCACCATGGGACCTCCCTAACACGAAGTCCATCATGAATAGATACGTTCCTTGGCTAAGAAACTTCATATCATTACCCTTATCTAGAATTATATAATCCACTAAAGTGTAACACCCTAACAAAAATCACCCATTCCTGGATAGAGGGGTGCATAACCTCATTTGTGCATCCCCATATGAAATCGGAATATTACTACTATTTGGGGACTAATTCTAATCATAGGGAGACTATTCCCTAGATATAGATTTCCGACAAACAAAATACATTAGGAATTGATGAAAAAAATTAATAACAAAATGGAAGTACATTGCATTATCCAATTTGTGTAAATATACCATGAAAGATAACCGAATAACCACCCAAATCTAAGTAAATTAATAATGAAAAAAATATGGATGATAACAAGTTATAATGTAACTGGCTACTCAAATACCATAGTAACTCCACAATTTACCGTTCACAATTAGCTCTTCACTCTTATATAGGGTCATTTCCCTTTACTAGATACTTAACCATAATGTCTACTCATTCCAAAAGATACACATAGAAGTTGTGAGTATAAAGAAATCAGAATATATACAATTCAACCTTTTTATATGTGAAATATTTATATAAAATATTATATAATGGTGGAAAGGTAAATTTAAATGTAAAAAATCAAATATAGGAAATTATGCACTACGCATGACACTAGAGTCCTTACACCAACCTTATTTGTGTCCATGTTATAATATAAGTTACATATTATTGCCCTAAATGTTATAATAGGCCTTATGAGCAATGTAATCATAAAATTAGGTAATAAAAACATCATGCCTCCTGTCAGGCTAGAAGGCTTTTAGGCCTCACTAATTATTTCATGTCAGGATAAATGGTTATTATGCCCCACTTAGAAGGTAAGGCTAGGCCTCAAGGCGTCCATTCCATATGAATTAACACTTTCCAAAAAAATTACATATATACATATACTAGAAATAAAATGTAATGTATTAAGCTATACATAAGAACTAACATGTCAAATCATGAATGTTCTAATATGCCACACATAAAAACAAAATAATATCATATAAAATGTGGTCTCAAAGTCTAAAAACACAAAAAATTTCATCTTTTGATATGTTATACTCTTTTATTTACTTGTATAATAACATTATTAAGAATATTTATTCCCAAACTCATGTTTTACCACCCAAAATCGAGATCTAAAACCTATGATATCTAGAATTTACACCATTTAATAAGAATAAGTCTAAGAAGAAAATTGGATGGAAGAAAAATAATTCAAGGGATATGATTTTGTTAAAAAAATACATCAAAATTAAATTCAATGAATAAATATGTAATAATACTATAATGATCAAGAAGAAATTATCTTTCCTCCTTCCATTCCTTGATAATAAAGATGGAATATCATTAATTCATGTAAGAAATTTATTGATCTGACAATGAAAGTCATGATCTAGGGTCTTCTCCATGGAGAATAGAGAATATATTGGAATAATAATAATTGTTTATGATAAAAATTAATATTCTATGAAACCCTAGGATACAAGTCTCTAGATCCATTTAAATTACTTTATATAGGGATTAAATTCTCTATCAATATAGTGATTCTCTAGATTTCAAAGTTATAAGTGTAGAAGGAAGAATGAGGGGTCTCACATATTTTTCATGTCAATATTAATAATTTTTTTGTTGAAGAATTTTTTGTCTGTGGGTTTCCCATATGTTATAAAATATAGTGCAAGAAATATATAAGAATCACTAACTATTATAGGTATAAGGCCCCAGCCTTAAACCTTACTTAATCTTGAGTTATTACAAGATTACACATTGAGGATCTTTTCGGGTTTAGTGTTTTAGAGAATTAGATAATAAAACAGGCATTACATTCCACATATAAAAAAGTGGTTACATAAAGATAGTATTCTTCATTCCCATCAATGGAAACACATTTAAAATAAAACATGGATTATTTCTTGACACATCCTTGACTCTATCATCTTATCATTACCTTTCCCTTGACCTATGAAAAACATTTCAAAAACATGGGATGAGCATAAAAACTCAGTATGGGTTATAAAAAAAACATTGAAAGGAAACATGAGTTCATATATACATAAGAATGAAATTATACTTTACCCATAAAACATAGTCACTTTAACATAACTCATAAAATCATGAATAAATCATAGAAATCATAAGACATAAAGGTAACTTGAGGCATTCATAACATTCTTACGTAGGGAGTAACCCTCTTGGTTACGTTTGGAATACCCATCACAGTATATTCCCTAAAATCTCTTCGTAGAAACCTTAAAGTTTAACTCCTTAGCATTACCCAATGCATTGGAGAGCTATAACGGGCTCACCCGCCCTTAGTTTATCACGAAACCACCCGTCTTCATAATAATGCCCAAGAACCATAACATAATCATATCACATAAAACATTCATAAAGGAAACATAAAATTTCCACATTTCAATCACGAGATATCAATACAAAACATTTATATAAAAACATTATGAAAACCATTTTCAATACCAAAATAACAGAAAATTAAAACATGGTATTTATTTTTCTTTTAAAAAGAAGGTATGGCTTGTAGAGGAAGCCGAAACTCAAATAACGGTCACGACGGCGGAGAAGTCGTTGTCGCCGCATACGTACGACAAAAACATTCCCTTTTGATGTTTAATAAAAGCTTCGTATAAAAAATATTCCATTTGAATAAACGTAAAAGTAAAAGTGGTTTATACACTGTATAAAAGAAAGTTGTGTATAAAATAAAATATGCCTCAACGAAAGGAGATTGAGACGAAGTCCCATACCTCGTATCCGACTTGACCTGACCGTTATTTATTCTCCTGAATAATAAACTTGAGTTAATCTCTACTTGATTATGAATCTTTTTCATGTTCATTATTCCTTTTATACCATGTTATGAACATCATGTAATCAGTTAAGTTAATAATGTTCATTTTGTCGGTATTTGGTTCTTAAGTCAAAAATAGACTTCTTACACTTACATGTTGTTAATTTGGTCAAAGGTTCATTATATCCAGAATGGTATTCATGATTTAGATATCATATATGTAATATATATTCAGTACATACATGCATTTATAATATTACATAATCATTTAGAGGTAAGAAATGAAATGCACCGTTCATGGAGACGGTAAGCCGTACGTACGCATGGACGCTACTTTCATTTCTATTTCGTATTTTATAGAATGGAATCATAATGATATAAAGGTATATTATAATTCCAGTATAATATCATATATAATATCATAGTTCCATCCTTTATATGTCCCACATATGGTATTTAACGAATCAAATCACTTTGAGGGGGCGGTAGTCCGCACTTCCTAAAATGAAGATATCGTGTTTACCCAAAATGGAAACCATAAAGGTATTCCCAAAATGAAAAAAAACAGAAGCTTAAGGAAAACATAAACATATTATATATCATATATAAATATAGTGACATCAAAATGGCCACCTTTGAAGGTGTTAAATGAGTGTTGAACAATCATCGTTTCGGGAGGCAGAATTTCGCCATCCACGGAAACCGTATGATCTTTAACCATTTGATGTAGTTGTGTGAGAGTGTAGCTCAAATAAATCTTATAACAACATCCAAGTATATTGAAGATACTGGTGTTGTTACAAAAGAAGTAAATAAAAAGATTTTAGGGGGTTGGAGAAGCAAAATAAAACAAATGAACATGAGAGAATGAATTACCTTTAAAAGTGTAACTCCTTTTGATTTGAGTCTAAAGGATTCCTTTGAAAGAATTATGCCCAAAAAGAATACTCTAGGATGAGGAGAGGGATGTGGAGAGAGTAAATGGGCAGGGGTTGGCTGAGCCAAAGGCTTGAGGAGTGTGTGAAATGAGGTAGAGGTGGGGGCCTTTTATAAGAGGATAGGAGGGGCACTTTTGGAAAGTAAAGAAATATTACTTTATATGAAAATGTGTTTCGGTTTAAAAAGGTCCCACATTGATATAATTCGTGGATAAGGTGATAAGGGTTCTAAATACACTCATCCAATTGGTTTTGGCCATGTTTAGTACATAGATTTTATATTATCTTTCCATTTTATTTAAATCGTCAAATAATGATGTCATCGCTGCATCATTATTATGTCATAAATAATTTAATTTATTTAATGTCTAAAAATCAAAAAAATACTATGATGTAGGAAATCTTTTTATCTTTCCAATGACTATTTATAATCAAAAATCTGATCTTTATAACCCCATATAAAAATTGTTTTCGTAAACCATCTCTTGTTTGTGTCATTTTTACTTTAACATTTAATAAAAAGTTATTTATGTCATTTACAAACCAAAGTGTCTCCATGGGGTCCCCAAGTTGACTCATTGTTTGTCTTGGTCGGCCATGACACAACCAATAAGTTTGGGACATGTGTATAGGTCATTTCATATTATTAAATCATTATTTATACCTTAAACTACACTAATTACCACTAATAACGATGAAGAACTTAATAAGTTACTATTCACTAAAAAATTATTTTAATCTCATTGAACCACATTTTACTTCTTAATGACAACCATGTATGTCGGATTTTCAAAATTCAATACACATTAGTGGTAAACTTTCATTTAACTGAAAAATCAGTTTGCTTGATTACCACTTAGTGGTTTCACTATTCATCAAAAATTGAAGTTCTTCAGAAAATTACTAAAAATTCACCCTAATCTATATTTGATCTTCCGAATTCAAAAATGAAGTATATTTTAAAAAATTAAAATCATATAAGTCACATTAATTAATTTAATAATCAATTCCCACTGCCAGAGCAAATAACGTGTTTTTACAAAACAATAAGTATCAAAAGATTGACACCAGTTTAAGTCTAATTTCAATGTGAAATTGATTCCAATGACCACCATTGGATAAAATGGTAAAAATATATTCTAATTCCACTTCAAAACAAATTCAAAACATAATCTAATAATATAAATAAATTAGATTAAAAAGCAGTTTTGATGTAAAATGCAGTATTTTTCACTATTCATTAAAAAATGAACATTGTCAGAAAAATACCAAAAATTCACACAAGGTAAATCATGATGTCCCAATAATAAAGAATAAGTTTATTTTGACAAACATAGTTTATAAAATTGTCAAAATATAGATTCAAAAATGGTTTTCCATCAAAAGGCAGTAAAACAATCTTTTAAGAATATTAGTGTATTCCATGCATAAGATTGTATTTATTTTCATTTTAAGCCTCTACAACACTATCTTAATCATTAATAGACATAGATAAAAATATCTATTATTAATTACTTATTTGGGATGTTACATCCTTCCCCCCTTTAGAAAATTACGCCCCCGCAATTTATTTACTTATCGAATAAATAGGGGTACTTATCCCTCATTGCATTTCCAGATTCCCATGTTGCCTTTTCAATCATGTGGTTTTTCCACAAAACCTTTAACTTCATAATCACCTTATTCCGTAACACTTGCTCCCTGTGGTCAAGAATCTGGACCGGTTGTTCCTCATAAGATAGGTTCTCTTCCAGCTGAACTACCTCTGGACTCAAAACATGAGATGGATCTGGCATATACTTTCTCAATATCGAAACGTGAAAAACATTGTGTACCTGAGATAAAATCGGAGGTAAAGCCACTCGGTATGCAACTGATCCAACTCTTTCCAAAATTTCGTATGGTCCAATAAACCTTGGACTCATCTTTCCTTTCTTACCAAATCTCATCACACTTTTCCAAGGAGAAACCTTGAGAAAAACATGATCACCTACCTCGAAAGATAGAACCTTCCTCCGGTTATCCGCATAACTCTTCTGCCTGCTCTGAGCTGTTCTCATGTGTTTCTGAATCAGCTGAACTTTTTCTGCCATCTCTTCTACCAATTCGGGTCCCATCAAATTCCTTTCACCCACTTCATCCCAGAAAGCTGGAGTTCGACACCGCTTCCCATATAATGCCTGAAATGGTGCCATCTGTATACTGGAATGGAAACTGTTATTATATGAAAATTCAACCGAAGAAAGATGTTGGTCCCAACTTCCCTGATAATCCATAGAACAAGCTCGTAGCATATCCTCCAAGGTCTGAATTGTTCGTTCTGACTGCCCATCTGATTGAGGATGAAAAGTTGTACTAAAATTTAATTCAGTACCCAACGACTTCTGAAGGCCTTTCCAAAAGTTATAAGTAAACCTGGGATCACGATCCGATACAATGGAGAGCGGAACTCCATGTAACCTGACTATCTCTTTAAGATACATATGGGAATGTTGATCAAGAGAGAAAGTATCTCGTATAGCAAGGAAATGAGCAGATTTGGTCAAGCGATCAACAATAACACAGATTGCATTATTACCTCGAGATGTCTTCGATAATACAACAACAAAGTCCATGGATATATTCTCCCATTTCCACTCTGGCACTGGTAAAGGCTGAAGCATCCCTTTTGGTAACTGCCGCTCTGCTTTTACCTACTGACAAGTAAAACACTTCACAGTAAAATCAGCAATATCTCTTTTCATTCCATCCCACCAGTAATACTCCCGCAGATCTCTATACATCTTAGTAATGCCCGGATGAACTGAAAACGGAGAACTATGAGCTTCACATAACAACTCTCTCTTCAACTGTGAAACACAAGGCACACACAATCTCTTCCCAAATCTCAAAACACAATCATTATCAATGTTGAATTCAGGCAACTTACCTTTCTGAACCAGCTCTACCCTTTTCTGCAACTCACTGTCTTGCTTCTGTGCTTGCTTGATTCTATCTAATAGAGATGATCTCACTGATACCTGAAACAAAACAGAAGGAATTCTTGCACCAACAACTTCTATGCCATAGTTCATCAAATCGTTAACCAATGGATCACGTACCAACCACAACATTGTTAATGAAGCATTACTTTTTTGACTCAAAGCATCAGCCACTTTATTTGCTTTTCCCGGATGGTAATGAATTGTACAATCATAATCCTTGATTAATTCCAGCCATCTCCTCTATCTCATGTTTAACTCTTTCTGAGTGAATATATACTTTAAACTTTTGTGATCATTATATATTTCACACTTTACTCCATACAAATGATGCCTCCAAATTTTTAAAGCAAAAACAACAGCAGATAGTTCCAAATCATGTGTAGGGTAATTTACCTCATGAGTTTTCAACTGTCGTGAAGCATAAGCAATTACCTGATCATTCTGCATTAGGACGCAACCAAGTACTTTCAATGAAGCATCACTGTATATAACAAACTCACCATTCTTGGAAGGTAGTGCCAAAACTGGAGCATTCACCAGTCTTCTTTTTAATTCCTGAAAACAATCATCACATTCTTTGGTCCAGATAAACTTAACACCCTTCCGAGTTAGCATAGTCATTGGACTAGATAACCGTGAAAAATTTCTAACAAACCTTCGGTAATAGTCCGCCAAACCAACGAAGCTAAGAATCTCGGTTACATTTGTGGGACTTGGCCATTCTTCTACAACTTTTGTTTTTGCAGGATCAACAGTTATTCCATCTTTAGAAACAATGTGACCAAGGAATGAAATTTGTTGCAACCAAAACTCACACTTGCTGAATTTCCCATACAGTTTCTTTTCTTTTAAGGTTTGCAAGATAACCCTTAAATGTTTTTCATGCTCCTCTTTACATTTAGAAAACACCAAAATATCATCAATGAAAACCACCACAAACTTATCCAATAACTCATGGAAAATTCTATTCATTATGTCCATGAATACAGCAGGTGCATTGGTTAGCCCAAAAGGCATTACTACAAATTCATAATGGCCATATCTCGTACGGAACGCGGTCTTCGGAATATCTTCCTCCTTTACCTTCAGCTGATGGTACCCCGATCTCAAGTCAATCTTTGAAAAAAACTGAGCTCCCTGGAGCTGATCAAACAAATCATCGATATGAGGTAAAGGATATTTGTTCTTAACAGTGATATTATTCAAGGCTCTATAATCAATGCAAAGTATCATAGAACCATCTTTCTTTTTAACAAATAAAACAGGAGCACCCCATGGTGATGTGCTAGGTCTAATTAACCATTCTCTAATAAATCTTGCAATTGCTCCTTCAACTCTAAAAGTTCAATTTGTGCCATTCGATAAGGGGGTTTTGAAATTGGCTTAGCATCAGGAACTAAGTCAATAGTAAACTCAACTTCCCGATCTGGTATTATTCCAGGCAACTCATCAGGATAAACATCAGCATACTCATTTACCACTGGCACATCATTAATCTGAATAGTTCCTTTATTTTCAACGACGTGTGCAAGGTAACATTCATTTCCATCTTTTACAAGTTTCTCGGCCTCTTGATATGTTATCAAAAGTAAGGGTTCATTCTTGTAAAAAAACTGAAAGTCTTTCTGAAAAGAAACTTCTTTATCTCTACAGTCAATCTTAGCATGGTACATAGAGAGCCAATCCATACCCAGGATAACATCAAACTCTTCTAGAGGTAAAACAATAAGGTTTTCAAGTAGGTTCTTTCCACAGATAAGGATATGAAGATTCTTATAAATTCCTTTTGCCTCAACATTCCCCCCAGGTGTTTTTACCAAAAGTTCAGGAGTCATTTCTTTAGATGGTTTTCCCATTTTACTAGAAAAGGTTTCAGAGATGAAAGAATGTGTAGACCCCGAATCAAACAACACACTGGCATAGTCTGAAAAAACAAACAAAGTACCTGATACCACTTCATTTGATGGCCCGACATCTGCTGAAGTAGTTGCAAAGGATTTCACCACCCCTTTTTGCTTGTAGTCTAACTGCTTCCCATCACTCAAGCTCCTTGTCGGACACTCGTTTGCATAGTGACCCATCTCATTGCACTTATAACATTTCACTAACTATAAATCAAATTTGTTCTTACCTTCACCTTGATCCTTTTCAGTGCAATCACGAGCCTTATGTCCCATCTTACCACATCGGTAGCACTTCCCAGAATTCAGAAGACATTCCCCAGCATGCCTTTTGCCACATTTATCACAAACTGGAAACATAGTTCTCTTACCATCAGACTTTTTTGAAGAATTCTTACCTTTCTCCTGCCACCTCGATCTCTTCTTCTGCTGGTTGTTATAGAACACTTGGTCATCGGCAAACTCCATTTCCACCTTCTCAGCACATCGAACAGGATTTTCATAACTTTTAAACTCACGAGAATCTAATGCCCTTCGATACTTTGGCTTTAATCCTGAGTAGAAACGATTGATTTTACTATCAAGGTCCCGGATAAAATGTGGAGCATACCTTGCCAATCGAGTGAACCTTTCTTCATAGGCAGCCACTGAGTCTTCCTCGTGCCTCAATTCCAATTATTGCTTTTCCATCCTAGGTTGAACATCCTTAGGAAAATACTTCTCAAGAAACATACCTTTGAATTCATCCCAGTCAAGAGCATCAATCTCATCAGCGTCCCTGATATTTTTAACTATAGATCACCACTGATCTGCTTCACCCTCCAAACGGTAAATAGCAAGACTAACCTTTTGATTGTCTGAACACCCCATGACATCAAAAATCTTCTCTAGTGCTTTAATCCACCCCTCAGCTAGCACAGGGTCAGATGATCCTCTGAATGATGGTGGATGTTGCCTCATGAAATGTTCCACCACTGACATGTTTCTCTGCGGTTGATCTGGCTGATCTCATGCATGGATACCACCGCCATTTATCGCTTGAGTCAACTGCGCCATTACTGCAACAAACTGTTCAGTTCCAATTCCGACCATCTCAGGATGTTGATTCGGAAGGTTATTTCCTTCTGTATGCCTTCCTAGCACTGCTTCCCTGTTTCCTCTGCGGAAAACCATTCTGAACAAACATGTCTTAGATAAAGCAACATGGTAATCTTTAAATGCTATATCATTTCGAAAAAAATATTTTTGGATAATCATTTAATAGAATTCTAACTCCTAAAGTTATCTAAACCGACCTTTGATACCAACTATAAGGACCCAGCCTTAAACCTTACTTAATCTTGAGTTATTACAAGATTACACATTGAGGATCTTTTCAGGTTTAGAGTTTTAGAGAATTATATCATAAAACATGCATTACATTCCACATATAAACAAAGTGGTAACATAAAGATAATATTCTTCATTCCCATCAATGGAAACACATTTAAAATAAAACATGGATTATTTCTTGACACAGCCTTGACTCTATCATCTTATCATGTACCTTTCCCTTGACCTATGAAAAACATTTCAAAAACTTGGGATGAGCATAAAAACTCAGTATGGGTTATAAAAAAACATGGAAAGGAAACATGAGTTCATATATACATAAGAATGAAATCATACTTTACCCATAAAACATAGGCACTTTAACATACCTCATAAAATCATGAATAAATCATAGAAATCATAAGACATAAAGGTAACTTGAGGCATTCATAACATTCTTACGTAGGGAGTAACCCTCTTGGTTACGTTTGGAATACCCATCACAGTATATTCCCTAAAATATCTTCTGAGAAACCTTAAAGTTTCACTCCTTCGCGTTACCCAATTCATTGGAGAGCTATAACGGCCTCACCCGCCCTTAGTTTATCACGGAACCACCCATCTTCATAATAATTCCCAAGAACCATAACATAATCTTATCACATAAAACATGCATAAAAGAAACATAAAATTTCCACATTTAAATCACGACATATAAATACAACACATTTATATAAAAACATTATGAAAACCATTTTCAATACAAAAATAACAGAAAAGTAAAACATGGTATTTATTTTTCTTTTTAAAAGAAGGTATGCCTTGTAGAGGAAGTCGAAACTCAAATAACGGTCACAACGGCGGAGAAGTCGTTGTCGCCGCATACGTACGGCAAAAACATTCCCTTTTGTCGTTTACTAAATGCTTCGTATAAAAAAGATTCCTTTTGAATAAACGTAAAAGTCAAAGTGGTTTATACACAGTATAAAAGAAAGTTGTGTATAAAATAAAATATGCCTCAACGAAAGGAGATTGAGACGAAGCCCCATACCTCGTATCCGACTTGACCCGACCGTTCTTTAATCTCCTGAATAATAAACTTGAGTTAATCTCTACTTTCTTATGAATCTTTCTCAAGTTCATTATTCCTTTTATACCATGTTATGAACATCATGTAATCAGTTATGTTAATAATGTTCATTTTGTCGGTATTTGGTTCTTAAGTCAAAAATAGACTTCTTACACTTACATGTTGTTAATTTGGTCAAAGGTTCATTATATACAGAATGGTATTCATGATGTAGATATCATATATGTAATATATATCCAGTACATGCATGCATTTATAATATTACATAATCATTTAGAGGTATGAAATGAAATGCACCGTTCATGGAGACGGTAAGCCGTACGTACGCATGAACGCTACTTTCATTTCTATTTCGTATTTTATAGAATGGAATCATAATGATATAAAGGTATATTATAATTCCATTATAATATCATATATAATATCATAGTTCCATCCTTTATATGTCCCACATATGGTATTTAACGAATCAAATCACTTTGAGGGGGCGGTAGTCCGCACTTCCTAAAATGAAGATATCGTGTTTACCCATAAGGGAAACCATAAAGGTATGCCCAAAATTAAAAAAACAGAATCTTAAGGAAAATGTAAACATATTATATATCATATATAAAAATAGTGACATCATAATGGCCACCTTTGAAGGTGTTAAATGAGTGTTGAACAATCATCGTTTCGGGAGGCAGAATTTCGCCATCCACGGAAACCGTATGTTATTTAACCATTTGATGTAGTTGTGTGAGAGTGTAGCTCAAATAAATCTTATAACAACATCCTAGTATATTTAAGATACTGGTGTTGTTACAAAAGAAGTAAATAAAAAGAGTTTAGGGGGTTGGAGAAGCAAAATAAAACAAATGAACATGAGAGAATGAATTACCTTTAAAAGTGTAACTCCTTTTGATTTGAGTCTAAAGGATTCCTTTGAAAGGATTCTGCACAAAGGGAATACTCTAGGATGAGGAGAGGGATTTGGAGAGAGTAAATGGGCAGGGTTTGGCCTATCCAAAGGCTTGAGGAGTGTGTGAAATGAGGTAGAGGTGGGGGCCTTTTATAAGAGGAGAGGAGGGGCACTTTTGGAAAGTAAAGAAATATTACATTATTTGAAAATGTGTTTCGGTTTCAAAAGGTCCCACATTGATATAATTAGTGGATAAGGTGATAAGGGTTCGAAATCCACTCATCCAATTGGTTTTGTCCATGTGTAGTTCATATATTTTATATTATCTTTCCATTTTATTTAAATCGTCAAATAATGATGTCATCGCTGCATCATTATTATGTCATGAATAATTTAATTTATTTAATGTCTAAAAATCATAAAGAAAATACTATGATGTAGGAAATCTTTTTAGCTTTCCAATGACTATTTATAATCAAAAATATGATCTTTATAACCCCAGGTAAAAATTGTTTTCGTAAAACATCTCTTGTTTGTGTCATTTTTACTTTAACATTTAATAAAAAGTTATTTATGTCATTTCCAGACCAAAGTGTCTCCATGGGTCCCCAAGTTGACCCATGGCTTGTCTTGGTCGGCCATGACACAACCAATAAGGTTGGGACATGTGTCTAGGTCATTTCATATTATTAATGCATTATTTATACCTTAAACTACACTAATTACCACTAATCGCGATTAAGAACTTAATAAGTTACTATTCACTAAAAAATTATTTTAATCTCATTGAACCACATTTTACTTCTTAATGACAACCATGTATGTCGGATTTTCAAAATTCAATACACATTAGTGGTAAACTTTCATTTAACTGAAAAATCAGTTTGCTTGATTACTACTTAGTGGTTTCACTATTCATCAAAAATTGAAGTTTTTCAGAAAATTACCAAAAATTCACCCTAAGCTATATTTAATATTCCGAAATCAAAAATGAAGTCTATTTTACAAAATTCAAATCATATAAGTCACATTAATTAATTTAATAATTAATTTCCACTGCCAGAGCAAATAGCGTGTTTTTACAAAACAATAAGTATCAAAAGATTGACACCAGTTTAAGTCTAATTTCAAATTTAAATTGATTCCAATGACCACCATTGGTTAAAATGGTAAAAATATATTCTAATTCCACTTCAAAACCAATTCAAAACAGAATCTAATAATATAAATAAATTAGATTAAAAAGTAGTTTTGATGTAAAATGCAGTATTTTTCACTATTCATTAAAAAATGAACATTGTCAGAAAAATACCAAAAATTCACACAAGGTAAATCTTGATGTCCCAATCATAAAGAATAAGTTTATTTTGACAAAAATAGTTTATAAAATTGTCAAAATATAGATTCAAAAATGGTTTTCCATCAAAAGGCAGTAAAACAATCTTTTAAGAATATTAGTGTATTCCATGCATAAGATTGTATTTATTTTCATTTTAAGCCTCTACAACACTATCTTAATCATTAATAGACATAGATAAAAATATCTATTATTCGTTACTTACTTGGGATGTTACAATAGGAACACAAATTATTCATCGACACATTATGGTAGATCTTGCACCAATAATTAACTTATTTTTGTTGAGTTACATTTATTTTTGGATTATCATGGGGATGTCTCGAACCATTTTATAAATGTGTGACACCTACATCTTCTCTGCAATAAATAGATAATTTATAAGTGTGAAGATGGATTGATCATCATAAACATGCTTAAAAAATATACCCCATTATGGATTATAAAAACCACTAAAATTTTCAAAAAGAAATATGATACATCCAATCAATAAATCATAACACATAAATACATTTATTGAAGGATAAAAGAAAACATGAAACACACATATAATTAGGATAGAGCTGAAATATCACCCACTATGGAATTATCATCATTGGGAAGGATATTTAGTTGTCATAATCAAACAACTAGGGCAATGAAGACCTGAAATATTTTTCCCATTTTTGAGTTTCCTTTTACCTAAATCTATGAACCCCCCCCCCCTTAATTGAGAGGAACATCGATACCTCATCACCTATTACTCATTTTGGTAAGAAAAACATAGTGGACTCTCATTAAAATATAATCCTACGTCTAAATTAGTTTTTATTTTAATGGAACATAAACAGTGTCCCACTAATTTCTGAGAGTTATAGTTCCATCAATATTACTTCCATAAGTGTAGATTTCCCAAAAGGTACATCATTATTATTGTTCACTTTAATTATATCATGAATCGTGTCATGAAATATACAATCTATCATCATGAATCTCATAAAATTATTTTTTCCTCACTGTTTATGTCATCATCACCAATTCATTCCCTATAACATATACATGGTACCCTCTCTTAGGTATCTAACATACAACGATACATTTCATCCTCTTACAGACATTATCAAATTCCAAATCCACTAAACATAGTGTATTTTCACTTATAAACCACTAACAACATTTACTGAGAAACTCCATCATTATAGAAAGGTAAAAAAATATCCTGCTATTATATAAACACTAATACTCAAAAGAATTTTTAAAAACCAAAGGGAAAGATCACATCAACGAACCCAATGAATAACTAGAGGAACCCAATCACCCCACTAAAAATATATCTTTTTCTTTAAAATTCCATAACCACACTTATTGTTGATAGAAAATAACTATTTAAATACATGTCACACAATATAGTTGATAATTCCATAAAATTCCAAACCATCTCATTGTTCTCGAAATAAAAAAAAGTATTCCTGAACACCTTTTTCCTGAATTCACTCCACAATCCTTGATGGTTCAAACCTCACTCCTTTTGAGAATTGATCATCTCACAAACCTCATAGGGGTCTAAAAAATGTCATTATCTAATCTAGGATTACTTGGACTTGTTGGTCTTGTCTAATCAAGTGATATCATGTTGGTTTTATAATTGGTTGTATAACTTATCCTTTAACTGATTGACACTTCACTCAGTACTAGCCTCCACCATCATTATTGTTCCATCAACTACAGTATTTATAAATAACTAAAAATTAGCCCATCTATATTTGAAAAAACACATGACACAGAGAAAACCATTGAATAATAAAACATGATGTTGACCATTACCCTGTTATAAGAATCCACCATGTTTTCACAATTTTATAATGATAAACCCCACCAGAGATGGATATACATATGTTAGTTATTAATTCTAGTTCATACAGTGCCAAAATATCAATAACCTTCACTTATCTGCATATGTTCATGATTATAATCACTGACTGCACACATATACCACTACAATTGCACAACCCCATTATCCATGTGTCCAATGGAAACAATAAAAGTTCACAATACTAACCCCCACTTCCCACATGAATTTTTTTTAAACAACACTTCTAATATAGGGACACCAATAAGGCTCATAATCATCGATGTCTCCATCTGCTGGGAAATTCTATTCAAGACGTAATCTATTTTGATTCTGAACTCTAGAATCGTCAATTTTTATTTCTAAACCATTACACCAACCATTTAATTTATATTGATAAAAATATCAATACTGTGGTATACCAATAAACATTAAATACATTACATATTTATTCAATAATCTGGCACTAGTTATATGGAATCCATATAGTTTTCCACCAAATCCCTCTAGGATAAGACATTACAAAGAAAAATGTTGATTCTCAATATGTATACTATCAAGGTAGTTCACTATAGAACTACTCATCAAAGGAACATCCAACACCCCTTAGCATTTTGAAATCACATCACACCATAATTCCATTCCAATGAAAATGACTTGTTCGAAGATCATTCCCAAATGATGCTTCATATATAGTAATATAAGGCTCTAGAAGAATATCAATATTCTCTTATAGAATGCCACATTTTAACATGCTCTTAAAGAAACATGTATTTCATAGTTTCTAAAAATTAATGTGAAAAACTACTATATTATATAACTCTAAGGACTAAAATTGGTTTCCAAGATAAATCCTTGAACTAAAAGATCCAACATAGCCAATTATAATTGTCTGAAAAACTACCAAATGATCCCCTTTATTACATGATCACGTGGTTGGTGCCATTACCCACTATAGATGGTACCTCCTCAATGAATATATAGTCCAATTTCTTCCAAAACCACCTCTAAACTTCTTCAAGTCCCCAAACTAGAAATGAGGCTACAAATTTTGTCTAATTCATTTCCTAAAATTGATAGATGTTTGGTCTTATATAAATTGAGCATCAATACATACAGACTCAATAACATTGGAAACACATCTCTTCTCAATTATCATCATAACATCCCATTTTTATATCACACAAGTAAAGGTGTAAATCCCACTCACACACCTCACATTCTCGGTGAATCATTATTTCCGCATTAACTAGTATAAAACCAATGTATGGAAAGAAAACCCATTATCCTTAAACTAATTATATCAAAAGTCATGTTCCTAGTGAAATATCTTAATGGTCTAGGGTGAGATCACTAATAAACCCATCTATTGCTTGAGACTCTATAAAAAAATGCCACTTACTGAATCCTAGATGGGATTTGAATCTCACACAAGTTTAACATATTCTAATACTTCCCATTACTACATTGTGATAACTATATTGAGAGAGACACATTTCCATCATAATGAATCATCCAAACCCACACACTACATTCAGGGATCCATCACTAACCAAGGCTCCAATTCAATCGACCTAGCGTATTTTCTCTCTCCCCACTAAAGGAATATATTATTAATCCCACACATTTTAAACACCACATGTCGTTCAATGATAAAAAATAATTCCCTTCAGTAACAGTTCATAGTATATACAAAATACTAGAGTAATTGAAGAGGGCCTCACATGAATATTATTAACACATATTTCAAAAGGGCCAAATATGCCTCATAAATCAATATACCATTCCATTTTCACCTTTTGAAAATAAAATTTCATAAATATTTTAACCAAAAAAAATTAAGAAAAATAATTCATAACAATTTGATAACCATCCAAATAAAATGTGAATTTTTTGATTTTTTTTAAAAAAAATTAATTTTTTATCATTTGAAAAAATTTCATTAAAATATTCACTGAGTTAATTACCTGACCAGGTAGAAATACCTTTTCAAAATATCAAATCCATTCTCAAAACAAACCAAAAAAATATTTACAAAGTCATATGAAAATATAAAATATATTTCATAAAAATATTTATTTAAAAATAACAATAAAAACCAAAATATATTTTGTAACCATTTAAAATATTTTATTGTAAGAATATAAAACCTTTTGTATCACTTATAATGATCAAGAATCTAATGAAATACCCCCAAAAATCAAAGAAAGAATATTCCATTCACACCTAACTGAGGATCAATTACATGTTATCAACAATTGTACAATAGTCAAAGTCATATATAAAAAAGTACAACAAACTATTGAAAAATTAATTCAATGTCACCAAATATGTTTTTTAAAAACAAAAAACATATTATCAATATAATTTTATAAATCTATTCACAATTCAATAGTCGGTAAACAAGTTCATGACATGTGAACCAATGTTCCTCTCTATGATTATTAAAGTTATTCATTCTATCTAGTTGACCACAGGAATATCCCATTAATCATAACACCAAAATAATTTTCATCACAAAATTTAAATTCTATCAAATATAAAAGCATAGTGAAAAAATTTTCCGAGTTGTTGAAATATGGACTTCTCTAATACAGGGGTTAGATAATCCCAACCACGAGTTCCAAATTGAGTCCTAAAAAACTATTATCTCTTATATAACATTCCAAAAATAGTTTATTAATTAAAACAATACTCTAATAAAATTTTGTAGCAGTCTAACCCAAATCACTAATTCTAGGATGGAGGGCAACATGACCTCTTGAATTATTCCTCTGATATAAGAGGCTCTTAAGTAGAAGTGAGGACTCTATAAGTGTATCCACGCGATGCACTATCAAATCTAGGGAGAGGCATAATTTCTGGGGTACTTTAGCAATATTGTAGTAGTACTATAACATTATTGTAGTAGGAACTATGTAGTACTGTAGAAGGTACTATAATAGAAACTGTAGCAAGCACTATTTGACACTATAGCATCCGGGAATATGCCCATGTTTGGGAATTCGAGCCACTGATTTTGTCCCTGGGTCCTTTAAGGCCTTCAGGCCACCTATGACTTCGGGTAAGTAAGGCCTTCGAGCTACCTCGAGGCATTCATGCCACCTTATGTGAAGATGAAAACCAGACAACCTACAAGGAACTAGCTCTATAACGATGATGGGAAAAGAGCTTTCATCACAGTAGAAGCTAAAAAGATTTAAATAATGAGAGGGTATGGCACTTGTCATTGGGACAAGCATATTCATTCAAAAGAATTCCTAGCCGAACAGCCATGCAAAGTTGGAGAGCAGATTTTATAATGAAGATGCTGGGGAGGAGCAGTTCCAAGTAGTTAGGTATTGGTGGTTTGAATTTTTGAAGACTACAACCAATGAATTCTTGTAAGGCATATGGTCTATGTAATACTTACAACTATGGGCTTTATAAGGGTTCCACCTCACCCCTTGAAAGGTGGTATTTTAAAAAAAATAAAAAATGAAGGCCTTTGGTGCATTGGAGGAGGGGATAAATTGTAACATGGGTAGATAATACCCTTAGTATAGGATTCCATCCAATAAACATAAATAGGAAAACGATAATAATTCAAAGGAATCATAAAACATATTTAAATGACATAAATCGTGTTCTATCAATCTTTTATAAATGAAAATAAAAAAACATAAAACTTTATGTCAAGTAGTAAATAAAATAACATTTCATATAATGAGAGACAATATAAAATGGAAAATGAATTCCACCATAACTCCATCCATCTACCATGATCCTATAGATTAGACACAAAACACAATGAACCTTCCCTTTACTAGGTCCCTGACCATAATTTCTTCACTCACACACCGAGCTACAAATGTATGGTGTTGTTATAAACTAAGTAGAATACCTATAATATTTACATATAATAACTATAACATTAATGTAAAATTTTATTCTATCATAGAAAAATAAATGCAAAAGTAATAATTCAAATGTTAAAAATTAAATTCTAACCACGATTCCCCAATCCATGGACTATCCTACTTCACCTATGTTCTATTAGAATAGTTATGACTAGTATTTGTGATTCTAAAAAAAATATCCCAAGGCTTAAATAATTCTAAGATTCGGTCAAAAAGATGATCATATAGCATCTTATGAAATAAAGTCGCCATGCCCAACCAACTATATCTTGTGGGGATTAAGGTCATCATAATACACAGAAAAACTCATTTCTAGATTAACATACATAACTCGTTGTCATCTATTATTCAATACTGCACCATATTCATCAAAAATAATATCTCGTATTATCCACAACTATGGGATTAACTAAGACATTATCCATCAACCAGTCAGTTTTATCCAAAAATTAAAATTTATATGGGTCAAACACACAAATATACCTATAATCAAAACCCAGTCACCATTTAATTATTTAAGAGTGAATATCCAAGTAGAATAGTATTTCAAGGGATAAGATCAGTATAGACTTAACCAATGAGATCAAAATTAAAAACTATTTCTCGAATAATATGAGAATGATCAAGAAAAAATTGTCATTCCATCTTCCATTAATTTAAATCATAAAAGGATTTATATTAAGTTATTCTAAAATTAATAGATCTAATCATGTTATTTTGGATATTAGGACTTCAATAAGGATAATATGCAAGAACTAGAATAGAAAAAAATGGTGTAAGACAAAATATAAATTAACATGAAATATCTTGGACTGATGACTATAAATTCAATATAAATAATCAATATAATGAATGATTTCAAAAAAATCTACCATTGCAGTCCATCGAATTTATTGAAGCTACTATAGCTGTAATATTGATTGATTTTATTGTTTTTTAAATCCAATATAATAATATTTACACTAATTAACCCCACAAGCATGTTTTACCAACCCTATTTTCCAAAATGTGTAAAAATAATACAAGGCACATTGACTATGTAGGGAACCCACATGGTTTGGCTAAATAGACACATAAACTCTCTTCCAATAATACCTTTTCTTCAGTTTTGTGTTAAAAGGTTATCATGGGAATCTGACATGGTTAATTATAATTATAATTCCCCAACCATACACTACCCAATACTCCACTCCATCATGACACATATTTAGCTAGTGTAATTTACATGGATTCCCCTAATCGTTTCCCTTTAAAAGGATTATAAAATATTAAAAACCACCCAAAAGATTCAAAAATTTTCACCTAATCAAATAATAACTATAAAATAACTATATTCAATTATAAGGAAACAAAGAACACCCACTGAAATCTAATGTGGTCATATAATGTCTACATAAATTCATGAGTTGTCCACCCCATCCCTGCCTAATGCTTCCTTGATCACATCATACCATCTGGTCCATGATACATATTTAAAATATATATTTGTATAATTAAAAAGATCATATTCCCAATTGAATTCACAATTCATTGAATAACCCCTTCTCTGGGAACAAAATATTAATTTACCTTAAATTCTAGAACCCATAAAGATGAATGTGATTAAATAACCACACTAATGGGAAGATATGTAACAAGTGAAATGGTTTACATCATATGTACTCCCAACACACAACTCAAGGTTTGTTCCTCTTCCCATACTTGTGTGTATATAACAAATATCTTCATGGCTTAGGGAACCCATGATGTGTGATCCACATGGAGTATTGAGTCATGGTCCATGGGAAAAGATCTATTATCAAATCCAATATTTTGTGTACTTATACATGACACATAACACAGATTTGTTGCTTGTCCATGTATGTGTCCAAAACCAGTGTAAAGTACTCTAGAGTCATACATGGTGGGTCTATATGTATAACATCCCATGTGAACACCATCCTCAACCAGAGATCATTTGAGAAACTATAAAACAAGAATTAAATCACTACACACAATGTGGTTAGTTGTCCTAAACATATCATATTTTTGAATAACCAATTCCACCTCTCTCAAAGAAAATCAACTATACATGGTCTTGAAGTAGTCTAAACACAATTAAAATTCCAGAAAATAAATTTAATTATTTTAAATGATTAATATAATGAAATTTAATTAATAGACCAACTTCATGTTGGATCCCAGAAGCATCATGGTTCAATCCATGATTAATGGCTAATTCTCCTCATGTTGGATGTGATTATCTCCCCCTAATAGAAGATCCTTGACCCTCTCCCTCATTATATATTATGTATATTTGTCTTAATGAGGGTTATATTTTCCTTTATATACACATATAATATGGAATCAATACTATTATGGGGAGAATGAAATGAATAAAAAAAATTAAATATTAGAACCAATAATGACCCCACCCAAGTGCAGAAACTCCAATAATGTTTTTACCTCACCTTTGTAAAATGATCCACTTAGAACCCAACCAAAAAAATGGAAATTCTTCAAGATAACTAGGTAAAAATATTAAATATTCTCATGTGTGTGAATGAATAATGTTTAATTCATAAAAATAAAATATCATGATGAAATAAACCTGGATGGAATATTTATAAATTTCTAATAAATATTAAACACCCCATCCTAAGTGATATGAGACCATCAATTTCTTTTCTTCGATCGATTTATTTGGTAATGTTTGATTATAACCTTTATAAAGAGTTGTTGATTCGAAGCTCCCAAACAATCAAAGTAATCATTATAGAAAAAATGGTCACTACATTTACTTTATGGAATTATGTATTTTATGTGTTGATGGTTCATTTTATTTAGGTGTTCTTGTACTAAAATACGCTGTAAAATATTTTATAGGTGTATTTCTTAATAAGGATTTTGTGTTAAACCTTGATATATTTAAATTTTTATAGTTCATAATGTTGTAAGGATGTGGTTTTTATGTTTTAATGTAATTTTTGTAATGGTTTATTTATTAAAAAGACCTAAGGTGGATTGTTTTAGTGACATTAAAATTTATTATGTCATTTAAAAATATTCCACAAGAGTAGTAAGGTGGTTATTTTATATATTATATAATTCTGAAGATTTTTTTTTATGGTTTCATTGATAAAAAATTTATCTGATTACCTTGAAGATGAATTATGGTGGGAATATGATGATTTTTGAATTACAACAGATATAATAATTAAATAATTATATATTGAAAAGATAATGTTATCATTTTATGTTTTTTTTGATAAATGTTTACATTTATTATAAAATAATTTTGAATAAACAAAATATAACTAAATTAAGGATCCAAAAAATGTTGTGTTTTCTATTTCATGATTTTTATGATATTCTAAGGTCCTTGAATTTTAGTGATATTTCTCAAGGAAAAATATCTCATTTATCCACAATTTAAATTTGAATCAATCTCTGGATCTAACCTAGTCTCATTTCTAGTATTCACTAATAAAATTTTTTATTTATTTTCATCACCACCCACATGGTAAAAGGTGATGTGAAAAGTGGATGATTTGTAAATATTTTTAAATCTACCAATTTTGGAGATTTGATCCCCATTTCCAATATCATTCTTCATTTAATCTATATAATTATTTTTTAAAAAATATATAGTTTTCTTATAAATTATAAATAAAATTCTTAACATTTTTGTAATTATTATATAGAATTAATATTATTATCATTCGTATGTTGAATAGTGTCTGTAGATCTCATCACAGAAAAATATTGCTACTAGTAACCAATGGTATCAAAACATGAAGATACTATTTAAGTCTTCTAAAATTGAATATATAGATCATTGAGAGGGAACCAAATGGTGATCAATGTGGAAAAATTTGGTTTTTTATATTTTTATCTATAGATTAATTATATTATGGGAGGATTTTTATTGAGATTTATGAACGAAGTGGATAATATTTACCAGAGGTGGTAGAGAAGAGTGGTCATTTATTTTTGTTAAATTGATTTTTACAATTGTGGGGGACATACGTGATAGAAAATGAAGTAGGTGTATGAAGAAATCATTTGAGGTATGATAGTAAAAATGGTTAGATCACAGTGATGTATAGTTATATATGGTTTAGGGGTGTGTCATCATGTGTGTTCATTGGTTATTGAGGGGTTTTATACAAGCATTATGGATGGGGGTTGTGGAGGTATTATCAAGTGTATTGTGCCCTATATGAGATAGGGAAATAGGTGTTGACCCTCATATCTACGAACATGTTTGGTCTTTATTATTTGATTAGGGGACTCAACCAATATCAATGAGTCAAACATTATGGGGCATCATATTCATTTGGGTAATGTGGGTAGATAATATATGGTGAGATGACATACATAGGATTTTATGACTACTATAGATCACATGATATTCAATGTTTATTTTGACAATTCTAGTTAAAAACATTGATAAATGGGTGACTAAAACAACATTAAAAACGCTAAACAACTTACCCTTTATGAACTCTAAAAACTCACTAAGAATGCCCAACAATTTATAAGACCATTTTATAGCATTGATAGTTGTCATAATGGTCAATATGTTTTTTAGTATTGGTAAATAGTGAAAATTACCAGTTCTAATAAATACATGAATACAAGGTATATTTCATAAATATATTATGTCATTAATAAAATTTATTAGCATATAATTATATTTATATTAGAAATAAAATAAATATTTATTTATTATATATATATGTAAATATACATTAAAACCTAATTTATATAATTTTGTGAAAATGGTTGAATTTATAATTAAAAAATTTTATATATTATTTAAAAAATAGTTAATATTGAAATATACATATAATGATATATATATTTATATATCTTAAATATAGGTTTAAATTTTTAAATAAGAATTTATGAATAATATTTAACATAAAAATATATTTATATTAGTATTTCATATTTTTATTGAAAAATGATCCACAACCTAATTAAAAATTATTAATAATTTAAAATATTCATTAATTAATATTAATATACATTTTAATAAAAAAATTATTATCAATGGAAATTTTTGATTCAATTTAAAATATAAATAAAATAATAAATTTGTAAATATTAATTAAAAAAACATTAAATATTTTACACTTCATTTTTCAAAAAATAATTCCACACATACAATAAAAAAATTATTCAATTTTATATTAAAGAAATATGTATGTGATAAAATGCTAATATTATTATGTTTTTTCTTTGTTTATTAATATATTTTATATTATGTTTGTAATTATTAAATTTCATACATTTTTGTAATTTTATTGAATGTATAATTTTTATAACTTTTTAAAATAAATAAATATATATAATAAATATATTCCTTTTTAAAATTATTTTTTTTTCTATATTAATTTTTTAATTTTTTGGAAATTTATTATATATGAATTTTTATTTTGTAATATTTTTTAAATTTTATTCTTTTTAATACATATTTATATATATATGAAAACATTTAATTATTATATTATAGTTCTAATTTTCATAATTAATATATCATTTTATTTTCATTTAAATATATATTCATTTTAAATTTTTAAAAATTTATAAAATTAATACATTATTGATCTTTTTATTATATTTTCAATATATTCATCTATTAATTAAATTTCTCTCACTTTTAAAATTCTTTCATTGAAAATTATTTATTCATTAGTATTCTTAAAATTTTTAAAGAAAATATATAATTTATTAATTTCATATAATTATTCATTTAATATTTTTGAAATTTATTCACATTTAGTGGTTATATATATAATTGTTCATTTATATTTTTATTATTTTTAACACATAAATAAATTCATATATATATATATATATAAATTTATTAATAATTTTCTTTAATAGGATTTAAATCATATAAGATAATTAATTACATTTACGAATCTATATATTAAATGAAAATGGATTATAATTACTATTTTACATTAATTAAAACTATTGAATAATTTTTATGAGTAGTGGAAATTTCATAAAATTTCATTTGTTATTTATATTTTACATTGATTAAACTGGTGCCATATTAATATCACACACACAAATATATGTAATTAAAAAAATTTATACCAAAGCACACACACATAATATTTTTTGTAATGTATAAAATTTTTTATATTTATTTTAGAATTTTTTTTATTAAGATAATATAGGTAATATATGCCATGTTATCCCTTAGTAAATATTATTTTTTATACAATATATATAATATATTTTATTTAATATATTTTCTAATTTAATCAATTTTAATATTATATTCTTTAAAAATATTAATTATTTTTTAATATCATTTATAATATATTCATTTTAAAATCATTTTTTAATATTTTTTTAATTGTATTATTTTTTAATATTTATTTATACTTTTTTATTCTTTAGCATTTATTATATTAATAATTTTATAATTTATATAAATAAATTCTATTCATTTTCATTTAAATATATATTCCATTTCATTTTTCCATAACCTCTATATATAATAATACTTATTCAGTTTTTTAATAATTTTTTAATTTATTGAATTTTAACTATTTAATTTCAATTTTATTCAACATTCATGCATGTGATATTGTTTCGAGTTATTTAGTCACTAATAATGTTAAATAACTATAACTTTTTTATAATTTATTAATTTTTAATATTTTTTAAAAGTAATAATTTTTAACGATTATTTACACATATTTAATCATTAACATGAAATGTTTTTTATGTGGGTGAAATGTACATATGTAATAAGTATTAATCTTAATTTTAATATATATTCATTTTTTTAAATAACGTTAATAATTAATAAACAAATTTCATATTTTTAATATTTGAGGATTCTATTATTTTTTAGTTACTAATTCCACTTATTTAAAAATTTCAGGAATTTAAGATTACTTATTCACTAATAATGTCATTTTGTTTTTAGTTTTTTTATAATTTATTCAATTTTAATATATATTTGTTTAATATTTTTGTTATTTAAATTATGTATTTTTTACCTATGCTTTAAAAATTGTTGATAATTTTATGTTTTTATGTTCTAAAATAAAAAGGGTAGAAAAACCCAATATTAATTATATCTAAATAATAATAGTGATAATAATTGGTTTTACCAGAGTTTTTAATTTTTGGAATGATAAAACATATCATAATAAATTCTTTTTGGGAACAATTTTTAGAACCATTTTAGTCTTTTGAATAATAATCTAACATAGAACTGACTTTACTCGTACTATTCTAGAACTCAACTAACTCGTCTTGTCTCACCACCCCCCATAAACTTTTCAAATGAATAGACTCATTCAATGATGAAGTCACGTGATTCGGTCTACTCATTTCTTAGTCGATAATGCATTATTTCACTAGTATTTAGTTATTCATTTCTCTTGTACCATACTCCCACCATTCCCTATGGTCTATGGGTATTATAGTGGCTGAATCATGTACCATACATCAACCATTTTCGATTTCTAAATGGTTTTTATAATCAATGATTGATTTTTTTATATTACATGTCTGCAAGTGTATCGTAAAATATATATGGTATATTTTACTATGAATTTTTATATTTACCCATGGAAAAGATTATATGGAAAGGACAATGAAATTAAGGAAATAAAATTTTAATATAAAATTTACAAGAAAAAAAATCCCCATAATGAAATCACATATATGTGTTGTACTTCTATTTTGATTAAATGTTTTATATTATACATTTGTATACAATCTATACAGGAACACACATTGACATATGAAGTTAAAAATATGTCCTATATTAATATATATTTACACATATATATATTATTTATTTATACACACACATATATATCAATATGCAAACATATATATATATATATGGTGTATATGTGGCTATATATTTGGAATGGTTGTTTATTTTGTGCATGTTCCAGTTCATTCTGATTGAAGGTTCTTATAGATTCAATAAAGATAGATGTAGGTTAGTTCCATTAGAATAATATTTTCTGCAAGGAAATCAATTGGTTCACTCTCTATCTAATTTTCACTCGTATGAGTATTAAAAATTAAAATTATTTCCATTAATATAAATTATATTTCAGTGTTAAATGAGTTTATTATCGACACATTACATTGTTAATTTACACACAAACACAGATATATAAATAGTTTATTTACATGTTATTTTGTCCAATGATTTAAGTATATTATTAATGTTATTTCAATGGGGTTTAGATACTCCATTATCTTTAATTATTAATGAAATATAATTGTACTAAGTCGTATCACACGGTGGTTGCTAATTGCGTTTTTTTAAATTAAAATATTATTTGATTCATAATTAATATAATTGGAGTTATTGAAAATATAAATATGATGTAATTCAAAATAGTGATATTTTCTGAAAATGATTGTGTAAATAGTGTATATTGAAGAATAAAGAAAATTATAGAGTCACAGTGGGTTGAAAAGGAAATAATTCATATTTTAAAAGAAATTAATAACTATATTAAGAGTAGTGACCATTAAAAAAGATCGATCAATGTAGAAATGTGGATAATTGATCATTCAAACACCCAAATATAGATACATGTTTTACATATCAATGTATATATACATTTTCTGAATTACTAATGTGTATGAAATTTTTTTTACAAAATGAATATTATTTAAACAAATAGTTGTATGTGAGTAAAAATTAGCTAGATTCTTAATATATGAAATTACAGAATGATTACATAGTTAATGAGTTTATCTTTTTTATAATATAAATTTCATACGACCCTTATCAATTCAATTTTCCATCATAACACTATTTTTATTCAAGATGAATTCATACAGATGAGTTCGAAGAAAATTTTATTTTTTGCAGAATATATTGAAACAATAAATGACGAACTAAACAAGAGGAAAACATAATTTACATTATAACATGGTTGGAACAATAATTTATTAAAAATTTTATATAAATACTAGTTTAAATGATGATGTTGTTCATTTAAAATAAATGAAAATGATAATGTAGTAGTACCTTAATAATTGTGGAAATTTTTTGATAAGTAAAATATATATAAAAATACACTATTTTATACCTATTTTAGTAAATAAAAAACATTGAGAATGGTATTGATGTTATATAATTTTATTTCTTCTAGAGAATGGAGTGGAACCAATTTCAGGGAACTACTAGTTATCATGAATGATATGACACTGGAATAAAATGTGCCTCCTTTTCGAACATATGGCTCAATAAAAATTCTACTTTCATTGGGTATGGTATTCAAAATAATATATTCAGGTCCAAATGATTGTATATTTTCTCACAAGAACCATGAATCAGACAAAAAAATTCATAATGTGGTATGGATCGATACAAGAATTCTAAATCAATTTATTCAAAATAATTATGGTAAATTCCAATGGTGTAATGCTTTATATGAATATGTAGATGTCAATAATCCCTTAGAAAACTAACATTTCATGTAGGTATAATAATTCATGATGGTAAATAATGTCAATTGGAATACTCTCCTCGATTGAAGAAAATTGATTATGATTATCCTAAATTTTGAAATGTGGTGAGAAACATAGGTCTTCTATTATTTATAGACGGAATAAATCATTTGGAATATAAAGTGAAATTCATAGTACATGGGTAATTTTTTTGGTAAATTTTAACATGCCCCCATGGTTATACATTAATGTAAAATAAACTATTTTGCCTCTTATTATATAAGGAAAAAAAACAACTCAGTAATGATATTGATATCTTTTTTATCCATTGATTGAAAATATGAAATTTTTGTGGAATGCTACGTCACATTGTGTGATTCTCAATGAATTATATTTTCCACATTGAGATCCATATTATACAGAATGATAAATGAATTTACTACATAATGAAATATCTCAATCTATATAATAAATTTAATATTGGAGTGTACCATTTTTGATGTGGGCTCACACCCAGTTAGGTAGAATCATTCTATTAATATTCTATTTTTAGAAAATCAAAATTTTTTACCCCCAATGACATAAATTATGATCACGGATAAAACCATTCAATGCAAATAAATATAAATGTACAAAAGAGTATTCACTAATGGGTCATAATGTAATTTATAAACTAACATATATTTACTCATTTATTGGTAATAAATTTTCAAATACATTAAAATAAATTTAAGAGTAAGAGATCAATTTTTATTGAATTTATATACATGAATTATATTACATTAGTAATTTTCTTAATGTTATTCACATAAAAAACAATGTGATAGTGTTTTTAACACAATAAAAAATGTACAATATAGAATGAAAGAAGAAATTAAGGATTGTTTGGATATTACTGACATGATAATGATAGAAAGGATAAAAGAAGAACCATTATTCCTCTAGTAGATTACACTGTATTAGGAAAAATAAAATATCATTTTGGTAACATCCCAAATAGTATAAAATTTTAGTAGGGAGAGTCATATAATATCAAGAATGTAATTTCAATGAATAATTATATTTTATACATTATATAATAAAATATACATCATTTTTTGATGAAATATTTAATGCATGTTGATTTAAATTCCATTATTCCTAAAAAAACATGACATTTAATATACACACATTGACTCTTTCTCAAATCCATATGCAGTAAAATTGTATACCAAATGAATTTTTAAATCATGTATATTGGAATAATAGTTATATTATATTAAATATTTCTTTTATTTCCACCCTCATTTTTTGAAATTTTTGTCTACCTAATGATTAAATTATTATATAGATTCAATTATGTAGTCATTTACATTATATATGGATGTACCCATTCAAACTGTATATGATGAATTTAAAAGGGAATGTATGGAATTGATGTTGGATAATAGGTTGTTTTATAGAGTGATATAATGGAAAATAATACATTGTATTCTATTCTAATTACCTATGAAATTTTTGTAGCATTTGTCTCCCAAAATCTCATCAACACGGACGCCTATGGGTGATGGTAATTTTGAAGATATGTTGTTACATTTAATATTTTACTATGGGATTATGTTAGAATTTAAATTTAATTTAATATTAAATAGGATTTAATAAATGTTGAGTCCCAAAAATTAATTTTAAGACATTTGAATCTATCCAGGGATGAATGATAGATATCAAATACCCAAAATTCATTATTTTCAGGGTCATTATGATATTATATTTGTAATGGGATATCTATAAATTCAATTTCAATTTCCTAATTACATTTATATACATCTAATAAACCAAATATAAATTTTATATCTTACAATTCTTTTATAATTAATGGTTACATGTTCTACATGAAGTAAGAAGATGAATGTAATACGATGAGAAAAATTAGAGCTACGATTGGGAAGAAACTGATCCATGTATCGATTTCCTAGGATTTATATCCAATATATAAAAGTATTACATATTTTTTAATCATCAAATATATATATGAGTAGGTTTTTATAATATTGCATGTCCTGATATTACATTATTAATGGTTTGGAAACAATAGTGAAATTCTTGTTGATGAATTGGGCATTATGAAGGATAATTTGATTGTGGAAGAGTATACAGACAAACCATTAATATTTATATAACAAGAATTGAAAATATTTTATATTTAAAATAGACAAAACAAGAAGAGGTAAATTATTTTTTTCAAAAGAACTATATGTTTAGATGAAAAATCAACTAAGGATAACCCTTTCATAGATAGATCACAATCATTTCATGGTAGTCGAAATATAGATAGTGTCTTGTAAATTATAGGTGAAAATTGTTTCTGTAGTTGGATACTTTATAAAGGATCCAAATCCCTTCAATCGTTAAATAAAATATATATAGTTCAAAGATTTGGTATATATTTTTTGAAAATACATTGTTTTTTCTCATAATATTATCTGTTCTCTACTACACCTAAAAATTAAAATAAAATGTTTGAAAAGTCATGATTATAATGAATTATCCATATGATGATTTTACAAATTAATGGGAACATAAATCAGTTATGAAAAAATTTTAGAATTATTAGGGGATCAAAAATATATTGTTAAAAGAAACATAAATGGTGTAGAATCATTAGGTTAATTTAAATTATCATTGAATAAATAAAATGTGTAAAATATGATGATAAATGTGATCAACCTGACCAACATGTTCACCGAAATTAGGTGATGTTCATTATTTAAATTACAGTGAATATTAGATTAAATGTTCCAAATGGTTTAGATATATGGAAAATGTTGTGATTTCATGGAAGAAACCAATTTGGAATGATATTAGGGTAATTTCATTACATATTTTATCAATTTTATGAATAAACTATGTAATTAAATGTTTATTTAATTTTGATTATCCCTTTTAGAGTTTATTTTATACAAATACCATAATATATTTATAATAATATTCACTAGAAAACCATAGAGCCACCCTTACAAAATAAATAAAGTGGAATATTAGGGATGATAAGTGGAAAATAAACCCATACCCACCATCTACATAGACACTGATTATAAAACATGAAGCAAGGGCATATTTAATTATGGTTTATGGTGAAGAATCATTTTAGGTTTGGTTTAATTGAAAATAATAGATGTGAAATTATTTTTTATCCACTTTGATTAAGAATTATTAAATAAAGAAACAAAAAAGGATTGATAAAAATAAAAAAGTTATTCAAAACCAATTCCCCCTACTATAAATCATTTATGGGGTAATCTTAACTTGAAAAGATAATTTTCTGTATTTTGTATATATATTATGTTTTATTGTAATATCATATAATATATAATAATTTTTTATATGTACTTTGTTACGTCAGAATCCAAAGAAACTTTCATCCCATGTAATGTTCTATATATGTTGGATCAAGTATATAATGTTAATAAATCATGTATACGAAAAAAATGTAACATTTTAGAAGTATGACATAATAATAATTTCTATTTCATAAAATATTACTGAAATATAATATATATTTATGTGAAATTGATTTTTAAAGTTTAGAACCACGAATATTCATCGACTATACCTACTGAAAAATTGATTTCATTAGTATTGAAGGGACAAGATAAATATGGACATGTTAGTGGTTATGGTTTTGGTGTGTCGCCTTAAACATATTTCGAGAGAATAACATTATATGGAAATACATATGAGATGATTAAATCCAAGAAATTAAAAATATATTCTATAAAATATATTATCGTTATGTTGGGTTTCATGGACAAATATATGTGATAGGATCAATGTAAAATATTAGTAGAACAATGATCTGTACATGAAGAGACACATAACCCCAATAGGATCAAGGCTATCCATTCTACTCAACCACCAATAAGACCCAAGGTAACCAATTTTTTCATAACAATTTCTGCAAATTATTAATCAAAGAATAGATGAAATATTTATATAATTAAAAATATATATGGAGTAATTTTAGGTGATCTATATTTATCAGTGCCAACTAATCACCTCTTTGTGAGGGGTACATTGCACAATATAAAAGTTGACATGCAGAAACCAAAAACACCCAAAGGATATTGTGAAATTGGGGATTTCTGAAACACATTACCCACATTCTGAGTTTCATTTTCCTATTGATGATGTGAATTTCACCACCACCATTAATGTTTTTGAAACATTCATATCATGAAAATTTGATCGTATAATGAAATATGAGGAAAGTATTTAACAATTGTTATTCAAATGAATTTTTTTTATAATTTGAATAGAAAGCTCTGAAATGAATAATAATATTATAAATGGAATAAAATGAAGGGAAAATAAAATTCATATCAAAAAAATCTAGTGGGTAAACCATTAAATAAAAATCACCTTGCAAGAGAACCTTAAGAACACAATTTTTACTACAACATAAAATTAAAAATAAAAAAACATAAATATATAGTATTAAAATGTAGAAATATTTACTATGTAGAATATTAATAATAAATATTTATTCATACCAATAAATTTGTTATTAATATTTAGATTATAAATTTAATTATCATGTTCCAATTGATGGGACTAATAGTTTTAAATGCATACCTGAGGAATATTTTCATAATGTATTTTTTTAATTATATACTCTGTAGATTATAGTTAGTAACTTTTTATATTTTATATAAAAATATATATTAATACTATATAAAGGAAAAATTATACATATAAAAATTTAAACTCATTAATTTGACTATAATTTAAATAAATAAATTTTTTGGAAATGGTAAAAATTGGAAAAAAAGTTGACCTAAGAAAATTGTTTCAAAATAAAATATTAAATGCCAAAATCCACAATATACAAACAATGTAGAGGTAAAACTCAATAATATAATAAATAAAATCTTGTTTCTTCTATTTTAATTAATTAATTTATTTTTTTTAGGAAGCCATAGATTCTCATTTCAATAATTTTGGATAAATATTTCTTTTTGTATATGTAACATGGATTTCTAAAATTAATACCATAAATAATTTCCATAATTAATTTATAATCCACCTCAACCAAAATTATATAGACAAATAAAAAATTATAAATTTTAGTTTCAATTTAAATGATAATATTATTATGATATGGTGATGTATAAATATCATATTTATCATGTTATTTGGTCGGAGACTAAACACAGCAAGCACAAGTATCTATTCAAATAAATAAATTTTAATTTATATAGAATATTATTTAGCTATTATAACATATTTAATAATAATTATATTATTTTGGTAAATTTTTCTATTTAGTATGAATCATGATAATGAGAACAAATTCATATATTATGTTCTCAAATTTATGAAAGACACTATATGCCATCAATAAACTAGAATCCTGAAACTGGTTAATTTAAAAGATAATCAAAATTTTATTTAAAATATGTTTAATGTATTTTTTTCTATATATTCTCAGTAATACCATGATTTTTAATGGTCTATATAATGGAAATATTCTTTAAATTCATATAAAAATGAGTGGGTAGATTACATGGTGTCATAATGTTTACCAACACCAAGTGGATGTTATTACTTATTAATTTTTGATCTAGTAGATAATATGATCATAAATATTCATATGGGATGTGACACATTATTATCATAATTATTATATATTATTTTTTCAAAAATGATATTCATTTAGTTTTGGAAATTTGTTGGTCATATTATCATTCAAATGATATATTATCAATTTACATCCAGGAATATTCATTGATTTATCCTTATTTCATTCTAAAGTAGTTTAAACCCTGTCATATATTTTAATACCATATTTATGGAGGCTATGTAGTAGATTATTCTCCCCACAAATGGTTCCTCTCCAAAATAACAATAGTATGTATGTTTTTATTTAGGGAGTTGTATCTGTGAGGATCGGTGAAATTTTCTTGATAATAATCCACAACAAGATTATAAATCATTTTAGATACATTCAAATTTAGATAAATATATTATTGGTGGATTCCAACATTTCATATACTTTTATTAAACATATATCTCATGGGATTACTTTATTACTCCTATTGTAAATGTCTCAACCCATAGTCACCAGGACGAGGGAAGGGACAACAGATTTCCAGAACCTTCCTTCCTCAAGTTTAAGGATATATAATGACCCCTGAAACCATCCTTCAATAGGCCCTGAAGAGGCGAATAGCACAAAGGTTATAGAACCACACACAAAAATGGAAGTCATTACCCTTTTTATTTAGTTGGATCGGGAGGTAAGATTGTATATCCCTAGTCAACACCAAAACTGTATGTAAAAGTAAGGTAAAAACAAATCATTCCCAATTCACGTCCAAAAGAAGTGATAAACAAAAGTACACGAAAACTCTAAGGAAAGTACTAAAGATAAGAAAAACAACATCTCCAATTATAACAATCCAATGTCTGAACTAGTATGGTCCCACAAGTTCCACGATGTCTTCCAGAAAACCTAAAATCAGTTTTATATACATAGGGTGAGTATACAGGTATACTCAGTAGGGAAAACCATAAGCTCTCGTGCATAAGTGGGGAGGAATTCTTATTCCCTGTGAGAAAAGAAGACAGCTGAATGACATTGAATGGATTCTATCTTCCCATCCTCACCAAGGAACACTCCCCAAATAACAAAGGTTAAGTAATGTAATAGTAATAAGACATCGATATTTGGGTAGCCCGCACCTCTTTCCAACTTGTTATTTAAGACATCCTATGCATCAAACCTCTCCATCCATTTTCACCACAGTCCCACTACCATCCCCCGCCTATGCAGACCTATGCTACCACAAACATACTTCCCGCCTCCAAACACCTGGGCCACAACAACCACATGCAACCAATCCCACAGACACTTGGGCCAAAAACAACTGCCACCATACCTGATGACACCTGGGCCTCATCCCATAGGAATGTGGTAAAGCACCATCCCACACATCAGCCCACCCCCTCATCATAAATTACCTAAAGAATCGTGGGCCATAATAAATATCATGCCATCACATCCTGCCCAATGAATCTTGGGATACATTAGAAAGGGACCAGAAAAGTTTCTAATAACCAGCCAGTAGCAGGAGTTTTAGAAAAAACACACTCCCCCGTGAATTGGGGGTGTTCTACATGAAGTTCTCAACTTTTATGGGTTTGAAAAAGAAACATAAAACTAAATTATACATATAGGTAACATGAACTCATGCCATCATAGGGGTTCCAAAACCAGATCATATAAAAACAAACTAATTACTATTCATTAATAAGAATCACCACAGTCACAAACATGTCACTACTCTTTCTCAAAAAACAATTACCCATTAAACCCATTCTTCTATTCATATTCAAGTGATTCCATTTATAAAATTCTTCACTACCAGGAAAATTACAGGCATATCCACAAGAAAGGAAATGAAAACAACCAAGGAACTATTTAAGAACTGTCACCCGATTCTATTGTAAAGTCACAGCATCCAAAAGGATCTTTAAGGTCCCTCAAAATACTGGAACCAAACCAAGCCCCCATATACAGTCCCACAATACCATTGGTCCACAATCCAAAAACTTATCAAATAGGGTATCCCATAGCCATCCACATCACCTCACAAGCATCAACCATAAACATCACAAAATAGAGAAAGGGATTTTTCAAATATGAAAATTCCACTCATTAAGCTTTTAAATTCTGTTTGGTTATCCGGGGTGAACAAAAAAGGATCCATATTCATAGAGCATATATTTAATTAAAAGCATTTACATGATTTACCATTTTCCATGTTACATCTATTCAATCACAAAAATATCCTGAAAACATAGATTCGTTAGTGCGTAAGAAAGGACCACCAATTGTCACAATTTTTAGTAGACATAAATCCATTCAATTCACAAAATATAAGAAACGATAAAAGAGTACAATAAAATTATCAAACACACCCTTTCATTATTTAAATCAATTTATTACCTTTTTAAGGTTTTGTTTCATCCATCCCCATAGAAAACATTTTCATACTCACCCCGTATGATACAAAATAAAGAGAGGAGAAGGAAGAACCCTACTTGGATGATCAATGATCGATGTTTTTATCATATTTCCAACAACTGGGGATGCGCAAATTGTAGTAGAAGAACTCAGAGGAATCCATGAATGAGCAGGAAAGGCTCCGGTAGAGGCCCACCACTAGCCTTGGGATAGGGGACTCCAAATGCACCATGGAAAGAAGAAACCATCCAAGAAGAGGAAAGGAGAAATTTTTGTGTGACAAAAAGAGAGATATCATGGAGTCGCGGGATATGAAAAAATATGAATGGATTTTATGGTGGATCATGGTTTCACCTCATGGTTAGACTGTTACACAAGATGGAATTAATTGTTATTTAATAATTCTCATTAGAGGGGTGGATGAAACAACTATGTGTTAAAGTATTTTATTTAAATAGGCGAACCTATGTTCGTTGAGGGTGCCCCCTCTCCTAGGGTATTTAAAACATTTTATATGGAGCTAAAAATTGATTTGAACCACTTAAATACGTTAAAAGTCTTGATAGTGGAAATACAGGAAAAATGGGGATGGAAACCCAAACACCCGTCTGTGGCCGATTGGTGAGACTGATTGGTGAAACTAATAATTGGAGCTGGTTTGGTGAGGTTGATCCCATAATTCTGATCCCATGAAGCTGATTGGGTGAAACTGTTCATGTGATGTTTATCCTATGAAGCAGATTAGTGAAACTGATATGTGAAACTGATTGGGTGAAACTGATCTATGAAACAGATTCTGTGAAACCGATATGTGAAACCGATTCGGTTAAACAAATATGTGAAACTGATTCTGTGAAACAGATATTTCAATTGGATTTGGTGAAATCGATCTGTGAAATTGATCCACTGAGACTTTTCTGTGAAACCAATTCGGTGAAACCGATCTATGAAACTGATTTGGTGAAAGCTATCTATGAAACCGATTTGGTGAAACTAATCTGTGAAATTGATTTTGTGAAACTGATCTTTGAATCCGATGTGGTGAAACCGATCTGTGAAACCGATTCGGTGAAACCAATCTGTGAAAACCACTCTGTGAAACCAATCTGGGAAACAAATTGGGTGAAACTGATCTTTGAAACCGATTGGGTGAAACTGATCTCTGAAACTGATTCGGTGAAACTAATTTGTGAAACCGATTTGGAGAAACTGATCTGTGAAACAGATTCTGTGAAACCGATTCAGTGAAACTGATCTATGAAACCGATTCGGTAAAAAATATCTGTGAAATATATTCGGTGAATCCAATCTCTGAAACAGATTCGGTGAAACCTATCTGTGAAACTGATTCGGTGAAAGCGATCACTGAAACTGATTCGGTGAAACTAATATGTGAAGACGAATCTGAGAAACCGATCTGTGAAACTAATTTTGTGGAAACGATCTGTGAAACCAATTTGGTGAAACTGATCTGTTAAACTGATTGGGTGAAACCAATCTATGAAACTAATATGGTGAAACCGTTCTGCAAAACGGATTTGCTGAAAATGATCTGTGAGACCGATTTGGTGAAACCAATCTGTGAAACCGATTTGGTGAAACCAATCTGTGACACCGATTTTGTGAAAATGATATGTGAAAATGATTTGCTGAAACTGATATGTGAAACAAATTTGGTGAAACCAATTTGTGAAACGAATTTGGTGAAGCCGATCTGTGAAACTGATTTTCTGAAACCAACCTGTGAAACAAATTTGGTTAAACTGATCTGTGAAACCAATTTGGTGAAACTGATGTGTGAACCCAATTTGGTGAAACCGATGTGTGAAACTGATTTGGTGGAACCAATTTGTGAAACTGATTTGGTGAAATAGATCTGCGAAGCTGATTTGGTAAAAATGGTCTATAAATATGTCCTATGAAGACAATATGTGAAGCGTATCTATGAAACGGATTATTGTAGTTGATCTATGAAGATGATCCATAAAGAAAATATCTGAAGCAGATCACTGAAGCAGATTAGTGATGCTGATCTGTGAAGCTGATCAGTGAATCTATTTTGTGAAACTGATCAATGACTCTGATGGGTGGGACTGATCGATGAGTCTAGGATACCCCAACACATAGAATTTATAAAAGTAATGGACTAGGAGGGTCTGGTCCATTTTATCAGAGACCACTAAATATTATTCTCACCCATGAGAATATAATAGTAACATAAACAACCCCTCCAGAAGATACCTCTCAGGGACAGACCACCCCAACCAGCCATATGAATCCCAAGGATCACATATTCCAGACACATGGATCAGGGATCTCTTTCCTCCATGTTAGGATATTATCCAGTTTTGGAGGCATTGAATCGCCCGAACGATTTTAATCACATCCACCTTAATGTGTCTTTATTAGGGATCATGTCCTCCCTTCCCCACGTAAAGTGAATTCTCATAAACATTCACAATGTATGAAAATAAATAATCTGATATACCAACAAGGTCAGTATTACGTCACACCAGGTCACACAAACAAGAACATCAAGGAAGGCTCAGAACCCAACTCAAAAAAGCCTTGGGTACTAGGCCCCCATTTGGGTTTCTCGCTCCCATTTACTCTCCTCAAGGCCATCATGCCTCCACAACACACAAACTAAAGGGATGGTTATTCCATGAAGCACTTTATCCTTTTGATCCACGATCCTCATGGGTCGCTCCATGAAAGTATCATCTCCCCCTATATACATTACTCCCCAATCAATGACATGTGAATCCTCGTGAAGATATCGACGATGCTAGGATATGTGGAAAATCTCTTGGATCATTTCCAGCTATGGTGGCAATGCCAGCTGATATGCCACCTCACCTACTCACCCAAACACTTTAAAAGACCCAATGAACCTAGGAGAGAGATTTATCCCCTTTTCTAACCCTTGTTTCCCATGTCGAGGGGAAACCGTCAAGAAGACATGGTCTCCAACCTCATAATCCAAGGTCCTCCTCGGACAATTGAAATAAGACTTCTACCTATCATGGTATGACTTCATCCTCTCACCCACAAGATGGACCTTCACCGTTGTACTCTGAACTACCTCAGGCCCAAGAACACTAGCATCCCCAACCTCAGTCCAACACACTGTTGAACGATACGACCTCCCGTGCAAGGCTTCAAATGGTGCCTGACAATAGTAGATTGATTTCTATAATTGTAGGCAGACTCTAATAAAATAAAATTTCATTCCCATGATCCCCCAAAAGTCCAAAACACATTCTTGTAAAAAATAATCTAATGTATGGATGGTTCGCTCTTTCTTCCCATCTATCTGGTGGTGGAAAGAAGTTCTAAGATGTAGTTGGGTGCTGAAATCATGTGGCAATCACCTCCAAACTAGTGAGGTAAACTATGAATCCCTATTAGAGACTATAGACCACAGAACTCCATGAAGCCGCACAACCTAATCCATGTATCTCTGTGCTAATGCATCCACCGCACTTGACTCCTTGATCCCTATGAAGTGAGCTGAGTTTTCCAACTAGTCTACCACCACCTAGAATGCATCAAAACCGCCTTGAACCATGGGTAGTATTTTGATTAAATATATCGATATGTCATCCCACATCTACTCAAGGACATCTAAAGGCATAAACAAACCTCATGGGTTATAGTATTCAACCTTCACCTGCTGATAGACCAAGAACCTTCCCACAAACTCCACTACAACACATTTCACCTCGAGCCACCAAAAATGACCCCTCAAGCCCTGGTACACCTTGAAAACTCTTGGGTGTGCCACTATGAGTGATATATTGAAGTCACAGTGAACTCCCTCATGGATCATATCTCAAAAAAACAACATCCCTTGGAAAAGCATCTGAATCTAACCATCCTCTGACCACCCTTCCGGAGCGTCGCCTTGGTTTACCCGATCTGGCATCACTTCACTCTCTATGTCTCCACACATATAATCCTCCACCTGACGCAACAGAAAGTACTACACTATCATTTGAAATATACAACATTTCCCACCATCCTCCCGTACATACATGTGTTGGGTAGCCAACTCAACCATAGCCTTCCAATCGTCCTCAAATTCCTGAACATCTTCCCTCTGCAACATCCAACTCAAGGCATCAGCCACATCATTCCCCTTACAATCATTGTAACTGATCTCAATGTTTTAGTCCTGAAGAAACTCCACCGACCTTCATTAACGCACATTCAGGTCCACCTGGGTAATGATATTCCACAAACTATTGTGGTCAATGAATACCAAAAAGTGCTCCCCAGTGAGGTAATGCTGCCACAACTTCAACGCTAACACTTACACTTCAAGATATAGGTCATGGGTGGCGTAGTTACTCTCATGATGGAATAACATCCTAGACCCGTAAGATGTCACTCACCGCTGCATCATCATCACACTCCCCATCCAATTCCCAGAAGTATCACAAAATACCTCATACAAAACCCCTTCCTATGGAAACCTCAGCACTAGAGCACTGCCTATCCTTTCCTTCAGATAGTTGAACGATTCCTAACACTGTTCACTCTATACGATGTCTTCGTCCTGGAAACTACTACTGTTGATGTGGGTACTAAACCTGTACACCCCCACTATACAACACTCTATCCAGGTACTGATTTCAATGGTTCCTACGACTTCCACAGATAAATCTCCCCAGTTCTGGACCCACAAGGAAAGGGAGAGTACCGAGATATCAAAATGGGAACTAATAGGGCCTACTACCCACTAGCTGAAACCTAGAATTACCTAATGCTGGAGGCCTGATGCTGATGGACTTCCCATTTGACGAGACCAACTGGCTCCCTTATCATTGAATACATCCCAGCGTGTGCATCTTCTCAATGACTTTAGCCATATTTTGGACCTCTATATACGTTGGTAGGGTAAAGGGAATCACAACATAGTAAAGATAAAGATGGAGTGCCTCCTATAAGCGTCTCACCCGGGACTACTCATCTGTAAAAATGTCCGGAGAAAAATGAATGAGATCCTTTATCATGATTCCCAGCTCCCTCACTGTCATGAACTCCTACTGAAGGGAGAGTAGGTCTGGTCTCTATTCCTCCTTCTGCATGGAAGAGAGGAATTCGGCCTGGAATTACCTCTCTAAGTAATTCCGTGAAACATCAGTCTCCCTATTCTCCCAAAGATAGATAGTCCAGCACTGAAGCACTGCTCCACGCATCTACTTATAGCCTGAGGAACCGTATACTCTGTCTGTGACCATCTCAAGCAGAATGTTATCACCAGCTCCTCGAGCCAGCTCTCTGTCTCCATGTCCAAGAACATTCCCTTGTACCTCCTGAGGATCTATCGCTGAAAGGAATGAAGCATCCTCTACCACTGGTCATCCTTGTCATCTCAATCATCCCTTTACTGTTCAGCTAAATCAGTCACTTTGTCATTGATCACCCACACTACTCGGGGTCATCGTCTGTGTTCCCTAGATGCAAAGTAAAAAAGGAATTCCTAATCCCATGTAGTGTAAAAGATTGATTTTAAATTATTCTTAAACTATTTATTCATTTAAATTCCCAGACCACCCTGAACACACATGAACACTATTTATTATTTTCCATGTACCTTTCCTAGGGTCTCTACATATAAATCAATGTTGCCACATTTTTTCATTTGGTATGTCTTGAGTCCTTGCATTAGATCACGGGGGGCCTAATTTCCCGTGTCCTCGCTAGTATTCTCTGGCCTATTTCACACAGAAATATTTCCTAACATAGTTTCCCTACAATCCCATGCAATCCTCACTATGCCCATCCACGGGCTCCATCATATCTTTCAACCCTCTCATCTGATACCATTCTGTCACGACCCGCCTTCACCATGATGAGGGATGGTACAATGGATTTCCTGACCCTTCATTACTAAAGTTGTAGGAGATATACTGACCCCTGAAACCCACCTTCATTAGGTCCTGGAGTTTTGACTAGCACCGTGGGTATAGAATCACAAAACAAAATGGAAGGAAATACCCATTTTATTTAGTAGGATTTGGAGATAAGATGATACATCCCAAGTCAACACCAAATATTGATGTAAAAGTAAGGAAAAAACCAACCATTCCCAAATGCAAGTCCAAATGAAGTTCTAAAATAAGTATAAGAATACTCCTAGGAAAGTACCGATGAAAATAAAAACTACAACAACAACTGCTACTATCCCAAAGACCAAACCTGTACATTCCTTCATGATCCAAAATTCCCTCTTGTAAAAATGAATGTATTTTTATATACATTGGGTAAGTATATAGGTATACTCAGTACAGAATACCTAATGATTTCGTGCACATGTGGGGAGGCATTCTAATTCTATGTGAGAATATAAGTCAAATGAAGCACCTAGAATAGATTCTATACACCCAACCTCACCAAGGAACACTCCCCAAATAATGATGTTGAATTAAAGTAATAGAAATAGCACATTGATATTTTGGTACCTTCCACCTCTTTCCTTTTGGTTATTTAAGACATCATAAGCATCAAATCTCTCCTGCCATTCTCACCACAGTAACACTACCATCCCCATCATACACACAATTGTGCTACCACAACCAGACATCCTGCCTGCAAATAACTGATCCACAACAACCTCACATAACCATGCATGCATACACCTAGGCCAGAACAACTACCACCATGCCCGAAGACACCTGGGCCTCATCCGTAAAGCACATGGGAAACCACCAGCCCACACTTGGGCCAACCACCTTAGTGTACCCTACAAAAAGATTATTTTGATATGATGGACATTAGGCGGTCACATTCTACCCAAATAATCCTGGGCTACTCAAGTAAGGTAGCAGAAAAGGAGCTAATATTTAGCCACTCACATGATTGTTGGGAAAAACACACTCCCCAGTGAAATGGGGGTGTTCAGAACGATGTTCTCAACTTCGATGAGGAACAAATAAGAATCATAAAAACTAAATTATACATATAATAACTAGAACTCATCCCATCATAGGGGTTCCAAAAATATCTAATATACAAACACCCCCATTACTATTCATTGACAAGAAACACCACAGTCATAAACATGTCGCTACTCTTTCTCGGAAAACAATTCCCCATTGAACCCATTATTGATTTCATATTCAGGTGATTCCATTTAGATAAATATTCACTACTGATAAACTAAAAGGAATATACACAAGAAAAATAATTAAAAATAACCATGATGCAATTTAAGCTTTCACACTTGATTCTCCTGTAAAGTCACAACAACAAAAGGGATCCATGAGATCCCTCCAAGTACTAGAACTTAACCAATCCCCAACATACATCCCCAAAAAGTAATAGGTCCACAAACCAATGACTTCTTAAATAGGGAATCCCATAACCATCCATGTCACCCCAAAAGTCTCAACTATAATCATCACCGAACAGAGCAAGTGAGTTTTCTATTTTGAAAATGACATTCATTTTGATCCGTATTTTTGTTTGGTTAACCGGGGTGACAACGCTAGGATTATTATTCATTGGGAATCTATATAATCAAAATATTTCATAAGATTTACCAGTTTCCATGTTACAGCCATTCAATCACATAAATATACCAAAAACAAAGGCTCATTAGTTTTAATGAAATGACCACCACTGGCCATGATTTTTAGTGGACATAAACCCATTCAATTAATAACATATATGAAAAGATAAAAGAGTACAACAACATTATCAAACACAACCCTTCATTTATTGAATCCTTTTATTATCTTCATTAATATTTGGTTTCATCCAGCCATATAGGAAAAATTTTCATACCCACCACTAATGATACACAGTTAAGAGAGACGAATGAATCAACCTATATTAATGATAAAAAATAGAAGTTTTTCTCCTAGTAAAATAAAATGTGGAAGCATGAATTGATGGGGAGTAACTTCGAGGACTCCAAGAATGAGCTGGAAAGGCTCCGGCGCAGGCGCACCACTAGCCTTGGGTAAGGGGACTCCAAACGCACAAAAGAATGAAGAAACCAACCAAGAAGAAGAAAGTATGAATTTTAGTTCGATAAAAAGGGATAGATCTTGTTGTTACGGGATATGAAAATTCATGAATGGATTTAAAGGTAAATTGTGGTTTCAACTCATAGTAAGATAGTTATAAATGATGGAATTAATTTTTATTTAATTATTTTCATTTGAGGGGTGGCCAAAACAGCTCTATGTGTCAACAGATTTTATTTAAAAAGAGGAAATTGTTTCAGTTGAGGGTCTCTCAACAACTAGGGGATTTAAAACTTTTTTTATGGAGTTAAAATGGATTGGAAAAACTTAAAAAATGGTAAAAGACATAAAAGAGGCATTATCAGAAAAATGGGGAAGGAAAACTTGATAACTGTCTATAGCCGATTGGTGTGACTGGTAGGTGAAACCAATCGGTGGAGTTGTTTGGGTGAAGCTGATCCCATGAATCTAATCCCACAAAGATGATTGGGTGAAGTTGATCCTGTGAATCTAATCAGTTCAATCGATATGTGAAATGAATCAGGTGAAACTGATCTGTGAAGTTGATTATGTGAAATCGATCTGTGAAACTGATTCAGTGAAACCGATCAGTTAAACTGATTTAGTGAACATGATTATTGAAACCGATTTGGTGAAACCGATCTGTGAAACCGATTCGGTGAAAATGATATGTGAAACTGATCTGTGAAACTGATTTGGTAAAACTGATATTTGAAACCGATATGTGAAACCTATCTGTGAAATATATTCAATGAAATCGATCAATGAAACTAATTTTGTGAAAAAAATATTTAAAACCAATTTGGTGGAACTGATTTGTGAAACTGATTTGGTGAAACTGATCTGTGAAACAGATCTGGAGAAACTAATATGTGAAACCGATCCGTAAAAATGGTTTTGAGAAACTGCTCTGTGAAACCACTTTGGTGAAACCGATCTATGAACCCGATTTGGTGAAACCGATCTGTGAATCCGATTTGATGAAACCGATATGTGAAACTGATTTGGTGTAAACGATTTGTGAAACCGATTTGGTGAAATCAATCTGTGAAACCAATTTGGGGATGTGATTTTTGAAAATGATTTTGAGAAACCGGTCTGTGAAATTGATTAGGTGAAACCAATTTGCTGAAACTGATCTATGGAAATGATTTGGTGAAGTCAATCTGTGAAACTAATTTGGTGAAACCGATCTATGAACCTGATTTGGTGAAACTGATCTGTGAAGCTGGTCTATGAAGCTGATCATTAAAGATTATATGTGAAGTTGATCAGTGAATCTGATCTATGAGCCTGATCACAGATGTGGTTCAGTGAAGATGGTATGTGAAGCAGATCAGTGATGCTGATCTTTGAATTTGATCTATGAAGGTAATGGGTGGGACTGATCGATGATTCAATGACACCCAAACACTTAGAGATTTGGAATGTAATGGACTAGGAGGGCCTGGGCCATTTAACTAAATATACCTTTTAAATTCATATAATAGTTAAATGATCATTCACTAATTTACAATGCGTTTATTTTCATTATTAAACTACATTACATATTCTAGGGGTTGGGGTCCATAGAAGAAACTATAAAACATTAGGTGACTTACCTACTATAAAATAAATATTTGAGATGTTTCTAATGGACAAGAATCCTTGTGTTTCACACTCTATGGATTCTAGTAGAGCTAGTGACATGTTTGAAGTTATGTGTTGTCATAATATATTATACATATATGATAAATATAATGTAATTTATAGTGGTAAATGGGGAAAGGATCAATTTTTCCAAAAAATATGAAGACGTGTTACTAATTAATAAGATGTAGTTCACCCCTTACAGTGCCTTAATGTATCCAATTGTGTTGTTTTTCAGTATATTATATATGAATAATTCCTTTTGTTTCTTTTTTTAGTAATTTATTTAATAAACTACTCCATTATGTCCTTGAATTATTGGTATATAAGGTTAATGATTTAGAAATGAAAAAACCATACCTAGAAGGGTATATTTCTGAATGGTAGCCTTTTCTAACTATATGCAAGCCCATTGATATTAGTGGCCCTTATATAGGGTACTTAATTCCATTATCCTATCTTCATCATTTTTATTTTCTACCATTATTATATTTTATGAGTTTATAAAAAATGTATGGTCCCTGTTTAAATCACTTCTACTATAATGATGGATTCATTTACATAAATTATTGATTAAACCAAGATCATGAAATGGATGATTCTGCAAACATAAATAGAGGTAATTAACAATATTTTTACCTATTTATCAATTTATAAATGGGGAATTAACTATTTAGATAGTTAAAAAGAATTTGTAAGTATAAAATGTTGACATTACGATTGATATAAATATTCCATTTTATTTTAAAATGCACAAAAAACAACATATAAAATGAGCTAAAATTATCCTGATATGTTAGGATAATGATCCATAATTCATGTGTGATGAGTAGGAATAGACTGCGCATTTATCTGAAATAATATGTGGATTTTATGACTAAAAGTGAATGTTTTCATTATAAAAGTGTCATTTCTGTTTCAAATTAACAACACATTTACATAATTGAGAAAACAATATCATATTGTTTTTATACTATTGTAAAATTATCCATTATTACTTTTCAATTTTTAGGAATTTACCACATTTAAATTCAATAAAAAATGTGGCAACTTTGACATCATTTGCACATTTTCAATAAAAAAAATTTATTTTATACAAAAATATGAATTATATTTTGAAAACCAAGTGAAAAATCATGGATTTTTTTTTCCAAATTTAATGTAATGATCCATATATCATTTTCTATGTGTATAAATTAACTGTGCATAAATCTGAAATATAATGTGCTCAGTATCACTCAATGTTCATGTTTTTAATATAAAGTATCATTTTAGTCTAAAAAGTGAGGAAAATTTCCATAAATATTAAAAAATGATTGTAGTATCATGAATGTTTATAAAAATTACCCATAATGGATGTGTGATGTGTTGGAATTAACCACATGTAAATATAATTGATGAGGAGGTCGGAATGACTTATTTTTAGTACATTCAATATAAAATTTTCATTTTTGTGAAAAAAATCCAAATAGAAAAATACAAGAAAAAATGGAGTTGAATTCACATTAATATAACAGTCTATGTGTCTTGAATAAGTAAATGTTTTTGTTTACAAATTAACAATCTAATTTTACTCTAAAACATGAATCTCATTGCCAAACTGAGAAAATGAGGACATATTATATTGAATCATCTCAATAAATATCTATAATTCATGTGTGATTTTTTGGGAATGATAACATGTCAATCTGAAACATGATATTTCCAGTATATTTCAATGTGAATGTGATAAATATAAAATTTTAACTTTAATTTAAAAGACATGACACGTATCCAAAACATAAATAATGAACTTTGAATTTTTATATATTTTATAAAAATATTCCATATTTTATTTTTGGTGTCCATAGATTTATCATACATCAATATGATAGATTATGTGGCTCGTATGACCTAAAATACAAGTTTTCAGACTAAAAGGGTCATTTTAGTCTAAAATAAAAATCACATATTTAAACTAATAAAATGATCTTGGATTTTCATGAAACATTATTACAAAAATATAAAACTCATATGCGATTGGTAGGAATAAATAATACATCAATTTGACCCATGATGTGGTTGGTATGACTCAAAGTGAATGGTTTCTATATAAATGATTCATTTTAGTATAAAAAATATCACAATGAAAAAAGATTCAATATGATCTCAAATTAAATAAATTATTTAGGTAAAGGTTTAATAATTATATTTTATCATGTAATATTTGAATTCACATCACTCCTACAGAGGATGTGGCTGATTTGTCTCAATGATTGTTATATCACATTAAAAGCATAACTTTGGTCTAAAAAGAATGCCACAAAGTAAAAAATGAATAATTGAGTTTGATATATCATTAAATTTTTAAAAAAATGACCCAAAATATTTTCTGAATGCAAAATAATTGACTACACGTTAATTTGACACATGATTTGGAAAATATTCCCCAAACTACATGGTTTCAACATAAAAGTGTAATTTTAATTTAAATCAAAAATCACATATCGAAATCTAATTTAAAGATACAATATTATCTTGATGATTTACTAAAAAATAACATAATTCATTTTTGTTTATTTGTAATAATCAAAATTTCAATCTGAAACACTATTCAAATTAAATGTGTCATTTTAGTCTCAAACACTTGTCACGTAGGCAATTCAAATCAAAATAATGGCTTCAATTTCTGAAAAAATGTTTCGTTATTCATGTGTGTTGTATAGGAAACAATGTAACATAAATTTGAAACACTATTTGGAACATATTACCCATAGTTCTTGTTTTTTTCAATAATTGTGTCATTTTAGTTTAAAAATCATTTCAAACAGTGAAAACAACAAAAAAAACGTAGGATTTTCTTGATACATTAGGATGGTAATCCATAATTGATTTTTAAGGTATAGAAATAAATATCAAATTAATATCATAGACAATTTGTCTTATATTACTCAAATTACATACATTCAAATTAGAATTTTTATTTTAGTCAAAAATAAACACCATAAATCCAATCAATGAAAAAAATCTTAGATTGTCTTAAACCATTAAAAAATTAAAATCATGTGATATTGTGAATATGTAACATAACCTTTGAGAAATCATGTATATAACCAATATGAATCAATGTGTGTGTTTTCAATATAAAAGTTTCATTTTATTTTTAACCAATCACCACACTGTCAGAACAAATAGTACAAGTCATAAATATTTTTATTCATTAGGAAAGAGATTAATATTAAATTTGTGATATGATGGAATTGAACACACATCAATTTGACACATGTTTTATATTCTATGAATACATTATCAAATTTTTAGTATGCATGTTTAATTTTAGTTTTACTAAAATGTAATTATTCTAAAACCAAGGGGTTAGAGATCATATTTTCTTGAAACATTAGAAGAACCATCTATAATTCATGTGTGATGTGTTGGAATAGATGAAACATAAATCAGAGATAAGATGTGGCCAGTATGGATCAAAGAATTTATTTTTAATAAAAAAGTATTATTTTATTTTAAAACACACATCACATAACCTAAATCAAGAAAACGATATCATATTTTCTTGATAAATTAGAAAGAAATATCATACATCATATGTGACATTGTGGAATTATTTGAATGTCAATAAAACATAGGATGTGGATGGTATGATTAAAAGTTTGTTTCTTTATATTAAATGTGTCATTTTTATCTAAAACATGCATCACATTTCCAAAACAAAGAGAACGAGTTCTGAGATACTTGAAACAATAGGATAACATACCATAAATCATTTTTGACATTTTTAAATCTACTTCATGTCAATCTGATGCACAATGTTCTCAGTATGAATAAATATGAGTGTTTAATATATATAAGTTTTATTTTATTAATAAAACACATGGTTTATCCATAAACATGAAAATGAGAATATATTTTCATTATCTAATGCAATAAATTCCCTGATCATAATGTAATATATAGGAATCAACAACTCATCAAACTGACATATGATGTGACCAATATGACTATACAGTGTTTTTACATTAAAAGTGTAATTTTTTGAGTAAATCATGGGTCATATACAAAGAAAATGAACTTCAATTATCATAATACTTAAATATAATGGTCCACAATTTTATTATGACATGTATTTATTTACCACGGATCAATATGACACATTATGCGACCAGTATGATTCAATTTTCATGTTTTCATTTTAATATATTATTTCAATTTAATGATATAATTTTTGAAAACTATTTAAGTGATTAAGATCATTAATAACAAACAGTATCATTAATAAATATGGTAATTAACAATATATTTTATTTATCTTATTAATTAATTATTTCATTAATATTTCTTCATTAATATATAATTAGCAGTATAATTATTAATAATATAAATAATATTGAAAGTGATAATATAACGAATATATTAACTAATAAATATATAATATATCATATGTGGATTATATAACATTAATATTACAATTTTTTAATTTTTTTGGGTAATGTAACTATAATTAATAGTGGTTTAATTCCAAAGAAATCCTTTTGTACAAAGACTGATCATTGGAAAATCATGCAATAAGAGTTTTGATTTTTTATATTGGGTTATAAACTTTTCGGTTAAGTTTAATTGTGATATTAGTGTAATTTTTTTTAAAATTTTGAATAAAAATGACGGTGGAATTTAAAATTTGTGCTCCAGTCATGTTTTCATTAAAATTTGTATTCAAATCGAGTAATTTATATTCTAATCTAGTTTTTTATTGTGGTTTTGTATTGTAGGGATTCTTCATGGAAGTAGCTTTGTAGCAGCTACTATGTACATTATCAAAAAATATAAAAGAACTAATATAAGATTCTGTAGTTCAAAAATAAATAAATGAAAAAGTATTAAGTTATTAGTGTTAGAAAAATTACAAATAAAGGCCACAATTATCAGTTCTAGATATCTTGTTGATAATGGAGTCATTTATTATTGATTTTTTTATGATGACTAATGGACTGAAACTTTTATGTTTTCCAAACCAGTTAGGGCTTTTAATAGCTATTATATGCAGATTCTGTAGTTTCGTAAAGATTCATGTTACCTAAAGAATCTATTCATGTTCTGTATGAATGGATTTTTTATATCAGTGTTATGGATTAGAGTAGTCGATGATGACATATAGATGTCTGAGAAATTGGTGGACTAGTAGAAGGATAGAGGTGTGATTTCCTAGTCGTAATAATTAATGATGAAGGAGGGTGTAATAGATGAGACAAAAAAATTATTCCATGCATTTCACCTATAACACCCCATTCTTCCACAGTACGTTTCCCTTTGAATAAGATAGTAGCATGTGTTGTACGCAACTTCGAGTTCTAACACACCACAACCAATCAAACTATCTATTATGAATTGTAAAAATGAATTTTTTAAATTTTTTAAATTTTATTTTTTCAAAATGGACATCATTTTGGGATTCAGAGTATCGAAATTAGCCTAGGGTGAATTTTTTGTATTTTTCTAAAAACATTCAATTTATTATGAATAGTGAAAACACTAAGTTATTGGTTTAAACCGACATTTTATTTAAATAATAATTTTTTTATAAAAATTTATTTTAGGTCAAAATAAACACATAATACCTATATAAGTTCAATGTAATTCATTGGAGTCATTTTATATTAATTTTAGATATACAAAATTTTATTGTACTTTTTACCGTCTTTTACCTACCACCAAAGAGATTTTTCAAATTTGCATAAAATATAATTTTATCAGTACTGTGAATTGAATTTCAAAAATATGAGACACACAGTGGATATTAGTAAGTAAAATTTGGTTCAATAAGATAAAAATAATTTTTTTTGAATAGTAACTTTTTACTTTTATTTACCACGGTTAAAAGTAAATATTGTAAGTAATGTTAAAAATGATAATATTACTACCCTAACACATGTTCTTATTCTATTGGATAAGTGTAATTCAACCTAAAACAACCTTAGGAATAAAATATGACCCTTTTGGACCACTTGGATTAGATTAGGACATTTATTATTATTTAATTCAAAGAAGAGTTAAAAGAATTAAAATCAATGTTTAATAAATAAAAAAAATTAATATAGGTTTATACATAAAATAAATTTGACTATAAATATTCATTAAAAAGTAAAAATTATTTCCTACACAATGTTATTTTATTTATATTTTTTAGAAATTAAATAATTTAATTTACATATGACGCAATGGTGATACAATAATTTCATAATTAATGAAATATTAAGATATCTGATATTATAAACATCCAAATAAATGAAATTTGAGACTTTTTATGAATTACAAATATTTTATAGGTAAATATAACATATTATGGATGATTATATGAATTTTTTTGATGTCATAATGTTTTTATGAATTTTGAAAAAAATATCAAATAGTGTCAAAATGGACACAAAAGAGTTTTTCAATCAAATATTATATTATTAATTGATATTCTATTCATAAAAATATAATATTCAGTCAAAAGTTTTATATGATGATGGGTGTATCATTAATGATAAACTTGGGGTTAGTTTAGATGTATATTGTATGTTTCTTAACAATATAATAAAAAAATTCAAAGAGACATGGTAAATGTCAAACTAGTTAACTAAGAGTTAAATATAAATGATAATGTTAATATAGTGTCCCAAACCTTTCTAAAATCTATATTCTATGTGTATTTCGACCCATTCACACCTTATCATTGAAATAATACAATTTGGATCCTTTAGAAACAGAATATGATTTTATTATAAAATAATATTTCATGCTTTTCCTAAAGTGACCCTCACCCCTCTTATAAAAGGTCACTCACCCTTCTCTCTATTTTACACCATTAAATCCATTTGGATCACCTATGCATGGCCCAAATATCCTATCAAATTCCCTCACTTAAACATAGAGGCCTTACTTTGGTCAGAAATCCATCCTATGGGGCACTTTTGATCAACTCAATAGGCAACACCCGAAGAAGAGGTAATAATTTCACCACCCTCTTTCAAGTTCTTTTCTTCATCCACTTCTTCATTCCTTGTTGTTTCCATTCTAAAATTATAACTCCAGTATCTTCTATATACTATGATGTTTTTATAAAAATGGTACAACCATATTATTTATTTTATACATCCTATGAATGAAAAAGTCACCACACGTTTTTACGTACTACTTACCATATCCACGTCATGGTGTAGTTTTTTATTAAAACATTTCATCATTTTGATGGGTATAATAATGAGTATAATTTAGGAAAATAATAAATATAACATGATAATGATTCTGTATATATAATATACCATCCAATTATATATTATTTTAATATCAAAAGAATGATATTGTCGCTCATGCATACGTGTGGACTACCTTCTCCATGAACGCGATGAGATTCATTCCCAATCGTATCCATTCAAGACTAATTATAATTTTAAGATTTAAAATAATGTTTAAGGACTTGATATCATTATGAAGATGAAAAATAGACAATCTACCCATAAAAAACATGGCTTATGTAACAAAACATATAAAATGCAATGAGTAAGTTAACACCTGAGATGACTATAATTCTATGATATTATTAACAAATAAATTTAAAAGATCATATATGATATCATATTAATGTATATGATTCTTTAAATATTTAATAACAATGATTTTACAATTATACAGGAGGTTAACTTACCCTCGACCAAGGAAATGTACAAGTTAAGTGTTAATTCTACAACCACTTCATTATTTATAGTTGTTTTTTTGTAATTATCTACTGGGGCCTCTATATCATCCACATACATGTTTTCGTAAAAATGAATTTCAAAAAAAATTTACAATCTAATAGACTATAGGTTAATGTCATTAATATCGTTATTTAACCTTATATATTTTTAAATGAATCATTCCATTAGTTTCCAAACAAGATAATTTATTACCTTTTTGACAATATCAAGGAAAGAATGTTTTTTAACTTATACGGAAGGTGCAGCTATATTCTTCCGTTATAATATCATCGAAACATCCTATTCAAGATTATAAGAATATTTTCAAAATAAATTTTTTCCTTATAATATTGTGACTCTTAAATCATTTCAAAATGGATAGAAATATTTCTCTAAAAAACGTTTTGATTTCATCTATGTCATCATCCTTTGATGGGTTTTAGGTTTATTTGATGTTTATTTATTATGATTCAAAACATCCATATTCTATTGAATGTTTTGTGATATTTTTTACTGTATATGTGTTATTTTTATACCATTCTTGTTTTATGGACAAGTTATTGACATTTCGTATGATAGTTTTAATATCAATGTTTATGTTATGTTTAAACCTTTTAATATGAGGAATGCATTGGTCTTAGTAAGTGATGGATGGAGCCTGATGTAGCTCCTCGATGCAATGGTAGGTCTCATGAGACAAATTAGTGTCTTGGAACAGGTCCTTGACCAAATATTATTTGTAGTCTTGGCACAAGGCCTTGATTATGTGGTTATGATAGTCTGGCATTATGCATTCCATCATTATGAAAGTGTCTATTGATATTGCATGTGATTATTTGACTAGTCGAATATCCATGTGAATATGTAAATGGCATTATTTGATTTTATCTTTTCCATATATTTCTGATGTTTATCTTTAAAAAGATTTTTTAGTTATACATTTCCTTAAATGTTTATGCTTATTTATCAAATTTTCCACTATATTGTTATCGTAACTGAGCATCTGAGCTCACCACTTTCTATGTTTTATTTTCCCCTATATTTGAAGAATTATTTTATGACTTAACTAAAGGAATAGTATAAGGGGATATGAGTGTGGGCTATAGAGACAATATGTTGTAGTAGTTGTTGTTTTTATTATTATTTCATGATGTAATGTACAACTTATTAATGTATCTAGTATTTCCAAGGCTACTAACCTAATCAGTCTCTCGATACATGATCATTATTGATCATTCCAATGTTACCAAATAATTCACCAACTCTATGTAACTAGGTAATGGGTGTTAAAGATGGTTTCAGAGTCAGTTTAGTAAAATACTTAAAAACTATATTTAGATAATTATTGATTAGAGCACATAGCCCTAATATATTTTTTGAGGATTAGTATAGAGAAACATCCTAGAATTTTGGTAAAGTATAGATTTTGTGTATTTTACCAGCAATACATCACTGTCTTGATACGAGAAGGTAGAGGTGGCTCTGGCACATATGTTCCTATGAGTGAAAACACCAACAAGGAGTTTTGGGCTTGACTTGGGGTGTCTTGGTACACGACAACGGGCCTTGCTGCACTCATCGATATGACACTCCCAGGGGATATGCTTTGGATAATTCATGATTTCATAACAAACCATTATGAATGATTTATGAGTATATAAACCCTTAAAGAAAACATTTTTATGATTATAGATTATATCCATAAAACTCTTCATTTTATGTTAATTATGTTATAAGTTTTGAATTATGCATTGCAATTCATAAACTAATCTAGTGTTTTCCATTGTATAGAAATGGATCCTAGTGAAATGAATATAAATCATATCAATGAACACACTACATGTAGGTATTTCCCTCCTGATCAAGATAATTATAGTGGAGGTGGTGATATTTCAAGTGTTCATCACCTTATCACAATACTAGGACAACTCACTCAGGTTATGAATAAAAACCTTACTTGTATGGAGCACCCTGATCCATAGTGTGGAGGATCAACGTTAGATCGCTTCATGAGGCAACAACTACCAAAATTCAATGGGGGTACGAATCCATTCATTGCTAAGTAATGGATATGTTCCCTAGAGAAAATATTTCAGGCTTTGGGGAGTACAGAAAGGGGAAAAGTAGTCATGGATGTTTACGGCCTCACCGGAGATGCTGATCAATGGTGGTGATTTATTGAAAACATGAAGGAATATGATGATGTATCAAATATGGAATAGAGGGAATTTAAGGAAATTTTTTTAGAAAAATACTTTCCGCATGACCATCGAGAAGATATTGAAAATACATTTCTATGTCTGAGGCATAAGGAGGATGATAATGTCACCAAGTATGATGATAACTTTAAAAGGTTAGCAAGGCATGCTGAATATTATATATGTAACCCAAGAAGTAAGATCGATCATTTCATTTATTTGTTAAAACCATTTATCCATCAAGCATTGGTATCACAATCCTTCTCGTCATACAAATACATTGTCTCATGTGCTATCAAGAAAAAAATGAATTTCTCTAAGTCTTACGACTTTAAAGAAAAGAATGTTATGAAGAGAAATACAGAACATTATGGGAGTAGAAATAAGGGGAATAAGTGAAAAGTTTAATATCCATCCCACATTAAATGTGGGAAGAAATATCCTGGTATGTGTCTGAAGGGAATGGGAGTCTGTGACAAGTGTGGTGAAAAAGGCCACCAAGCTTGTGATTGCAAGGGGATGAAAGAAGAAATCAAAGGCCAATGCTACAATTGCAGGGAGATTGGACATTATGAAAATGAATATCCTAAGCATCAGGGAAACATACCTCAGAAAAGTCCAAGGGATCAAGGACAACCTTATGCTATCACTACTTCTGAGGTTGAAGCTCGTAAAGACTTGGTGGAAAGTAATTTAATGGTTTCCTCAAGATTATCCAATGATTTATTTGATTCTAGATCATCGCATTGTTTCATATCATCCTAGTTTTCTACAAAAATTGGACATTTCCAATTTGATTTACCAATGGAGTTGTCAGTCAAAACTCTTAAGGGAAGTATCATTCTTACACAGTTTTTTCAATTAGTTTCCATTAGGGAATATAAATGTTCTTTATCTGTTGATCTCATCATCTTACCCATGATTGAATTTGATATAATCCTCGGTATAGATTGGCTATCGGACCATGATGCAAAAAATTTATTATAAGAAGAAGGAGGTTACAATTTTTGATGATGATGATAAGGAACACCGTGTCTTTAGAGTAGAATCATCACCACCTAATTATTATCTAGATCTGCCCCCAATAGCTCACTTAAATTCAATTATTGGGGAGTAAGAGAATGAAATAAATGTGGGTGGGTTAAAGAATGTTCGAATAGAGGATTTACCTACTGTTCAATAATATGTTGATGTTTTTATAGAGGATTTATCAAGAAATCATCTAGAATGAGAAATTGAGTTTTCCATCGACCTAATTCCTGGTTCGAGGCTCGTATCGAAGACTCCTTATAGAATGGACACTTTGGAATTAGTGGAAGTAAAGAAACAACTATAGAAATTGGTTAATAAGGGATTTATTCACCCCAGTGTTTCTCCATGGGGATACCCTGTTCTTTTTGTTAATAAGTAAGATGGATCGATGAGGTTGTACATTTACTATAGGGAGATCAATGCTATAACAATAAATAACAAGTATCAACTACCTTGCACTGATGATTTATTAGACCAACTGCATGGATCCCAATACATTTCAAAGATTGACCTTTGATTTAGATATCATCAGTTGTGCATGAAGAAGGAATACATTCTGAAGATGGCATTTCAAACAAGGTATAGGAATTATGAGTTTACAATAATGCCTTTTGGATTGACTAATTCACCCTCTATCTTCAGGGATATAATGAATATTTTTTTCAAGGAATATCATGATGACATCATAGTGATATTTATTAATGATATCTTGGTATACTACAAAAGCTAAAAAGATCATGCATATCACCTGCACATTATTCTAAAGACTCTTATAAGACATGAATTGTATGGGAAGTTTAGTAAGTGTGAATTATGGAATCAGAATAATTCTTTTCTTCGCTATATTATCTCTAAGGATGGAATCTCTATTGATCCTTCTAAGATAAGACCAATCCAAGAATGGCCAGCAACAATGAGTATAACTGAGGTATGTTGTTTTAATGGTTTAGCATGTTATTATCAACGTTTTCCCGAAAATTTTTCCCGATTGTCTAACCCATTAACAAAGCTCACACGTAAAGGGGTTAAATTTTTGTGGACAAAAGAGTGTGGAGAATTTTCCGAAGAACTGAAGAGATCATTTTTCAATGCTTCTATCTTAACTCTACCATCGGGGAATGATGGGTTTGTTATTTATATTGATGCATCAATTAAAGGACATGGTTGTGTCCTTTTGCTGAATGGTAGGGTTATTGCCTATGCATCACAAAAGCTAATGATTCATGACCTTGGGTTAGCAGCTGTAATCATTTCTTTGATGATTTGGAGACACTATCTCTATGGTAAAAAATGTGAGATATATACCGATAACAAGAGTTTGAATTATATTTTCTCATAAAAAGAACTCAACATGTGGAAAAGGAGATGGATTGATCTACTCAAGGATTATTATTGCACGATATACTACCACTCAAGGAAGGAAAATAAGGTGGAAGATGCTTTGAGTATAAAGAATTATGGAGTTTTGAACTGGATGAGAGTTGAAAGGGATCATATTCTCATGTATCTAGTAAATATGGATATGAGAATAACCATGGAAGGTGGATCATCAAATCATTTTCAAATGGTTTCCAAACCATCTTTATTATAATGGATAAAAAGATCTCAAGATGATGATGAGGGGTTTCAAAAGATGATTAAAGCTATGAATGAAAGGATATTTAGTGTCTTTGTGTATGAAGATGAAATTTTGAAATTTGGGAAAAGAATTTGTGTTCCTGATATTGCAAATCTAAAAAGAAAATTATTGGATGATGCTCATAGTTCCAATTTCTCTATACTCCCTGGTAGAACTAATATGTATAGGGACTTGAAGGAACATTTTTGGTGGGACCAAATGAAGAGAGAGAATGCTGATTTTGTGTCAAGATGTAGGGTTTTTCAACAAGTGAATGTTAGGAGGAAACTTCCTGGAGGAGTTATGAAACCACTTCCCTTAACATAATGGAAATGGGATAACATTACAATGGACTTTTTCATGAGACTACAAAAAACACCTTGAAGGAATGATGCAATATGGGTCATTTTTGATCATCTTACCAAGTCCACAAATTTTCTTTCTATAAGAGAAGTTTTACCATTTGAACGTTTAGAAAGACTATATATTGATGAAGTCGTTAGACTCCATGGTGTACCCCTCCCGATTTATTCTGATCATGATCCTTGTTTCACATCATTATTTTGGAAAAGTATTCGGAGATCCATGGATACTAAACTTAGTTTGAGCACTACTTACCACCCTAAAAATGATGGACAATCAGAACGGACAATTCAATCCTTAGAAGACATGTAAAGATGATGCTCACCTGTCTTTCAAGGTATGTAAGATCAATATTTAACTTTTGTATAATTTTCCTATAACAATAGCTTCCATTCATGTATTCAGATGGCACCATATGAAGCGTTATACGGAAAGCAATGTCGTACACTAACCTGTTGGGATGATGTTTGTGAAAGAAACCTTGCAGGCCCAGAACTTTTGGAGGAAACGATGGAAAAGGTTAAGGTAATAGAGACCCACATCAAAGCATCTCAAAGTAAGCAGAAGAGTTATGTCGATAACCAAAGTAAGGATTTGGAATTTCAAGTCGGTGATCATGTTTTCCGGAAGGTATCTCCATGGAAGGGAGTTATAAATTTTTGTAAGAAAGGTAAATTGATTCCCAGGTAAATCAGACCTTTCGAAATTTAGAACGAATTGGGGTTGTAGCATACCTTTTCAAAATGCTGCCAAATCTATCCAAAGTTCATGATGTGTTCCACGTATCATTGTTGTGAAAATACATGACTTACCCAACACATGTACTCACCTATGGGTAAATTGAACTGGAACCCGATCTATCTTACTGTGAAGTGCCTATCAAGATTCTGGATACTAGAGAACAAGTGTTGAGGAACAGGATGACTCATATAGTAAACTTTCTATGGAGAAACCATATGGTGGATGACGCAAAGTGGGAACCCATGGAACTTATGATGAAGAACCACTCAAGTCTTTTTATGCAGTAATACTCTAGAAATTCGTGGAAACAATTATTTGAAGGAGGGGATAATGTAACACCCCATGCTTTCATAGTATGTTTCCCTTTTGAATAATATAGTAGTGTGTGTTGTACGCCACTTTGAGTTCTAACACACGAGAACCAATCAAACTAGCCATTATGAATAGTAATATCCACTTGTTTAATTTTAATAAATATTATTTTTTCAAAATGGACTTCATTTTTGGATTTAGAATATCAAAATTATCCTATGGTGAATTTTTGGTATTTTTCTGAAAAATTTCAATTTTTTATGAATAGTGAAAAATACTGAGTTATTGGTTAAAACCAACTTTTCATTTAAATAATTATTTTTTATTTAAATTTATTTTATGTAAAAATAGTTACATAATACCTATATATGTTCAATGTAATTAATTGGTGTCATTTTAAATTAATTGTAGATATATAAAATTTTATTAATCTTTTTATGGTCTTTTACCCACCTTATATGAGATTTTAAAAATTTACATAAAACATAATTTTACCACTTCTGTGAATTAAACTTCTAAAATCCCAAAGACACGGTGGATATCAAAAAGTAAAATGTGGTTCAATAAGATAAAAATATTTTTTGGTGAATAATAACTTTTTACTTTTATTTACCACGGTTAAAAGTTAAAAAAGGTAATTAAGGGTAAAAATGATATTATTATTACCCTAACACATGTACTAATTCTATTGGATAACTTTATTTCAACCAAAAAAACCTTAGGAATAAAATATGACCCTTTAGGTATCCTCGGATTAGATTATGACATTTATTATTATTTAATTTAGAAAAGAGTTTAAAGAGTTAAAATCAACGTTTAATAACTAAAACATTTTTAATGGCAGGTTATCAATAAGATAAATTAGACTATAAATATTAATTATAAATATAAAAATATTTCCTACATAATGTTATTTTATTTATATATTTTACACATTATATATTTTAATTTATTTATGACACAATGATGATGCAGTAATTTTCTAATTAATGAAATATTAAAATAATTGATATATAATTATCCAAATAAATGTAATTTGAGACTTTTTATAAAATACAATAATTGTATAGGTAAATATAGAATATTAGGGTTGATTATTTGAATTTTATTCAAACTAATAACGTTTATATGAATTTAGAGAAAAAATACCAAATAGTGTCAAAATTGACATAAAAGAATTTTTAAAACAAATATTATGTTATTAATTGATATTCTATTTATAAAAATATATGGTTCAGCCAAAAAAAAATTATATGATGATGGGTTTATCCATAAGTAACCACTTGGTATTCTCTTGGATTTATATAGTATGTTTATTAACCATATAATATAAAAATACAAAGAGACATGGTAAATGTCAAACTAGTTACCTAAGAGTTATATATAAATGATAAGGTTACTATAGTGACCCAAACAAGTCTAAAATCTATTAGTTGAGTGTATTTGGACCCATTCCCACATTAGATTCGATAAAATAAAATTCGGATCCATTATAAACTTAATATGAATTTATTATAATATAATATTTCTAGCTTTTCCTAAAGTGACCCTCACCCTTCGAATAAATGGGCACTCACCCTTCTCACTATTTCACACCATCAAAACCATTTGGGTCATCCATAACCTGCCCAAATATCCTCCCAACTTCCCTCACTTAATTCTAGAGTCCTTACTTTGGTAATTAAGCCAAGTTAATGATCCCTTTTGATCAACTCAAAAGGAAACACTCAAAAAAGAGGTAATAATTTTCCCACCCTCTTCCATGTTCTTTTCTTCTTCCACTTCTTCATTCCATGTTGTTTCCATTCTAAAATAATAACTCCAATATATTATATATACTGTGATGTTATTATAAAAATTTTACTACCATATTAGTTATTTTACCCTTCCTATGAATGAAAAAGTCACCACACATGCGTATGTATGGCTTATCGTCTCCACGTCGGGGTGTAGTTTGTTATTCAAACATTTCAACATTTGTATGGGTAAAACAATGAGTATAACTGATTTAAATAATAAATATAACATGATAATGATTCTGTATATATTATATACCATCTATTTAAATATTATTTTAATATCAGAAGAATGATATTGTCGCTCACGCGTACATACGGACTACCGTCTCCACGAACGCGATGAGATCCAGTCCCCATCGTATCCATTCAAGTCTAATGGTTATTTTAGGATTTAAAAAATTTAAGGACTTGATATCATTCTTAATATGAATAATATACAACCTACCAAAAATACATGGCTTTATGTAACAATACTTATAAAAAGAAACGAGTCAGTTAACACCAGAGAAGACGATAATGCTAAGATATTATTAACAAAGCAATGTTAAAAGATAATATATGATATAATATTAAGGTATATGATTATATTATAATTTATTAACAATTATTTAATTATTATACAGGATTTTAACCTACCCTCAACCAATGAAAAGTACAAGGTAAGGGTTAATAGTACAACCTCTTCATTAATCATGGTTTTTTATAAGTAATTATCTATTGGGACCTCTTTATCATCCAAATCCATGTTTTCTTAAAAATATATTTCAAAACTTTTTTACTATTTACTAGACTATGGGTTAATTTCACTTATACCCTTATTTTACATTATAAATTTTTAAAGAAATCTTTCCATCATTTTCAAATCATGGTAATTTATGACCTTTTCGACCAAATTAAGGAAATAATTTCTTTTTAACATACACAGTGGGTGCGGCTTTATTCTTTCGTTATAATATCATCAATGCTTCCTTTACAAGCTTATACGAATATTTTACAAATAAATGTTTTATTTCTAATTATGTGACTCTTAAATGATTTGAAAATAGAATGAAATATTTCTCTAAAAAAGGTTTTGATTTCATCTATGTCGACATCCTTTGATGGAATTTTAATTTTATTTGAAGTTGATTTATTATGATACAAAATGTCCAAATTGTATTGAATGTTTTGGGTTATTTTTGACTATGGATGTGTTTTTTTATACCATTTATGGTTTATGGACAAGGAATTGACATTTTGTATTCTAGTTTTAATACGAATGTTTTTGTTATCTTTAAACATTTTTGTATGAGGAACGCATTAGACTTAGTAAGTGACGGGTGGAGCCTGTTGTAGCTCCTCGATGCATCGGTATGTCTCATAAGAAAAACTAGTGTCTTGGCTGAAGGCCTTGAATAAATTTTATTTGTAGTATTGGCACAAGACATTGACTAAGTGGTTATGATAGTTTGGCATTATGCATTCTATCATTATGAAAGTGGCTATTGATATTGCATGTGATTATTCAACTAGTAGAATATCCATGTGAATATCTAAATGGAGTTATTTGATTTTATCTTTGCCATATATTTCTAAAGTTCATGTTTAAAAGGATTTTTTATTAGTTATATATTGCCTTAAATGTTTATTCTTATTTATGAAAATTTACACTATATTATTATCCTTACTGAGCATCTGGGCTCACCCCATTCTATGTTTTATTTTTTCCCAGGATTTGAAGAAGTAATTTATGACTGACCTACAGGAATAGTTTGATAGTATATTAATATGGTCTATGGAGACAATATGTTGTTGTCGTTATTATTTCATGGTGTAATGTAAACCTTATTAATGTATCTAGTATTTCTAAGGATACTAAACTAATCGTTCTTTTGAGACTTGATCATTTGTGATCATGCCAATGTTGCGTAATAATGCACCGACGCTAGGTAACTGGGGTTGGGTGGTTACATCACCCATATAGTAAGTGGATTTGGTTTCCAAAATTAGTGGTAGTATATTCATAAAATAATGGGAAATATGGATTAATTGTAGTCAAATAAAAAACTAATCAAGAATGGCACGTGTATGTATCTAACCATCCAAATCCCTAAATATATATATATAACTATATCAAATATTTTCAAGGTGGTGGAATGAGACAACTAAAATGATAACAACAATTCAAAAATATAAGAATCTGGTATTTTATTGGATCTAGAATGAAAAAAATATATTAATTATTTTTCAAAAAAAATGGTATATAAAAGTTTGAAAGATAAATGAATACTAGAATATATATTATATAAAAAATGTAATAATGAAAAATTTATCCAATTTTATGCTTTCAATAATATTATTAATATGCAAATGAATCATAAAATAGTGCCTATATTGGAATGTAAATGTATTTTATTTTATTATTTTATAAGATAATTCTGTAAATTTTTACTCAATAAGCTCTAAAATGATATTTTTTATAATTTATTCACATGTATGTCAAAATTGAAATATCTAATGAAAATATACATTACAGAAGAATCAGTTTAATAATAAAAATTTAATTCATTGGTTACATATGTTGTAGGAAAACATCATAAGGTAATAGATACAAATATCACATTGAAAATATGATTGGTAAGATCTCAAAATTCATTAAAGGGTCCACACAAAAAGTGAGAAAGATTAATTGGGAGTCATGTATTTGAATTGAATAATATATAACTCAATTTTTTTATAAAATAATTTATGGAAAATTTACATAATAACTCCTTAGGGAGATTCAAAAAAGGGATAATCTGAGGACTCTATGAAAGAAGATAAATGGTACATGAGTTAGGTTGATTATATATATAGGGTTGTGAAAGAAGATTCTATATGTATAAGAGTTATGAATAAAATGTGTTATTATAGTGGTAGGTGGATTAATATTCTTGTTAATCCTAAGAAAATAAAAATCATCATCTTATTTAATTATTTTATAAAAAATATACTATAAAATTAAAACAAATGTATCACTGACTAAACCAAAAAAATAGTCTAAATAGATATATTACATCATTGTATTTTTTTTCGTTAGTAAACATTTATTATTATCCCTAATAAATGGTTATGATTTGGATTATTTGTACAAAAAATATTGATATATAAATAAATGTAATTGTTTCCCCAAGTGACACAAAGTTCAAATTAAACATTTTTAAAGAAGAAAAATGAAATTATATCCTACATGTGTTATGTGAGGATAATAAAATTGTTATAGTATATTAATACTATATTCCTATTAAGAATACTATTAGTGAACATAGATTATTGATAATGAATTGGAATAAATATACAATATTAAAGAATCATTTATTGTGGGAAGAAGAAAATAACATTGAATGTTAACACTATGATTCTTATAATATGTTTATTATTTCATAACAACATTTCCAACACAATTATAAAATTCTAATAACATGTATAGAAAATATAGTGAATTAAATATAATTTCATTTATGTAATATATATTAGTATGTTGTTATCACATTTATAAATCCCTATTAGAAAACAATAGTTTTTTAATTTTTATGTATAGATAGATTTATGATTCCAATGAATTATTAATTCTAATAATAAATATATCCTCATACTTGTGAATTATAAAACATATAAAAAATGAAACATATACAGTCAATGTACTGAAATCATCTCTACCCAACCACTCTTATTAATGGGTCTTTAAATTCATAAGAGGTATGAATTTTATTTTTTGGAGGTATATAAATAGATGATAAGAATTGAAATTTAATGGTTATAATCATGTAAATATTTTGTTTTGGACATAGGGTAAAGGTCATAATAGGTCTATGAGTAGTGGGTGGAACTAGATAAATGATCGAGTGATCGTGATAATAGTATATAATATCCTACAACCACTGATTAACTAGTTGATAATGTAGTTTAATTGTTCTATTTATAGATTCATTCGCCTTCTGTTGTGCCAATGGATGTATATTGAGTGGTTCTAGCTCAATAGTGGAGTATATTTTGAGTTATATTTTTATTATGACCCTCTTGAGATTAATATTGGTAGCCCATTTATCCTCTTAAATTAGAATGGATAGATCAATGACCCCTCCCCAGGTCTCCATATATCTCTGTTGAAGTGGCTCTATTTTTGGTGACTTCAGACGATGACCCAAGTAAATTTCACCTATACATATATTCATTGATCATTTTTATCCCCCCATTTTCTTTGTTTTTCACATAGTATTTTGTGGAGAATGAACCATATCATGGTGGAATCATCTACAAGAATAAGTTATTTCATACTACATGGTAAGGGGATGTCCACTAATGTAATATTTACCCAGAAACCCATCAGTTTTTTGAAGGTATGTCATGGCCTTAATTTTTCCATGGTTTTTCAAAAAAATTAATTTAATATAATTATGGAAATGGTGATGTATCATAGGGGTTGGATTTATTTTGAGTTGGGTGCCATAGGGGACCAAATGTACGTACTTGGTCATGTTGCTGACATGGTAAGGCCATTTAGTGACTTTTTAGAATATATACCTAATTTAAAATATAGTTAATAATTCATTATAAATTTTTTAATTAATTTTTTAGGTTCATTTTCTTGAAATATTGTTCAAGGGACATTGGAAAGAGTCATTTGGCCATTTATGACCTCGGGTGAGCCCGAGAAGCGAGATTTGGATCTGTATTCATAATGGAAATTGATGATTGAATGGTGTTGGAGGTCCACGGAAGCCACTCAATGGCTTAATTCATGTTATTTATCATCCATATGATATACAGTGACACTAATATATGGTATACCCATGAAAACTATTTTTTTTCAATGTTAATTTAATTAAAATTAAATTCTTGTAATGATAATACACATGTCATCATGTTTCACTATGGATCCTTGGACAATGGCAGGATTCTTGGACACTGATAAACTTGGATTTTAATAAATATGTAGTTCTTTGTAACCCTCAAAATCCTTGGAGGGGTGTTTCTATACTCTGAGAATATATTATCACTTATCATAGGTGTATATAGAGGTCTTCGTAGGGAGGTTTTTGGTGACATGTTGTGATAATCTTGATGATTTGTCATGGATGAGCCTCTGAAAAAACAAATATCATTTGACCATATTGATTCAAACCATAGTGATGTGATTATCATATCTAGATGGACCATAGGTATGATGGACATTGGTAGGGTGAGTGGACTGGCCTTGGATGAACATTGGTATTTAGATAGGCCACAGCGCATCTACCTAGAGCATTATTGATATAGTTTTCCCAAAATTTCCTAAAAGGCTATATTATATTTTTTAAAAATTTTATGAGTTTGAAAACCCTATTGATATGGTTTAAGAATAAATGTTCTCTCATGATAATGAGGAATCTAAGTGTTGTTCCTTTATAATGTACTAACCAATGATAACTATATTGGGTTCCTAGTGATTGAACAACTATGAGAAAGTGAACATGGGATTGGGTAGATATGGTTATAGGTTTTACTTTATAACCAATTTTATATTTGGGAGGAAAAGGGATATGGATATTGGTGAAGGGTGTTTTTGTTTGACTATTCTTTAAAATTTATTTACGCTTTCATTTTTCTATTGTGGTGTATTTATGGATTCCCATATATGATTTCTTGGATCCATCGTATGATCCATACATGATATAATGATTGTGAAAACGAGAATGCCAAAATTTTCTTCCTCAAAAATGGATTTTGAGAACTTATTATAATATTATGATATATATTTGTTTGCTCAGATGTTCTTCCACTGATCCGGACATTGATCCATGTGAAGAGAGATTAGGATGCTGATATTCAACCTGAGTTCATTATAGGACGTCTTGGATTCCAAGGGTCCTAAAGAAAATTATCATGTATTAGATTTATTCATTCATTCTTAGGGGATCATTATAATCATTATTATGATAATATTCCTAGGTCACTCAAAGGATATGAATAGTCATGTATGATGTCATTATTTGTTCCTAACAGGGATTCCCTTGCTAAGTGGGATCTAGTTTCCTAACATGATGAAATGGGATATGACTTTTTATAAATGATTTACTAGGATAATCATGAATCATCATCAGTCGATTTAGTTATTTGGGTTCAAATATATTAAAATGAATTATTGTATTTGGCTATTAAGCCCATTATGATTTATTGTTTTATCACTGATCTGAACGATTAATGGATTAACTATTTAAACCAAATGATATGATTTGTTTAGAAGAATGTACATGGTATCCTATGGTATTACATTTATCCTAATTTGGTGATGAATTATACTATTATGAACATTTTTATCAAACAATGTAGTTATAGTTGATTGGGGTCATAAACCGAAAGATTGAAAATGGTTTATTTATTTATTTATTCCAAACTATTTAGTTATTTTCTTGATCAAGGTAAGTCACATGCATTTATTGATAAATATATAGTATGTATGATATATTTTTTGGTATTCGTCTATGTTATGTATTTAAACCCCTTTTGGGTGCCAATGGAAAATTGGTACCTGACCAGAACACTATCTTGTTCATATGTAGAAGGTTGGATGAGACCCAACATTTTCTGTTTGAGAAATGGTTTCATGAGTGGGAATATGAGATGAGATATAAGGATCATCCATATTGATTGAGCCTCTAATGTACATTTACTTATTTTTTTATCTAGTTGTATTTGTGGTCTTTCAAGAGCCTAATATATCATGTATGTGAGCATTTCCATTTGGGACTATATTAATTCCACATTTATTTATTATTATTGTAAATTACAATTTATTCAACATAATAATATTTGTTGATGTGGATGTTATTTACTAATTTATCCATTACTATGTACTTAGATATAATGGTATATTCTCCCCACTAAGACATCCTAAATTCCCATTTCCAGTCAGTGGTCTCTAGTATATGGGAAGTCTCACCTGAGATCATGTAGTGATCCACTCAATAAAAACAATAAACTTGTCTTCAATACAGGATGTTATAAATTTTTATGAGATCATTTATTTGTATATTACTTATCTATTTTTTACGTGGTTGTCAAGAGATATATGAATATGTTCGAGCCTATGATGAATATTGGGATGGTGTTTCCGGAACTCTTATTCACACAATATTTCCATGTTACCAGTGGCTTAGAATTTATACTATTGATATATGATGTTACAGTTACAAGCCTTTCACTTATTGTGACACACATGTTGTTTCTGGTTTGTTATTTATTTTTTTTGTCTATTATCCCATAGATGAAATAGGTGTTTCATGTATAAGTCTCATGATATATATAATTTCATGATATATGCTTCAGTTTATGATTTGTAATACTAATTTCATGGTAGTATCTATTTAAGGATTCAATAAAAACTCAAATGAAATTTTACATATATGTTCTTAGTGATATTATCCTCATCGTAACTAATGTTTCTATATTTTTATCTGATAACAGGTAATGTGGATTCTATAGAGGGATTATTGATGTTGAAGGTACATGTGGTGACCATATTAAGTCAAATTAGGATTGTATTCCCTTGTGATAAGCCATATATAGGTGGTAAAATATAATGTTCTAGTTATTTATACTATTAGTAATATCCTATACAGTGTCTTCCAAAACATCAACGAATGAAATTCTACAAAAGTATGATAGTGACTATTATTCTCGTCATATATTTCATCTCGGATCACTCCATAAATAATAAATATAAATTTTTTTTGATGATATTTTTATCCTTATAGAAGATGTTTCGTAGGTGGATAGTTTGTGATGATCAGTTCACATGTAGGATGATGGGTTAGCACTAAATTAAATTATGAGTATGTGAGTCATTTGTGTTAGTATCAACATGGTTTTTACCTTGGCAATTGATGTGGTAACATTATGATTACCATGAATTACAATCCTTTTGAGAGATAATAATTGGTATTTTTGGGGAACCAATTGAGACTTGATACATGATTCTATATATCAGTTATCCAATTCCGAGTGTTATATGTTAGAGTGATAAGTTGGGAGTTTTAGACAGGGTTAGTAAGTGATATAAAGGCGAAAATCTTATGTGATTTCTAATGTTCAGATTCTTCCTCAGTTTGTACTATTGAGTGTATACTAAACGCTTGGGTAGATGAATTCGGTTAAAAATTATTTAATAAAAGTTGTTTCAAAGAATATTAAATTTCAATGGTGATTCAATAGTATCATATAATTTGAAAATCCCTTTGGGTACATGTGATTTGGAATGTGAGGTGCATATAGTGACTTGTTATTGAAGAGAGATTTTGAAAAAATGAATTGTTGAATTCTTGATCTTAATGACAATGGATATGTATTAGTATCATTGTGGCATATCATGCAAAAACATGTGACATATAATTTTCCCATATTTAATCTAAGAGTGTAGATGGATTGATGAACTATAAATTATTTGACAATGGGGAGTGATTTTAGAAAATCAGCCTATTTCAATGATGTGTGACTCACGATATCATCAATCAATGTTCAGAAACTAGGTCGTACAAGATTATAAAATTGTTATGATTAATATATATCATGGTGGTGCATACTGTTACATTTAGAACCTATGGAATTTTTAATCATTGATGGTAATGAGCGGGTCAAGGACTATTGGGGATTTTGAGTTATTTTTGGAGCTAGTAGCCCGTCAATGTGGTGAACCTATATTAAGTGGAGAAAGAGACATTAAATTGTGGTAAATCTTGTTGAAAATACTACTTGAGGAGTGTAATGAGTGAAGCCACATGGTGTTGAGTGAACTGGTGGTGAACAGATAGTGTCGAACCATTTTATGTTTTTAATTTTAGTGTATTTAATAGATGAAATTTAAATGGGCTAGGAACATGTGATAAATTACAGATCATAATGGATCATAGTGATGAGTGGTCTCGAATATTTCTAGACATCACGTTTATAAATAAATGGAGCATGAGAAGTAGATATTATGAATCTGGTTTAATGGAGTTCTAATAACAATGTTACCACAATGGGGAATGTGATATCGGTCAAAATCTTATGGAACTAATTCAATATTTCTCATTTAATCATTGAAACAATTTGTTGATGTTTTTTGAAGCACTAAGAGGCTAGTTTGTGGTGAATTTGAACAGATCTATATTCTTTCATGAATGATTAAGATAAATTCAATAATTATAAAATATAATGTCTAATTATCATCTTATGTATTGGGATAATTTTATATGATCTTAGTATGATTGGGTAAGAGGTATGATAGTGCCCAAGGTATGATAGATCATGAAGACTCATTTTGGCCAACTCGGGGTTCAACTGAGTAGTTTTGTAGAAAGTCAGGTATAAACTATTATGGGAGTATTAAAATCATTATATTCTTCCAATATAGAAGAAAGATTCATGATGGGGTAATTTTTTTAGTGAAAGTGATATATTCCCAAATGCCTTATATATAAATTATATATATATAATATAGCCTTAATGATATTTTTTAAATTTCATACAAAATTGGATATGTATGTGTCTATATATATATATATATTTAAAATCTTACATTGTAAGTATTGGATAGAGTGGATATCATTCCTCCACATTGTTTACAATTAAAAGATGCATTTTAAAAGATGAATCATATGAGAGTTGAATTATTTTGTTATTTTGATGCATGAATTAGAAGATGAACTAATAAATGAATTATAGACACATGAATTATTGTATACCCCCTCCATGAGAATCCGTGAGTTCAATATAAATCATTCATACAAAAAATGGTTGTTTGGGTATTTATTAGGATCCTTATGCTTGGATAAAACTCCCTAAACCTGATGCACATTCATCTCCATCGTCTGTACATAGAGGATACATCCTAAAATATAGAGTGTATGGATCCCATCCAATATTTATGTGATTTAACTAAGCTGATGGATACCCCATGGATATGGGATTATTTTGTCACTTTTTGATCATTTACAAACTGACCAGATGAAGTTTATCATGATTTTATACACAGGATCTTGAGTGTATGGAATTATATATTTAAGATAATTTTTAATTTTTGATTCATATGATAATGTAATATCACTTTTTAAATGAGGTGAATATCATTTTAATTTTAATTTATATTCTTAAATACAAATTAATGTTAGTACCCATCGAGTTTATGGGGGTGTTTGGGAGTTTGGGGCTTCTTCCGAACCATTAGCTAGACTTGTAGGATAAATCAAGTTCGCTTCACGATTTGAAGAAATCATGATGGAAAAGATGCATGGTATAATTAACCATTTATGTCCTGGGGAAATGGAATGAAGAGAACATAGAGTTTTTCAAATTGTTTATTTGGATTAACATAACCTTATGGTAGAACCTACAATTTTTTATAGAGTATGCTTTCACAGTTTGCACATCATTAGTCAAAACGTACATAGCTACCATGATGGTTCCCCCTTAGCGCCACATTGGGTGCATAGTTGGAACATGGTTTTCCCAAAAATTAAATGAATTGTTGTGACCCCATTATGGGGTGATGTTATAAGATTTCACTTAACATTTTTATAATTTTACAAAAATATTATTATTTCTCTCACATTGGAAATTAGTGACATTTGTAAGCTCTCATTTGAGGACAAATCCTAGAATTGTGGGATCTCCACTGTCCATGAATGGAATTGGTCCTCAAACATCTTGTTTGATCTATATCGTTGAGTACTCAATTATAATTGGTATCTTGTTATTTATACCTAAAATCAATGAGGTTATTTAGTTTCATGAAAATATAGCCTATTTCAAGGTTCTTCATCATTCATTATTTTTATCTCAATATGCATCAAATCACGAGTTTATACTAGACGAGAACTCTACTATAGAACAAAAATATGAGGTATCAATATTTTCCATCAGAACCGAGGTATTTATATATATTAAATTGTTTCTAATTCACAATTTTCTTAGTTACACTCTTGAATTTTAATTCAATACATTTATGAAATTTATTTGGTTGACATGTGCAATTAATGAGACCAATTGACAAATGAATATTCATTGGTATCATTGAATTAGAACCACTATATAGGTGTGTTGTAAAATTAATTGTACCACCATGGGTGGAAAATGAATTTGTGTAACACCCCAAGATTTCATAGTACATTATTTTTTCAATGAAATTCAAAAACTTTCTCTACACGCAACATTGAGTTCATGCACACCACGACTTACCAAACTAGCCGTTCAAAAGAGGTTATCAATATTATTAACTAAACTTTGATCATTACATAGTCCTTATAATTTTAGAATCCATATTATGAGTTTCTTAGACATAATTAAAAAAAATCATTTTTTTAGATAAAAGATATATTTTTTTTGAAAATTAAATTCTACCTCCTTTTAATGGAGAACCCTTTTTAAATCCAATATTTGAAACTTATATATATTCAATTTGACAAAATAAACTTTTTCTTCTGAATCTTGATAAAATAATTTAGTTCCAATAATTTTTTTTTCATCTCTGAAAACATTCATATTTGCGTTAATAGTAATAAATATTATATTCTAACTGAAAACATCTTTTTTAATAAAAATAATTTGTAGTATTAATTTATACATTTGAACGGTTTGGAAGTATAAATAGATTATTTTTTACCCTTTGTTCTAATTTAATTCATTAGAAATAATTTCAGATTGAAATTAAAAATAAAAAAATATCAGTCTTTTTTAGTTGTTATTTCTTAAAAACATGCTTTTTTGGTTCTAACAATGATAATTAATTTTAAATTATTAAATGAAACTTTTATGTTTTGAATTTGGTAAAACAGAATTAATTTTTTAATTTATAATATCAAATTTAACTTAGGGTGAATTTTTGGTAATATTCAGAAAACATTCATTTTTTTAGGGATAGTGAAAAACAATGAGTTATTGGTTAAAACCGAAATTTTATTTATATAATTATTTATTTTATTTAAATTTTTTTAGCTAAAAATAGATAAATAAAACCTATATAATATTAATATAATTCATTGGACTTATTTTGTAACATCCCAGACCTGGACAGCCACCCGAACAGTACCGAACGGGTCGGGTGTCACTACATAAGGCGCACCTCCCCTGAACGCCAAAGGATGCCGACTAGTAGTGAGGGTCTGAATAGGTATAGTGGGGAGGCTATACCCTCTCGGAGGATCATAGTAAGCGTACTGGTCCGAGTATAACAGTAATGATGTAGCGGAAAGAAAGACTCACCAGACTCGAACCAGACCCGCAGAGCGGAAGCATATCCAATATCAACAAACAAAGAAAAAAATAATTATAACAACAGCAGCGAAAATAAACACAATAGCAAGTTGATAACTTGTAACTAATACTGAATAGTAAAACATGATTCCAAAGCAGGTCAACATACAAAAGGGCGCCAATAGCTAACAAACAGAATCTACAAAGAGTAAGCATGCTGATATAGAAAAGTATACAAAACAAGTAAACCCTAGCTAGGCATGACCTCAAGGATTGTACCATCTCCATGCAACAACTAACGTAACCCAGCTCCTGAAGCTAGCCCCTTTTCTGCACGTAAATCCATGAAGTCTGCATGCATCCCGAAGGGCCTGTGCAGGGTGTGAGACAAATCATAGTAGGATACCAACCAATGGTGCAAACCAAATATATGTGTTTAAGCAGTCTTGAATTTACCAAGAAAGCAGTAATCAGTACAATGGAAAAATAAATACAAACTCCACTGGTGCTCAACAACCACCATGGAGTGTCCCATGCTTCGTCCAACGCCGTAATATCTATCGTGTAACCCAGCACCATGTGCCACCTGACACCTCGTGTCTATAGTACCGACGTCCCGAAGGCACACCCCAAATAGTAACCTAGTACAAAGTGCCTCCTAAAACCTCGTGTCTCAAGTACCGACGTCCCGAAGGCACGCCCCAAATAGTAACCCGGCACCATGTGCCTCCTAACACCTCATGTCTCAAGTACCAATGTCCCGAAGGAACACCCATTTCCTGAAGGCTCCTCACCTCCCACATGGCTTTCTACGGCAATCACACCCAACCAAAAAAAATACCTAACCGAAACTACGGGGGCCTCTACCCACAGGAGTGGTCAAAACCACCTCATCACAAAGTATGTATTTGTGCACACTATTCAAAGTCTTGGTGAGCGGTAATCACAAAAATAGTCCTAAGCCACCAAATCATCTGACAGCTCGTGTCCTTGCGACCATGTCACTCAAGTCTGATGGCATCGTCATCCTAGAATCCTAGGCCATGCCCAACCTGAGAGTCATATTACCTCAAACCGACATCCATGATGCCCATTCCCGTGGTCAAAACCACCCTTATGTAACCAAGGGAAATCCCCAACCTATGAACAACATCACTCAAATGTAACCAGAACAGGCCCAACACACCCAAAGGGGTCCAGTAGATGCAATCTAGCAATTACATATACAACATGTTTAAACCGAAAAAACATAAACCATCAAAACAACCTAAATAGTTGAATTCCACTAAACCAGGCGTTGTCCCATACCAGCACCGAGGACTTAAATGCCTTTAATAATTATAACAGGCTTAAATAATTTAAACTAAAAATTTAACATAATAATATTGAAATTAAAACCATTTTGTCATTCCCTGGCCAAAATGCCCTGACGAGCCACGACCACTCACCCGGCCCGCTCACGGAAACTGGTAACTGGGCATACCCATAGGCATCCCAGATGTCCCATAAACAATAAAATATGAAAAAGAAGATAAAATGGGTCCTGCTCAAAAATACCTGAAAACACGCCGAAGTCGCATCACCCAAACAACCACAAAAACACAAAATGAGGTATGCACCACCTAACTGAGACTCGCAGGATGCTACTCCTCCGGTAACACCCTCCAATTCGGTCTAAAACGTGGTAAATCTACAAAAGTCTCAAAACATTCCAAATGGCTATAACTAATTCTAGAAAGAAAATCAGACAAAACAGACAAAGAGGAATAGAGGCCTTACCGAGGGGGTTCCAACGCTCTAATCAGAGATTGAAACAGGTCTCGGACGGACGATTGGGAGGGGAAGAGAGGTTCGGCTAGCCTGCTTTGCGTATCCGAGCGGAGGAGGGGTGTTCTGCCTTAAAAATGAGGCTACTTCCCGTTTTAAGCAAAAAAAAATAAAGTACACGGCGTGTACTTTGGGACTACACGCCATGTATGGTTCATTTAACAGTTCATAAGATGGAAAGACTCCACCGAGTTACTTTCTGATCCTGACGACATGAGTACACGACATGTACTGGGTTCCTATTCTCTTCCTCACCGACATACCCACATGCCATGTATATCCCTCATACATGGCTAGACTACACGGTGTGTCCAATGGGAACACAGAGTGTCCCTGGTTCTTACCCGGCCAATGGCCTTCACACCATGTATGGCCTCACACGGTCTGGGTTCTACATGGCGTGTTCAAAACTACACACCTTGTAGTAAAAAACTTCTACACGATCACTGCATGGCATGTACTCGGCGAGCACACGTTCGGCCACTCGCCTAAACATACACGTCGTGTACTTAGAGTACACGGGGTGTAGTCTGAAAATTTCCAGAAATTGCCCATTTAATGCAGTTTCCTAGGAAACAAGTCAAAAATTTAAAAAGGGTCATGATTTTGACCCGTTCAAAAAACCTGGTTTCTTACAAACTCCCCACCTTAACATATCTTGTCCCAGAGATAATAAACGAAACTAGGAGATGGCACCGAACACGCTCATCCTAGTTAAACATCCTGAACTACCCCAGTCTCAAAGGTTCTAGCTAAATTCGTCAAGGGGGCTCCCCACCTTTGGAATTTCATTACATGGTCTCAACCAAACAAAAGGTAAAACAAACAGGGTTTACTAACCAGTTTTCCGGAAGCAAAATCCTCCTGTGACGCATCGTCACCCCTACACCTCATTGGTGCTCTTGTGTCGCTTCCGACACCCAAATTATCCTGCACTGCATCGGTGTCCGCCTCTACGAGGTCCTGGTGCCTAGCACCTCAAGTAAACTGTATCCACGATTCCCCAATTCCCACGACCCCTCATGTAACCCGCATCCACGATGCCCCATTGCCCACGACACCTCATACATACACACACACACACACACACACACACAAAGATATATATATATGACGCACCTTAGATGGTTCCAACCCACTGACTAGAATCTAGTCAGTCCACAAAGATCATGTGCACCTCGCTCACTAAAAACAAACATACCTCTACAGGTCATGCCAAAAAGGAAACATGGAGCTAATGGTCACACTGTGGTGTACCTCTAACTGTCATCGGCACACCGGCCTGATCAGCCTCTGGCAGCTCCACGACGTGCACCTAGCCTGAAACACGGCTCCCTAACGCCTGACCTCCCTGTGGTGCTGCTCCAGTCACCAGCCACTGAACCCTGAGCTGGGTCCCACTGTCTCTGTCATGGCCTTGGCAAACAGCTGAACCTCGACTACCCTCTCCGAGTACCGAACCCGAACCAACTCCAGATGTTGTATTCTGTCCTGGTCCCTGCCTGCCTGCTATATGAAAAGGCTGCCTGCAAAACCTCTCCAGATGCCTGTCCTATCCACATGCTCATCACTCATTCGGTGGCATCTCACACTGCGCCCGAACATGTCCCGACTGTCCACACTGGAAGAAAATCACCAAAGAACTCCCACGAGGTGGTCTAGCAGAATCCCTGGCCTGACTACCCTCCTGGAACTCATCTCGTACTTGCTTCCTGTTGTCTGAAAAAATCAGCTAAAGCTGTCGTCCTGCCCAAGAAAGATTCCTCCCTCTCATTACCCTCGACTATAAGTTCCTGATTCACCACCTTGGAGAAAGAACACAGCCTGTAAATGTTCACCTGGACCCGAATGGCATGTCGCAAGCCATCTTCGAAGCGCCTCACCCTAACTGCATCATCGCTCACCAAACGAGGTGAAAATCGAGACAACTCTGTGAAAGTAGGTACGTAGTCCATGATGGACAAGTACCCCTACTGAAGACTCAAGAACTCCCGAGCTCTCTCTGCCCTCATTGTCTCCGGGTAGAAGTGTTCAAATAACCTGCCCTCGATGTCCTGCCATGCCAGTCCCTCGTGTCTACGAGCCTGAAACTGTAGATCCCACCAATGCTTCGCCGGTCCTCTCAGCATGTAAGTCTCCAAGTTGACCCTCCGCCCTGGAGGCGTCTCGAGCTACTCAAATATCATCTGCATACTCTCTATCCAGTTCTCAGCTGCCTGTGGACCACCCTCTCCCTAAAGAAGCAGCTGGTGCTAAGACTGGACCTCCCGCATCAGATACGCCATAGAAGGCTCTACAACCTGAACGCCACTGTAAATCCCGTACAAGATACGTACTAGGCTCGCCCAGAGTTGCTCATCGAGCCAGGGCCCGAACGATGCCAAACCTGGCTGCAGTCCTACCTGCACTGGATTCTGAATCTAATCCTGTCCCTGAGCCTATACCTGTGGCTCGTGCTCTGCCTGTACTGAATTCTAACCCTGATCCTATGGCACTGTACCATCTCTTGCTTAAGGCTTCATTGAGCCGTGAAGAAGTAACCTGCTGAATACCATAAATGGCCAGACAGACCATTTGTTTATATAACAATATATTCTATGCAGATAAGGAAAGCAGTAAAAGGCAGTGAATAACAACTTCCCTTACTCCCCCTCACCGCAACCCATGACCCATAGAAACCTGGCCTCATGGCCTCCTTACCCGTTCAACAGAGCCAGGTATCGATAGTACCTAGGGCCATGCTCGTCCTGACAACTCACGTTGCCTCAAATGGATGACCGAGTCACCCTAACCCGACAGTTACACTGCCTCAGTCATAGTACATGTCTTCTCACATAAGAGTCAGACCCAAAACCCTGCCACATGAAATTCTATAAAAAAATAAAGTATGGAATACATATTGAATCAACACTCGATTCTATCAGGAATTTCACCATTTTACATTTCAAAGAAGATAAAGCATGGCAATTGAATTATTTTATTCACATGGTATCATCACTTCACAAATCATACGTGCAATTATGAAATTGAAATACCCTAAAAATGAGCCTATCAAAAGCCAAGAAACATGCCTTGCCATACCGGGCCAAGGTCCAATTCTCCCTTACCACACCGGTTCAAGGGTAACATATCACAATGCAGAACATCACACACCAAGTGAGCCACCGAGGGGGAAATCTTATAAACCGTAATCTGAGAAAAAGAAAACAGAATTTCCAACCCATGGAAACTAGGCCAATTTCTCGTACCTAGGGCCATAGGCACCCAAGAACAAACTAAAAAACCCAGTCGCAGTATCCACAACTTATTTCTAGTATACCATATCACAAATAGTAAAACCAGCAAAAATAAAAAGAGAAGTCTCAATCTCATTAGTATCTAGAAAAACACTTCTACTAAATCCTTATCAATAACTCCAATAATACCACTTTGTAACATCCCAGAACCAGCCATCCACCCGAACAGTGCCGAGCGGGTCGGGTGTCAATAAATTAGGCGCTCCTCCCCTGAATGCCAAAGGCTGCCGACTAGCAGCGAGGGTCTGAATTGGTAAGTGGGGTGGCTATACCCTCTCGGAGGATCATAGTAAGGTCACTAGTCTGAGTATAACAGTAAAGATGCAGTGGAAAGAAAGACTCAGCAGACACGAACAAGACCCGCAAAGAGAATGAATATACAATATCAACAAACAGCTTGAGCAATAATTATAACAACAGCAGCGGATATTAACACAACAACATGCTGATAACATGTAACTACTACTGAACAGTAAAACATGAATCCAAAGAAGGTCAACATACAAAAGGGCGCCAATGGCTAACCAAAAACAGCTACAACAACTAAGCATACTGATACAGAAATGTAAAAAAACAAGTAAAACCCATCTAGGCATGACCTCAAGGTATGTGCCATCTCCATGCAACAACTAACATAACCCAGCTCCTGAAGTTGGCCCCTTTCTTTCACGTAAATCCATGAAGTCTGTAGGCGTCCCGAAGGGCCCATGCAGGGTGTGAGAAAAATCTAAATAGGATACCACCCAACAGTGCGTACCAAATATATGTGTTTAAGCATTCATGAATTTACCAAGAAAGCAATAATAAGTATAATAAAAAAATAAATACAAACTTTACTGGTGCTCAATAGCCACCATGGAGTGTCACCTGCTTCGGCCAACGCCAGAATCACTGTTGTGTGACCCGACACCATGTCCCACCTGACACATCATGTCTCAAGTACCAACGTCCCGAAGGAATGCCCCAAATAGTAACCCGGAACCAAGTGCCTCCTCACACCTCATGTCTCAAGTATCGATGTCCCGAAGTAAATCCCAAAATAGTAACATGGCACCATGTGCCTCCTGACACCTCGTGTCTCAAGTACCGACATCCCGAAGCTACGCACATTTCCTGAAGGTTCCTCACCTCCCAGGTGGCTTTCTACGGCAGGCACCCCCAACCAAAAAAAATACCTAACTGCAACTACAGGGGCCTCTACCCACACGAGTGGTCAAAACCACCTCATCACGGAGTATCTCTATGTGCACACTACTCAAAGTCCCGGTGAGCGATAATCACCAAAATAGTCCTAAGCCACCAAAACACCTGACACCTCGTGTCCCTACGACCATGTCTCTCAAGTCCTATGGCATCGCCACCCTAGTATCCCGGGCCATGCCAAACCTGACAGTCGTACTGCCTCAAACCGACGTCCATTACGCCAAATCCCATGGTCAAAACCACCCAATGTAACCCAGGAAAAGCCCCAACCAGTGATCAGTATCACTCAAACGTAACCAGGCCAAGACCAACACAACCCAAAGGGGCCCAGCAGATGCAATCCAGCAATTGCATATACAACATGTTTAAACAGAAAAAACATAAATCAGCAAAACAACTTAAACAATTGAATTGCACTATACCAGGTGTTGTCCCATACCAGCACTCAGTTCTTAAATGCCTCCAATAATTATAGTAGGCTTAAATAATTTAAACTATCAGTTTAAAAAAATAATTTTACAATTAAAACCATTTTGGAATTCCCCAGCCAAAATTCCCTGAGGAGCCATGACCCCTCACCCGGCCCTGCTCACGCGAACTGGTAATGAGGCATACCCAAAGGCATCCCAGAGGTCCCAAAAACAATACAGTATGAAAAAGTAGATAAAATGGGTACCGCTCAAAAAAACACGAAAACCTGCCAAAGCCGCGTCACCCAAACAACCACGAAATCACAAAATGAGGTATGCACCACCTACCCGAGACTCACACGATGCCACTCCACCAGTAACACCCGCCAATTCGGTTTAAAACACGGTAAATCTAAAAAAGATTCAAAATTACTCGAAGGGATATAACTCGTTCTAGAATGAAAATCAGACAAAACGACCAAAGAAGAATCAACGCCTTACTGAGGGGGTTCCAATGAACTAATATGTGATAAAAATGGGTCTCATACGGATGATCGGGATGGGAAGAGAGTTTCGGCCGGCATGGCTCGCGTATCCGAGCAGAGGAGGGGTGTTTTGCCTCAAAAACAAGGCTACTCCCAGTTTTAAGAGAAAAAAATAAAGTACGCGGCATGTACATTGGGACTACACGCCGTGTATGGTTCATTTAACTGTTCATAAGACGGAAAGTTTCTGCCGACATATTTTCCGAACCTACCGACATGAGTACACAGCGTGTACCTCTGGGTACACGGCCTGTACTGGTCTCCTCTTCTCTTCCATGTTGACATACCCACATGCCATGTATAACCCTCATACACGGCTAGACTACATGGTGTGTCCAAAGGGAACACGGCTTGTCCCTGGTTCCTACCCGGCCAACGGCCTACACACCATGTATGGCCTCACACGGTCAGGGCTCTACATGGCGTGTTCAAAACTACACGCTGTGTAGTAAGGAAATTCTACATGGTCACTGCACGGCAAGTACTCGGTGAGCACACGGTCGACCACCCGCCTAAACATGCACGGCGTGTAATTAGTACACGGCGTGTAGTCTGAAAATTTCCAAAAACTAGCCATTTAATCCAGTTTCCTTGGAAACAAGTTAAAACGTTAAATAGGGTCGGGATTTTGACCCGTTCTAAAAACTCGGTTTCTTATATATTTTATAATATGTTTAGATATATAAAAATTTTATTTAACTTTTTAACGTCTTTTACCCACCTCCTTGGAGAATTTTCAAATATGAATAAAACATAATTTTACCACTTCTGTAATTTCAATTTATAAAATCTGAGAGACAGTTAATCACATGATGTAAAATGTGGTTCAATAAGATGAAAATAATTTTTGGGAAATAGTAACTATTAACTTTTATTTACCAGGATTAAAGGCAAATAGGATAATTCAATGTAAAAAGAATATTATAATAACACAAACTTACCTGAACACTTGTCCTAACCTTGTTGGATGAGTTGTGGCTGATCATGGGAATCCTAGGATCTATTATGTGACCCCATGGAGCCACATATGAATGATTATGACACTTTATTTTAATTAACATAAAGTAAAGGCAAAAATGAAAAAAATAAATATCTTTTATTAATTTAATTTTTTACAAGGGGATATATAAGTCATATTTTCGACTATAATTAATCATTGGAAAGCTAAAAATATTTACTAAATTATGGGATTTTTTTAATAAATTTCAGACATCAAATAAAATAAATTATATCTGACACAATAATGATGTATTATTTACCTCATTAATAATTGATTTAAATAAATAAGATTTTTTATATTAAAACTCTATAATAAACCTGTCCAATTCTTATTAGATGATTTTATATCGACCAAGTTTCAGTATATATTCGACTATAATCAGTTTGGGACCATTTGAAACTGAATATCACTATATAATAAAATAATATTTTCAATCTTTCCTAAAGAGCCCCTCCTCCACCTTATAAAAGGACACCACTTCTAACCCATTCCATACACCTCTCAAGCCCATTGGCTCATCCAAACCCTTACAAAATAATATCTAAAGATCCATATCTTACAAATAGAAGATTAATATTAGGCATAAGTCACATAAAAAATTAATTTTGGTTCAAACCAAAGGAAGATACCCAAATTAAAGGTATCGGTTTCCTTAAATTCATTTCTTTTATTTTGTTTTATTTTACTTCTCCAACCCCCTAAATGCTTTTTATTCCATTAATTTATGACAACACCAGTATCCTCAACATACTAGGATTTTTTTATGAATATTATTTGAACTAAAATTATAGAAACCTCTATCTAATGGGTGAAGAATATACTATTTTTGTGGTTGGAAAACTAACGCCTCACGAAAGGAAGATTGTTCGATTTTCTCCTACTGCCTATAATGGTGGCCATTAAGATGGAATTGTATTTATATATGAAATATATATATATATTGTTTATTTTTTCATTGTTCTTATGTATTTTCCATTTATATCATTTCTTTATGGTTTCCATTATGGGTAAAATGTGATAATTTCATTTAAGGAAGTGCAGACTACTGCCCCTCAAAGTGATATGACTTGTTAATGACTAATATGGGACGTATAGAGTATTTAGTTAATGATATTATATAAGATAATATACTAGAATTATAATATACCTATGTATCAATATGTTTTAATTCTATTAAAATACAAAACAGATATGAAAGTAGCATTAATGCGTACGTACGGCTTACTGTCTCCATGAACATTTCATTTTGTTCTTATCACCAAATGTTGTATAATGTTATTAATATATATATATATATATATACTAGACATATATGATATATATGAATGATAACTGAGTAATTTCATTCTATATATAATTTAATTTTTACCACATCGACAATTTATAATTATAAAATGTTCATTTTTGACTCAAGTTTTGAACATCAACAAAATGGCAGATATGAACTAGTATAATTAACTAATTGTTATTGCAATGTAATATGTAATATAAAAGGAATAATAATCAAAAAATATTTTAAATCAAGTATAAATTAACTTAAATTTATTATTTACGAAGAACAGGGAACATACGAGCGAGTCAAGTCAGACACATGTTAAGGGGTTTCTTATCACACTTTTAATTCTGTGAGAATTCCATTGTTCAATAGTTATTTAGTGCATGTGGTGTATTGTGTACTACCATTTGATATATATTATCCTCATTCTCTTTATATTGATGATATTGTGTGATTTGTTTGTTTTTTATTGACTATTGTCCAAATGACTCGATTGATTACAACGTGGTGAGGGTTATTTCTTCAATCTAATTATTTTCTAAGATTGTTCATGTGTATGTATATTCATTGAAATACTGGTTTTTGATACCCATATTTATTAAAAATGTTTTAAAAAGGAATATTTTAAGGTTTTATGGGATGTTCTATTTAACTATATCATCATATTAGATGTATTAAATATATATCTTCCTAAACCATTTTAATTAATGTCCATGTTTTAAAAATGATTTTACCGATTGATTTATATGGACATGAATGTTTTTATGTGATAAATATTTTCCATAGTTTCAATGTTGTATGGTATACTATTATTCAAAAATAGCTTTTAAATTTCTTCCTTTATAAATTGTGATACTTTTAAATAATTTCATGAAAAGGGGTATTTCTCTCAATGCATTTTACTGATCATTTTCATCTATGTCAACATACATTGAAGGATTTTAATCTTGTTTGAAGTTGATTTATTATAGATAAAATCCTTCATATGTTATTGATGGTTTTGTGATATGTTTGACATTGGATGTGTTTTTTTATACCATTTATGGTTTATGGTTAATGTAATGAAATTTTGTATGCTAGTTTTATTACAAATATTTTTTTTATATGTCAACCTTTTAATAAGATAAATATATTGGACTAGTATGTTCTAGGTTGTGGACCCATAAATCTAAGCCCTTCGGGTTGGGGTCTAGTTATAGAAGACCCTCTGGGTTGGAGTCAGTTAACAGAGGCTCTCCAGGTTGGTGTACAGTTACGAAGGCTATCTGTGATGGAATCCAGTTATAGAGGCTTTTTGGGTTTGGGACTGGTTACAGTTAGCTCATAGGCCCTGGCACAAGGCCTTGAAACAGAAATTAATGTGTGGTACTATACATTCCCTCATTAATAAATTTTTAATTACATTTGATTATTCAACTAGTATAATATCCATGTCCATTTTTATATGGTAATGTCTGATTTACTTTTGTCATATTATGTTCAAAATTATGTTTAAAAATGATGTTGTTTTATTACACATCTTTCCTTAAAAGTATATAGCTTCTAATAAATTATTTACCCTTACTGAGCATCTGACCTCACCCCTTTATTATGTTTTATTTTCCTTGGATGTGAAGATGTTTGTTATGAGTGACTTGCATGTATAATATAGGAGGCTTGGATGTTTCTAATTCAATAAATTAATTTTGTTTCTTTTCATTTTGTAATGTTGTATATCATGTATGTAATCTATTTTCCAAGACTGCTAAATTGATTGGTCCTTTGGGACTTGATTCCTTGTAATCATTCCAATGTTATGTAATAATGCACTGACTCTAGGTAATTGGTGTAGGGGAATTATAGTTGGTATCAGTGGAAGTTTAACAATAATCTGGAAACTAGATTTAGATAAACATCGATTAGAGAACATTACCATAAGATAGACGTTGGAGATTAGTATAGAAGAACTTTCTATAATTTGTGTAATGTAGATATTTTGTGAGTCTTCTAAAAAATACATCCATGTCTGGATACAGGCAGGTAGAGGCAGCTCTGCCATAGATGTACCTAGGGGTAAATCCTATAAACACCGCTTTGAGCTGGACTAGAACGGGAACTGGTGCACGATAATGGGCATTTCTGCACTCTTGGTTACGACACTTTCCGAGGATATAATTAGGATAATTCTAATTTTATTTACAAATTATTATAAAGGATTTACAATTATATACCTCCTCAAAGAATATATTTATATGATTATGGATTATATCCATAATCTATTCAATTTACGTTAGGTATTTTACAAGTTCAGAATTAATCGTTACAATTTATAAACTGACCTAGTGTATATCATTGTATTGAAATGGCACCTAGTAGATGGAATGTGAACTCCAGCAATATGTATGATCTAATGAGTAAGAAGGATCAAATCATTCATGGTATTAAGACAACATTTTGAAGGTAAATAGTCTCCCATGTATTCTCAACATATGATGAAATAGTATCATGTGTTAATAAGATAAGTTAAGAATTCTTGGAGTCCTATGGATTTGAAGGGAATTAAGAGAATAAAAGGATGGTATAGAGAATTATGGACAATGGGAAAAGGGGAAAGAAGGATTTTCCCATATGTGATAAATTTGGATAGAATCACGTGGGTAAATTCTTGAAGGGAATGAGAGTTTGTTATACATTTGGTGAAAAAGGACACCAAGTACGTGATTGCAAGGGTAAGAAAAAAGTTTCATATGTAAAATGCATCATCTGAATGGAGTGGGGACATTATTCAAATCAATTTACTATTCATAAGAGTATACCGCAAATGATGCTGTTGGATAGTAATCACGTTATGATACCAGCTTAGATGAAGAGGAATGATAAGTGTCCTTATGTTGATATTATAAATTTATTTAATTTGAGTGTTTTATCAACAATATACTGGTTACATGAATTATGGATATAAATAATGATCGTAATGCAGTACTATTTTATTGAGGATTTGAGATTATACGATTCTAAGAAAAGTTACATAATAGTAAAATACACTTTTTTGAAAATACATGTTTGATGGAAAGGTAGTCCTTAATATGGTCCTAATAATGAGGTGGTGATTTTGGAATATGAGATGGATGATTTGGATAAATTATATTGGATATTATTGAATACCTTGAACCTGATTAATGATTTATATATTCCATCATTGTTGTATTTTACAACATTTTTGGGTATATTGAGTATATCGAGTATTCTATAAGGAATAAGGTAGAATTAATGTAATCAATATGGTTTTATGGTAATTTAGGATGATGTAGTGCATTAAAAAAATACACGATGAAGGTGTGCCCATGTTATTACGTGGAAAAAAGGATCATTATTGTGTTTAAATTCATTATAAATTTTTGACTATGAGTTCGGATAGAAGTATTTTGGTTAAGTCTAGTTTGAGATTATTTTTGGATTGACATTAAAAGGACAACCTGGAGGTCGGGCAGCAACCTGTCGTGTCCAGAAATGCCGCGAGACATGAACCCGCAACCTAAGGGCAACAATGGTGTATCACCGACCACTATCCCACATGATGTCATGGATTGAATAATGTAGTTTTTTTAAAAGATCTGGTAGATGAATTACAAATTCAATTTTTTGGGAACCCTATATGAATAGGATAAACAGAATATATTTTTTCAGTTCTATTATCTTTTCGAGTGAAATATTAGTTTTTGTTAGAAATTAGTTAAAGGATTGAACTATAATTGTCAAGAAAATATTGTTTTCTTCTATTATTCTATGAAAAAATTAATTATTAAACTATAGTTAATGGATCTTAAAACTTTAATTGTGTTATCCTAATACCTTATGATTTGTCGAATTGATGATATTTTAGATCATCATAGATTGATGGATTTCAGCCCTCCATTCTATAATTGGTTGTGACAGAAGACCTAATTCACTCCCTATAAATATTTACATTTTTCCTCCAATTATGTGTCTCTATTTACCACCATTGTTCTTTTAATCAAGATCATAATTTTTTTGTGACTTTTTCATTCCCTTTTTCCTCTTTTATGCCAAAATTTTATTAACACAATTTCCGATGTGGGTTTTCCCACATGGATATTTTCTATTTTAAAACATTTATTTTCAATGAACAATTCCTAATTTCAAGGACAAAATTTATTGAATGAGGGCTGAATTTAACACCCCATGAATTCAGAGTACGTTATTTCTTTAAATTAATCTAATAAATTGCACTACACACAACACCAAGTTCAAAATCACCACGACTTACCGTGATAGCTATTCAAAAGAGGTTATCAATAGTATTAACAAAATTTTTAACATTACATAAACTTTATTATGTTAGAATCCATATTATGAGTTTATTATATATAATGAAAAAAACAAATTCATTTTTTTTAGATAAAATAAGTATATTTTAAAAAATAAAATTTTACCATCTTTTAATGATGAACCCTTTTTGAATCCATTTATTAAAACATTTATATAATAATTTTTTTAATTAATATTCTTCCTTAGAATCGGGACATAAGATTTTATTTTCAATTAATTTTTTGTTTTTTTCTGATAACATTCATAATTGTGTGAATAGTGAAAAATATTATATTTTAACTGAAAAAAGTTTTTCAATCAAAATAATTTGTAGTGTTAAATATACATTTTAATGGTTTTGAGGTATAAATATATTATATTTATACCATTTAATAAAATTTTATTCATTAAAAATAATTTCACCTTAAAATTCAACATAAACAAGTATCAATCTTTTGTTAGTTTTTATTTAATAAAAACACGATTTTTTGGTTTTGACAACGAGAATTAATTTTAAATTAATAAATTCAACGTATATATTATGAATATTGTAAAATAAACTTAATTTTTTAATTCATAATATTAAAATTAACTTATGGTGAAATTTTGGTATTTTACTGAAAACATTCATTTTTTGATGAATAATGTTAAACACTGAGTTATTGGTTAAAACCAACTTTTTATTTAAATAAATATTTATTTTATTAATATTGATTTTAAGATAAAATAGATACATAATACTTATATAAGTTCAATATACTTCATTGGAGTTATTTTATAATAAGTTGAGATATATAAAAATTTTATTTAACTTTTTACAGCCTTTTACCCACCTCCTAGGAGAATTTGAAAATTTGCATAAAACATAATTTTATCATTTCGGTGAGCTGAATTTAAAAAATCCTAGAGACACAGTAAACCTCTGTCAGTAAAATGTGATTCAATAAGATGAAAATAATTTTTTTTGAATAGTAACTTTTGACTTTTATTTACAGCGGTTAAAGGTATATGAGGTAATTTAAGTGAAAGGAATTGTATAATAATACAAAATTACCATAACAGATATCCTAACCTTATTGGATGAGTCATAGTCCACGATGGGAATACTAGGGTTGATTTTTTGACTGCATGGATCCACTTAAGAAGGATAATGACACAATTTATTAATTAACTTAAAGTAAAGGCAAAAATAACATAAACAGATATCTTCTTGTAAATCAATTTTTAAATGGGAATATATAAGTCATCTATTCAACTATAAAAATTATTTGTAAATATAAGAAGATTTCATACATTATGGTTTTTTTATAAATTGTAGACATCAAACAAATTAATGTATTTATGACACAATAATGATGTATTATTTATATCATTAATAAATGATTTAAATAAATAAGATTATTAATATTAAAACTATATCCTAGACCTATACAATTCTTATTGGATGATTTTATTTCTACCCTGATTCATATTATATAATAATTTAATTATATTTCAACTATTTGAAACTGAATATCACTATATAATAAAATAATATTTTCACAGTTTCCTAAAAAGACCCTCCTCCCCTTTATAAAAGGACACCACTTCTAACCCATTCCACACACCAGTCAAGGCACATGGCTCATCCATCCCCTGCCAAAATAAGGTCTCAAGATCAATATATTACAACTAGAAGGCTTAAATTAGGCAGAAGTCACTTCAAAAAGTACTTTTGGTTCAAACCAAAAAAGTTAACCAAATTAAAGTCAACGGTTTCCCTTAAATTATTTTCTTTTATTTTGTTTTATTTTTTTCTTCAACACCCCTAAACTCTTTTTATTCATTATTTTATGACATTTATAGTATCCACAATATACTATAATTTTGTTATGTGATGGATTCTAAGTACAAATACACACACCTCCATCTAATGGGTGAAAAACATAATATTCCTATGGTTGGAAAACTAACGCCTCACGAAACGACGATTGTTCAATTTTATCGTAACACCCTTCATGGTGGCCATTAAGATAGAACTATATTTATATATGATATATATTTATATATATTAAGTTTATGTTTTCTTTGTGATTTTGTATTTCTCATTTATAGCATACCTTTATGGTGTTCATTATGTGTAAAATTCGATAATTTAATTTGAGAATGTGCGGACTACCGCCGCTCAAAGTGATATGACTGGTTAACATCTTATATGGGACGTATAATATATGGAGTTAATGATATAATATATGATATTATAATAGAATTATAATATATCTATGTACCATTATGTTTTAATTCAATTAAAATACAAAATATAAATGATAGTAGTGTTCATGCGTACGTACGGCTTACCATCTCCATGAACAGTGAATTTCATTTCTTATCAACAAATGTTATGTAATGATATAAATACATATATATACTAGAAATATATGATATATTTTAAATATAAATGTGTAATTTCATTATATTTGTAATATAATTTTGACCACATCGACAATTTCTAAGTATAACAAGATCATTTTTGACTCAAGTTCCGAACATCAACAAAATGTCTGCTATGAACTAAAATAATTTACTAATTGTTATAGAAAAGTAGTAAGTAATATAAAATTAATAATAAACATGAAAATACTCATTAGAAAGTTGAGATTAACTTATGTTTATTATTCCAGAAGAACAAGGAACATATGAGCGAGTCAAGTCAGGCACGTGGTAAGGGGTTTCTTATCTAACTTTTAAATCCATGAGATTTCTACTGTTCAACACTTATTTATAGCATGTGGTGTATTGTGTACTGACATTTGATATATATTATCATGATTCAATTTATTTTCATGATATTATATGATTCATTTGGTGGTTATTGTCTATTTTTCATATGAATCGATTGATTACAATGAGGTAAAGGTTATTTCTTCCATCTCATTATTATCCAAGATTGTCCATTTGTAAGTATTTTCATTGACATAATAATCATAGATACCCATATTTCCTAAAAAAAATTCAAAAGGAATAATTTAATGTTTTATCAGAGGTTCTATTTAACTAGATCATCATTACAGATGATTTAATGATTTATCTTCGTAAACCCTTTTATTAATTTCTATGTTTTCAAAATTATTTTAAGGATTTATTTATATGGGAATGAAATTTTTTAAATGATAAATCTTTTCCAATGTTTCAAAGTGGTATAGGGAACATTGATTGAAAAATCTCTTTTAAATATCTTCCTTTATAAATTGTGAGACTTTTAAACAGTTTCATGAAAAGGGGGTATTTCTCTCAAAGTATTTTACTGATCATTTTAATCTATGTCAACAACCTTTGATGGATTTTAAAATTGTATGAAGTTGATTTATTATAGATTAAATGTTCCATATTGTTTTTAAAGTTTTGTGATATGTTTTATTGTGGATGTGTTATTTTTATACCATTCATGGTTTACGGTTACAGTAATGACATTTCATATACTAGTTTTAATATGAATGTTTATGTTATATTTCATCCTTTTCTTATGATGAATGTATTGGACTTGTATGTTTTTGGTTGGGGACAAGAAAAAATAATCCCTCTGGGTTGGTGCCCAGTTACAGTAGGCTCTACGGGTTGTAGTCCGGTTACAGAGGCTCTCCGGGTTGGAGTTCGGTTATAGAGGCTCTCCGGGATGGAGTCTGGTTATTAATGCCCTCATGGTTTGGGCCAGATTAAATTTAGCCCATTGGTCCCGACATGTGGCCTTGACATAGAAATTCTAGTCATGTACTATACATTACCTCATTATGAAATTTGTTATTACATGTTTTGACTAGTAGAATATCCATGTGCAAGTTTTTATGGTGATGTTTGATTTTTTTTCCATATTATGTTCAAATTTATGTTTAAGAAGGATGATGTTTTATTACACATCATTACTTAAATATTTATAGATTACACTAAATTATTTACCCTTACTGAGCATCTGATCTCACCCCTTTCTTATGTTTTATTTTCCCAGGATATGAAGAAGTTAGTTATGAGTGACTTGGAGGCATAATCTAGGAGGCTTGGATGTTTCTAATGTAATAAATTACTTTCGTTTTTGTTTTCAAGTTGTAATATTGAACATCATGTATGTAATCTATTTTCCAAAACTGCTAAATAGATCAGTCCTTTGGGACATGATTCCTCAAAATAATTCCAATGCTTTGTAATAATGCACCGACACTGGGTATCTGGGGTAGGGGTGTTACAATTTGATCACATTTTAGGTGTGTTATTTACCAATTTCTAGGGGACGTTAAATTATAATTTGTAACTTTTAAATTGAATCTTTTAAAAAATAGAAATTAAGATCATATTCATAAGATATTTCCATGTATTCCTCGGAATAATCATGATATTCTTATTATAATTAAATGATAATTTTTAATAGTTAGGAGGCTATGATTTACAATCTTATACCTTTCTTGAGAAACCTTTTGAGTTGTTGTTTGAATGAAATTATCATATGGATGAACATGACATAATTAAATTAATTTTATTGAATTTTTATTATATAACTTAAGTTTCACATGGGTTAATACAAAAATGCAATGGTAAGACTCATTTTGATACATCCATGCATATGCTCGAGTGACACATGGAATCCCAAATAGACTACAAAGGAAGGACTCACTTGATCTGTTGTTATATTCTCAAGCGACACTTGGACTACTAATATGGAAAAACAATGAAAAACTGGGAGGGATTATTCTATAAATTCCTCGTGAGAGGGCTGGTTTCCCTTAGTGGACCTCTTCTAACAGACTTAAATGTCTTTGATTTTATACAAAAACTAGTGGGACACCATGGTTCGGATGATTACCATGGATGGGCTTGTAGGGTGTTTTGTTTATATTACATGTGAATTGATTCATGGATTCCAAATAAGGATTTCTATGGATGTTCTCTAGTTTATAATTTAATAATTAATTAAATTATTTATATGACACATCTTCTATAAAAAATCAAAATATTGTACTTGGTCAGTGTCTTAGACCTTATTGATGGTTTGGTTAGGAATTTTTTGATAACATATATTCATGATGGATGATGGGATATGGGCCAGGTCTCAAAAATTATATATTAAATGATATTGATAATGTAATTTAAATATTCATATAAATATATAAATGTTTGATTTTTTTTAGATAATTCTCGGCTAAGGTAGAAAAAGTTATTATAGGATATGTGTCCATGGGAACCCAAAACTTTATGGTTTTGTTTTATAAAAAAGTTATTTTTTATATTATATTATATCTTACACACAATTTGTATTATATATTCATTGATTGGACTAGATTGTACATTGTTGGTGGTGATATACTAAAATTTTATCCCACACCCTACTCATTCCACCATTGGTTCCTAATAATATTAAATGATTTTAGGCATTGATAAGGTAAAGTGCCCTTAAATATGTTTAGGATTGATGCTCAAGGGATGGGAGGACATGACCGATTTGAGGCTCATGATTCAATTTGGATATTGTTTTTTTATATATTTTGACAAATTTATTGTTCTATATATAAATTTACATGTTTTATATTATATGTACAGAAATGAAATGTATCATCATCGTTTGTATATGAGATTTCTTATGGTGTTGTTTGTTTATATATTCCTTTGGTAGTTTTATATTGTCTTATTTATTTAATACTTCTGATATTGTTTATATGAATACTACCTCTGTTTTTCACTCTGATAAGAGGGAATTGTATCCCCATATACAAACAATAGTTTATGTATTATAGTAAGTAGGATCTTGAATTTGGGGACATATGTATATGTCCATATGGGAAGCCTGGCATAGTTCAAATTTATGTTGAATCCAAGTCCTAGATGTTATAATATGGTATCAAAAGATTCACTTTTTTGGAATAATATTTTATTAAAATATACAGGTATAATAAGTTATTAAAATTTGTTAATGAGTTGTGTTTGGAAGTAGTTAACCCACATACCAGAAAAAAACCAAATTGCACAAAATACAAATTTTGTTCTTGGTTTTCACTATTATATTTGATTTGATTCCATCATTCGATGATGCACTTGAATTATGATGTTATCACTAACATTATTTTTTGTTATGTTGTGTATAAACCCAATGATATAATGTTCTTCCATCTCATTTTTCATTTAAGTAACGTTATATGATTCATATGACATGAATTATGCCATTAAATAAAGTAAGCATTGCTTGTTTTCATATTGTTTTAATTGGACCAATGATATATATGACTACATTATGATTGATATTTTTTTATTGGAACTGAGAAACAAGGTTGGAACTTAGAGTTTCATCCATTATCAAAACTTTTTGTTCCTGATTAGCCTACATTAGACATCCTAAGAATCAAATTATAGAATGTTGATTCACAAACCAAGATTCAAATTTACCGGAATGTGTTATGGTATAGATTACGTGTAGACCATATATTATTTCAGGATAAGTATATTACCATATGGATTGTTGGGGATGCACCATTTTGTTCAAAAATTAAAAATGGAATGTGTAATGAATATATTTAAAAGTGAAACAGAAATATATAATATAGAACGTTTTCTATACCCAACCTTAGTATTGGGTAGTATCCACTATCTCTTTCTTTCTTTTGATTTGAGAATCTTCCAGACCCGACTAAAGGATAAGGGGATGAAATTATTATATATGACGTATTGTACCTATAATATTGTAATATAAATGTTTTTAAATGATTTATGAATGTTTATATGAGGCATGACCATGAAAAATTTTGAGGTATTCTTACGTGACATTGTCCAGTCGCATGCAAGGAGGGTGGCAACAACCATTCTCTAGAGGATGTGGGACATGGTATACCAGTAGATCCTCTAATAGTGTCTGGAGGGGAACTCATGATTTTACTATACAATGTTGTGAGTAATAGTTCTATGATGTCTTTATGTGTTTCATGAAGACCGCTCATGGAGAACTACGGCTTTACTTGACTATGGAATAAATGAAATTTGAGTTTTAATAGAATCATAAGACAATATTTTTTTGGGATGGTATACAATAGGTTGTGGATTCATGGATACAATCCATGATATCTATCCATGAGAATCATGAGACACCACCTGAGAGGAGGAATAATATCTCTAATTATATATTACACGATTCTATCAAGAGATTTTGGGATGATATTACACAAATAGATAATAATCTGGAGAATGTTTTGTGTATTTTCATATGGTTTTCTATGAATACATATATCTCGAGACATTTAGTGGAAATAGGGCCAAATAGTTCATGAGTTTAGAGTAGGGAATGTTTTCAGTTATGGATTATTCAGATTATTTAATGGAGCTCCAATTCTATGGACATATTTTGATGAGTGATGATTTATCTAAAGTTAGGCTATTTGAGGATGGTCTCATTCATGATATCTGGTCAAAGGGTAATTTTTTTCACCTCACTGCAATTTTTTTAATTGTTTATGGGGTGTTTATCATATAGAGTAAACCAAGAGAGGATACATGTGGGAGATATGGATTTTTGAAACAAAGATATGGCGCAACATCGACCAAAAATTGGAAGCATTAGATGTGGCATCCACATAGTGATATTAGTATTTAGAGACATTAATCAAATATCCATGTGAGGTGCGACCTGTGTTGTAGATCGTGAAATAAGAGACCTCAATTCATGAGAGTTCTAGTAGAGTGTTGATCCTAGAGAAACATTGTGACATCCCAATGCTAGATATCCAGATTCAGTGCATTTTTACGTAACATTGGCATGATCACAAGATATCAATTCATGAGATACCAATGAGTTTATTAGCCTTGGATGTACTAGATCCTAACATAAGATATACATTACATCATGAAAAAAAAAAATATTGTCTACCCTTTGAACACACTTGTTTACAATATCTTATCCTTGAAGGTCAATCATAATATACTTCATCACATCCTAGGAAAAAGAAAACACAAGAAAGTGGTGAGCTCAGATGCATGATATGGATAACAATATAGATCAAACTATAATAAATAATCATAAAAATTTTAGGAAATGTATAAGACTAAATCACAATACTTTTAAACATATTCTTCAGCAAAAAATGTCAATGAAAAATCAAATGCGTACATTTTATTATTCACATGGATATTATAATATTCTAAAAATCACATGTAATTTCAATATCTAATTTCATAATGATGTAATGAATAATTTCAGACATCATAACTACATAATCAAGCTCTCGTTAAAAAGACAATAAATATAAATTTTGTCAAGGCCTTCTGCCAACACACTAATTTGTCTCATGAGACCTACCGATGCATCAAGGGGCTATAGTAGGACATGAAATCCACTTACTAAGTCTAATTAATTCCTCATATAAAAATGGTGAAAGATAATCTAAACATCCGTAATAAAAATAGCATACTAAATGTTAATACATTAACCACAAACGATGAATGGTATAAAAATAGCATATACAAACTCAATGAAACTCATTCAACAAATTATTGATGATTTTATTAAAATAAATCAACCTCAATTAAAAATAAAATACAATGAATCAAATTGACATATTTGAAAATAATTAGTAAAACTATTTTTGAGAAATATCCCCTTTTTTCTTGAAAACATTTTAAATTCTCACTATTTATCAAGGAAGTTATTTAAAACAGATGTTCGAGTCAATGTTTCCCATACCACATTGGTTCTTTTGAATTTAATTTTAGTTTTAAACATTAATTTACTTATAAATAAATCCTAAAAAACCATTTTTAAAACATGGACAATAAAGAGAAATATTTAGATGAATAAATCAATAAAACATTAAAAATTATATTTAATTATTATTCTTAACCAAATGAGTGTTTCTTAAAAACAAATAATGGTGGTAATAAAGACATTATAATATCATGAGAATAAAGGGATTCATTATATACTATGTCAATGTACAGTATATACATGATACAAAAGTGATTTGGTGTTTAACAACAACAAAGTCTTAGTGGAACGTAAATTGAGACGAAATCCCCTATAAAGACTATATCATTAGATTAAGGACAAATCAATGGAATAATTATGTGTGAAAAATATTAATACAGTCAATATGATTATATATTTAGTTTTTATAAATTAGATTACATTCACAAATATTCCTGTAAAAAAGAAAACTAATGACATGGATGTTTTACTCAATGAATGGAATTTTAGTTAATATTACCCTTATCAAGTTCATATCAATATCTTTCGAATTTGACAATGGATTAAAAATGTGTATCAAATTTATATACAAAAAAAGGGTGGTGTAATTATCTACTTAAATAAATAAATAGTGATTTCACACATAATCCTCGAGTAAACTAATCAATGAAGAGTGCGTAAAACCCAATGAGTTGAAATTGAAATTTGAAGTTACCTTAATATTTTGATAACATACAAAACATAAACCCCATGAAATAGGGAGAAAACAATGAAGATGTAAATATCCATAAATTAAATTATATTTCTCAAATAATACAATCATGGGATGTACATCCACAACACAAAATAGAATAGTGGAAACTATAGCAAGAATCTCATTGGAATAAAAAGACAGATGAAAAACCCTTACCATGTACTTTTCCATAGTCGAGGGTAAATTGACCTCTAGTATAATATTTAAATCATTTGTATTATATTTATAAGAACCACATACCTAAATATTATATCATATATGATCTTATATTGTCACATTTTTAATAATATCTCAGTATTCTAATTGTTTCGGGTGTTAAATGAATCATTTTATGTTATATGGTTTGTCAAACAAGTCATGTTTTTTAATCATAGGATGTATATTATTCATATAAAGAATGATATTATGTTCTTATGAATTATTTTTAATCATAAAATGAAAATTATTCTTGAATGGTTATGATAGAGAATGAATCTCATTGCGTTTGTGGAGACGGTAATCTATATGTACGCACGAGCAACAATATCATTATATTGATGGTGATATCATATGTAATTCGATGGTATATCCTATATACATAATAAATAACATGTTATATTTATTATTTACATAAATTATACTCATTATTATAACTATCCAAATAATCATGGGTTGAATAACAAACTACGCCACGATGTGGAGATGGTAAGCCGTACGTACGCACGTATGGCGACTTTGTCATTCATAGGATGGATAGAATAATGAACATGGTTGTACCATAATTAAAATAACATCCTAATATTTATAAATTACTAGAGTTATTATTTTTTTATGGAAAAAATAGTTAAATATGAAGTGGAAAAAGAAACAAACTTTTAAAAAGGTGATGAAATTATTACCTCTTATTTGCGTGATTCTTTTTGATTTGATAAAAATGGATCTTTTGGTTGGATTTATGATCACATTAAGGCCTTTATATTTAATTTAAGGTAGTTGGGAGGATATTATATCATGGGTTCACTGAGAAAAATGTCTTTGGAGGAGTGAAATTATGATAATCGAAAGTGCGCTTTTATAAGAGAGGTGATGGTCACTTTTGGAAAAACATAAAATATTAGTTTATTATAAAATAATTTTTGGTTTATAATGGCACAAAATAGATTTATTTCAAATATAATGTTGTTATGAGTCTAAATTAAAAAAAATTGGCTTTATACATTTTTAGGTCAACAAATTAACCTTATCTTTTATATTTAATTCATAGTTTAGTAGTTTAACTTTTACCATGTCTTCTTGTATTTTAATATTACATGGTTAATAATATTACAAAAAATTTACAAAAAAAACTCAATAAGGTAACTAAATACATATATATAATTATATATGTCCTTTTTTCGATCCTTAAATTTTTGGAATGTTATATCATTAAATAATATGGTATTTGTTTTAAAAACTAATTTATGCCAATTTTGACACAATTTATTATTTGGTTTTATTGAAAGTAAATAAAAATGATTCTTGAAAAAATAACAAATTAAATATACCATAACATGTCATATTGAGATATAATATTAGTTTAATGCATCAAAGCTAACAATTTACATATATTTTAATATTTATAATAACAATTATTTTAATATTTCATTAATAATGTAATTACAACATCATCATTGTGTTGTAAATAAATTTAAATACATAATGTCTAAAAATTATAAATAAAATAACATTATGTAGTAATTATTTTTATATTTCCATTGAATATTTATAGTCAAATTTATCTTATGTATAATCGCATATTAAAAATGGTTTAGTTATTAAACGTTGAATTTTACACTTTTAACTCTTCTTTAAAGAAAATAATAATAAATGTCTTAGTCTAATCCAATTGGATCAAAAAGGATCATAATTTATTCCTAATGTTTATTTTTTTCAAAAAACATTTATCTAATTGAATTAGGACTATGTTAGGGTAATTATAATATCATTTTTACCATTAATTACCCTATTTACTTTTAACGGTGGTAAATAAAATTCGTAAGTTACTATTCAAAAAAAATATTTTTTCATCCTATTGAACCAAATTTTACATACTTATTTCAACCATGTCCAGCAAATTTTGAAATTCAATTCATAGATGTGGTAAAATTTCATTTTATACAAGTTTGTAAATGTGCTTAAGAGGTGGGTAAAAGACTTTAAAAAGTTCGATAAAATTTTATACATCTAATATTATTTTAAAATTGCTTCAATGAATTAAACTAAACTAATATAGGTATTATATATCTATTTTTCCATTCAAATAAATTTAAAAAAAATTAATAATTATTTAAATATAATTCAATTTTAAACAATAACGCATTGTTTTTCAATATATATCAAAAATTTAAATATTTTAAGAAAAATAACAAAAAAATCACCCTAAGATAATTTTTATATTTAGAATTTAAAAATGATTTATATTTTTCCAAAATAAATACATGTGATTTGCATTATTTAATTTAAAATTAATTCCCATTGTGAATACTAAAAAGTGGTTTTTGAGAAGTAAATACTATCAAAAGATTGATATGTGTTTATATCCAATTTAAATGTGGAATTACATGCAATGAACAACATTATATAAAATGATAAAAATATAATGTATATATAATCTAAAACCAATTTATTGGATAATGTAACAATAAAAATAAATTGGGTGAAAATGAAGATTGTAATTAAAAAGTAGTATTTTTCACTATTCATTAAAAAATGAAACTTCTCATAAAATTACCAGCCAATCTCTCTAATATAATATTTTTATTCTGAATTATAATGTTATGTAAATTTCACCAAATATAATTTATAATAGTCCCTAAAATTTATTTTGTTATTTTTCACAAAAGGATATACGAACTAGTTCTTTTATCAAAATAGTGAATATATTTTAATAAATCTTATACATTTCCTTACAAATAAGGTTTCTATATTTGATAAAAATATAAATGGAATTTGAAATTAATTTATTACAATTATTATTACAATGTTTAATTTTTATGTTCTAAATATATCATTTAAAGAATTAAAGTGTTGTTTTATAGAAAATCAATCTCCCATATAATGTATGCCAAGTCAGTGTTGCATGCATTATAATCTATTGATTTACTTTAATGATATAACATACTATGAAATATTAGGGTGTCACATTCTCCCCTCATTTATCTAATTTCACCCTTGAAATTAAAACTAAAAAAAAACTATGGGTTTGAAATTTGAAAACAGCATTGTTGAAATCCCACATAGAAAAAAGAGTCAATAAATTTATCATAGTAAAAGAAAGAAAGAGAAGTACAAAGGTCAGATAAAATAACCGATACTAGGGTTCCATGTTGGAAAACTTGTATATTGAATAGAAACCAAACCAAGAAGTTATGATAGAGAGTGATAGAAAACATGATCAGGAGAAAGTTAACTACTAGAAAACCAAATACCTGTTATGGGTTAAACTACCTTTGATTACCCAGAAAGAAGAGTGAATGAAAAATGTTTTTTTAAGATTATTTTAATAATATTTTTAAATTTATTTATGAGAATGACTATGAACTTAAGGATTTATACTTAATTTTCAAGTAGAGTTACATCATTTAATAAATTTCATCCACAAACTGATAATTTATCCAAACGATGAGTATTCATGACGACTTGGTCACACCTGAAGTGCTAAAATCATCTTCAATAGAATCAAATAATCAAAAAAAGATGAACTATATATTTTACTAGTCTCTAGACAATAACCAAAACCAAAATGGATAGTACAAGATCAGATGATCCCCAAAAAGTATAATCCTGTATAGAAAGAAATAACTCTCTTAATCTCCAAAATTAAACCAACTATATCCAAATTTCCACAAAGACCATTAAAAAAACAATAGTCCTTAAAATTATTCAAAATAATCAAAACTATGTTTGAAACCCAATACTCAAAAGGATTTGACCACATAGTCTTCTACAATAAATCATAACATTAATCTCCAAATAACATCAAATACACATAAAGTCACATACATAAAAGTGTTTAACATAATAAAAAAGTCTCTATGATAGGTTAATAATTTCCAAAAGTATCCCAAATCTATATATGTCCACAATAAATGCAAAAATTCTTCCACAATATAAATCCACAGTTTCTCAACACATGAAATCCCATAGTATTCTATTTTTATTAGACAAATAGTGTTCCCAAAAGAGAGAATGTCTTCCAAAATAACATTTATCATTTAATAACCACATCATTTCCCTATACTAAGGATAAATCACATGTTACCAAAATCAACATATTCTTGATCCATGAATTAATTTAACTAAAAATAATTAGTCATACGCTCCTTGGACTTCACGTAGTCTAGTGGTAGGTGACAAATCCTTGTCTCACTTTGGTTGTGCATTCGATTCCTATAGCTTTGTCCACCATGACGGGTTGTCACACGGTGTGTGTGTTGTCTATTTTCAAAAACAATATAATTTTGTAACATTCCAAAAAATGATATAAATTCATCAAAATAACTATAACATATTTTAACGACAAATGTTATCTAATACCTTTTATTTTCTTTCCAAAGAGTAATAACCTGTAATTGACTAAAATCCAAGTATCATATAATATGAAATGGTTCTTTATACCATATCTACAAAAGAAAAGATATTTATTCCTCAAATATAATTTTCACATATCAAACTACAGGGTTTCACATATAATAGAAATGTATTCCAATGTAATCTTATAAACAAACAACATTAATAATTTTAAAAATTTAGACATCCATTTATTTCCACATAGATTCTTCATTCACTTAGTTGTTATCCAATATAATAATAAATTGACTTGGGTAATTCTCAGATAGCCTACATTTATGGGAAATTAATTTCAATGGATTTATAGGATCATTTTTAATTTATTCTATAGTACTCTTCAATTTTTCGACAATTCATTACATTATGTCCTTCTTTCCCACACATAATGCATTTAATAGTTCAAATGAGAAACTTTCACGGGTGTCTCCCTCCATATTTCATGCATGATGGAAAATTATATTTCTTTTCTCCATGGTCTCCACTACTACAGATTTTATCATTATATGACTTCTTCTTATTTGTTGAGTTTGGGAGTTGGTTAATGTATATGTTGTTGATCATATTTTTCGAAAATTGTTTCAACATGAACAATATATCTTTAATTAGAATAAAAATTTCATTTCATTTCTAATTTCAAACATCGATCCCACCTTGTACATCTTGTTCAATTTTACGATTACTTTTTTGAAATCTATTCATTGACTAAAACTAGAATGCAGAGTGTGAGTAACAATAGGCATAAAACAATTTATAGAGTATCATGAAACCATATTTTCAATCTAATACACCGTAGGATTAACCATGGTTATTTATTCTCATCTAATATTAAAATTCATCAAATCGGTTTGTTAAGAAAATGTGAATTATCCTAATCATATCCCCCTGGAGTGTCAATTCCAAGAGTGATGCAAGCCTTGTTGACGTGTACCAGGATACCACGGGTCAAGCCTGAAACTCCATGATGGAGTTTTAACTCCTAGGTACATCGGTTCCAGTGTAACGTCTTCCTGTTTTTATCAAGACAGGTATGTATTTTCATGGAGACCCTACATAATATTAACAATATCATAATTTCTGGATGTTTATCTATACTAATCCCCAAAGTCAATCTTACTGCAACGTTCTCTAATCAATTTTTATCTGACACTAGTTCCCAAGGCTTGTGCTAAACATCCTCTGATACATAGTATAGTGCCCCGACCCTAGATATATAGAGATGGTAAATTATAACATAAAACTGGGATGATCACAAGAGATCATGTCTTGAAAGACCGATTAGTTTAGTAGCCTTGGAATTACTACATACATTAATCAGTTTTAAATTACATCATGAAATAAAAAACAACATTGTATACCCTTTGAATACACCCATATCCCTTAGCATATCCATACAGTTCAATTATAATATAAATCGTCAAATACAATAAAAAGAAAAAACAAGAAAATGGTGACCTCTTATGCTCAGTAAGGAAAACAATATAGTGGAAACTATAAAAAATAATCATTAACATTTAAAGCAACATATAAGTCTAAAACCCAAAATATAAAACAGATAATTCTATTTACTTATTCACATGTATATTCTAATAGTCAAATAATCACATGTAATATCAATAGGTAATTTAATAATGATGGAATGCATAATATCAGACACCATAACAATATAGTAAAAACCTCATGCCAAGACCCTAAATATAAATCTTTTCAAGGCCTATTCCAAGAAAATAGGTTTTCTGATGAGACCTATTGATGCATTCGGGCACTATAGCGGTCCCACCCATACATTACTTAGTCTAGTGCATTACTCATTTGAAAAGGGTAAAATATAATCTTAAAATTCTTATTAAAACTAGTATAATAAATGTTAATACTTAAACCACAAACCATGAATGTTAAAAAAATTGCACATCCACAGTCAAACATATCTCATTAAATACAATATGTAATAATTTATTATAATAAATCAACCTCAATCAAGAATAAAATACAATGAATTATATTAACATAGTTGAAAATAATTAGTATACCTATATTAGAGAAATATCCCGTTTTTCTTGAAAAATTTTCAAGGCTGCACTATTTATCAATGAAGTCATTTAAAATAAATTTTTGAATAAAATTATAACTTAAAAATTTGAAGCTTTTGATAGGTATTTTAATTTTAATACATTCATGCCCATATATATAAATCCTTTAAATAATTTTTAAAACATGTACATTTCTGAGAATGATTTAGAAGAATAATTCTTCAAAACAATTAAATTGATATTTTATTTAAATTCCCAAATCAAATGGGAGACTCTTAAATACAAATAATTTAGGTAAAAAAACATTATATAATCATGAGAATAAATGGTATCATTATATACTATGTCAATGTATAGTATATACACCATATAAATGTGAATTGGAAGAAAAGAACAACAAAATATTAATGAAATATAAAATGAGATGAAATCCATTATAAAAATAGTATCCTTATATTAAAAATAAATCAATGACATAATTATGTGTGAAAAATAATTTCAATAATAATAATCGGATATTTAGTGTAAATCATTTTGATTATATTCACATATATTCCTCTAAAAACAAAACCAATTACTTGGATGTTTATCTCAAAGAATAGAAATTTAGTTAAGATTCCCTTATTAAGTTCATATCAAGGACTTGATATTTTATAAATGGATTAAAAATGTGTATAAAAAGTATATCCACATAATTTGGAGTGTAAATTACTAAATAAATAAATAAATAGTGATTTAACACATAATCATGGAGTAAAATAAAAAATGAAGTGTGCATAAAACCCAATGAGTTGAAATTGAAATTAGAAGTTCCCTTAGTAATTTGGTATCTTTTGAAAATTACACTCATGGAAAGAAGGATCATACAATAAAGATATAAATTCACATAAACTAAAATATATTTCACAATGAATAAAATCTTGGGAAGTACAAATGCCACACAAAAGTGAATATTGGCAAATATTCCTTGAATTTCATAGGAATAAAAAGTGGGATGAAAACCCATTATGTTGTACTATTATTTAGTAGAGTGTAAGTTAACCAACTTTATAATAGTTAAATAGTTGTTATTAAATTATTCAATAACCACATACCTAAATATGGTATCATAAATGTTCTTTTAAAATTGATTTTTTAGTAATATTTTAGTAGTATCATTTTTTCGGGTGTTAACTGATTCATTATCCTTTATATGTTTTATTTTGTGAGTCAAGTTTTTTATGGATATGATGTATTTAATTCATATAGAAAATTTTATTAAGTTCTTAAAAATTATTTTTAATCATAAAATGAATATTATTCTTAAATGGTTACGATAGGGAATGAATTTCATCACATTCGTGAAGATGGAAATCTGTACATACGTATGAGAAACAATATCATTCAATTGAAGGTGAAATCATACTTAATTGGATGGTATATCTAATTCACAACATCATTAAAATGATATATTTATTACATACATAAATAATAATCATTATTATACCCATCCAAATAATTAAGTGTTCAAAAACAAACTAACGCACGACGTGGAGACGGTAATCTGTACATACACACGTATGGTGAATTTTTCATTCATAGGATGGATAGGAAAAGGAATATGGTTGTACCATATTTATAATAAAATCTTATGATTTATAATTTACTAGATTTATTTTTTTGGTATGTAAACAAAAATGAAATAGGTAGTGGAAAAATAATATAACTTTGAATGAGGTGATGAAATTATTACCTATTCTTCGGGTGCTTCATTTTGATTTAATCAAAAGGGCTCCATATGCTGGATTTTTGATCAATGAAAGGACTCTATATTTATGTGATGTAATTTTGGAGAATATTTGAGTTGGGTCTGGCAGAGAAAAATAGATTAAGAGGTGATAAATTAACAAAAGGGGAAGAACCTTTTTATATGAGAGAAGAGGGTCACTTTAGGCAAAGCATGAAATATTATTTTATAATAAAACAGTTTTCAGTTTATAATGGCTACAAATAAGTTTATTTATAAGATAATGTGGGGATGGGTCGAAATATTCTAAACCAATAGGTTTTATAAATGTCTAGGTCATCATATTAACAATGTCTTTTAGATTTAATTCTTAGTTAAATAGTTTAACTTTTACCATGTCTTCTTGTATTTTTATATTACGTGGTTAATAAACATACTATAAAATTCCAAGTGAAACTAAAGTGGTTTATTAGTGAAATATATGTAATTATATAGTTCATTTTTCAAAATACTATATTTTTCTAAATATTATATCATTTAATACTATAGTATTTGTTATAAAAAACACAATTATGTATATTTTAACACTATTTAATATATGGTTCTTTTGACAGTCAACAAAACCTGATTAAATTCAAAAAAATACATTAAATCAACCCTATAATTTATATTATCCTATAAAATTAGTGTAATGCATCAAAATTATAAATTTACATTTATTTGGATATTTATAATATCAATTATTTTAATCATTCATTAATAAGGTAATTACTGCATCATCATTATGTCATAAATAAATTTAATTAATTGAGGTATAGAAATTATAAATAAAATAACATTATTTAAGAAATATTTCATGATTTATAATGAATATTTATAGTCAAGTTTATCATATTTATAACCCTATATTAAAAATTGTGTAGTTATTAAACATTAATTTTACACTTTTAACTCTTTTTAAATAAAATAATAATAATTGTCTTAATGTAATCTAAGTCGATCAAATACTATCATAATTTATATCTAAGGTTAATTTATGTCGAAATAACATATTCAATAGAATTAGGACATGTTTGAGGATAATTATAATATCATTTTTACCTTTAATTTTTCTATTTACTTTTAACCGTGGTAAATAAAATTAAAAAGATACTATTCACCAAAAATTATTTTCTTCCTATTAAACATCATTTTACATACTAATATCAAATGTTTCTCTCGGATTTTTGAAATTCAATTAACAGAAGTGGAAAATATTATTTTTTATGCAAATTTGAAAATGTGCCTAGAACGTGGGTAAAAGACTTTAAAAAGGTTAATAAAATTTTATACATATAATCTTATTATAAAATGACATCAATTAGTTACATTGAACTAATATTGTCGTTTTATATCTATTTTAACTTTAAAATAAATTTAAATTAAAATAAAAATTATTTAAATAAAAGTCAGTTATAAACAATAACGCAGTGTTTTTCACTATTTATCCAAATTTGATTGTTTTTAGAAAAATACAAAAAATAAGCCTAATATTATTTTGTTATTTTGAATTAAAATTTTTTATTTATGAAATTGAAGAAATTTATGTTTCATTAATTATTTTAAAATTAATTACCGTAGTAAAAACCTGAAAGTGGTTTTATACGAAATAAGACTATCAGAAGATTTAAATGTGTTTATATCAAAGTTAAATGTGAAATTTCTTCGAATGAACAACCTAATATAAAATGATAGTATTTTTATCAATGTAAACAATAAATAAAATTAAGATGATAATCTATCAATATAAATAAATTGGATGAAAATGGAGTTTTGAATTAAAAAATATTATTTTTCACTATTAATTATAAAATGAAACATTTCATAAAACTACCATACATTCATAGTAATCTAATATTGGTATTATGAATATAAAAATTATGTCAATTTCACCAAATTTTATTTATAATAGTGTCAAAAAATAATTTTATTATTGGTCACAAAAGTACATAAGAAGTAGTTCCATTTTCAAAATAGTACTTTTATTTAAATTACACTTATTCATTTCCTTATAAATATGGTTTATTTATGTGATAGAATTTTAAATGACATTTAAAATTTATTTGTTATTATTTGTATTACTATATTTAATTTTTATGTTATAAATTTATCATTTAAATAATTAAATTGTTCTTTTTCAAAAACTCAATCTCAATATAATTTAATCAAATCAGTTTTGTGTGTAGTTTAATATATTTAATTACTTTGATGATATAACTTACTATGAAATCTTGGGGTGTTACATTCTCACTTCCTTAAAATAATATCATCCTCAAAATTAAAACTTAGAAACAAAAACTGGTGGTTTGACATTTCAAATTGTCTTTGTCAAAATCCCACATTGGAAAAAAGTCAATAAATATATAACTATTAATGAATGAAAGAGAAGATCAAAGGACACCCAAGATAACCCATACTATGGTTACATATAAGAAAACATGGATATCTAAGAGAAAACAAACCATCATGTTCTGATGGAGAGTGATTGAAAACATGATTAGGAGAATGTTAACTACCAGAAACCAACAATCTTTTAATGGGTTAAATAGTCTTTTATTACCTAGTATGAAGAGTAAACAGATAATGTTTTGTTTGAAGATCCTTTTAATAATGATTTTCAATTTATTTATAGGATTTACTAAGAACATAAGGATATATACTTACTTTTTATATAGATATTTCATCAATTAATAATTTTCAGCCACAAATTCTCCTTTTCCCAAAACGATGAGTAATTAAGAAAACGTGGTCGCACCTAAGGCACTAGAATAAAATTATAGAGAATCAAATAATCCACATAAGATGAACTTCATATTTATCTTATCTTTAGACATTAAAAAAACTAAAATGGTTCATCTAATATCGGATGAACCCAAAAAGGATAATCTTTTATAGAAAGAATTACTACTCTTAATATAAAAAATTATAAAACAATAACCAATGTTAAAAAAAGGCCATTCGAAAAAACAACTGTCTTTATAATTCATTAATATAATCCAAACTATGTTTTAAACCCAAAATTCATAAGTATTTGATCACAAAGACTCATGCGATTAATCTTATCATTTGTGTCTAAATAACATTTTCTACTCATAATGTCTCATAATTAAATGTAATTAACCTAATCAAAAATTATCTATGATAAGTTAATCATTTCCATAAAAAACCCAAATCATTATAAGTCCACAATAAAAAAATACATTCTTCCAAAATAAAAATCCATCATTACTCCTCAAATTAATTCCCATAGTATTCTATTATCCTTAGGCATATAGTATTCTGAGAATAGAAAAAGTCTTCCAAAATAACATTTATCACTTAATCTGGAATCATTTTCCTATAATACAGACAAATAAAATGTTCCCAAAAAAAATATTCTTGATCCATAAAATCATTTAATGAAAAAGAATTAATCATACTAATGAGTGACATTACGTAGTCTTGTGGTAGGAAGTAAATCCCAGTTACACATTGGTTGTGGGTTTGATTCTCGAAGCATAGTATGATGTGACGGGTTGTCGCACGGTCTGCGTGTTATCCTTTTTCCAAAAACAATATCATTTTATTACATTCCCTATAATGATATAAATTCATGAAAATTAAATATAAGATATATTAAACACAAATATTATCTCATACATTCTTTTTTTCAAAGAGTAATAACCAGTAATTTACACAAATTCAACGATCATATTAACCCAAATGGTTCATTATAAATATATCCACAAATAAAAAGATGATTCATCCTCAAATAGCATTTTAATATAACAAAAAACAGTGTTATATATACTGTAAAGACCTGGAAATTTAAAGGAATATTTTTTTCTAAATTTCTTTGGAATTTTATGAGTCCGCATTTTTTTGACGACACCTGATTCCGAGGCCCGGTGTGCCCAGAATCAATTACCGAAGATCAGCTAGGGTATATTCAGTAAACTAATGAGGTGGTTTTTCTATCCTTTGAACCGGTGCTTGGAATTGAAATCCGAGGGCACTGATGAACTCGTAGCACCAGTAATTTCTTAGGGGGACCATTGTCGTAGATGCATTTTGAGCGGGTTGAGGTTTAATATTGTGGATTTAAATTAAAATAAATAAAATTTGTTGTGTAAAATTTTATCTAAGTAAGGTGGTTTTTATCATACAAAGGGGGAGTTTTAGGTGGGGCCCACACGCACCTAACCTCCCATGGGATGGTTTAGTGTGGTGGGACCCACACGAACCCCAAACTTAGCATCTCCCCATTACTCCCCTTTACCTCTTTAATCTACCCCTACATTTAATATTTTGACAACACCTCCCATTAATTATGTGGGGCCTCTCCACCTCCCTCTCTTTAGGAATGCCAACACAATTAATTTATTACTTATGTATTTAATTTGTGGTGTCAAAAATTTGTTTGAATTGTTTTGATTTGCTGGGAATGTTAAATATATGTGAGAGTATAAATTTTATATTGGGGGGATTGACAATTAGTTGTTGGTGGAACCTTTGGTTATTTTGGGAGGAGAGCTTCATCTCTCACCAACAAAGAACAACTCAAATGTTCTATTCACAGAGAACAATTCATCTTCCACTAGATCTCCAATGAACGACACTCGAGCCGGGATCGAAGGATTGCGGAAGCGACGAGCGCCAACGATCGTCATCACCTCTATCTCTATAATTGCGACGATGTCAACGAGCCGACATCCACCCTCTCGTGATATCTTCTTCATAACGGAAGGATATTGGACCACACGAACATGGCTGATTCTCCTCCCCCCTTCTCTGTTGACCTTCGTTGAAGTTAGAAGCATAGGCGTACAGTGTCGTTGTACTGTATGATGATCGGCAGGGAACCGTAGCCATGCAAGGCCGTGGTGAAGGCGGCGTGGTGCCGTTGCATAGTGTTGAGATGAAGAGGACCGCATCCGGAGAGGGCTGAGGTGGTGGGGCACGGCGCCGTTGTACCATGCTGATGAGGCCGAAGAAGGCCACGGCTAGGAGCGGTCCGCATCGGAGGGGCGCGGGGCCGTTGCGCTATGCCGGTGAGACGAGTCGCGGCATAAGGTCGTGGCGAATGAGCAGGGGCGGACAACGACTCCATGAGGCGGGACCCCCTCTGGGACCCGTGGCGCCTCATAAGTCGGCCGGCCGTAATGGCCGGCCGTTACCCAGAAAACTGGGGGTTGTAACCCCCCCCTGACATTCTGCTAGGGCGGACCCCACTGGGTCTGCCATTTCCAGAAAAGGGGGCAGTGCCCCTTGCGTCTGGTGCGGCCAGCACCGAGCCGCGTCCAGCTTCCGAGCCGGGCCATAGGCCGCACGGGCTGGGTCGGCCACACCACGTCGGGCCCGGCCACCCACCGTAGGGTCGGGCCGTGCCCAACTGGGCCGGTCACAGACACGGGTCAGGTCGACCTGGTTCATGCCGACCTAGGGGGATTGGGCCGGGTCGGACCGGGCCCAGACCCCATATTTTCGAACCAATTTCAGTTATATGGTCATATCATGAGTTACGTACCACTGATTGACGCACCATCAGTTGCGTAGAAAAACTCGGATTAGGAATGACTTTTTTGTATATTACACTCAAGCTTTTGGTGATGTTTGTGTATGGCCAAGTAGGTTCGAGCTCGAAACCAACCGGGCTCTCAGAGCAGAAACACTTATAACATGAGCTACGCCCGTCTGATTGACATGCCATAAAAATTGTTGGATTCCTCTTGATGAGAAGGTTCTTTTGGCATAATTCACATGAGATTTGGATGCGGATGGAGTATGGTCGGGTTGGTTATCTTTGAAACCAAACATGCCCCTATAACGGAAAAGACGATATCTTTCAGACTGGTTGTCCATTTGAAAAACTGTCAAGGGAATTGGTAATCTCGTTGAGAAAGGATCATTTTGAGTATAACATATGAGATTTCGGGGTACAATTGTGATACAGTGGGGTTGTTTCGTAAACAAAACCAACTGGGCCCCTAGAATCAAAAGGCTAAAAACACACAGACCAGGCGTCTGATTGGCGCGCCGTTTGTTGTGTTGAGACCCCAATGACAAGGCGGTCCTTTGTGATATTTCTTCTTGGGACATTTTGATACTTGGAGTATCAAACAGTAGCTCATGGATCAGACCATACCAGAGACGAGCATGCAGAGTGCAAAGACCTAGTAGCTATAGACCTGCCAACCACTTGACCGATTCAACTTGAGTGAGTCGACTAGCCCAGTGGACAGAGTGCCTGGTATTTTTCGGCAGACCCACAACAGACCGAGCACCTGGTAGTTGGAAACAGACCCGCGATACTGAACAGGAGGAGTACCTCTATAGGCTATTAGGGGAACCCCTACTGTGTTTGGGTGGCAGACCCCTGGTGGGGAGCACTACTGTGTTTGGGTGCAGAGCTGCGGTACTCGACAGGAGGAGTGCCTCAGCAGTATAAGGATAGAGAGTAGCATCTCAGAGACATGACAGGACCACTATACTCGATAGAGGAGGAGTTCTCCAGCAGCCGTGGTTTTGACATCATGAATAAAATCCTGGTTTGAGTTGCGTTAATGACCTTTGTGTTTACCTCATGATTGGGATGAGTTACTTGATAAATTGGGTATATGTATGGGAATATATCTACGTAGTGGTTATCCATTGAGTTCATATGCTTTGTTTTTCCTCATGATTGAGATGTGTTACTTTATAACTTAGGTATAAGTATGGGCTTATACCTATGTAAGGATTATATGTTGAGATCCTTGTTTGTGGTTATCCTGGAGGGATTTAGTGAAACCATAAGGGTCTCGGGGTCGCTACTGAGTATTGTTATACTCACCCCTACACGGGCTATGACTGCACCTTGTTGTCTTGGATGCAGACAACAGAAAACGCTGACAGAGACCGATTTTACGAGGACTAGACGGTGCCTGGAGGTGGACCTCACGACGAGTCATTAACCGGAGGTGGACTTGAAGAAGAGACGGTACTCAGAAGAGGATGTCGGAAGAGAGAATTGAGGAGGATATCTGTACCTACCATACATGTAGGATCTGTGGTGGACAACAAAGGAGCTACTTCCATCTTCTAGTTGTCTGTCTTTTTTACTGTACATATGTTCAGTTGTAGCTATACTTTTCAGTTTGGTTTGAATTCTTTCCCATTTACTTTTCAGCACATTTTTTGTACTTACTGTTTACTTCTTCACGTACTCTATGGTGTTTGCTTACTTTTATAAAGGCAATGCCTTCCCTTTTTATTGGTATTTATGCCTTTGGTGCTAGTCACCAGCCCCTGGCATAGGGAAGGAGGGCATGGGGTAGTCATGGAACAGGCCCCAAGGACGGTTCGTGATTAATTGGTATCAGAGGGCGTCAGTTCTACCGCAGAACATAGGACTCTGATATTTTTCTTTCTGTGAAGACATAGTATTTAGGGTAATGAGTGTGGTTTTCAGTTCAGGGAGTCCAGTGTTAGTACGAGTAGCCAACGTATCCACAAAACCAGGACCCAGACCTCTAATTTCAGACTCAGTACATGAAAACACTGATTGCATTTATGTTTTCAAAAGTTTTTTTAAAGCATCTCAAACCGGGTCAGCTCCCCATGTATATTCTTTTGACCATGTCGGATCTGTTCATTCATGATGCCTCCCCGCGGACGATCAGCTAGAGCCCCGAAAGTTGTACATTCTGATAGGCCATTGACCGACGAGGCCTCAGTACATGGCCCTCATCTAGATGAGACACCAGTAGATAGTGCACACCGCTTGAGCGCGATGCACGAGTTCTAGTGTCAGAGGACTCCAACGTTTTGAGGTGAGTCGGATTTTCAGATGTATGGGAACTGGAAGGAGTTTGTAGCACAAGATTTCCACAGAGTTGGGACACCCACAGACTTTATAGTGTACCTAGCCGTTAGCTTCTTCCAGGGAGCAGATGAGAGGTGTTGGAGCCACATGTTCCAGTTTTTCGATGGGATGACCTTCACCTAGGAAGACATAGAGACATTCTTTAGGGTGGGGTTCATACCAGTGACTCTACACTTTGATAATGTTCAGCAACTTCTTCCCTTGCCATAGGGTTTTTCATCATTAGCTGAGTCATCTGTAGGCAAAAGACAGATGATGCAGATGTCCAAGAGGACCATGCCATCTGGTGGCTGACCTCTAGTTTTAGGTTCCGTTGTGGAGGAAAATGAGATAGATCTAGCCATATGATGAGCATGAAGTGCTATTCATGCGCAAGAAGTGTCACATGGCACGTGACTGTCCAACTCCACGCACAGTTGATCCGTAGTCATTGGAGGAGCCACCGAGACAGAAGCAACGTCGAAAGCTTGGGCAGCAGCCTTGCGGTGGACAAGGAAGTGGAGCTCCGGAAGCAGGTGGACATTAGAGAGACTAGTTCGAGGCATGGGGCCTTGGTTATTGGTTATTTTAGCTTCCTTTTTGTTATTTTGGTGGTTGTATGTGTCTTTGTACTTTGATATGCTGTAATAAAAGACACCTTTCATTGTGATGTTTACTTTCTTGTCTTTTTTTTGTAAAGTTGATACTATGAGATTCCGGTTAAAGATGTTGAGTTGACCCTCACTGGTGAGTTTTCTACTAGAGTAGACCAAGTAACCACACATTGAGGCCGATAGTGTGACTCAACAATTTGAGGTGTGAGTAATGGTTAGATCTATTGGTAGTATCGTCGAGGCCTTAAGAAGTCGTATAGGGAATGAAATAGTACCGTTCATGTCAGGATTGACTGTATTAGGCGAAGGAATGTGGATCATCAAGGGGATGCGACCATATTTCACTTTTCGGTAGAGGATAAATCTCATCAGCTCAATGGTAGGACGTAGACAAAGAAGGGAGGAGATGAGTTTTTACAACTGTCTAGTCTCACTCATTGTTCGTTGAGCGAATGGTTTATGGTTCTATCTATCTCAATAGTCTCAGGTGTATCTACTCTATTGAGGACATGAACTTGAGATAGCATTGACGGCTTGAATTCCTCCAGTACTAGAACTTCGAGATTTATTATACTCCTGGAGAGGGGAACGTTGTAGCAGATACTTCAAGTAGGAGATCAGGATTTCAGCTGTTTCGAGTGGCGAGACAGCAGCTGTCCGCATTATAGATATCCTTTGTGGATAGTGATGGTGTCAAAGTGTGTAAAACCAGAGATGGTTCAGTCTATGAAAGAGAAGGTACAGACCATCCAGGAGTGGATGAAGACTGCACAGAGCAGACATAAGTCCTATGTTGATAGAAGACAATACCACTGGAGTTCGAGGGAGTGGACCACGTCATCTTACAGGTCTCACTTCGATGTGGTCTAAGGAGATTTTTCCGAGGCTGTAAGTATTCTCCGAGGTTCATCAGGCCTTTATAGGTCCTCAGTAGGGTAGGTCAGGTGGCTTACCAACTATCCATTCCACCTCAGTTGCACAGGGTGCATGACGTTATCCACATGTAACAGCTAAGGAGATGTCTGCCCGAACTATCCATCATCATTGACAACAGAGAGCTGGAAATCGATGACGAGGAGACTTTCACAGGGTTCCCGTAGAGGTTGAGGATCAACAGGAGCGGGTCCTATGGGGACGGTCAATTCATCTTGTGCGCTTTCGCTGGCAGCACAGGAACCTCCAGAAGAGAACATGGGAGCGGGAGGTTTAGATTCATGCTCGATACCTCCTTTAGTTTCCCTAGATTGTCTTTTATGCTTTACTAGGATGTAAATACCTAAGGTGGGAGTAATGTAATATCCTGGAAATTCCACAGAATTTTTTTTCATTATTTATTTGTAAATTTAAGAGTCCGAAATTTCTGACGGCACCTTATTCTGAGGCATGGTGTGCTCGGAATCAATTATCGAAGATTAGGTCAGGTACGTTCATTAAAAAAATGAGTAGGATTTTCTATCTTTTGAACCAGTGCTCGAAATTGAAATATGAGGACACCGATGAACCCGTCGGGGCGGCCCGCCAGGCAGCCGCGGCAACTCCAGGAGGCGAGACCCCCTCTGGGTCTCGCGGCGCATCAAAAATCGGCCGGTCATAATGGCAGGCCGTTACCCGGAAAACTGGTGGGGTGTAACACCCCCCCTGCGACCTGCGGCAAGGGCGGACCCCACTGGGTCCGTCGTTTCTAGAATAGGGGGTCGCGCCCCTTGCATCCCGCTCAGCCAGCGCCGATCTATGGCAGGCTTCCGAGTCGGGCCACAGGCCACACGGGCTTGGCCGGGCCAGACCAGGACCTGGGTCGGGTCGACCCAGGGGGTATTGGGCCGGGTCGGAGCGGGCCCAGACCCCCTATTTTTCGACCGTTTTAAATTAAACGGTCATATCGTGAGCTACGAACCTCCGATCAATGCACCGTCAGTTGCGTAGAAAACCTAGGATCAAGACGGTCGTTTCAGTCTATTACACTCAACATTTCGGTGACGATTGTGAATGACATGTTCGGATCAAACTCAAAACCAACTGGGCCCTCGGAGAGGAAATGCTTATAACATGAGCTACGGATGTCTGATTGATGTGTCATCAACTTTGTTGGATTCCTTTTGATGAGACGGTTATTTTGGAATTCTTCACCTGAGGTTTGGATGCAGTTGGAGTACAGTTCGGTTGGTTTAGCTTAGAAACCAACCGGGCCCCTGGAACAGAAAAGTCAATAACTTTCAGACCGAACTTCTATTTCACGAACCGTCGGTGGATTTGTTAGTCTCGTTGGGAAATGGTCCCTTTGAGTGTACCCAATGAGAGTTCGGGTTATATTTGTGATACGATCAGGTTGTTTCTTACACAAAACCAACCCGGCCCATGGGATGAAAAGGCTAATAACACCCAGACCAGGCATCTGATTGACAAGCCATCTTTTTGTATTGAGACCCCTATGACGAGACAACCCTTTTTGATATTTCTTCGTTGGGATTTTTGATACTTGGAGTATCGACCAGTAGCTCGTGGCGTGGTCCCTCTCAGAGATGAGTGTGTGGAGTGCGGAGACCTAGTAGCTGTAGACCTGAAGACTGTTTGACCGATTCGACTTAGAGTGAGTCGACTATCCCAGTGGACGGAGCGCCCGGTATTTGGTGGTATACCCACGGCAGAAGGAGAACCTGGTAGTTGGTCTCAGACCCATGATACTCGATAGGAGGAGTACCTCTGTATGCTATCAGGGGAACTTCTATTGTGTTTGGGCGGCAGACCCCTGGTGGAGAGCACTACTATTTTTGGGTGCGGACCTGCAATACTCGATAGGATAAGTACCTTAGAAGTCTAAGGATATATATTAGTACCTTGAATTCGTGACAGGAACACTGTACTAGACAGAGGAGGAGTTCTCCAGCAGCCGTTTTTTCGACATCATGAATAAAATCTTGGATTGAACTGATTTAATGACCTTTGTGTTTACCTCATGATTGAGATGGCTTACATGATAACATGGGTATATGTATGGTCATATACCTAAGAAGTGGTTATCCATTGATTTTATAGGCTTTGTGATTCCTCTTGATTGAGATGGGTTACTTGATAACTTTGTTATAAGTATGGGATCATACCTAAGTAAGGGTTATCTGTTGAAATCCTTCTTTGTGGTTATCCTTGTTAGATTTAGTGAGACCTTGAGGGTCTCGAGGTTCCTACTGAGTATCATTATACTCACCCCTGCACGGGATATTCCCGCACCTCGTTGTGTTGGATGAAAATGACAGACAGTGCTATCAGAGACCGAATGTATGAGGACTAGACGGTACCCAGAGGTGGACCTCACGACGAGTCAGTACGTGGAGGTGGACTTCACAACGAGACGGTACTTGGAGGAGGATGTCGAATGATAGCGTTGAGGAGGCTATCTGTACCTACCCATCAGGTAGGATCCGTGGTGGAAACCCACGAGCTACTACAATATTCCATCTATTTTTCTTTTCTGTTGTACTTACATTCAGTTGTAGCTGTAATTTTCAGTTGGGTTTGTATTCTGGTCCATTTACTTTTCAGCACTTTTTTTGTACTTAGTGTTTACTTTTTCTTTTACTCTATGGTGTTTGTTTACTTTTATAAAGGCATTGCCTTCCATTTTTATCAGGATTTACGCCGTTGGTGCTAGTTGCCAGCCCCTGGCCTATGGAAGGCGGGCTTGGGGTAGTCACAGCACGGTCCCCGAGGACGGGTCGTGACATATACAATATAAAATTCTTCCAAAGTAATCCCATCAATAAAGAGAAATAATACTATAAAAAATTTCATCATTCAATTAATTCAACAAAGGTTGAACCCTTAAATATAGGTTCTTCTATAGAATAGGACATTGAATCGGGTAATTCCAAGGTCCCCTACATTTACAAAAAATGACTGTAAATGGATTCTTAGGATCATTTTTATTTTCTTCCATATTACTGTTCATTTTTCCTAAAAAATTCATTACATTATGTCTTTTTTCCCACACATAAATTATTTATTTGTTCTAGTTAGAAAATTTCTTGTGTGTCTCCTTCCTAATTTTCTATATTAAAGAAAATGAGATTTATTTCTTTACTGAATGATCCATTGTCATTATATGCATTTATTTTATTTGTTGAGTATGGGAGTAGGTTAATGTATATGTTTTTATCATATTTTTTGAAAATTGATTTGTCTTGAACATGATATATTTTTAACCTATCAATATTCCATTTCATTTATCATTTCCACCACTGTTCCCACCATGTACGTCTTGTTCAATATTACTATGACTTCCTCAGAATCCAGAAATTGACTAATACCAATAATTAGAGTATGAGTTAAAAATGTTATAAAACCATTTATAGAATATCATCAAAACTAATTTTCAACCTAAAACACCCTAATATTAACCAAGGATATTTATTATCAGATTTTATTAAAATCCTTCAAATCAGATTGTAATAAAAATGTGAATTATCATAAGCATATCCCCTAGGAGTTTCAATACCAACAGTAAAATAAAGGCCCATTGTCGTGTCCCAAAATACCACAGGTCAAGCCCGTAACTCCTTTTTGGAGGTTTCACTCTTAGGTATATTTGTGCAAGAGAAACTTCTAGCTGTTTATATCCAGAAAGGGATGTATTTTCTTAGAAAACCCAGACAATATTTACACTACCAATTTTTTTTGATGTTCTTCTATACTAATTCTTAATGTCCATCTTATGTAAATTTTCTCTAATCAGTGTTTATCAAAATCTAGTATTTACGTTTTGAACTAAACTTCCTATGATATAAACTATTATTACTCAACCATAGTTACCCCAAGTCAAGGCGTTATCACATAACATTGGAATGATAAAAAGATATCACATCGCAAAAGATCACTTAGATTAGTAGCCTTATATGTAATAGATACAAACATATGTTTTACATTACTTGATGTAATAAAAAAAACATTGTGTCCCTTTTAAAACACTCATATCCCTTAGAATATCCATACAAGTCAATCATAATATACATTTTCACATCATATGAAAAAAGAAAATAAAAGAAACGTGTTAGCTCATATTCTCATTAAGGATAAAAATATTGAAAAAACTATCAAAATAAGAATAAATTTTTTAGGAAATGTATAAGACTAAAACACAATACTTTTAAACATAAGGATCATCGTAATATTTAAAAGATTAAAAAAATAACATTTACATATTCAGTTGGATATTATACTATTTTAATAATCAAATGTACTATCAATAGCTAATTTAATAATTATGTAATGCATAATGTCGTACATCATAACCACATAGTCAATGCTGTGTGAAATGACCCTAAATATAAATTCTTTCAAGGCCTTGTGAGAAGAAACTAGTTTGTCTCAGGAGATCTACCGATTAATCTTGGTGATATATCAAGAACCACCTATCACTTACTAAGTCCAACACATTCCTTCTATGAAAAGGCTGAAATATAATCTAAACATATTTATTAAAACTAGAATACCAAATATTAATACATTAACCAAAAAAATGAATGGTATAATAAAAGCACATCCATAGTCAAACATAACACATTCAATACAATATGGATGATTTTATTATAATAAATCAACCTCAATCAAGAATAAAATCAATTAAGGATATTCCCAGAGTTCAAAATAATTAGTACAACTGTTTGATAGAAATATACCATTTTCCTAAAAAACATTTAAAATTCACACTATTTATCAAAGAAGTTGTTTAAAATAAATTTCTTAATAAAAGGTTATCATGTAACATTGAAACATTGGAAATTAATTTATTTTTAAAAAATTAAATTTAATATAAATAATTACTTAAAACCATGTTTAAATCAATAATATTAATTAGAATCATTTAGAAGAATAAATATTTAAAATATTTAAATAGATATTTTAGTAAATGTTCCTGACAAAATGAGACACGCTTGATTACAAATAATTAAGTTAATGGAAACATTATAATATCAATGGAATAATGGGATTCATGATATACTATAAAAAATTACATTATATAAACCATTTATGATTGAATCGATTCATAACAACAAAGATGTCTCAATAGAATGTAAATTGAGACAAAATCCATTATAAATACTGTATCATTAGATTAAGGATAAATAAATGAAATAATTATGTTTGAAAAATATAAAAAAATAATTAATATTCGATAATTAGTGTAAATAAATATGATTAAATTCAAACATATTCATGAAAAAACAAAACCAATGAATTAGATGCTTAACTCAATGAATACAAATTGAGTTATGATTACCATTATCAGGTTCATATAAAAAACGTGATAATTTATAAATGTAGAGAATATGTTATTAAAAAGTATATCCACAAAAATGTGTGTCTTAATTACTAAATAAATAATTAAATAGTGTTTTCACACATAATCATGGAGTAAAAAATTCAATTATGTGTACGTAAAACCCAATGTGTTGATGTTTAATTTAGAAGTTCCCTTACCGATTTGGTAACTTACAAAACATACAATTCATGAATGAAGGATCATACAATGAAAATGTAAATAACAATAAATTAAATTACATTTCACAAAAATTCAATCATGGGAAAAACATACACCACAGAAATGGGAATAATGGAAAATATAGCATGAATCTAACGGGAATAAAAAGTGAGATGAAAACCCCTTACCTTGTACTTTTCCATAGTCGAGGGTATGTGAACCTCGTGTATAATAGTTAAATAACTGCATTTAAATTTTAAAAGAACCATTTAACTATATATTATATCATATATGATCTTCTAATATTTCTTTTTTAATAATATTTTTGTAGTATCATTGTTTTGTGTGTTAACTGATATGTTTTCCTTTATATGTTTTGCTATGTAATTCATGTCTATTTAGATAGGATGTATTTGATTCATATACAGAATTATATAATGTACTTAAACATTATTTTTAATCATAAAATGAAAAATATCATTGAATGGTTACAATGGGGAATGAATCTCATTGTGTTAGTGGAGATAGTAATTTGTATGTATGCATGAGCGACAATATCATTCTATTGATGGTAAAATTGTATGTAATTTGATGGTATATGTAACACCCTGAGATTTTATGAAAAATATGATTTTAATTTCATTAATTTCTTGTGTTTTATGCTACACCAATATTACCTTGCGCTATACGCAACACCGTATTAGCTTGCAGTATACGCAACACTATTCTTGGATCGTGTTACACACAATTTTGATAATAGTTATTCTATGCAACATTGAGTATATATATATATATATTCAATGTATAAATTAAATATGTTTTGATTATGTTATACAAAACAACTAAGGATTCTTGCACAATACGCAACCCTGACTTGGCTTGCATTACACGCAATCGCGACTTTCCTCGATAGCGTGTGTTGTACACAATACTGGGTTTTACTAAACAATTATATATTATTATAATATTATTATGAACTAGCTGTTATGAATAGTATTATCTAAATTTTGAATTTTATGACATTATTATTCATCGTGCACATTTTCTAAAACATTGTTTAAGAACAAAATAAATTTTTTCAGGTAAATTAAGTATTTTTCAAAAAAATGCAGTTTTGCCGCCTTTTGATTGCGCACCCACATTAAATATAGTCTTTGACATGTTTCTTTGTTCAATTTGACAAAATAAAATTTCTTCTTTGGAATCATGAAATAATCATTTACTTTGGATAAATTTTCATATCATTCTGGTAACTTTCATATTTTGATGAATAGTAAAAACACGCTATATTTTAATTAAAAACAACATTTTCAATCGAAATAATTATTAGTGATAAATTATTAATTTGAGTGGTTTTAAATTATATTTAGAAGATATTTTTACAATTTAATACAATGTTGGTCATTGGATGTAATTTCAAATTTAAACCAGACATAATCAAGTTTCAATCTTTTGATAGTTATTATCTCTTAAGAACACACTATTTGTTTTGACGACGGGAATTAATTTTTAAATTAATTAATGAAACTGATATGTTTTGAATTTGGTAAAATAGACATCATTTTTGATGTCGTAATATCAAATATAGCATAGGCCTAATTTTTGGTATTTTTCTGGAAACATTCATTTTTTGATGAATAGTGAAACCACTAAGTGGTAGTTAAAAAAATGAATTTTCCATAAAACTTACTTTTACCACTTCTGTGAGTGGAATTTCAAAAATCTTAGAGACACGGTTGATGTCAGTAAGTAAAATTTGGTTCAATGAGATGAAAATAATTTTTGGTGAATAGTAACTTTTTACTTTTTTTACAACGGTTAAAAGTAAATAGGGTAATTAAGGGTAAAAATGATATTTTTATTACCCTAACTCATGACCTAATTCTATTGGATAAGTGTAATTAGACCAAAAACAACCTTAGGAATAAAATAAGACCATTTAGGACCACATGGATTAGATTAGGACATTTATTATTATTTAATTCAAAGAAGAGTTAAAAGAGTTAAAATAAATGTTTATTTACTAAAACATTATTAATATAGGGTTATACATAAGATAAATATGATTTTAAAAATTCATTAGAAAGATAATAATATTTCCTACATAATTATATTTTATTTATAATTTCTATACATTAAATAATTTAATTTATTTATGACACAATGATGATTAAGTAATTAACATAATAGTGAAAAATTAGAATAATTGATATTATAAATACCCAAATAAGTGTAATTTGAGACTTTTTATGAATTAAACTAATTTTATAGGTTAATATGACGTGTTAATATTGATTTAATTAACTTTTCTCGAACTAATAATTCTGTTATGATTTTCACCAAAATCAATTACTAAATAGTGTCAAAATTGACATAAAATAGTTTTTAAAACAAATATTATATTAGTAATTGTTATTTTATACCTAAAAATATAAGGTTCGGCCAAATGACTTAGATAAGGTTATATATATTAATAATAAACAACTTGGGGTTCGTTTGGCTGCTTATTGTATGTTTATTAACCTTGTAGTGTAAGAAAACAAGAAGAAACGGTGAAAGTTAAATTATCTAACTTAAAGTTAAATCTAAATGATAAGGTTAAAATTGAGACCTAAACTTGTCTAAATTCTATTGGATGAGAGTATTTTGACCCTTAACCACCTTATCTTCAAAATATATCAATTTGGAGCTATTAATAACCGAATTTGACTTTATAATATAATAATATTTTTAGTTATTCCAAAGGTGCCCCTCTCCTCCCTTATAAAACGGCACCTCCTCCCCCTCTTCCTCACACCACTTTGAGCCTTCATGATCTGCCAAAACCTACCAATTTATCCTATAAACTTCCCTAGAAACATACTAGAGGTTCTGGTATTCTTCAAAGACCTATTTTAGTTCCCTAAAAGGAGGTCTCAAAGAAGTATTTCCAAAAAGAGGTAATGTCTGTAATCGATTATTTCATCTTTATATCTTCAACCACTTCTTCTTTTTAAGTTGTTTCATTATGAAGTAATAACATCAGTATCACTCATATAATGATATATTATTATAAGTATGAAACAACCCTATTTCACCATCTTTCTATCCTACGGAAAAAGAAATCACCGCGCGTGCGTACGTACGGAATACCGTCTCCACGCTGTGGTGTAATCTATTTTCCACAACCACATTACTGGGATGGGTATAATGGTGTAAATAATAACTATATATGATTATTTTAAAGTGATATTGATTCTGAAATAGTATACATACACTCCAATACAGTCCCACGATCATGAGAACGATATCATCGCTCGTGCGTACGTAGGGACTACCGTCTCCACGACGCGATGAGATTCATTCTCCACGTTAACCATTCATGAATGATTATAAAGTATATATAATAAGTAATGATGAAATATATGATATAATAATGATACTGTATTTATTTGTATATATATGTATGTCATCTAATTAATTCCATTCAACTCAATAAGAAAAAGAAAATAGCGTTCATGCGTACGTACGGTCTACCGTTTCCATGAAGGGTGTATTTCTTTACATTTACTGATCTATTATTTATATATATATTTTCTGAATATATATATTATATATAAATTATGTTTTGTATTCTGGAATTAAGTAATTATGATTTAGGTAATCATATGAATAATTACAAGTCAAAACACGGACGACAAATGAAACGATTTTACCCAAAACGCTCTTTAACATGGAATTTACAAAATAACGGGTAATATAAAGTCATAAGTGAACCATATATGATATCATAACAATGAGTATGATTCTGTAATAAGTCAATGTCATTATTTAAATCATTATACAGGAGGTTCAGACACTTACGATGAAAATCTGACCTAAGGTAAGGGATAAATTTTCAACCTCATTTTTATCCAAGATTGCTAATACGTAAGTATTTTCTGGGGTCACGTTTATCATCCATGACCATGTTTTCTAAAAATGATTTCGTAAAATGTTTACAATTATTCCATGGATGTTTAATGTCATTTTTAACCTTTATTGTCTTTTTACCACATTGTATGAATGGTATCTTTCCTTTGGTTACAATATAAGGTACTTTTTGACATTTCCGACAAAAGTATGAGGATAATGTTATTTTTAACTTATACAGCGTGAATGGATTGTTACGGTTACATAACGCCTCATTTTCAAGAATCTTCCTCTACAAGATTTCATGACTATTTTCAAAAAAACCCTTATCTTTTAAAATTGCATGTAATTTTGTGAAAATAAAATGATTTTAAAGAAGAAAGGATATTTTCCTCAAGAATTCATTTCAAGTGTTTTGTCAAAACTATTTTCCATCTACGATGACATTATTTCATCTGTGTATGATTCACGTAAAATGTATTATTTAAATAGTTTCAATTTTCTTATTATGAAATGATATCAATCGTTTATGGATTATGTTATGATGGCATGATGTTTAAGAATCCCATTTTATTTCATGGGTTATTCTATGATGTATGATTTATGATTTTGTGGCACACGAAAAAATGATTTCATTATGAGATGGGTGGGACCTATATCTCCCTCAAATGCATTGGGTAATGATTTTATATCTCATGAGATAGACATGGCTGGAACGGTAGGTTATACCAGTTCAGAGAAACAGGACTGAAATGAGGAGTGAACTCGGTTCAGAAAGGGAATTTATCCACTAAGATAGTCTTGGAAATGAGTCTTGACTAATAAGAAATGATTCTATATGATTATGTGTGTATGACAGAATGTTTCATGGTTTATGTTATGATTATTGGGATTACATTTGACTACTATGATTTATCCCATGTTTTGGAATTATGATCTCTTTTGCAGGTTATGATTTCCAAAAGATATGTTCTTATGAATATGACGTGATTGATATTTCTTTTGTTTACCCTTACTGAGCATTTGAGCTCACCCTTTTATGTTTTCTTTTCCCCAGGACATAAAGAAAGGATTTAGTTTATAAAAAAATTAGATCTTTATGGGCAATGTTGAAGATCTTTCACCACGATGAGGAGATTATATTCCGAGTTTCCAAAGACAATAAACTATTACGGTCCTTGTGTGTGTGTTTTTGTTTTGTACTAAGTATTCCGGAAAAGTAATGTAATGTATATGTACGTTAAGCTTCAGGTCGTTACAGTTGGTATCAGAGGAAAGGTTTAGTCAACCTTTGGAAACTAGGAAGTGAAAACTTTAGTGAGATCCCTAGAGATATTTCTAAGGTATGTCTAGGGATGTCCCTTAGGTTAAGTATACGTTATTGTCCTAGAATTGCGCAAACCATCTTAGAATTAAACCTAAGATGTTAGATATTGAAGTTACGCCCCCTTTATTATATTGTTTTCCATAGCATGATTTTTTCCTCTCACAATATTCTTTTTGGGTTTTAGAAAATGGCTGGAAACATGATGATTCATGATAATAGAGGATATGATGGTCAATGGAATGATATTCTTCATGATAAAACAAATGGAATGGGATTTGGAAGTCCAAACATCATTATTATTCCGAATCAGCAATCTCATAATATGATCAATAAAGTAAAATTTGTTAAGTTTCCTAACTCGGATAATATGAGAAAGATGGAGTTTCATGATTATCATAGAGGAAAGAAAGTTCAATTTCCCCTATGTAAATCATATGGGAAGAGGCATCAAGGAAAATGTTTCAAAGGAACTAGAAGATGCTTTGGGTGTGGAAAAGAAGGACACAAAGCCAGTAATTGCAAAGGAAAAGGTTCAGTTAACATGAGGGATGATGATAATGGTATTCCTACAACATCAACAATTGTTAAATGTTTTAAATGTGGAATGTATGGGCATTATGAAAACCAATTCTCTAAGGGAAAGTCTCATGAAGAGAATCAGTATGGTCGTATGGGTAGTATTTATGTTGATGATGATGAAGAGACTAAAAATGATTTGTCAGATGAAAGAATTGTTGAAGCTCGGTCGATGGTTTAAGAATGTAGTGGAATGATTGCATGTTTATCTTGTGTAATGTTGTATAAGTAATCTGATGGTACTATGGAATAAAGAGATATCTAAGGATTGTTACACTGTTGTCTTTACTTGAGTTTTCAAAGTGTTTGATTAATGGTACCAGTATCCATGAAATGTTATTCAGATATTTTTGGAATGTAGATGATATGCGAATAATGAAGGGATAAGGAGAAAATTAAATGTTTGATAGTATTCATAATCTCATGACTGATATAAGGAGAAGGTTATATCATGGTTTGAGTATATAGAATGTTTGGATTTTTTTATGTGGAAAGAGTTAACTTTTGACTGCATTCATGTTTTCACTAAGGTTCAATGGGTATTCATTCGTCAAAAGAATACATGATTAAGGTATTCACATGTTGGTAATTTGACCAACAAGATATATCTTATGATATATGGGGGATAAATGATGGCATTCACGTGATCATTTTCTTTATACTATGAGCTTGGACCAAAGTATTTTAGATAAGCCAAAAGATTGGAATAGATTATGTTGGACAAAAGTTAGTATTGTTTAAGGATAAAACATTTTTGATATTATTGAATGGATGTTATAGTAATATAGCTTTAGAAAAAGGACAACCTGCAGGACGGGCGACAGCCCATCGCGTCGGACAAGGCTGTGGGAATCGAACCCACAACCGAAGTGTGACTAGCCTTTATCGCCTACCAGTGGCTTACAGGAAGTCCCTGGTTAGTAGAAACTAGTTTTATTTTATTAAGCGGTATGATATATGAAGTATAAGTTCATTTTTGAAACCATATACAATTAATCTAACCATAAGATGGACCTATAACTTTTGCAAACCTTTTGTTTGAAAGAGATGGAATGACCCATCATTCTACCACATGATCTGCTAACACATCACAAATAACAAATTCAACTTCATTTATTTAAGGGATGAAGTGGAAATTGTTTAATTTACGAACAATAGTGAGATTGTACCAAAATCATGGAAGTATTTATTTTAATTCATCAACTTTAGGGAAATGATCTTGAAAACCAAAAATGTTGTCCTAGTTCCCTTATATCTGATTAATCAGATGGTACCTTAGATCATCACAAATCAATAGCTTTGTGATTGTTGGCTTTTTCATAGCCATGTTATCTACCACTCTCCATCAGAACATGATGGTTGGATTTCTCTTCCATATCCATATTTTCACCTATGTGGAAACCCAGTGATTAGTTTATTTGGGTAACCGTTACGTTTCATACTTTTGTTTTTAAAGATTGGTTTTGGTATTCCTTTTTACGATGCGGGTTTCTATTAAATATACATTCGAATAGTAAACCATTTATAACGCCGACGAATTTCAAGGGAAAAATTCATTTTAAGGGGGGTAGAATGTAACACCCCGAGATTTTATGAAAAATATTCTTTTAATTTCATTAATGTCTTGTGTTGTATGCTACACCAAGATTACCGTGCGCTATACGCAACACCGTATTAGCTTGCAGTATACACAACACTATTCTTGTATCGTGTTACAAACAATTTTGATAATAGTTATTATACGAAACATTGATTATATATATATATATATATATTCAATGTATAAATAAAATATGGTTTGATTATGTTATACGAAACTACGAAGGATTCTTGCACAACACGCAACCCTGACTTGGATTTCATTACACGCAATCGCGACCTTCCTCGATAGCGTGTGTTGTACGCAATACCAGGTTTTACTAAACAACGATATATTATTATAATATTATTATGAACTAGCCGTTATGAATAGTATTAACTAAACTATGAATTTTATAACATTATTATTCGTCTTTCACATTTTCTAAAACATGGTATAAGAACAAAATAATGTTTTTCGGGTAAAATACGTATTTTTCAAAAAAAATGCAGTTTTGTCGCCTTTTGATGGCGCACCCACTTTAAATCTAGTTTTTGACATGTTTATAAGTTCAATTTGACAAAATAAAATTCTTCTTTGGAATCATGAAATAAAAATTTACTTTGGATAAATTTTCATATCATTCTGGTAACTTTCATATTTTGATGAATATTAAAAACACGCTATATTTTAATTAAAAACAACTTTTTCAATCGAAATAATTAATAGTGATAAATTATTATTTTAAGTGGTTTTAAAGTATATTTAGAATATATTTTTACAATTTAATACAATGTTTGTCATTGGATGTAATTTCACATTTAAACCAGACATAAACAAATGTCAATCTTTTGATAGTTATTATCTCTTAAGAACACGCTATTTGTTTTGACGACGGGAAATAATTTTTAAATTAATTAATGAACTGATATGTGTTGAATTTGGTAAAATAGACATAATTTTTTAATTCATAATATCAAATATAGCTTAGTCCTAATTTTTGGTATTTTCTTGGAAACATTCATTTTTTGATGAATAGTGAAACTACTAAGTGGTAGTTAAAAAAATGAATTTTTCATAAAACTTATTTTTACCACTTATGTGAGTGGAATTTCAAAAATCCGAGAGACATGGTTGATTTCAGTAAGTAAAATGTGGTTCAATGAGATGGAAATAATTTTTGGTGAATAGTAACTTTTTACTTTTTTTTTACCACGGTTAAAAGTAAATAGGGTAATTAGGGGTAAAAATGATATTATTATTACCCTAACACATGTCCGAATTCTATTGGATAAGTGTAATTCGACCAAAAACAACCTTAGGAATAAAATATGACCATTTAGGCCCCCTTGGATTAGATTAGGACATTTATTATTATTTAATTCAAAGAAGAGTTAAATGAGTTAAAATCAAAGTTTATTTACTAAAACATTTTTAATATAGGGTTATACATAAGATAAATACGATTGTAAATATTAATTAGCAATCTAATAATATTTTCTACATAATGTTATTTTATTTATAAATTTTCAACATTAAATAATTTAATTTATTTATGACACAATGATGATGTAGTAATTACCATAATAGTGAAAAATCAGAATAATTGATATTATAAATACCCAAATAAGTGTAATTTGAGACTTTTTATGAATTACACTAATTTTATAGGTTAATATGACATGTTAATATCTATTTAATTAACTTTTTTCTAACAAATAATTCTGTTATGAGTTTCACAAAAATCAATTACTAAATAGGGTCAAAATTGACATAAAATAGTTTTTAAAACAAATATTATATTAGTAATTGTTATTTTATTCCTAAAAATCTAAGTTTCGTCCAAATGACTAAGGTAAGGTCATATATATTAATAATAAAAAACTTGGGGTTCGTTTGGATGCTTATAGTAAGTTTATTAACCTTGTAGTGTAAGAAAACAAGAAGACACATTGAAAGTTAAATTATCTAACATAAAGTTAAATCTAAATGATAAGAATAAAATTGATACCTAAACTTTTCTATATTCTATTGGATGAGAGGATTTCGACCCCTACCCACCTTATCGTCTAAATATATCAATTTGGAGCTATTAAAAACCGAATTTGACTTTATAATAAAATAATATTTTTAGTTATTCCAATGGTGACCCTCTCCTCCCTTATAAAAGGGCACCTCCTCCCCCTCTTCCTCACAAAACTTTGAGCCTTCAATCTCGGCCAAACCCTGCCAATTTCTCCTCTCCACTTCCCTAGAAACATCCTAGAGGTTCTGGTCTTCTTCAAAGACCTATTTTATTTCCCTAAAAGGAGGTCTCAAAGAAGCACTTCAAATAAGAGGTAATGTCTGTTACCGATTCTTTCATCTTTATTTCTTCTTCCACATCTTCTTCTTTAGTTGTTTCATTATGAATTAATAACATCAGTATCACTAATATACTGATATATTATTATAATTATGAACCAACCCTATTTCACAATATATCCATCCTACGGAAAAAGAAATCACTGCGCGTGGTGTAATATATTTTCCACCACCACCTTACATGGATGAGTATAATGGGGTAAATAATAACTATATATGATTATTTTAAAGTGATATTGATTCTGAAATAGCATAAATACACTCCAATATAGTCCCACGATCATGAGAACGATATCATCACTCGTGCGTACGTACGGACTACCGTCTCAACGACGCGATGAGATTCATTCTCCGCGTTAACCATTCATGAATGATTATAAAGTATATATAATAAGTAATAATGAAATATATGACATAATAATGATACTGGATTTATGTTTATATATATGTATGTCATCTAATTAATTCCATTCAACTCAATAAGAAAAAGAAAACATCGTTCATGCGTACGTACGGTCTACCGTCTCCGTGAACGGTGTATTTCATTCCTTTTACTGATCTATTATATATATATATATATTCTGAATATATATTATATATAAATAATGTTTTATATTCTGTAATTAAGTAATCATGATTTAAGTAATCATATGAATAATTACAAGTCAATACACAGACGACAAATGAAACGATTTTACCCAAAACGCTCTTTAACATGGAATTTAAAAAAGAACGGGTAATATAAAGCCATAAGTGAACCATATATGATATCATGACAATGAGTATGATTCTGTAATAAGTCAATGACATTATTTAAATCATTATACAGGAGGTTCAGACAGTTACGAAGAAAATCGGACCTAAGGTAAGGGATAAATTTTCAATCTCATTTTTATCTGATATTGCTTATACGTAAGTATTTAGTGGGGTTACATTTATCATCCATGACCATGTTTTCTAAAAATGATTTCAAATTTTTTTTACCATTCTTCCATGGATTTTTAATGTCATTTTTATCCTTTATTGAATTTTACCACATTTTATGAATGGAATCTTTCCTTTGGTTACAATATAAGGTACTTTTTGACTTTTCCGACAAAAGTACGAGGAGAATGTTATTTTTAACATATACGCCGTGAACAGATTTTTATGGTTTCATAACGCCTCATTTTCAAGAATCATCATCTACAAGATTGTATGACTATTTTCAACAAAACCCTTATCTTTTAAAATTGCATGGATTTTTGTGGAAGGAAAATGATTTTAAAGAAGAAACGATATTTTCCTCAATAATTCATTTCAAGTGTTTTGTAAAAACTATTTTCCATCTAAGATGACATTATTTCATATGTGTATGTTTCAAGTAAAATTTATTATTTAAATAGTTTCAATTTTCTTATGATGAAATGATGTCAATCGTTTATGGATTATGTTATGATGACATGATGTTTAAGAATCCCATTTTATTTCATGGGTTATGCTATGATGTATGATTTATGATTTTTTGGGACACGAAAGAATGATTTCATTATGAGATGGGTGGGACCTATATCTCCCTCCAATGCATTGGGTAAAGATTTTATATCTCATTAGATAGACATGGCTGGAACGGTAGGTTATACCAGTTTAGAGAAACAGGACTGAAATGAGGAGTGAACTCGGTTTAGACAGGGACTTTGTCCACTATGATAGTCTTGGAAATTAGTCTTGACTAATAAGAAATGATTCTCTGTGATTATGTGTGTATGACACAATGATTCATGTTTTATGTTACGATTATTGTGATTAAATTTCACTACTATGATTTATCCCATGTTATGAAATTATGATCTCTTTTGCAGGTTAATATTTCCAAAAGATATGTTCTTATGAATATGACGTGATTGGTATTTATTTTGTTTACACTTACTGAGCATATGAGCTCACCCTTTTATGTTTTCTTTTCCCCAGGATAAAAAGAAAGGATTTAGGTTTAAAAAAAAGAAGATCTTTATGGGAGATGTTGATGATATTTCACCAAGATTATAAGATTATATTCTAAGTTTCCAAAGACACTAAACTATTACGGTCCTTGTGTGTGTGTTTTTTTATGTACTAAGTATTCCGCAAAAGTAATGCAATGTCTATATACGTTAAGCATCGGGTCGTTACAGTATATCATATATAATAAATCATTAAAATGTTATATTTATTATTTACATCAATCATAATAATTTTTATAGCCATCAAAGTAATGATGTGTTGAATAACAAACTACACCACAACAAGGAGACGATAAGCCGCACGTCCACATGTACGGTGATTATGTCCTTAATAGGATAGATACAATAATGAATATGGTTGTACCATATTTATAACAACACAAAATTATATTGGAGGTACTGGATTTATTATTTGGGTATGGAAACAAAAAAAGGAAGTTGAAAAAGAAAATAAATTTGATATAGTTGATGAAATTATTAACACTTCTTCGGGTGATTCCATTTGATTTGATTAAAATATATCCTTAGGTTGGATTTATGATCAAATTATGGCCACTATATTGAATTTAGGGTATTTTGGATGATTTTTTAGTAGGGTTTGACCGAGCCAGATGGCATTGGCATTGTGAAATTAAGAGAAGGGATGATCCCTTTTATAAGATAGGTGAGGGTCACTTTAAGAAATACTTGAAATATTATTTTATTATAATATCATTTTTGGTGTATAATGGTTCCAAATGGATTTATTTTGAGGATAAAGAGGGGATGGGTCGAAATATTCTCAACCAATCAGTTTTATACTTGTTTAAGTCTACATATTAACCTTATCTTATATATTTAATTCTTAGTTTAATTTTTTTACTTTTTCCATGTCTTATTGTATATTTAAATTACATGGATAATAAAAATAAAATAAAATTCATAGGGAACCTCAAGTTGTTAATTAATGACATATATATAGTTATATAAGTAATTTTTATGAGCCATATATTTTTAAGAATATTATATCATTTAATAATATAGTATTTTTTATAAGAATTTATTTATGTCAATTTTGAAATTATTTAATAATTTGTTTTTTTTGAAAGTCAAAAAAACATGATTTATTCAATCGAAAATACATTTAATCAAAACCTAAAATGTCATATAAACATTTAAAATTAGTGGAATGAATCAAAATTATCAATTTACATTTATTTTGATATTTATAATATCAATTATTTTAATCATTCGTTAATAATGTAATTATTGCATCCTTATGTTTTCATAAATAAATTTATTTATTCAATGTCTAACAATTATATATAAAAAACCAATATGTAGAAAATCAGATTATATTTATAATTAATATTTTTAGTCTTATTTTTCATATGATTAACCCTATATTAATAATGGTTTAGTTATTAGAATTTGAATTTTACACCTATAACTCTTCTTTAAATAAAATAATAATAAATATCTTAATCTAATCCATGTGGATAAAATGGGGTCATAATTTATTCATGAGGATGATTTTTGTTGAAAAACACTTATCCAATAGAGTTAGGACAATGTTATTGTATTTATAATAGCATTTTTTCCTTTAATTACCCTTTTTACATTTAACTGTGGTAAATTAAATTAAAAAGTTACTATTCACCAAAAATTAATTTTATCATATTGAACCACATTTTACCTACTGATGTAAATTTTGTCTCTCGGATTTTTGAAATTAAATTCACAGATGCAGTACAATTTTGTTTCATGTAAATTTGCAAATGTGCCTAAAAGTTTGGAAAAAGAAAGTAAAATGTTCAATAAAAATTTATACATCTAATCTAATTATAGTATGAGTCCAATGAATTAAATTGAACTAATATAGGTATTATATATATATATATTTATATTAAAATAAATTAAACTAAAAATAATAATTATATAAATAAAAGTCAGTTTTAAACAATAACACTGTATTGTTCACTATTCATAAAAAATTGAATGTTTTCAGAAAAAATAAAAAATATTCACCCTATGATAATTTTTATATTTTTAATTTAAAAATGATTCATATTTTACCATATTCATGACAATAATTTTCATTAATTAATTGAAACTGAATTCCCATTTTTGAAAACCAGAAAGTGAGTTTTAAAGAACTATAAACTATAAAAAGATTGACATCTGTTTATATCCAATTTAAATGTGAAATTACGTCCAATGAACAAAATTATATAAAATGATAAACTATAATATATATATACTCTAAAAAAATTAGAGGATAATCTATCAATACTAATAAATTGGGATAAAATGCAATTCTGAATTAAAATGCAGTATTTTTCACAATTAATTTTAAAATGAAAATTCTCATAAAATTACAAAACATTCACACTAATAAAATATTGGTATTCTGGATTCAAATATTAATTCAATTTTACCATATTTAATTTACAATATTGTTTAAAATTAATTTCATTATTTTTCATAAAAGGTCATAAGAAGTAGTTCATTTATCAACATAGTACCTATATTTTAATGAAACCTATACGTTTCCTTATAAATATGGATTATTTATATGATAGAATTATAAATGAAATTTAATATTTATTTGTTAGTATTCATTTAAAGTATTTGCTAGTTATTTTATAAATATATAATTCAGATTATTAATGTTTTGTTTTTCAGAAACTCTATCTTCTATATAATGTAAGACAAGTCAGTGTTGCATGCAGAATAAGCTATTGAATTACAATAATGATATAAATTACTATGAAATCCTTTTTTGATACAAATATGGGACATATATAGAACGTATTCATTACATTTACTCTATAATATAGTGAGAGAGTGTCCCTACCAACTCTACATCCAAGAGTAAGGTCAATAGATTTTCATCTGGCAGTGATCTATAGTGTAGCTGACCAATCAGGATGAGGTAGTGGTCGTGGACATGGTAGTATGGCCGCTGATTTTTCTGTGAATATAGAACAGATATACCTAAGGTATCTAGTTTCTATAACAGGGATACGAATTATGCCAAATATATTTAGTGCAAAAAGCCTCTAAAGATGAGTGTCTCGGGCTTTTACTGTGAGAAGTACTATTCTAGTTTCCTCTGTTATAGATGATACTCTTTTTGGAAAAAGAGATTCTAATATTTTTATATCTTGTATCATTCTGGAAATAATTTAGATTATAATTAGATGTCCTAATGTAATTATGAAACGTGATACTCTAATAGGTATTCAAATTAAGCATGTATGACAGTGTAAGGAGTTCACTCATGAGAGTGGTGTGTGTATCTTTATATCAGACCTCTTTTATATCAAGAAGATCGGTTTTTTTATCATTCTCATGGTGAAATTTTTCATTATGGTCTATCCTTTCATTGAAGAAAATCATCAAAGGATGACATACACATCACCATAGGATTGATTGTTTATTCACATGCGTTAATGGGAAGTCCCAGATAGCAGAATTCGACATGATCATTGTGGGATGGGTGGGATGATGACTTAAATTTCGAGTTAATATATAGATTATAAGGGAACACAATAACAATATTTCCCTCCTGTGGTTGATTGATTCAAGGATGTTTTCCTGAATCACTTATAATGTTTACCTCTAGTTATATAGGAATATATCCTTATCGATATAGTGATAGGAGATTCACCAATATTCATCGCTCTATACTTGATGGCTACTAATACGGTGTAGGATATCAAGATGCGGCTAGATTATTTGGATAAGAAGTGGTTTATCCCACTAATTACTTTAATATGGGGTTTACTAGACTTTTTTGTGAAATATGAGATGGTACACTAGGACTATGTGTGGATTACATAATATTGATACAAATGACTGTTTAAAAAGAGTATACTCTGCAACAGATATATGATCTCTTCGATGTGCTCTAAGGATCTTAGGTGTTCCTGATGATTGATTTGATATCTAGATACTATCATGTGAATGTTCAACCTAAAGACATATGTCATAAAACTTTTCATAAATGGTATTCTTTATATGTGTTTCTAGTTATACTATTCGGTCTCACAAAAATAAAAATGTTTTCATGGCATTGATGAACTATTATTTCCATTCTTACATGGATTAGTTTGTTCTGGTTTTATTGATATATATCATGGTGTATTCTCATAATTACCACACCCATGAAAAAAATGATGAGATTGTATCAGATAAACTGAGAGAGCATTTTTTATATGATAATATCACTGATTACCACTTCTTTTGTGGATCAGATTCACATATTTGGTCATATTATCATGGAGAATGGATTATCAATTGATCTATAGAAAGTGAGAGCTGTATTATCCTAATAAAATCTCAATAACATCATTGAAATAAAATCACACTTAGGGCCATGTAAAAATTACAGAAATTTCATATAGGAATTATCTCACGTAGAAGCACCATCTTATGGTCTTGATTATGAAGGGTGTGTGGTATGTATGGTCAGAAACCAATAAGACAGCCTTTCCTGAGCTAAAAGAGAGATTGAATTAAGTTCCATTCCTAATTCAAATAGATCAAGATTATATCTACATTGTGTGTTATGACACATCATTTATCATCCTAGGAATAGTTCATATGTATGAAGATAGTGTCCTAGTGTATGGGTCTCATCATTTCTGGCCACATGAGAGGGACTACCCAACACATGATCTTGAGTTCACTTTTGTTAATAATGAATTAATATTTTTAAGACATTAATTACGTGGAGATAATTATCTAGTGTACACATACCAAAAAAATCTTAATTACATATTTACACAAAATGATGTGAATTTGTGGAAGTAATAGTGGGTTGGGTACATAATGTATTTTAACATAGAACATACCTATATACATGGGAAGGGAAATCCTGTTACTGATTCACTAAGTAGGAGGACTCAATTATATATATCTCAACAGGACAAAAGTGAGTGTATGCATAAGGATTTTATATATGAGATGCACGTGGAGTATCAACATAGTCCAGTAATGAATTACCTTTCACCTTAGTTGTGACCTCTACACTTCTAGATATAGTGAAAACGATGATGCTATAAATTTTTGTCGGTCCAGTAATATGGGAGAGAGTGAATGGTGAGGACCCACCTCTTGGTTAGACAAAAATCTATGATAACATAAAAAATATTTATGATCACATCAGGGTTTGAGAAGAAAAATGTTAGGAGTTGATGAGATAATATCATGCTTTTTCTTGGGCAGTGCATCCTCAGGTCCCAATTATCAATCATAGTATATGTATCCAGTAAATGTGGATGAGTGTGAAAATTGAAGTAGCTAGTTATTTAATAAGGATATCCACCTCTCGATATGTGAAGGCATACCATTAGAAACCTGCTGGGATTTTATATAAGTAAACTATTCTTGAGTGGAAATGTGATAATTTCATGATGGATTTTGGGATTGATTTTCCGATTTCTCCTTGAGGTATGGATTTTGGTTGAAATATTAAGGACATGCTTGATAAGATTTATCATATGATTCTAATCAGGGAGTCCATCATTTTAGATAATCTTGTGACATTGTATATCTATTAGATTTCATTAGTTCATGAGGTCCCCCACTCTATTTTTTCATATAAGGATTCTATTATTACGTCTCATTTTAGAACAATTGTGTAGAGGGTTTTGGGTAGAATTGTGCTTCTTAGAACATCATACCACCCTCAGACTGATGACTAGTTAGAGAATATGATACAAGTGATAAAGGACATGATGCAACTGTGAATATCTGATTTTGGGTTCTATTGGTAGAGGTATATTCCTTTTATTGACATATGATACATTAATAGTTACCCATAAACAATAATGATGAAAAATTATGAGGCATTATATGGTAGTATATTCTAATCACCCAGGTACTGGTTAGAGGCATGCCACATATAATGCTAAGACCACGTCTTTTACCATTGACAATAGATAATTTTTAGTTGATTCCAAAATGGATGGATACTATACAGTCTTGATAGATATATCAAGTTGATCTGTGTAGAACACCTACAGAGTTTAATGTTGGTGAGTAGTTATTTTTATGTAGTTAGTTAGATGATGACACAGAATGATCATGTGATAGGGTAAACCATCACCACAATATGTCGGGTCATTTGATATTATTAATAGTGTCGGTCTAGTAGCCAATTGATTTTAGTTTCCGCAAAGGTACTGAGTCATGTATGATGTCTTCCATGAATCTCACCTGCTCCATTATCATTATGGATCATGTTATTGTTTCCATCCCAAGGGGGTTGAGTTATATGTAGTTTTATCCTTTTAAGAGCATCTGATTTTTATCATTAATTAGATCACATAGGATCTATGAGGTCAATCATTTCATCTATATCATGTGATATTGTAGTATGATTGATTACATGAAAATACAAGAGATAGTGAGGATGATATACATTCATAGTGGCCTGAGTTATTATTTACTAATGCTTAACAACCCTGAAGATGTAAATTTTGAGGATGAATTGCATTAATTGGGGAAGAATGAATGATCATGGGTTTTAATATGAGGTAGAAATAAAATTTAAACATAATGATTAAATACAGCTTAATGTGAATACACTATGAGGATATAGAGGTATAGGGGTAATCTAAGGAATTATTGGATCCCCAAGCCTAACTACATGAAGATGACTAGAAATATACACATTTATTAGAAACCATATAATGCATGACACATATTTTGATAAATTATGTGATTCCTAGAAAGAGTGAAATAAGAGCTCATATACTTTTTCAAACCGTGTTTACGGAGTTGTAGGACCATGTGAGTTCATCTACAATTTTGAGTAGAGATTTATTTAACTGCTTGCACATGGTTAGTCAACATGTGTTTAGTGACCATGTTGGTTCCCCCTTAGTACTGTAGTGTGTATACAGTTAGTGCATGATTTATTCAACAATGAAACTAAACCATGAAACCTAGTATTTTTTGTGAGATTATGAAATAACAATTAAAATTTAACAACATTAAAAAATTATCATTTATATAAATTTGGATATTGGTGAGATTTTGGAGCTCTACTATTATTATTAAGATGTTAATTGGTGGATCTCCACCATCTGAGCTCATAATTGAGAATCAACCAACTCGGTGGATTTTTGTCGGTGCGTACTCAATTCCATTAGTGTGTTTCTTCAATTAACATTGGATTGAAAATTTTATTTAGGTTCAAACTAATATCCCATATTTATAGGATTATCCATTCCTCATTCCCATCAATATCTTAGTATAATCATGAGCTATTACTGGTTGGTCACTCTAATATAGAACATATGTAAATGGTATCATGTTTCCCCTCAAATTTGAGGAGTTCATATTAATATTGTTCTGTCTCACTGTAGATATTTTTTAGATTCACTCTTGAAATAGAATTTAATCATTATAAACAATGGGTAGGTATTACCTATGTATTTAATTATACACATTTATAATATTTTGATGCTTATTATAAATTAAATAGAACTACCACTTGGGTGTGTTTTATAATTAATTAGACCACCTTTGGTGGAATATAAATTTCAATAAATTTTAGCCATACCATTTATCTCTTTCTATGGGATGTTAAATTTAAAAATTTATATTTTAAAATTAATTGATTAAAGGAATGGAAGGGAAAAACCTTCCCCTTGTATTTTCCATATATTTTATTTTTTTGGCATGAGTTTACTATTATTATAAAATTACCACATGGGAAAATTAAGAGAACAAGCCCTCTTAAAAAATTTCAATACTAGTTATACCTTCTTAGGAGAGGTTTAAATGAAATTATCATCATGATGAACTTGGTGTAGTCTTGTAACATTGATGGAATGTTTTGATATGCCTTGGGCGACTTAGCAATTATTCTCTAAATATCATGGGAATAATCATGTGGCTAATGATAAATATTTGACCGAGTGACACATGGAGCCCCAAGTGGACTCCCAATGATGGAATCAAAGGATTTTGTGTTATACCCCAGAGTAACACTTTTAATCCTTATATGGACTGCCAATGATGGACTGTGAGGGATAATTATATATATTTCAACAGTGATACTTGGTCTTCTTAGTGGAACACCATGGATAGAATCAAATTGAAGTGATGTTTTACCACATCTATGTTGATAACTAGGTTATGGGGATCACCATCGATGGTCTTGTAGAGTGTTTATATTTTTTTACACCTAGATTGATACTTGGATTCCAAATAAGTATTTCCAAGTTACGGCTTTGGTTCATAATTAAAGAATTAATAAAATGATTTATATATTGCGTCTGCTTGGAAAAACAACATAATTTTACTCAGTAAGTGTCATAAATCTAATATATGGTCTAGTTAGGCATATATTGATCACATATCTTCTTGGGGGATTTTGGTCTATTTACCATGTCCTGAGACTTATTTATTAAATGGGTTGATGAATTAAATTAAACCATCTTTTAAATTAATAAAGGAGTTACTTTTTAATCCGAGACATCTCTGTTAAGGCCAAAATAGTTATCCAAGTATGTTTTTTCATGCGAACATAGACCTCTAGGGTGTTTTTACAAACATATCTTCTTTTACATATTCTATTACTTCTTGTAAACTACTAATATTCTACATTTACTAAACAAATAGCATTAGACATCTTTGGTGGTGGCCTACTGGAATTTTTTCTCACACCCTACTTAGCAAGCCTTTGGTACCCATGAATATTACATGACAGCTAGTATGGACAACAAAATCAACCATGATATTTGTTCTAGATTGTTTCTCAGAAGCAGTTCATCAAAGGGATGAGTCGAGGTTCATGATGTTATCTGGAGATAATGGTTTTTGGGATTCTTGTACATTTTGATACATGTATTTTACTAGCTATTTGTATGCTTATTTCGAATACATTATATAAACATTCCATGTATCATCATAATCATTATATGAAATGTCTTTTGGTGTTTTATATTTATATTTTTATTTGGATGTCTTCTGTTGTCTGAATTTTTTACTGAGTCCTATATTGGTTGAATGAATATTACAAAAACATCTCAATCAGATAAAATGGAATAGTCCCCCCATTGACATGCCCTAAGTCCCCACATATAGTTTAAATCCATTGGTATTTGGGGAGATGTGGTTGAGTCCATGTGGCCTACTGGAATTATGGAATGTTCTAGTAAAATTTGGCTCTAGGAAGTTATAGATCGTTTCATATATCATTGATAGGATATCATAGAAATAGGGTTTAAATTGCTTCATCATGTCCTAATAATTTTTATTTGGTCATAATAAATCTAATTATTTTTATTTTAGGGACTAGTGTTAATGATTTATTAATTCATGTATAAAATCAATATGATTTAAAAAAGAAAAGTAGTTTTTCATTTCTAGAAATTTTATTTTAGGAAATGGATTACCCATTCCTAGTTTGTACACATAAAGTTAACAAGAACCATACATATTTATAGGTGATATGAATAAAGTAAATAAGGAATTACCCTTTCCCATAGTGGTTATTTTCAAGTCCATTACAATATACCATTACATTAAATACACATTTCATAAAGGTGGTTGATTTTTTAAATAGGTTTCATAAAGGTAATTGAACACATTCCCTTATATGAAATAAATAAATGTAAAGGTAACCAATTAGTTACCTATACATGGGGGATTTCATAAACCTCTTCACCATGTTACTATTATGTGATGCGGGTGATAATATTTTTACCTTTATGTTGATGGTTCATGTATGTGTAAGAGCATAGTACCCTTACACAACATGATGAATATAAGATTCATGCCTATTTTACCTTAAGCATTGTCTATACATAAGGGTGAAATGGTGTTTACCATTACCTAAAATAAATATTCTATATAAGGGTAAAAAGATAACATTTTAAAAATCTATTTTAAATTCAGAAATTATTTTAATTGTTTATAAATATTTTAGAATTCCTTATAAAACAACTGTTGAGATATGTCAATTTATTAAAATAATATTGATTTATTAATTATAAATTGTTTTTAGATAATTAAATTTTTTTCAAAATTTTAATTTAATAATTATAAAAGATAAAATTATAAATAAAATATATTATAATAATATGGAATGTTTAAAAATATTTAAATACATGTACTTATTTCGAAATCATAATATATGATTTAAAAGGGGATAAAATTTATAAAATAAAGGCAAAATATAAAAAATTATTTGAATATTGAAATTTTTATAATTAATTATTTTTAATTCATAAAAATAAAAAGTTTCTTGATTTGAATATTTCATGACCCATATAAATAAATGTAATGATGAATGCTATTTTTATGGATCAAATGAAGATTAAATATATGATATTAGATTTTGTAAAATGTTAACATAATATAAATTTAATTATAAATTCATTATACCTTATAAAATATCATATAATTAAAATTGAATTTCCATATAATGATAAAAATGAATCTTTTCATATTGGAATGAATATAAAATTTTATATTCAGAATTATTGAAGGTACAAAATTTTTGTGCTAAATTTATAATTAATAAATTTTGTTTTTTATATGAATTGTTCATAAATGGTAACATCTTGTTTAAATGATTGAAGTGTTCATTTATATTTAGATTATTTAATTTTATATCCATGTTTTGTAAGTTTTTTAAAAATGTGAATACATTGTATGGTGTTGTTTAAAATGATAAATTTTATATTGGATAGATCCATACAATACATTTTAAGATTGACTCTTTATTTAATTTAATTTTTCATCTACAATGAGTATATTTATGAATTGATCAAATTATAATTAATTTATATTATGAATTTACATTTTTAAATATTAGGAATTATAGGTATGATGAAATATATTCTATCTATTAAATTTTTCATTGGTTAGAGGGAATTAGTGTCAGACTACCTACTTTCTTGGAGCCCTATGAATTTTTTATGGAAGTGAAACCGGTTAGCTATCTATCACTCTATGAATAATCATGTATGATATTTTCAATTTTATATAATAATATGACTTTACATGAAGTTTTCATGAAATTTATAAATATTATGATTTTGAATGTGTTGGAATATAATTGATTTATAATTTTGGGTGAGTGACAAAAACATGTGGGTTGTGTAAATAGTTACTCACCTCTATGGTTTTTAAATATTAATTTTGTGGAGGGAATAAAATTCCAAAATAAATTACTAGAGGAATTCATATATAATTGTGAATAATAAGAGAAAATAATTTGTTATTTTAATACCCTTTAAATATTATGTTTGATATTTCATTCAAATCAGTACTTGTCAAGAACTCGATAATTTTAATGATTATATTCATGTTGAGTATTAGTACCTATGAACTTTCTTATGTATGTAAAGAATGTTATAAGTGATTATGGATTTGTTTTTTCATTTTGGCTCTTTTCCTGTGTATTCTATGATAATACTTTGATTGATTAATTTAGGTGTTTTTGTTGGGTTATACATGCTGAGAGGCCCTAATAGTTAGGTTAAAATATGAATATAGTTTATTATATCCATATTATTTATTTGGAATAAGTTATATTTTGAAAAAATATCCGACATTCAAATATGATATGATTTGTAATTATTTTCCACCAGATATAGTTATGGATTATATAAATGATACTCAGTGTAAGTCATGATGAAACATAGATCATGGTCAACAAATAGATATAATGGATTTTATAAAGGGCTTATCATTTTAGTGGGATATCAATTTTAAATTACTTATTAAATTTTTTTTTTAATTAATGATAATCAAATGATAAAAAGATATATTATACAGAATATCAAGTTGTTCTTTTTTTATCAATCCTTGATATACTCTTCATATTAATGATTAAGAATAGATATTATGAAGTATTGCTGATCTAAGAAATGTTCATAAAGAAATTATATATTTCAGAACAATTAATTACTTATTAAACATGTTTTGAAATTGTTCAGAATGTGAATCTAGATTCTTCTATAATAATTGATCGATTCATTAATGGTTTTAATGTAATTAGATAAATAATGGATTTTTATGGTTTGTTAATTAATCATATTTTTTCTATGGAAATATTATAAAAATATTATTTAATTTAAGAAATTTTAATGTAATATTTTCAATGTTTTGAGAATGGATGATTGGGGCATAAGATCTCAATATTCATATACTATATGATAAATATAATTGGGAAATATTTAAACTGGAAGGAGAAATGTATAAAAAAAATAAAAAATGAATTTTCAAGAATATAATCATGGTCGTCAAATACATGGTTTATTTGGTAGGATGTATAATAATTCCACATTATGTTATTATCTAGAATACCTTAAGGAGTTTGTTAAACTCAATGAAATATCTATGTCAATTATGGATTTATTAGACATTAATTATTTAGTGTTGGATGTTATATATATATTTTAAATTTTAAATGTGTTTTAAATATATAGGATTTAAAATTAAATGGAATAATTTTTGAGACTATACATTACATTCATAATGTAATGATATTATATATATGATTTCAAGTAATTTTTTCAAGTTCAAATCAGTATATGAAAAAGATGTTTATCTTCACCACATTTCTGTTTTGTGATAGTAGAAGTTGAATGATAAAAAAGAGTTATTATATGTAAATGTATAAATTTATCTTTTGATACATAAATTTCATTAATATTTTGTGTCAAGATGACATGGATAAAAACATTCATTTATGGTAAAAAGTTTTATACAAATACCTATTTAAATAATCATGAATGAGTCCCTATCACCCAACGATGATATATTTAAATTTATACTACATTGAAAATAGATATATTACAAATAAATAGAATAATATACTTTATATGTAATTGATATTTTTTTGATAAATATTCTTACTAAATGGAAATAAATGTTATTTATTACATGAAAAAGGTTTTGTGCAGCTTATTAATAAATTATAAAAAGAATATATTGTATAAAAAGATAGTTGTAGAATGCATGTAATTATTCAAGTTAAAAACTAAAAAATAAATGATAATTCAAATATTATGTTAATGTTATTTCCATATAATATTAGAAAATTATTTCCATATGTTATGGTGAAGAAAAAATTAATGTGTTACTTAATGTTTCAATATATAAAGTGGATATCACAATTTTTCCATTCTAATATTATAAATGGTTTTCAATCAATATTGTATAATATTTTACGATATGTGAAGATAAATAGATGTAAATTTTTACATTTAATTTGCTTAATAAATTGTAAGACGCTATTTTTTATGGTATTTTCTAGTCAAAATGAGTATTTAATTATGGTTGATATCATTGTATAATTTAGGGTATGGATGTAATAGGAAAATATAAGTAGTAATATTAATTACCATAATGAAATATATTAATAAAGTCTAAAACGTGTAGAAAATATAATACTAATATAGTAGTTTCTCACAGATGTTGTGTATATATTTTTATTCTATTGGTTTAGTTATATAATAATAAAGAGTGTAAGAATATTAAAATGTTTTAAATTGTAAGTAAACAATCATTTTAACATTATTTTATGTTTTCTACAAAAAATGTATATATATATATGTATTTCATGAAGTGCATTGATAATTGACCAATCAAATAATGAAATTGAGTTTGAATATAACTGATGTTAATCATGTTTTACTTAAGTCTATTATTAAATATAAAGGATAAAATGATAAAAACTTTTATATTGAGATGCAAAAGTTTCACATAATTCACAATTCAAATAGTATAGTTCTTTATGTGCCATGTATGACCCCTATCTATACCACATAGAGTGGTATTCATATTAATTTGTAATATTAGGGGTAGAAGGATTTTTTTATGTCCCAAAAACCCAAGGATTGATATATTTATAGAATGAGAACATTTATAATTTAAAATCCTACTTACAGAAGTCTATATATTGGCATAAATGTTCACGGGTTGGTTTTTTGTTGATAATCATGTTTTCTATTGGGAATTAACCAAGATAGAGGTTTTCATATCATAGGATAAGTATCATATCAAGTCCCTCGGTTGGGATACATTCTTGGAGGCTATGAATATACCTAGATATTGTTTATGTATATTTATAATGACATATGATGTTTTTACCCATCATAAATAATGATATGTTATGTATTCATCGATCGAATCAATGTATAATATGAGAATAAAGAACATATTATTCAGTGATATGGGATCGATATGATGTATGTTCCATTGAAATTTTATGGCACTGAAAATGGTAAAATATGATAATGCATGATTTTGTATTATGAAGATTAATTGAAAAGGGTATAGAGATACACATGTTTGATGGAGACAAAATCATATCCCATTATATCTTGAGTAGAGTTGATGATTAAAGAGATGGATCTATTTGATTATATATATATATAATAATATTTGTTTGAAATACTCTAATGGAATTTGGGGTCACACTTAGTTGTTGAATGGATGGGGCCTGAGTTTGATATAGAGAGTTACATTAATTATTTTTAGAGTTAATCCAAAACCATTTTGGATGGGTATTCACAAGGTATTGCATATGATGTGATATCATATTTTGTGAATGAGGGATTAAGAATTTTTTTGACGAAAGATATCAATTTTTTTGGATATTGTTTCATAGGTTATTATATATGATATAAAATAAAGTGAAAAGGATTAATGTCTATTGGGATTTAGGGAAACTATGAGAATGGAATATATACATACCTTAATGTATTATATATATATATATGACATATATATAATTTCTAGTTTGCATGAAATTTTTTATTTTCTTGTATATTTATGTATAAATATATATAGTATTTCATAAATTTTAATTATTTAATGGACACCTGATCTGTCCTAAAACATGTCTATCATTAAAAGACATGTTTTATAAGATGAAATATAATGAAGTAAAATGAATTCATGAATATGAGTAGTGAATGTGAGTCATAAATTATATTAGGAATTAGGACATACTCTATAAATGCATGAATTAATTAATACACATCCACGGAGAATCATTGGGTTCTATAACAACCATACTACAACATGTTCGATATGTGTGTATAAATTGAGATCCATATGGTTGGATGAAACTCCACAAACCTATTGATATTTTAACTTCAATATTATTATATAAAATTGATAGAATACAATGGATTTTGGATGTTTCTCATTTGATTGTTAGATTATTAATAACATCCTATGGGTACACCATGCATATAGGATTCCATTTCAACATTTTGATATCTCTCACGATGATTTGATGAAGGATATCAAGATTTGATGTCGTGGATCGTTTTTACATGGTATTCCGTATTTATAGTATTTCCTCATATAAGATTCACATATCTTGCAGGGGATGTCCTGGAAATGGGGGTTTGAATCACTTTTTTGTAATATAATAATAATTTAATCCTCTATTAAAACCCTTCATGAAGTTCATTGGTCGATGAACTTTAGCATCTCTGAGATACAAAAACCATACGGGGACCAACCAATTTACTTTCACATAATTATATCTGGTGTCCCAAAAATGTAATTATTTGAATCATTTTGGATATGAATGGGATGATTTGGGAGTTGTATAAGCCTCTTCTAGGAAAATTCATTGTGCTCGTGTAATGATTGGATGGTGGAGAATCGTTCATTTTGGGTTGGATAAGGTAAGTGAGAGATGGTACCAATGTTTAGTTGAAAATCATGAATGATTTTTGGTGTGGAATGTTGAGATCCATATGGAGCATGTCATAAATAAATTAATGATGTCTTTCAATAGGTAATTATATATTGGGGAGCATCATAGATTGATATTTTCAATTGTGAGTAGGATTGTATATCGTGGAGAATCATCAGCTAAATCAGGGAACATGAGACAACATGAATCCATCTTTGGGATACACTGGTGGAGGTACATAACATCTCAATGTTTAATGGGTGATTACAATTTTTTCTCATATTACAAAAAGTGTATCTCCATGTTTTATTAATTTGGATATAATATATATTTTTTAGTTTGGGGAGAACATTAAAAGGAATATATTATGAATTGGAAGCTCGAGTGCGTTATTAATGGTTATAGAATACTTGATAACAATTCTATGTGATCAGAAATTAATTGGTAGATAATCTGTAATACCACGTGATTATGGATTTTTCATAAACATTGGAAGAATCTTGAATTCTCATTTATTTGATTCATCATATTTTTAATTTGTCTTCATAATAGATCATTAAATGTTGAAACCCATAAATAATATCTTTTGGACATGGATTATTGGTAGGTATATTTTTGTGAGAAGTAAGTGAGAACCATAAAAAGGAACATATTACAAGGACACTAGTTCATAGAATCTTGTATACCCCAGTGAGATATTGGCATAAGTAGTGGATTGTTGATATTGTTGGGCTCAATGACTAGTCCATTAGGTTATTTTTTGTGGAAGAATTAACATTCGTTGATTCTGGAAAAAAATTATTGAAATTTATATTCAATTATAAAATTAAAAATTACTACGGAACATAAAAATGGTACAATAATATAGTTATATGTCATATAATAAATTTATTGAATGAATAATGAACATATTCTGATATCTAATCATGGGTGGTTTTTTACGTGATCTTGTAGAAAAGTGAGTATAATGTAATATATGCACATACATAAATATAATTAAGAATAAAATATAAATACAAAGAAAAATATAGTGAACATTCATTCAAATAGTGCATAGTTCATGGAGTGTCAAAAATTTTTGAAACTTATATGCAATTGGTTATAGTAATGAAATCCTAGATAAATTTAGATCATTTTGAAATGTTTCTATTAATGGAAATTATAATGAATATTACACACCATGGGAAAAATTATTGGGCATAATTATTAGAAACATTACAAAATATAAGACAAATTAATGTTACTAATAGGCCAAATAGTCTAAAGGCACAAGATAGTGTGAATTGTAATGGTATGTACCACCTGAATTCCACATTGACTATATATATCATCAAATAGAGTTTTTGAATAATGTATATGCAGTATCCCACGGAGAATATTATAAAAAATATAAATAATTATTGTAAAATAATGTAATTTTGAACATTTAAATTAATATTTTTTGAGATTGAACTAATTTTATAAATGATAACACCTAGGCTTTTGTTAACATGCATGAGGAAAAAATTATTATTTTTTCATTATTTCACATGAATATAATATTGTTAACCAGTATTACATTATCATATCACCAAAAACTGTTGAACATAAAATTATTAATTAATCTTATTTTATGTAACATATTTAATTCACTTAATAATACAGATGATAATGTAACAAAAAATACAGGATTTTATTTTACTTATTCATACATGTAATAAGTTGACAATTATAAATAATGAAATGAAACAATAGAGTATAAAAAGATAAATATTAGTAATTAAATTTAGATCCTACTATATTGTATAAAATATATACAACATTAGTTTAAAATTAATGAACATTGAATTTAAGTTTTATTTTAAAATCTAGAGTAATTTTGATTAATGAATCTATCGGTTATACCACAGAATTTTCTTGATTACAACAAATAAATATTAAATTAAAAATTATAATCAAATATTATATAATCGATTGAATATGACTACATATACTAATAGGAAACACTACCAATTAGAACACTATATTAATGTATTTTACATTGATCATGATTCTAACAAAACTACTTTTCACGAAGGGATGTATCATTGATTTCTTGTTTAAGCTATGTGTTTTATCCTTTTTAGTGTGACCTATGGTCTAATAAATTTCTATGGATCATATAGGGATAGTTCAGATCCATTAACTCTATGATTTGGATGAATCATTTTAGGCGCATGGTTTTTCCAAACCATACCCTTTGTCCCACAGAGTTTGGATAAAAGGTGTGGGGTGTCTCAAAGGGAAGCAGACGAGTGAATTTTTTTACTAATCTGTGTGATCCTAGACACATGGTTTTGTGTGTTTATCAAAACATGGTATAATGGAATATTTAATGGTTAATTCATTGTTAATTTTTCCATGCAGTAGGCTTGTGAGGGGTAGCCTCCCCTAGACAGTGTTGGCGCATGATTGGTTCATGGTTTGAAAACCCTCGTATCTAAACCATGTGCCTCTTAAAAAGTGGAAAAATACCATTTAAATATATTATTATTTAAATTATCATATATTTCACCCATCACATTTCATGTATAGAGGGTTGAAACATTTGGTATCTATCATTTTCTTTATTTCTAGGCTTTGAATGCATCTCTACATTTGGACTCTGATTGTATTTCCATCAAATGTTTTGGAAAGAAAAAAGTAAGATCCCTAATCGTCTTACTTACGTTATCCATTTGTCTTCCCACATCTTGTACTATTTTTTTATGAGGCTAGATGAAGTTTTTTTTCATTGATATATTATTATGATTTCATTCCATAGTAGTACAAACCTGATGATGATATCAGATGAGGAGTCATCCATGTGCCTATGGTATGAGTATATTAATTTTAGAAAAATTTTAATTTGATTTTTTTTATTCTTCCACATGTAATATTTTTTGTTCATTTCCATATATTATTAAACCATCTATATTTAATAAATCATGTTATGGTACCCCCATTCATTCTTAATAATTTTTTATAGGCTATATACCTCCTTTCTCACCACCCATTTCGATGTGTTGACTTAATTTCTCACATTGATATAAATGATTAAATTAACAACTACGTACTAGTTGTTTTGTATTTTATTAAAAATTATATTTCCTAAATTTCTTATGTAGATTATTTATTTAAATTAAATGAATGTTTTGTATAGTCCACAGAAATCTTTATAAATTGATAAATTATTATGTAATTATGATACCCATGGTTACATGGGTCTAAAGAAGTATAAAATAATAAAATGGATATTCTAAATTATTATTATTATTATTATTATTATTATTATTAGATCATGGTTATTAGTGATTCAAAAAATTGTAATTTATTCATTGATCATGGTGTTTCACATTCCAATATGTTGGGTGATGGAAATGGGGTGTCACACTATTTAATCTTATATTGATGATGGGCATCACATACCACATTCCATTTCATCGGTTTTTGGACATGACGACTCACCCACTTTCTTGAGTGAAGTTCATGGTATCCCATATTTTTATGAGACTCTTGGAAAGTTCCATTAATTGAGTTTATAGCTCATTATAATAGAAATGGATTCCTGAGTTATGCCCCAGGTATAGCTAGCACCTAGAATCCTTGTATATCCATATATATGTCTTCACATACATAATGTATATAAAATAGACATATTATATATGGATATATACATATATATGTACATTCTTATTATGATCAGAATTATTTGTCCCAGTGCTGAAGCATGAATTATTTTCTAGTTGTTTTATGATAATAAGAGATTAATGGTAGTTATTTTCAGTATTTACACTGTATAACATAAATCTATACACTTATATTATATATAAACTAAATGGATTATTATAGAAACCAATCGTGGGGATTCTGGGTTTACATGAGACCCATCTCTGGTATCTCTTCATACTAGATATGACTTCATGATTTCATATGTGGATAATGGATGATTCCCAATCACAGATACTTGATATATTTTACATATTTAATGGAGCATGGGTGACGACGAATGATCATATAACCCTAATGATAGTGGATATGTCTTTTGGTATGTTTTATTTTCTTATATCATGTTTAATATTCCTATACATTGTACCCCATGAATCCCCTTTTTGAAAATAAAATAGAAATTAAATCATTTTTTATATTACTCTTTTTACAACATTGATATTATTATTGTTTGTTTTATGTTTATACTTCTATTATTTATTATTTTAATTGTTTAATCTATGCTATCAGTTATATCATGCTTCCACTTTTTTTGGTTTATTCCATGATACCAATGTAATACTCTATTATGAGGGTATTTCCCCCAGTTGTACCACCATAGACTCTCGCTTCTAGTCAAAATCCTCTGGAAAATTTGTAGTTATTCATGAGGAAATGTGGACCACCAGATGGGTGCATCGTTTTAATAGCTCCCATGTTAGGATTTAACATAGTGGTATTTGAGAATATTTTCCATTTATATTACTATTAAGAAATTATATAGGAGACTATGATGTATATGAATTTGATAATGATCATGTTCTTGGGAGTAGTTAACCTGAATACTAGGTAATTCCAATTTACCTTGGATGCAGTACTACAGATCTGATTTGTGCCTCAGTTGCACTGATTTAAACATTAGGAGACACACTTGTTTTTTGAAATTGTTCTTATATTGTAATTGTTATTATTTTTTGTTGTTGTTATTGTTATTTTTTGTTTTATATTTATTTAACCGTTATCCTTGAATGGAAAGTATGTTTATATTCATGCATTATTATATGAGCCATAAAATTTACATACCATGCATTTATTCATTACATGTTTATTTTCAACCACCATTGAATGTTGCATATAGTTAGTTCCTAGATTATTATATTGGAAATGTGTTAATGGTTCATGAATCGATGTGTATACCAGGATAATTAATGTCTCTATGTGAATCTAAATATTTTATCCCACATATATTAATGATGACACATTAATTGGCCAATTATATAATATTGTCGGTTCTGGACAATCTATATCCATGGACTGAAACCATACTATCTAGTTTGATTACATGTAATCGAATTTAACTTGATGAAGTAAACACATTTATAAATTTTGTATTTTTATTAATTTAATCAATTTATTATTATAACCTATTACATCATATTTGAAGATGTGAAGGCTAGTTTGTAGTTTAATGATGTCCCAATTTTAATTTATAAGAGTATAGATTTTATAAATTGGGAATGGTGAAAATTTTAACTGGACCATAATATAACTAAATTTATATTTTCTATATTATAATCATAAATTATATTAACCCATTAAATTAATGGTAACTACTTAATGGGGTGTCAATTGAATTTTGAAGTGTGATTTCATTTGTACATTTCAATTGCACTCCATATATTAGAAATTGTATTATGTGATACGAGACATAAACCCAAAACAAGCCTTAATAGTGGGTAGTTAGCAGTGTATCATACAATTAATTTGGAGTGTTATTGTATTCAATTATCATATAGACCTAGATTTTATAAAGGTAATAGAGTATTTAAATTTTCTATTGGAAGGTCTGTACCTATCACATCTTGTATCAATATTCTTTTTAAAATTTTAATTTCAAATATGAGTCATGTGTCTGGAAATATAGATCATGCCTCTATGATATCCTCAATTCCTATGTTTGGAGGGCAGTGATGACCATTCTCTAGAGGTGGGGGCCCATATCCTCTAGTTACAACTCCCGCAATTCTATCTATGGAACAACATAATATTCATTATTTTGGAACTCACACCAAGAATAGAGAGGTTTTCATTCATAAGATGTATTATATGAAAGTACATTCTCAATTTCCCAAAAATATGGTAGATTTTATATTGGAATTACAAAAATAGAATCCTCCCACCTTTTAGATAATAAAGGTCCTATGATTTCTGAGACATTGATGTAGGCCATGGTTCTATATTTGAGAATCGTGAAAAGACTTCAGAGAGTAGGGTCAATCTCAGTACTAATATATTACATGGTTATTCCAATCGATGGTGGGTTTTTAATACCCTTGAAAATAAAAATCAAGACCTGATCTTGAATGACTTACATATGGTATTAAATTATTATTTCAGTATATAGACACTAAGGGTAGGCTAATCTAGATAATTTTTTAAATTGAATTAGGGAGATTTGTTTGTAGTGGAATATTCTTCATGGTTTATCAAGATGCATCAATTCAAAAAAATATTAAATAGTGATTTTCTCATGAATGTGAACTGATTTGAGGGTGGGATTTGTTATGCCATCTGATCAAAGAATAATATATTATGGTTGAATAATATTTCTAATATATTACACATGGATCTAATTAAATAATATTACTTGGGGGAAGCTGACATTGAGAATGAGGGAAGTTCAATACATGGACATGGAAGTGGATAATCTAGAGGATGGAAGCATCACATAATGGTTTATTAGGGGGGTATAATATATTAAAAACTACATAATGAAAAAATCGTTATAATTAACCAGTTCATGAATCTAAGAGACACAAAACATGAATGTATATGAGTCCCATTTGAGTGTAGAGGATGCAATGGATGGTCCATATTCTTTATTTTTTTAAGGCCTTTCAAATAGTTCCTAGTGATTTGGTATCTACACTAAATTTTAATTATAGACTTAGGAAAGTTGTAGCTCAACAGGTTAGACGATATAATACCACCAGCTACGTAGGATGAGGTTGTTGTCACAATAGATGGAACAAGACTTGGGATTTATAGTTCCAGCAGCATGGGCCTTCTCAGGGTAGTCACATTGTATCTTAAGGATGTGTTAGAAGCTATGTAAATGAAGGAAACACGATTATAGAGGCTTAGAGTGTTGGTAATTAAATTATTTAAGGTTCTATCCTTGTATAATATAATTTAGTGTCTAATTTATTTGACATAGTTGTGTTGCACAATTTTATATTTATCGAAATTCATAAGATTTTGGCCCTTGAGATAGATTAATTATGTGTCATGAATACACTAGATAACCTATTGGGTATCTGATCAGAGAGTGTTAAATTATGTAAGGAATTAACCGATGAGATTGGTGGTTATCTATTCATGTGTAACATTTTTTCCTTGACATGTTAGTGTTTGATGTAGTTCATAGGATGGATTTGTGTATTCCCTATCTATCCAATATTGACTATTATCGTAGAAGGATTATTTTCAAATCACCAATAGAAGTTATACATATTTATCAAGTATAATTGATTATCCATGCATCTCAAGATAGACTTGAATATCATGGATTTTGTAGAGTAACAACTCAAATTTCTAGTCTATTCATTGATGATTATAAATTGTGACCTACCAATTTACCTCTAGTGGTATATCATTGAGGGGATGAATTACATGGTAGATTTTCTAGGATACCTCCAATTATATTGATATAATTCCCCATATATCTAGTTCTAGGAGTTTCACCAGTGTACATCCCTCCTTACATGATGATACCTTTGGTGATTCTAGAGAAGATGAAGTAGTTGGATGATTTGGAGGATAAGGGTTTTGTATACCACAAAACATCTTCATGGGGTTCACCAAGACTTTTTTATAAGATAGAGGATGTTTAAATTATGGATTACATGGATTACTAAGGGTTGAACTATCTTATGATTTAGAATCGTTTTCCATTTCCTTAAATAGATGACCTCTTTGATCATCTTCAAGGAACAATGATGTTTTTAATGGTTTATTTGACGTTGGGATATCTTAGTGTGTATGTATGGACTTCATCAATACCATTTAAATAATTATTGAGTAGGTATGGTATTCATGTAAACCTATTAATGCATTTATGTCTCAAAAATGCGCCAACTATTTTTAGAGATATGCTCAATCTGGTTATCCAACTATATTTGGATTATGATGTTGTAGTCATTATGGAATACATCTGGGTGTACTCTAGTTCTCAAAACAACCTTGTTAAAAACATGATGTCATGATTAAAAAATAAAAAGAGAATTATCATTACACAGTGATCACCTGATTAAAATTTTGGATTGACAGAATTCAATTCATGGGTCACTTCTTCTTGGGGTTAGGTGTACCAGTAGACCTAAAAATGTGAGAGTTTTAGTTTCCATAGAGAAACCCAAGAATATCATTGATATAAAATGTTTTCTAGGGATAATTGTATATTAAAAATTACCTATATAATATTTATTATTCTTATTAGAAACTTTCATGGGCTTGACCAAAAAGGCAGTGAAATTTATTAGATCCGAATCTAGTGAGAGAGCCTTTAAGGATTTGAATGATAGGTTGACTTTAACACCAATCATGATTCTTCTAGTTCATGGAGGAAGATATATATATTTTTGTGATGAATTAGGTATCATAGTAGGATTAGTTAAGATACAATATGATAATTTCATTTCATAAATGTGTCAATAGTTACAAACACAAGTGTGGATTTACCTGACACATGATCTATATATAAACACTATTATTCATGATTTACAGTAGGAGGAATTAGTTTCATGGGGGGCATTTTATGGTTTTCAATGTTCAAAAAATCCTCAAGTATATCTTCACCAAGGTTGATATGAATCCAAATAAGTGATGTTTAATGGAATACCTATATTTTTATTATTTCATCTTGAATGTGTTAATTGTAAATGCAATGTTGTAATCGATGAACTAGGTCAAAATAATCAACCCTAGGTGGTTCATGAGGTCATTACTGAGTGGCATCTAAGGGAATTATTTTCATTGATAACTGTTATAGTTCAATAAGATCATAGGATGAATTTACAATATTCATTATAAGTATAATATATCGTTCATCAATGTATGATAATTACGAATGTTTTAGATCATATGTTCCTGGTACTGAGGGATAGTATCTCAGATGAGGATTTATCACCTTTAGGGACCATATAATAAGATGAAAACTTATGAAATCATTGGAATGTATGGGTTAAGAAAGTATTATTCGTGGAAGTAATGTAGTAATCACATTACATACCTCCTTGAATAAATCATAGTGTTACCAAAATGTATTAATACAAATGTCTCTAGTATTGGTGGCCTATTATGAAATGGTAGATAGTTTGTTTTATTAGTCGATGTACTAATTTTAAGCATGTGGATGTGAATAATTATTTATCAAAAATACATTTATAATCATTATATATACCCAAGTTTAAATGGTATTATGTAACCATGGAATTAATTAATGTTTTTCCACGATTTTCTCATTGAAATGCTGATGTTTGGGAAGCTTTTGATTTTTATTATAAAATGGTTCATTATTTCTCATTTATTCAGGTGACATTCCTGAATTACAAGATATGGCGGATATGTGATATGTATATCAAATTACGTAATTGATCTTTACATTCTATCATATCTGATGTGTATTTTAATTTCACATTACGGTTCTAGTAGGGTTTATACATGCCTTGGGTACATAGATGCTTCTCGGAATGTCCTATCATCCTCACACTGACGAATAGATAGAGCATACAATTTAATAACATAGTGGAAATTTATGTGCATATGTCCATGAAATTAGGTGTTCTTGGGGGAAACACATATCCGTAGTTGTTTTCTGCTATAATAGAATCATTCAGACTACGATCTAGAGGTCTCATTATGAGGTCCTATATTCAAGGCGATGACGATCACCACTATGATGGTTAGAGGTACAGAAAGAGGAACTTCCTAGAACACATATCATTTAGGATACATTAGAGAAGGCTAAACAATCCAGGAATTGCATGTTGATAGATCAATTTAGGATGAATCTTTATTCCAAGTAAAAAATGAAAAAAAATCATGAGTTTGAGGTTAGGGGTCATGTTTTCTTCTGTGTTTCACCTTAATTGATCCATTAATAAATTCATAGGTAGGGTATATTTTCACCCATATTATTTAGAAACATTAATGTTTGGTAGAGAATTGTACTAGTGTCTTATTGGATCACACTTATCAGGGTTACAAAACTATGCATGATGTATTTCATAGATCTCAGCTTCTCTAATATTGTCCAAAAATATAAATATGATTTCCATATTAATGAGGTTATTTCATATATGGATGATTCCTTTTAAGAGTACCAAGTTTGAATCATAGATCAAAAAATTAATACTATCTGAGGAAGGTCATTTTCTTCAGTATGGGTGATATGGTAGCGTGTCTAAGAATGGGAAATAACAATGGAATGTTAAGCTAATGAATGATTATCATTGATGGAATTGTTGTCAGACGATACCTCTTTACCCTCAGAATGAAAAATCAAGGACAAGATGATTTAAAAACTAAATTTTTCATGACCTCACTAACAGGGACCCAATATTTTCAAACATTACCATTACAAATAATTTATAAAATAGTTATAACATTATAAAAATAGGAAACAAAAATCTTCAATATTAATTTTCTTTTGTATACATATAAACATAAACACTAGAACATAATTGAGCTACATCATCTACCAATAGGATCTTCTTAACTAGGACCCTCCATAAACACATCAATCATTATACATATGTTCACATGTTAGTGGTTGGAAACAAAAAAATGGGTGAGATCATATTCTTAGTATGGGTAAACAAGGGAGATGTGTTAGTAGAAACATGATCATAAGGGTTTGAGAACAAGATCACGACGATAGAAGATCATTCCATACATATCAAAGATCATAAATAAGAATCATGGAATAAATATTGGAATTTAATAAGAAATGAATCATGAGTAAATAAACAAAATTATACATGAAATCCTTACATGCGAATAAATCATGGAATTGTGGTAGACAAAAATATATATATAATTATTTCTATTGTAGTAAATTCAATTATTCTAAGACCATCATAGTGGAAAAAGTCTTCTACGAAATTGTGTTGACACCATGTTCCAGCCCAGTATTTCTGAAATGAGCTCACTCGTTGTTTTAGCCCTGTAATACTAAACTGACTTCATTTCCCATTCCATTCTTATAATACAGAACAATGTTTATGTATTTTTCCATGCATTTATATCTACTGAGATATAAATCATTACCAAATGAATTTCAGGGATATATAGGTCCCACCCATATCATAATTAAATCATACATACATGTGCCAAACAATCGTCAACAATCATATCATAACCCATGCAATAAATATGGTATCGTTAACATGTAAATATATCATAAATTGTGGGAAAATGAAACATGATTCATAATAATTTAATCAAAATCATATCCTATAAAAGATAAAGAAATTTCATATGAATATAGCCTCTAAAAGGGATATGAGTTTTATAAAGACCACATCAATAATCATAAACCACTCACAAAAATAATATGAATGAAACATTTGGACAATTTTTTATAAAACCATGAGTAATATCTATTGATTTAATCTTAGATGGAAAAAATCAGTTATTATCTTTTAAAAAATGTTTCATGAGGATAATAATATCTCTTCTTTGAAAAAATAATTTTTAATACATAAATACATTTTAAAATAATTCTCTTATAAAATACCTTTAAAAACTATAATTAATATCTAAAATCATTTTGGAAAATATTTTCCATGAAAACAATAAAATATTCTTCAAATTATTTAAAAAATATTTTTCTATAAAAACAAATTGAAATCTTATAAATAAATCATGTAAATGTTGTTAGAACATATTTAAATTTAAACATATAATAGAATCATGAAATGTTATTGAGAAATATTTCTTCAAAAATAATTTTAAAACATATGAATAAGGATGAAAACATATTTAAAACAATTTTCCATGAAATATATTTTAAAAACATTTTCCTAAAAATTAACCCTTTTAAAATTAATAGGAATCTTCATGAATGTGATGGAGAGTAAATCCATACACATTGTATGATGAAAAAATAAATTTACTTTTGCATCGTAAAAATGTAAATAAATTAATTGTTTGGAAAGAAAAAAGAATATTTATTTAATGATATTGTTAAATGAAAAAAATTAGAAATTTAATTTTAAAATTAAATATTAATTGTACAATATTATTGGAACTCATTTTAGAAAACATAGTTTTTTGACTGAAGAGAGGGTAATGTCGTTAATTCCTAAAAATAATTTCTTGACTCTATTATATACTAATGAGTAAAAATATCGTATCAATACATGAATATATCATAAATAAATATGGGTTAATAAATTTAATTAATTTTTTTGGGAGACGTGTTATTAGATTTCATCAAAGGAAGCATAAAAATAAACAATTATGAAAATACATGGGATTATTTCAATAATATCTTCTCACAATGTTACTTGGGATCATACTATAAATATGAGAAAAGTAAACAAAAAGAATCTTATAATATTATTAAAGGATTTAGAGTGATTATATATCATTTTAAATGGATTTATATATATCCTAAAATGAATTTAGGCTCATAAAAAAAATGAGTCTCAAAGAAGTAAAATTAAGAAGTTATTTCCCCATGAAATAAATTTCATAACATGTATATATAAAACCACATATATTTGGAAATAATAATTATTGATTACATACATTGTATGTATATACACCACACAATTGGAATGGGTTTTGAAAAAAGCATATATCTCACATAAAAAAAGTGCGATGAAATCCCCACACCTTCTGTCTTGACTCTAGTAATACTCATTAAAAAACATTATAATAAAACCCGATATTTTTAATAATATTTTACAAAACTATATTATTATATATATGAACATATTTGGTTTACTTATGAACTTATATTACATGCTTGTTAGTCATCATATGTTGAGGTTTCACTGCGAATAATATTTTCTATGTTCATCACATGTGTCTTAATTTATTATATATATGTTCCTTATTCTTATATCATTGTTATATAATGTAAATAGTTATATTAATATAATTTATATTAAATATATTTATAATAATATATTTAATATATAATTACTACATGGAATACATTGTTGAGGGAGATGATAAGTCATAGGTACACATGATATTATTTTCCATTTTTATTGTCATATTAGAAGAAAGATAGAAAAAACCTATATTTATATATGTATATAATATCATTACTGTATAATTTAAATTTTATATATATATAATATATATCCACTAAACCCATACTTAATTCATTCTACATAGTGTGTGAAATAATCTCATTGCTTTAAGGTGCGGTAGTCCACACTTCCTCAATATAAATTATCAAATTTAAACAAAATGGAATGTTAAAATATATGTGCATTAGAAGGAATAAATAAGATTAAATACATAATATATATAATATATATCATATATAAATAGTTTTTGAATGATAATTTCCACCTTGAGAGGAATTAATGGAGAAAGAAAAATCGTCATTTAGTGAGGTGGATGTTCTTTGTAGTCACAAATAGTAAGTATTCTTCCAATTATATGAAGCTATGTGTATGTGTAGGTTAACCCTTATAATACAAAAGTACTATTATATATGGGATATTTTTATTCTTATTCTAGAATTGAATAAATATATTTGAGGTTGTGGATAAATAAAATAAAATAATCGTGCATGGGAGAAGACATTACCTCTTAATCGTGTAACTCCTTCTAGATTGTGCCAAAAAATCCTTCGGTATCTTTATAACTAAATAGAATATACAAGAAGGTATTTTGGGATTTTGGGAAGATTATTGGGAAGATATTGGGTGAACCTATGTGGTTTGAGAGGTGTGAGGAAGAGGGATATGTGGTTTCCTTTTATATGGAAGGTATGTGTCTCACATTGTATTTGAAAACAAATTAAATGTACCAATGTATTTACATACAAAAAAGCATAACAAAATAACAAAACACAATAATGGAAGGTAAATGGATGATTAATTTCCATCCAATTGGTTTTGTATAATAGTCTATGTTGTTTTTAATCATAAATTTATGGGTAAGTAATTTATTATCTTAATTTGTCTCTCAACTGCTGTAATTAATTTTAATCACTTTCTCTAATCATTATTGTAAAAAAAAGTTAAAAATATTATTAATTATAAATTTTTATGATTAAAAATATGGAATTACATTTTATAAATTAAAATAATATAATTTTTAGAAATTAATTTAAAATTCATCCAGATGACAGGGCGACACTATATGTTTTTTAAGAAAATATGCCCAATCATTTTATTAGTTTTTCTACCCAGTTTCAAAGTTATATTGATTCCAATAAACTAAATTCGATTAATTGAAAAAAAATTATTTAATTGAACATTGATTAAAATATAATATAATATATATTCTTCTAAATAAATTATATGAAAAATAATTTTGAATATAAATATGGTAATTTTCTCTATTCATCTAGAAATGCTGTTTCACATAAAATTCCAAAAAATTATTTTTAATACAATTCGAAAATTTTAAATTAAAAATATTTTACTTATTTTATAAAATTTCATTTCTAAATTTTTCTAAATTTAGTATTATTATTTCCCCCATAAGGACATTAAATGCAATTAATTTGAGAAAAAATTATTATTAATCTTATATTGACATTGGAAAAAATAACATCTTTATTCATTAATTTGATTTATTTATATACAAACATTTGAAAAAATATTTGAAAATTTGATATCACTATTCAAATTAAAATGTTTAACAATAATATTATAATTATATTATTTAAATAATTATTATAATCAAAGGAGTTTTACAGAAACATAGTGTGGCATGTAATGTATACCAATTAGGTGTTAAGGGTAATATAAAACATGTCATAATAAAACTTTGGAGTTCTATGTTGAGAATTCTAAAATTTATGTTGTGTTTAGTGACAGTTTAATGTGTTGTTTCATATGATGAAATCCAAACATTATTCTTCAATAAAAAAAAATTTCATTGTTACATGAAATAAAAAACATCACAAATTTTAAATTAATTTGAAAAAAATAATTCACAAAATATCAGGGTGTTACATGATGATTCTCATTGTTGAAGATCATTTTTTATGGTTTAATATCATTATTTGTCATAATTAGTTTTCTATGTTATTAAGGAAGGCCTCATGGGAATCTTGGGCTTTTCAGAGCCTAAAACTCCAAGATTTCAAAAATTTAATGGTATTTTAAAAGGATACAAAGGGGTGGATATATTGACTCCACCATATAAACCCAAATACATAGACACACACCTTGTTTTATACAAAGTAAAAGGAAAATTGTATGTGATTGGAATGGTATGTATAACCATGTGTTAGCCATGAAAGGGGTGGAATCATTTGGAATGTGATTCTACATGGTTGGTGTGCATTTTTTTTACCATGAAAAAAACCCAAGCACCTAAAAAATGTAGGAAAATACCATTTTACCCCTCTTCCTATTTAACTCATCCTCACATTATCCCCTCACATTTCATGATAAATAGACCCAAACCCTTGAGATCACTCTAATCATCTAGATATTTTCTTTTATCACATATCTTCATCTAGACTATGATCATACTATCGTTAGATGTGTTGGATGTTTAACAGTAAGCTCCATTATCCTCTTTCTTATATTCATCAATTATCTTCCCTCCTCCTATGTGATTTTTGTGGATCTCAAAATCCTTATTTTAAGGGAATTGATCTATTCTTAATATATCAACATTTTACCTAAAACATGAATCATACATCTTATGAATAGTCATACACATGATTAATATTAGTGTTTTAGTAATTTTTCATAACATTATTGGTGATTTATATTATTTTCTATTATCATGCATGTTGGTCTATTCAATTTTATTTTGTTTAAAATTCCATTCCTCTTTCTAAATTAAATAAATTATGTTAGGATACTCCCTTTGAGCCGTAAAAAATTATTTTAGGGTGTATAATTCATTTATTAACACCCATTTGGATGTCTTGAATAAATTTCACTCCCTGATATAAATTATTATATGACCAACCACCTATTAGGTGGTTGGTATTGTCTTAAAATTTGAATTAGCATTTATTCTTATGTGTATGATTTATTTTAATTTAATGAATTTAGGTAAAATTCCTTGTCATGTGTTATGATTTCTTAAATAATTGTGTATTTAGGATACACTTGGTTATGTGGGCATAAATGAATATAAATTATTTAAATTTAGATTCTATTTTATTAGTATTTTGACTAAGAAATGGGAATTTTTCACTAGAAAATAACTATTGGATTTTTTGACTAGGGATTCTCATGCTCCCTTATGTTGGGTGATGGGAAATGTGCCTCACACCTCCCACTCATATATGGATGGTCGGAATGGTGTCCCATGTTCCCTAGAAGAGGTTGTTGTTCATGGGGGTATTACCCCACTTTCTTGAGGGATTAGGATGGTGTGTCACAATTTTATGATATTCCGGGTGCTACCCATTCTAGAACTTATATCTCATTAGAGTATACATGGATGCCTATATTATACCTCACATCTATCTATCATGTAATATTCTGGTGTATTCCTATATATGTCCTCTCTTATATAGTTTATATACAAGTATATATATTATATATGACTACATAAATAGAATCATACATAATTACTATGATTATACATATCCAAATATATTATGAAGTTGGTAGAAATTTTTAGGTGTCATACTGGAACATGGGCTTGTAGGAATTTTTTTCACCACTACTTAGTATTCCTCAAATATTCACACTCCTATTAGAGATACACTATATTGTTTATTCTAGAAATTGTTGGTGGGGCCATTCTATGTTTATATCACACCTTACTCAAGCCACCATTGATACCCAAGTAGACATCTTGACTATAGTTATGGATAAGAGAAATCACCTTGTCACTTATTCTTTATCATCATTTCATATATCATGGATCCTGAGAGGATATAACTATTCATGTAATAAAAAATCATGTAGATGTTTCTTTTGATCTTTTTTTATTTCTGTATTGAATGTTTAATATTCCTCTACTCTATACCCCATATATTATATTTTGTACATCATAAAACAATGATATAATATTCTATATGACTAAACCTATGGATTGATTATTTTTATTATTATATTTTCATGGATGTTTATACTACCACTACTAACTATTTCACTCATTTCCACTATTCTATCAGTTATATCATTATGTTAGAATTTTTTAAATTATTGAAACTAATGTGCTACTCGGATATGAGGGTATGGTATCCCAAATATATCTCCATAGACACTGCATTCTAGTAGTTCATCTGTATTTTATGGGTAGGCACACCTCATGCTATGTGACCCATCAGCTCATTGAACAATTTTTGTCAATCTCGGATCTGGATGATACATTAATGATTAGGAGGATGTGAAAATTTTAACATTATATTCACCTATAAAATATATATTTACTATTTTATAACAGTAATAAAAAAACAAAATAAATAAATTAAAAATGAAACTATATGAGTTTTTTAATAGATAATAAGTGATTTTTTTAAATAATTTTGTACCTTAAATTAAAAAATTCGATTAAAATTTAAGAAATGATTTATTTAAGATAATTATCTAGTGTTTTGTAAATTAAATTCATAGTTATAAATTAATGTTTCCAAAATTACTATAGGATAAAGCGTTCAGTTATTTAAATTTAGTTGGCGAATGTATAAACTAAATTAGGATTCTAATAAAGAAGGTGTAAAATTATGTGTACCAAAATTTCATCACTAATGATAATTATGAATTTTTTAAAATTAATTTTTATAACACCATAAGCTTTCCTGAATTTTATAGGTTTAATATGAAATGTTAGGATTTCATAAATAAATTTTTTCAAAGTAATATTGTAGTTAAGACTTTTACAAAAATCAAATACTAAATAGTGACAAAATTGACATAAATGATTTTTCAAATGAAATAATATTTTATTAAATGATAAAATATTACTAAAAATATCAGTTTTAGCCAAAGAACATAGATATGGTTAGAAATATCAATAGTGAACCACTGGGGGGTTTCTCTAATGTTTATTATTTTTTTATAAACTATATAATATAAAAATACAAGGAGACATGGTAAATGTAAAACTCATTAAATAAGAGTTAAATCTAAAGGATAAGGTTAATATGGTATCATAACCCTGTCTAAAACCTGTTGGTTGAGATGTTTTCGACCCATACCCTCCATATCATCGAAATAATTTATTTTTGATCCATTATAAACAGAATATGATTGTATAATAAAATAGTATTTTATGTTTTTTCTAAAGTGACCATCACCTCTCATTTGGATTCGCCAAAACCTGCCCAAATATCCTGTCAACTACCCTAAATTCTCTCAAGAGGTGTTCCATTGAGAAAAAAGCCATCCTACAGAGCCCTTTTGATCAAATCAAAAAGAAGGTCCCGAAGAAGAGGTTATAATTTCATCACCTCATTTCGAGTTATCTTCTTCTCGCACTTCCTATTTCCATGTTATTCCCAGACCAATATAATAACTCCTATAAATTTTTCATATTTTTATATTATTATAATTTCTATAAGAACATATTCATTATTATAACCATCATATTAATGACAAATTAACCATACGTGTGTATGTATGGTTGACCGTCTCCACGTCATGGTGTAGTTGTTATTCAGCAATTCATTATTTTTATGGGATTTATAATGAAGTATAAATGATGTAAATAATTAATATATCATATTTATTATTCTTTATATATGATATAACATTCAATTATATATGATTTCACCTTCAATTGAATTATATTGTCTCTCATGCGTACGTACAGATTACAGTCACCATGAACGCGATGAGATTCAGTCTCCATTGTAACCATTCAAGAATAATTTTAATTTTTGGGTTAAAAATAATATTTAAGAACATAAAATCATTCGGGATATTAATCAAATACATCCTATCTATAGAAAAAATTTCTTACTAAGCAAAACAAATAAATTAAAATGAATCAGTTAACACCTGAAACAATGATACTACTCAAATATTATTAACAAAGCAATATTAGAAGATCATATATGATATCATTTTTATGTATATAGTTCTTTTATAATTTAATAACAATGTTTTAACTATTATAGAGGAGGATAACATACCATCAAATAAATAAAATCACAAGGTAAGTGTTAATTTCCCAGTCTCTTTATTATCCGAGGTTATTTTTACGTAAGTATCTACAAGGACTTGTTTATTATCCACATCAGTGTTTCATAAGAATGTTTTTCAAAAAAATTTAATATTTCATAGAATATGGATTAAATAAATTTATAATATTGTTTTACTTTTTATAAATGTTTGAATAGAATCTGTCTGTCGTTTATTAAATAAGGTACTTTGTGACCTTTTCGACAAAATGACGAAAAGAATGTTTTCAAACTTATATGGAGAGTGCGGAAATTTTCCACCATTATAACACCTTAGAAGCATCCCTTACAAGATTATAATAATATATTCAAATTAAAGATTTTCTTTTATAATTATATGACTTTTAAAATAATTTCAAAATAGAAAGAGATATTTCTCTCAAACAGTTTTGATTTCATCTATGTCAATATACTTTGATGTATTTTATGCTTATTTGAAGTTGATTTACCATGATACAATCATCCATATTTTATTGAGGTTTTTGTTATATGTTTGACTGTGGATGATATATTTTTATACTATTCATGGTTTATTGTTAAATTTTGGACATTTAATATGCTAGTTTTAATATGAATGTTTATGTTATGTTTCTACCTTTTTATATGAGGAATGAATTTGACTTAGTAAGTTGTGGGTGGATCTTGCTATATCTCCTCGATGAATTGGTAGGTCTCTTGAGACAAACTTGTTTCATGGAAAAAGGCCATAAAAAATTGTTATTTGTAGTCTTGTAATGAAGCTTTTACTATGTGGTTATGATGTACGACATTATGAATTCCATCATTATGAAATTGGATATTTATATTGCATGTGATTATTCAACTAGTATAATATCCATGTGAATATGTAAATGGAATTATTTGATTTATTTTTTCCATATTATGCTAATTTCTGTAATTAAAAGGATTATGTTTTCGTCATATACATTTCCTTAAATGTTCATTCTTAAATATGAATGTTTCCACAATATTGATATCCTTACTAAGCATCTGATCTCACCCATTTCAAACATTTAATTTTCCATAGATTCAAAGAACTATTTTGTGATTGACCTACTAGATTAGGATAAGGGATAAGAGTGTGTTTAAGGGAGACACAATGATGTTGTTTTTATTTACTTCATGATGTAATGTAATGCCTTTGTATGTATCTAGTACTTATAAGGAAACTAATCTTGTCAGTCCTTCGGTATTTGATCTCTTTTGATCTTTCAAATTTTATGTAATAATGCCCCGACCTTGTGTTGCTAAGGGCGGGGCATTACAGTTGGTATATGAGAATTTTTTTTGTTCAAACCATGGAAACTAGATTTATAGAAACTCATATTATGACTCATTACCCCAATATAGACTTTGAGGATTAGTATAGATGAACATCGTAGAATTTTGGTAATGTAGAGATTTTGTTTATTTTCCAAAAAATACATCCCTGTCTAGATTGGAGCAGGTAGAGGCAACTCTGGAATAGACTTACCTAAGAGTGAAATCTCCATCAAGGAATTTTGGGATTGAGCCGGGGTATCCTGGTACATGACAATATGCCTTTCTACAATTTTTTATAACACTACTGAGGTATATTCTAAGGATAATTCATATTTTCTATACAATATATTATGAATGGTTTATGAGTATATACTTCTTCAATGAATTTTTTTTTGATTATGGATTATATATTTAATCTGGTCAATTTATGTTAAGTGTTTAAAAAATTTGGAATTATTTATTGTAATTCATAAACTAATTTGTTGTATTCAACTGTTTAAAAATGGCGCCTATTAGAAGAAAATTGAAACCATATCAATGCACATAATCCATTTTAGTATATCCCTTGTACTCAAGATAATTATGGTGAAGCTGGGGATGACACTAGTGTTGATCATCTTATAACCATACTGGGGAAAATCACTCTCGTTATGAATAATAACCATACCCATATAAAGCACCCAGATCCATAATGTGTAAGATCAATGTTATACTGGTTCAAGAGGCAACAACCACCAACAATAAATGCGGATTCAAATCAATTTTTACCTAATCAATGAATATTATCCTCAGAGAAAATAGTTCATGGTTTGGGGAGTAGCAAAATGGAAATTGTTTTCATGGTAGATTATTGCCTCATGAGAGATGAAAATCAATTGTGGTAATTAATTAAAATCAGAAAAGAAGAGAACAAGTATCAAATATGGAATGGATGGAGTTAAAAGAGATTTTATTAGAAAAATATGTTCTTCATGACCATCAAGAGGATATGAAAAGGAAATCTCTGACTCTGATGAAAAAGGAGAATGAGAATGTCGCAAAATATGAGGCTAACATTACATAGTTATCAAGACAAACTGTATATTATATACGTAACCCAACGAGTAAGATTTATTGATTCATTGATGGGTTAAAACCATTTCATCATTGATAATTATTCTCAGAATCCCCTTCATCATATGAAGATATAGTTTCATGTGCTATTAAGATAGAAAAATAATTCTCTATGTCTTATGACTTAAAAGAAATGTAGGAGAAGAATAGATCTTCTAAACACTATGGAAATGGAAATAATGGTATGAAGGGGAATGTTTAATATCCATCACGCAATAAATTATGGATGAAACACCCTGGTACTTGCCTGAATGGAATCAGAGTCTTTTACAAGTGTGGTGAAAAATGCCACCAAGATCATGGTTTCAAAGGAAGGAAAGGGTCTATCAATGTTGAATGCTACAATTTGGGAGAAAGGGGCATTATGCTAATGAATGTCTGAAGATCCATGGAAACTTACTTAAAAAAAGTCCAAGGGAGCATGGACAAGATTATGTGATTACTACAGCTAAGGTTGATTCACCTAATGACATGGTTGTAGGTAATTTAATGGTTTCCTAAAATTTAACCAATTAATTATTTGATTCTGGATAATCACATTATATCATATATTCCCAGTTTACTAATAATATTACATATTTCCAATTTGATTTATTATGGGTGTTGTATGTAAAAACTCCTAAGGGAACTATCACTGAAAAAATGTTTTGTGAATCAGTACTCATTAGGCCATATAAACATACTTTATCTATTGATCTCATAATCATACCCATGAATGAATATAATATATTCCTCTATATGGATTGGATTTCAGAACATGTTAAAAAAAATTATTATAAGAAGAAGGAGGTTACAATTTTTGATGATGATGATAAATAACACCTTATCTTTAATGTTGAAAAATCACAATATGATTATTATCTTGATCCACACCTAGTAGGCTCAACTTAATTCAATTTTTGGGGAGGAAGATAAAAAAATAACTATGGGTGATGAAAATAATGTTCAAATAGAGGATGTAACTATTTTGCAAGAATATGATGATGTGTTTCTGAAGGATTTACCTGGACATCCTCCAGAACACAAAATTGAGTTTTCAATTATCTTAATTCCTGGTTCAAGGCACATATAGAACACCCCTTACAGAATGGTCTCTATAGATTTAGTGGGCCAAAATAGACAACTATAGGAGTTGAGTAAAAATGATTTATTCACCCTAGTGTTTCACCATGGTGATCCCACGTTCTTTTTGTTAAGAAGAATGATGGATCCATGAGGTTGTTCTTTGACTACAAGGAGATAAGTGCTATAACAATAATGAACATGTATCCCCTACCATGAATTAATTATTTTTTTGATCAACATTGTGGTGCTCAATATTTTTCAAATATTGACCTTCGATCTGGATATCATCGGTTGTGTGTGATGAAGGGAGACATTCAGAAGACAACATTTCGTACAAGGAATGGGTATTACAAGTTTACATTAATGCCTTTTGGATTTAACAATGCACCCTTTGTCTTCATTAATCTAATTAATAGATTTTTCAAGGAATATATCAATGAATTTGTAGTGGTATTTATTGATGATATCTTGTTATACTCCAAAAGAAACAAAGATAACGAAAACCACATAAATAAAATTCTTAAAAGTATTAGAGGAAATGAATTATATGAGAAGTTTAGAAAGTGTGAATTCGGATTTCCGTAGATTCCTATTTTTTGTTATATTGTCTCTGAGGATAAAATATCAGTCAATCAAATTTTGATAAGAAAATTCCATAAATGGCCATCACTGATCAGTATAACTAAGGTACACACTTTTATTGGTTTAGCAGGTTATTATCGATGTTTTTTCATAAATATTTCCCGATTGGATAACCCATTAACCATGCTCACACGTAAAGGTGTTAAATATATTTGGACAAAAGAGTGTGAAGAATGTTTTTAATAACTAAAGAGAATATTAGTGAATTATTTTATCTTGACTCTACCATTGGGGATTGATGGGTTTCTTATTTATAGTGATGCTTAAAATAATGGACTTGGTTGGGTACTTAAGCAGAATGATAGATTTATTACCAATGCATCACAACAGTTAAAAATTCATTAACAGAACTATCCCAAACATAATCATGAGTTAGAAACTGTAATCATTTCTCTGATGATATGGAGACACCATCATTATAGAGAAAATGTGAGATTTATACAGATCAAAAGAGTTTGAAGTGTATTTTATCACAATCATAACTCAACACGAGGTAAAGGAGATGGCTCAAACTACTCAAGAATTATGATTCCACCACACACTACCACCCGGGGAAGGAAAATAAGATGGAAGATGCTTTGAGTTGAAAGGATCATGTAGTTCTGAAGAATATTAGAGTTGAAAGGAATCATATTTTTATGGATCTAGTAATGATGTATATGGGAATAATCATGGAAGGTAAAACATCAATACTTTTTCAAATGGTTTCTAAACCTTCATTACTAAAAATGATAAACAGTTTTCAGACTGATTATGAGGACATTCTTAAGAAAATTAAAGCTGTGAGTGATGGGTGATTGGTCAAATTTGTATATGACGATTGAATTTTTACATTTGGGAAAAGACTTTGTGTTCCTAATATGATTGATATAGAAAGGTAATTTATGGATGATGATCATATCTCTAATTTTTCTATACACCCTGGTAAAACTAAGATATATAGAGTTTTTACGAAACATTTTTGGTGGGACAACATGAAGAGGGATTTTGTTGATTATGTGTTAAGATGTATAGTTTGTCAACAAGTTTAGGCTGGAAGACCACATATTAGAGGAGTCATGTAACCACTTCCCATAACTGAGTAGAAATGGGATGATATTATGATCCACATTTTCATGGGGTTATCAATGACTCCTAGAAGAAATGATACAATATAGGTCATTGTTGATAATCTTACCAATTCAACACATTTTCAGGCTATAAGAGAAGATTTATCACATGAACGTTTAGAAAGACTATATATTAATGGAGTTGTAAGACTTCATGGTATACCCTTATCTATTGTTTATTATTGTGATCCCCATTTTACATCAGGATTATGGAAATGTCTTCCGAATGCCCTGACTACTGAACTTCATTTGAGCACTGCCTACCACTCTCTAACTGATGGACAATCAGAAAAGCCTATTCAATCCTTAGAACACATGTTTAGGTCGTTCTCTATTGACTTCCAAGGTATGTGGGATCCATATTTACCTATAGTATAATTTGACAATAACAATAACTTTCATTCATGTATTAATATGGCAACATATGAAGCATTATATGGAAAGATATATCGAACAACAACTTGTTGGGATGATGTTGGTGAAAGAAAACTCATAGGCCCATAACATTTTGAGGAGACAATGTAAAAGGTAAAGATTATCCAAACCCACATCAAAGATCCTCAAGGTAGGAAATATAGCTATTGCTATAACCGGATGAATTATTTGGAATTTCAAGTTGGAGATTTTGTTTTATTCTATGTATCTCTGTGGAAGGGAGTTATATGGTTTGGAAATAATGTTACATTAAGTCCCAGGTACATTAGAAATTTCGAATTTCTGATTGAATTAGAGATGTATCTTACTATTTTGAAATGAAACCAAGTCTCTCTAAAGTTCATGATGTGTTCCATGTTTCATTATTAGGAAAATACATGCCGGACCCAATGCATGTAATCACCTAAGAAGAAATAGAACTAGAACTTGATCTATCATATTGTGAAGATCTTGTCATTATACTAGATACCAGGGAGTAAGTGTTGAGAAACCGGATGACTTGTCTGGAAAAAGTTCTATGGAAAAACAATATGATGGAAGAGGAAATGTGGGAACCCAAGGAAATTTTGTTGATGAATAACCAAAATATTTTTATGCAGTAGTATTATAGAAATTTTGGGAAAAAAACTATTTGAAGTATGGATGAATGTAACCCCCCAATCATCCATGGTATGTTTCCCTTTAACAAATTCAATAGCTTGCATTATACACAACTTCAAGTTATAACACCCCACAACCAATTAAACTAGCCATTATAAATATTAATACCCACTTCCTGAATTTTTATAAATTTTATTTTTGAAAATGGAATTTATTTTTGGATCTGGAATATCAAAATTATCTTCGTGTGAATTTCTTTTTATTTTTCTAAAAATATTCAATTTTTGATGAGTAGTGAAGAACAATATGTTATTGTTTAAAACCAACTTTTTATTTAAATAGTTATTTAATTTATTTAAATTTATTTTAGGTAATAATAGATATATAATACCTATTATGTTCAATGTAATTAATTGGAGTAGTTTTATAATATGTTTATATATATATAATTTTATTAAGCATTTCACCGTCTTTTACCCACCTTCTATGAGCATGATGGAATTTTCATAAGACATAATTTTACCGCTTCTGTGAATTGATTTTCAAAAAACTGAGAGACATGGTAAACATCAGTATGTAAAATGTTTCTAATTAAGATGAAAATAATTTTCATTGAATAGTAACTTCTGACTTTTTTTCCATGGTTAAAAAATAAATACGGTAATTAAAGTTAAAAATGATATTATTATTAACCTAAAATGTGTCCTAATACTATTTGAAATGTTTATTTCGACCAAAATCAACCCTAGTAATAAAATATTAACATTTTGACCCATAAGTATTAGATTTGGTCATTTATTATTATTTTATTTAAAGAAGAGTTAAAAGTGTTAAATTCAATGTTTAATAAATAAATTTTTTTTTATATAGTGTTATACATATGATGAAATAGACTATAAATATTTTATATAATTTTAAACTATTTCCTATATCATGTTAATTATTAATAATTTTTAGTCATTAAAAAAACAAAATTATTTATGTCACAATGATGATGAAGTAATTATCTTATTAATAAATGATGAAATTAATTTTTATTATATACATTAAAATAAATTTAATTTTAGAATTTTAATGAAAACGATGAATTTTATAGGTTAATATGACATGTTACGGTTGATTTAATAAATTTTATTCTAAGAGATAATGTTGTTATGACTTTAACCAAAATAATATATTTTATAGTGTCAAAATTTAAAAAAATGAGTTTTAAAAAAAATGAAAATTTTATTAAATGATTTAAAATACCTAAAAATATAAATATTGGCCAAAGGACATAAATAATGTTATATAAATAAATAATTAAAAATTTAGGTTTCTTTTTGTAGTTTATAGTAAGTGTATTAACTAAATAATATAAAAATAAACAGAGACATGGTAAATGTAAATATTTTTAACTAAGAGTTAAATATAAAAGATAAAGTTAATATACTGACCTAAACCTTTATAAAACCTATTGGTTGAGATATATTTTACCCATACCAACCTTATCCTATAGATAAATCATTTGGGAGCAATTATAAAATGAATATTATTTAATATTAATATAATATTTCATGTTTTTTCTAAAGTGACCCTCACCTCTCTCATAAAAGGGAACTTCCCCTTATCTGAAAATCACACCTCCAAAGCCTTTTGGCTCAACCAAACCATACCAAAATATCCAACCAAATACCCTAAATTCATACTAATTTACTTACCATGAGCATAAATCCATCCTATGGATCCCTTTTTATCTAATCAATAGGAAGGACCCAAAGAAAAGGTAATAATTTCATCTCCTCATTCAAATTTATGTTCTTCTTTCACTTCCTCATTCTTTTTTATTACAATAACAAAATGATATATAAAATAATTTATTCATAATTTGAATTTATTATAAATTTGGAATGACCATATTCATTATTCTATCCATCCTATGAATGAAAATGTCAACATATGTTGGTACGTATGACTTACAGTCTCCAAATTGTGGTGTAGTTGTTATTAAACAATTCATTATTTTTATGGGCATAATAATGAAGTATAATTGATGAAAATATTAAATATTAAATGCTAATTAATCTTTATATATGATATAACATTCAATTATATATTATTTTGCCTTCAATTGAATGATTTTGTCGCTCGTGCGTACATACAGATTACTGTCTCCACGAACATGATGAGATTCATTATACATCATAAACAGTCAAGAATAATTTTCATTTTATGGTTAAAATTTATTCTTATGAACATAATATCATTCTGGATATGAATAAAATACCTCTTATCCATAACAAACATTACTTACATATCCAAATATATAAAGTAAAATCAATCGGTTAACACCAAAAACAACGATAGAATAGAAATATTATTAACAAAACAATATTAAAAGATCAAATATGATATTATATTTATGTATATTTTCATTTTATAATTTAACTAAAATATTTAAACTATTTTACAGGAGGTTAATATACCATAAAATACGGAAAATTACAAGGTTAGGGTTAATTTTACAATCTCTTTATTATCTGAGCTTGTTTTCACATAAGTATCTACTCGGACATCTTTATCATCCACATCCATGATTCGTAAAAATTTATTTCAAATTTTTTTTTACTATTTAATAAAATATGGGTTAATGTTTTATATACCATTGTTTTACATTTTATAAATGTTTGAATGGAATCTTTTTGTAATTTTCCAAACAAGGTAATTTGTGACCTTTTCGACAAAATTAAGGAAGGATTTTTTTAACTTATACGGTGGGTGCGGCAATTTTCCGCTGTTATAAAACCTTCAATGCATCCTTTACAAGCTTATTATAATATTTTAAAAATAAATTTTTCTTTTATAATTACATGAATTTTAATTCATTTCAAAATAGAAAGATATATTTCTCTCAAATAGTTTTGATTTCATCTGTGCTAATATCCATTGATGAATTTTACGCTTGTTTGAAGTTGATTTACAATGATACAGTCTTCCATATTTTAATGAAGGATTTGTGATATGTTTTATTGTGGATGAGATATTTTTATACCATTCATGCTTTCTTTATAAAGTATTGAAAATTATTATGCTATATTTAACATGAATGTATATTTTCTGTTTCAATGTTTTCATATGAGGAATCTATTGGACGTAGTAAGTGACGAGAGGATCCCACAATAGCTCCTTGATGAATCAATAGGTCTCATGAGGCATCCTAGTGTCTTAGTACAAGGCCTTGACAAAATAATTATATATAGTCTTGGAACAAGTCCTTGAATATGTGGTTATGATATTCGGTATTATGCATTCCATAATTATGAAATTGGTTATTAATGTTGATTGTGATTATTCGACTAGTAGAATATCCATGTGAATAAGTAAATTGAATTATTTGATTTATTTTTTCTATACTATGTTGAATTTTATGTTTAAAATAATTTTTTTTCAGTCTTATACGTTGTCTTAAATGTTTATGCTTATTTATGAAAATTTCCTCTATATTGTTATCCTTACTGTGAATTTGATCTCACCCCTTTCTTCTATTTTATTTTTCCTTGGACGAGAAGACGTATTTTATGATTAACCCACAAGACTAGGATAACAGAAAGTATTTGGTTCAAAGGTGACACAATGATGTTGTTTTTCATTATTTCATGATGTAATTTAGAACATATGTATGTATCTAGTAGTTCCAAAGATACTAAACTGATCGGCCTTTCGTGATTTGATCCAGTGTGATCATGACAATATTTTTTAATAATGCACCAACTCTGGGTAACTAGGGCCGGACGTTACAATTTTGTTTTGGGTTTTAATGAATGAATTGTTTTTCCCCTACATGGGATAAACATAGTATGGATTCCTAGAGCTAGTTCTCCACTAAGACTCAGGCATACTGCCCTCAATTCTACAAGATACTAACTAGTAGTAAGGATCTATATTTGGTAACATTGGGACACTATAAACTCTAAATTATTGATAAATATAGAATTGAAAAATGTAAAAAAATTAGTATGATACCATAATAAATGGAAATCAATAAATAGTTAATGAATACTCATGCATGAATATTATGATCCATATGTACGAGTAGTAAAAAATAAAAAATAAATATAAAAAGGACTAAATTGACCAAAATTAATAATTAAATAAAATATTCGAATCTCTTGAAATCATCCTGAGTACATGCTCAAAAAATAAATCTATTCTCCCATGTTAAGTTCGAGACCATAAATAAAGATAACAAATAGAACTGTTTGTTACCTATCATACAATAAAGAGATATTTTCTAGTTTCATTTAGTGCCATGAATATTGTGTGAGATATTCACAATATCTCATCACTGATTGTGTCTATAAAATAATATTCCACTCATAAAATATGAGATAGTGTGAAAGTTTAACATTAGTAGGTCAATAATGAAAAAGTGATGCAATACAGTCAAACAGTATTTTTTGTAATGAACATTATATAAATTATGAATAAATAAACATAGGAGTAATGAATTATTCATGGTATACAAGTGGAATATCATGTTTCATGCATACGAGGGCTAGGATGCAAGTCTATTGGCCAATCTACCCTCTTAAAGTCAACAGAGATCATCCCTAGAAAACACAATATAATGTGGACCTACATGTGGTATGACCCAAAGCCATAAGACATGGAATCCTCTTCGATTCCATGGATATCCCCCAAAAATAACTCATTATAGACTTAGGAGGATCATAATTATTAAATTCAAGGTGGTCCACCTAATCCATATGTAATCTAGAAATCCATGAAATCTAGAATAAATGAATCTTTATTATCACAATCTAATTTTTATCTTGTACCAAGATTTAATTCATTAACTATTTTATATAAGTAATCATGGGGCCATGTTCGTTCCCATTTCCCTTATTAAATTTAACTCATTAAATTAATTTCATTCTTCATTTCAATAATGTAGAATAAAATGAATGGTACATGTTAATTTACATACCCTTTTAAACAATTGAATTCATCACATTATAATCATTGATCTGTTCATTCACAAGTTATATAAGGGGGGTCCATGTTATTGTCCATACAATTTTAATAATTTATGGTATGTTCATAAACCATTAGATCACAAATCACATTTTCAATTTCAAAACCAAAAAAATTATATTCTCTTTGTTTTATAAAAGACACCATGATATAAGGGGAGGGTCCATTTTTTTTTCTACAACACATTTTAAGCAATTATATTTTTTCACATCATAATCATAAATTTAATTAAATATACACCAAGTGATTGAGAGGGGCCATGAAATAATTCATTCTATATAAAAATTATCATGAAATATTTAAATTCCAATATTATATATGTTTATATGAATTAATATGGGTTCTATGGGTAGATAGACGTAACAAATCCTATTTATCATATTCATATAGTAATTCCTTCTAAAAACTCATTAATCATAGTTTATATGGTTTTTTTGTTATAGAAGAAAATTTATCATAATATTCATTTAATTGTGGGATTCATACATCTCATTTAAATACCATTTCTTTAACAAGACACAGTTCATAGTATAACATAATCCAGATATGTGTACATGATAGAGAATAAACTATTTCATATCATTTAACATTATTGGATAATTCATATTTTGTAGCCTAGGTCAAAAAAAACCTAGTAGTGTATTGGATAATTACGAACATTCTTAATCAAGGGAATTTTATTTATGAGCCCATTGGGCGACCCAAATTTAGGATTTAAACCATATAAATATCTAGGAAACTCGTATGAATTATAAATCATAGTCTAGGAAATAATATTTATGGGACATGAAATTTTGGTTGGACACTTTGAGAATTTTTCACTGTAAAAAAATATTATTAAATGGTTATATGATATGTGATAATACATAGACAACCATCATCATGATTATGATACCTCACTAATCCATTATCAGGCTTTAGATTTAATCCAAAAAAAATGAAATCAGAAGAATAGTAAAACACTATACATATATGGAAAATGAGATTCAAGAAAAGTGTCATTCCATATGGTAGATAATAAAAATATGTACGCTGTCTCTCAGAATTACCTATATTCATCACATATAATTAACATAGGTTGATTCTAATCCTGATTGAAGTAGAAATTCCATCAGAAGAGGTTGAGGAGTTGTATACACAAGTTAGGGGGGGTTAGATACTGGAGGAATTGAGGGGTTATTTGGGGTAATACAGTTAATGGTGTTGTTGGATTAATCTTAATTTTTACCATTTTTTGGAAGGTAATAGGTTTTGTTTAACAGTTTTCTGATCCATGTGCATAACCACAGACCTCTACTAGTTAAGTGAAAAAACCCATGCTGTCAACAATTCAATATATATAATTGAAAATGAATAATTAATTAATTAATAAACATTCATGAACATGATAAGGAACAAGTAATATAATTCAATAATAAAATAGATATATAAAAAAAGAATAAACTAAAAAATAGGAAAAATAAAATGAAATAATCCAATATATGGAGGAAATCCCAAGTACATTTTCAACTAATACTTCCAAGACCCAATAACACATAATCTTCCATATATGAAAACAACATAGAGAATATTCCATTATCTATCACGTTACAAGGATATTTGTTTGGGTGGAAATTGGTGGGCCAAATAGGGTGTGATATATATTTATTAGAGAACAACCAATGGTGTCTATAACAAATATAGTCCATTCATATATGATGTAATATAGTGAATGTACAAAAATATTTGGGATGTAATGAAAAAGATATTGAATCTAGTCTATTAGTTCATTTTGTAAGAAGATGTCTATAAATGATGAATCATTACATATCTGAGAGTTGTATACACCATAGAATTCAATAGTTGTATCAAGTATTAGACCTATTAGGGCTAGGACCAAGGTCCATTGTCCAAGAATCCTATTTGACTACAAAAATCCACCCATATTAAACTCTATATAATGTATACCTACATGGGTTGGGAAACCAAGCCTTACAATAAGAAGTCTTCTTCAAATACATGGATATCATATGTTTTAAACATGACATAGAAATTGAGGGAGACAGATATTTAAATCCATGATTTTTAAATTATTCATGATCTAATTTTATGTGGCATGGAATCCAATATTATTGAATATTTTCAACTATACCTTGATGTCGGTTCCATATGAAAATATAAATTATTAACCATTTTATTCATGATATCATGGGTTTATGTTAGTATCCAAGAAATTTATCAATTTTACTCATCAAATTTATTTTATTTGAAATATTAGTTCATTGTATTAAATCGAAGTGGGGATAATAATTTCTATTACCTATTTAACAATTGAATTTATCAATATATAATCATTTATCAATTCACTAACAAGTGACATAATGAGGGTCTATGTCACTATCCATTCCATTTTAATAATTCATTCTAAATTCATAAACTGAGAGACGACCCTTCTCATTTAGAATTTCTAATTAAGACATTTGGTCATCTATTTCTCTTATAAAATAAATTTTGATATAAGTGTTGGGGAAATTTATGTTTCCATTTCACCATTCATTCCATATAATTCATAAAACAATAATTATAAATTTAATCAAATCACCTCTATTTTCTCATGTGGGTTCATGATATTATGCATGTCATCTAGAAATTCTTCATGACAAATTTATCTTCCTCCAGTATTTACAATGATAAAAATTAAATAGGGGTCCATTTTTTAATGGAGCTAAAACTTATTCATTATCATGATAATATATTCATTGAATCTAATTTATTAATATGACCAACCATATAAGGGTATTTTGTTACATAATAATCATGTACATAATAAGCATTTAAATCAATGAGCCTTTTATCTCATTTCTATTCCATTTCATTCAAATATAATCATTTAGAACATTCATAATCTTGTTAATATGAGTGACACACTCATGTGATGGTATTAATTAAGGTCATAACCCATAACACTTTCAATGAACCTCACTATGGATCTAAATTGTAGTCTAGGAAATTAAATTTAAGGGATTCAGAATTTTTGTAATTATATGATGGATCTAACCATAGAACAAAAATTATATTTTATAAAATTATTATACTTCATGTAATAATCCAAATACCACCTACCACATGATTAGGATGAATCACCCATCAATTAATGGTATTTGATTCAAGCTAATACAATAGAAATCATCATTATCAGCAAACACCCAAAATAAGGAATATGATCTTGTAGAAAAAGTAATTCCATATGAAAAATAAAATAATCAACAGAGGTAACATGAGTCATATAATTAACTATACTAATTAAACACAATTTATAGTGGTCAATTCTATACCCAATTGGAGGAGAACCCACCATGTGAAGACGATGACAAGTTGTGCACGTGTGAGAGGGGGGAATCCTGAAAAAGAGAGGAGGAAATATGAGGTAAAAAAATTATGTGACAAAGGGTAAAATAATTTTTTCCCCCATTATTAATAGTTTTACTTCTTTCCACATGTATTTATAATGTGTATTCCTAACTATGTTACACTATTCGTTATATGGAAGTACTTATTCATAGTTGGTGTACGGATTTGTAAAACAAAGGTAATTCCATACATCCCCACTAAGTAAACAGTATATAAATTTTCTCGGTTTACCCTAGAATGTCTCATGGTTTGAAAAACAATCCCCTTATAAAAATTACAGTTCAAGTTATAATCTCCACATTTTGTAATAATTTTCCATCAACCATGCACCCATATCTACCTCTGGTAAAACTATTTTTTTGGAACCCGATGATCTAGAAACTCATCTGAACACCCAATAAACATTTATTCCTTAAATATCATCTAAAATCAAATTTACTATTTCTACTCTCATAATGTATTTCCAAAAATGAAATCATGATTTGGGTCATCCACTAATAAAAAATATCAGTTTTTCTTGAAAATTATTTTTGGTCCAAATGAATGACTTTATAGTGATCAACTTAATTATGATAGTAATATTTGGTTTTAGTAATGAATATCGTCACGGATACATATAATGGTTAACATAAATTTCCAAACTAATTCAAATATGATTCATGAAGGATAAAGGGAATATTCATGTAAATAAATTATTTAAAATAGATAAACAGGGATGAAAATTTAAAATGTAGAGAAAATGGATTCAAAGAAACATTGAAAATGATGAAATATATTTATCAAAATATTTGTATAAAATTTATTTAATGGAAATAAATAATGGGGGATAATAAATTATGAGGTAGGGATATAAAAAATGAAATAAAATTGATGGATAAGAAATAAAATAGATGTAGAAAGGGGTTAAAATAATGAAATTGGAGGCACATTGTAATGACCAGAACATTTGAATAAAATTGGTTTCCTATTTTTGTGTGTCATTTTATTTTATACTCAACATAAATATATCTTTTAAATGATGAATTGAGTACAATTAAAATGAGACTATTCAGTTTACACTATTATATGAATGTTGGAAAATCTACTCTTAATGTTATGATAAAATTTTATAAATACAAATGATCATGGTTAATTATTACAGAAAGATGAGTTGATAGCCTCATCTAGTAGACTCAGGCCATACAAATCCCATCTGTCAGAGCTTGGGAATGAGGTTGTTTCACTAGACTTTTCTCTAGACCAATCCCAAGATGATCTTTAACATGTGAATCATGAATTAAATTCCCTATTGGAGGAGTTCAAGCTAATAGAAATCACCACATGGGCAATGTTGTTCGAGTAGCCCCAATATTTTATCACCATAGCACACCATACACTTAGGTCCAACGTAGGTGTTATAATGCTCCATGTAACGAGGCCTTAGATACTTTTCGTATTCATCTTGTATAAACAAAATTATTACATTTTATTATGGTAAAATTTAGGTGTTTCAAATGTCCAGAAAAATATAAGATGAATATTATTGATGATTTTTGGAAAATGGGGTATTTTAAAATATTTTTGTAAACATTAAATAATTAATAATGTCTAATAATTTTAAAAAAATGGTCTTTTATATGTGTAATCATTAATAAATTTAGTGTCTAATAATATAAACATAATTTTTTTAGTATATAGTAAATTATGAATAGTAATATAACCCTTAGGAATAGAAATGAAAAATAATAAATGGAGAATCATCCAAAAAATAGAAACATTTCCCATTAATGTATAAATATAATTCAGATATCTTAAAAGTGAAAAAAGATCATAGTATAATTATATGTGTTTTTATATGTCATAAATATTTCAATTACAATTTTATGATTAATTTAACAATTTAAAATGGAAATTTATTTTCATAAAATTTAATCATAAATTGTTACTTTATTGTCTTATCGTTAAATGATAATTTTATGGGACCAATATTATTTTCTGATGGTGTTATAAAACAAATTTTAGTTTTAAAGTTATTATGTTAAAATAAATTGTGATTTTATATATAAATTATATTTAAAATATTTAGAATATTATTGTCCAAAAATGGATTTAATTTTTGAATTCCACACATTGAAAAATTGTTATGGTAATTTTTTGGGATTTTTCTAAAGAGATTCATTTTTTTGTGAATAGTAAAAATGTCATTTTGAGTTTCGGGTGTTTAATTACATCATTAACGATGTCATAGTGATGTAATAAATCTTATCGACTTGTTAATTGTAAGATGTGTTACGAGGTGTCCCAAGTGGCTTATACCATGGGTAAGACCATGGTTTTTCAAATACCACCGATGAGATGTCCCTTGGGAATTAATTAAATATTCCCTCACATTTGTTATAAATACCAAGGCATTCCCACATTAAATTCATTCCAAAATACTCCTCAACTAAATTATTTTTCATTAACCCATCATGGAGTCCTCCAAAGGTTCCCTCAAGCCCCCATGGTCCCAACCATCTATCTTTCAAAGTCACCCTTCAAGGTAAGGGAACATTTCACCCTTCACATTTAAGTCATGTCTTCACCTAAATTGTGTCTTCTTGGCTCAATATTAATATTCCTGGGTATGTCCATATATGTCCTTATTACTATATATTTTATGTCCAAATGTTGATAAACCCTTTCCTCTCTCATCATTTTATTTTCTGAATTATTATGTGACACTGTTAGGCTGGTGAATTTTAATAAAATAAATCACATTTTCTCTATCCTTTCAATATTCATTTTCATGTTGTATATCATTAAATGTTCAAAAAAAGATCTAATTTCATTTAATTATTTTTCGGTATTTTAAAATTATTCATTCATGGATGGGATTCCCTTGTCCCCATTCTTATTATTATTTTACAAAACTATGCTACGTTGTCGATATGTTGCTGAAATTTCAACTCAAATTTTCTCTCCATTTCTCTTAAGAAATTATCTTGTTTTATTTATGTGAATACCAAGACCTATTTAAATTCTATGGGTGTTCATAAATACACAAAACATATGTATTTTATTTTGGAATTGAGATACATAAACCCATACTCATTTTCCATGGGTTATAAAGGACGTGGCGATCATGTTTTTAAGAACTTTGAAAACGTTATGATTTTGATACAAAACCAATTTATTTTAATGGATTTGGGATATTTATGAAATTATTTACTATTATATATGTGGATCAAATTAATATAAATACATATTAATGATGTTCCTTGATATCCCTCTATTGCATTGGGTAATGAATTTAATCTCTAGAGATGAAATGTTTCACGTTACTTTGGTGAATAACCATGGTAAATTTAATGACACCTTGGTGATGGACCTTGGTGATATGTTCATGAATGTTTAAATTAAATTTTATATCCACGTTTTCATTTTATATTTCACGATAGTATTACTATTATATGCCTCTTTATCATTTCATTAAGATATCCCTCTTGTTCTTATTGATATCGTTCAAGATCACATGTAAATTGTTTCACCTATTTTCTTTATTAGGCCTTCTGATCATCCTTTCCTATGATGCATTTATAACGGTTATTTGATGAATTATTTATATATATGATGAAAATTATGAATAATTACATGTGAATTCAAATAATTATTTATATTGTTTTCATGTATATAGTTTCGGATTTCAAAGACAATAGTCTTTAAAACCCCCCTATTGGTAAAATGTAATGAAAAGTAATGTAATAAATGGGTGGGATTCCATTGTTGGTATCAGAGAATAGTTTAGTTATTTATGGAAATTAGTTTATGAAATATTTGGTAAGAACCATTTAAAAATGTTTATATATAAGAAAATATCGTGGTATTTCTGTGGGTATTTTGTATGTGGTTTTTCCCGATAATACATATATGTCTAGATACAAGCAGGTAGAGGCATGTCTGGCACAGATGTACCTGGGAGTGAAAACTCCAACAAGGAGTTTTGGGCTTGACCTGGGGTATCCTTGTACACGAAAATGGGGCTTTCTGCACTCTTGGTTATGACACTCTCGGAGGGTATTTTTGGTCAATCGAAAGCTTTTTATAAATCATTATGAAGTAATTATAATGAAATGTAATTTCTTAAGAATGTTGTTTTATGAAATAAAATCCTATATTGATTCATAAATGAAAAAAAATCTTACTAAGGTTTATTTTATTTAGAAAATGGAGGGAAATTGGTGGAACTGTGAAAATGGTGACTACAATGGACAATGTGCTGATAGCACTCCGATGGAAGTCGGAATGGAATCATTCATGAGAATGATGAACCAACTGACTCACGTTATGAGAAATAACTTCAATAATGTTGAGATACTGATCTCACTGAAAATGGATCACCATTCTATTGAGTCCCTTATGCATCAAAGGCCACCTACCTTTAGTGGATTGATTGACCCTTTGGTTGCTCAATATTGTATTATCTCTATAGAGAAGATCTTTTTTATCCACCGCTGGTCAAACCTATAGAAGGTCACCATGTATGTTTACTACATAGAGGGATAATTTGATTACTGGTGGGAGATAATTAAAAACATGAGGCCAAGAGTGTAATTTGAATCCATGGAGTGGGAAGTGTTTAGAGGAATCTCCATCAGTATGTATTTCCCTTGTTCCATGAGAACAATAATGGAGAAGGATTTTCTCAAACTGAACTAGAAGGAGAATGAATATGTTGGAATCTACAAGATGAACTTTACATGGTTTTCATGTTACACATCTAGCTCTGTCATGGATCAAAATGGGAAGGTTGATAGATTCTTTACTGGAATGAGACCTCATCTATGGAAGAATCTAGCCAACTGAGACTATGATAACTATAAAGAGATCATGAAGATTATGATGAAAGTCTAAATGGAGTTTTGTAAGCCACAGTGGTCCCATAAATCTAAATATTATAAGAGATCAATAGAGCCATGAAGAGGAAGGAGCTTTGATCTGGGAAGAGGAGGCAAGAAAGTGTAGTGTAACATGTGTATCAAATGTTGGAAAATAATTCATGGAACTGCCTTCTCAAAGCCAGAAGTTCTATATGTGTTGAAGAGATAGCAATATCTAATGAAATTATTGTAGTGAGGTGAAGCCTCAACATACCTAAACTAACGATAAGGGGAAGATGATGCAAACCCTACCTCATTTCCAATTCTATAATTGTGGACAACTTGGACACTTTACCAATCACTATCCCAATCTTAGTGTAGTAGAGGTGTGCCACAATCACCCTCAGCAATGGCCAAGAGAAGAAGGACATGCTTTTTCTATCAATACAGATGATGTTGATTCTTTGAATGATGTGGTGGCAGGTAATCTTGTTGTTATATCAATGCTAGAAAGTACTTTGTTTAATACTGGTTCTATGAATTCCTTTATTTCCTATAAGTTTTCAAAGAATTTATAATCACCCCATGAAATTCTAAAAGCCGAGTTATCAGTCAGGACTCATGGAAGAATTATATAAGAATATTCAGTGTTTAAAAACTCTGGTATTTAATTTAGTGAGCACAATCTTATTGTAAATCTAGTAGTCAATCCCATCTCTGGATTTATCATTATACTAGATATAGACTGTATCTCAATGTATAATTCTATGATAAAATGTAGATGTAACAAAATCATAGTAGTCTTGAGCGGAAAAACTAAATGTATCTTCCCTGGAGAGATATCTCAACCTGATATTTGTCTAGAATAACATCCTATATCATTCTTTATGAAGTTTTATGCTGAATAAGAATAAGGAAATGTGATTTTAGGGAAAGAAAATGTCCCTATCATATAGGATTAAGATTATGTATTTTTTGAGGAGTTACCTTGACCTCCCACAGAAAGAGAGGTTAAATTATCCACTGAAATCATAAATTTATCTCATCATATATCAATGTCCTCATATATGATGGAAAATGTGGAGTTGGATGAATTAAAGAAGAATCTCCACGATCTATTGGACAAGGGGTTTATCCAACCAAGTATGTCTCCTTGGAGAGCACATGTTCTCTTTGCGTAGAATATGAATGGATTGATGTGGCTATGCATTGATTATAGAGAACTAAACAGGATCAGAGTGAGGAGAATATACCCACTTCCATGAATTGATGACTTATTTGAACAACATCATGGGGTTAAATTATTCATTAAGATTGATCTTCGTTCTCATTATCATTAATTGAGGGTGAAGAAAGAATATATTCCAAAAACATCCATCCAATCAAGTTATGGGAATTATGAGTTTGTTTTTATGAACTTCAGACTGACTAATGCACCTATAATTTTTATGGATTTTATGAATAGAGTATTTAAGGACTACTATGATAACTTTTTGGGTGATTCTATTGATGATAATATGAGATATTACAAAATTCATGAGGAGCATGAGGATCGTCTAAATTTTATTCCTCAAACTCTACAGAAGGAGAGGATTTTTGGAATTTTCAGAAAATGTGAATTATGTTTACAACAACTTTCTTTCTTGTGGAAAATTGTAACCAATAAAGGATTCAAAATTGACCCTCAAAAGGCAAATGTAGAAGAGGATTTTCCTTAGCCTACAAAAATAACTGAGATTTGTAGTTTCCTTGGATTATCGAGATATTATAGGTGGTTTTTGAATAAAAATCATGAATTTCTAATACATTAACCAAGTAAACTCGAAAAGGGGTCAAGTTAATCTGAACTAAGGAGTGTGAAGAATGTTTCCAAGAGCTGAAGAAGAGATTGGTTTCTTTACCCGTGTTAACTATTCCCTCTTGTAGATAATAAATCATTATTTATAGCGATGAATCTCTGAAACGGATTGGGTGTGTGCTCATGAAAAATGACAAAGTCATTTCTTATGCATCTTTGTAGTTGAAGAAAAATGAGCGGAAATATCCTATGGATGATATGGAGATGGTTGTAGTTTTTTGTGCTATGAAGATATAAAGGTATGATCTTCATGGGTAGAAATGTGATATATATACAAACCATCAATATTTTAAGTATATTTTCACAAAAAAGGAATTGAACATGAGACAAATGAGATCATTGGAACTTTTTAAAGACCATGATATTTCAATTCATTATCGTCACAGAAGAGAAAAAAAATTTTGCTGATGCATTATGCAGGAATGACCCAGTTGTTTTTTCCATGATGAGGATTCAAGGAGATCAATTGATAAATGAATTAGTAATCCTATATATTGGAACTATAAGGGAAGGTACTCATCAACCATAACCCATAAAATTTCTCAACCATAATTAATATAGAAGATCAAGAAATCACATAAAAAATATCCTTTCTTACAGATAAAGATTGAGGCTGTAAAGGATGGGATGTTTCCTGAGTGCAATATTGTTCAAGAAGGTGTACAAATATTTCATATAGGAATATGTGTTCCATATGTTTTGGAAATAGAGAAGGAGCAGATGGATGAAGATCATAGCTCTACATTCTCTATAAATCCTGGGAGTATAAAAATGTATAGAGACCTTCCTGATCATTTTTTGTGGGATAATATGAAATGGGAGATTTCTAACTACACCTCAAGGTTCCTAGTAGGTCAGCAAGTCAATGTAGTGTGATAACCTCTTAAAGGGTATTATAGCCACTTCCCATACTAGTGTGGATGTTGGATAGTATCAATTTGGGCTCTGTCACTGGTCTCCCAAGAACTTCCATGGGAAACAATGCGATACTGGTTATTGGGTACCATATAACCAAGACTTCAAATTATTTCTCCATTCGAGAAGACTTATCTCTTGATCAAAATTACAGGATTTAAGTGAAGGAAGTGGTAAGGTTGTGTGGAGTTCCACTTTATATCGTATCTGATCATGATTTATGGTTCACATCCATATTCTGGAGAATTCATCAACATTCTCTGATTACTGAATTGAATTTCAGTATGGCCTATCACCCACATACTAATGGTCAATCTGAATAGACTATTCAAACACTTGAAAACATGCTAAGAACATTCTTAGTTGAATTTAATGGTGGATGGTATCAGTATATCCATTTAGTTGAGTTCTCATACAATAATATATTCCACTCAAGAATTCAAATGGAACCCTATGAAGCACTATATTGGATTTGATGTATAACACCAACTTTTTTGGGATGAAGTTGGTGAGAGAAAGCTTCTTTAGACTAATATTGTGCAAGGGATAATAGAAAATATTCATGCCATCCAGAAAAACATTAAGGCTACTCAGAGTTGGAAAAAGAGCTATGCTGACAACCATCAATGAGACTTGGATTATGATGTTGGGGACATGGTCTTTCTTTGAATTTCACCTAATAAGAATGTCACGAGGTTTGGGAACAATGGGAAGCTTATCCCTAGGTACATTGGCCCTTATTAAATCCTTGATCATGTGGTAGTAGTGGCCTATCATCTTGCACTTCGTCCAAATATAGAAAAAGTTCAAGATGTCTTCCATGTATCCCTCTCGACGAAGTATATACATAACCTTTCACATGTACTAATTCCAGCGGTGGCACAATAGGAAGATGAGATCAATTATGTGGAGCATCTGGTGGAGATATTGGTTCGTAAGGACAATGTTATATGATTCAATACTACCCACCTTGTTAAGGAGTTGTAGAGGAACAAAAAATGTGAAGAAGCCACATAAGAACTAGAAGATTCTATGAGGCTGAAGTACATACACCTTTTCTATTCATAAGATATGAGTTAAAATTATGAGGATGAAATTTCATAAAGGGGGAAAATGTAATGACCTTAACTTTTTTATAATATTGGTTCCAATTTTTGTGTGTCATTTTATCTTCTACTCAACAAAACAAAATCCTTTAATTGATGAAATGAGTATAATTAAAATGAGACATTTGGGTTTCCAGTAATGTATTACCGTTGGTCAATATGAAGATTATAAAATATAATATTAACATTATGATTATTTTTTATAAATACAAATGGTTATGGGTAATTATTACATAAAGAGGAGTTGATGGCCTCATCTAGTAGACTGGGCCATACAAACCCAATCTGTCAGAGATGGGGAAAGGGGTTGCGTAATTCAGCTTTACTATATACCAAAGAGGTTACATAATTCAAGTTTTCTATAGACCATTCCCATGTTGAGCTTCGACATGTGAATCTTGAACATAATCGCCTAAGGGAGAAGTTCACGTTGATTGAAATCACCACTCAGGAAATGTTGTCTAAGCCACCCCAAGATTCTCTCACCAATGCCCACCTTACACATAGGTCCTATGTAGGTCTTATAAGGTGCTACGTAATGAGGACTTACTTAATTTGTGTAATTTTTTTGTATGGATAATATTTTTACTTCTTATTATGGTAAAATTTGTGATTTTCAAATTTCACAATAAATATAGGATTAATATTATTGATGTTATTGGGAAATTGGGATATTTTAAAATATTTATCTAAATATTAAATAATTAATAATGTGAGTTTAATTTAAAAAAATATTCTTCTATGGTTGTGATCAGAATGAAATTTAGCGTTTAATAATATCAACATCATTTTTTAGTAAATAGTAAATTATGACTTGTAATATTACCCTTATGAATAGTAATGAATAGTAACAAATAGTGAATCATCCAAAAAAATAGAAACATTTCCCATGAATATATAAATAAAATTTAGATATATTATAAGTGAAGAATAGATTATAGTATATGTATTGGTATTTTTATATGTGATAAATAATTTAATTATTAATTTATGATTAATTAAATAATTTAAAATGGAAATGAATTTTCATAAAATGTAATCATAAATTATTACTTTATTTTCTTATGGTGACATGATATTTTTTTTGACCAGTATTGTTTTTCCACAAGGTGTTATAAAACAAATTATAGTTTTAAAGTTGTTATTTTGAAATAAATTATGATTATATTTAAATATTAATTAAAAATATTTAGAAAATTATTTTAAAAAAATGTATTTGTATTTTGAATTATAATTTCGAAAAAATTTAATGGTTAATTTTTTGGATTTTTATAAAATGGTAGAATTTTCAGTGAATAGTAAAGATAATGTTTTGAGTTTTGGGTGTTTAATTGCATCATTCACGAAGTCATAGTGATGTAATAAATCAGAAAGGCACGGGAACTGTAATATTTTTTATGAGGAGTTCCATGTGTCTAATATCTTGGGAAAATACCATGGTAAACCTTATGGTTTTGAAAATACCACTAATGAGGTGTCCAATGGAAATTAGTTAATTATTCCCTCACTTTTTCTATAAATATCAAGACATTACCTCATTCCCTTCCTTAAAAATTCATCCTTAACTAACTTATAGACTTTTTACCACCTAATTAGTCCTCCCAAGGTTCCCTTTTTCCCCCAAGGTCCCAACCATTGAGATTTCGATGTTACTCTTCATGGTAAGGGAACCCTTCACCCTCTTCTTTTAAGTCATGGATTCCTCTATGTTGTGTCTTCTAATTTCAATATTAATATTTTGAGGAATGTTCTTATCTATCATTATTAATTTCAATTTCATTTCCAAATGATTACAAACCCATTACTCTCTAATCAATTTATTTATTTACTTATTATGTGACACTGTTAGGATGCTTAATTTTGGTCAAAGAAATTGCATTTTCTCTTTCATTTCTAGTTTCTGTTTGATGTGGTATGTCATTAAAATATTCACACCATGACATAATTTATTTTTATTCAGTACATATACATTAAAATTATTCATTCAAGTATTGTATTCCCTTGTCCCCTCACCTATTTTTATTTTATAAAACCATGTTATGTACCAGTTATGCTTCCGAGATTTCATCTCAAAATTTCCCTCTTTTTCTCACAATAAAATCACAAATTTTATTTATTTGAATACCTATACATATATAATTTAAATGGGTGTTCATAGACACACAATAATTATGTATTTGATTATGTAATTTACATACACAAAACCCTTATGCATTTTCCATGGGTTATAATTTACATAACGATCATGTTTTTAAGCACTTTTAATACGTCATCATTTTGATATGAAACACATTTATTTTAATCTATTTGGGATATTTATGTAATGATTTGTTATGATATATGTGGTTCAAATGATAATAATGACATATTAATGGTGCTCCATGATATCACTCCAATGCATTGGGTAAGAATTTATTCTCTATAGATGGAATGTTTTCTGATACCTTCGTAAATAGATTTGGTAATTTTTATGACACCTTGGGGATGGACTTTGTTGATATGTTCAAGAATGTCTAAATTAAATTTTTAGCCACATTTTCATCTTATTTTTCATGTTTTTATTACTATGATATAACTCTTTATCATTTCTTTTTCATATCCCTATTGTTATTATTTATATGTTCATGATCACATTTAAATTTTTTCACATGTTTTGGTTAATTGGAGTTTATCTCACACTTTACTTCTATGTACATATACAGGTTATGTGATGCAGTAATTATACTTATTATTAACTTGATTATTCCTCAAATGTGGATTAAAATATTGTTTTATGTTGTTATCATATATATTATTCTTGATTTCCATGACACTAGATTTTAAATTTCATTCATTAGTAAAATGTAATGAAAATTTATATAATAAAAGGGAGGGATGCCATACACATGGAGTATACAAAGAAAAAAATATTATAGATAGGTAATTAGAGTACAATGATAATGAAATCATTGTAATTTTATAGAGTGGTAAGGGTTTTTTGGGTACCAGTAGAAGAGAGAATATTATGGAGGAATTTAAATTATGGGTTTCACATAATATAAAGAGGGTATAGAGATATGCATAATAAAATAAATAATAGATTATTTAAAATAATTGGGATAGTTGAAGGAAATTTTATTAATAAATTATGTGACGGCATAAGTAGAGACATGTTGAAATGGGGGATTCCTGGTTGTGAAACATGTAGGGGGAGGGTAACCTCTTTATATAATTATATATAAAATTAATTTGATACAAACTAAAATTCAAAAAAATATAATACACACAAATATATATATTATATTTTTATACATATTTCAACATATTATACGCACATACATAGATATGTAAAATTCTGAAGTGTAGTTTTAAATTAAAGTATAATATTTTTGTTGGTATGGAAGATAATAATAATATCATCATCATTATCACCATCATAATCACCTTTATCATTTATTATTGTTTATATATAATTAATTATATATACATGAAAAGTTAAAAATAAGTATTTTCACCTTAGTTTCCAAGTATGAAATGCTTAAAAGGATATCTTGTATGTTTTTATATAGATCATGCCAAATATATTTTCATGGTTATCATAGTTCATTAATAGGAAATTTCAATATATCAGCTTATTTGACACTATACTTATCAGTGATGTGATATGTAAATTTTTTACCTAGTACTCCATGTCTTTTTTCCTGAATATATGATTGTGGTGACCTATGTTGATTTACTTGATTCTTCCACGATGGTGAAATTTCCAAAATATGTTTTAAACACATGTGTCTTGTTGAGTGGCCTTGGGAATTTTGTGATGATCATACATAGAAGGGAGACTATGGTGGAACATTAGATCATTAATATAATTATTATGACTCATGTTTTTAGTGATTCAATTTGATATTATGATTTAAATATTTTATTCAAAAAAAATGAGTGAATATAAATATATAGTGAGTGTTTTTTATAGAGAATTAACATTTCATAAATAGGGGAATGATTGTGGTTTATGTGAATGATCGATTCCATGAGACACTTCCTCTCATAATTTTGAAAATTTGGACTTCCGAGGGATATCAATTTAATATGAAACAATGAGTAGTGTGATTCTAATTGAATGATCATTTGTTCTTGTGATATGAAATGATGTGACAAGGGCATGGTACATAGAAGTAGTGTTACACTGTGGTATTACAGATCTAGATATTTTTTATCATTCAAATTATATATGATAAAAAATAACTATGCACCATGTGTGGTTCATTTATTGGTGTGGGTATTATCTAAAGATTCATTTCATAAATATGATATGATAACCAACTATGATATACAATTGTTTTATTTGTCATTAACTTACTTAATTCTCAACAGTATTTTGATTTAAGGAGTCATTCCCCCTATGGAATAATTTTAATAATGCTATAAAGAATATATAATGATGATGATGAGTATATTCCTCTCACTATAGGATTCATCCAAGCAGTAGGATCGTTTCTTAGTTAATAGTGTGAGGACCATGAACATTCTATAGATACATGTTGGAAAATGATTACGAAATTGATTGTATAATGATGAAATTTATGGAATTAATATTATTATTCGTTATCATTTTCCAATCATGTTTTGATAATGGATTATATTAGTAGCATCATTGTGTAAATTGGATTGAGTGATTTATTTCTCATTATATCTTGATGTTATTCCAGTTATGTGTGTACCATTTTCTACACAACCACTACCTGAGAATGGTTTTTCTCTGATGCCGTCCAACACACACTTAACTAGTGAATAATATGTATCAAATCCACTATACATAGTTATATTAATTTCCATGAATGTGTTTTTAATTAAAAAATGTGGTTGTGATAGTGATGAGGAGGAGGAAAATTGGCTTTGTTTATAATGAAATGTTCAGTTTTATGTGTTCATGGGGTGGTGATAACATGGTAAAATCAACTAGATTACGTGAGGTGTTGGGAGTGTCATTGATAGGTTTTATCTGATTTAGTATGTGAGTCTGTTTCTATATTTTCATATTTTATATTATACTATAGACACTAATGTTTTACTGAGTGATGTTGTGGTTAGATTGGGTATGAAATATTCTGACGATTTATATTTTTGAACATTATTGTATAGATTTATATAATTTAAAAAACTCAGGACTATAATCTCTTTATACATGACAATCGGTTTATTCACTAGATTATATTTTACAAAAATAATGACATCGTGGTTTTTGTGGTAAGGATATGATTATATATAATTATTTTCATTCATTTATTACTATAGATGATTTTCAATGACTCAGAATTTAATTATTAAGGGATGGCCTAGTTTGTATGTTAATATACTCATTAAATCATATTCATACATGAATTTAGGATAATATTGGTGTCATTTGAATATTAAATTATCTTAGGGATTAATATTGATAGAAGAATATTGAAATTTGTGGGTTCTATGCTATACCAATGGTGTGTACATGTTGTTTGGGTTTTAATTCATTATTATGTTTTAATAGTTGTTTAAACATATTTTTAATTATAATATTTTTTATTATGTTAAAGGAAATTATATTATTATATATTATTTTTATATCAATTCATTATCAATTAATTCTTATCAGCATATAGTGGTTTTCATACTGGTTCATGAGTATTTTTCATGAGCCTATGGTCAATATATTTCAAATAAACAAAAAATATATTTAACACCTAGTTTCACGACCCCCTCTATACAAATATGCCACTCCAAGGTATTGAAATAAATAAATGGCTATAATAACCCCTGATTCTCACCTTCTGTAGTCCCCATGTTGGAGACTAGAACCAAGGGATTATAGGTCACAAAAAATGGGAGGTATTACCATTTATAATAAAATAATATTTCATATGTAATATATCAACCAAAACTAACTCCATGATATATATATATATATATGAATTTAAAAACCTTCCCAAATTCTAATGAAAATAGATCAAATAAAATTATATTAATTTCTCTAAATAAATTTCAAAAATAAAACTAAGCAGCGACATAAGAACTACCCCAATGTCTAAGCTGGTAAAGCCCAGAATTTTCCACATAATCCACTAGGAAAATTGAAAATAGTTTTATATATGTAAGGTGATAATACAGGTATACTAAGTATGAAAACCAAATCCTCTCATGAACATGTGAATGAATCATACTAATACCCCTATTATAAGAAATTAGAACCAGAAAACACTAAAAGAAGTATACTAACCAACCCTCACTCACTAGGTCATGATCACAAAATAATTAAAGCCAAGTAAAATAATATGATATAAATCACATCAATGATATGCCCCCCTCATCCACATTCCTACTTATATGTCACTTTCTCCTAATGTTGTACATCTTGGCTCTCTCACCCCATCTATATGACTCATAACATCCTACCGCAGACACATGGGACTCTCAACACATCTCTCTCACACTCACCTAGGCCTCACAACACATGAATCCCACACACACCTTAGAATCACAATACATCACAACCAAGAACACATTTTCCTCACAACACATCACATATCTTCTTGAAAACACATTATAAATCACATCACATCTCATCACAAAAACACTTGGGATAGACCGTCTCATCATAAATCCTCATGAACACATATGGGATATCCCATCATTAACACCATATAATTCACCAACATACCTATATCCATCATATACTATTCAATACCTACCATTCCTATAAGAGACAATAGAAAATAGCAGTACCTAGCTCTATATACTTCTCACTAGATTTTTGGGAATTACACCCTCCCCCAGGAGGATGGGGGTGTTTGGAACACAGTGATCAACCTGGGTGGGTGTGTATTGAAATACCAATAAAAATACAAGTATATATAGTAATGATATCTCACTCCCAACCAATGAGTTTACAACACATCATTAACCAATTCACCGCATTCCAAAAAATCCAATGAATCACTAAATTCACAACTCCACGCAAAAATAACACAACCACATTTTTTTAGTCTTTAATATCCACATAACCAATATAAAGATTTATCCATTTAGGCCCTCTACATTAATATATACATATTTAACCATCGATGATATATCGCACATCAACCTATGAATATGGGGTAATGCATTCTGTATGTTATTAACGTATAAAACTCTGGAAAAATCCCCCAAACCATTTCAAATATTATTTATCTCCTTTTTATTCCATCAGTACTCATTAATCTAGTATAATGAAACCAAATTTCACAAACCACTCAAAATTTCACCTCTTTTCATCCCCAAAATCCTGGCCAAAATGTTTTTCCTCCAATACCCAACCATAAATCATCATCCCACAAGTGTGGTCTCACAACCACATCATATTAAGATCATTTTTCATAGTTTTACAAATGGATTATTATGACATTACTCGTTAATTTAGGAGTGTTATCACACAAAATAATGATCCTAGGGAAACCATTTCACTATCCAAGTATAAATAATTAAGATATTTTAATTTATGTTGATATTACAATAATCACAACCAATGTAGAAAATAAAGAAAATATATTCAATGAAAAAACCCCCAATGACCACAAATTTCAGTAGTTCATCAAGCTAGAACAATCACAATATCCCAATAATCAATGTTTTGAAAATCATGTGAATCAATCCCCATTACCATTTTCAATTTCATTTTGATAGTTATTTATCATTTATTAATTCATCACAACATTATTCCATATTTAAAATATTAAACCACTCCCACATGATGGACAAAACAATAGAAACAAGGGAAATTCCATCCTCAAGGAATAATTTCAATTCTTCACACACTACAAGGTGAAGAAGAACAACCATGAAGCCAAACCCTACCAATAGAACTAAAGACCAAACTATACCTTACCGAGCATCTGATAAATGAAACCAAACAATCACCCTAAACCAATGGATCACCAAAAAAATTAGAACCATGGGATAATAAATAATGAAAAAGATGTGAAATAAAAGGTAACCCACCTTATACCAACCAAAAATCGTCAATGGGAATCCACTATGATCAATAGATCAAGGAGGAAGGAATTAGTGATTGAAGTACACCATCAGGTGCCTAGGGTTACCCAAAACAAGTGGTAAAAGGGAGGACAACCAATGGAATAAAATCATGACTAAAAATTATTTTAAAACAACACATGACTTGGGTATTACATGATGTGTAATCACTTTTCATGTGGGGTAACCCCCGGGGTTTGGTTACCACAAATATATGTGTAGACTTCTAATTTTATTACTGCGTTTAAAAAAAAAAAATATACGTCATTAAGCCCTTCCTCATTTCATGTAAAAATTTAACAGACTATTAAACCTTTATTAACGCGACATGAAACTTACATTCACATCGTTAAATACATTTAAATGGAATGTAATCTATATACTCCCAGCCTTTAGAAATTGAATATATCTACACGACGTCTATGACTCTTCTGAACACCTCTAACGTACAAAAATATCAATGTAACAAACTAGGAAGGCATAAAATGTTACATTAGATTCCTATTAAACAATTATCGCCCTCAAGAATCGTGAACCAACATTGAAGAAAATGTTTATGAAAAACCACCCAATGAGATACCTCTCAAGGATTTTGTCTTATATAATATGTTACCACATAAAAATAAAATTAACCTAAACATTCATAAAACACACTACATAACCAAAAGCCACCTCATCTCACACAACCAAACTACTACACAACCATTGCAAATCTATCTCATCCCCATACAAACCAAACCAACAACCTCTACAAATAATTAACAGAACTATCCTAAACAAATGAACTAAGTAATTCTTTCCTCCTTTTATAGATATTACATGATCTAGAAAGCACTAAATAACCTACATGAGTTTAATTTCGTCACATTTAATGAATCTCAGTTAGAAATCAAGATATCCCCTTTTCATATTTTAGGACCTTATCACACGTCAAACCAGGAACATAATAAACTAGGAAGAATAGATCATATCATAAAAAAAATTATCAAAACAGTATAGTAAAAGGAAAAATGAGAGAAATGAAGACCTCAAAAAACACCAGGTACTGTGAATACATCTATGATTATCACTATCAAGTACATTCCTCATAGCCCCCATGCATCCACAACACACAAACCAATGGAATCGTTCATCAACACAATGTTTATCCTAATGATCCTGGGTCTCTATTGGTTTGTCCAAAAATATTGTGTCATCCTTGATATCCATATATCTTTATTGAATGACATGGGGGTCATCCTGACGATACTGAAGAATCTAAGAGATGTGGAAGAAATCATGGATACTTTCCAAACATTGTGGAAATTCTAGACGAAATACCACCTCGCCAACTCACCCCAACATCTCAAAGGGCCCACTGATCCTAGGGGAAATATTACTCCATCATCCAAACCCATGCATCCCATGTAAAGGGTAAACCTTCAAGAACACATGATAGACATCTATAACTCCATGGGCCTCATTTTTTATAAAAAAAATACTTCCACATATTATGTAAGTCTTTAATCCTCTCATGAATAGAATGAACTTTTCCATCCTGATCTGCATTACATCATGACCAAGAAAAGCGGCCTCCGAAAAATCCGGGCACCACAATAGAGATTGACTCGATCATCCATTCATAGCCTCAAATGAATAAATACCAATGGAAAATTGAAAACTATTATTATAAGCAATCTATACCATGGGAAGGTTTCATAATCAAGACCCTCAAAAGCCAAAGACACATGCCTTAAATATATCATCCAATGTTTGGACAATCGATTCCATCTACCCATATTTCATAGAGATGAATGTAGTGATGAGGTGTAACTGATTTCCAAAACAACATTGTAATCCCCTATAAACTCATGAGGCTAACCATCCGTGCTGATCCAAGACTAGAAATCAGGGTACCATGAAAATGAACCACCTATTCCAAATACCTCTTATCCAATTTATCCACTTCACCTGACCCCTTGATGACTAATAAGTTGGACAATTTCATCAACTGAACAACTATTACCGAGATATAATCACTTCCTCCCTGAGATCTGTGTAAGCCTATGATGAAATTCATCGAGATTTCATCCAATTTTCACTTGGTGGAATCTATGGGATGAAAAAAACTATCAAGTACATGATTCTTGTCCTTTACCTACTAGAATACTACGCTATTTTCCACAAACTATTCCCCTTATCATTTAATATAGGGCCACAAAAACTACACCCTCTATCCATGATACATCATGGAAACACTTGGTTGTACAACCAAATGGGGATTATGGAACACATTATGAAATTCCTTGCACAATAATACTGAATAAAATAGCCTTCCACAAATTAAAATATGGATCTGACCATCCCTCTAGAACATGACCATGACCAATATGATCATGCATCACTTCTACCTCTAAATCTCCCACTAAGAATCTTACACTAATACATTAGATAATGTTGAATGATCATATAAAACAATTATTCAATTCTAAAATCAACTCATGAATTTATGTTCAAGTCATCCAACCCCTCTCTCACTCTCATTGAATCCACAAATTCCAGAAACACATCCTTCTTTGCCATTCTTATCAAGGTATCTCTATGAAATTATCAATTCATGAGGTTGAGGGGAATTTAAAATTGTAATCTTGATGAAATATCATCCACCAATATTGTAATATATATAGGTAACTGTAGGATAATATATATCTCATTGCTCTTGTGATCTAGGAATACCACAAAGAACACCCCAATGAGGTAATGCCTCCAAAACATTTACACAAAACCCACTGCATCAATCTCTATGTGATGGGTATAATAGATAGCCATGTGATAAAATAACATCCTAGACCCAGAATAGTTTAATTATAACTAGTAAATTACCACTAAACCTAATCCCAAACAGAAAGAATCATAAAACACATCAAATATCTCCTTATCATCAGTAAACCAGAGAACTTGAACACTGACTAACTTCCTCTTCCTGTAACCGAATGGTTCTTTGCACTAATCACTAAAAAAATATTGGCCTTTCTTTATCATAGCTATCAATGGTGCCAAAAATTTATAGAAATATGGGAAAATCCTCTGATAATATCCTACTAGACCATGTAAATAGTTAAACTCTGCCACATTCATGGGTGCTACCCAAGAAATAGCTACTTCATATTCTGGTAGGACCACTACCAAACCCTTTTGAGACCCCACATGCTCATTGAAAAAGACCTCTCTTGACCAGAATTTTCACTTGAACAACTATCTATAAAGCTAGTGGCATAAAAAAACATGAAATATTTCTCTAAGATGCTCAACATTATCCTATTCTTAAATAAATTAGATTAATATATCATCAATGAACATGATGTGGAACTGGTCTAGGAACTCACAAAACATGGAGTTCGTAAGCCCTATGGGCATGGATAGTGTGTTTTAAACACTAAATTAAATGATTAAAAACTATAAGTGTCCATACCTATATATAAAAGTATAATTAGGTATATTCACCTCCTTTTCCATCAATTGGTTATACCTAGACCATAAATCAATTTTAGAAAACCAACTTTCTCCTCTCATATGGTCGAAAAAGTCATTTATCCTCTGAAGTAGTTAACAATTTTCAACGAACACCGTATTCATCATCTGGTAGTCTAAGAACAACCATACACTACCATCGAGCATATTTGTGAACAAAAATAGTTCACACCATAATGACACATTATAAAAAATAAATCCCTTCTACATCTGATCATCTATCTAAATCCTAATATCTCGAAAAACTAATTTTTTTATTGTATATGGATCCCTTGAAATTGGTGAAGCACCAAGCTACAAGTATATACTAGACTCAACATCACATAAATTGGGAATCATCCAAAGCTACATTGGGAAAACATACAAGAACTCCCCAATGACCCTGGGGACACTCACTATCATAGAATCTACTAATTACACACATAAATCTTCTAACAAGGAAGAAGGGTCTCTAAACACTGACTGCCTATTTGAAAACCCTTCTCAATAATAATAAAAACTATTTGTCCATCCACATCTGAAAAACATTACTCTCCACTGTGAATAATTGATAACATCGTGTATAGATTATAAATATTCAATACCACAGATTACTTTGTATGAATGCATCTATATAATAAAAATATCCCCACAAGATATATGTGGTCCCATCATCAATATACTCCCCAACACACATCAAACATGTTGGTCTTGTCTATGACTACCATACTCAAACCTAGGTCCCAGGAAATATCTATATATCTTGTCCCATAGAATGGTGTATAGTTGGTGAAATAATGGAGTATAAAGCTAATGAATCATTCAACTCACAAAAAATAGTTCTAAATTAACTGATCATAACTTTTACAGTCTATAGATGCTCTAGAACTACTACCTATACTGTGTGAAATAGACCATTCCTAAACCCTCTGCCTATATAATAATGAACAACTCCATGAAAATGCTCATATCATTTTATCTCATCATAAGGAGAATCCTGAGTTTGGCCTCTATAAGATCTATCTCCCCTTAATGGGGAAAAAGTTTGTTTCCCCTCCTGCTGAAACGACCTCACTAGAGACTTCAATTGAGGCCATCAATAAACGATTTCACCTAAAATAAATTAAAAATGTTCTACTACAACTAAATGTATCTATAAATTACCTTGAACCTCACAATTCAAAAAAATTGGCTAAGGGTTCCTAGGAAAAACATAGAAACCATTGACACTAGATAGACGGAAATGTAGCTCGTGAGCTATACTCCCTTCTTGTTGAATCTTCGATGGTCCAAGGACCTAAAATTTTCCACCAAAGTCATTACCCCTATAAGAACTCCATTGACTCTCCTTTTATGGAAAAGGTCCTTCTGATTGAATCTACACAATCACCTCATCCTTCTTCTGATCCTCAAAATATGTTTGAAATGTAAAGGAATAAGATCATATTGGATAAAAGGACAATGTGTGTCCTTAATATTCCTTAATTAGGAGTCAACATCAATAAAAATATATGTGAAGAAAAAAAATTCCATTCAAAATAATTCCATCCTCCAAAACTAACATTCTATATTTTTTAAGAGAAAAAACTTATACCACTTTTCTACCTTCATGGTCGATGAAAGGAAAAATGATCGGAAATCTTTCTAGAAGTCGAACCAGAAATAATTTTCCTCTTTCTATTCATCTAGATAAATCATCCACCACTAACACAAAGCTCTGAAAATCAAATTGGCTACCAATGGGACATATTACATTGTTGTGGTTGTGATCATACTAATTGAAATCTCCAGCTCTTTTATATAACTCTCTAACTCTATATCCAAAACACGACCCTCATACATCCCCAAATACTTCTTCTAGAAAGAATGAAATGTCTTATTCCACTGAAATTCATCCTCAACTAGATCATCCCTCTAATGGCTTACTGGATCATCTTGTTTGACATACACTTCCATAGCCACATGAGGATGATGACTATGTTCCATAACTAAAAGGAAACAATTACTAAACCATGTATTATGGATTTTAATTACTATTTATGTCAAATATTTTAATTTATTGTGTCCATTTTACCTATAATAAAACAAAAAAATTCAAATAAGAACACAATTTATTATGATGCATGTATCTCTCCTAGTTCTCTACCCTACATTTAATCCATCCTTCTTTCCCTTTAGATAAAAAAATTGCTTATGCTTGGGATCTGAAGGGGACTTAAAATAACGATTTCCTGTTAGTATCCCTAGCTAATGCCATAATCCAAGGTCAACTGGAACTATTTCCATACCATGTAATGAAATTCATACCATGTCGTACTCTAAAATTCATTTTATCCCTTATCCATTCCTGAGATACCACTCTTTCATGTCCCCCTCCCTAAAAAGATACCCCTCCTTGGATGGAAATGATGAAATGGAGATAATGACACCTGAGTCTCGACTCCGGTAGGCCCCTGTTGGGAAACAATCACCAAGGGTGTATAGATCTCTCTATATTGGAGGCAGTAGCCATTATATTAAAAAAATATAAAGAGTAGAACATATTAACCCAAACCAATTTCATGACATATATATATGAAAACCAAAAACCAACAAACATGTATGTGTATATAGAGATGATACAAATATAATAATATCTCCAATGTAAATACCAAAAAAACTATGAATTGACAATATTGATATCCCAATGTTTAAGCTAGAAATTCCCTACATGATCAACTTAATCCTATAAGAAACATGAAAATATTTATATATTTTAAGGCTGAGTAAACTGGTATACCCAGTTGGAAATCTATAGTCTCTTGTTCACATGTGAAAGAACAATACTAATGACCCTATGAGAAAATAGAAAAACCAAAAAACAAATACACAGGTATAAAAAAATCCACAAATTCACCATCCCATGATCACCAAATAATGTGATCCATGTAATATAATATTATATAAATCACATCAATTATATGGTACCTCACACCAATTTCCCACTAGTATGCCTCTCTCACCCAATGTTGTACGTTATCACACTCCCATCCCATCAATATTCCACATCACATCCTTCATGCGCACACCTGAACATCACAACACATCTAACCCACACAAATTTGGTCATCACAAGACATCATATATCATCCAAAAAAACTTTGTAAATCACATCACATATCATCTTGAACACACCTAGGAGAACACATCTCATCACAACTCACCCCAAACACACTAGGGATACCACATCACATCCACCATCTAATGAACTATCATACCATTGGGCATTAGATCTTATACGATAGATATCTCTCCTAGAAGTGAGATCAGAAAAAGGCGGGTATCCGGCCATCCATAATCCTCATCATTTGTGCGGGATAAACACCCTACATTTTGACAATTGGGGTGTTCAACACATATTGATCAACTAGGTTGGAGTGTATATTGAAATAACAAGTAAATTACAAGTGTATATACATATATTAAGAAAAAAAGTAGATCAAACTATGGGTATATTGATAGACTCAATATATTCCCTAAAACCATAAACAATACTAAATACACTACTTCACATTAAAATAACATAACCCCTTTTTGTTTTTTGACTTTAATTTCCACTTAACCATTCTATAGGTTTTTCCATCTACAACATCCCCATTAATATATAATCATTTGAACATAAATGATATATCACACACCAACATATAGATACAAGGTGAATCTTTATCTATTTTATTAATGGATAAAACTCTATTTGAATCACCCAAAATATTTCAATCGTTATTTATCTTTTATTTATTCCATCACTATTCATTCTTATAAAACAAAGAAGAATCATTCCCCAAAAAGATCAACCAATCATTAGATCTCCACCCAAAAATCATGAACAAATAAACATCCCAACATTCCCAAACCACACATCACCATTCCATAATCATACCACAAAAACACATCATATAAAGATCATCTTTCAAATATTTAAAAATAATTTTTTTCACACTAAATATTAATTTAGGGGCGTTATCACTCAAACCAAATATCCAAGGTCCACCATTTCAGTATCCAAGTATAATAATTTACATAATTTCAATTTTGGATGATATTGAAAAAATATAAACCAAGGAAAGAAACAATAAAGATATATCAAGAACAAACAAAGCCCCAAATAGCCGCAATTTTCAACAGGACATCAAACCTGAACAATCACATTATCATAATAATCAATAATAAAAAAACATTTGAATCAAACCCCATTACCCTTTTAGTGTAAATTATATTTTACATTATATTTTTATAATCTAGAACTAACATATTTCATGCATAATAAATTAAACACCTCATTCATGATGCAAAAAAAATGAAATGAGGGAAATTCTTACCTCATGAAGGATTTAAATTCTCTGTGCACCGCAGGGAAAATAAAAATGAACACAAACCATAAACAAAACAGGATAATTATATCTAAACCAATAACATACAGAAAATACATCTAAAAACCCAAAAAAACACCCCAAAATACTGAAACACCGTCACAGTGAAACCCTGAGAGAATAACGGAAGAGTATGAATGAGGAAGAAAAGTGAACTCATCTCGGACCAACCAGATATCACCAACGAGCATCCACTAGGATCAAAAAAAACAAGTAGGTAGTTAAATGTTCTTCATGGACACCTCATGGAACCTTGGGATTTTGTAAACTGAGAGGAAGAAGATTAAACTCCCTAATGAATAAATGTTCAGCTAAAATGATGTTTAAAACAGTACATGATTAGGGTATTACGTGACATGTAATAACCTTTCACATCTTGTAACCCTGAGGGATTAATTATGAAAGAAAAATGCATTGACTCTTTATTTTATTTTTTATTTTTAAACACTAAAACTACACCCCATGAAACCATTCATCACATTATGTGAAATTTTTACACACCACAAAACCATCATGTACAAGATGAGAAACTAACATTCCCATCACGTAATCCACTAACATGTCTTGTAATATCCCTTATGTTATCATTTAGAAACCAAATTTTATTTAGAATACCTCCAATCCTCCTTTGAATTTGTACAATAATCAAAATAATCAATATAATGGACTAGGACAGCCTGGTCCATTACACTTATGGTTAGTCTCAAAGGGGAAGATTACACAACAACCAATATAAATTGTGAATATTTATATTTTAACTAATATAGAACTAAATAATATAAAGTGTAATATTGTTAAATATTGATGAAATATTGATATATATATAATTCAATGTTGGTAACATAAATGTAGACAATAAGTAATATGATAGAAAGTATATCCTCCTGGGAGAACACGTAGAGTGAACTTTCATCATCTATTTATTAGTTCTAAATCAATATAATAAACAAGATACATCATATGCATGAAAATCCTATCATAAATATATTGTTAATATATTTCTCTCACTCAACGATCACTATGAGACCACCCATCCACCTCCTCGATTGAGGGATGATATTGTATAAGAAAATGTTATGATTCATGTGGAATGGGGAGACACAATTGTGCCTCACCCACTAAGATCCCCCTTTACCTTACTGTAACAAAACAAGAAAAAAAATATAAATGCTCAATGAACTAGGTTCAACATTGGATTGTTTCCATGGGAGATTTCATATATTATTTACTCACGGTCATGATTATTATGGATCTAAGTGAGAAGAGAATGAGGGTGAAACACAAAAGACAAAAATTTTAGAATGAAATGAAGAAATTAAAAATATTTATTAAAATTTAAAAAAACTACTAAAAAAATAAAAAATTAAATAAATTTCAAAATAAAATCTTGAATATTTTAAAAATTAGAGGAGATGCACATTTACAGGAAAAACGTGGTTACATTTTGGCCCTATACTTGTAATTCAAAAGATTGTTCATTGAAGTCCAATTTATTATCATGATTTTTGAATGATTTATTTGTGAATGTTTTTAAAAATTTTATGGTTTATAATACCCCAAAATTAATAATCATTCTACACATGTAGAAAATTTTATATACTATTTACTCAAATAACTTTTTCTTTCCACGAAGATTAATTGAATTTGAAAATTCCAATTTCTAATGAAATTATGGACACGATATAGGAAGAATAATGATGGGTAATCATTATGAAATTTGATAAACCTTATTTTTTGTTTACCAATGTTTAATTTCACCATGATTGGGATAGAAATTTCAATATATAGGACCTGCTTTAAGAAATACTGAGATCTGTGCACAGATTTTGAGGCTTAACTTTTTTACATATTCTGGGCCACTAAATAATGGATTGAAATACATATCCAGATAAATGAAATGAATCCCAATATGTTATTATGAAAAAATCGGAATTTAATAAATAAAATAAATATATATAATTTTTTTCATAAATATTTAAAAAATTAAAAAGAGTTGAAATAGAGAAAATATGTCATTTTTGAAACTAAATATTCCTCTAAAAACATAAAATTTGAAATTTAACCTAAAAATATGACATTGGTTCAATTGAAAACATTGAAATTAAAATTAAAATAAAAGAAAATATTTTCTCGTGCATATTACCCAAACAGAAACCATACTTTTCCAAAAAAATAAAATTTTGACAAGGAATTGACATGGCACCAATGTTACCAATATTCAAATTCAATCATAATAAAAAAATAAAAAACAATATAAAATAATATTTTTATAAATACTCATAAAATATATACATATTTTCTAAATTTTCAAAAAAAACAATCAATCCAACTATTTTACATTCCTCCTTAGAAAAATGATGGATCATCTCTTCTCATTCATTTTAGCTCCTTAATTTATTATTTATAAACATTAAAATCATGATTTTCCACACATTTGAATATTCTTACCAATCTATCACTATAATATTAAAGTGGATTTATTCTCATATCATGAGAACATAATATCCATAGGCTTATAAGGGAACTTTTTTCTCCACATTGTAAAGAAAAATTCAAATAAAAGAATAAGGAATTTTCTTTATGGTTCAAATGAATATGATGCATAATGTTGGTTGAATTTTTTTTTTCAAATATTAATGATAAAATATTAGGTTTCTCTCATAAATAATAAATCATTACATCAAAATGAATGGTGTCAAAAAATTTACCCATCAAAATATTAACTCCAACATTCCCCAAAATAAATGTATGTTCATGATTAAATTAAAGTATAATGATTGATTAGTGCTTCATCTTAAAATTATCACTGTATATATACGAAATTATTTTTCAAAATGGATTTTATTTTTTTTATCATTCAAATGTAAATCATAGAATAATTCTCGAGTCAAATAAACTACATATGAGAAAAATATTCAGTCCAGGGATAGTTATTTTTTATTCTTCGTAATCACAACTGATTCCTATTTTTTCATTTTTTCAATAAGGGAAAAAACTGAAAGTACAATGTATAATTCAATTAACCATTCGTGTTACCAATATTATCACCAAAAAAATTTTTCTTTAAAATTTATTTCTTCCCTTCCACCATGACTCCATTCACCTGCAAAGTTAATCATAAAAATATCATGAAAATATTAATAAGAGGGTGGTAATTGATTTAAAATATTTTGAAACATAGATCATTCAAAAATAGTTCACTCATAGGTTATATGGTTCAAAAAGGATTGATTTTATGGTGGTATTTTAAAGAGAATGAATTTTTAAATGATTCCTAAATAAATATAATATTTTTTTAAAGTCATATATTATAAAAGTTAAAATTAATATTATGGATGGTTAAATGTCCTAACATTAGTCAAAAAATATTCCCAAGATTAAATTGGATGTAATTGATAAATAAATACTATTAGGAATGAATCATTTGATACTAGAAAATCACTCATTAGGATGACTAATAATAAATAATCTATCAATGTTTGTTTTAGAAATTCAACTCACGAATAATTTTAGTAAAATTTAATTTAATTTAATCAAATAAATACCTAAAATAATATGTCCTAATTTTTATATCCATTCCTCACAATAATCATATCATTCCAAATTTTTATAATTAAATCTTATTAACATCATAAATGTAAGTCATATAATCATAATATTTGTATGAAACACATGACTCTATATATGTTATGTAAATATTAATTGAATAATAGACGGTCAATTTCCTAATAAAATCTCAAAACAAGACTGGGAAAATTATATATATTGTTTGATATCTGAAAAATAAATGTAAAATCTTATTCCTATGAATCATAGTCATCTTTCCTCGAATTTTTTAGGATGAATTGTTCTATCATAGTCCTAAGAAATATAATTTATCTATTAAGAAGACGGATCTTGTATTTGATGCTCAAAAAGATAAGAAGGACTGGGTTTCATGAAAATATAATCCTATGTATTAAATAATAATCCTAAAAATAAATAAGATCGATAAATCTTGTTATGATCCCCCACCCTTAACAATTATTTATACTATTCGTGGTGAGGGTAGGATAATATATATGGACCATTAACATCCTTGGATGAGGCTTGTAAAACCCACTCTTCTTTATTTTCCACTGTTCCCTCATCCTAGGGAACATGAATTAAATGATAAAAGTCAATGTAAGAGCATGTTTTCAATTAAAAACTAAATTACATTTGAATTAATGTATAATTTATCCCTTTCAAAATGAGGAGCCTTTATCTGGATTTCCTTCAGTTCAAAAACATTGATATCGTTATGGGACTCTATAAATGTATCTTCATCAAATTTAGATATCTCTATGTGGTCCTCAAAATATGTGTATCCAATTTATTCATCTTCTTATAAGGAAGAAATATAATTAATATAATTTTAAAATTAAAAAAATGTTGTAACACAAAAATTATATTGAAACGATCAGAAATATAATTTAAAATACATTCATCTCTTTAAGAGGTTTCTGGTTTAATCACTACCTCATTGTTAATGGACTCTTGGTGGTTTATTTTTGTTGATGGAATTACATAGTCAGGAACATCAATATTTCTTAAAATTCCCCCACTAATGTGGATTCTTCCTCTTCTATGTTAAGATACAATTAGAGTGGTGTTGGCTTGCATACTATATAAGGAATGAGGTGATCCTGTTTTTTTCTCATACGTATCTAAGTTGCTTTCCATGTTTTTCTGAACTCCCACATGTATCATATAAGTTATGTATTATTCATCATGAATTCACTCTAGATCATCTTATTAAGAGTTGATCTTATTATTAAAATGTTTAGGTTAATGATGGTCTTAGATTTGCTCCTCAAAAACCTGGATTTCCTTGTAAAATTAGAGAAGACTATAGTGGAATCCACTTAGACATTATCCAATTGATAATATATTTCAACGTAATGGGATAACATAGTTAAATACATGTCTAAAACATCAAAAATATTTATTTTAAATTCTTCCCTTAGGGAAACTATGAATTCATTTAAATCATTAGCCCCATTTTTTTATTTCAAAAATAGCCTCACATATCTAGAAAAAATAGAAACAGAATCCTCAAATGGAAACAGTTATTTAATAATCTGTTATTTCAAATTTGTTTAATTACTTCAAAAATTAAATAAATAATCATTTGAAAACATCATTATAATATATAGTTATTTTAAATTTTTCTAAATTTTTGAATTTTGTTATGAAATTTTTTTAAATGTGTTGTGCCTCTCTGGAAGCAGTTCCAAAATGATTCTTTAGGACTTTTTATATAACCTAGGTCATTAATTGTATACCTAAGGATTCATTATAGAGCATACCTAGGGGATTTCTCAAGTAGTTATATTAAAGAACAATGAATTTCAATTATCACTATTTAGATTTTAATGAATTTAAAACTAAATCATAAAATGAGGAATGTTATTAAAGAAGAATGAAATATTGATATATATATATATATATAATGGAATGTGGTAAAATGAATGAATGAAAACTGATGTTTGAAATAATGGATATCCTCAATGGATAACACATATATTAAACCATCATCAAATGTTTATTAGTTCCAGATATACATAATGAAAATTCTCCATAATATCTATGAGCATCCACTCCGACCATTGTTTTGAATATATGGTGCACTCAACGATCATCGATAGGCCACACAACCACCTCCTCAATCAAGATATAATTCTGCAGAAGGTAATGTTATGTTTGATTATTCATTTATAGACCCAAAGGATCATTACCCACTAAAATCTTCCTTGACCTAACTCAAATAAAATATGGAAAAATAAACATGATCTGTAATGATTTGGTATAAACACTATATTTCTCCCTTCAAATATAACTAAGGTTAGTTACTCATAAGTACGTGTATTGGGGAGCACTATCATAAGATAATGATAATGAATAAAATATATAATAATGATATTAAAATTGGATAAATATATACATAAAATGAATAAAACATTTATATTAGAAAAAAAACAAAAATTCTAATGAAATTGGCCCACTAAAGTTGACAATACATTGGGAAAGAGATCAGATGAATTTTTTTAGACAAAATGGGTGAAATTTTGGATCTAGTATTTTTCTATATACAATTGTGTGTCAGAGACCCATTTTGTGACTAAATATTGGAATCATGCATTATTTACACTTTTTCAAATATATCATGAACATTTAACTAGATAATATAAATCTCATTCCCCTTATATATGTTAATTTAAAACCCATTTACTCTAAACATGTATTCTAGCTAGATAAAATATTTGAATTTCATAAATCCCATTTCACATGAATTCATGACATTTATATTAGTGGAGTCCATTGGGTCCATTATTATGAAGGGTTTTCCACCATTTATTTTCATTACCATTGTCAAATTTCATCACCATTAGGATATCCATTTGTGATTAATTGACCTATCATTAAAACTATCCACATTTCTGCATAGAATTTGAAGATTGAATTGTTAACATATTTTGGTACACAAAATGTTAGATTAAGCAATTTGTCTAGATGATTGAACTGATTCCCATTATTTTTTAAAGACTAATAAAATAAATCTCATAAATTAAATATTTATATAAAAAATTATTTAAACACACATAAATAAATTAAAGATGTCAAAATCCAAAATTTGATGATTTTTTCAATTAAGCTAAAAATGGTTATAAAACCATAAAGTCTATCAATTGAAATTAAAATATCACATAGTTTGGATTAAAAATAGTGAGATTAAAATTAAAATGATTTAAAAAATATCTTTTTCACATACCATATATTATTTTGAAGTGTTATATTTAATGTAATTCCACCCATTTGTGGGAATTATTCTCTTGGTGCTAGTCATCATCCCCTGACCTATTAGTGGACATTTTAAAGGGTGAAACTTTTTTTCATTATAGAACCATGTGTTTTAATATTATAATTTATTCATGAAATAAATATACAACATAACATTATGTATCCTAAAACATTCCATTAATCTATTTGAAATTGGAGTTTCGTATTTTTATATCTCATTTTAATAGAAAACTATTAAAATATGTGGATATCAATTTTCATGTATATGGAACTTAATATTAATGTTTCACTTTGTAATCTATATAAATATTTAATATAATTTGTTGTAAAATAAAATCATTTCACTTAAAACACCTAAACGATAAAATTTTTAATTGGATATACCCAATAATTCGAATACATACTTTTCCAAATTTTATGTTATACAATAACAAAAAATATTTACTGATACAATAATTTGATATGTTGTGTATGTTTCTATAACAAATGATGTTTTATTCATATCTCATTTTAATAGATTCTTGTAATGTGTATGGTTCATAAAAAATTTTATTAGTATTTATTATTCTAAAACATTATTCATACTCTTATATTTTAAATTTTCATCAATTGTATTAACATAAAATATATAATTTTATGTAAATTATAAAATATAAATTTTTTATTGTAAAATTTTGTATATTTTCTTTAAAATATAGAATTAAAAGAATCTATGAAATATTTATTCCTAAAAATTCTAGACATATGGATGTTGGCTAATGATAAGAGGTAAAATATTTCTAATCCATTGACATTTAAATAATATTTTTTTATAATTTATTTTTTATAAAAAATTATTTGATGCCTTTTTTATTATTTGTAAATTTAAAACATCTAATATGTAGTAGGATAAAAATTTATCAATTGATTGGATATATTATTTCCATTAAATTATAAATTCAAGTATAGATATTGTTACTAGTATTCTAATTTAAACCCATATTTATATTTTTATTGACTAACTATATAGTATGCTTAATTTTATTTGGAATATCCATAAAGTATAAAAACACATTTTCATTATCAATTATCACTCATCAGTTGTTTTAACATACTAATTTGTATATAAAAATTATATATATACTTTCCATAATCCAAAATAATTAGTTTTTTTATGATCCTTGAAATTTGGTTTATCTTTTGTTTAAAACAAGATACTACTACACAATAAGTACACAGTGGAGATAATAAAATAATAAGAGTTATAATGAAATTATATTTTTGCAGATCATTAGGTATCAGTTTTGTGTTTGAATAAATATTTTATACATTAAATTTATTTAAATTTGACATGAAACCTTTATCATTTAAATTTTATAGTTATTGTGTTATTTCATTGAAAGAAATGATTATTAGAATTTTTATATTACTAATTTAATTATTCATACAAATTTTTTATGTTTTATGTTCTACTTTGGTTATTTCCAGTAAATAATTTTTAAGTGTAAATTAAAAAATACTACATATATAGCCTAAAATTTATGATAATTTTTTATAACCATCGTATATATAAAAAAAATTAACATACATGAATGATCAATATTCTTAATAATTTTCATATATGGATTCAAATGTTTATAATATTAATAATATTCAAAATACATACATGATTTTTTTTATAGATATAGTAAAATTTATATGAAATTAAAATAAATTAAAAATTATAATAGGTAGAAAATAATAATATATATATATATGATTTTTCTTTAACATTTATACAAATATTTTATAAAAATATATAAACGAACACAAAAATAATCATTATTTTAGGGGGAGATAGTAATATATATATTTATAGGAATATATGAACATTTTAATATAAACAATTTGTCAAATTTAATTAAAAGAATTTACGGATTTTATAATTATTTATAAATTATTGAGCTTATTCATAAATTCTATGACATAGTAGTTATATTCGATTTCATTTTTATATATTTTATATTAATAAATAATTTAAAACAATATAAATTTGGATACATATACACTCTAATATTTGAACGTGATAAAATATAAAATTTTACTGTATAATGAAATTAAGAGTTAGTGTTGGTTTTTTATGTTGTTTCCTAAAACAATAATGTTTTTAAATATTATTAATAATTTATTTTTTATTCATTATTTTTCAATGATTTATAAATATATTATTAAACTAATTTTTATATTTTTAATAATAAAAAATATATTAATTAAAATATTTATAATGAATCATTCATTTTCATATATCTCATTCCATATACAAGTTTCTCTACATTGTTTTTTACATCTCAAAAACCCATATTTCCTCATCATATGTGTCTTATTAGACCACATAAATCTACCATACTCCTCATAAAATGGTTATCCACTAATGTGTTGATATTTAAATTCCTCTTGGATTAGAAATTTTAATTTCTTTTACTACTCATTGATTAATTATATTTGAGTTTCAATTTGACCTAACATCATAGAGAATGAGAATCTCGGTGGTTTATAATAGATGAGTCCTCGTCCAATCCCAATAGATTTATTTGGTATATCCAAATCATCATATTATTTTATTTCATATTATGAGGGTTTAAGAATTTATATTGAACATGATGTCAAAAACTTATATTTTAGTATTGAGATAAAATTTAAATGAATATGCGTGTCACAATAAAAAATAAGATGATTGGTGATAGGAAAACAAAAACAAAAATGTTTTTATATTTCATTGGATGACATAAACAGTTCCTGGTTCCATTTCTAGTTTATTAACTAATCCTATAATGGTAGATTTAAAATATTTAATACACTATAATGCCGATATTTGTAGCATCCCTAACCTAATTATCCAACCGAAGAGTGTTATCGGTAATAGTGCCATTGAACATTGGTCCACCTACCCAAATTACAAAGGCTTATGACTAGAATTTAGGGTGTAAATATGTATATAAGGGAGACTATAAACATAAGGGATGATATTAATAATGGTTCATGTAATATTATATAAGATGAAGTAGAAATTTAAGACTCACATGACTCAAAATAAACTTTCCAAGTGTGGAAGCACCATCAATAAAATTAAAAGTAGATGATGAAATAAAATAATAAAAGAAGCATAAAGAAATAATTATTTCCAAAAGGCCACTATTATAAACTACTAAAATAGATAATGCATCTAATATAGGTCATACATGTTAATATAAAAAAGTGGGATCACCCATGTATGACCATGTAGCAACATGTATATAAAATGATAAAAAAATGATAACTAAATAGAAACTCCATACAAGGAAATATGTCAAGATCCCTAGGCTTCAGCCCATCCTAAACATCCCCAATGGTCTTACTCATGTTATCAATCACATACCATAACATAACATCATAAATTCCATATGGATCCTGAAGGGCTCGTGTAGGGTGTGACAGCGTGTCATGGTAGGATACCACCCATGTGTAAAAAACTAGTATTTGTGTTTAAGCTTGTGTATATATAAATAAAACAATTTTTCATATGCATAATCTATATAAAGACATCCCTAGTTTTCAACATCCACCAAGACATTATCACCTGCCTTAGAAAATTCTAGAATGATGGAGAATGATATGATCCTTAGACCATGGATGATGGTATCTTATGATGTTACAAGGATTAAGAGAACCCTTATTTTCCGCCTCAAATAAAGTATCATGGCATTATATGCCTCATAACACTTCATACTTGAACAAAGAAGAAGCGTTACAAAAGGGATCCCCAACCAAATCACTAGGTAACTCAAACCATTTCTCAAAAGCACTCATCAGATTGTATCCTAACATCTGAAGGCACATCAATGCCTTTCCTCAAATAAATATCATCATCTGCTCGTATCATGACATATCAATGAATGGATATCTTCATCCTCCAAAAATATATCAGTCCCAATGGCCTTAATATGGAGAGAATTATCCCTCGACCGAGTGTATAGCCTCTATAAACCAAAGTATTTTCACCTTCCCTATGTCTTTTAACATCAGGAAACCCAAACTACCTTCCTATTATGCAATACTTATGACTTCTACCCGCATGAGTTGTCAAAAAAACATCATCACTGAGATAAACTTTGGGAACATGAATACAATCAGAAATTAAACCATTATTGGTGATATTAGATCATAAAATTACTACCTCTACCACATCCATCAAGAACCACTTTCACCACTATATCTATCAAGTCAATGGCCATTACATACTGTATCACGGGCCATTCCATCAACCTGCCGACATTTTTATCTCAATCCAACATCCATTAAATACAACCATGTGATCAATAACACTCGATGACATGGCCAATCCAAACCAAATGGCCACATTGTCACAATCCTGATGGAAATGAAACATTAATCCCTTAAGCAACGCTTGTCATGATCCCATGGACAGCATCTCATTCCATTCATTATAGTAATTTTATATAATTTAGAATGATAATAAATTAAATTAAATATGACTGAATTTAATAATTTAAATAATAATTTAATTCAAAAAAAATAATTAAATTTACAATTACAAAATTTAATAACTCAACTAAATGAAAAAACAAAATTTTATATAATCAATTCAATGTAATTTAATTTATCCATCAAAATTTAACAAATAAATTAAATTAAATCAAGAACACACTCAAGAATAACTACCCAAGGTTGTTAATGGCCTCTAACCCAACCTCTCACAATCTCTTAAGGTGATACAATACCCAAATGAATCCCCCATAATCATACCATTAATTTAATATCAAGCAAAAAGATCTCTCTTAATTACTTAATGATGTGATAAAATTTTCACACACAAAATGACCAAGAGAACACAATGTAAGGTATGCACCACCTACCTTGAACACATAGTTATAGGAATGTATAGTATTATCCTCTAACACTCTATGGTTTGGAATAAATCATTTTTTCTCTTAATTTCCTAAAAATAGGGTAAAATAGCTAAAATGGATTTAGAGACCCATGAAGAAAATCAATGGAGAATAGAATCTACGATCAGTAGAGCCTTACTGGTATGACTATATTTCACCCTATATAAACCAAATTAGATCACTAATTAATGGGGAACAAAAATGAATAGTATCATGAATGGAATTATTCATCCACTACTGATGTGCGACCTATAGATGAAGTATAAGGAAAAATAAAAGGAATAAGTAAAATTGAGGATGAGTGAAATTATAATTTTACATATTTAATGGGGTTACATGATTATCTAACATGGTTTTCCAATAATTTTGAAAACCATGTAAAAATCATGGCCCAATGATTCAGGTACACACGGTTTCTACACATAGTTTGGAAAACTATGCATGCACGCTCTAGAAGACCTATATTAGAGGTTGTAGATATGGTTGCACGACCATGAACCCATATAGTATGTTTTAAAAAACAATGTTGATGTTCCAAACTAGGCTTCGTGGTTATCTAAATGGGGTTGTATTGTTATATGGAAGGGTCACACAGTTTACACTAACCATTCACTCTTGACCTATAACTAAAAAATAGGCCTTCGGTCCCCCAACACTCTGGAAGCCCTTCGAGACTCTTAAGGCACTCTCCAATAATCTAAATCCATCCAAAAACATGATATTAGTGTGATTAAAGAATATGAATTTGGTTCCAATCATTGAAAGTGGAATGGGAACACCCACTCATTTACAAATTTAAAATGGTATAGGATTTAGATATAATTAAAATACTCAGGATGTTAAAATAGACCCTCATTAACAGAGATTGTTCTAGAGAAATCAAAAAAAATATGAAGATAGTACCTAATATACCTATGCCTATAAAATGTTACCCAAACTACCACTGTCACAATTCCATAGGTAAACCAACTCAAGGGTGGGCTCTCCACTATAGGAATTACCTAACTTGGCCATTCTTATGAAAAAATAACGTCAATAAACTAGCCCATTGAGCAATTCATATACTCGAAGTTCTCCTTTGACATATCATCCCTACTTCACCTCATCAGGTTATCCCATGTCATTTCCAACACCCATCAATGTCCCAAACTGCATCGGTGCCAACATTATGCCCATGGCTCACATGGAACATATGAGTCCTACCATCATAATAGATTCTCAATCAATCCTTGACCCCTCTCACCTCATTACAGTAACGCACCAAAATGTTTCCCAAATGACTATTCAAATCATGTAACTACGAGTCCTTGATGCCCCGATTCCCAATCACCTCATTCATCATGCATCCACTAATGGTCATACATAAAACATGTGCCTAGAAATGCATTTGATGATAAACCTAAAACATGATAGTACCAAACTACTGAACAGTTCCTAGTTTGTCCACACATACAACACGTGCACGGCATGCACCAAACTGGAAATGACACAAAGTACATTATAAATCAAAATAAGGAAATATACAATTCCCATGGTGTACCCCTATCTGTCATCAAATCAACATCATTCTCATCCCCTTGTAGCTCCACAATGTGCACATGGCCTGAAGATCTACTTCCTTAAGAATGACTTTCACAAGGGGATATACAAACTACTGAACACTGATTCAACTTAAGTGTCTCTTATTATCTTCCTAAAAGTGTAGTCCAAACTCGGCAACCACCACCTGATACCATTCCTAAACTGACCTTAGAAATATACATCTCCCATTTTCCCTAACACTTGGATATCTGGGAGGTCTTCTTACAGAATCACATAACATGATCATCCTATCTACATGACCGACACTCCTTTTTAGTCTTCTCACACTAGCTATATACGCTTCATGGATTCCCACACTAAACGCAAATCATCAATGAACCACTCTAAAATGGTATGCTTAATTCTTTGTCAAGGGAACCCTTCTAGAACTCATTTTGGTCTTGATTTCTACCCTTGTAATTTTATCCACTTAAGTATCTTGAAGCTATATCCATACTAGAGTATGGACTAACCTCAAGGAATCCCTCAGCTAAGAGACCCTAGTTTAGCTACTATGATAATGAGGTTATCCTACATTTTTTAAAATTCTCCGTAATGTTGTATTATAAACCATCATAATTGCACCTCACCTATGAGGTGTTGACATTTACCAGTTAGGTGTAATGCTAGAAAAACATATTGAACATCGCTACATTGCCCATGACAGACATCTGACTCTACTAATGGATCAATAATTCACGTGATCTTTATATCCTTATAATCTCCATAATGAAATCTTCAAAAAAACCTATCGTAAAAATCTATATTGTCTAGTACCTCATGTATGATAGCTTGAACCTAATTGTCCCACCCGTTCATAGATGATCCTCAAAGCATGTAGTTTTCCAACATCAACCCCCACCATGTTGTTGTTTATATATAGACAAATATCATTTGTATGGGATCAATCTAGTTCAATAATACCCATATACAACCCTCATCCTAGTTAATAGTTGGGTTCTATGACTGGAACTCATGAGTTAGATTCTTCGTAGATGTATCTTCTCATTGAGAACCCTGGTTGATACCCTAGATAACCTATATCTATATCTGTTATAGTTGATAGTCAAGCCATGACCAAAAGGATATATGATATGGATCCTAACCCACTTGTATTGGAATATGTACTAGAGCCAGTACATGATTTTCCTAACCCTATGGTTTCTGAACATTCTCATTCTCTACTGGTACTAAGCCATCTCCTAATTGATGCTCCATACGAGCCATTTCAGAGAATCACATTGAATACCATCAACATGGTCAGATAATCCAAGTATATATATAAATATAAATTGATGATAATGATATCAGTAATTGGAAAATAATTTTCATTAGACTTACCCTTTCTTATCGTTACCATGTGACCTGGAATCCTGACTTCATGGTATCCAAACAAAACTTAAATAGATCCATGTTTCAAATAGTATACCTTGGGCTATGCCTGTCATAATAACCAATGTTTCATCAAACTGATGACCTCATCGACAACCCGATGATCAAAATCCCACATTCCATAGTACTAGACTTCCCATATATAACCCATTTACATTTGCATATCACATGAAATATATACATATAGAGAATGAAATATGACACACACAAACAAATTTACAAAAAAAATCTCATTTCAAATAATTTAATCACGGAACAAGAATATATATATACATGTATCATATTACACATTTTACGTGGAAATTTCTAAATCCATATAACATTTCAAATAATTTCATACTACAAGAACATCATATTTAAAATTTTAAATCCAAAGATGTGACTAATAAAATGTATAAAAATGCATCACAAACACACCTTTCCATTTCAAGTGCATGATCCAAATCTCAATCATTGTCATACTAAGCCATGTATTATCATTTACAACTATTAACAATAAAATTTAAAATATTTCACCAACGGTTGAAATCAAATATATAGTAAAAAGAGAAAAATTGAATTGCATTTCCCACAGATGGTAACATGGTTCATATATTTTAAATGGGGCTATAGTCACACAATCATGTTCTAGGAATGAAGTTCCAAAAACATCTTAATGTACAGATTTTTTATCCCAAAGAGTTATACCAATTGAAAATAAAAACAAGAGAAGTATCGATATCATTATTAGCCAGCCTTAAACTGATACTAATTCCCACTAGAGAACTTATTTGATACCAGTTACATTGTCCTTGCCCCGATTAGTCACCAAAATAGTGTTATTGGGATGGGTGCTACTGGTTTAACGTGAACCTCCCCAAATGAAAAAACCTATAAACTAGAAGTTAGGGTGTAATGATCTTTAGTGATGAGACTATAACATTATGGTAAGTGATCAGTAACGGTCCATGTAATAATATATAACATGTGGAAAATCCAAACTCAGAATACTCAAACAAGACCTTCCAAAGGAGGAATAACAGTCAGTATCAATGAACAATACTAGAAGAATTATAATAATAAAAGTAGAAAATTTAAATATACAATCCCATGATACAACTTGTAGGAACTACTAAAACTTTTCAAGCCTCCAACAAAGGTCACATATGTAAATATAAAAAATGGGTTCTCCCATTTTTTAACACGGTAGATACATATATATAAGCAAGATGAACAAAAATTTTAACTAATTAGAAACTCTAGAAAAATAAATACCTCAATATCAATTGCCTTAAACCCTATATAAATATCTACTATGGTCCAACTCTTGATGTTGATCTCTTACCTGAACACAATAACATAAAGTCTACAATCTTTCAGAAGGTTCTATGTAGGGTGTGAGAACGTGTATCAGTTGTATAACAACCAAGTGTACATACACAATATAATTTTTAAGTAGGAGAATATATAAATAAAACAAAGAAACACATGTGTAAAGTAAATAATGACTTCCCTAGTGCTCAAAAACCACATTGAGTTCATCACCAACCTCAACCAATTCTGGAATCACTGAGAAGGACATGATCATTGGACCATGGCCCAATGTGTCATTTAATTTGACATAACCTAGGTTATCCCTCCAAATCCACCTCAAATCATGTATCCCAGCCCCATGAAACTCCTAACACATTATGTTTCAACGATGTACTGAAATCCAAGAGGCACATCCAACCCATGTAATCAGTCCTTCATATCATTGATCAAAGGCACTCTATTACACAAATCCTGAAATATGGAGGCACAATGATGTCCATCCTAAAGTAAATATCATTATCGACTCAAACATGAAATCTCAACGAATGGTGATTTCTAACATCCTGAAAATTGTCTAGGACTAACTTCCTCAACTAGACCACTGTCATCCCCCAATCGATTCCCTTATTTCTATCAACCAAAGGCTCCTCACCTTCCCCATGGATTTGAATGATTGAACCCCCCCCCCCCCAATTACCAAGAAACAATACTAGTGGCCTATACCAACACAAGTGGTCCAAACAACCTCATCACCATGTCAATTAGTGTTCACATCACTCCAAATCATGATTTTTCCATCACACGTGAGCAGAAATAAACAAATTAGTACATAATTTAAGTCAAATTGGAACATCATTCCCCTGCAGCCATGTCTCAAAATTCTGATATCCATGGCATCCAATATAATGGGCCATTCCCTCATCCTGAAGTAATTTTTGTCTAAATCCGACATTGCATATAGTCAATATTTTGATCAACATAACTCATGGTCTGGTCCAAACCTAAATAGATGACCACTTCATTGCAATCCTAATGGCTATGCTAACTCAATTGCTTGATCCATGCTCATCACAATCCTATGTATCTCATAAAATTCCATTCACAATAGAAAATTCATATAACATAAGATAATAATTCATTCAATTTATTATGATTTAATAAAAAAAATTAAATAAAATTTTAAATACAAATGATCTATTCATTTTTATATGATTGAAAGGAATAAATGAAATAAAATAAACAACTAAATTTAATACAATCAATTCAATGTAATTAATGGGAAAAATTATAATTCAAAAAAACATCAAATTAAATCAAGAACACACCCCAACCTAATTACCCTAGGTGTTCAATGGAATCTATCTTGGAATTACATAAGAAATTAATGTGGATGATTTCTAAAAGGCATCACAAGTAGACATACAATAAATTTCATATCAACAAATAGGGTCTTTACAAAATTACATAATAATTTTCCAAACATCGTGCCCCAAAATAAACTAATAAAACACAATTTACGGTATAAACCTCTTTACTTGGTCTCATATATGTAGTAAAATCTGATATAAAAATTTAACTCTAAGAAGTTTCGATAAAATTTTCAATTTCATTGAATTCCCTGGAATGTATGTAAAATAGCTCAAACAGATTTAGAACTCTATGAGATGAAATCAATGGAAAAATAATCTCTAAAGAATAGTTCCATAATAATATGATTATTTTTCACCAGATGATGACCAAATCAGATCACTAATAATTGTGGGAGAGATAAATGATGATGGGAGGGTGGGATGCCTCCACTACTACTGTGAAACCCATGAATTAATGAGGAAAAAAGAGAATTAAGAAAAAAATAGGATAATAGTGAAAATATTATTTCACCTCTTTAATGGGGGTTTCATAGTTAGTTCAAATGGTTTTCAAAATAGTATTCAAAATGTGTGACACCCACTACCTAAAGCTCTAGGTCTGCATGGTTACCTCTCATGTTCTGAAAAAAATGTGCAGAGGGTGTGGGACACCTCTACCAAAAATATTAGAATGGATACCCGGTAATGTGACCCCACCGAATGTTTTTCTAAATGATGCAGTTGTTTAAAATGGTTCCACACTTTTAGATATAAGGGTCCGCACACAATACACTAATTGTGCACCCCTGACCTACAACACAAAAATAGGCATTGGGCCTCTAACAATATCAAACACTATCCATTCTCCTGAGGCAATCAACAATCCTCTAAATCATTACCTAAAATAAATAATTGGGTTATGGGAGACTCAAAATATGGTTCCAATCATAAATAAAAAAAGGGAACCCCCACAAATTTAAAAAATCCAATCGGGATATGTTTTTGACCTGACTCAGGAACTCGGGATGTTAAAAAATTTATAATATTTCATTTACTATTACATTGTGAATTTTATATTTTATATTGTAATAAATAACAGAAAAAAATTCTTTAGAATTTAATATGAAATTCATAAATAAAATATATAAAATTTATAATTAAATATATATTAGTTTTGAAGAATATTTTCTAAAAACATTAAACATTAATTTATAGATAACACAAAACATGAATAATATATATAAATAACACATTAATTTTATAACATATATTTAATAGCACATTGCATATATAATATAATGAATATTTTTAATTTAGAAAAATAAAATCTTATTTATATAATATTTATGAAATATATTTGATAATAAATATAAATAGAATATTTCTAAATTATTTTAATTGTATTTTAATAATATATATAATAACTAAAAAAATATATTTCAACTAAAAATTTCTATCATATAACATAATTGTACAATTAAATTAAATATGATATAACACATTCATTATCAAATAGAATGTTGACTAAATTAAATTATATAATTAACAATAATATACAATAAAACATTTTTATATATAATGATTTGTATTCATAAAATGATTTTGTGGGATATCTCTTGACACATAACTACATGAAGAAAATGAAAACCCCATTTCAATTAACCAGTTCGAATGTAAATATGTAAACCAATTTGTACCTTACTATTCATTTTGAATATTAACCAAAAGTGAGTTTGATCAAATTACCATAAAAGAATTCAATTGGTTTCCACCGGCCAAAATATCATCCAATAACATAATTCAACAAACGTTATGGTAGGACCACTTCTCCCTCAACGGAATACAAGTACAACCTATCTAATTATAAATTAATACATAATAATTATACATATATTAAACTAAGAAGTAATGAAATGTAGTGTATGAAATGAACATTATTTTATAATTATGGATCGATGTTTCCTAGTTCCCCTCCTTAGATATAGACTTTGGGACTCTTTTTCTATGGGAAATTGTGTTTTTTGTGACTTTCTTGGGACTCCATCCATATTTATGTTGTTTTCTTGGGTTTTTCATGAACTCTTTTATTCCAGTCTTTTTATGGAAGGAATACACATTGATTATTTAACTAAATATCTTTCTGTTAGGAGGATCAATATATTATTCCCAATCATTGTATGGGATTTTTTTAGAGGTATTTGTAAATTTAATTGTTTCTGTGGAATAAATTTTCAATATGATCCAAATTAACCTTACTGTAATTTATTAAGGCCAAACTAATCCATTTATAAATCATATTTATTGTAAAAAGGATATTGTTGGTGTCAATTTTTTGTATACATTATGATATGACCATCCTCTAGCTCCACAATGTAATATCATTACAACAGTCCCACAATAAATGACTTTATTTTTTAAAAAAACATTGAAAATAATTATTATTATTTACAACATTAATGTATGTATAAAAACATGATAATATTTTAGGAGTCTCTTCTAAATTATATTATATATTTTTTTATACAAATAAACCATGACATGGTATGATTTAAAACAACCCAACGCAGACTATGTTTTTTTGGCCCTCACAAAATCATTGTATCTCATTTAATGTATAAATCCAACAATATTAAACTTTCACTAAAACCTCAATGAATTGAAAAAAATATAATTATTTTTAATTACATAAAATACCTTGTAGACATGATTATAAAATTTAATCATTCAAATTATGGTAAATCACTTTATTCAAACATGTAATTTTTATTCTGATTCCTACTATTTTACCATACAATCCATTATAGCATTGAATTGTTTTTTTAGTTATATAATTCATAAATGTTTGTAGTGAGTGTCCATTAGAAATTTTATTTTTCAATTAATTATAATAGTTTTCAAGATATATGTTACTAAAAAAACTAATATATCCATATGAATAATTATATTATAATATGTATCATTATACATCATATATAACCCTTTGATATTATTATCTATTATCTTATGTAAATATAATTATTAATATAATGGGATAATATTCACAAAACAAATGAAGAAATAATTGATTCGAATTAATGTTAAAATTAAATTAATTATAAATATATAAGGGTAAATAAATAATGTAAAAATCGATGATAAATGATAGGAAATAAAGTAGAGAACTCATAAAGTTAAAAATGGTAACTTTTCAATAAATTTATTTTTTTTATGTTGTTTGTTTTTTTAAAATATATTATTATGAATTTAAAAAAAGTAATTTTTTGAAATATATATAAATTGTTCATTTTTTTGTTAAAATTTTCTCTGGGTGAATTTTTGGTATTTTAATTAGGGGATTGATTTTTGTGTGAATATTAAAAATACAGATTTCTTAAAAACCATTATAGATAATATGTCATCCTGATATAACAAAATAATAATTGTATGTGAAAAATATTTTATAGGATAAATTTATATTTTAAAATTTATATAATTCATTTAATTATATAATTTTGAACTAGGTAATATTTTTTGAAGTATTGGAAATATAAATAATTTTTTTTATAATAAAAACAAATTTTTAGGTCTTATATATTAATATAGTTTTGAAAAGGAGAAAATCATATTTAATTTGATTTTAAATTAAAATAAATTTCATTTTATTTAATCTATTCCAAATAATTCCATTCGAAAAAACATTATACATTATTTTGGTGTAAAATAAATTTTATGCATAAAATTATATTTTTCTAAAAATGAATTTTATTGTGTTTTTTAACATATATTAAATATAATTTTCAATAGCTATAGAATTTTAAAAAATTGAAAATATATTTAATATTTATTTTCATAATTTCCTAAATTTTTAATGATTTTAATGTCATTTTATTCATAATTAATTGTTACTATGGTAAACGTTCATAACCACGGTAAGAGGTAGTCAATTTAAAAAGGGATAGGGGATTAGAATAATATATAAGGACTTAAATTTCCTTAAAACATTTATAAATAATTTTTTTAGTGTATTTATCAATTTTATTTTCCTATATTATAAATTGTGCTAAATTGGATCCTCTTTTAATGAGAAATACATTGTTTATTTTTTTTATGTTGAAAATATTTACAAGTGTCTCAATCAAATTACTTATATAATAGAACATACTCACATCACTTCATCGCACACATTGATCATTTTTAATCGACCAAAGATAACCAAAATCAGATCACATATTTTCTACCCACATTCTATAGTTTTTGGCCTCACAAAATTTCCAATCCAAGATGGAATTATGTTTAAAGAAAATTAAGATATTTAGTGAGGGGGTATAAGATGTCACTAAATTCTCTCAACATTTTTTTTATATCTTATTAAAACCTATCATTAAATGACCTATTTAAAAACAGAAATATAATTTCAATATATATAAGTGAATGTGGATATATAAAAAATATTTTCTTCTCTATTTTTGTTCCTTGGGAAATGTAAACATCACTCTTCCATATGTTTGGAATACAACGTCAATGATGTGGTATGTTTTTTTTCATAATTGTCACACACATATAGTTATAAATATTAATTCAAGGGTTATAAATTATTATACTGAAATATATATGTTTAATTAATTATATAATACTATATAAACTCATACCCTTACATCCATTAGTAAATGGAAAATGTTGCATGTGTGTATGTGTGAACTACAAAATCCATGAAGTGATATAATTACTTTTCCATTATTTCATCACATGTACAATCTAAAGGATAGATAAAATGATTATATATATTATATATATATAATAATTATTATCCTTTATTAATGAATTATTTTTTATATTCCTTTCATTCCATGAATTAAAAATTGGAAACATCACACATGTGTATGGGCAGTCTACCTAATCCATAAATTGATGGCATTCACTTACTATCACCAAATTACAAGGATTGTTCTAAAAGATTATTTAATTTATAAAAATTATAATTATAAAAGTATTAATGTTCTGTATATTATTAAAACATAATGATGGTGTAATTACGAGAATCACTAAACAAAAACATGCATGGAAAATAGAACCATTGACACCCATATAGTGATTTTAATGAATAATTGTTAATACATATGTAATTAGACATTATTATAGAATGATATATAGTAATATATATATTATAATTATCCTATTACTTATTCGTAATGTATTTGAATTTATTATACATGATGTTATAGTGTGAATAATGAAAGTCGATACATGAGGCAACGGTTTCCTCATCTCAATTTCTCTTCATTTAGATATGTTATATATTTAACAAATTATTTATTTTTTGTGGTGTACATACTTATCATTAATTTATTATATAATATTATCCATTAATATTATTTATATTGAATAATCTATCTAATGTTCTTTCCTTCATGAGGATATAAATCAAATGATACCAAAGCTATATGGGATTATGATACTATCTCACATTTCATTATGATTGTTTATGTTTAAATTTACACTAAAAAGAAATTTGATTTTATTTATCTATTATATATAAACTATTTCATTCTCTTATTATTATTTTTACGGTTTTAATGTATTATTTTTAGTTTTTTAACTTTATATAACTAAAAATACGTTTTTAAGAAAACATTACCCTATTTCTCTTATTTAGATGAGAATAATTCTATACCATTTGCATGATCATAAAAATAGTTTTATGGAAGTTATTATCTACTTATAAATTATTTTAATGTCAATTTTATACTATATTTTTTGTAATATACTTACTTTTTTAAAGAAATCTTATTTTTTATTTTCCAAATGGATCATTTTCAACTCCATTACAATGTAGTGAAAAGAACTATTTTACATATTTATGGAATGAATTCATTTTCCTTTGATAATTCAATTTCATTATCATGAATTTAAATTAAATGTTTCCATGGGATTATTACTAAAATAACACTACTAATTTTTTGTGATTTTTTAATTAAAAATATCACAAAAATAAATGGATATATTTAATAATATCAAAATATAAATTTTAATTATTTTATAAAAGTATGTTTTATTCCTATTGAGATTTGGTTGAACCTATTTTTGAGAGGATGAATTTTCATCTTAAAAATTTTGTGGTGGAGCCTTTTCATTGGGGTAGACAAATTTTTTCTTGGATAACAACTTAATGTTCAAGGATATATGTTTGTTGAATTAATAATGTATGTTTATAAATATATCAAGGGTTTATGAGGTTTTTCTGTGTTTTTTGGAAGGCTTCAAATATGGTTTATGTTTTTTCTACAGATGATAGGATAAATGATTTCTTCTGGGAAATTTCTAGTCAAGAATAATTTAAATGACATGATTGTTTTTCCAAAAAGATTCCATGAACTAGTACATATTATGAAATTGTCACTGGCTAGGAAATTGGTTCATTTTGTGAAATAATCAATCATATATAATTTAACCCAAGGAATGATTTTTTCTCCATATCTTTTAAATAAAAAAATTCAAATCAGGTATACATTAGGTCTGGTGGTTTTAAAACACACCATGTATATGATTTTATTCCATCATCTGAGAATAATTCTCTACAAGAACATATGAAGACTACATGAAAATTTCAAGCAATTATTACCCTTTTAGAAATATCATTCAATCATTTAATATCATATTAGTTATTCAATTTGGATTTCACCTTTCCCTTTTGATATTCTATATAATAGAATTGTGATCTCTTTACTAGTGTAGAATATATTTTTGGAACTAAAAGTTTTTTTGATAATGGGTTTCCTTGTGATAATAATTTCCTTCGTTCATTGTTGGTGATACATGATTAAATAATTTCCTTGCTCTACAAATAATTATATGTATTATTGAAAATTTCATTATGGTCTATTTCTATCATTTTAAGTGTGTGATTTATTTTCAAATCACACCCCCCAATTTTGACATTATATAATAGAATGATGGGTGATGATAATCATTTGATTTGTCATTTAGTTGGATCCATTTGAATTCATAATTATTTAAACATGGCTTGTGGATACATATAGGGTGATGCTACCGATGAAAAATAATGAAGTGGCTAATGGATGAAAAAAAAATTTAACATAGTAAGAGAACTCATGTGTTTTCTTGTTATAGATTCACCTTGGAAAATGGATTACTTATTCCATGAAAAGACTGGTAATAATTTTATATGAAATGGTTATATACATTATCATGATACCAACTTAAAATTGTTCAATAAACTAGAATTATTTCATCTTAAGATATAACATGATGAAGTAATTGGATTTCGAAAAAATATAGGTAATAAGATGAATTAGGCGTTGAGTAACTTGATGTATGTTGTGTTTTCTTTACATTACAAATTGTGTTGTGATTCATGTTGAAATGATTATATATTGGTCTCACATTGGTTATGTTATAATGCTTATATATAGGTATTAGACTAGATTTGCATTTGAAATGCTTATATATATGGATTAACTTATTAATTTAGTAATGAAAATATGGCTTTTTCCAATTATGAGGATGTTCTAATATAGAGGACATGTTTTAGTTTTTCAATAATACTTACATTTATTGTTTTTAGTTTTCTTAGATTATTATTTTCATGATTTGGTCCAATTATTCTCTTATTCATATATAGAATTCTTATAACAGTTATGTTGAAATGCTAATATATGGGGATTATTACCTATTATTTGATTATTCGATGGACTTTTCATTGCTATGTGAAAGGTTCTACTACATGGATAGAGATATTTGATAATGGACCTAAAGAGGGTTTATTGTTTTCCAATATTAATTAAACAATTAATACACTTATTTATCCCATTATTGCATACATGTATAATCAGACTATATTTGATTAAACATAGCGGTGTTGGGATAATAAATTTTAGTGAAACCCAATTCTAGTTTTCATTCATATCCTGAGAAGATAACATGGGTGCATGTTCAGACAAGTGGAATGGACCCTTTTGTTGATTTTTGTTTGTTGGATTGGTTGGATGTTAAAGATGCAACTAACATGGGCCTTGTGACAGTGAGATTTTGAGTTTATTTGTTTCATAATTTTATTTTATCTATATGAATTTCATCATTTCATTTAGTTGAATTTTATCTTCCAATTATAAGGTTATTTAATATTTGGTTCACTTGGTTAGTCGTATACTTATACATATACAATATTTAGTGTCTTCAATTTTTTACTATAATATCTATTACTAGTCACTATGTTTGATCATTTTACCAAGGGTTATAGTCTCCCCACATGATGGAGTACCAAATTGGTGGTTGATAAAAATTGGTTTCAAAGGCTCATGATCTTATTTTCTTTTTCCATACTATTTGGTAATGGTTGAAATGATTTTGGGATGTTTTGGGATTTTGTAATTTCAATGTCCCGGATTTTTTCATGTATATTTTTTATTATATGGAATTATTACTATTCTACGAATATTGAATTCTCATGATTCCAAGATATGGTGTGCCATGAATGAATCGATGAACATTTTTAACGGTACTTTTATTAAATGCACATGTGGAATTTTCTAGATTCGGAACTGGTGATCCGATTAAATATACGAGGGATCTATTGAATCCATATCTCAAGGATTCACTTATGGGAGGTTTCACATCGACCACTGTAGGATTAGGGAAAAAGTTAGTTTTTGAGATTTTTTAAAAGAATAAATAAAAAAATTCATTTTATTGTCATTCTTTTTCCTCCAACAGACAAGTGGAAATTTTAGACCAACGATGTGTAAAGAAAATAAATTGCTTGAACTTTCCATCCTAAGAAACAACATCATTTAGTAATTATGAAGGTTTTTAATAAATGTGCCACCATTAATTCACACGAGAATTAGACACCCTCCTCATATTCTATTTATATTGTGGCAGGTTGTAACGTGAAGAAATACCATCGGTCTTATGTGGGTCAGCATCTAACAATCATGTGTCGGTCTGCAACTATCATATCCTATGTGGGTCAGTGATTAGAGATCCTATGTGGGTTAGAGCATGCTAATCCTTTGTGGGTAAGATCATGTGGGGGTCAGGGGGGGTTATTACGTACCGATATTTTATGGTGTTACCTGTATGATACATTTATCTTCGTGGTGTTACCTATATGGTACTTCTGTCTTCATAGTGTTATAAGTGTGGTACTTCTACCTTCATGGTGTAATCATCTAGGTGTTACCTGTGTGGTACTTCTATCTTTGTAGTGATACTTGTGTGGTACTTCTACTTTCGTAGTGTTGCCATTGTGGTATTACATGTGTGGTATTTCTATCTTCATAGTGTTAACAGTGTGGTACTTCTACATTTGTGGTGTTACCATTGTGGTATTATTCCCTCATGTATGAGTTGGGTATATCATGATAACATAGGTATATGTATAGGAATATACCTCTGTAGAGTTAATATATATCTCTTCATGATTTGAGTTTGAGGTCTTGATTTTTCTATTTTCTTTTTTGGAACTCTAGGAAACCTGCGGGGGTCTTCGGGTCCTTACTGAGTATCGTTATACTCACCCCTATATCATCTATGCCTGCACCTTATTGTGTCTTGTGAAGATGATGTACAATGTTGATCAAGGCTGAGGGAGATAGGACTAGATGGTGCTCATATGTGGACTATTTGGCATGATTTGATGCAGGTACTACTGTTTGTGAGATGTAACTACCATTCATGTAGGATACTCAATGGACGATCTAGGATTTGTTTTTCAGTTTTTAATTGTATTTTACTTTTATGTTGTACATGTGCATTTTATTTTGGCTTGCATTACAGTCCCATACTATCAACTCACTTTTACTATAGCAGTTTACTAAATGGTTCCAACTTTGTGCATTCTAGTATGTGAGTTTGTACAGGTTTAAAGGAAATGGCTTCCCGTTATTGGGATATGTATTTCTGTTGCTAGTCGACAACCCCTTGCCTATGGAAGGCGGGATTGGGGTAGTCAGGACATGGTCCCCTAGGGATGGGTCGTGACAGCAATGATATTTTTTAAGGGAATAGGTAGCCGGTTTGTGGGTAAAATATGATTTTCCTAGGATGATATTATTACTCATGATCTTCACATATTTTGGTTTATATTATTTCTCTTTTTTTGATTCATTTGTTGTGTAATGTTATTGTTTCTTGAAATTTATAATCATGGATAGTATGGAATGAAATAGTCAGGTATGTAACGTGGTAGTCATATAGTGTTTAATATTGACATGTATTATTTATCATATTGATATATATATGGCATGTGATATGTTTTCCTATATAAAATATGCCACTTGATACTTTTAAAATATGATAATTTAAATGAATGAACTATTATGTTATGATAATATACTTGATAGGCCATGTCTAGAGAGCCCATGATCCAGTGGTTGTCTATAGTTTTTACCTATTGAGATTTACCTTGTTGTTTTCTAGTGTCCAAAAGAGTGAACTTTTTATATAGTAAAAATGCCTCCTTGTTGTCTTCGAATTGAGATTTCGGAGAGTGGAAATAAAAAAGTTCTCAATATAGCTATAGTAGATATTTTGGTATCATTTATGGATCATATAGATGTTCACCATAATGAAATATAATTGATGGTCAAGAATTCCATGTAAACGGATACTTTTTACATCGTAAGTTTAATTTCTATGATTAAGAGCAAGTTTCAACTAAAAAATAATAATATGTTCACTGGGGAGGGAGGCACCCAGTTTGCTCTGTTTTTGATTGAGTAAATCTAGATGGTCTTGAGAAGAATGATAAACTCAGATATATGAGGGTGAATATTTCTTCCTAAAACCTCTCTAGACTATTCAAGTGTTTGTGGGTCACTTTAGAGTTTGTTGGGTAGTAATATTACTTATACTAGGACATAAAAATGATGTTTCTATGCCACTTATTCCCTGAATTATTGTGGTATGATAAGTCTTGTAGGTTCATGCACATGATAAAAATGGGAATGTAAATAATGGACTATGATGAATATTTCACCGAAATTCTGTTCTTTTCAACATCATTATATGATGATAAGATTACTAGAGTAATTCATTTCAATGATGAGATTTACTATGACATCATATCATAGACGAATGTTTTATTAAGTAGAATTTAAGATGAGAACAATTAGGATCTCAACATGGAAGGGAATCTGAGAGAGTCCCTCAGAAATTACAAGGATATTTTCTAGGAGAATTGATAGATTTTTATCTACATTAATGGCGTGATTCTATAATATTTATTATCTTAACCATAATAGGACGAGAAGTCATGGAGGTGAGAATACATCTCTGTATCATTTTTCATTATATTTAAATTATTATGGGTTGTTTGGATAAAATCAATGTCAGTTTTCAAACACATATTTGGAGTTTCCTTGTTACATTAGGTTAGGGCACCTCCTGATGTTTTGTAGGGCCATCCAGCAGAATATTAATTGAAAGGGATCATTTTAGGTTCTAGAGTATGGATGGTCTCAATTACCCATTACTATAATTGTAGATGGAGTATTAATATATATTAATATCATTTTAGGGTTTTTGGTACCCTAGTATAAGAGGGTTTGTACTAGGCATTGGGAAAAATTTAGGTGAGTCATACTGGAATCCAAGGAAGGGGTCATATTAGTTGCACATTATATAGTCTACTCCATCTATCATTGATGTAAGACATTCAGCCATACGAATTACAATTCTTGTATCATATACTATATAAAGTATCCGTTTTATATTTATTGATTCACATTCCATTATAAATTTATATTTATTCAAATGGTTTGTTCTTGGATGTGAAAATCTTGGATGTTGTGTATTCCATTTGTACACCATTGAATTGTGGTTGTAGAATATCAACTATTGCATGAAATTTTCTCTATAAATTGGTGGTTATTTTTTCATTTGGGAATTGTTTATTTTTCAGAAATATATTTTTAAATTTGATTCTATGCATGGATTGGATATTTATATAATAGGTTCACATTGACTATTACCAAAGGATAGTGATCTTTCCATCAAAAAAAGGAGGTAGCTACTTTCAACTATGACTGTGGGATACTTAGGCTTGTCATATAAGATAAATATGGTATATATTGTATTGTTTTCCAACATATATATAAGTTATTTATCTACATGGTGGTGTAAGGGAGCTTGATTATTTTACACTAGTGGTAGACACTTTTCAGGATCACCTTCTTGATATTTTTAAGAAATACCATTGCGGTGGGAGATTGAGTTCCAGATTGAGTAGGTGTTGGGAGCATAGCCAGTTTCATTTCCATATTTTGGGATTGCACCAGAGAGCTTCATTAGTTGAATGTTTTTTTGGGACATCTAGAATACAAGGGTTTTGCATGACCTATTATATATCCATGGGTTAATGAATATCATTTCTCCATGAAAGATGATGGGACTTTGTGCTTCTGTGTGGACTATTAGAGATTAAACCATATAGTGGTCAAGAACGGGTATCCCCTTCCACCCAAAGATGATACCTTCAACCAGATGAGAGGTTCTATGTTCATATCCCAGATTTATTTGTGATCATACTTCCACTAGTTTAGGGTGAGACCAAAAAAAATAACATACTGTGAGTTTAGGAGAATGTATGGATTTTTGGAGTTTGTAGTTATGCCATTTGGATTGAAAAATACACCAGATATATTCATGTACTTGATGAAATAGTTAGTTAATAATTTTTTATAAATTTTGGGTGGCTTTCATTGACAAAATGTAAGTGCAATCCAACTCATAAGACAATCATGGCTAATATCTTCATCTCAACATGAGTATATTGAGAGAGCATCAAATTTACATCAATCAATATAAATTCATTTTTTAGATTAATAATTAGAACTTCATGAGAAATGTCATCTTAGAGGCTCAAGTTTCAATTGGAATATAAGAATTAACAGTTATTGTATAATGTAGTGATAGAATAATGTATTGAGAAATTTCTAGGTTTAGTAGGTTATTACTAGTTCCTCATATTGGCCTTATTCTATTTGGTAGGACCGATGTATTCGATTACCATGAAAGATGTGGAGTTTTTTTGGTTATCTTATTTTGAAATAGTTTTTAATGATATAAAGGGTGTGATGGCCTCAAAATCAATCCTCACCGTACCACTTATAGGTCAGGAAAAATTCATTTACTGTGATGAATCATGTTATGGAATTCAAGCACTTCTGATGTAGAACGATTGAGTCATTTCATATGGCTACCTAGACCTGAGACTGAATTAGAGGAATAATCATACTAACGATATAGAGTTATATATTAAGGTACATTCCATGTGATTAAAGTGAAATTATCATTTGAGTGAGTGGTTTGTGGTATACAGAGACTATAGGATCCTTTGGTATATATTTTCACATAAGGACCTTATCCTCTATTAAAAGAGTTTGTTCAATTATCACCAGTCATATATCATTGAGACTGATTTTAACCCAGATAAGGGAAATTTCCTTACTAATTCATTATGTCAGAAGATACATATAGAGGTATTCCATGATTCTTGAAATGAGTGACATGTGATGGAGCTATTTTCAAATCTGCATCTAGATGATTTGGATTCCCAATAATGAGTAACTATGACTTTGTTATCTTTTATACATGTGCTTATTTACTAGATAAATATTGATTAGTTATCTAATATTGAGTGAATATATCCGAGGGATGACATAGATGGTGGGTATCCACTATTTGGATGTTATCATGGAAATGGTGATGGTATTCATATATGTGGCTAAGTAAGGATTTATACGAACTTGTTTGAGGAGATTATGTAATAGCTTATTCTTCTAGAAGAGAAGTACATCCATGTCCCACAAATATTTATATTGATATTAATATGAAATATTGTTGGCTTGGAATGAATAAGGATGTACAAGGTATTTATGGTCATATGATTCACCAATTAACTAGTAAAATTTTTACATCAATCCCCTGTTGTTTTATTATAGCCTCTTCCCATTCCAAAGTGGAAATGGAATAATGTACCTATGGATTTCATGGTAGGATTTCCTATGAAACCTCACAATATTGATACATTATAGGTAGTCATTGATCATCATAATTTGGTATCCCATGTAATTTATATTGGGGAATCCTTTACTATTAATGATTTGGGTGGTCTACAAATATTTTTGATTGTCTTGTCTCAAAATTTTATAAGGATTATCATTTATAATATAGATATTCACATTATTTAACAATTTTTGGAGGCTCTTTAGAATGATTTGAGGTCATTAGGTTCTATGAGTATGGCCAATGATTCACATATTGATGAAAATTCTGAATGGAATATTAAAATTCTAACTAATGTGTTATGATCATGTTTTTGGGTTTTTAATGGTTTGTGGGAGAAATATTTATCACACTTTTGGTTATTTCAAAATACCAAATTCTATGAATAATAAAAGAGGGATCATTCAAGGAATTGTATGGTATGATATGTTTTCCAATTAGTCACCACATAGACTATGAAAAAACATTATACTGATAATTAGTTATGACCTCTATAGTTTTATATGGATCATTATTTTTTCATTTGGGTGTCCCCATGGTTTGGGAAATGTCATGTCAGGAAATAAGAGAAGTTATCACCCATGTTCATCATTCATTTTTAAATTATGGAAAGGTTCACTCATGTTCCATACAAATTTACACTTCTATAGGGCTATAATTCCATGCAAAACCCAATTCATGTATCAAATTTTCATACATTTCATCATGGCCCTTCTCATATTGTATATGTTTATGATGTATATCATTCTGTAGATTCATACTTTTAGGAAAATATGATATGGATTTTGGGCTCTAGTGAAAATTATATCTGGGAAAAGACCATGCTACTAGTTTAAGTGTAGTGGAAACATATCCATGTTTTGGAGGAAACCTAGGAGAGGGTATTTTATTTGAAAGTTCAATGGCCACACTCATTATTTGAGACCGTATAGTGTTCCTCAAAACATATAGGGGATGAGAAATATTATAACAGTGATGTGTTAAGATCAAATATTTTTCCATGTACGTTCCTCATTAATTTTTTATCCTCTTTTATTCTAGTTTTATTTGGTTTATAATTTTTTTGTAGATACATTCTTGGATAGTGGGATATATTTTCATGGAAATTGTCACGATGTTCTTGGATGTATGTTCATTGAATTAATGGAGTTATTGAATATAATATTCAAGGCCTTACAAAGAATTTCTATGGTTTACAAGTCTTAAAAGGTGTCATTGGTTCTTTTTAATGAAGTTGGGATGAAATATATCTATTGTACACTTTCACATTGTGAATGTTTTACACAATGATAATTTGGGTGTTGGATGGTTCTTTTAAATATTTTAGAGCATTAAATGGTTATATTCCATGAAACTAGTTCATGTAATGAAATAATCTATCATGGTTATTTTACCTTGTGGAACACTTTTGGGTAAAATGTATAAATTCATAAATTAACATCATTAAAGGGGGTACCCATAGTTAATATCTCATGAATGATTTTTTTAAACCAAGTTGTACGTAAGATTTTATTTTTTATACAACACAACTTTCACTCTCATGATGTAAGAAGACTTCATGTTATTTGGAATGATTACTTCCATTCAATATGTCATTGTCAATCATTTAATATTTAATGTTTTCCTCCTGTTTGTTTACCTATTTTCCTTCAACTATTCTTCATTTTAGAGGTGTGATAACTTTACCCTCATTGAATTTGTTTATAATATTGACGATTGTGTGATCGTGGGTTTCAATTTAATAAAAATTGATTTTATTAACTATTAATGTAAAATATTGAGAAAATTTTCATGGTCAGTAGATAAAGGAATATATTCTATAACATATCTCTATGGTCTATTTCTAATAGTGTATGTGTGTGATATATTATTCAATTTCATTTATCAACATGCACATGAAATTGAAAAATAATGGTTGATGATAATAATGTGTATGGAGTATCCCATGGATCAATTTGGATCCTATAGTGTCGAGAAATAAATTTTAGTTACCCATTGGGTATGCCTACCCATTAATAATAAACAATTGGATAATGGAATAAAATATGTTTTATCAAGAAAGGAGACCTCGTGTACCTTTTTATGATTCATTTAACATGGAAAATGGATTTCTGGTTCATCAAAATGAATGATGATAATTTGATATTAAATGGGTTTGTACAATTTCAGGATAATTATTTATTATATAACATGATGAATTAAAGGGAATTAAAAAGAATAAATGTAATTATATGAATTGACCTTTTTAGAACATGATAAATTTTGTGTTTGTCGTGGAATTTTATGTTCTGTTTTTATTCATGCTAAAATAATTACACATATGAATCGTCCTAGTTATACTATAATTAATATGTATTGATATTTGACTTGTTTGATAATAAGGTGATTATATACAAGGATCATCCTAGTTATGATGTAATAATTATAGGGAATGGTCTCGTTATGCTTAAATGAATATATAGTGGAATTGTACTCGTTCTACTTTAATTCTTATAGGTCATGGATTGGTTATTTTGAAATTAATATAGAGATTACCTAGTCGAGTTGTGTTGAAATAAATATTTAGAGGTCTTAGAATAGTTATGTTGAAATTCATATACATAGGGACTTTTATATATTATGGGACTATTTCATGGACTTATGTTCTCTGTTGGCATGGTTATGCAACATTATCATAGATATTATATAATGGTGTTAAATAAGGGTAATTATTGTATTGTTTTAATTGATTCGTTAATACACATGAGTATTATTTGATTAAATTAACTTATTATCATACTTGTTTTGTTTTGACATGAGGGTGTCAACCTAAATAGTTTTACTCAAATCATATATAAGAATTTGATTCGTACTCATGATGATTACAAGGATTCTGGTTTGGAAATGTTCAATAGAACATGATTCTTATTGTTTCTTGCTATATGGGTAGAATCATGTAGAAGGGAACTATATGGGGTTCTAGGCATGGGAATTTTGAGTTTTTCGTGTCATTTTTTAATATTAACCTTATGAATTCAAGATTTCTATTTAGTTACATTACAACCTGACATTAAATGATTATTTATTATATTTTTTACATGGTTTTTCCTTATTAATCCTATTGTATTATATAATATTTTTATATTTTCATTTCACTTAAATTTTTATATTTACACTGTGTTAAATCCCTATAATAGTTGGTATAGTCTCCCAACTATGTTCTCTACATAGATATTTCTTATTTGATTACTATAGGATATGGGGATATGAACATGAGGTCATGTAACCAACATTATTGTGATATGGTTCACTAGGGATATGGTATTATGGTTAGATAGAATTTCTTTCTTTATATTTCATATGATGATTATTTTAAATGATGTTTTCATGAATCCTATTTACTTCTCATAGGTCAATTAAGCTATGAATAGAAGATGAATGTTGTAATAATTTTTTTATACATATGTAATAGTTATGATTATGACATGGGTGGGTCTATAATATCCCTCAAAATAATATTTTATTTTTTTATAAGTGATGATTTAATAAATTTTATGTGCGGACATGATTGCATATATATATTTCTACATGTTTGTCCATGACAATTATTTCATTAATTTATTTTTGAAAATTCGTTGGTGGACATGATAGAGGATACCTACGTTCACAATTTTTTTATGTGATGTTATTGAAGTAATCTATATGAAGGAGTTCATCATTTTTTGTGTTTTGTTTATCTCATAATCATATGAATTAATCTTATGATATTATCTAATGTAGCATCATTTATAATTGGCGATTCTGCACTCTTATGCCTCTTTCATTTTGTTATAACATATACATGTTCCATGACTCGTTATTTATGATCTATGAATTTTTTGGTATTCAATCATAAGTTCTGGTCATGAGAACATAGGATTATTCATATCATATTATCATTGATGTTCATCGATTGATATATCTCATGTTTACAGTAGTAAATAATCTCAGATCACCCTTTATTTTGTTTATAATTATATATGTTATAAATGAATGTATTAAATAATATATGGATAAAAATGATACCTTGTGTGTATATTTGTTTTGGAAATTATGAATACATACTATGAAATAAGGAGTTCATGGAAAAATGAAAAAATAAACCTTTGATGGGAATAAATTGGTTTTTACATAAATAGTTCATACAATTTCACTAAATATATAATCCTTTAATATTGATAGGTATGTATGTGAATTAGTATTCATTATTGATTTTTTTAAATGTAAATGTTTAATTTTGGTAATCATAAGTTGGTATCAAATCTAGTATATAGAGATTATATTTTTAGTACCATATTTGGGTGTACGGTGTGGGGGATTTATCGATGATATCAGAGAATGGTTTTAGAAAATATTATAGTTTAGTAGGTAATTATATGAATATTTTTTTTGATATTTTGATACCATCATCGATTAATAATTATATGGATAATCAGAAAATTAAGGGAATAAATTCCATTTTGAGGTTATCTGTGATGGAATTTTAAGGTCATTAATGTTAGATTTGGATTTTTTTTATTATATGATTGAGATATTCATAATGTAATGGCCCAAGATTATATGGTAAATTTGTTTTAAAATAATTCGATAGCTTGCGCTACACGCAACACTGAGTTCGAGCACACCACGACCTATCAATCTATCCATTTAATAAGTAGTTATGAATAATATTAACCATATTTTAACTTTTTTATATCCCTAATAATTATATCATTAATCTTATGTGTTTCATAGACATAATATTAAGAAATAAATCAATTTTAAGATAAAAGAAGTATTTTTCAAATAATGCAGTTTTTCCTCCTCTTAATGGGGAACCATTTTCAAATCCAATATTTGACAATTTTATATATACAATTTGAAATAATGAAACTATTCATTAGAACTAGGAAATAAAAAATTTATTTCTGATAATTTTGTAGATTTTTTCTGATAAAATTAATATTTTAATGAATTGGAAAAAATACTACATTTTAATTCAAAACTTCTTTTTCATATAATTTATTTATTTTATTATATTATAATTTTTTTTAGATTTAAAAAATAATTAGATTATTTTTTGTCATTTAATTTAATTGATTTCATTTTATGTAAATTCACATTGAAAATTTATATAAACACTTATCAATATTTTGATGTTTTTTACCTTTACAAACATGTTTTCTTGTTTTGGAAAACAGATTAATTTTAAATTATTTATTAAAAAATATGTGTTTTGTAATCTTAAATATGTATTAAATATTTGGAATAATATGGTAAATATAATTTAAATATTTTCCATCTATTTTTTGCCATTATGAATAGTAAATTCATTAACTATTTTTATTTACCATGGTTAAAGGGTAAATTCACTGAATAATGGAAATAATAATATTATAATAACATAAAACTACCATAAAACAAGTTATAATAAAATATCATGTTGTATGGATGACCAAGAGACCAATTTTTATGCACATTTGGCATTTTGGATCCACTTGTGAGTGATAATGACATTTTATAATAATTAAATTATAGTAAAGAGAAATATAACATAAATTTGTATCTTTTTACTAAGACAATTTTATTGAGCGGTTATGTAAGTGGTCTATTTAACTATAAATAGTAATTATAAATCTAAAAATATTTCATGAGTCATGTTATTTTATTCTTAAGTTCTATACATTAAATTAATAAATTGTATTTATGACACAATAATGATGTAATGATTACCTTATTAATGGATGATTTAAATAAATGATATTATAAATATTTAAATAAATGTAATTTGAACATTTTTGATGTCAAACGTGATTTTTTTCATAACATTTACATGATAAGTATTACTTAATTATTTTTTTAAGTAATTAAGTTGTTATGAATATAAAAACCAACTAATAAATACTGTTAAAATTTATATAATTTCATTTTTAAAACAAATAATATTGTATTAAATGATATAATAGTCATCATAATATAAGATTTATCAAAATAACATATATATTGTATAATAATTAATTAATTATCCATTTCATGTTCCCTTTTCATTTTATAGTAACTTTATTAACCATATAGTATAAAAGAATAAGAAGACACGATATGAGTTATCTTATTTAACTAAGTGTTAAAGAAAAAATAGAAGGTTAAAATTTTTAAATAAAATAATCTAAAACATATTAGTATATTGTTTTTAGTCCCATAATCATATTATCATCTAAATAAATTACAGTTTAGCTATTATAAATCGAAAATCAATTTTTATTTCATTAATATTTCACACTTTTCATAAAGTTCCATTCACCTATCCTATAAAATGTAATTTATCCATGTCATTAATTAATGTGCCCAAGTCCCATTGGCTCAGATAAACCCCTCCTACTTATACTTCCAACTTCCCTCACTTAATCCTAATGTCCACCCTTTGGGCTAAAAACCAACTTAAAGAGTCTTTTTGTGGAATCAAATGAAGACACTAGAAGAAGAGGTAATCAGTTTATCTTTCCATTCAATTTTCTTATCTATAATAATTCTTATTTATATTTTGTTTCAATACCAAAGCAATAAATCAAGTCTCATGCATATATTGAGATTTTATTATAATCATGGGACCACCGTATTCATCATTTTGTCCATCCTACCAAAAATAATAACATCATGCATGCATACGTACGACTTTCTGTCTCTGTGTTGTGGCGTAATTTTATATTCAACATTACATTATTTTGATAGGTGTAATGATGTTTATAATAGATATAAATAATGAATATGAAATTACTATTATTCTGTATAATTAATATACCATACACTTCTATGTATTTTAATCATTAATGAAATGATTTCGTTTCTCATGCATACGTACGGCCTATCATCTCCACGACACGATGAGATTCATTATCCACATTAACCATTAAAAATTATTATAAACATCGTTTGATAAGATAATATGATGTTTAAGAACATTATATCATTCTCCATTTGAATTAAATATATCCTATTAATAAGAAACATGACTTAAAAAACAAAACATTCTTAGGATAACAAAGCAGTTATCACCCAAAATAATGGTAATACTAAAATATTATCAACAAAATTGGATAAATGAATCGTATATGATTTTTTAAATATGTATGTGGTCCTGGTATAATTTATTAACAATATTTAACCATTATACATTAGGTTAACACGCCCACTAATAAAGGAAAGTACTAGTTAAAGGGTAATTTCACAATCTCATTATTATGCAAGATTGTTTATATTTAAGTATCTAATGGGACATATTTATCATCCTCAACCATTTTTCTAATACATGTATTTAAAAATATAATTTCTATTCATAGACTATTTTTTATTTTCATTTATACCCATGTATGAAATTTCATAAAAAAATGTCGAATGTAATCTTTCCATCATTTTCCAAACAAGGTAATACATGATTTTTTCAAAAAATTTAGGAAAAATATTTTTTTAACTTTTACAGAGTGAGTGGCCATTTCCATTTATTATAAGGCCTTAACATTTTGAATCGTCCCGTACAATTTTATTAAATTATTTTCAAAGGAAACATTTTATTTTAAAATTACATATTCTTTCAAATGATTTCAATGTAAAAAAGGTAAATTTTTAAAAGATAATTATCTATTTTGATAGATCACATTATTCTATGTCAGTATCCTTTAATGGATTTTATGATTAATTATTGTTAATATATTATGATACAATCTTAAAAATTTTAATGAGGTTTTTATGATATGATTGTCTGTGGTTGTTCTATTTTGATATCATTCATATTATGGTTTATGTTTTGACATTGCATATGCCTGGTTAAATATGAATATTTATGTTGTCTTTATTTTAACCCATTTATTAGAATAATTAATTTGACTTTGTAAGTGTAGCATTGGGTCCTCTATAGCCCCATTATAGATTAGTAGGTCTCAATAGAAAATTAGTTTTGAGTTTTGGCTAATGTCTTACCCAATTATGTGTGGTTTCTTAGATGAATCCTTGACGATGTGTTTAAGATGTCCAACATTATATATTCCCTCATTATATGGTGTGTTATTACATGGTATTACTCAAAATGTATAATATCTATGTCCATATTTATATGGTAATATTTTATTTATTCTTTCCATATTATGTTCTTGTTAATGTTTAATAGGATTATCTTTTTTATTATACATTTTTTCTTTAAAATTAATTCTTATTTATGATAGCATCCACAAAAATATTTACCCTTACTAGGAATATTATCTCACCCCATTCTGAGGTTTCATTTTTTCCAAGATGCAATGATGTACATTATGAAAGACTTACAGGGATGTGAAAAGTTAATAAGAATGTTTTCAAAGTATTTTTTATGTTGTCTCTAATTTTAAGTTGAAATGTAAAAAAATTTTTTTGTATTTAGTTTCTCCAAGGCTACTAAAATAATTGAACCATTGGGATTTGAATTTTTTTTGATCATGCCAATGTAATAAATAATGCACTGGCTCCATAATCTATTGTGAAGAAATGAATTTTTTTATCGAAGGATGATTAGTACGAACCTTGGAAACTATATTTAGAAATACATTGATCAGGGAATATTACCCTAAGATATTAATTGAGGATTATTATATAAGATCATCCTATTATTTTGTTAATATAGATATTATGTGGGAATTCATATCAAATGCATCCCATTCTGGATTCTACAAATGACATAGTTCTGGTACATATGTACCTAGGTGTTAAAAATACATTAAAGTCTTCCATTTTTAACTTGGGGTAACCTATTACATGACAACATTCCTTATTGTGCACCTAGTTTGACACTCTCAGTGGATATTCTTAGGATGATTCATATTAATTAATATTCATAACCTAATCTTGGGTATTTCGTTGTTTAGAAATTAAGCCTAGTTGAATGAATGGAAATTGTATCAATTAATGTAATCCTTTTTAGGACTTCCCTCCTATGAAAGATAAGGAAAGTGGATATGGTGACACAACTGGTGATGAATAGATTATTACCATACTGGGATAGATGTCTTAGCTTAACTATAACAACCTTATCCATATTGGGGAGACTGATTCACAATGTAGAGGTTCAATGTTATACCACTTCATGTGACAAAAACCTTTATCATTAAATTGGTCAAGAAAAAGGGAAATGGTTTTCATTGTAGTTTATTGTTTCTCATGAGAGATAAATAAATGGTTCTCATTAATTAAAAACATGACATAGGATGATAAAGTATAAAATATGGACTGGAGCGGGATTAATGAACTCTCCCTAGAAAAATATTTTCCTCGTGACCTACGAGCGGATATGGGGAGGAAATTTCTGAGTCTCAAGCATAAATAGGATTATAATATTGAAATGTATGAAGATAACTTCACAAGGTTAGTGATTCATGTTGTATACTACATATGTGTCCCAACAAAAAAGATTTATAAATTATTTTATGTCTTATAAAAAGTCATTTGATGAAACCAATTCTCATGGTCATTATCATTATACGAAGATATAGTCTTATGTGCTACAAAGACTGAAAATTAATTCTTCATGTCTTATAACATTATATTAGAGATATAAAACAACAGAACAGTGCAAAAAGAGAGGGATAAAGGTAAAAATGGAAAGACATGTTTTCTCTTATAAGATAATTGTGATAAGAAACACCCTGGTACATTCTTGGGATGAATGGTAGTTTGTTACAAGTATAGAAAAAAGGTCATCAGGCTTGAGATTGTAAGGGAATGAAAGAAGAAGTTAATGTTAAAAGGTATAATTGTAATGATATGGGATATTATGACAATTATTTTCCAATGAATCAAGGAATTTTGTCTCATAATATTCAAATGGATGAAGGTCAATCTTATGATGTTACTATAGTTGATGTGGAAAAAATAATGAATTCCTGTTTTTTGGATTCACGATTTATATTAATATATTTTGGAATTTACTATAGTACTACATAATTAATTATTTTTAAGGATAATTTATTTCATTCGGCCTTTTGAATTTATAATGATATTTTTTATAATAGAGACATTACATCATTTGATGAATATGATGTTACAATTTATTTTATAAATATAGAGATCTTTATAGACTGTTAATTTGTATGGAATTATTTTGGAAAAGTAATGTGGTTGGAATGGATTAAGTTGTATATTTAATAGTATTTTTTAGGTTAACAAATTTCATATGTTTATTTTTGGAATGTCATAATAATATAGTTTGAGAAAAAGGACAAACGACATGTCAGGTAAAAACTCATCACATCAGACAAGATTGCAAGAATAAAACCCACAGCTGAAGTGTAATAAATATTTTTTGTCTACCATGGGACTACAGGAAATATCTAGTTAGTATAACATGGTTTTTCTATTTAAATATTATAATTTAATATTTGGAACCATATAAGATTAAGATAAAGTAATTTTTTTTTATTTTTTTATCTTTTTTAGAGAAAATTGATTTTGTTGTAGAAATTAGATAATGGTTAAAACTCTAAAGGTAAATAAAGTATTCATCCTTGTGTTCTTACTCTGTGAGGCAAATTAATTCATGAACAGTAGGGAAATGATCACAAGACCAAAAAATATTTCGTAGTTCTTTTCCAATGAATCATATGATCCATATATATTTTTTAAATTTCTACTATGTGACTGTTAACATTAACATCATCATGTTCTCCATCACTCTCCATCAGAACATGATGGTTATATTTTTCTTTTAAATCCACGTTTTCCAATGTTTAACCCTAGTATGTTTTATTTTTGGTAACCTTTAAACTTACCTTTATTAATTTAAAAATAAAGTTCTCATTAATCCATTTTTTTGGTGTGGGATTTTAAAAAAGGTAATTTGAAATGTTAAACACTAGTTTGTTACCACTATATTAATCTATAAAGATGAAATTTACTGAATGTGGGAATAATGTAATACCTCAAGCTTCCATGGTAAGTTTTTTTTATAATTATTCAATAGCTTGTGCTACACTCAACAACGAGGTTTAACACACCACGACCTATCAACCTTGGTATTTAAAAAGTGGTTATGAATAGTACTGACCATGATTTTTATTTTATATATCCCATAAAATATTAACATTCATATTTTGTGTTTCTTATGATTAATATATGAAAAAATTGAATTTTTTAGATAATAGACGAATTTTTAAAAAAATTACATTTTTTGAAATTTAATGTAGAACCCTATTTATATGCAATATTTGACACTTTTAAATATTAAATTTGAAAAAAAATTAATTTTTTTATTCATACAAATGTCATAAATTTTTGTTCATATAAATATTCAGTGTTTTTGTAATAACATTCTTATTTGAATGAATAAGGATAAAAATTTCTTTTTAATTCAAAACTTCTTTTTTATCTAATATATTTATATTGATTGATTATCATTTTAGTTGGTTTTTATTTATAATTAGTTTATGATTTTATAAGTAAATATATCTTAAATAATTGGATTTAATTTAACATTGAATTTTTATACAAACACGTATCAATCTTTTGATGGTTTTTACTTTTAAAGACTTATTTTCTATTTTAAAAAAATGATTAATTTTGAATTAATTATTCCACCTTCTATGTATTGAATTTTTAAAAATTAATTCCATATTTGGAATCATAATTTACAAATTATTTAAATAGGTCCCTTTAATTTTTTGTCATTATAAATAGTAATTTCAGTAATTTTTTCTATTTACCATGGTTAAATGGAAAATTCGATGAATATTTGTAAAAATGGTATTATAATAATATAAGACATTCCATAAAAATGTCATGATACTATTGGATGAGTTATGGGATACCAAGGAAACAATTTAGATGTACATTTTCCCTTTGGTAGCCACAGGGGTTTTATAATGACATGTTATAATAATTAATTTAATGTAATGTAAAATAGAAAGTAAACATGTACCTTTTAACTAAAAAAATTTTAATACGGGGGAATATAACTTATCTCTATGACTATAAATATTCATTAAAAATATAAAAATATTTCATTAATCATGGGATATAATTTATATGTTTTGGATATTAAATAAATTTATTTATTTATGATACAATAATGATGCATTGATTTCCTTATTAATCAATGATTGATATAAATGATATTATAAATATTAAAATAAATGAAATTTCATCATTTTGATTAAATAAAAGAATTTTTTTAGATAAAATTTACATGTTAGTGACTATTTGAAGATTTTTTGTAAGTAATCAGGTTTTGTGAATTTAAATAAAATAAACTACTAAATAGTGTCAAATTTGCCATAAATGAGGTTTTAAAACCAAAACTATTTTATTAAATGACATAATATTCATAAAAATATAATACATGGCCAACTGAATTAGATTGTGTTAAAAATTTCATTATAGAGCCTCTTCAAGATCTCTTGGAATTTTAATATTACTATATTAACCATATACTATAAAAATACAAGAATAAATGGTAATAGTAAACTGATTTAACAAAGGGTTAAAGACAAAATATAAAGTTAAATTAATGACCTACACTTGGAAAAATATATTGGTTAATAGGAATTAGACTCATAACCATATTATCGTCGAAATAACCCACTTTTGCGATACTAAAAATATAAAATAGATTTTTTATAAATTAATATTTCATGATTTTCCTAAAGTACCCCTCAAATCTTTTATAAAAGGTCACTTCTACTTCTCATTAATTCAGAAATCCATAACAATTTTTTCTACAAAAACCTATATAATTATGCTCAAAACTTCACTGAATTCATCACAGAGTCCACCTATTGCGAATAAAACCATCCAAATGTGTCCTAATTCCTATTTATTTGTTTTTTACATATAATAGTAATAAATAAACTATAATACATAATTTCTTTTCATTATAATCATGGTAAAACCATATTCATCACTTTATCAATCTTAAAAATTATAATTATCATCTTGTGTGTGTACGTACAAGTTACTGTCTCCACGTCATGGTGTAATTTGAAATTAAACATTACATTATTTTATTAGGTATAATGATGAGTTTAATAAAAATAAATAATATTTATTAACTTAGTATCATTTTTTATTTGAATAAAATATATCCAATGTATATGAAACATGACTTACATAACCAAACCTATATAGGAAAACAAAGCAGTTAACACCTTAAATAATATTAATACTAAAATATTATTAACAAAAAAAGATAATAGGATCATATATGATTTCATAAATATTTATATGGTCCTAGAATAATTTATTAATAGTATATATCCATTATATAGTAGTTTAACACACCATCGACAAATGAAAAGTACATGGTAAGGGTTAATTTTTAAATCTCATTACTATCCGAGAATGTTTATACGTAAGTATCAACTGTGACATATTTATCTTCCACATCCATGTTTCTTATACTTTTATTTAAAAACGGTGTTTATATTAATAGAATACTTTTTAAAGTTATTTATACAAATTTTTTTTAAATTTTTATAAAACATTTTGAAATGAATTGTTCATTAGTATTCCAACTGAGGTATTGTATGACCTTTTCGAAAAATAAAGGAATGTTTTGTTAAACATATATTCCATGATTGGTTATTTTCATCTCTTTTGACCCATCATCATTTTTTAGCTTCATACACAATATTTATAGGTTATTTTCAATGGAAATGTTTTCTTTTATAATAATGTAGTCTTATAAATTATTTTAAAGTAAAAAAATTGATATTTATAAAAGATATTTAATGATTTTTTTAGATAAATTTCATCTAGGAAAATATATTTTTTAGGATATTATGCTTAATTAATTTAATATATTATGAGACAATCATCCATATGTAATTGAATGTATTATCATATTTTTTATTGTTGATGTGCTATATGGATATAATTCATATCTTCTGGTTTAATTATTCACATTTCATATGTTTTTTTTAATATTAATGATTATGTTGGTTATGTTTTATCCCATTCATAATAGGAATAAATTTGACTTTGTAACTGTCAATTGGGACCCATTATATCCCCTTGATGCATCAATAGGCCTCATGAGTCAATTATGTTTGGATTTTGGCTACATTCTTAAAAAATTATGAATGGTTTCTTGGTATAAGCCTTGACATTGTGTTTAATATGTCTCTCATGATATATTCCCTATTTATAATTCTAGTTATTACATTTCATTATTCTACTAATAGAATATCCATTTTCATATTTATATGAAAATTTTGGATTTATTCTTTCCATATTATATTGATGTTTTCTGTTTTAAAGAATGTTGTTTTTATTTTAAATCATGCCTTAATATTTTATGGTTATTTATGATAGCTTCTGCTGAAATATTAAGCCTTAGTGAGAATTTGATCTCACCAGATTCTTATTTTTCAAATTCCCATGGATGCATTGTTGTAGATTAGGAATTAATTATAGTTATGATAAAATGGAACTAGAATGTCTTCAATGGAATTTTTGTTTTTTCTTTCATTTCATGATGTAACATTAAAAATTATGTATGTATCTTGTTTTCCTGAGGCTACTAAACTGATCGATCCTTCAGGTTTCAAATTTCTTGTGATCATGCCAATGTAAAAAATATTCCATCGGGTCGAGGCCATTGGTGTCGGGGTATTACATGTAACCATTAGGATTGACATGTGATTTGATAGTAATGTTATTTGGGATTAAGTTTATTATATATATACATTGAAAGGTATAAATTACCTATAAGATCAAAGCGTTCATTAATATTATAGTCATTACAGGTAAGTATGGTTAATGGTTATTGTATTATGGTTAGTAGGTAGTTATTGTGTAGTATATTCATTTATATTTCAGATAAGTTGATATATTATGATGGATAATTTTTTTAACTTTTATAAGTATATATGATATTATAGTGTTGATTCACAATATATTTAGAAAATAAGAGTGTGTTCTGGATAACAAATGATTTTTCAATAAATATTATATGTTTTTAATTTATTCATTTTTCATGGTATTCATTTTATAAATATTTTCTACCTTAAAATTGATTTATTTTAGTAAATAAATATAATTATGATCATATGAGATAATAATGGGTGTGAAGTGAAATGTGGTGATTGTACATTTGAGTTATCAATTGGGATGGATGCTATATTACAAAACTTCAATAAAATTATCACTCTTCTTTATCTAAAAATGAATAATAATGAGAACATTATTGAGCTCTGGAACACTATATGGAGAGAGAAGATCACTATATAGTACATCATGAGGTGACATCCACCTTCCATTAATGGGTCTTTTAATCTTCTATTAAATCAAGAGTGGATCAATATGATTGAAAATATATTTTGTATCCTCTAGTGATAAGACTATGAAAATTTGGTTTTATCAATATATCACTTAGAAGATGATCCTATCCATTGAATCAACCTAATAAAAAATATGACAAAAAAATAATAAATTAAATCTATGAAGTTTTAGGAGTTTAATATTTTAATTTTTAATAAGTATTTTCATCATACTCTACACATGAAACTGAATTAAGATTTTATAGGGCTAAAAATTGATGATTAATTAATTGGATCGTACGAGGAGAAAATCATGGGACTCACAAGGTATTACATTAGTTATATTACTGATCATAAAGGAAAGGTTTCATAGTTCTTTAGTGGTATACAACTATGTTTCTCTATGTCATTTTCAATAAGGCACTACAGTCGCTAGGAAGAAATTTATCAATGTGAACATAATATGGAAAACGGTAACTAGATTACCTCACCAATCCACTAGATTAGTAGAAAATAAATGGAAAATGTAGTTTTTATAAACCTCAATGGTAAATCCTATTATTGAAATAGAAATCAGTCAACATCAAGCCGTAAATATGGGATTGATCATCCATGAAATTTTTAGAAAAGAATTTGATAATGTTTTATATATAGAAGGACTGGGTATCAAGTTCATGATTATTCATATGAGATAAAGAGGTTTTAAAACACAAATAATGTTATAATGGTACTAAATAATTCAAAACCCAATTTTTGATGAATCTATTTCAATGTCTTTGGGAAATATCAAATTAGATTCCATATTCCAAGGGTTAATGACAACAATCGATGTTAACAATGTCCAAATATAGGGGATTAAGGAAAGCCAAAGGTGATCAAAACCATTAAAGTGGGTCACTAAAAGTTATTTGCTATATGGTAAACTCATAATCAATAATAGAACTGTAAATTTACTATTATACTATTTTTAAACCACATAAATTATATCTAGACTTTTTTAAGAGCATTCAATAAACAACCCAATGAATAGATAATGAATTATTGGTGAATGCTGCGAGTTGTATGATGAATGAACCTTATGTTTATAACTAATTTGTAATATAATTTCCCGGTAATATGCATCTAATAAATTTTATTCTTCATTTACTAAAATTAAATGTGATTTTCTTCATGGGATTAAACTATCCATATAATGACCATATTAATCTTGGTATAGGGAAGAAACATTTGACATTTTGGATCAACACATGATAAGATATCACTATGAGGATGAGAATGAACATCCAATGAGAAATATTTCCAATATATGGATTGTAATACATAGTAATGAGGGAAAATATTATTCTACCTATTCTTTATAAAGATAACGAGGACCAAATCTAATTATATATTATATCTCATTTCATTTATATCATATGGATACTCATGGATATTTTTATTAGTGATTGATAATCAAAATTGAGATAAAGATATTTGTTTAATGTTAGGGTATAATGTTACACTTTGAGATTTTATTATGTATTTGGATATGTACGTGTCTTGTTTAATGTTGTGGGATATATTAAAAGCTAAACTAAATTAAGAAATAAATTATTAAAAACAACGATAAACATCAAATTTATAATGTCATGTTACCACAAAAGAATAACCAGTGTCGAACCATCGTCAACTAAATCTCCTCAAGAACGTCTTCCCATATTATAGAGGCTTTTGACATGTACTAGGGGAAAATGTGGATATTTAGGGGTGAATATAATTGATGGACAATGTACTAATAATATATAATTTAATAAAATTCATATAAAACCGTTCTAAAAATCAATATAGATAAGATGTGGAAAGTTCAAAAAATATATACATTATAGAATTCTATACAAATGGAGTATATCATACATTCCACCTTAGATCCCTTAAGAGATGATCATATATATAAAAAATAAGAGACTAACAAAAATAAAATAAAAATATAACTCATTTCCAGTTGGTCCCATACAAAGCTCACTATCATTTTCTATAGGTCATACAATAATTACAATAATAATATTATGAAATGGACCATTTCCCTAAAACTATTACATGTGAATAAATATTAATGAATTATTAGGTAACAATATGCCATGGACACCAAACTAGGGAATGAATAAAACACAACAGGACACCACCAATAAAACCCTCCAAATAATCTTTATAAAATCAAAATGAAAATATATGGAATTATAAAAATATTTAAGAACATTAGCTTTAAACACTGATGTATGGGTTCCACGGTGACATCCAAGACTAATCAAGATCATCCTTAATATTTATTTCAGTGACCCTAATCCATCATAAAATCCTCATTTAGTACCAATGTGTGTCCAGGCACATTGTGTAGACCATGCCAAACCTAATAAGGAAAATCAGGATTTATAATTATACATGTTATAATAACATAAACCACCTATAGTAATGTTTTACCATCCATGGAATAAGAAAATAAGTAACAAGACCACCGCTAAAAAAAATTTATGTGCCAAAAACATATGGAAATAAGTAACACCAACCTCCTCGATTGGACTTTTCTTATCCAATGGTATATAATAATAAGTAATATAAACTTGCCCAATTATATTTTTATTAGAAAATGAAATAATTTAATAAGTATCATAGACCTCCCCTATGGGAGTTCTCTTAGCTAGCATATAATCCAAAAATGTAATATTTTCACATAAGGGAATATGTTATGTTTTCTACCCTAAGAACATTTCCTTAAGAAAGTGTTTTACAAAAAACAACATCATTTCACATGTTAACATACCCAATTTATGAAATACAACCACATATTAGATTTTTCCATATCATTAAAAAAGATCCCCCAATGCTTTTTTTCAATAACATAATGCATTTAAAAAAATCATAAATTCTAAAGCATGTTTACGTTATGTCATTCAATTTTTAAAAAGGAAACTACACATCAAAAAATTTACTTATTATTATAAAATTAAAAAATATATAACCATAGTCCATGTCATTTTAAATTCCAACAATTAATTTAATAAGACTTAACCATGTCATACCATTTATTCAAGGAAGAAATTATTATTTATAATAAAAATTATTACTTATTTTCTTCAATTTCAAAAAAACACATTTGGAAACAGCACTTAATTCCATTAATTATGCACTAAATCCAAAATAATCATTTTAAAAACTAATATAATTATTTTTTTATAATGAAACATAGTCAAATCCATTTCATATTAATCCAGAACTATAAAATTCTATTTCTAAATTAATGTTTCAAGTCATACACCCACATTATAATAATTATAACAATGATTAAAAATACAATAAAATATAGTTATGATGATGTTTTCTAATTAAATTCGTAACTTTAATTATCATGGATCCCAATGTATTATCATTTAATAAATTATAAGTCAACATCATTTAGTTTGACTGACCACAGAAGAAATATTATTCAACCAATAAATTAGACTATGGGTTAGGATTATGGTCTATCTACATAATTCATAGAGAAGTATAGTCATCCATAATTGGACACTAACACAGACCTAATTGGGAAAAAATATTAAACCAGACAAAATATTTCAAAATATGACATATTAGATATAAATATTGAGAGACCATAAGGCAGTGTGAAAATGAGAAATAGGAGGGAAATACACGTAGATATTCAATAGGCATGAAAACAACTAAAATAGAAGTAAATTCATTCAATGGAAATCAGTGATTCATCATGGGAAGAGAGGAGATGGATTTGTTGTCATATTTAGGGGTTCTACCCATAAAATTGGAGAAAACATTGTTAGAAACATAATGGGCCATAAGGTAAAAAACATAAATTTATAATTTTTAAATTGATTAAATTTTCAACAAAAATATTTCAAAATATATTAATAAATAATTTATTTTTCCATATCCTAAGATACACCACATTTTATAGTTCCTCTATATAGTTAGTCAATTATGGGCATTGTCTCTAAAACACTTTTCAACTATTATCAAAGTTCATCTAAGAAAATTTGCAATTCATTTACAAAGTCCCTATTCCAAGACAACTAAAATTGTTTCCTATTTAATCATCATGGTTTTCCTCAAACTATGTTTCATATATTCGAGAAAACCATTCCTTATGAAAAAAAAATTGTAAGGGGTTATAGGATTAGGGTGCATCACAGTTTCTCTAAAATAATGCACACCAAACCATGAACCTTGGATGAAAATCTCAAGAAAAACCTAGAAATGATAATCAATGATTTATAGACATATCTATTATCTAGAATCCAATATTAGGATCAAAACATAACAAAATCATCAACTATAGATTCTTGAACTCTCAGATTATTGATACAAAATCAATTTTATAAACAGTCCACCCACCGAATACTAAAATTTAAAAACCAATATAATTTAACAAATTGGATATTGAATGTGTTTTACAATATACCAAACATAATAATTTTCATCCTTAAGAAGCATATTCGATATAAAACCACAAAAACCCACCCTTTATTCGTCTATAAAACACAAATGTCTCATTATGTTCCACTATATGGAATCAAATAATCTTATCATGTACGATGTCATATGTACTATCATCTATTCAGAAAAATACAAGACACCACATAATATTCCTTTGTAAAACCCAAATACATTGTTATACATTACCTATGTGTCTTGAGTTAAAACCAATATAACAATCGGTTAACATATTAGCCTATGGTGCTCCTCACCTAATAGATCTTCTTAAAGGGGATATTATGATTCACGATGCCCAACCATCAGAATTTACTATAAATACCAATATGCACTCAAAAAATGTTCATAATGAATTTTACATCACATGATGTTTATCCAAACACAACAACATCAATTAGAATGTTTTGGGAGACTCTCCTTGGGGACACTCAGCCATACCCGCCGACGTGTGATTAAATTGACTAATAATTATGCCTTAATATCTAAATAATCCCATTAATGTTAAAGAATAAAAACCATATTTTAGTACAAAACCCCAGTTTCATACCATTACTAGGTCCTCATACAACCAAAATTACCAACATGAATTACCAAGAGATCCAATATGTTCTTGATTCAACTCCCTCATGGATTATTGACATCCTAATCCAACACTTTCCATTATCCAATCCACAATATTATCAACTCTTCTAATCACGAGGGTTAAAAACCCACACCAAACATGATTAAACACATATAGGATAATCCTTTCCACAAGACCATTGAAATAGAATCCTATTATCCATATCTCATGTCATGATCATCATCAAACACAATATCTAGACATGGTTGTCATGTCCATATTTTTTCACCAATAGAGACATCAAAATATACTACTCTAGGATCATAGTTTTTTCACCATTTTTTTTCCAAAAATTTATTTTCACAACGAGTTTCACCCCCCCCCCCCCACATCCAAGAAATATTATCAATAAAAACATTAATGAAAATGATCGAGATAACAACAAGAACATGTTCTATCATTGAAAAGAACATGTAATTCCATCTTATCCAAACTGATATGAAAAACCTTTAACTCCCATAGAAAGAAAATTTTATATCAAGAATACCACCACAAATCATTATACACAAATTTTGTCACCATATCTTATAAATTTTAATCTCTCAAAGTAAATCTCTATAAAACCATGCATGTAATCATATACCTACATCTGGTTACCCTGCTATTAGGGGAACATCCAACTAAAAAATTACATGGAGTCACGACTCTCTTTTAAGCATTAATGAAAAAAATATTATCATTAAATTACTTCACAACAATTATATTTCTTCCATAAGACCCAAACTATTCTAAAAACCTACATGGATCATTCTTCTTATCCCAGTACCTCATTCTAGGGTCATACCATCTTGATTCCATTATATACCAATAGGTGACCACACATAAACACCCAATCTTATCAATTCTCAAGGATCATATGCTTTGTAGTGAATAAATTAATGAATCCAAATTATAAACCATGAGTTAGGTATTAATGATATTAGTGACATGGAACTGGTATAAAAACTGAGAATGCCTCTTATATATCACCCTATCTGACCTATGTCATCATAGATTCTATTGCATAAAATTATGGACACCATACTCATGGGTATGCAAAGAATATGATCATCAATTATCCCAAGAGCCGTTCGAAGAACCTACTGCATTTACCCAAATTACTATCACGTATCAAAAATACATCCACAATAGAAATTGTAAAGAATATGAATGACATATCCCATTGAAATTTACCTAAATATTAGCCACTAGAACATTCAGTGATCAACCAGAACTACATAAATATTTTGATGAAAAAAACATAAAATTATTACATAATATGAATCATATAAACATTCATTATGTATCTAAATTAATTAATAAAAATTGTTTAACCATATTTTTTGGTTACCCTCGGATAACTCCAGTTAAAAAGTTACTAAAAAACTGAGTCATATCAAAAGGTCACTAGGGCCTCAAAACTATTCTATTAGTCAATGTATCACTAAATCCACAAAACATAGTATAACAAACTCTCTCTTATAAAGTTCATATTGAATCTAATATTCCAAGACACCCACTCCTAGTTCCTCACATATAATCTAGATTCTAATCATTCCTACCGACTACAAGTTTAAAAATATACCATAAGGGTTTGACGAGAAATTGTTACTCATCACAATCATAAAAGGACATATTGTAACTGAGGACAATATTAATGTATCATCTATCATGAAATACACCACACATCCACAATGGTTTCACAAACCTCAAACTTCTTTTGATCCACATATACCATACTCCTAATCAAGACAACATAAGTATGACACTATTGAATAAACAATATCACTCTAGGGAAAAGACAACATGCCTAGTCCTTACAACTCATCAACTCCCATAGAAAATGGACCTCATAATTTAGGTGGATTCAACATCCATAAAAACCCATACAAAAGTTTAATCCAAATACATGAGAGTTAAAACCCCATAATCATGAAATTTACATATTTCTTGATGGATTTATAATTATAAAAAATCCATAACAATCACCTTTCGACCTAATTTACAATTTCATTAATCAAAAATTCACATTTTAAAATTATCCAATTTTAAAAGGAATTCAGGTTTTCTATATTTTCATTAAATAAGGAATAATTCAAAATTTATAAACAAAATTCTCATCAGTTTTAAATTCTATAACTCTAATTAATCAATATCATCATTCAATAATTTAGTTACATATTATTTTATATCAATAAATCATTTAATGATTTGGCCAAGTATGAAGACTCTATTGTCTTATATAGAGAAACACCATATATAGAGTTTCTGACATTTAAATCACCATACCAACATTTAATAATAGGTAGTCAAAACCAAATGTAGATATAATCATGTGGTAATATAATTTAGATGATGTATTCTGTAAACAACTGAATCATTTATACCCAAAATGATGTATTTCATGTGAATCACTACAATCTGGAAATAATAGATGAACAAACCAAAAATGTATTCTTATAATAGGAAAAAATTAAAAAAATATGAATATTCATATAATAATTAAACATATTCATCACTCAAGGTGAAAACTAAAAACTATGACAAACAAATTCCATGAACAACAAACCCCTCCCTTTTAACACGATTTTACACAATGTATGGGTTGTTCCCTCCATAATTCTTGCTCATTAAAAATCCCAAACACATCATTTCCTAATTTCAACCATGGAGAAAATAATAAGTAAAATTAAAATAATATATGATACCACTATTTAATGTCTTCTTGCATAAGGCCAGTAAACAGTACAAGACTGAGAGTCTCTATATCACCTTAAGCATTCTCTCTATATTGTAGATGTTTTTGACATTTGGCGAGGTTCTTTGATGATAATGAGGGGATACTATACCCTCTAGTAAATGATGAAATAATAATAAATAATAATATAAATCAAATAAACTGGGACATATAAACCTCAAATATAATATAAATAAATTTCATAAAATAAGTGTAATATCAAGTGCTAAAAAAAGTGGTGTATGTCATGTGTAAGAGTTTGGGCTTTAAATAGGGTATGTATCCATTAATTTAGGTTCATAATATTTACTTTGGATCTAATATAAATTCCAAATGAGTTTGAGAAGGTTATGAGGGTTTCTGGGGCTTGTTTGGATCTCCAAACACCTCCTTTTGGGAAAAGAGTCCATGTCACATGGTTGGCGCACAGTTAGTGAACAGGTTTCTTAACCGTGTGTATGACGTTTCTTCAGACAGTGGAACCTAACCTAGTTGGTGCACATCCATGCATATAAAATATGTGAAATACCCTTTTTATCAGGTTCAGGAAGAACAATCTGTCATGGTTTGCGCATGATTTGAAAAAATGTGGGGACATACCATGTGCCGACTAAAATCCTATGAAAAAATATAAAATTCCTTTAATGAACTATTAATCCAACCCCTTCCTCCCTTATCTGATTTTATGTATGATTGACCTTCTTCTCTATCTTTTTCGAGCATTTTCATGATCCAAAGATGTAATCAAGAGATCTCCATCATCCGGCATTTGATCGATCTTCCATTCATAGTGTTGGATGCACAACAGTATGTAACTGAGTCCTATTTTGATGTTTTTTTATATTTCTCTCCCAAAATAGATATCTCCATGTGATCATTTTTTCACTATTTTATTGATCTACTCCGATCGAAGTAAAATCAATGGCCGATACTAGAAGAAAAGGATCATAAAACCCTAAGGTGGGTGGTTTATAACTCATCCACCATGTTCGTTGATTTTGGTATATTCGTGTGGGGCCCAACATTTTTGTTGGAAACTATTTCTTAAATTAATATTCCATGATTATACATGGTAGAATCGTGTAGTAATGGTCTTTATAATTATTGATTAGTTGTTAGTGGTATCTCCTAAAAATCAATATGCCTCATGTCAATGGTTATGCAATAATTGGTTTTTTAGTTTGTTGACATGTTTGAGCCACCACTTGGGTGTTCCCTTACTTGACCTTTACAGTGGTGATACTTCTTATCATAAATGAATTATTATCACTGATAATTTCATAAAATAATATAACATGTATGCTCACCACTTAACCCGCCTAAGGTAAGTGCTTCCAAATGGTAATTAAAAGTGAAATTTGAAATGAAGAATATATTAAGTATATAACATGACCTTATTTAATATGATTGAATAAATGTTACATTTCTATGGAAAAGCATTCCAAGATAATGGATGTTTTTAAAAGTTTCCTCTTTATAAAAATTTCCATTAATGGTTATCTAAGACTTGATTTATTGGTTTCAACACTACTTGGACAATCAAAACTAATGAAATACATGTCTTGGACCATTGGTATCAAATCTAATTGAACTATCCAAAATAATGGAAGAAAATTTATCAACGAAATTGAAGATTACATGATTATAATATCAAATAGGAATGGACTGACAAGATTTTGACATGGATTCTTAGAGGAGAATACCTTGGGTCTAGTGAACCCCATTCCGATTTAAGGATACAGTTTTCTTCTGTTGATACCCTCATAGACTATGGTTCTTTTAAATTCCTTGGATTCTCGATATAAAACCATTTGGTCCCATTCTTTATTATAGGATACCTCAGATACACTCCTTTGATATAGCATTGACAAGTAGGTTCCATGGTGAATGCTCACCTGATCAATGCCTTTCCATAGACTTGTTTTAACTTGGTCAATCACCTTGGACGCAGTAGGTTCCTTATTGTCGAATTACATGGATTAATCCCCATTGGATTACACTCTTACCCCTTAGCTCGACTTAGATACTATAGATTTAGCTTTCTATGAGTTTATATTACCTTGTTTTCTACCCTAGAACTCTCCCACTATATATATTTTTCTTGTTTCCTTGTTATGTCTTGGGACCATCACTATTTATACTATCATAATATGATGTCAGTGTTGGATAACACTCACGTGACCTATTAAGATTAATTGGTAATTTATTAATTAAGGAATAAGTTACATGTTCAGACACCATCTGAGGGTTGAAGTAGGTACTTGGTTATTTAGTTATATTGTACTTCTTTCTTTACTTTATATATACATGACTACACACAGCAAAATTCCATTACACGGTCCGGATGTTATAGAAAACATTGGTGGTGGCCCACTGAGATTTATCTCACACCCTCTCTAGGTGCTGGCGTAGATTACATGTTTGTAGGTATCGAGAAAGGGAATTAGGAAGCTTCTAATACTTTATTTTGTGCAAAGTGGATAGAGATTGATGGCATATGACTGAGTATGATCTTGAGATGCTTGGAGTATACATTATTTTCTTTTACCATGTGGAACATGTTACGCTTATTGTCTAGTATCCATGCTTTCCATTTTTCTAGTGACATGACATGACCTTATAAATGTTATAGTTGATACAGATATTGTTATTCTTATATACTTATTACATCATTTTTAATCTGAAATTTATTTATATTGCTTTCACTATTTACTATTAATTTATATATTTTCCAATTTCCAACACTCTGCTAATGTGGGAATAGTATTACGACAAACACTCTATATGCCCTCACTGCTAGTTGGCTGCCTTTGGCATCCAGGAAGATGTGCTTGTGGCCATGTGGCCCACCGTGCTCACGGAACTATTAATTGGAATATAGGCCTAGGTCATCACATAGTGGTACCAGAGGTAATTTTTTTTTTCTTACGAGCATATTTGGAGAGAATATATTGTAGAATTGGAATGCCTGGAACATGGTCATTAGCTAGGATTAGGCATCACAAACCCATGATCGGGGTAAAATCTAGGTAACCCATAATATAATTGTTGTTTTATGTCCACTATTATAGTTGATATTATTTAACTGTTGGGTGACTCACATGTTGTGTGGGTTTGTTGATTATTAATCACTGGAATTTATTTCATCCATGAAAAAATAATATGATGAAAGGAATACTTCTAGAAGCATCATCAAAGACACCTATAATTCACATGTTATCCATATTTCAATGCCATGTAGGTGCATTTCACTACTTTTCATTTCTTGATTTTCCTGTGATTGTTGGGTGATGTTGTGATTTTTCCTTGTACTTGTATTTATTTGGATTGGATTGATTGATTTTCTGTCTCAATTCAGGAGTTGTATGGGCCCTCGTGGGTTTGAATGAGTAATTTACAAAGTCACGCCATTATGATATAAGTAAATGGATTTAGTTTATTTGTGATAGGTGTATGAGCACTGACTCATCATAATTGAATATCCATTATATAGTGAATCCTAAAATCAAAAACGAATTGGTTGCCCATTATTATCACTCCTTTTCATTCTTATAAAAGTTAAAGGAATGTACATAATAATTAACTGCAAACATACATGAAACATATACTTGATCACTTACCAATAATTGTTAGTGTATGAGGGTAGTTTGGGTTGTATTCCATTGGTAGTGATTTTTCATACAACAATTTTCTTCAATTGATTATATATTTTTGGACTTTTACAATAGATACAATATCAATATGGTGTAATGTCCCTCGATACACTATTAGGAATATAGAAGGAGGGCATACTCCAGTGAAGTGACTATCCCCTTGAGGTTTGTAGTTACCCTTTCTTCAGGAATCCCTTTTTCACGAGATTGTAGGAGTCGATGTAATTCATAGGATGGACTAATTAGTCGACTATCATGACTTTGTAGATTGTTGTCTCTGATGGATTTCTTTTACATCACTATATGACTACTGTTATATTTTCAATGGTGAGTGGGATGTCTAGGATAGGAGAGTTGGACCGAATCATCATGGGCTAGGTAGAGTTACCGCCCAGATTAAAAATATTTTCATGGAAGATAATGGATTGCATATAACTATTTCTCCTCCAACATTTGATAATTTTAGGGAAGTATATAGTAATTATATTTCTATATTACCTCTTAGGAGAGATGTAGAGTTTACAAGAAACATTATTCTAAGAGCATCTCCTGTTTCCATCCCTCCTTACATGGTGGAAGATATGGAGCTTCAGGAGCTCAAGAATAAGATAAAGGACCTAGAGGCCAAAGTTTTTTTACTCCCTAGTACATCATCTTGGGGTCAACCCATGATTTTTCTTATAAGTAATATATAACTCTTCATTTATGTGAGATTTATATGAAGTTAAACCAAATTACGGTCAATAACTGATATCCACTTCCTCTAATAGATGATCTCTTTTACCAACTCTGAGGAGCAGTGGATTCACTATGATCGACCTGAGATTGGGTTATCATTAGGTGTGAGTCAGGACATCCGATATACCTCATAAAACATCCTATAGTAGGTATGGTTTCCATGAGTATCTTTTTATGTTGTTCATCTTACGAATTATCCAACTATTTTCATGGATTTATGAATAGGGTTTTCCATCCCTATTCTGACTCCATTGGTTTGGTATTTGTGGATGAAATCTATTTTTATTCTTGTACTCATAATGAACACTCCAAATATCATGATATTGTTCTGAGTAAACAATGAGAGCATCAATTTTATGACATTATTTCTCAATGTGACTTCTTTATCAGCAAGGTTCATATCATAGGTCATATAATTTCATAATCATGAGTATCTGTTGAGCCTGAAAAGGTTACTATTTTAGATTCCTGGGATAATCCTAAGAACATGTTTGATATTAGGATATTCTTAGAGAACTCTAGATATTATAGGAATTTCCAACATGACCTTTCTCCTCTTCATGAATATCTTACTGGTATTACAAAGAAGCATGTCATGTTCACATGATCACAAGCATGTGAGAAATTCTTTCAAGTTCTTAATGGGAGGATTATATCGGCACCTATTATGATTCTTCTAGAACTAGGAAAAGGATATATCATCTTTTGTGATGCATCATGCATTTTCCAAATAGAAATTTTGATGCATCAAGGCAATGTCAATGAATACAGATCACGGTAGTTGAGGCCTCATGAGATAAATTACCCAATGCACGACCATTATCTTGATTTACATGTCCATGCCTTATTTTTTGTGGAGATATTATATCTTTTGTGAGAATGTTTTGGTGCATAAAAATAAAATGAGCCAAAATTATATATTTTCTCAGGGTGACATGAACCCCTGAATGTGAAGATGGGTCGAATATCTAAAATCCTTTGATTTTGAGCATTTCAATACACCTAAAAAGGAAAATGTGGGTATAGATTCTCTAGGTCGGAAAACACAACTACATGTTGTACAAGAATCCAGTGATGAGTTGAAGTTAATGTCCCACTTTTCTGAACATCATCTGTAGTTTCACAACACTCATGTGCAGTATTACCTCTCAACCATTACAGTTAAATCTTCCCTCCATTAGAAGGTGAATAGTAGGTAGTTTTCAGATCCTAATGTTTTGGTTAACCATGAGTGTACATCAGGAGATAACCCACCACCATATTTGTATGTGGACATAGATGATGTCATGTGTCTATGTGGACATATACGGGTTCCTGTATATTTGATATATGAGATGATGAAAGAATCCAATTCTACTATATGGGTAGATACTTTAGGCATCTCGAAGATGTACTGAGATATGTGATTCCAGTATTGGTGGATTGGGATGAAATGATAGATTACATGCTTCATCAATAGGTGTTCCACATGTCACTAGGTGATGGCAGAGCACCCGAGACCCGCAGGATTGTTACATCCATTTCCAGTCCTAGAATGGAAATGGGAATATATAGTTATAGATTTTGTAATTGGATTACCTTTGTTGTCGAGGGGTAGTGATGCAATCTAGGAAGTCATATACCGATTAACGAAGTTTTCCAGCTTCATTCATATCTGAAAGACATTATCAGTTCATTGGATGGGAAGACTGTAGGTCCCTGAGATCATACGACTACATAGAGTTACAATTACTGTAGTTTTAGATGGGGACACTTATATTACATCTCTATTTTAGCTAGGTTTAGAGAATGATATGGTCACATAGGTGGTTATAGGAATATATTTTCACCCTTCTTCCGATGTAAAATTGGAACAGGCAATATAGGTTTTAGGGGATATGCTCTGAGTATGTGTCCAAGATTTCGACGGTTCTTGATAAAATCATATCCATCTCATTTAGTCTGCCTACCATAATAGTTTTCAAGGAATAATTCAGATGGATAATTTTAAGGACATATATGGCAGGTCATGTCATTCAACCTTGTGTCAGCTAGAGGTCGGTGAGGCATACCTACTAGGTCCTTGTCGCAATCAGGAGACTTCAGAATAGGTACAGTTGATCTGGAAGCGTATGAATACCGATTAGTATTAACAAACATCTTATGTCAATGATAGTAGAAGACCTCTGGAGTTTGAGGTTGGGGATTTTATTTTTCTTCAACAATCAGCTAGGCATGGGCATAGATGGTTATAGAATAAGGGTAAGATATTGTATCATTATGTCCGGCCATTTGAGATTCTAGGGAGATTCAGGCTGTTAGCTTATCATTCACTACTACCACAGAGGTATCGTGCCATTAATAATTTCTTTCATGTCTCACATATTTACCAATAAAAAGTTGACATGTATCATAACAATCATCATGAGGATGTTTTTTAGATGTTGATGCTACCTTTGAGGATCATCAACTACTCATCGTTGACTGAAGCATGAAGGTTCTCTGAGGAAAGTGTATCCCTCTAGTACAAGTTCTATGGCACCACGATCATGTACGAGATGTGAATTGGGATAGGGAAGCTGATGTATGAGATCAGTGTCCAGGATTGTTCTCAAAAAGTGTTTCTTTACCCTTGGAAGGAAAACATGGGGCGATTTCTTTTAAAGGGGCAGACTGTAAGAACCCAGTTTTTCACTCTGGTATAGATCCTTTAATTTTTAGAGAAAATCATTTAATTGGATAGAATATAGATGCAGAATGAGTTATAAATGGTTCTTATGGTGTGTGGGGCTCTTTTGGAGCTCAGAAAACCTCCTTTTGGAAAAACAGGCCAAGTAACATAGTTGGCACAGGGTTAACACAATCTTTTCCAAATACCACAAATTGGGTTTTTTCAAACAGTATCACCTTGAATGATTAGTGGATGGTCGTGCTGAAAAACCGTGAGAACACCCATTTGCCTAGGTTTGGGAAGAACTATATCGCACAGGTTGTGCACAATCAGACAAACCGTGCAGACAACCCGTGCCTAGTCTAAAAAACTGTATAAATGTCTAAAATTCCATTTAATGATCTATTAATCCAACTCCATCCTCCCAAATCCCAGTTTATGCGGGATTCGACTCGTTTTATCTATTTTTGGAGCATTTTGAAGACACAATCATTGAATCAAGAGATCTCCTTTTTCCAGCATCTAATCGAGCTTCCATTTATCACATTGGATGTAAATCGATTTGTACTCGAGTCCTATTTAGTCATTCATATTATCTGTCTCTCTTGACCTAGATTTATCCTTGTGTGTGTTTTTTACCTTTTGTTAGATCTACTCTGATTTAAGTGAATTAATGGCCAATATCGGAGGACATGGATTGTACAACCCTATGGTGGGTGTTATATAACTCATCCCCAATGTTCGTTGATTTTGGAATATTCATGTGGGGACCACCAGTTTCATTGGAAAATGTTTCTCAAATTAACATGACATACTTATATATGGTAGAATTTTATGGTTATGATCTTTATAATTATTTTATTTGTTTGTCAATGGTTTCACCCACAAATCAATCTGCCTCATGTCAAGGGTTATGCTTTAATTGGGTTATTAGTGGTTTGACACATTTGATCCACAGTTCAAGTGTTCCCTAGCTATACCTTTCTAATGGTGAGTCTTTTTATCATAAACGAATTTTTATCACTGATAAATGAATAATGTCATGTACCATGTATGGTCACCACTTGACCCACCCAAGTTAAGTTATTAAAAATGTTTATTAAAAGTTAAATGTGAAATGGAAAGCATACTGAGTATATAACTTGACCATATAAAATGATATTGAATAATGGTTAAATTTCTGCAGAACCCCGTTCCATGTTAATTGAAGGAATCCGAATGACCCTCTTTACCCAGATATGCCTTAATTATAACAATTAATTGATTAAATGGTTACAACACTGCTTGGCCTATCCACACTAATGGAATAAAAGGCTTGGACCAATGGTTTCATATCTACTTGACCTCTCCACACTAATGAAAGGCATGGAATGAACCAAATGAATGATTACATGATTACAATATCAAATAAGAATTAACTGACACGATTTCACCATGGATTATGAGAGGAGAATACCTTGGGTCTCTAGAACCCCAATCTGATTCCGGGATATAGTTTTCTATCATTGATACCCACCTATACTTTGGTTGTTTTCTATTCCTTGGATTCCTGGTATAGTACCATTGGGACCCTTTCATTATTACAGGATACCTCTAATACACTCCTAGGATCTAGCATTGACTAGTAGTTTCCATAGAGAAATCCCATCAGGACCATCTCCTTTCTTAGCTTCATTTTACATTGGATGATCACCTTGGACTCTGTATGTTCATTATTGTGGAATGCTTGGATTACTCTCCTTGGATTACACTCTAAACCCTTAGCTAGACTTAGATACAAATGAGTTTCCTTTGTGTGTGTTTATGTTACATTGGCTTTTACCCTGGAACTCCCTCGTTGGATTGTCGTCTATTTTCTTTTTTACATCTTGTGACCATCACTCCTTTATCACGACGTGATGTCAGATTTTACAATGCCTCATGTGACCTATTAACATTAAAAGGTAATTGATTAATTAATGAAATGGTTACATATTCCGAAACCAGTCAACAGATTAAGCATGTATTTTTTTATTTAGTTATATTGAACTGATTTCATTGCATTATATATGCATGCCTACACACTGATATTTTCCATTACATGGGCCAGATGATTTAGACATCAAATGTGGTGGCCCACTGTGATTTATCTGGAACCCTCTCTAGGCCTCGTTTGGTACCTGGAGTAGATTACATAGTTACAGGTATCAACAAAGGGAAGCGTGTAGCTTCCAACACATGATTTTATGCTGATAGGATGGAGCTTGACGACAGATGATTGAGTAGGATCTAAGGATTCTTAGAGTATACTTTGTATTCTTTTACATTTCATAACATGTTATTCTTATTTTCATGTATCTTTTCATTATACTATTCTAGTGACATGACATTACATCATCATTTTTCGAGTTGAAATAGTTATTTTTATTCATTTTTTTCTATTGCACCAGTTTTATTTCTCTATTTATGTATATTTCATTGCATTTTTACTATTAATTTATTTCTCACCCATGATAATACACTATTCTAATGAGGGAATAGTCTTCCCATAGACACACCTTAGGACCTCGCTACTAGTCATTAGTCTCTGGCATTTGGGATGATCCCCTTGAATCTATTTGGCCCACTAGGCTCGAGGAACCGTTATGTGGTATTCGGGTCTGGTCGGTCACATCATGCATGCTAGAAAAGGCCCCCCAAGGATGGATCAGATATACATAATAATAATATATCTAAAATAATTTATAATGGTATCTCATCCCGAAATTATCTCTAGTCTACCTTGGTACCAGAATCCATACTCTATTAAATTGTTCTATGAAAAAAATCACGCAATAGACCCCTACCGTGAACCTATAACATGTGACAAAATATAGACTTCTCCATAGGAAACCATGATCCCTAGATGCATGTTCATTTTTTGAGTTTAAATTAGTAGGCTACCAACAATAACATCCCTCAAATTACCATCAAAAAATAAAACATAACATATGCGTCACATAATTAAAAAATATAACAATTTACAATAATTTAACAAAATTAGAAATAACCAACAATGCCAAGGTTCCATGATGACATCCAAGACATGTGTGTACCGTCATCGATCCATATTTCTATGACCCATATTGACAATAACTTATTTTTCTTGTTATTGGGTGACTTTTATCATGTAACATGGATTCTTGCAACAACAGTATAACTACAACAGTTTCCTTAGTATACATTATATAATCACAAAAAGTCAAGGAACTAGTGGAAGCCAGCCCTAAAAAATTCAATAAAAAATTTGTAGAGAGTTATGAATTCAATGGGTTATTACATAAATGAGTGTATATCACACCACATCTATTGGCCTCCACCAGTGGGCTGAACTAATCAAGATCCATAAAAGACCACATCCCACCAAGATCAATTAGTGCCCACTTTTCCAATGCATCCTCCCCCTAATTGGCCTCCTGATTGACATATAAAACCACCAAATGATGTTGAGTGGTCATGATGAGACATTCAAATCACTGAGTTACCACACACCAAGGCACAAGGTGTTTATTGGTTATCAACACATGTACCACAAATTGGTAATTAGATTCAATCCCTAAGCATTTTTAATTAAACTAGACAGCGTACCTAACAACATAAAATCATGGACCAGATTTCAGCTTTGAAGGAATTTCCAATTCTAATGGCATGGTGGAAACAACTCTTTTTAAACCCATTGTAGATTCGGAACACTCCCCCGTAGCCCACCAGACCTGGTGCACCTGAAAAATCCCCATCAATGTTAACCTTTGGAGAAGGCACAATTGGTAATATCCCCCGAATAATTTGCTGCATCTGAGGCTTCCATGGCCCACCCGAAACACCAACCGTTCTTAGAAATTTTAGATCATAAACAAAGTTAGAAATGGAATTATCCTGGAAAAGTGAAGAAACATAAACATCCCTATGAACAACCACGATACCTTGCTGGACATCTTGATGTGCAGCAACAAACATCATTGTATTATAGTATTTCAATATGGCTGCAATTACTGCAACAACACCAACCAACAATAAGTAGTGAATTTTTTCAATGTAGGGAGCATGTAACAGTTTGGAAAATAAATCAGGGATAGGCCTACAAGTATGTATCGCCATCCCAAACAGAGAGCTAGTATAGGCCCATAACTGTTTGGCCTAGCTACAATCCCTGAAAACATGTTGTATCAAATCCTCATCATCCTTGAAAAGTGAACACAGTGAGTCCATTTGAATACTGGACTGCATTAGGTGATCAGGTGTGGGGAGTCTGTTTTACTAGATTCTCCATATTAAAAGGAATCGAGAAGGCCAAATAAATTAGGCTATGAAATTCATGATCTACAGAGGTGTGATATTAAAGCCCCCATAAAGAATCTAGTAGTAGTCTATACAATTAAATTTACCAGTTCTACTATGGGTTCAGATCATAGTTCCATATTCTATAAAGGAATATCCATTGATTTAATTCTCCACCTATGAAAGAATTATAGAGACATGTGAGTGAATCTATAAAAGGAAGACTGATATAGAAAAATGTGCTTCCATATATGGTACATTTTGATCACAAAGGGGTTGTGTGAGCCACTTTGTGTTCCAACAGTTCATGGTGGAGTCCCTACAAACCAGCCATTTAGTTTCATGCATGATCCTCACTTAGGAAATCATGTGATTTGGCCACAATGATGAGGCAAGATAATAATTTTAACCATAAAGGATCCTCTTTGTGAATTATTTTGAAAGAAAGTCATCCTCAATATAATGTGAAATTATATTCCATGTTATTTTCCCAATAAAACCATCATTAACGGTACATATATCCTTAATTACAAGGCCCTCCATCTCCAAAGGCTATATACATTCCTTCTATGGAATTGTAATCAACTTCCTTTGTTGTGGTAACTCCATCGATATAAAGGTAAGTACCGTGCTCTGATGTTCCTTGATAAGTTCTCTCGACCAACTATAAAGGGATATAGAATAGAGAAGCTTCGATGTGGTCACTGAGTTCAAAAGGCAGAACCTCCCAAATAGGGAAAAGGGCTTCCATTTCAATTTGGGTAGCTGATGTATAATACCAGCATAAATAATCTCAAAATAATTCCTTTTACCTTTCCCCAAAGTAGTGGGACCCCAAGATAATGGAAAAGTAGGGATCCCATCATCACACCAAGATACCAGACTATCATGATTATTTTCCCAAATGAAATTCCATTCCCAAAAAAATGGAGGGCTTATCCCAACTGATGGCCTAGCCAGCCAACTCCTGATAATGACTAAAAGGGGCCTTAATGGAGGATATACTTCTTCTTGATTCTTGACCAAGAAATAATATGTCATATTCATAAAAGAGATGATATGGGTAATGTTCAATTACACTAGCCCTTATCACCCAGTAAAGTCCAATTTGAGCCATATTATTGATACACCTACTGAGGTTATCTCTTGTAGTGGAAAATAAAATCCTAGAAAGAGGGTCACCATGTCAAACCCCCCCCTGGTGCAAGGAAAAATCCCCTCGGGGCACCATTAACAAGAATTGATAGCCTTGAAGAGCCATGTATTGTACAAATCATAATCACAAATATATTTAAGGAACCATAACTTCTGATGACATCTAGAAGAATTCCCCATTTAAGAGTGTCAAAAGACATGGCAATATCAATTTTTAGGGTAAAATTCCATTCCTTTGTCTTGTTCCTTATAAGATTGACACTCTCAAGGGACATGAAAAGAATCTTTTGGATTCTTTTACAAAGGAAAACCCAAAATTGGTTTGTGGTGATCATTCCATCAACCATCCCACCATTCTTTCTTATCAAAATAATACTGATAAGCATAGGTATTATGTTACCAAGTGAAACTGTCATGATGTCCATGATGTCAATAGCATTATCTTTCTTGGGGATGAGAACAATGAAACAGGAGATCATTCCATGTGGAATGTGTGAAGGAGAGAAGAATTCCATAATGGCATGCTCAATATCATCTAACAAATTTTCTTAGTAAAACATGAAAATTTTATTAGTGAATCCATGAGGCCCCGACACAATATCAATATTGAGAGAGAGCAGATACGATTTGAACTCATCATTGTATGTGGAATTAATCAGTCACTGATTAGTGTGGTCATCAATGTAAGGGATGATGTTGTCCACAATGCAGTGAGTATTAGACTTCCAAGATTCATAGTAGATCCCCATAAAGTGATCAACCACAACCATAGTAATCTCATTTTCTTCATTGTAGAGCTTCACAACAATGGCAATAACCTTGTTCCCTACACACACAGTCTTTTCCTTGTGCAATATGTTAAAAATGGGGAGTTTATGTCCCCATATTTTTACCATATCATAGGAAGTTGATTTTTCAACAACCTTTCCACCACCATTATGAGATCATCAATCTTGTCATGGGATGTTATTTCCACTCTTGAAAGTATAGATTGCTGCTCACACGTTTAAATCCTGGCATCTCTTCCTATACGTTTTTGATATCCTCATAAATATTTTAAAATGATTTTATACTCCATTACCTTAGCAACCCCTTAGGATGTTTGAGTTTCACAACATGTCTTTGGAGGAGGCTCTAGATGGATTAGAACGTCCATGCCTCCAAGACAATTTCCCTGCATCCTAGAACCACAAGTCATAATTTTTTTTAATTGAAAGGGAACAGGGACTGACCTTTTCAGCTGAGTATTAACATAAAAAACAATTGGATTGTGGTTTGATTGATGTTTGGTAATTGTGAATACAGATACTCCATGGACAATAAGATGGTCATCATTATTGAAAAAACATCTATCAATCATGTTGGATTGTTTCCCATCCCGTGTGTATCAACACCCTGTAAAATCAGAGCCATCAATGGGAACTTTCTCCAGATGGTATAAATCAACACACTCAGAAAATTCAGAGGCATCTGTTCTATTAAAGTTGATTCTAGTTTTATCCTTGGGATTCAGAACTGTATTAAAATCAAAAATAAGTATCCATTTTTGATCCATTATCTTATATGTGACTTTGATCTCCTCCCAAAATTCCCTCCTCCAAATGAAGGATGTGGAATCAAAAAGAAAAGATAAATAGATATCATGTCTAGTAATATTACAATTAACCAAAATGCATAGATTCCCATTATCACATGATGTAATATAGATGGTGTCATGCCTAAAAACCCACATGTTATCTATAGAAGATGAATGATGATTATTGGATACAAAACTGTGTCCAAGGGAACCACATATGAATCCCTTCCAATTTTAAAAGTGGACTTTCAACTCATCAATACTGAAAATCATCGGTTTGTAGGTCATAATGTAATGTTAAATGGACCTGACCGCATAGGGGTTTCCCAACCCTTAATAATTTCAATAAATAATCATCATTTATTATCTTCCATGCTTCATGTTAGAGGCCCCCAGTTTTGTTTAAATGATTCTTGTGTTTGCCCTATCTCCCATTTTCCTCCCTGCCCCATCTTCAGACCATGTCAAGGGACAATGATACTATGGCCTTACTTGTTTATATGTTTTTTCCACTAGATCCCCCCTCATTGCCAGAGAACTGTTTATGCGTATCAGTAGTATCATGCCCACCACTGAGAGAAACAACAGACTCAACTGGGCTGGCTGCAACTGATTCTGTGTACTAGTTTTAATCCCCCTTTTTTGCTTCACTGGCTTTAATCATCAGCTCAACTGATCCATTATTAGAATAATCATCAAATCCAGCACTGTGTGTGATAGAAACCACAACTAGGATGGATGTGATTGATTTTGTGAGTTGAGTTTCAATTACCTACTTTGTATTACTGTCAACCAGCAGCCCATCTAGTCCACCACTAGTATTAGCAAGTAGCCCATTCGGCCTTCCGCATGAGACAAAATATCACCCATTATATTAATTGTAACAGACTCAGTGTGTTGGGCTTCTACCACTTCATCTGGCCAAATTCTTTCAATCATAGTCATTAAGGTGTTCCTGGATTTAATACGGGGATCACTACCCATTGTGAGACTCCTTCTGGGATCCTTAGAGGTGGAAATATTAATGAAATTTCTTTATGTTCTAGAAGCTAGATGGCGAGCATTGAACACCTAATTCACAATTCCTTGAGAAGTATCCTTATGTAAACAAACCCGTGTTGTAGCATGATCATCCCCCTACTGGTTATGTGTGCCCTTTTCCGCATGAGTAGTGGCATAACCCCCAGGTAGGACAGCCTGCCTATATACCACATGATCAATATCAATATAAGGGGAAGATGTTATCACCAAAATTTCATCAAACCTGCCCTCTGCAGCAAAGAAATGCCCACGAGGTGCCAAATCGTGACTCATATCCTTCACCATTGCCAAAGAGGAGGAGACACCCATGTTCAACTTCTCCTTCCACCTAGACCCATACCTTTTTGCATCTCCATTTCTCTCCATGGGTTGCAGATAGTGTTTCTCCTTCCCCTGTCATCTTCTACCCATGATCTCATCATGGCACTTCATCTTACAAAATTAATTTTTTTATTCATGCTAACACTAAGGAGTTATATGTCCAAATTACAATATTCTCAAGAAAAACATGTGCTTACTCTAATATATGATGTCTATATTCATGCTATCATCCTTTATTCTAAGAATCACCTCCCTAACAAGCATACATGACATATAAAATTCATCCAAAATTCCAACATAATACATAAGCCTCAGATTGTATGTGTGCCTATCCATTTGAATGGCATTGCATACTGAGAATGAAATGTCCCATAATATCATTGGTTACCAATACAACCAATTTAGATTATAAATTCTGATCTCTAATTGGGATTTTGTATTAAGAACATTCAATGTATCAAAATTTTGATCCCATTGCTGCACATTCAGAAAACTAGGGCTCAAGGAGACAATACCCTTGCTCTATGAATTCCGCTTCCCATCATCCGGGGGGAATACCACTTGATAGTATCCCCTTTCCATCACAATCATCCTCCAATCATCAAATCCCCAAACCTATGCAACCCTTTCAGTCATATCTTGAAATTCCCACAACTGCTCACCCATAGTAATGATTACCCTCGCGATAATTGAATACCAGCATAGATTGGCACCTTCCTCCACCGCTTCATGGTTTTCCAACACATGATAAATTATCCTATTCTCTATCACTCTTCCATGTGGAGGGGTATCAAAATCAGAGAAGGTAGTTTCTGCTGTGTTCGTCACCACCTCCGCCAAATTCTATTTTGTCCCAATAGATTCATTTGAATAGATTACCTTGTTAACACAACACTTTCTTTAGAAAGAGAACACATACTAGTGACTAATATGATCTACCAGGGGCATCGTATCATTGAAATCACCTGAAATATAACATTAACCTCCCATATGGGAGTTTTCATAAAAAATGTAATAATTAAAAAACAATATATTCCTCCACAAAATGATTTTTCTTATAAAATGGAATAATCTATCAAGTAAAAAAGACCTTCCCTATTTGATTTTCTCCTCCAATAATGTAACCCAATAATTCACACATACCTACCCTATGATTTTTATCACAACCATGGAATAAGTCTACAATTTAACATTTCATTGAAGGAAAATTAACATGTTTATAAACCATGTATTATTTATTTACTCATACATTTTATAAAAATTAGCATCGCTTCATGTGTCCACAAAATTTATTGGGTTTGTTAGATTATACTAAAACAAATTATTCCTAGAAAAAGTGATTAAAAACATATATTGTGATATCGAAGAACAATAATATGAAAATTATTTTTAAAATAAGGAAATGTATTCATAAATGATTATACCATATACCTGATAGCATATTTTATATATTTATCTTCATTATATAGTTTAATGGGTATCATTTAGTGGAAACATCATCCCTCCCCCACGGTGTATCCATGATATTTTCTAAATATCATATCATATATATAGGATTCTCCTTGATCCCATGATGTGTTAGAATTTGAACATTATGGGGAAGAATAATTAGGAGAGAAATGAGTTTAGGTTGGTTTTTCCAAGCATAATGGAAATACCCATACCCTACCATTGTATAAAAAAAACTTTAATACAAAATCAAGAAATCAATTATATTCACATATCATTTATTAATTTCATTAAACACATTATTAAATACCACATCTAGTTCATATATCAACTACAAGAATCTGAGTCTTATTAACTGATTCATATTATAAAATTGTATGACAAATAATAGATAATATGAGAAAATAATAAATGGATACATTTTATTTCTTCCTACATGATTCATGGACTGATATTACATGAATAAAATTCCTAATTTTAATAGAATAAGAAACTACCTATATATATCATATATATATACATATATAATGATTTCTGAAACATCATTTTAAATCTCTCATGTACATGAAAGTCTAAATAAATATGTGTTGTTCACCTTATATTGTATCATATACAAGATTATTTGAAACTATATCCAAAAATATTTTTCGATATCTTCTAAAACAATTATAGAAAGATAAAATATACATTAACATGTGTCTCATCATCTTAAATACCGAGTGAATCCCCTCACAAAACACTTTTGGATTAAAAAATTATCATATATCAATGAGTAAAAACTCAATCCCAATTCTATCAACCACAATGTCTGACCCCATAAGCATTAAATTAACTAACAACAAATAAAAATATCTAGATCCATATATTGAATAAAATTAAATCTTCTAGAAAATAATCAAAATTCCTCAACCTATAAAGAAATTTGAAATGATCTCCATTGAACACATGTATTTGTTAACTCATTTCCACTAGTTTAAATCATATGAAAACATGAATTATTCTATTTTCTATATTTTAAATCCATTGAGCAACCTAGTGACATAGATATTGTCAATCCCATTTATCCAACTCATCTGTTCAAAATTCATAGAGTATAAACTTGAATGATTGATGAATAAAATAAATTTCATTATTTCTTATAGATAAGCAAATCACATGTCATTATCTACATAGATATATAATATCTAGGATTGGATTCACATGACCAGTGTTTATCAAAATCGAGGGTATTGATTTCAAAGTTTTCACATGAGATGAAAAATCATATGTTGGATCAAATCAAAATTGTTATATCATCATAAACATACACAAAACCCTTTTATTATCTATTTCAATATGTAGAACTATGTATGTAGATTATAAATGTATGAAGGTTATCATGCAAGTAATCTCACTATACATAATTAGCGAGGAGTGTAATATGATCCACGAACAACTAAAATGACAACCAAAACAATTTGACACTCCATGTGTTATATATGGTGGTTCATCCAATGAAATAAATATTATTTTTTATGCCTATTCAGAATATTCGGTGTATAAATATGTTAATCCAACTTATGCTAACCATAAAATTTCATCATTAGCAATAATACACCCAGAAAAACATAAGCTAGGGATAATATCCATGTCACTCTTTCAATTTTCAATTATCATTACACATCATGAAATTTATATCTACATATACATTTACATATCCAATGAGATAGAATTATAAAATGTAGGTTTCCATTAAATTTGAAACATTTTTATATTCTTAAACCCGTAATAATATTTTGAAAAACCAATCTATTCATTGGTTATTCATATAATCTATGATAAAATTCCATATCATCCACATGTTTTATATAATTTTTAGATTATTTTTAAACATTACTTCATTTATAATCCCAATAAAATCTCTATGATTAAATTTGTTAAATAACTCCTACTTAATTAATAGTGAGAAAAACTATTAAGAAAGATAGTTTGAATAATGGAATTATTTAGAATTAATATTACCATGTTGTAAACTTGTTGAAAAAATTGAAGCTTCGTAACAACATAACATCTATTGTTAAAGTGTAAACATCGATATTATATTCAATTGTATTTATAATTTTATCATCATTTTCTTTCGAACACTGATCCATCAAAATATTTACTTAATATAATATAAATACTTACATTTTTGTTCAATGAACCTCCTAATATATTTTAGTATATGGTGAAAATAAAATTATTATGGTGACTAATAAATCTCGTTACATTTTTCTTTACCTTCAGAACCTAATCTATTTTATGATATAAATTTTAATTCACTTTTATTTTTAATTGGTATAATTATTAATGAAATGGTGATATTATAATTTAAATTGTATACCAATGTGTCGCTTTCAATTTTTCTTTATGATCACATATCCTAAAAATTTTAGGATATTAGTAATAAAACAAATTAATCTTTTATTGGTGATATAATTACATTTTTAATTATGATATTATATATATACAAAAATACACTCAATGTCCCCTTAGACATTATATTATTTTTGTAATATCTTGATATTATATTAGAAAAAAAAATATATGGAAATAACATTTATCTCTATTTATTTGAATTATATAACAAAAAAACAATTATATCCATGTCAAATATGGTATAATATGTGTATGAATAAATTTTATGTTTAAATGATAAATGTTTTAAATATACCACATATCGGTGTCAAGAACTCATTTCTATGTGTTTTTTCTTATATTTGGATAAACACTTTTTTCCTGGATAAACTCTTTTGTCGATATCTTTTTCATTGATCAAGTTATATATATTGATGAATCATAAACCATGTTTATACATTTTACGATCTCATAATTATTTATTTAATCCATTTTTACCAAATAATATATATTATAACAAAATAGAAATGAGATAGAGATACACATATTTAACTTCTATTTATTTGACATCTATAAAATTCTTTTACAGTCATATATATAATCCATTTACATTATGAATGTAAAAAACAAGTTTAAATAAATTATAATTTTATTTTTAAGTCATATTAATTTAAAACACTTATAAAATACCCATTTTAAATCATGTATCTTTAACAATATAAGAACTAATTTTTATAAAATCCATATTTGACATGGGATTCAATGTGTTTTCAATAAATTCCTTATTTATATATTAAAAAATACAATAATATTGATGTGTTACTATTACATCATGAGAATCATAGGTTTTAATTACCTTGATCAGATTATTGAAGAAGATTAATCTGTTGTTTTAAATAACTCTTCTTCTTCTAGGTGGAAAATTTTCCATCGTTTATTATCCATAAAGTACCAAAAATTAAACATCACTCTCTTAAATTTCAATTTTTTATTAATTGATGTAGAAACAGAAAAAACCAACCTACAAGGGTTATTAATAGTGAATCACAATGGATTCATTATTTACAATGAAAGACCAATCATGGGGAAGAGATCTCGTGTGATAAGAAATCAAAATACCATTTCTTGAATCTACTTTACTCAACATAAAATCCACTACAATGTTCCCCTCCCAAGAAGTGTCACCAACTGTGACAAAATGATTGTTGAAACTATTGTATTTGAGAATCATATAATTAATCTAACATATAGATTCCACTTTTTCATGCAGTTATCCGACCATAAAACTGGACTTTTACTCATCCTTCAAAATGAAAATGTTGTAATGATTGTATAATAAAAACATTGTTTCCATTTGTCATCCTCTTCCCCCAGAGATGAGCTTTCACAAAAGATTGAAATGAACCCCATTATTACTAATTTGATTCCATACATTACAAAACCTAATCTTCTCATGGACTCCGATATGAAGGATCTATAAAAGTTTACCTTTAGCGTTGGGTGAGGGGCCATCCATCTGATCCATCTTCCCATGTTCATGTTGCCTCTATCCTCCATCACCATAAAGGAATGAGGAGGAATTCTTTGAAGCATCATAGAAGAGATGAAACCCTTGATTAACATTCCCAGTTCAACCATGGAAAAAATATCATGGGTTTTTAGACATGTATAATAGATTTGTTTCACATCCCACATTATGTTCCTTATCTCCCAAATGACACAACACATTGCAATGAATACCAGGATTCAATCCTTCACCTCGACCCTCTAATTCTCTATTTCCATGATATCGTTCTGATATTAATTTATTGATATTATCTCTACCACAAGATATGTTCCATTAAATTCCTCCAAAACACTATTGATTGTTCTAAAAATTTCTCATGGACAAAATGGTTGGTAGATTCCAAATGTAGATCAGCACATGATCATCAACTCATGGAAAGTGCAATACCCTTACATTGAAAAAAAATTTCTATGGCAAATGAATTGTTCCTTATGCACCATATGAGAAAATTAATTTTCACCAGGTTTTCCCTACACTAAATAACTATGGATCATTAATACTATATAGAAGTGTCACACCTCAATAATAAAAAAATTGGGATGGTGAATAGCACAAACTTAGATCTAGTGAACATACATCTTTCTAGTTCATCATTCCTATATATATTATAAATGAATAGTTTTTTATGATTCATTATTTTATTTATATACCCCAGATGGATAATTATTTTCTGGAAGGAGTTGGATGGGGCTGGGAATCCCATGAAAAAAAAATCCTCACAATAATATTTATCCACCTAATAATTAATGTCTCCCCACCCCACCTACCATCAGAAAATTCATTCTAAAGACTCACAGTTCTCAACCATGCATTCATTCATGAGTAAAATTCCTCCCTTATAGTTTTCTCATAAAAAACAGTTATCAGTATACCTTTATGTCTTCACCACTGGAATAATTTTTTACTTATATTATTACTAATTCTAATATTTCTTGCATATCATTCATGTACTCCAAAACACTTTTTAGATTGATAATTCCCTCTATGATCAGTTTCTATAGAGTATCATAAGATTCCTAGTGGAATGTGTTATTTTTTTCATATCATATAATGTTCATGAAAACATTTTATATCATGTCTATAGTTCTATTAGGTGCCTTCAATACATATATAATGGGAAGAGTAATTGATGATAGGAAAATTTTTATCAGTGTTATTCTCCATCCGGATGAATTGAAATGGGTATTTAAATTTCCAAATCTTCACATTATCCTTTTAATTATTTCATCAAATATATAGTTCATTACCTATCCATGTAAAACAAGAGACTCTAAATAAACTATGGGGATGAAATATGTTTTAATACTAAGATTTTTTTTAAATATATGCATAAACTAAACATCATATTCGAAGTTCATCCATTTTCAACACTTGAAAATAATAGGTCAAATTTCTTATAATTCAATAACATTTTCAAAACATTTCTATATATGATATAAATCTAAATTCCTGAACGAGAACAATCCATTCTTATCTAATTCCTTTTAATACATGAATGAATCACTTCAAGACTTTATTGTAATCTATGATCACTTGTTGAGAAATTTAAAAACCTATTTACCAAGGAACGAATTATTCTAACCCATATAAATTTCCTTGATATTTCATCTTATATCACCAATATATCATAAGATCATTTCATTATTTACTATTCTAAGAGTTAATTACATAATATTTACTTTATCATGTATTTGTTAAAATGTTTTTCAATATGATGATCATTATATTATGTATAAAATAAGGTTTTATCATATGCGTATCAAGTTCTATAAGCAATCTAGTGAGAACACCTATTTAATGTAATGCCACTAAAATTATGAATTCCTTTTAAATTTCATCATATCTATTTTTGATTAAAAATCCATATTTCACTAAGAAACATGTCATTTACGGGGTCCCTCTCATCACATAATTCATTATGTACTAAATCACCCCAATCATATAATACATAACTCTTGGATTTCTAAGTGGGGAACCCTTTGTCAAATCCATAATATTTTTAAACTAAACTATATACCTTTGGTATTTTTCACAATGGTTTTGAAGATACATGTAACCCAATGAAATCATTAAAAAATATTATCAAAATAATACATAAGGGTAACCTCCTAATGAATAACCTATCGAAGGATGATCCAATGTCACAAAATTGTTTCATTCTAGACACAATATAATTTTGGGGCACCTCGTTATGGGAGAACCTAAACAATTAAATGATAGAGGTCATGATAAGTTCATATTTGTTAGTAATCTCCAATGTAGTATTTTAATGGTATTTTTTGTTAACCATATTATCCCATATTATTCTATTTTATGTATAATCAATTTATTAATTTAGTTTTCAATACAATTAACTTCTCCAAATCTATATGTTCATTATAAAAGTCTATAACTATTTAAATGACTAAAAATATTTTTCTAATTTCCTAAAAATAGAATCCAAAAATTTTCATTAATTTATAGATGCATCAAATACATAATGTACCTGAATACATCATGTAAATTAATAGAATAAAATTAAATTGAAAATAACTTCATGTGTTAGATTGTAAGAATAGTTTGTAACCCACATTCAATTTTATATATAAGTCATAGGGCTTCTAGTATGTAGGTTTTCTTACTCAAGTCCCACTAACTGAGAATAATTCACTCAAGAGAGAATCCAAATAATAATAACTCAAACACCTTATATGGAAACATTATAGTATAATTATAAATTCAATATAATAACATCTATATCAAACCATCATAAACTTAAATAGAAATTTATATTAATTAAATGATAAATCCTAGAATTTAATGCACTGTTCTATCCAAGAAGATGTTTAACATTTTAATCTAGACCATACACAATATTCACATTTCATAAAACATTTACTAAAAATGAATAAAGAAGAGAATAACATTTTGAATAAATTAAAAATTCAAATATTTAAACATGATATAAAAATTTATGAAAATTATATAAATCAAAGATAATTTCAAACACATTTTTAATTTTTATCTTCAACATTTCGACATTACATAAATTTGAATATAATATTTTTAAATTCATTCCAATAGGAACTCTTTCATATTTATCATTATATTAATTTTTTTCCATATATGATATTATATATATTATAAAATATTTATAATCTTATGTAGTTGATGTAAATAATTTACATCATCTAAATATCATATATATCGTCATTTTTTTATCATTGATCATATCCATCATCAAACAAAATTAGAAAATCCATTAATAATATCCAAATAAGTTCAACTTTTATTTTAATCAATTCAAAATAAATAATCATGAAAAATTAAAAATCAAAATATAAAACATTTTTATTTTGGATTTATTACATATTTTATAACCCATTATAAAATAAAAAATATATTATTTCTAAATATAGACTTTTATTTCTATATCATATGTTTCACAATATTATTTTTCCAAATGAATTTAAAATATTATAATTTAAATTTTTTGAAAAAATGTTTCAGAATAATTTATATAATTAAAAATAATTATAAATATTTAATATATGACCATTTTTAAATTATTATATCCCAAAATACATTTTATAAGGATTTATAAAAATTTAATAAAGCATCTAAAACTACTTAAATGTAATGAAAATTAAAATAAATTGATTACCTTTACACAGAATCCTTGTACTGTATAATGGTAACCTCCATCGAATCATTTGTAGACTGTGTAGACAAGGTTAGATACCCGTGATAATTATATAGAAATCATTTTTTATAGTTTTATTATGTCTTATGTTTACATGGATTTATAAAACCTCTATGTAGTGTTTAACCATTATCTATCCAGCTCGTGTAAGGGTATACACCGTTTAATATTATATCAATAGTCTACTTAAGTGTAGAAAGGCCCTGAGAATCACATAGTGTATATTTTATAATGCTAATCCTTATCATAACTATAAATCTATGTGTTTTTAATAAGGGTAATTATCCAGTTACATTTGTATAACCCTTTTAAAAATGGCACAACCATTATGCATAACTTATTTACCCTTACACGATCATTTAAGACCATGTTATACCATTACATAACGCATTCACTCAATGTTAATACTTGGATATCCTTTATTGTGTAATGGTAATTCATTGGATACCCTTATTCATTTTCTCTCTATCAGGGTAACTTCATAGTTAACTTTTTTATTGCCCAGCTATATGAGGATAAACCATTTCTAAAAACTGAGTTTCCAGAAATGAAAAATACTCATCTAATTAATTTTTCTTTATTTCAATACAATATTCTATAAATAAAAATAATGGATTCCCTCTCCAACCTCTTATAGGTTTCGGTATAGTTTATTAAAATTTATCAAATTAATAATAAGGGATTAAAATCCATTAGTCAATAATATATATCCATGATAACATAAAAAATATATAGAAATTGAAGAATTATTGATTTAAATGTGGATACCATACACCAGAGAGAAAGTGCTAGCTATTAAACAAAATAATTGTTTTTGATGTATGTGACTATGTGAAAAAATAAACACACATTTATGATATTGCAATTGTATAATTTGAATCACAATTCGTCAATGCATGATTATCTTTTCTCTAATGACATTCCAATATCTTGACATAAATTATAAAAACATGATTGAGAGAAATGGGTTCAGGGTTGCTATCCAACCATAATATAATTATCCATACCCTTATATCAAAAAGAAAAATCCTAATAATAAATCATGGAAGCTCCTTGAATATCCCACCATTTATTCCTGCGGTGGAATACATGAATAAATATTGTGGTCAGAGTGTGTATCATATTCAGGAATATGGGTCCTCCCATTTTTTTCATCAAATGAAACTGTATAATAAATTATAGTTAATATGAGAGAATAATAATTTGTAATAGTTTATCATTCATGGTTCATGTTTCATGGACTTATATATAGCGCATGAAAATCGTAATTTTCTTGAAATACAAAAATAACCTATACATGTCGTCTATATACACAAGCACACAAGTATTTAATTAATATCCCTTTCCGTAACCAATTAACATGATAAAAGAACCACTAAGGTGTTTTCCTTATCAATGAATTAAGACCACCTCCAAGGGTGTGTTTTTTTAATGAAAAACCATTAAAAATCAACATTTCTAATTGATGTTAATTTTTTTTAAACAAAATAAAATAATTCATTTTCCATTGATTAAATATAAAACACAGAAAATTATGCCAAATAATTATAAAATGCCAAATTTATTTTCACATGACATTATAAAGTCATGTCATTTTCCAATGTGAACCATTAAATTTATAAAAAAACAAACACCATATAGTTATATCAATTTTTTAAAATTTATTTAGGAAATATCACACTATTTGATTAATTCGATAAACATTTAGAGATCAACATTTTACGAAAATAATCATAAAATTCTTATACCCCACCATTATTTAAATCCATTTCATAATAACAAATATTTGGTAAATTATATTTAGTAATACTTAGTTAAAAACATAATCCAACTTTGGAACATTAATAAAATTTATTAACCATAAATTTAATTTTATCACACAAAAGTATTTCTATCTAAATTATGATTTTTTACTATGGTGGAACCCAAGGTGATGTAATTTAATAAACTATAGATCAATACATGCTAATTGGAATGCCCACAAGCCCTAATAACATAGAAAAATAGATATTATTGGTTAGGAATAGGGAAAACTTTCCTTGTGCATATAAAAGTATACAACCCCAATATCATCCACTAGTTTTGAATGAATTTGAGGAAATAAGAAGTTGTAAAAAAGTGAAAAAATATAGAAAATTAGATATAAATGATGAGAGAGATTGAGGTAGTGAGAAAAAGTGAAAGAGGAGTAAAAACTGTTGTATAATTACCTTATGTTTTCCAATACCTAAGATGAATGATTATTCAAAAATAGTATAAGGTATATAAACCATGGGATAGAGGATGATGGATATGGGATATCAAGCATATGGGTTGCTGAAAAATGGGGTGGGGGCTAAAAGGGTAAAATTTTCAAAGGGAAAAACAATAATATTGAGATTTTTGAATGGTTTTATTGTGTGGGATCATAGTTTGATAAATCATAAACTGACCACATGATCATAACTATTTAAAGACACCCTGTATCATAAGGTTGGTTTTCAATGTAAAATAACCATACACTAACAGTGTGAATCAGCTCAAGAACCCTTCCAAAATATTAGCATTATTTATCCACAAACATGCAAAAAATATGTTTGAAGACCAAGATAAAAGGAAACCTAAATTAATCCCTCAAAAATGTACCTACTTTCCCTCAAATAATGTATAAAATATTAATTATCAAGTAAAACTGAAAGGATCTCATCACCTAGGTGATGTACAATTTATCTTAAATTATGAAAACCAAAACATTCACCATGGATATAGAAATAAAAAAACATAAATAATTTATAATAAATAACATGAAATATTTATAAGAACCTTATGAACATCTTATGAATGAAAAAATATAAAAAATATCCAATTTGGAAACTCAATCCCCCATATTATAGACCTCAAGCTTAATTTTAAAAATGGACCGTCGAAAAACATCTGAAGATTCAAAACAATAAATGATATTCGAAATAAAAAGGTGATGGGGTTTTTCTAAAAAAATTATGAACCTAAAATTCGGAATTAAATTATTTAATTCCCATTTTTAAATTATATTAAATAAGTTTATGAATGCTTAATGTTTAAAAGTGTCCTTTTCTATTAAAGTTGTTTTCCATTAAAAAATATTTAGATTCAAATAAATGATAATTTTATGAATAGTATATTTTAATATAAGGAAATGATCATCATTATCTAATCTAGCATATAAAATTTTATTTATGGTGATTTTTTGGATATTTCAAAAAAAATTGATTTTAGTGTGAATAGTTGAAATTACCATCATAAAAAATAATTCCATTTTTATAATTTTTTCATTATATAATAATGTACCCAATGTTTCAGAAAAATTATATATATTAAAAAAAATATTTAATAATTAATATAAATAATCTAAAAATATAATGTATAACATGGGAATATATGTTGTAAATTTTTTAAATCATTGTATTATTTTTATTCTAATAAACAAAATTGTTCTTCTCTTTTAATAAATTTTTGTCTAGGACCTTGTATTTTTGTATTTTATTTTACAGTAAAACATGTATCATTTTTTTAAATAATGCAATTAATTCCAATTTAGGTAAAATCATACTAAATTCTCGTGTAAACTCATTTTGTTCTCTAAAAAGGCATTTTTAAATTTTTTTTCATTAGTTTTGGTGAATGAAAATTAAAATTAATTTTTACCAACTCTATAAATTTATTCATAGATTATATATTCGGTTTTTTGGGTCATCATTTTCCCATTTTTAAATGATTTTAATTTAATTTTTTATTCATATTATATAGTTCCTATTGTAAAAGTTAATAAACATGGTAAATCAGGAATGAGTTAATTATATATGGGGATTAAAAAAACAATAAGGCATATAATATCTCTAAAATATGTTTAAATTTTATTTTTTTAGTGCATATAGTCCATTACATATCCCAGAATTTAAATTAGGATAAATTTGATCCACTTTCCCTGAGAAATTATTATATTATATTCTTTCTTACAAAATATTTACAATGGGTTCACTCCCCTAACTTGTAAAAGTGGGAGTCCTCTAAACAAAATATCACAAAATTTTAACACCATATATATAATGAACTAACCTTGGTTACCCTCAAAACTGGTACCCGACCCGAGTTGTCACATATCCAAAGGGAATTCTAAATCACATACACGAGATTCGAACTAGACAATAGAGGGAATGATTTCACAAAACCTAAACTACCACATGGAATTTTTATGTACATACAAAACAAGAAGAAGTGGAGGAAGATAAAGAAGATATATATTCAAATAATGTAAGAAAAAAACAGAACCAGACAACTAGAATAGTCACTAAAAATTCTACGAAATGTCCATCTACAAAGGACTAAAAACCAAATAGCTAATAAAAATTATTTTAGGGATGGATACCCATCATATCACCACTATTTTCCCAAACGGATGACACAAACCATGCCACCTCACTACAACATCTTCCATTTACCTACATTGTATGAAAAACAATGGTCCATGCACCAGAAAAGTGATTCACATGGTTTGAGTTAATTAGCTCTATAGGATCCCACCTAGGTGTTCCATAACCATTCTATATATAACAACCCTTGTATCCATAATTCAAATAAAAATATGTCTTGATAATAGAAAAGCAGTTTTAGAGGAAATTTTTTAAATTTTTCACTTTTTCACTATTCCATTATAGTGTGTTAATAAATTTCAAATAACATATTCCATATCATCTTCCATAAGGATAATCATAAATATAAAATAGAACATAAAAGTGAAGAAATACAATATTGAAGCACCTATATCACATCACCATGGAATACTATTGGACTAGGCTTCAGAATAATTATACCATAATCAAACAAGTGCACAATTTCTGATCCTAGAATAATAGGCCTACGAGGTAGAATAATAAACTATTAGTAAACCCCCTAAAATTTAATTATTAGTTTCCTATAATAAAAATCCAAGGAAACATTGGAAATTTTGAAGAAAAATCTTCTTGATTATTACAAAATAATGGATGATGGCACCAGGAAAAAACATCCACCTATGTACCCAATGTAATGCCTCGACCCTAGTTACCCAGATTCGATGAATTATTAAATAATATTGGCATGATCACAAGGTATCATGTCTCGACAGACTGATTAGTTTAGTATTTTGGAAGTACTTGATATCTACATATGTTTTATATTACAGTATGAAATGGAATAACAAAAACATTGTGTACCCTTTGAACACTCTCATATCACATATCCTATTCAAGTAGGTTAATCGTAAAATAATTCTTTGCATCCTAGGAAAAGTAAAACAGAAAAAGTGGTGATCTCAGATGCTCAGTAAAGATAACAATATATCTAAAACTATCACGAATAATCATAATCATTTAATGAAATGTATAATACAATATAAAATCCTTCTAAACATAAATATCATTATAATAGGTTAAATATAAGTCAGATCATTCTATTTACTTATTCACATTGATATTCTATATTTGGAATAATCACATGTAATATCATCATCTAATTTCATAATGATTGAATTCATAATTTTGGACATCATAACTCCATAGTCAGCGCCTCGTGCCAAGACAACAAATAAGATTTTGTCCAGACCTTGTTCCAAGAAACAAGTTTTCTCATGAGACATACTGATGCATCGAGAATATATAGCTGGACATACCTGTCACATGCTATGTCAAATTATTTACTCATATGAATATTTTGAAACATAATCAAAGCATATGTATTAAAACTAGCATATGATATGTCAATATTTTAACCACAAACCATGAATGGTATAAAAATAGAACATCTATAGTCAATTATAACTCATTCAATATAATATTGAATATTTCATTATAACAAATCAACCTCAATGATGAATAAATATGGATATTGACAAATATGAAAATAATTAGTAAAATTATTTTAGATAAATATTACATTTTTCATTAAAACCGGAAAAAGTCTCACTATATATCAACAAGCTGTTAAAAATAAGATATTTGAATAAAAGTTTCCCATACCAATTTGAAACATTTAAATTTAATTTTTATTTAAAAACATTAATTTCCATATAAATAAATATATAACAACATTTTTAAAACATGAACATTAATGAGAATGATTTATAAGAATAAATCATTAAACTATTTAAAATGATATTTTAGTTAGTCTTTCTAATCAAATGAGATACACATGAACACATATAATTGAGGTAATATAACCATTATTATATCATGAAATAAAGGGATTCATGATATACTATGTCAATGTACAGTATGTACATCATAGAAAGGTGAATTGGTTCATAATTACAATGAAGTCTCAATGGAATGTAAATTGATGTGAAATCCCTTATAGAGACCATATCTTTAGATTAAGGATAAATAATAGAAATAATTATGTGTAAAAAATATAAACACACTAAATATGATTACATATTTAGATTAAATAAATCATAGTACAATCACACATATTAACATCAATGACTTGGATTTTTAACTCAATGAATGGAAATTGAGTTATGAATACTCATGTCAAGTTCATATCAATGACATGAAATTTTATCAATAGTGTCATTATGTGTATCAAAAGTTTATCTGCACAATCGTGAGAGTAAATTACTATATAAATAAATAATTATTTATTTCAATCATATTCTTTTTGTAAAATAATCAATGATGTCTGCGTAAAACCCAATAAGTGGAAATTAAAGTTAGAAATTCCCTTACCGATTTGGTAACTTACAAAACATACCCCCCATTAAATAATTATCATAAATAAAGATGTAAATAACCATAAATTAACATATATTACACAAATAATAAAATAATGGGTAGTACATACACCACACAAAAGGAAATAGTTGCAATATAGCAAGAATCTCACATGAATAAGAAGTTATATGAAAACCCCTTACATTGTACATTTTAGAAGTCAATGGGTCTGTTAACATACTGTATAATATTTAAATAATTTTATTTAAATTATAAAACAACCAACTATATAAATATGATATCATATATTATCTTTTAATATTTCATTGTTAATAATATTTCAGTAGTATCATTGTTTCCGGTGTTAACTAATTCATTTTCCTCTATATATTTTGTTACGTAAGTTGAGTTTGATATGTATAGGATGTATTTTATTATTATCCATCATGATATTTGGTTCTTAAAAATTAATTTAAATCCTAAAATTAAAATTATTCTAGAATGTTTACGATGTAAAATGGATCTCATCGCGTTTGTAGAGACAGTAATCTGTACGTACGCATGAGCGGCAATATCATTCTATTGTTGGTGAAATCATATATAATTGGATATTATATCATATTTAAATAATTACTAACATTTATATTTATTATTTAAATCAATTATACTCATTATTATTCCCCTCAAAATAATTATGTGTTTAATAACAAACTACACCACAACGTGGACACGGTAAGTCGTACATACGCACATATGGTGACTTTGTCATTCATAGGATGTATATAAGAATGAATATGGTTGTACCATATTAATAATAACATAAAATTATGTATATGTTACTACAGTTATTATTTTGATATAGAAAGAATAATGAAACAGGAATTGGAAGAAGAAAAGAACATTGAATGGGGTGGTTAAATTATTACCTCTTCTTCGGGTGCTTGCTATTAATTTGATCAAAAGGGCTCCATAAGATGGATTTATTATATGAGTAATCCCTCTAGGTTTATGTGAGTGTAGTTGAGAGGACATTATAGCTGGGGTTGGCCGGTCGAAATGGATTTGGATGTGTGAATTTGAGTAAAGGGAATGTACCCATTTATAAGAGAGGTGCAGGTCACTTAAAGAAAATCTTGAAATGTTTTTCTATTATAAACACATTTTGGGTTTATAATGGATCCAATATAATTTATTTCTAGGATAAGCTCGGGATGGAGAGAAATATTCTCATCCAATAGGTTTTTTATATGTTTGTATCAACATATTAATATTATATTTTACATTTAACTCTTAGTTAAATAGTTTAACTTTTACATTATATTCTTGTATTATTATAATAAATGATTAATAAAAATACAATAAAAATACAAGGTAATTACTGGTGGTTATTTATTATAATTAATAACCTTATCTATTTCCTTTGGATTACCCTTGTATTTTTAGTAATATAATATCAATTAATAATATAGAATTTGTTTTAAAAACAAATTTATGTCAATTTTTTCACTATTTTGTATTAGGTTTTTATGAAACTCAAAATAAACTTGATTACATTGAAAAAAAACATTAAATAAAACATAACAAGTAATATTAACCTATAAAATTTGTGGAATGCATTAGAATTCTCAATTGATATTTATTGATATATTTATAATATCAATTATTATAATATTTCATTAATAAGGTAATTTCTACATCATCATTGTGTCAAGAATAAATTTAATTATTTAAGGTCTAAAAATAATAAATAAAATACTATTATATATGAAATTATTTTATCTTTGTAATTAATATTTATTTTCAAATTTATTCTTTGTATAACCATATATTAAAAATGTTTTAGTTATCAAAATTTGATTTTAAAAAATTTAAGTTTTCTTTAAATAAAACAATAATAAATAATGTAATCTACTCCATGGTGATAAAATACGACCATATTTTAATAATAAGTTTCATGTTTTTTAAATAAAATTATCCAATAGAATTAGGACTAGTGTTAGGATAATTATAATATCATATTTACTTTAAATTAACCTATTTACTTTTATCTATGGTAAATAAAATTTAAAATTTAATTTTCACAAAAAATTATCTTCATAACATTGAACCACATTTTACATTCTAATCTCAACAGATTGTTTTGGATTTTTTAAATTCAATTCAATGAAGTGGTAATATTACGTATTATTCAAATTTGCCGATATGCCTAAATGGTGGGTAAAAGACGGTAAAACTTTGAATAAAATTTTATATAACTAATCTTTTTTTAAATTGACTTCAATGAATTAAATAGGACTAATATTGTAATTATTTATCTATTTTTACTTTAAATTACATTTAAATTAAAATGATTATTTAAATAAAAATTCATCCTTCAACAATAATGCAGTGTTTTTCACTATTCATAAAAAATTGAATGTTTTTAGAAAAATACCAATAACTCACCCAAATATAATTTTCATATTTAAAATTCCATAAGGATATGTATTTTACCAAATTAAAAACATTAAAGATGTATTAAATAATTTAAAAAAATATTTCTTTTATCAAAACCAGAATGTGTGTTTTTTAGAAATAAACTATTAAAATATTCAAATTCGTTTAGGTCCAATATAATTTAAAATTACTTCAAATGACCAAAATTGCATTAAATGATAAAATTATAATCTAATTATATTTAAAATCCATTAAAATTTATAATTTAACTTTATAAATTATTTTTATTAAAAAAGTTATTTTCAATTAAACTTTAGTGTTTTCCCCTTTTCATCAAAATTTGAAAGTTATCAAGAAAGCACCAATTTTTTTAAATATATATATTTATGTACCACATCTAAATAAAAAGTTTATCTTTTTAATTTGAATATATTACAGTTTCAAATAATGTATTTAAAAAGGATTCTACATTAAGAGGCGGTAAAATTACATTTTTTTGGAAAAATGCTTCTTTTATATGAAAATTTGATTTTTTTTTATATTACGTCTAAGAAACACATAATATGGATGTTAAAATTATATGGAGAATATAAAATTCAAAATTTAGTTAAAACTATTCATAACTTTTTTTTGAACAGTTAATTTGGTTAATCATGGTGCACTCAAACTCTATGTTGCATGTAACACATGCTATTGAAATACATTATAGAAAATAACTTATTATGAAATCTTCGGGTGTTACATTATTAACTATTTTTGAAATTTCATCCTTGAAATTTTAAAATTTGGATTTGGAACTTCATTGAATGTCCCACATCTGAAAAAGAGTCAATAAAACTATATCATTGAATGAAATAAAGAGAAGTACAAAGGTCCCCCGAGATAACTCATACTAGGATTCCATGTAAGAAAACAAAGAAATGGATGATATACTATGTGTCATGTTCTGATGGAGAGTTATTGAAAACATGACTAGGAGAAAGTTAACAATAAGAACACCCCAAATGTGTGATGGGTTAAATGGTCATTAGTTTAACAACAGGAAAACTAAATAGACAATGCATTTTGTTTTATGTTCCATTACATAATGTTGAGGAATTTCATTTTAAGATTGAATAAGAACATAATGATATATACTTACTTTTCAAGTAGATTTTAATCCTTTAATAAATTTATACCAGCAACTTATCTTTTAACAATACGATTAGAATTCAAGATGAATTGGTCACACCTGATGTGCTAGAATCAACTTCTAGATAATAACATAATCCACAATGGATGAACTATATATTTACCTTATCTTTAGAGATTAATGAAAAATAAAATTGTTAGTATAATATCAGATGATCACCAAATTGGAGAATCATTTATAGAAATAGATACTCATCATAATTTCCAAAATTTCACAAACAATACCCAATGTTCAAAGAAGACCATTCAATAAACTCTTGTCCCTAAAATCATTCAAAATAAACCAAACTATGATTGAAACACAAAACATAGAAGAATTTAATCACATAGTATTTCAAATTAAATAATAATCATTATCTCCAAAAGACATCAATTACTATTAAAGTCTCATACTATTGTGTAATTAACCAAATCAAATATTATCTATGATAGGTTAATCATTTCCATTAATAACCAGAATCTATATAAAAATATATATTCTTCCAATATAAAAATCCACCATTTCTCTTAAAAAAATCCCACAGTGTTCTATTTTCTAGAGGAATATAGTGTACCCAACAGAGTGAACGTCTTCCAAAATAACATTTTTCACATAATCCCCAAATAATTTTTCTATACTAAGGATATCCATTTGATAAAACATAAGAACCCAAATAAACTTTTTATTGATCAATAAAATTATTTAACTAAAAATAATTAGTCTCATTATCAAGTGACTTCACATTGTCCAGTGGTAAGCAATAAATCCTAGTCACACATTGGTTGTGGTGTTGAATTATATAGATTTTGCCTATGTGATGGGCTGTCACATGGTCTGTGTGTTTTCCATCTTCAAAAAAAATATTTTATATAATTCCTAAAATGAGATAAATTATTCAAAATAACTGTGACACAATTTAACCACAAATGTTACCACAAACCTCTTATTTACATCCCAATAAATAATAACATGTAATTTCATCAAATTCCAGGATCATATGAACCCAAATTGTTCATTATATATATATCCACAAAATAAAAGAAACTTATTCCCCAAATAGAATTTTTGCATAATAAACGACAGGGTGACACATACATGAGAAATGGATTCCAAAGTAATCTCATCAACAAATATAATTAACAGTTTTGTACATTTATCATTATATTTATTTCCACAAAAGAATTACCTTAACTAAGTGGTTATCCTATAGAATAGGGTATTTATTGGGTAATTCTCAGGTCCCTTACATTTACAGAAAATAACTATAAATGGATTCCAATGATCATTTTTAATTTATTCCACTGTAATCTTTATTTTTCCTCCACAATTATTTACATTATGTCCTTATTTCCCACACCTAAATCACTTAATTATTCCATTGAAATATCTTCATTGGTGTCTCCTTCCACATTTAATGAATGGTGGAAATTGAGCTTCCTTTTCTCCACGGTCTTGACTGCTAGATCACTTATCATTATATGCCTATATCTTCTTTGTTGAGATTGGGTGGTGGTTAATTTATATGTTGTTCATTATATTTTTGGAAACCTACATAGGAATGAACATGAAATATTATACACCTATCAACAATCCATTTAATTTTTCATTTCCAACATCGTTCCCACCTTGTACATCAAGTTAAATGTTACTATGACTTCCTTGGAATCTATCCAATGATTAAAAACAGAAAGCATAGTGTGTGTAAGAATAGTAAAAATATTATTTAGATAATATCATAAATACTAATTTTCAATATAAAATACCTTAGGATTAAACATGATTATTATTTCTCATCTTATAATAAAATCCATCAAATTGGATTGTAATGAAAATGTGAATTATCTTAAGAATTTCCCTTAGGAGTGCCATAACCAAGAGTGCTGCAAGGCCCACTGTCATGCACTAGTTCCCGTTCGAGTCTTGCTCAAAGTAGTTTTTTTGGCTTTTACCCCTAGATATATATGTGCCAGATCCTCCTCTACTTGCTCATATAAAGACCGAGATGAATCTCTTGGAAAATTAACAAAATCTCTACATTACAAAAATTATAAAAAGTTCATCTATACTAATTCCCAAAGTATATCTTATGGAAATGTTCTATAATCATATTTTTTATAAATATAGTTTCCAAGGTTTATACTAAACATCCTCAGATACAAACTATAATGCCCCGAACCTAGTTACCTAGAGTTAGGACATTATTAAATAACATTGCCCCGATCACATGAGATCAATTCCTGAAAGACCGATTAGTTTAATAACCTTGTAATTACTAGATACATACATAAGTTTTACATTACTTTGGGAAATGGAAAAACAACAACCCAATGTCCCCTTTTAACACTCTCATTTCCCATAGCATATACCTATAGGTTAATCGTAATATACCTCTTTTCATACCTAGAAAAATATAAAATAAGATAGGGGTGAGCTCAAATTCTTAATAAGGATAACAATATAGTTTAAACTATCATAAATAAGCATAAACATTTAAGGAAATTTATAAGACTAAACTAATATTTTTAAACATTATCTCTTTCCTAATATGGAAATGATAAATGAAATAATTCAATTTACATATTTACATGGTCATTATAGTAGTCTAATAATAACATGTAATTTCATTAGCTAATTTCATAATTATGGAGTACATAATTCCAAACATCATAACCACATAGTCAAAGCACCGTGCCAAGACTAAAAATATGATTTTGTAAAGGCATTATTTCCAGACACCAGTTTGTCTCATGAGACCTACCGATGCATCGAGTAGCTATAGAGGCCTCCACCCATAACTTACTATGTCCAATGCATTCCTCACATTAAAAGGTTAAAACACAATCTGAACATTCGTATTAAAAATAGCATATGAAATGTCGATATTTTAACCACAAACCATGAATGGTATAAAAATAGAACATCTAAAAATCAAACATGACTAATTCAATAAAATATGGAATATTTTATTATATTAAATCAACCTTAATCATGAATAATGATGGATATTTACATATATGAATAAATCAGTAAAACTATTAGAGATAAATATCATTTTTTTTCTTGGAAACATTTAAATGTCTCACTATATATCTAGAAGCAGTTAAAAATCATATTCTTGAATCAAGGTGTCCCTTACCACATTGAAACATTTAAAAGGAATTTTAATTTTCAAACATTCATGTTCATATAAATAAATCCTTAACCCCATTTTTAAAACATGGACATTAATGAGAATGATTTATAAGAATAAATATTTAAAGCATTTAAAATTAAATTTTAGTTAGAGTTCCAAATCAAATGAGATAAGCTTGAATATAGATAATTGAGGTAATAAATACCTTATATTATTAATTGAAAAAAGGGATTAATGATATACAATGTCAAATGTATATTGTGTACACCATATAAAAGTGAATTCTCACATAAAAACAAATAAGTCTCAATGAAATGTAAATTGAGATGAAATCCATTATAAATTATATATCCATAGGTTCACAATATATCAATGACATAATTATGTAAAAAATGTAAATAAAATCAATATTATTGGATAATAAGTGGAAATAAATCAGAGTATATTCACTCATATTCATGTAAAATCAACACCAATGACATAGATGGTCAACTCAATGAATGGAAACTGAGATTAGATTTCTATTATCATGTTCATATTAGAGACTTCATAATTTATCAATGGAGTTATTATGTGTATCAAATGTATATCCAAAAATATGTTAGTGGAAATTAGTACATAAATTAATAAATAGTGATTTCACTAATAATCTTGGAGTTAAATTATCAATGATGTTTTTGTAATAACCAATGAGTGGAAATCAAATTTATAAATTCCCATACCGATTTTGTAACTTAAAAAAATACACCCCATGAAATATGTATCATACAATGAAGATGTAAATAAATATAAATTAATGTATATTACACAAATAATACTATAATTGGCAGTACATACACCACAAAAAATAAAATATTGGAAATATAACATGAATCTCACAGGAATAAGAAGTTATATGAGAACCACATAACTTGTACTTTTCCATAGTCAAGGGTAAGTCAACCTTCTATATAATAGTTAAATCATTTTAATTCAAAGATAAAATTATCACATACATAAATATATTATCATATATTATCTTTTAATACTTATTTGTTAATAATATTTCACTAGTATCATTGTTTCGGGTGTTAACTAATTCATTTTCCTTTATCTGTTTTGTTATGTAAGTCCTGTTTGTTATGGATAAGATCTATTTTATTAATATCTAGAATAATATTAAGTTCTTAAAAATTATTTTAATTCATAAAATGATAATTATTCTTGAATGTTTATGATGGGAAATGAATCTCATCGCGTTCATGGAGATGGTAATCCGTACGGACGCAGGAGGGAAAATATCATTCTATAGATGGTGAAACTATATGTAATTGGATGGTATATTATATATAAAGAATCATTAATGAGTTATATTTATTATTTATGTTAATTATACTCATTTTTATACCCATAAAAATAGTGAAGTGTTGAATAAAAAACTACACCACGACATAGAGACCGTAAGTCGTATGTACGTAGGTATGGTGACTTTGTAATTCATAGGATGGATAGAATAATTAATATGGTTGTACCATATTTATAATATCAAAATAGTATGTCTAAGGTAATGGAGTTATTGTTTATGTTTTTAAAGAACAAATAAAGTGGAATTGGTTAATGAAAAGAACATTTAAATAGGTGGTGAAATTATTACCTCTTCATCGAGTTCTTCTTTTTGATTTGATCCAAAGGACTCCATATGTTGGATTTTAGATAAAAGTAAGGACTATAGGATGATGTGAGGGTAGTTGGTAGGATATTTGAGTAGGGTTTGTCCAAGCCAAAATCCTTTCGTTATGTGAATTTTAGAGAATGCTAAGTACAGTTTTATAAGATAGGTGAGGATCAATTTAGGAAAATTTTCAAATATTGTTTTATTATGAAATAATTTTTGGTTTATAATGGATATAAAACAATTTATTTCAAGGATAAGGTAGGTATGGGTCAATAAAACTTCCATAAATAGATTTTATATATTTTTTGGTCAGCATATTAACCATATCTTTTAGATTTTTCTCTTAGTTATACTGTTTAACTTTTACCAAGTATTCTTGTATTATTATAATAAATGGTTAATAAAAAAATTATAAAATGAAAACAGAACACTATGTGGTTCACTATGGAAATATATAACCTTATATATGTCATTTGGATGAACCATATATTTATAGGAATATTATATAAATTAATAATATAGTATTTGTTTTAAAAACTCATTTATGTCAATGTTAACACTATTGTGTACTTTTTTTTGTGAAAGTCAACGAAACCTGATTACATAGAAAAAATACATTAATTAAATCCTAAAAAGTCATATAAACCTAGAAAATTAGTGTAATGCATCATAATTCTCAATTAACATTTTTTGTTATATTTATAATATCAATTATTTTAAACGTTCATTAATAAGTTAATTACTTCATCATTATTGTGTCATAAATAAATTTAATTATTTAAATTATGAAAATTATAAATAAAATACCATTTTTTAGAAAATTGTATTACCTTTCTAATTAATATTTATAGTCCAATTTATTCTATGTATATCCCTATATTAAGAATATTTCATTTATTATCATATGAATTTAACACTTTTAACTATTTATTAAATAAAATAACAATAAATGTCCTTATATAATTCAAGTGGATCAAATAGGACCATTTTTTTTACTAAGGTTGTTTTTGGTTGAAATACAATTCTCAAATTTAATTGGGACATTTGTTAGTGTAATTATAATATAATTTTCACCATTAATTAACCTATTTACTTTTCACTTGGTAAATAAAAGCAAAAAGTAACTTCTCACGGAAAAATTATTTTTATCCTACTGAACCAGATTTTACTTAATTATATAAACTATGTGTTTAGGATTTTTAAATTCAATTTGTAGAAGCGGTAAAATTATGTTTTATGCAAATTTTCTTATGTGCCTAGAAGATGGGTAAACGGAAATAAAAGTTCAATAAAATTTTATATATCTAATCTTATTATAAAATGACATCAATGAATTTCATTGGACTATTAGAGGTATTTTGTATCTATTTTAACATTAAAATAAATTTAAATTAAAAATAAATATTTAAATAAAATATTGTCTTTAAAAAATAATTTAATGTTTTTCACTATTCATTAAAAATTGAATGTTTTTAGAAAAATACCAAAAATTCAACAAAATATAATTTTGATATTCCAAATTAAAAAATTATGTTGAATTTACCAAACTATAAACATAGAAGTTGTATTAATTATTTTAAAACAAATATTCTCATTGTCAAAACCAGAAAAGGGGGTTTTTGAAAATTCAAAACTATTAAAACATTGATATGTGTTTATGGTCAATTTAAATGTAAAATGACTTCTAATGATAAAAATTTGATTAAATTATAAAAAAATATATATTTATACTTAAAAACCATACAAATTTATAATTTAACTCAAAAAATTATTTTTATTTAAAAAGTGGATTTTAATTAAAATTTATTATTTTTCACTATTCATCAAAATATGAATGTTATCATAAAAGCACCGAAAATTTATCCAATTTAAATTTTTTATGTCCCGCTTCTAAAGAAGATATTTATTCTATCATACTGAATATATAAAAGTGTGAAATAATGGATTTAAAAATGGTTCTCCATTAAAAGATGGTAAAATTTCATTTTTTAAAAAATAATTATTTTATGTGAAAAATGGAATTTGTTCTTATATTATGTATATGAAACACCCAATATGGATGTAAAAATTATTTGAAGTATACAAAATTCAAAATTCACTTAATACTATTCATAACTGACTTTTGGACGATTAGTTTGGTAATTCATGGTGCGCTCGAACTCAGTGTTGCGTGTAGCTTAATCTTTTGTTTTAATTTATATAAAATAACATACAATGAAATCATGGGGTGTTACACCAAATGTAAGACATGTGATATTTTTCACAATTCATATAAATGAATTAAAAATAAAAATTTTCTATCCATTTTTAAATAACCAGGGAAAAACCATTTTTCATTTGAACCCCATTTCAATACAAAAAAAAACAATCATGTGAATATAAATATTCCAAATTGTTTATAATACTAAAAAATACGGTTCATCAACGTAGGCTAGTGATGTAACCACCTACCTCAGAAAATGGGTCACACACACCCACAACAAAAACTAAATCAACGATCCCTAAAAACATCAATGAGGTACCTTGAATCAAATAGACATCAATATTTATTCAATTTAGAAGAAATTTGAGTGTATACCTACATTCCACATATATGAACACTCGTTGAAATATGACAATTTGAAGAACACACCTTTGGAATGAGGTCACACAACTATTCTAGGAATAGACCAAGAAGAATCACAAACCATAGTCTATTTGATCCAATAATGCAACCCTAGGGCGTTACAATTATCAAAATCAAAGAAGTGAAAAGGTCACTTACTTGGAGAGTTATACCACAACCACAAGGGAGATCCACTGCCGAAAAAATCGATATATGTGGAGTTGTGTCTTTGAAAATCTCAACGGATGAGTTCTGGTTCTAGAGAAACATGGTTTGGTACAATACCCATGAAAAAACTTCTTCTCTCTCACTTTAATATCCAGATGCAGGCCATTTTAGGATTTGTAATATAGTTACACTCTATGAACACCATAGTCTAAAAGTATGGAAAAAATCCATCACCTCGGATTTAAATTCATCTATTTAAAGTAACAATGACATTAAATCCCCTTTACATGACATGAAACTGTCACAATGTGAATCCCCTTTCATGGGTTGTACACATCAATATTAACACAACATGTAACCCAGTTACATAGCATGAAATATTCCTATATCAAACAAAAAAGGATGCTTAATGTTAAAAGTGCATGAAATTTCTAAAATTAACATTATAGGTATCCACCCAATCACAAAGGAGAGATAAAACTCCATGAGGTTAAGAGGGTACCTCATAAAATGGTATCATGATATTAAAAACTCCCCACCATAAATAATTTCATCGCTGGGAACTCATTTAGAAGTTGTAATATTTAGAAAGAGATGAGGCCACTGATCCTTCATTGATGATTATTGATCCCATGTCTCATGAGAATGTGATCCTTATTTCTATTGAACTCAAACCAATAGAATTTAATTCCCAAACCATATTTTCTGATAAGGGTCAATGAGCTCAATCTATCTCTCCATAATATAAGTATTTGGTTCTAGATCTATTTCTTCTCAACTTTTAATGTGAGTGGGATTAGGGTAATACTTCCTGAGCTGAAATATATAGAAAAAAACATGAATAAATATCAATTTGACCAACAATGATAACTAATTTGAAATTTTTTTGAGGATCTCACTGACCTCAAATGGTCCAACATATCTAAGAGCCAACATTCCATGCCTTCCAAGTCGATAGTGACCCATATGAGGAGAAAATTCCATGAAAATCCATCCACCTATGGAAAAATTCAAATATCGACATTGTCGTTCTGCATACATTTAATATCATCTCTTGGATGTAACAAGACTTCAATGTACATCCAGAATCATTGTGAAGGTTTCCTTAACAAAACTTGTTCCATCTAAGGATACTTCACCCACCTCATTCCAACAAAGAGGTGATCTACATGAAATACCTTTCAATACCTCCAAGGAATCCATTCTTACAATTGATTGATAACTATTTTTGTAAAAAACATAACTAACTGTAGATGGGTATCCAAAGACCCTTCAAAATCCAAGACACATTCATGGAGCATGTCCACTACAATCTAAAGTACTCACTCTGTTTGACCATCTATTTTTTTTGTTATGTTGTTGTCGACATTACATAAGTTACCATTACCTCTTGAAAACTCCTATAACACCTTAAGGTAAAACTAGGATCCCTATCTAAAAAACATAATAAGGTAACCCATGTAACCTCACCATCTGCAACACACACTACTTACCATGTTCTTCAACCGTGGTGGTATCCTTGATCGAAATAAAATGAGAAGACATCGTTAATTGGTCAATACCACTGAAATACAATTTTTCCCTTGTGGAGTCTATGGTAATCCAACAATAAAATCCATGGATACCTACTCCAATTTCTAAACTGGAATTGGATGAGGCTAATGAAACATATAAGGTTTCATGTGTTCTACATTTATTCAATGGTAGGTGTAACAACGAGATAGAAACTCTGTGATGTCATGCATTATTCCCGACCACTAAAATTTCCTCCTCATTTCATTATACAACATTGTAGTCCCTGGATTTATGATCCATGATGATATATGAAAATCACACAATAATAAACTCTTTAATGATTTTGGTAAAACAATCCTTTTCTCAATTTGATGCATACCATCTAAAAAAACAGACCAACCTGAAATGGTCTCCCCACAATAACGGCTTTCTCCAGTCTTGTGTAACTCAACATCCTATTGCTGACTCTGCAAAATAAACTCAGGATACATGAGGAAAACTTTACACTAGCATGAACCTTTCCTGATACTTGTTTCATAGTATCCAGATACAATTAAGAATAAATTGTCATAATGTTTCACTCATCCATTGATTTCAGAAAAACATGTGATGGTAAATTCTCTCTACGAGAATCTGTAACAATGTTATCCTTTCCTAGGATGCACTCAATAGAAATATCAAACATCTGATGGTATTATAAACATCGTCTCTAGTTGATATTCATGTCCTTATGTGAAAAGATATAAATCACACTCTTATGATCAATGAATGCCGTAAAACATCCCCAAAATATAGTTCCACAAATATTTAATGGGATGCATAACTACAGTTCATTTTAAATCATGAGTGGGAAATTTTTTCATGTGGTAGAAGATGAAGAGATTCATAAGCTACCACATGGACTTACTACATAGTCATTTATCATAAAATAGCACGAAATGCATCGAAAAAATCAACATATCCCTTAATAGGATAATGTAAGATCAGAATTGGTGCCAATATCAGAATTCATTTTACTTCATCAATAGAAGTCGGACACTTTACATCCCAGGGGAATTTCACTACTATCTTGGAAAGAGTAGTCAATGGTTACACCATCTTAGATAATTATTTTAAAACCCATTGATAGTACCCAGCAATGACAAGGAAAATTTGTATCTTAATGAAATTAAGTGGTTCCTTCCATGTTAAAATATTATATACCGTCTTTTAATAAATAGATAAGCCATGATAAGAAATTAGGTTCCCCAATAACACAAAATCATGAATCTGGAAACTAAATTTAGAATGATTTCCGTACAACTGATGAATTATCTAAATTTCTAGAACCAAACACCAATAGTTATCATGTTCACTCTCTTATTTTCAATAAACCAGAACATCATCCATGAATACTGACACAAAAGTGTCCAGATATAGATTGAATATTCGATTCATCAAGGCCATAAAAACTAATGGTGGATTAGTCATAACAAAAGGTCTAAAAATATATTCATATTGGCCATACCTTATCCTATAGGCTTTCTTCAGTAAATTAGACAAACAAACTCTATGATTAAGATATCATAACCGATGATCGATCATTGAAAACCACTTTTCCCCTTTAACTTATCTAACAGATCATTCACACTATGAGAAATATATTTGTTCATAAAAATTACTCGGTTCAAATTTAGAATGTCCACATATAAATGAAGTCAACCACCATCTTTCTTAGCAAAGAAAACATAGGCTTCCCAAGGGAAAATCCTGGGCTGAACGAAACCTTTTTGCAATTGGTCTTCCAAGAGAATATTTTTCTTTTTCAGCTGTATTGATTCCATATAATAATATTATATCGATATAGTTTTCATAACTATCATAGATTAATGATAAAATACACCACCCCTTTTTGGTGAACAATAGAGTAATCTTCTAGGAAATTTTTGGGATTGTCTCAATCAAAAATTTGAAGAACATCAATGGAAGAAATGTCATCGGGCTCGAATGTAACAATAACCAACAAAATCCTAACCTTTAGGTAGGAAGTTCATGGATGACTCGACCTCGGGTCCCACTCCCCATGAAACACATGAGGGATCCCATAGATAAAAATAAGTGAAACGCGTGAAAGAGTAAAATCAACCTCAGATTGATGAGAGAAAATCCAATCAATATCAAGGATGATGTCAAATATATCTAGACCAAGAATAGGAAAATCCCTTACCCACTCTGTGTCAACTATCATTAATCAACAAGAGGGAAACATGAATTATTTCTCTTTCCTCATATAAAGAGGTCTTGTTAAATCCATTTTAATGTACATAAGTTCCATAGTATATTTATGAACATTAAAAAAACCTGTAGATGAAAATATGTGGTCGACATGACTATCAAATAAATAAATTGATACTAAATATGTAATATGGATAGAACATATCACTATTTTCAGTCCACTATCAAGGTCTTCTAGAAACTCATATATTGTATGAAAACACATCAAACGTACGGCATGTGGCTAGAGCACTATATTATTTGAATCTTATGAATACATCGCATTAGGATTTAGAGATGATGAACCCAAATAATAACAAGTCATAGTCATATCATGATATAAGTGCTGTGTGTGATAAACATGTCCATATCAACTGGTCTTTTTTGCAGGTATATGATAATATGTAATAGTGCTTCCTCACATTAAATGCTGATAGATTGTTAGAGGAACATTTAACATTGTAACAGACATTTCAAATGAGGCTCATTTTTGAGACCCACCTCCACTTCTCTTGTGATAATCATTCCACTTCCTCTTCTTCCCACATGAGCCACTAAATCTTCCACACGATGGAAGTGAAGCGGTGGAAAATCCAACATTTCCTTCCATATTCATTTCATCCATCATAACATTATATACAATGTCTGCATGGGTAGAAATATTCATAATAAACTCCTATGATATCATATCCATAGACAAATGTTGCAGGTACATCTGAGCCTTGAGCTGGTCATTCATTACCACATATAGGGAAAATAAAAAAACTCAAAAAATGATTAGTGTATATATATAACATATTCTATCCTTATTTTAAATAAAATAACTCGAGAGACTTTTCCATCATCAGTGAATTTGGAAAAAACATGTATAATGAATATAGTTTTGAAACCCTTCCCATTTAAGTCCATGACTCTATCTTCCTGGTCCATAGATTCCCACTATCGCTTGCCAGACCCCTCGAATATTAACACTGTGTAATTTAAACTAATTTTTCCATGTGACTCTAAAAATTATAATATATTATGGATCTAATCTATCTGGTACTATGAATTTTGAGGTTCAATAATTCTTTTAATAGATTCTGGTATCTCGCCCAAGAATTTTCATGATCGGTCACTCTCTCCTCTAACTACTAGATGCACATCAACCACTGAATTTTGATATGATGGTTAATCATGATCACTATCATGGACTGATAGTACAATAGCCTCGATGGTATTCTAATCTCTAAGTGGGTTCCATTGAAGAGAATCAGTTTCACCTTCCTATAGAACTCTTGGATGATGTCTCAGAGGCATACTACTACACACCGAAACATTAGAATGGTCATAAAACATTACAAATCTCAGATCAATCTAGAAAAACCATAAGGAAAAAATGGATATATTAAAAAAACCCATACTAGATACTGAAATCTCGTCATTCCATAGAAACATTATACTCGTTATGACAAGATATGGCCTGACACGTGTCGTAACATATATCTCAAGTACTGGAAATCATATGTCCAGTCCAACAGATGTCCCAAGACATGGAATCTTGAGGATATACCACCTCTAGTATGAAATTTTAATGAACCAACCTATGTTACCATCCAACCTAGCACCCAACATGATCTATCACTTAACTGAAGGTCAATTATAGATCCCCAGGGGCTAGAGAATAACATTTAAGTGTCGAATAACACAATAGAGGGAAAAATTTCTTCTAACCTAAACAACCACATCAATATATATTTATAAAAAAAAATAAGAAATATAAAAATGTTAAAAAGATATATAAGGAATAACAGAAATAAAATAGTGGAAACACACAACATGAAAAGTAGTTAAAAACTCAAAGTCACATCTAACTTTAAAACCAAAACAACTACTCCAAACGATTTTTGGGAAGGAGTCCCACCATCTGAACACTAGGGTCAGTACAATCCCAAATACCTGTTTCATAACCAGTCTCTATATAAAAAACCACATATTCCCATTTTAAATAAAAACATGTACGGATAATAATTATATTATTTTCTAGAAATCATGGAAATAATTTCTCTTTTTCAGACTTCTAAAACAAAGTCAAGTATATAAATTTCAAATAAAATTTTCCATAGCATTTTCCACAAGAATAAACATTCATTTCAAGGATATCATTGAAATCAAAGAAATACAAAATAGAATAACATGTATTAGAACACTAAGGAATGCTACAAGTCTATCCCATAGACTACTCATACAACATTCAATCAAGTGCACAAATTCAGACTCTAGAATAAAAGGCCTAGGAAGTATATGAATACCCTTTGTGTAAACCCCCCAAAATGTCAATATTATTTTCCTAGAATAGTGGGCCAGGGAAAGAAAGGATTTCCCCAAGGAAAACCTCCTTGATAATTAAAAAATGGATTATGGACCTATGATAAATCTTTTACCTAAGTACCCAAGGTAACCCATGTGATCTTATTTACAATTCATTTCAATTCATTGGAAATAAAAATATTCGCTCCATTTATAAGTAACCTATGAAAAACATTTTTCACTAAAAACCCATTTCAAAACACACAAACCAATCTTGGAAATTTCAATTTAAAAATAATTTATTATTAAAAAATAATAATTTTAATCAATATAGGTTAGAGACCGACCACATAACTCAAAAATCAGGTCACACATGCCCGAAACTGAAACAAAAATCAATGAAAATCACCAATTTCAACGAAGGCCCTAAAATAAAATACACATCAATATTTCTTAAATTGAGAAGATATGAGGGTCTATAGAAGAGAGGAAACCTACATACCTCAAAGGAATATTCCAACTGCACTATTACCAATAGAATAAAAGGCCTCTATAATGAGATCACACAATAGATCTAGGAAGAAGTAATGAATAATCACTTAACCTTATACCAATAGATCCAATAATAAAACCCTAGGGAATTACCATGATAAAAAAAATGAAGAATAAAATCGGTTTCTTACTTGGATTGGCGTACCACATCCTCAATGGAAACCAATTGCTGAACAGTAAAATCTATGAGTTGATGTGTCTCTGAAAATTGCCTATAATGAGTTCATATTCCAGAGATAAGAGGTATCGAGAATGATCCATTAAAAAATTTCCACTTCCCTATGTTAAAAAATATATAAGGTCTGTGTCACAATGTGTAATATAGTTACAAACTATGGAATCCATGGTGTATAAGTACATGAAAACATATATCACCTCATATTTAAAATCTATTATTTAAAGTATCCACAATGTGAAAGCCCATTTCACCTTGTGAAACTTTAATGGTGTGAATATTCTTTTAAGACATGTAACCAAAAATAGTTACACTGAGTGTACCTGAGTTAAATTACATGAAATATTCCTACATTCTTCAAAAAAGGCTGGTTAAATTTCAAATTCCAAAAAATCTCAAACTTTACCATTATAGGAGTCCTCCCAATCGAAGAGGAGGGAAACCCCAGGATGACGTTAATTGCATACTTGATAAAAATATAATTTGATGTTACAATATATCAACAAATATCAACCCAAACCACTTACTAAAATCCCAACCGATTTTCGGGATGCATAAAATACCAATCCTTGGAGGTTACATATGTAATCCAAGGGAATATATCCAAGGAGGAGGTGTAAGTATTAAATGAATTATTTCATGTTTATTTATTATTCAACAGCCTCAAAATCTATTATATTTATTTTTTTTCTATAAATAATCTTTATTATATTTATGTAACAATTATTTTATACATAAATTACAAACTATTGGAAATTAAAACATATATTATATATAGGTGCAGAATTTTATCCCCATGATACAATGTATTTCTTTTTTCATCACCACCTCACACATATAGTTACAAATATGGATTTAATTTTTATATATATATATTAATTGAGAAATATTTTTCATTAATAAATTTTAAAATATTATCTACCTTTCTAACCTCAAATCCTTTAGAAAATGGAAATCAACGCCCGTGTATACGTGCGGACTACCGCCTCAAAAAATTGATGTAATTCATTTTATCAATACACATCATAAATTGACTTATATATGAACTTAATGAATATATATCTGATATTTTTAACATAATTTTGATCCAATAATGATAAATTATTATTTAATTTTTTTTATTTCTATCTAGTTCAAAATGAAAATGTTATATGTGTGTATGTGTGGTTTACTACCACCATGATGTGATGTGATTCATTTTTAATCGTTTATTTGTATAAATGTTCTAAAAGTTTTTTAATATGATAAATATTATATTTATGACATGAATAATATTCTAGAGTTTCTGAAACGATGACTAGGGTGAAAGGACTAGGATTACTGAATCGAAAAAAAAATGAAAAAAATAGTTTTCACACGCATGTTTATTTTGTTGAAGATTTGTTAACAAAAGGATAATTGGAAATTATGGGTGAATGAAATATAGAAATATAAATATAAATTAGGTTATATATCATATGAAACGATTTATTACATCAGTTAAGGGTTTTCTCATCACACTTTTCCTTCATTGATATATCTTCTATATTCATCGCCTTCTTTCTTTTGTGTGGCATATATACAACCCATGAATGTATTGTATTATAATTTAAAATAAAGTTATGTTTATTTTATAACACATATAAGGTTATATATTTAAGTAGGTCATAACTTAGAGTTTATCAATGCTCTGATGGTTTATTTTATAATCACACCTTTATCGACATTGTTTATATTTAAATTTTTATTATAAATAATTGCATGATCATTATCTATTAAACCACATATATTTTCATCTATATTTATTATTTATGGTATTTTTATGTATTATTTATATATTTACCCTATTTTACTAATGATGATTAAACTAATGGTTTTATGAAAAGATAGTCTTATTTAACCTTTTATTAAGCATATTTTTCATCCATATAAATATTCAAAAAAAATTAGGAATTATTATACACTCTTAATTGATAGATCAATGTGATTGTATATAATCATATCTATATTCCAATGTATTTAAGGGAAAATATTATTCCCTTTTATTTAAAAATTTTAATTTTAAATGTTATAAAAATAAAAGGGTATATTTTCATTTTTCCAATGGTTTTTTTTAATAATTTTATTTAATTATTTTTCATTTATGTAAACTTGAGTTAAGTATTGTTATTCTACATGGGGGGTATGGTCATAGGACTATATGAAATTAATTCCACATGATGGATAATAATTATTATGCTTTAAGAAAATTTTCATGAAACTGGTTTCTTTCCAACAGGTTAATTAAGCTATGTTAAAATAATGAATGTGGTTATCTAGTGACATATATATGTATATTTTGTCATTGTCTGATAGAGGGTCCATTATGGACCTCCGATGAATTGGATAATATTTTATACCTCATTAAATAATAATTTTATTTTTTATAGGTTATTTTATAGATCTCTGTTCAAATATTTTTATGTGGATATTATTTTAGATAGGCATGTTTACATGTTTGTGGGTGGGAATGATAGTGCGAAGATCTATTAATATGTATGTGGGTAGAAATTATTATAGTTAGTTATTTTGATAAATACATGATTTTTTATTTTTATATTTACTCTTAAAACTAGTTAATTATTCTTATGATATGCTCTCATGGATCATGATTGATGATTGATGATTCCATAGTCATATGACTATTTCCTTTTGTTATGATAAATCCATATTCCAGGATTTTTTATATATATACCATTACTTCATTTGTAATTTTTAGTATGTTATAATCAATATCTCAAAACATATAACTTAGTATATTCCCTCTAATGGTAATTGATTGATTTGTATCCTATTTACCGTTATAAATCATATTATCTTGTTATTTATTTTAATTAAATTCCCTCAGGTTATGGAGGATGGTATTATGTAGGATATGTATAACAAGGGTATAATGTTTATTTGATTATACAGGACAAGTTCAATACTTATTGTGAAATAATAATTTCTTAGTAATGTGGTAAAATACTATTTAATGAGAATGGAATCGGTTTTATTATGTAATATGTTTTTCCTAATTCATTAAGTATTTAATCCTAGAATACACGTTGTTATGTAAGAGGCTCATAATTTCTTATAGACATTATAAAATAATAATTTTATGTTTGGGTTGCCTGTGTTGGTATGGAATCCAATATGTTAAGAGTGTGTTTTTAGAAAAAGATCCAAGTGTATGGGTTTGAGTTGTCATACATAATATGAATCCTTATATATTCCCATAATATATTTAATAATTTGAACACATAAAGTGGAAATTTTCAATTTAGTTTTTTCAAACCCGTTCATTTATGATTCTTTAAAACAAAATGAACTTATTAAATGAATACAATACAAGTAAATAATCCAAATAGTTGATCTCAAAAATGACACTTAAATAATAAATAATATTTATTTAAAAAATACAAATTTTTAATGGTCATATATTTCATACATGTTATAAAATAGAACAAATCCCTTATTGATAAAACAGAATTGATTTGATAGTCCGCGACATACCCAACCACCACTGAATTCGATCATCCCCAAGGCTAGATTTATAAATATATTTAAGTATAATGGTTACGATTGTAAATACAATTTCATTGATAAGTAATTGGAATTAATATAAAATATAAAACCTAAGTTTATCTTTGAATGAATGACTTTCCATGTGATGTTATTTGGTGAGTAAGTTATGATAATAATTATCTACCTATTATATGATAATTTTAATTTGTATTATTTATAAGATGACACTCTTCATAATATTACCATATCATATAAACCCATAAATCTCCATGGTAATCAATTAATAGGGAAAAATATATTTAAAATGTTAAGGTGGTTTTATTATTAGACTATTCATTTAATACATATAGAATATATAGATGAATAATAAATATAGAATAAATTTATTACAAAACATTGATAAATTTATATTTATAATGACAATTAAATCCAATCACTATTTTATTTAATATATAGAGAATTTACATGAACCTCATACTCCTTTGTTATTGTATATCTCAATAGATCTACTATATTTTATACTATAGCGATCATATTTTTTTTATATAACCCTTTTAAATTATTTTTTAAATGGGGAAGCACTCGAAAAAGTCCATTTTAGTACAGATTTTTTTATATTTAATTTTTGTTAAAAGGATAATTCAATAAATCTAACGTTAAATATAATTATTGCATGGAGGATTTAAAAACCCAACATTGACATTCATTTTCTACATGGGTTTTATTAATAACTGATGTGAAAACTCAGAAAAAAGTATCGTTAAAAATATTTTTCATGTAAATTTATAAATTAAAAATTTAAAAATCTGATTTTGGTGACATTTATAATTTTTATTGAATTTGAAAACATCTATTGTGGATGTTTATAGGAAAAATCAATGTTTACTGTCAAAAAAAAGACCAATAGTGTCTTTTGATGTTAGTTGTATAATATAAATAGCATGGAATATGGATTTTTAGGTTAGTTATTAAGATAAATGATATCCAACCATTATTTTTATTTTATAAAAAAATATTGAAATATAATACCTTTTCCATTATAATTGAAAATCATGTCAAAAAGCACGGTATAAAAAAATATACAAGTAGTGTCATTATAAAACAAATACAATAAAAATTTTATAAAATAAAATTTCTAGAAAATATAAAATGAAAAAAAATTACACTAACATATAGAATCTAATAAAGCATAAAAATAAGTAAAAAATAAATCTGAAATGTGGTTTCATTTTTTAGGTGATTATAATTTCACAGCATCTAGAAAAATAAAAAATTTATGAAATGTATAAAATATATAATAATCTATTTTTTAAAAGATAAATGATACTCTAGTCTAAGATTGTGAAATGTTGTCACCATTCCAGTCATGATTTTATGACAAATGAACATCAAAAAATAATATCAATATGTATCAAATCATATTTAATGTTGACACTACATGTATAAAGTAATAATTTTAAAATAAATCACACCATAAAAGTAAAATAAAAAATATTAATGATATTACAAAACATTTCTACCGACACATAAACATAATTAATTTAGTTTCTGTTATTTATCAATATTTTATTTTTATTAAATTCATTAATTTTTTTCCTTATATTAATTAATAAAACATATAGAATATGAAATATTTTAGATTAATGGACTAATAAAATATTAAATCGCATAAAAACTCAATAATTAATGAAATGTTTTACTAACATCACCAAAAAATGGAATTAGAAATATATTATGCATTCTTGTTGGTAGAATATGCATTAATGAAATGTCCACTAATATATAAAAATATCAACATGAAAGATATTATAACTAATATAATTTAATAATCATTTAAATATTTTACCCTTTAAGAAATTGATGGAATCAACACATAACATCCTTGTATTATAATATTCTATATATATATTTTACTCTTAAAATATTCTCCATGAAATACAAAATCATTTTAATAAATTAAACATTCATAAAACCATAAATGGATGTGATATCAAAAGGAAGTAGCAGATTCTATTGATTCCAAATTATATAAATAATAATTTAAGTCATTATAAGTTATAATTATTTAAAGGAATGAATATTTAAGTTTAAATGTATATTTATGGAAAAATAATCCAACACTGGTACATATATAATCATAGAAAACATATATTAAAAAAATTTAAATCATTTTAATTCAATGTAACACCCACATACATAAATAGTAATTGAAAATTATTAATAAATTACCATTATAAAATAATAAATTATTAATTATCTTAAAATTATATAAATATGACACGTTTTTTATGGTGTGGGTTCCAGAATTTTTTTTCAATTAATTCCTTAATTTCAGATAATCTAATGTAAGTTAAACATAAGAGAGATTAATATAATTTAAAATAAAATGTAAAAAAGTTGAATACACCACAAAATCCATATATGTACACTTATAAGATATAATAGCATGAAATTTAAAAAACTAACAATTATTCTATATAAATTTAGTGATCTTATTAGTAGGAAATGATATTGGAGAATCTAGATTAATAGTATGATGCACCACTACTATTTATTAATATAATTGCATAATATGGTATTTATATAGTCCCCCACATTATTCCTGATTATATACAATATAATATGTGAATTTTTATCTATATAATTCAAAAAACTATACATAGTTTGTTCCTGAGTGATGAGTTGGAGTATTATGTTTGGGGGGTTCAATATGCTAATGAAGTTGGGGATGTTGCATCTAATTTATAATTTCAACAAACATAACATGTAGATATGATTCAAATCGGACATAAATGGATTAATTACTCTCCCATAACTCATACATTAAGGAATATATTTCATCCCCATCTTTTTTATCTCTTAATGTTATATAATTATGGAAAAACTTTTCTAATATTGGTACCAACCTCATATATACTATCGTAATGAGGTGTTAATTATTTCCTAATGTGGTATACAAATTTTACATTCTATCCTTAGAGATAAATTTCATCCATTTTAATTACACTTGAAGTATGTATTGAATTAATATATTAAATTTTCATATTAGTGAGGGAACTGTATTAAGAAATAATATTTTATAAATAAAATTATTATCTTATTAAAATAATATTAGCTACATTTCATGATGGATCTATAATAAACATCCACCTTTTCTGCATCATCATGTACCATTCTTCCAAGATATATTGGGGAGTTATAGGGATGAATTAAACCCCTTTTTAGACTGTATTATATTTATATCAGGATTAATAAAAATACGTCATAAATCAATTCCTCTATAAGAAGATGATAATCCACATCTTATAATGTCTGAGGGTATATATTATGTGACATCGTATCTTGATGAGGTCTTATGGAGACCATTTTTATTAGAAAATATAAATGTTTTTTTACTTAATAAAATAACAATTTAATTTTTTTATTATAAATAATTATCCTACTAGGAATTCTTAATCCCAACAGTTAGGGAAAAAATTATCTTAGTTCTATATATCAATAAATACAATTTCTTGATGTGAGTTTTAGTTTCTTTTTCAGAAATATAATTTAATGACAATTTGGTTTAAAAAACACTCTATATAACAGGATCATGAGATAATAAATATATTTTAATTATGTTTATATGATGAAATTTAAATGACATATATAATTGATTAAATTAAATATTGTTGTTGTAATATATAATATTTAATGATTTTGAAAAATAATTAATATGATAAAATTTACCACAATAGATTCCCACAACTGATATTTCATTCCCTTATTGATGATATTTCAATCTATATATACAATATTACTCCATCAATGTCATTGGATAGACATATATCTATAAAAAATAATTCTTATTCTATCCTTTTGAATTATCATTATCATTAAAACAGAATTCCCAAACTTTACACCCTAGAAGAATGTGATTGTTTTTGTAAACCTCAATTAAAATTTCTAATAACTCTTGGAATCATCATACCTTGATAAGAAGATTAATATTTCACAAAAAACTCCCCAGTAGATCTGTAAATAATTTTCTGAAGGAAAAAATAATAATTTTATTAAATAATTTAATTCTTAATGATATTTAAATATGAAAATGTGTACACATAACACATTAAATTTTCTATTTCCTCACAGTCCATAATTTAAATAGAAGAATTTAATTAGGATGTATGTACACATTCTATATAATAATAAGTGAAAATAAAATGAATAAAATTTATTTTAATAATAGAATGAAAATTATATTTATTATTTTAATGAATACATTCGATAAAATATGGAATTTGGAAAATGAAAATTTTAAATAAATAGTCACAAAAAATAAATATTACAGAATTATCTAACCATAACATGTCTGTATCAAACAGCCCCAGGTTGACGAATTTCATCATCTTCACTAGCCTATCACATGGCATGAATCACATTCCCATGTGTTATGGGCTACCTTTATGCACTAGGCATAAAAAACAATTTATTGGTAATGGTATCACATATGGTAAACCAGCATGAACCATTGATGGAATGGGTAATCCACAACAAAATTATCATATTTTTTATGCATTAACAAACTTCATGGGAAACATATAATATGAAAATAGGATTCCATAAATATAACTAAAAATATTATTGAAAAATTATTCCACAAAAGTCCATATACAAACTATCTCATGTGATAGTTCAAAATACAATAAAAGGGGGATAATCCCTCCAATATAAATGTATATCCCTAAATGATGAAAAATCCTAATATAAATACACATGAATAGAACCCCTATGAGACCACATGTCCTCCATAAAATAATGGATATCGGTAATCAGGAAGAGTCACCCTGGAACATGGTCCCCTTACATTTATCTATGTCCTATAAAATAAAAACAACATATTCCCAATGACATATATATGGAATTAGTAACAGTTCCTACAATGATACCAACATGATTTTATTTATGAATTTCAACCATGAAAACCAATAAACAACTTTGAAGTCACATTTCAAATCTATACAAATTTTAATTGATTTCATTTCCAAACAAATACATTGAAGTTTCTTTGGGTTTCCTCTAAAATATTGGTTTTCAAAAAAATTTAAAAAATGGATCAGATAAATAAAACATTCCACATGGACATAACATTCTTAACCAACCCATTAATGACACAAAATAGTATTTGCAAAAGAATCATAAACAATAAATAAATAAGTAATAATGTGAATAACATATATCATAACATCAATCATGGGACTAATAAAATGTATAATCATTTAAACCAACCCATCATGGGTATGTGAACAAATGGCTCTAACCATAAGGTTCCCATGTGTGAAAAAAACAAAATTATTCTAGCATGCTAAAAAGGTGTATCCTCTCCTAGTATTCATAGTGATTAACTCCAAGAGATCTCACTATCTCATAGACAAAAATGGAATCTCTCATGGTATTCCTATACAAATTAGCTCATGGTCCCCTATGAATAAACTAAATTCTGATATACTCTTCCTCCTCAAAGTATATCATGGTCCCTCAAACTACCCCTCAATCACTCATATGTTAACCTATGTGATACTCCCTAGAAACATAACCATGAACATGTTCCAATCCATGAATACACATAACGCAAACTAATACAATAAAAAATGTTAATTTTATCAAAACACATTCAACAAGGTAAATCCATTTCTGATCTCATTATATTAATACATTAAAAACAATATAACCTCTTAGGTCTATTTAATCAAATAATTGGGGTTCACACATGCAACCCTTATTTGGATAACCCTATTTAAACACCAATTACTAAATCAATCCAAAAAACACATCAAACATGGAATATTTATATAGAATTAATATTTTAATTGGGAATCATAAAAACATAATACAAGCTAGATTCATAATTGAATAGTAAGCAATGGAAAACATTTATATATAGAGATATCATCCTAAGATTCACTTCCAACCTCACCAGATTCAATGATAACCACAAAAAAACTAAATATAAAACCATTACACACTTAAGTGACATAGAAAAAACCAAATCCACATTTAAAACCCCAGGTTTTTTCAAAACCCCCATATAGATATACCAAATTAAATTAAAATTTATGAACAATCATCATGGAGGGGGGAGAAGAATAAATGAGGAATAAAATAACATACCACATGAAGAAACACAAAATATACTTTTATAAATCACAAAAATGGGGATTTAGATGTTCTAAAACTATGGATAAGGGTATACACATAGTGGTGAATGAAAATTTTGGAAGGCATACTTAAAAAATTTAATGACCCAAACATTAATTAATGAAAATTCTTATGGATCTATTTAAATATATTATTATAGTTATGTAAAAATTACACACATCCTTGGTTTTAAGTTTTTGGATTTTAAAATACCATTAGGAATTGTGATGGTTGCTAATATAGTCATTGAACAGTGATCAAATTATTATTATAAATACAAGGATTTAACAAATCTAATTTACTCAGAAAAAGGAATTGATGCCCTCATATAATATACTTTACATGTATAAATCCCATTTTTTGGAGCTCATAAAGGAGGTTGCATCACTGGGCTTAGATCTTGACCAATCCCAAGCTGAGCTTCAACATGTTAAGCTCAAACGGAACCACTTACGAGAGAAGTGTAAGTTTATAGGATTACCACCGGAGAAATGTTATCTGAGCCACCCCATGGGTCTATCACCATCGCACACCATACTCTTAAGTATTATGTAGGTGTTTTAGGGGTTTTTGTAACAATACCGTAACACTATGATTATGTGAAATATTTTTGGAAATAATAATGAATAAATAGACATTTTATTATTATTACATCATAAATAGTATATAAAGAGAAAATAGTATTTTTAGTTAATATTAAACTAAGAATTATATATTTATGAAATAATGGATTTTTTAATTAAATAACATTTTTAAAAAATATTATTATTATTAAATTACTTTTTCTTAAATAAAATTGATAGTATAATTTTATGAAGGAAATGGAAGTTTTTATTAAGGATTGAAAGCCATTTCTGTCAAAACCCATGAATTTTCAATAAATTTCAGTTTTTATTTTAAAAGAAAAAATTCACATATATAGATATTTATTTTTATAAATTGAATATTATTGTTTTTAATTAGGATGTCAAAATTATCCAACGATCAATTTTTCATAATGTTTTGAGATAGTTGATTTTTTGGGTAAAAATAAAATACCGTTTAAATATATAATGTGTTTTATGACATCATAATGACCCAATAGTGATATAATAAAATAGTATAAATGATATTTTTGGACAATATTTTTTTTAGCATCAAAATAATGTGATTTTAGGTTTTTTGTTTTTTTTACAAAACATTATTGGACCCTACAATAGTTTCAAAACATTTTCACTTTTTAAATTAATTTCCTTGAGTGTGTGACTCACCTCCACATAAGAAAACCTATTATTTTAATAATTTCATCAATTTTCATTTTAAAATATTGTATTCCACTACCATTTGGAAAAAACTATGGGAAAAACGGTGGTCAATTTGGTGTTCTTGATTAGTTTAATGTGTGGTGACCCAAACATATATAATAAATAATTCCCTCTCCATTCATTTATAAACCCACCCAATCTCCCACTTCCTCATCACTAAATTCCTTTAGAAACAAGCCCTTTAAATAAGAACAAAAATCCCATTGTATTCATGAAAATTATTGGATGGAATTAATTATCTCAAATTATATTTATTTTGGTATTTGTAATATGATTTACTTTATTCCTTCATTAATTATGTGACTCCAACAACATCATTATGTGACCATTTTATTTAATTATTTTTTTCACAATATTATAAATAAATTATCATGATTTAGGTAATACTTTTTTATTTTATATACTTTTTATAGTTTAATAAACCACTTATATGGCCACATATTAAAATTGATATAGTTATGAGAAACTTGATTATGACATCTGTTATTTACTTGAAATAAAATTATATAAGTTTCATAATCACACCCATGTTGATTCTAAAGGCAAAAAGTTATGGCCAATGATTTTATTGGCATAAAATAACTTGTATAATATTATTATGTTACATTTTAGGATTTTTTACAATATTATAATATTATTATTACCTTTAATTACAGATTTACCATTAATTGTGGTAATAAAAAAATTCCCAATGTTACTATTCACAAATAAAAATTAATTTAATCCTATTAGATAATTTTTTTAATTATAATTAAAACCAGGAATTTCCATTTTTTATAATTCAAAAAACAAATGTGGAAGAAAATTTATATAAAATTAATTCCATTGATAGAATAAATAATGAGGTTTCAAAGTAAAACATTCCAAAGTTCACAATGTTTGTATATCCATTTTAAATATTAAATTGATTTAAATGACCTGTATTTGAGTAAATCCTAATAATATTATTTAGTTATACTTTAAAAAAATTAAAATGATAATCTGACTATATAAATAAATTAAATTAAAAATAGTTTTTAAATTATAATGTTGTATTTTTCATTATTCATTAAAAATTGAATGTGATTACAAAATTACCGAAAATACATCAAAATAAAATTTTAATTTCTCACATCAAAACAAGAAGTTCATTTTTTTTTAAATATAAGATATAATAGTGAAAAAACATGATTAATATGGGTTCTCCATAAAAGGCGACAGAACTACCTTTTTGAAAAAATAATTATTTTATTCATAAAATTGGATGTGTTCTTATAACATGTCTATAAAATACATAAAAATAATTTTAAAAATTAAATTTGATATATTTCATTAAATTTCAGTAATATGTTTAGATAATAGTGATTTGTAAACTTATTCTTAAGAAACATCCTTGATTACATCTAAAATGTTTTTCAGTTAAAATAAATCATTTATATTCAATTGGTTTTTTGTTTCACTTTTAGTTAAATTTGTAACTATTGAATCATTGTATAAACACATTTCATCAATTTTTTCACAAGACAATCATCATTTTTCATTATCTTCATTATAATGTCTAAATGATAGCTACTGTATTAAATAATAATATTATTTTTCTTGATTAACCTCTATATGATATATCATGTATGCTATCTAACAAAGTATTTTTTTAATACTAATTATTTTACATCTCCCCTCCCCTTTGGAAATTCCATCCTCACAGTTATAAATTAGTTATTTGTAACTATGGTTTTACTTTTCCCAATAGATTTATTGAAATACCACAATAGTAGATGGGTAAATAAGGCATTCATTTTAAAAGAATGAAAATGAAGTGTGATGGCCACCAAACATAACACATAATAGGATTCCATGTATGAAAACATGGTCATGGATGAGAAAACTAGCTCACCATGATTAACAGTGACAAATATAGAACATACTTATTGGAACATTATCCATCATAAATATATAAATATGTGATGGGTTAAAAAGACATTGAAAAATGTAAATGAATAATTTTTTTTATAAGATCCTTCTAATGGATTTTAGGAATTAATTTACTTCCTTGACTATAAATATAAGCAAATATACATAATTGACAGGTAGAGTTTCATCCATTATTCAATTTCTACATCAAACTCGTCTTTTTCTCTAAATTATGAGTATTTAAGATGAATTTTTCATGCCTAAAGCTCTAGAATCAACTTCTAGAGAATTAAAAAATCCACAAATGATTAACTATTTCTTTCTCATACCGTTAACCATTAACCATTAAAATATCATTCAGATAATATACATTAAATCCTAAAAATAATAAAACATTTCTGAAATAAAAACTACTTCTAATATAAAATATTCTACTATGATACCCAAGTTAAACATAAATAATTCAAAAAATATCTATCCTTAAAATTCCTCAAATAATCTAAACTAAAATTCAATCCCAAAATCATAAGGATTTCATAACTCAGTCTTCCATGATTAATGTTAATATTTATCTATAATAAACACCAATCACACTTTATGGATCATATGAAAACATAATTGTCATAATCACATTTTCTATAAGATAGGTTAATCATTTCAATAATCAAGATGAATTACCATATGTCTACACTAAAATAATATATTATTACAAAATATAACTCAGCTTTTAAACCTCAATTAAAATCCCATAGTATTATATTTACCTTAATCATACAATGCTCCAAAAATAGCGAATTAATTCCGAAATAACAATATAAATTAATCCTAAAATCATTTTCTAATATCAATTATACCCATTTAATAAATTATACATTACCAAAAAAAATATATTCTTATACCAAAAACTATTTAACTTAAAATTAAACATCTTACTAATAGTGGAATTTACATAGGACAATGGTAGGTGATGCACCCTTGAATATCTTCAGTTGTGGGATTGATTCCCATAGCCTTGTTTGATGCGATGGGTTTTCACACATCCTATGGGTTCTCATTGTTATAAAACTATATAATAACATTCCCAAATTGAGAAAAAGTCATAAAAATGTAACCATAAAATGTTTTAACATGAAATTTTATCTCATCGATTTCATTTTTCATCCAAAAAAGTAACAAACCAAAATTACATCAACAATGAATGTCTCCAAAAAATACAGTTAATCACCATTTAATTTCATATCGTAAAGCATAAAATTGGTATTCATGAAATTAAAATTATGATCATCTTGAAAATGATAAACTTGGGATAATAACCATAACTATTAATAAAACATCATAATATCCAATGTTTACTAAACCATCCTCTGATACTAACTATAATGATTCAGCCTTAATCATTAAAAAATATTTAATAAATTAACGAATTCAAATTTGGGATATTTTTAGGTGTTTTTTTTAGTGAAGTAAAAAAATACTCTTAAAATGTAGACCCATACATTAACGTGGATAGTCATATTCGGTTTACACTATTTCCACTAAAGGAAGCCCTTTTATAATAAAATAACAAATCTGTTCAAGACAAATCCTTAATTCTCTCATCATGACTTCCTCATTTTACTTACAAATATTATGACGTATAAAATACAATTTAAAACCTTGGATGATCAAAAATATATTAGTAGATGATATGAAATAAATAATGAAACTATTAGTCCATAAATATTTTAAACACATGAAAACATTTTCACAAAATCATACTTTTCAACCATAAAACATAAACTCTATATCATACGTCGTGAAATCATAATTTTCCATTAAAAATCCATATAAATCATAAATCATAAAGGTAATTTGTTTCATCCATATCGTTCTGACATTGTAGATTTCATGTCTATATAGAGGGTAAACATCATGGTTACATTTGCAATACCCATCACAGTATATTCCCTAAATCTCATATGAGAAACCATACTATTTCACTCAGTCTCATTACCCAATGCATTAAAGATCTATCGTGGGTTATGAAACCTTCGGTTATTCATGGAACCACCCATATACATATGATATTTCCAATAATTGTAACATAATGAAAACCTATAATACAAGAATTAATGAAGAATTACATTTCCACTTTGAAATCACACTTCATATTTACATTCCTACACTCATTAATGAACAAATATTATTTTTTTAGATATAATGGTAAAATTATAAATTAAATATAAATATATGATATCAACATTAAAGAAAGAAATTTTTTTACACTGCGTATATGATAAAAAACATTAAATGTTAATTAAATGGTCAATCCGTTTTTAAAACATATTTATAACATTTAAAATTAATATTTTTTAAATAAAGTTTCCAATATAATATTGAAATTTATTAATGGAATTAACGTTATAAAATATTAACTACCTTATATATAAATCCTTAAAAACATTTATAAAACATTTATATTTATGAGAAATATTTATAAGAATAAATCTATAAAACAATTAAAATGTTGTTTTAGTTAAGGGGTCACTTACCACATGAGTGACACATTAATAAAAAATTATTAAATAATGACATATAAAAAATTTATACAATAATTGTAATAAATTAATTCGCGATATAAATTTTCAAAATGGTTGTATGTACATCTTATTGGGTAATAAATGTGAAAAACATCGAGATCTGCCTCAATGAATGGATATTGAAATGAAATACTTTTCCTTCAGTCTGACTCATCACATAAAATATCTATATTACAGAGTAATAAACATAGGTTAATTTATACTTTCTTGATAATTTTTTTAATGTTATTATTCTTTTTAAATAACAATTTTCCATGTTTTGTTAATTACATTAATATTTATGTTTATATTAGACATTTTTTGATATTTTGTACTTATGTTGAAAATGAACATGGTATGTTTTCAATAATCCATGTGGTCATAAGTAAATTATATCCAAAATAAAATTAATGAAATAATAATAAATTTTATATATCAATTTTCCCATTAAATTAGTTCATTATATATATTTATCAAAATTAAACAATGTTACAATCATGGAGATGGTAATCTATACATACATGTGAGTAAGGTTTCCATTTTCCATTGATCATTATAGAAATGTGATCATTATTATTTTTCCATTCCATAATTATCATAATATTATTGACTTAGTTATGATAATTTATATATACCTATATATATTTTATACAAGTGATGTGGTGACTAAAAACTGTAACATCCCAGGTAAACAAATAATAATACATTTTCATAAATATTAATATTTTAGGAATTAAATATTAATTTTACTTTAAAGGGTTTTCTATGTTTGATATCGTACCCGATACGCAACAAAGAGTTTCTTTGAAATCTTACGTTCCACACTAGTAATAAAATAATATTATTTTATATGGTAGATAACACGTAGCTGTTGTATTGGTGGTAATGAATATAAATAACTAAAATATGAGTATATATGTTTGTTAAATGTTTTTACATTTATCCAATAATTTATAAAGGCTTAAAATATGAAAAAATTCAATTTTATGCATAGATACTCTAATATTCACTAAAATGTCGAACTATCGCCTTTTGATGGTAAAACCTCTTTAAATATAGTTTTGGCCACTCTAATAAATTCTACTGGACCAAGTAAAATTCTTTTTTATAATCGGGATATCAAAATTTACTTTGTTCATATATTTGGTATTTTTCCGCTAAAGATCATTTTATAATGAATAGTGAAAAATGTTGTATTTTAATTCAAAACCCCTTTTAATATAATTTATTTATATGACAAGATTATCTTTTGAATTTGTTTTAAAATGAAATTAGAATATATTTTTATCATTTAATATAATAGTGGCCATTGGAAATAATTTCACTTTGAAATTGGACTTAAACTAGTGTCAATCTTTTGATATATATTATTTCATACAAACATGATATTTGTTCTGACAGCGGGAATTAATTATTAAATTAATTAATTTAAATTATATTATTTGAATTTTAGAAAATAGACATCATTTTTGAATTTTCAATATCTAATATATCTTAGGGTAATGTTTTGGTATTTTTCTGAAAAACTTCAATTTCTAATGAATAGTGAAACCACTAAGTGGTACGTAAAAAACTGGTTTTTCGTTTAAATTAAATTTTACCACCTTTGTGTTTTGAATTTAAAAAATATGACATATATGGTTGTCATTAATAATCAAAGTTTTTTTCAATGGGATTAAAATAACTTTTTGGTGAATAGTATCTTTTAAGTTTTTAATCGCGATTAGAGGTAATTAGTGTAATTTAAGGTAAAAATAATGTTTTAATAATATGAAATGACCTTGACACATGTCCTACCCTTATTGGATGTGTCATGGCCGACAAAGACAATCCATGGGTAAACTTGGGGACCCCATGGATCCACTTTTGTAGGAAAATGACATTAATAACTTTTTATTTAATGTTAAAATGAAAATGTCACAAACATGTGTTGTTTTACTAAAAAAATTACATGGGGTTATACAAGTCATATTTTTTACTATAAATATTAATTATAAAGATAAAAATATTTACTACATCATGATTTTTTTTATAATTTTTAGACATTATATAAATTAAATTATTCATGACACCATGATGATGCAGCGATTACATCATTATTTAACAATTTAAATAAAATGAAAAGATAATGTAAAATATAAGACCTACACTTGTCAAAAACCTATTGGATGGGTTGATTTTGAACTCTTATCACCTTATCCTAGAAATATATAATTTTGATATCTTTAAAATCCTAAAAATCATTTTATAATAAAGTATCCTTTTATAACTTTCCAAGAGTGCCCCTCGTCTCCTCTTATAAAAGTCCCCCACCTCTACCTCCTTACCAACACCTCTCAAGCCTTTGTATTGGACAAGATCTGCTCATTTTTTCTCTTCACATCCTTATCTTACTCCTAGAAGCCTCACTTTGTGCAGAAGTCTTTCCAAGGAAGCTTTTGAGCTCAAATCAAAATGAGTTACCCGTATTAAAGATAGTGTCTTCTCTTGTGTTCTTATGTTTTATTTTTCTTCTCCAACCAACTAAACTATTTTTATTCCATTATTTTGTAACAAAACCAGTATCTTCAATATAATAGGATTATTTAATGGTATTTATTAGTGATACACTTACACACACATTCATCTAATGGTTAAAGAGTATACTGTTTCCGTGGATGGTGAATTTCTGCCTCATGAAATGATGATTGTTCAATATTATTTTAACACCGTTCATGGTGATCATTAAGATGAAAATCTATTTATATATATGATATATATTATGTTTATGTTTTCAATAAGCTTTTGTATTTTTCATTTGTGGCATACATTTATGGTTTATATTGTGGTTAAACACGATAATTTCAATTTAGGAAGTGCGGACTACCGTCCCCTCAATGTGACTTGATTTGTTAATGCCATATGTGGGATGTATAAAGGATGGAGTTAATGTTATTATATATGATTTTATACTTGAATTATAATATATCCATATATCATTATTATTTCACTCAATTAAATATGAAATAGAAATGAAAGTAGTGTTAATGCGTATGTACGTCTTACCGTCTCCATGAACGGTGCATTTCATTTCTTACCTCTAAATGTTATGTACTATTTTAAATACATTTATATGCTTGATTTAAATGAAATATATGATATCCAAATCATGAATATCATTCTGGATGTAATGAACCATTGACTACATAAACAACATGTAATTGTAAGAAGTCCATTTTTGACTTAAGTACCAAATATCGACAAAATGAACTCTAATAAATTAAATGATTAAATAACGTTTATAACAAGGAAATAAGTTATAGAAAAGGAATAATAAACATGAAATATGTTCTTAACCAATTAGAAATTAACTTTAGTTTATTATTCAGGAGATTAAAAGGAAATCGAGTCACGTCGGACATGAGTTAAGGGTCTTCGTCTCAATCTCCTTTCATTGAGGCATATTTTATACGCAACTTTATTTTATACGGTGTATAAAACCCTTTGACATTTATGTTCATTCAAAAGGAATCTTTTTATACGAAGCGTTTACTAAACACCAAAAGAGAATGTTTTTTTGTCGTACGTATGTGGTGACAATGACTTCTCTACCGCTATGACCATTATTTGAGTTTCGTCGTCCTCTACAAGCCGTAATTTTTTTTGAATGAAACAAATACCATGTTTTAATTTTCTATTATTTTTTATATTGAAAATGGTTTTAATAAAAAAAATTATCAATGTGTTGTATTGATATCTTGTGATTGAAAAGTGGAAATGTTATGATTCCTTTATGCATGTTTTATGTGATACGATTATGTTACAGTTCTTGGGAATTGTTATGAAGACGGGTGGTTCTGTGATAAAATAAGGGCGGGTGAGCCCGATATAGCTCTCCAATGAGTTGTGTAATGAGATGGAGTTAAATGTTAAGGTTTCTCCAAAGATATTTAGGGAATATACTGTGATGGGTATTCTAAACGTAACAATGAGGGTTACTCCCTACGTAAGAATGTTATGAATGCCTCATGTCATGGTTATGTCTTATGATTTCTATGATTTATTCATTATTTGATGAGGTATGTGATTATGTTTTATGAGTAATGTATGATTCCATGCATGTACTAATGTTTTCATTTCGTACTTTTATATCCCTTACTAAGCTTTTTATGCTCATCCCATGTTTTTGAAATGTATTTCATAGGTCAAGGGAAAGGTACATTATGTGATGATTGTGTCAAGTAAGTGTCAAGAAAGAATTCATGTTTTATTTTAAATATGATTCTGTTGATGGGAAATATGAGTACTATCTTTTAGGTAACCACTTTGTTTAAATTTTGAATGTAAGGCATGTTTTATGATCTAATTCTTTAAAACACTAAACTTGAAAAGATCCTCAACGTGTATTCTTGAAGTAAGTCATGATTAAGTAATGTTTAATGTTGGGCCTTATAGTTGGTATCAGAGGTCGGTTTAGAAAACATTAGGATTTAGAATTCTATTAAATGATTATCCAAAAATATTTTTTATGGTCAAATTTAAATGATATAGAATTTGAAGATTACCATGTTGCATCATCTAATACATGATTGTTCAGAATGGATTTCCACAGAGGAAACATGGAAGCAATGCTAGGAAGGCATACAGAAGGAAATGAACTTCTGAATCAGCATCTTGAGATAGTCGGAATTGGAAGTTAATAGTTTGTTGCAGTAATGGCGCAGTTGATTCAAGCGATAAATGGAGATGGCATCCCTGCACGAGATTAGCCAGATAAACCGCAGAGGAACATGTCTGTGGTGGACCATTTCATGAAGCAACATCCCCCATCATTCAGGGGATCATCTGACCCTGTGCTAGCTAAATTGTGGATTAATGCACTGGAAAAGATTTTGGATGTCATGGGGTGTTCCGAAAATCAATAGGTTAGTCTTGATATTTACAGTTAGGAGGGTGAAGGAGATTAGTGGTGGTCAATGGTTAAAAATATCAGGGACACTGATGAGATTGATTCTCTCGACTAGGATGAATTCAAAGGTATATTTCTTGAGAAGTATTTTCCTAATGAAGTTAGACTTAGGATGGAAAAACAATTCCTGGAATTGAGGCAAGAGGAAGACTCAGTGGCTACCTATGAAGAAAGGTTCACTCAATTGGCATGGTATGCTCCAAATTTTATTTGAGACCTTGATAGTAAAATCAATCATTTTTACTCAGGATTAAAGCCAAATTTTCGAAGGACTATATCTACTCGCGAGTTCAAGAGTTATGAAAATCTTGTTAGATGTTCTAAGAAGGTGGAAATGGAGTTTTCCTATGATCAAGTGTTCTATAACAACCAGCAGAAGAAGAGACCGAGGTGGAAGGAGAAAGGAAAGAATTCTTCAAAAAATTCTACCGGTAAGAAAACTAAGTTTCCTGTTTCTGTTAAATGTGGTAAAATGCATGCTGGGGAATGTCTTCTAAATTCTGGAAAGTGCTACTGATGCGGTAAGATGGGACATAAGTCTCGTGATAGCACTGAAAAAGATCAGCGTGATGGTAAGACCAAATTTGATTTACAATTATTGTAATGTTTTATGTGTAATGAGATGGGTCACTATGCAAATTAGTGTCCAACAAAGAGCTCGAGTGATGGGATGCAGTTAGACTATATGCAGAAAGGGGTGGTGAAATCTATTACAACTACATCAGCAGATTTTGGGCCATCATATGAAGTTTTATTAGGTACTTTGTTTGTTTTGTTTGATTTGGGGTCTACCCATTCGTTCATCTCTGAAAACTTTTCTAGTAATATGGGAAAACCATATCAAGAAATGACTACTAAACTTGAGGTAAAAACAGCTCAGGGAAATTTTGAGGCAAAATGAATTTACAAGAATATTCTTATCCCTATCCGTGGAAAGAATCTACTTGCAAACCTTATTGTTTTACCTCTAGTAGAGTTTGATGCTATCCTGGGTATGGATTGGCTCTCTATTTACCATGTCAAGATTGACTGTATAGGTAAAAAAGATTCTTTTCAGAAATTCTTTGATTTTGTGTAAAAGAATGAACCATTACTGTTGATAACATATCAAGAGGCCGAGAAACATGTAAAATATGGAAATGAATGTTACCTTGCACATATCGTTGAAAACAAGGGAACTGTTCAGATTAATGATGTACCATTGGTAAATGAGTATCATGATGTTTTTCCTGATGAGTTTCCTGGAATAAAACCAGATCGTGAGTTTAATTTACCGTTGACTTAGATCCTGATGCTATGCCCATTTCAAAACCCCCATATTGAATGGCTCAAACTGATCTTTTAGATTTGAAGGAGAAATTGCAAGATTTATTAGAGAAAGGTTTTAGTCGACCTAACACATCACCATGGGGTGCTCCTGTTTTATTTTTTAAAAAGAAAGATGGTTCTATGAGACTATTAATTGATTATAGAGCCTTGAATAATATCACTGTTAAGAACAGGTATCATTTTCCACATATCGATAATTTGTTTGATCAGCTCCAGGGAGCTTAGTTTTTTATCAAAGATTGACCTGAGATCGAGGTACCACCAGTTGAAGATAAAGGAAGTAGATATTCCGAAGACCACGTTTCGAAGAAGATATTGCCATTATAAATTTTTAGTAATTCCTATTGGGCTAAACAATAAACCTGCTATATTCATGGACCTTATGAATAGAATTTTCCAAGAGTTATTGGATAAGTTTTTGGTTGTTTTCATTGATGACATTTTGGTGTTTTCTGAAAGTAAAGCGTAGCATGAAAGACATTTAAGGGTTATTTTATAAACCTTAAAATAAAAGAAATTGTTTCGGAAAATGAGAAAGTGTGAGTTCTGGTTACAAAAAATTTCTTTCCATGGTCACATTGTTTATAAAGATGGGATAACTGTTGATCCTATAAAAACAAATGTTGTTGACTAATAGACAAGACCCACAAATGTAAGTGAGATTCGTAGCTTCCTTGGTTTGGCAGGTTATTACCGAAGGTTTGTTAGAAATTTTTCATGTTTATCTAATCTAATTACTAAGCTAACTCAGAATGGTGTTAAGATTATCTGGACAATATAATGTGATGATTGTTTTCAGGAACTAAAAAGATGATTGGTGAATTCTCCAGTTTTGGCACTACCTTCCAGGAATGGTGAGTTTTTTATCTAATGATATGCTTCATTAAAAGGACTTGGTTGCATCCTAATGTAGAATGATCAGGTAATTTCATATTCTTCATGACAGTTGAGAAATCATTGGTTAAATTACCCTACACATGATTTGGAATTATATGTAGTTGTTTTTTCTTTAAAAATTTGAGGGGCATCATTTGTATGGAGTAAAGTGTCAAATAAATACAGATCACAAAAGATTAAAGTATATATTCACTCAGAAATAATTGAACATTAGACAGAGGAGATGGCTATAATTAATCAAGGATTATTATTGTACAATTAATTACCATCTGGGAAAAGCAAATAAAGTGGCTGATGCTTTGAGTCGAAAAAGTAATGCTTCATTAACAACGTTGAGATTGGAACGTGATCCTTTGGTTAATGATTTGATGAAAATTCGCATAGAATTTGTTAGTGTAGGAATTTCTTCTGTTTTGTTTCAGTTATCAGTGAGATCTTCTATATCAGACAGAATTAAGCAAGCACAGAAGCAAGACAGTGAGTTGTAGAAAAAGGTAGAGCTGGTTCAGAAGGGTATGTTGCCTGAATTCAAAATTGATAATGATTGTGTTTTGAGATTTGGGAAGAGATTGTGTGTTCCTTTTGATTAAAAGTTGATGAGATAGTTGTTATGTGAAGCTCATAGATCTACATTTTTAGTTCATCTAGGCAGTACTAAGATGTATAGAGATCTTCGAGAGTATTACTGGTGGGACGGAATGAAAAGGGATATTGCTAATTTTACTATGATGTGTTTGACTTGTCAACAGGTATAAGCAGAGTGGAAGTTACCGAAAGGGATTCTTCAGACTTTACCAGTACCAGAGTTGAAATGGGAGAATATATCCATGGACTTCGTTTTGGTATTTCTGAAGACACCTTGAGGTAATAATGAAATCTGGGTTATTATTGATCGCTTGACTAAATCTGCTCATTTCCTTGCTATACGAGATATTTTTTCCATAGATCAACTTTCCCATTTGTATCTTAAAGAGATAGTTAGGTTAAATGTAGTTCCTCTCTCCATTGTATCTTATCGTGATCCCAGGTTTACTTATAACTTTTGGAAAGTCCTTAAGAAGTCGTTGGGTACTGAATTAAATTTCAGTACAGCTTTTCATCCTCAATCAGATGGGTAGTCAGAAAAGAACGATTCAGACATTGGAGGATATGCTACATGCTTGTTCGATGGATTATCAGGGAAGTTGGGAACAATATCTTTCTTTGGTTGAATTTTCTTATAATAATAGTTTTCATTCTAGTATACAGATGTCTACATTTGAGGAATTATATGTTAAACGGTGGCAAACTCCAGCTTTTTGGGATGAAGTGGGTGAAAGAAAGATGATGGTACCATAATTGGTAGAAGGGATGGCATAAAAAGTTCAGTTGATTCAGAAACACATGAGAACAGCACAGAGCAGGCATAAGAGTTATTCAGATAACTGGAGGAAGGATCTATCATTCGAGGTAGGTGAACATGTTTTTCTCAAAGTTAAACCATGGAAATGTGGGATGCGATTCGGTAAGAAAGGAAAGATGAGTCCAAGGTTCATTGGACCATATGAAATTCTTTCAAAAGATGTATCAGTTGCTTACCGAGTGGCTTTACCTCCGAGTTTATCTCAGGTACATAATGTTTATCAAGTTTTGATGTTGATAAAGTATATGCCAGATCCATCTCATGTTTTGAGCCCATAGATAGTTCAGTTACAAGAGAATCTTTCGTATGAAGAACAAATAGTCGAGATTTATGACCATAGAGAGCATGTGTTGCAGAATAAGGTAATTCTTCAGGTAATGGTTTTGTGGAAAAACCATATGGTTAAAGAGTCAACGTGTGAATCTAAAAATGGTATGAGGGATAAGTACCCCCACTTATTTTGATAAGTGAATAAAATTGCGAGGATGAAATTCCCAAAAGGGGGGAAGGATGTAACATCCCAGGTAAATAAATAATAATACATTATCATAATTTTTAATATGTATGAATTAAATATTAATTTTACTTTAAATGGGTTTCTATGTTCGATAGCGTACCTGATACGCAACAAAGAGTTTCTTTGAAATCTTACGTTGCACACTAGTAATAAAATAATATTATTTTAAATGAATGTTAACACGTAGCTATTGTATTTGCAGGAATGAATTGAAATAACTAATATATGATTATATATGTTTGTTAAATGTTTTTATATTTATCCAATAAAGGATAAAGGCTTAAAATATGAAAAGAATTGAATTTTAGGCATAGATACTCTAATGTTCACTAAAAGGTCGAACATTCACCATTTGATGGAGAACCATCTTTAAATATAGTTATGGTCATTATTATACATTATATTAGACCAAATAAAATTCTTATTTAGACTTGGGACATCAAAATTTAATTTGTGAAAATTTTTGGTATTTTTCCGATCAAGTTCATTTTTTTAATGAATAGTGAAAAATGTTGTATTTTAATTCAAAACCTCTTTTTAATCTAATTTATTTATATGATTATATTATCTTCTGAATTGGTTTTAAAGTGAAATTTGAATATATTATTAGCATTTAATCCAATAGTGGTTATTGGAAATAATTTCACTTTGAAATTGGACTTAAACTACTGTCAATCTTTTGATATATATTATTTCATAAGAACAAGCTATTTGTTCTGACAGTAGGAAATAATTATTAAATTAATTAATGAAACTTATATTATTTGAATTTTTTAAAATATACTTCATTTTTTAATTGTGAATATCAAAAATAGTTTAGGGTTATGTTTTTGTATTTTTCCGAAAAACTTCAATTTTTAATGAATAGTGAAACCACTAAGTGGTACTTAAAAACTTATTTTTCATTTAAGTGAAAATTTATCACCTCTGTGTTTTGAATTTCAAAAATCCAACATACATGGTTGTCATTAAGATGTAAAATGTGGTTCAGTGGGATTAATATAATTTATTGGTAAATAGTAACGTTTATGTTCTTAATCGCGATTAGAGGTAATTAGTGTAATTTAAGGTAAAAATAATGATTTAATAATATGAAATGACCTTGACACATGTCCTACCCTTATTGGATGTGTCATGGCCGACTAAAACAATCCATGGGTAAACTTGGGGACCCCATGGAGCCACATTGGTAGGAAAATGACATTAATAACTTTTTATTTAATGTTAAAATGAAAATGTCACAAACATGTGTTGTTTTACTAAAAAAATTTACATGGGGTTATACAAGTCATATTTTTGAAAATAAATATTATTTAGAAATCTAAAAATATTTCCTACATCATAAAAAAAGTTATAATTTTTAGACATTAAATATATGAAATTATTTATGACACCATGATGATGCAGCGATTACCTCATTATTTAACGATTTAAATAAAATGAAAATATAATGTAAAATCTAAGACCAAAACTTGTCAAATACCTATTTTATGTGTGGATTTCGAACTCCTATCACCTTATCCTAGAAATATATAATTTTGGGACCTTTAAAATACAAAAAAATCATTTTATAATAATGTATCCTTTTATAACTTTTCAATAGTGCCCCTCCTCTCCTCTTATAAAAGGCCCCCACCTCTACCTCCTTACCCACACCCCTCAAGCCTTTGTATTAGACAATCTCTGCTCATTTTGTCTATCCAAATACCTCTCTTACTCCTAGAAGCCTCACATTTGGCAGAAGTCTTTCCAAGGATGCCTTGAGCTCAAATAAAAAAGAGTTACCTGTTTTAAAGGTAGCGTCTTCTCTTGTGTTCTTATGTTTTATTTTGCTTCTCCAACCCCCTAAACTATATTTATTCCTTTTTTGTAACTACACCAGTAAATTAAAGATACTAGGATTTTTTTATGAGAATTATTAGAGATACACTTACACACACCTTCATCTAATGGTTAAAGAGCATATTGACTCCGTGGCTGGCGAATTTCTGCCTCACGAAACGATAATTGTTCAATATTCATTTAACACCTTTCATGGTGGCCATTAAGATGTCACTCTATTTATATATGATATATATTATGTTAATGTTTTCCTTATTATTCTTGATTTTTCATTTGTGTCATACCTTTATGGTTTCCAATGTGGGTAAAAACGATAATTTCATTTTAGGAAGTGAGGACTACAACCCCCTAAAAGTGATTTGATTCATTAATGCCATATGTGTGACGTATAAAGGATAGATTTAATGTTATATTATATTATGTTATACTGGAATTATAATATATCCTTATATCATTATGATTTCACTCCATTAAATATGAAATAGAAATGAAAGTAGCGCTAATGTGTGCATACGGCTTACCGTCTCCATGAACGGTGCATTTCATTTCTTACCTTTAAATGTTATGTACTATTATAAATACATGTATATGCTGGATATATAAGAAATATATGATATCCAAATCATGAATATAATTCTGGATAGAATTAACATTTGACCACATAAACAACATGTAATTGTAAGAAGTCCATTTTTGACTTAAGTACCAAATATTAACCAAATGAACTTTATTAAATTAAATAATTACATAACGTTTATAACATGGAAATAAGTTATATAAAAGGAATAATAAACATGAAAAAGGTTCTTAAGAATTTATAAATTAACATTATATTATTATTCAGGAGATTAAAGAGCAATCGAGTCACATCGGACACGAGGTAAGGGACTTCGTCTCAATCTCCATTCATTGAGGCATATTTTATACACAACATTCTTTTATATGGTGTATAAAACCCTTTGAATTTTATTTTTATTAAAAAGAAATATTTTTATACGAATCTTTTACTAAACAACAAAAGGGAATGTTTTTTTGTTGTACGTATGCGGCGAAAACGACTTCTCCACCGTCGTGACCATTATTTGAGTTTCAGCTTCCTCTATAAGCCATAACTTTTTTTGAATGAAAAATAAATACCATGTTTTACTTTTATTTTATTTTGGTATTGAAAATGGTTTAGATAAAGTTTTTATATCAATGTGTTGTGTTGATATCTTGTGATTGAAAAGTGTAAGTGTTATGTTTCCTTTATGAATGTTTTATGTTATACGATTATGTTATGGTTTTTTGGAATTGTTATGAAGACGGGTGGTTCCGTGATAAACTAAGGGAGGGTAAGCCCGGTATAGCTCTCCAAATAATTTGGTAACGCGATGGAGTTAAAAGTTCAGGTTTCTCCGAAGAGATTTAGGTAATATACTATTATGGGTATTCCAAACGTAACTTTGAGGGTTACTCCCTACGTAAGAATGTTATGAATGCCTCATGTTACCTTTATGTATTATTATTTATATGATTTATTAATGATTTGATGAGGTATGTGATTATGTTTTATGAGTAAATTATGATTCCATGCACGGACTAATGTTTTCGTTTTGTACTTTTATATCCCTTACATTTCTTTTTATGCTCATCCCATGTTTTTGAAATGATTTTCATAGGTCAAGGGAATTGGTAATTATGTGATGATAGTGTAAAGGAAGTGTCAAGAAAAAATCCATGTTTTATTTTAAATATGAATTCGTCGATGGGAAAAATGAGTACTATCTTTTATGTAACCACTTTGTTTAAATGTTGAATGTAATGCATGTTTGATGATCTAATTCTTTAAAACTCTAAACTTGAAAAGATCCTTAATGTATATTCATGATGTAACTCAAGATTAAGTAATGTTTAAAGTTGGGGCCTTATAAGAACGATTCACATTGCTTCATGGATGTGATAATTCACACATATACATGATCGTTGTTATCATTTTTATGTGCATGGAAAGTATGAAATTAGTTGATACACTATTATTTTATAAGGATTTATATTTCATTAATATCACATATGAACATTAATCATCATTATAACTACTCATGAGAGACAGTTATAGAAAAAAAACTATATCGTTTTGTGAGGCGGTTGCCCAATGTAAACACGAACATAATATTCATTTCACATTTGATGAAATTGGAGATGAATTTATGTGATGATATTAACATAAAAACATCTCAGTATATTGATTATAATACAGTTTTTATTTCACCATGATTTAAAAATATTTGATGTAAATGGATTAAGAAATAATATATAAATACTTAAATAAAATCATTATATAACTTTTAGAAGATCACCTTTCTTAAAACATTAAAAAAAATATTGAGGAGTTTATGCATAAATTAAAACTTCAATATTTTTGTGATGGATTATAGTAAGGTATTTTTGTAGATATTTTTCGAACCAAATGGTTTTTTCTATGTTATTAATATAGTCGAATGAGTCCCTTTTTATAGAAGAGGGAAGGGTATCCCTTGGAATTATTAGAATTATTAAATTAATATAAATTCATTATCGATTACAAATGGATCCAAAATAATTCTCACTTAATATAGTTTTATAATGTGTATATTTATAATAATCTAATGAAAATTATTCATGTTTGGAATTACTTTCAATCCTTATCTTATTGTTTTGACACTTTAAAATATTACAGTTTTGTTAGGTAATTTACAATCTAGGAGTTAAAATAATTACCATAACATGACAAAATACCAATAAAGGATTCATTAATAACATTTTTATACATTTAGTAAACATATTGAATAATCTTTTTTTTATAAATTGTATATCATTCAATAAAATATTTTATATTTTAAAATAAAAATAGGGTTAATTTTGATAGTATTAATTTGTTTAATTTTTAAAAATATTATAAAAGAATGATAAGTTATAATAAAATTCTTTAAATCATAACCAACACGTAATATTAATTCATACAATTATTTTTTGGCATCAATTTATTAAAATTATATATTTTTATAATTTATAATATCAATTATTTGATTCCTTCATTAATTAAAAAATTAATGTAGCATCGTTGTGTAACCATTTCTTTCAATTATTTATTTTATTAAAAAATTAAATAAATTTCCACGATGTTGGTAAAAACTTTTTTTTCATGATACTATTTATAGTATCATAAATCCCTTATATAACCCCATATTATAATTTTTATAGTAAGGACAGACATGATTATGAAATTTTTGTCCTCACAATAAATCAAATGTTATAAGTGCCATAATCACACCCATGTGGCATCCAAAAAAAATATCTTCCCATGTATTTTATTTCTCAATAATTACTCATCCAATAATATTTTTACTTGTTTTAGGGATGATTTATAATATTATAATATAAAATTTACCTTTAAATACTTGATTTACACTTAACTATGGTAAAAATATAATTATTAATTTTAATATTGGGCCAAAATATATTTGATTAAATTAGATCACATTTTTCATACTTATTACAACCATTTATATCCATTTGTAAAAATTTAAAAGAAAAAACATGATAATTTTTTTCTAAAATAAAGTCTACGAATAGAACGAGAAAATAGGGTTTTAAAGTAAAACATTGAATAGTTCACATTGTTTTTACATCCATTTTCAAATTGATTTTGATTCCAAAGACATATATTGGATTAAATTATAAGAAATTTATTTAATTATACTTTAAAACTGATATAAAAAAAATTATAATCTAACTATATATATAAATTAGATGAAAAAATATTTTTGAATTAAAATGTTGTATTTTTCACTATTTAGTTAAAAATGAATATTACGATAAAAATTCCAAAATTTTATCAAAATTAAATTTTGGTGTAAATAATAAAAACAAGATGTTTATTTTGTCAAATATAACTTATAATAATGAAGAAACTATATTTGAAATGAATTCTTTAACAAAAGGTGGCAAAAATGCCTTTTTTTTAAAAATACCTCTTTAATTCATAACATTAGATTTCCTATTTTATAATGTATATAAAATAAATATAGATATTTTTAAAACATAAATTAAATATATTTAATTTATATTTCATTAATATAGTCCAAAATAGTGATTTTTTAACATCATGGTATAAAACACAATCGTGCACATTTAAAAAGTTTTTCATAAAAATAAATCCATTATATTTAATTGGTTTTAGATTCATTTCTTGTTAAATTGGTTATCAATGAATCATTATATAAACATGTTTCTATAATATTTTAATAATAAATTTATTATTTTTTATTCCCACAAATCTAATTTCTAGACGATAACTACCATATTAAATATTAATATTTAGTTTTCACTTTAAGATCGATATAGTTTACCATGTAATCTATCGAAAATGGATTTATTTTAAACATTGGATGTTGCAGAAGATATATTTAATAAATTCCATAAACAATACATGATTATTGGCAATCCCAAATGGATTATCTAAAAAATCAATGTGTACATACTGTCTTTGAAGGTAGTCTTTAGAAAATCCCCATCCTATACCCTCAACTAGAGGTAGCATGATATTATATTGATCATAAAGAACCATTGGGACCCACATAGTTGATCAAAAAGATAACCTATTCAAAGGAATGAGTGTTTATATTCCATAGTCACCTGATTATGTTTATAGTATTATATGAAAATTCTGAAAATACCATATACCTTATTTAAAAATAGCATTTAAGTGGCCCACTGTGACATGCTAGAATGGATAAATCCATTTTCATGAGCATGCTCAAAAAAGAATTTTCATGTATTTCACCTCAATCAAATCCATTTATTAACATGGTAAGGAAATTTTTCTCATCCTAGTGAGAAGATCAATAGTAATGTTGATCTATCTCTTGGATGGAAATTCTGGAAATATACATCATAATCAATTTTGAGAAACATTCAACATCCACTATAAGTCAATATAATAAAAAAATGAATACATCATCAAACAATAACCCGAATATCTAGTACAAGATCAAACATATCTCTGAAAACACCAGTCCGACCATCCCTATTAAGGGTTCACACCAACCCTTGAATAAGTGAGTTATCCAATATAATGTAATGAAAAGAACCTATAAATTATGAAAATAAATCAAATAATTGAAACTAATCATTCAAACCAAGCAAATAAAGAGGTAAAATTCAACCAAGTCTAAAATTATTATGATCCATAATACTTCCAAACCAGCTACCACATCACACCACTTTGGGAATTTTATGTGTTTATCCTTTTTATAGCTAATAGGGTTAGCAGGTTCATATAATATTTCATCAAAATTAGTTTCATACCCTTATCATAAATTAGAATCATCTAAAAAAAGAATATGATTCACCAGTGTCAAAAAAATAAAATTTTGAGGAAGAATAAAAAATCCATTCATATCATTGTTACTTGACCAAAATCTAAGCCCTCTGGAATATGCTCTACTCTATAGAGACACCGTTTCGTAGATCATATTTTATTTTTATTCAACTTATAAGGATATACAAGGTATTTAACGAGATATCCATCACTCCTAGAATCCTATAACTACACATTAGATACATTCATGAATTTGGATTGCACATCACTTCCTAATAAATCCAACTAGTATAAGCACTGACACTGACCCAAATGTCCACATTGGTGGAAAACCCTTTGAATCCTTCGGAAAGTAAGACTGGTGTGACCAAACATACGAAACTAATAAAATAAAATCGGATTACACCCTGAAAAATCCATAGGAAATGATCCCTATGACCGGAAGACACACTTTACACTACCCTTATAAGACTTATCCCACTTGTTCATATTTCCTAATTAAGAGCATTGGATACAAACCACATAATATTTAACCACTAAGAGCCGAAATTCCAATAAAATATTAATATTACATACATACATATTTAGATAAATATAAATATTTTGGTATATATAGACGAATCAACATAGATATTGTATATGTCCTTAAGACCATCTAAAAACATTATTCCATGAGGTAGTAATTCAAGAGGATATTTAGAGAATCATGAACTAACTCACTGGGTATAGATGTATCCACCATCATTGGTCAATCACACTACTCAATCTTTTAAATACCACTATACTTCACTTCCAATAAGGTGTTAGAGTAGAATTGTGTTATTAAAATCCATCATGAGTGTGGTTCATGTGATATACCCATGTTTTATGGAAAGCACTATTAAATATAAAGCATTTTTACCAATACCTTCCTACACAAACATGTGAAATTCCATTTTAAAATCTCAAGAATTTATTGAGGCACAATAATATAGTGAACATGATCCAAACACCCCAAGGGATAATTGTGTCACTCATCACTGTGGAATAATAGTGGATTATTCCTCATTAAATCATGAGCATGTTCCACTCTTTTTACCCTCTAAACCACCCAGTTGAGCCATGGTTTGGATCATATAAATTACAGAATCAACTACAGTTAGATCAATATGTGGGTTTTCCTTTGGGGTGTTATCTATAGAACCATATTTATGACTAGATGAGGTGATATTGGGAGGAATTTTCTATACGACATAATACACAATCTTTATCAAGAACAGTTAAAATTTTAATTACCTCAAACAATCACATATAACTCCTATCATGGGTCACAAAAGTCTGCACAATAATCAAAAGAAACTTCAAATGAAAAAGGAGGAATAACATAAAATAATATCATGCATTTCTCATTATACAAGATTTTACATTAATATTAAACTAATAATATTCTAACTAGATGGGTGTCATTGGATATGGATGGTAAGGCCACACGACAGGTGAATTGTTACTACTAACTATGTGACTTAGCAATGTGCCTCCCCAATTACGCCTTCATTTCACTGCCAAACAAAAATTAAACCATGGGATTATCTTGAAACATATCACTGATTATGATATACCTAAAACCATTATAAATATCCCTTAACTAGTCTAAAAGTCTAATCTCAAACCAAGACATTCTAAGGTAAGACGAGGCTCAAAATGGAGAAGAGCTGGCCAAGAACTCCCCTTCTCATACCTCTCAGTTAAAAATGGTAGTTATTGAAATATACCACTAAATACAAAATAAAAATATTCTATGATTCTATTTTTTAACAAATATACCTAGGTCGACATAGCGCATTACCCAATCCAACCCCTCAAAAAGCCTGAGGAATGTTCTTGATTTCCTAGGGCCAGTTCCAAGAACCATACATAACCAAAAATTCATATGGAACATTTTCTTCCATGGTAAGCTGACATGGAAATTCCATGAAATAATTATGACCATGCCAACATAATCAGAGTCTACATTTAAGAATAAATTTCCAATGAAATAAGATAACAAAAACAGAAATAAAAAATATTTGAAAAAAGTATTCCACAAAATCCATATACATTCAATCTCAAATAATATCTTAAAATAAAAAAATTTGGACAAACCCAACAATACAAACATACACAACCCAATGCATAAAATATCCCAAAAATGACTCTACATGATCAAAAATAACTATTATATAACATCTTCATCACAATACATCATACATCTGAAATCAGGATGATTGAACCTGGTACATGGTTCCCTTACCATTACATGTGTCCTACAAAAAATCAACGTATCCGAAAATCCATTTTTATGGTCTGATTCACAAATCCTATAATGATAATATAATTAATTTATTTATGAATTTTACACATGAAAGGTAATAAAATAATTGAAAATAACTCTTCAAAACTAAATTAATTTGAAAACATTTCGTTTTCAATACAATACTTTAAAATTAAATTAGTTATCCTATAAAAAACTAGTTATACAAATGAACTATAAAACATGGATCACATATATAAACTAGTTCGCATGACATAAAATTTCTTAACCAAGACCAATAAGGCGAAAAAAGGGATATATATAAGCATCATCATCGAGAAATAAATAACAAAGATTGGAAATAATATATCTCATCACTTTAAGCATGTAACTAACAAAATTGATAAGAATATACTCAAACTTGACATGTGTAAGTTAATAGAGGGCTCTAACCATAAGGGTTTAATCTAATATACAGTAAACATATTATTCTAGTGATTTTATCATATGGTTTCATTGATTATTATAGTTATTGATCAGATTTAATATTTATTATTTCAAACTATTCTCATCTAATATGGAATATAAAATTGATTCCCAGGGTCGAACCCACAGAGAAAAATAACTATAAAAGAAAATCACTGGTCAAAAACTTTTGGGGAATTCATGAAAATTAAAAAATTTTGTTTTTATTCACAAAAACTAATCATGTTTGTTCCCAAAAAATAATAATGGAATGGATTAGGGTAAATTTTATTGTAATGGTATTGGGTAATACACAATATGATTTGGGATATGACACTAACATAGGATAAAAAAGTGGTAAAAATGAATCCAAGTGATATTGGTCTAACCAATTTGATCTACTAATCATAGAAATCTATCCTTGGTCTATATTAATTAACAATATAATGACATGAATCATGGATTTTTGGTAGAAATAATTACATACTATTAGTAATATCCTAATCTTCTCTTACTATGTAATGGTCATTCACTTTTCACCACTGAATATCAGAGATATTGTAAAATAATGAGACGGAAAATTGTTTTAAACATGGTTACTGTATGTATGGTTACCCATTTTTAATTTTTTGTGTTCATTAGGTTTAACCACCCCTACTTTTAACCAGTAACACTAATCAGATTAACCATGGATGAAATAATTGAATGAATGAAGGGAAATAAATTACAACATTCTTGGAATATCAAATAATCAACATTATGGGGAATATTTAATAATATACATGAGGTAAAAAAATAAATAATAACAGGGATGTTGAGTTAATGAAGAACATATTGAAAATTAAGGTTTAATGAAAAATAGGGTTAGAAATATAACATTGGAGAAGCAATGAACAAAAATAAATGTCTTCAAATTGATAATGTAAATAATGGGATGTGTATAATAACAAATTAAATAGAGAAATATTGAATTTAAAATGATATAAATAATGGATTACAATTGAAGGAAAGTGTAAAAGAGTTTGAAATATGATCCACCCATTTTACACATCAGCGTCACTGAATATATAAAAATCATATGAGGTACATGACATGTAAATGGTTCATGTAACGTAATACATTAATAGGATTCAACTTCAACACTTACATAATGTGTTAATGGTTTTCATGTTTTGTACTTTTGTTCTTCCAAATCATTTAGATATTTTGTATCATCATTTATTTTTTGGCTCGAATCTTCGGTCTAAACAAGGGTTTGAACATCTCATGTCATGTAAATAGTTTATTCCTTTTAATCATTAGATTCTAAATGTAAATATTAAATGAGGTGTAATTAGGATATAGGTAATGTATTTTTTGAATTCCATGTATTTTGGATTCATATCTTATAATTTTATCTGACATTTGTGTGCTCGAGGAAAACACATCGTGTAATCAAAATTCATGATGTGTAATGTGCAATTTATTTTGTTTTTTCATAATTACATCTTTGAGTATTAATTTCGCAATTCCCACAAAAACACATCAAAAGAAATTATAATATAAAATAATATATGAATAATCATTAATGAAATATATCCAAAATTTATATCGTAAATCGACTTATCTAAATTTCCTAAAATTAAACAAGATTTTGGCCTGATCCAAAATGTTTATCAATAAGGTCTACAAATAAAACAATCATTGAATGGGAATAATGAATTTAAACCATGAAAATAAATCTGATTGTAAGAATGAAAATAAATACCTCTATAATAAACACTATGGATACAATCATTCATGCTTTGTGGTCATGTTCATTATTCATATTATTTATTCCATAAATTTAAATTTAAAAAAGGTTTCTCTGAATCTATTCATGTTCTGAGATTTACCTCATAATAATTTTTCTCTCATCACTCGTGGTAAAATGTAACTAGAGTTATTATCATTCACAAAATATGTGTTCCTAACCACATGATTTCATTGGTTCTTACATCTCCACTTTGTAAAGAGAAACAAAACATTAATCATGGGTGGTTCAATAATAAGGACATAATGTATCTGAGGATGAAAAAATGTGGGTAAATTATATAAATTAGTCTCAAGAGTAGGTTAAGATCAAACGTAAAATTAATTATAAGGTTGAACAGTATAACAATGTAAATACTCATTGAAATAATGTTTTCATTCTCTAAATAGATAAAAGTGGGGCATGGAATATATTGATAAAATATCATGAATGCATCATAATCCTTTTTTTATTCATTGAAAATCATATTTAGTCTATATCCCTCATTCATCACCTAACTAAATGTGATGTATAAAAGGATTATTTGTTTTGGTAATGGTAATTTTTGAACTATTCCAAACACAAAAAATATGTTATTTTATATTTTTTAAAATTTTTAATTTTACCAAAAGAAATAGGGAAAGTGTAGAATGTCTTGAAATTAATCATAGACCACATCATAACAGTATGGTGAAGGTGTCACCATATGTCTCCTTAGTATAAACCCCTCATTTCCAACAGTAGTGAAAATTCCCATTAAATTTTCAAAGGAAAAAAACATGTATAAAACCAATAATATTGGAGGATGAGATAGTAGGTTTAAAATAACTCCATACTAAAAAGGTTATTCATTGATACTATGGAAAAAACATATGAAAATGTGTATAGGTTGGTTTTTGGATTATTTTCTCATCAAAGAATATGGAAATCTTTTTATCAATGTATTTATTTAATCCCAAACTTAGTAAGATCTCAATGAATGTTATGATATGTTTGCATCCCCCATTTCATTCTCAAAACAAATTATATGAAAATAATAACATTTTTTATGTAAATAACGCACTCATGAATGTGAGTACAATAATAACTTGAAATCATTTAGGTATTAAGATTCAGTAATTAATAAATTAATTGTAATTAAATTAAATTAAAATAACACAAGAGTCTTGATAAAAATTGAAAAAGGAAAAAAAATTGTATTTAAACAATATTTAAGATTACATGGAAATTTATTTAAATGGATATATTGGGATTATATGTTTAAATCTCTATTTAAATGAAACATGTGTCCTAGTCTTGTGATAATAGTATATAATCCAAGTGTAAGGAAAATACGGATAAATAAATACCCCCCCTGCACACACAATAAAAATTATAAAGTTCCAACACTCATCATGGGAGAGAAATTAATTATATAAATGATAAAATCAAAATTAAATTTTTGGAAATGAATCATCGGAATCTAGAGCTTCTTAAAGTGTAATTTCATCCATTGGGAAACATTTTGGATGTTGATTGAATATTTTTATACCTATGTAAATTGATAGTGAAAAAAATACCTACATGAGATAAAACATTAGTCTATAGGGTTCACCTAATCTAAAAGTAGAAAATTGAGAAGGTGAATACCTCTATTATAAGAGAACACAAATCAGATAAATGTAGTAATGTAGTATTTTGTTGTAAGATTCAAGAAAATTGAAATACATCGGTCCAAAAATTACCGAAATATGTGTTGCCTCCCATAATGATCTAACTGTGAAATCATCCTCCAGACTAAGGGACAAAAGATTCAGTCCTATAATTCATTATTCTTTTTGGTTTTATTCCTCCAATGGTAATGGGTGGAGATATCATTGGGATCACATGGATTCTTGGTGGGATTAACCACCTCACTTAGGTACCAACAATGAATATGATGTGGTATGAAAATTTTTCAAGCTCGTTGTGGAGGAATCCAATGCTGAACATGGATCTCTAGATGGAGCTCCTCAACCTATCTCAGGAAGGTATCTACATGATGATAGATATAATCTAGGATGTCGTAGGATGTCTTGACATGCCATTTCGTGATCATATAATCAGTATATGAGCAATACATGGATAATTTAATATAGTATTAAAGTGATGAAACCCCTGAATGTTTTTAAGAAAAAAATTAGATCACATCAATATATATAATAATTGATACATTAGTGAAAATGAGATTTTTTTTTCGAATAAAAAATTTCACCCAAATAGTTTTCAAAATGGGATGGAATTAGGAAATTAATATGTAATAAAGAAAACTTTTCTAGTATCTGCATCAAGGGTCCCCTCTCAAATAGTGGGTTTATATAGGTGGAAGAACCTATCGATGTCATCTATGAATGTTAAGGATGGTGTATTGACCTTCGTAAGGGTTTTCAGGGTGCTGGATGTAGGCATGGTTATAAATGTATGTGGTAAGGTGTTGATCTGTATATATGATGTTTTTCAGTTTCATAATTCATTTAGTGGATCCTCTGATTTATATTGTCTTGTGAGGACCTTTCCCTATTAGGAAGGATCTACAAGATACTCCTTCTAGGTATCATGGTATGTGAGCTCAGGACGGAGATCAATAGTGGTTTTATGTGGAGTGGTAATGGATGGGTAAAAGAGAATTATGGTGGCTGGTGAATGCGTAGTGGTAGGGGATGGTGGTGGGGAAGGGGTGGCGAAAACGGATAGTTTGATGAAGGGATCACAAAGGCAGTGAATAGTCCACTATTGGTTTTCTAGAATAAAATAGAAAATATTAATAAGGTTAGATAGAATGGGAGGTTTCAGGGATGATACAGTTGGTGTGGAATTTATGGAGGTGGGTGGGGGTTAAACCGTGGAATTCGAAGATGGAGAGGTTGGGGTGGTTGTGGATGGAGCTGATGGATCAGCCAGGGGAAGGGGATCATGTGTTAAGGAATGTTCTAGGGTAGGTTCATCTAAATACTATATGGATTCCATATATTTCTCATTGACCATATTCAAGAGCCTCATATTATAGATAATGTAAATTTTAATATGATACATCCTCCCAACTGAGTAGAGAGGCTAACATGCATCAAAGGCAGCACGATGGAGAGCTAGGTGGGTGATGAAACTACCCAATGAGAATACCTCTATCATTATATATCTTGGTCTAATAGTAATGCGTAAACTTGTATTACTTGTTGATATTTGGGACACCCATGAAAGATGAAATAATGAGTGCCTCATGGTTAATGAATTGTGTCCCAAACAATCAATGTAAAATTCCCAAACACATCTTCCTCGGTTGGTGGGAGTTTCATGGTTAATGAATTGTGGGATGAGATGAAGTCCTCGTTGTAGATATTGAATTTATGTCGAATTTGTTGAGGATCATTTCCCAATACAAACCACCTAGTAAAAATGTGATTTGGTCCATGCCATGCTTCATAGTGTCTACGAACTGAAGGAATATCTCTTAAATTGTCTACTCATACACTTTCATGATGGTGGTGACATTAATTTGTTCTGTTACTATATGGACCTCCTCATGCATGTAAATGTTCTTGATCACAGCAACATCCAATATTTTTTTTGAGCTCATCCACTTGTCCTAGATATGGTCCAACCAAATCATATGTTGCAGGCTGAAAACTGATGTTTTTAATATAAGCATAGAAATAGGCCATCATTCAAAGATGATCCAAAATTTGAATAGGATCCTTCTAAAAGTGGGGGTGGTAGAAGCTGGTGCAGAAGGTGAGGGATTCTAATCCACTAGTGGTGTAGATGGTGAAATGTACTAGAACATGGGTGGTTTAGGATCTTCTAATTGTGATTTTTTTGGTTTATTCCATTAAATATGTATGTAGGTAACATTTCTAGGATGGGAACAAATGGTGTGAGAGGGTAAATGGGGGAGAGAAGGGGATGAGGGAGGCACAGTGAGGGGGAGCTGCTAGTCGGGGGAGTGGGGTCGCATGAATGAGTTATAGACATGGGTTTGGGGGGGGGGGGGGTAATCTAGGAACCCTTTGTTAATATTTAGAAAAATAATCTTGAGGATATCACATAATTTTTTAACTATACAAAATTTTAATTTCTTATTTTTTTTCCAAGAACCAAAATTTTCATGTATTGTATTGTTGTTACATGAAATTAAATATTTTATTTTATTATTTTATTAATATTTTCACTATTGATGTTTTATTTATTTTAATTTTTTGAAATAAATCATTATCTGTCAAAAAATATATTCCCTAATTTTTAGGAAATCCAAACTATCCTAAATTAGGATTATTATTATTTAGTTCTTTTTTATTTTATATAGTTAAAAATTTTATAATAATGACTTCATTAATGAGGTGACACCCCTTATAGATCTAATCATCAAAACATAGGATAAAAGAGGTGGGATGACATTACACATCATTGATATAGTGTAATTCATGTGATATTTATTACTACAATTATTTTTAATAAGAGATAGATTTTGATTTTTGTCCTTATTAGTCACATAGTCATATATATTATCGAAAATAGATATGTTTTGACAATTAAATGGATCTACACTCTTCACAAAGGCCTTTACCAAATAGAAAACATCATATTCTTCCTCGTCTTAGAATAACAATCTACCTTGATATAAATCGATCAACACCTTCCCAATGGTGAGAAATGGTGTCAATAAAATAAGGGGAATTTAACATTCTTTTTCAATGTCTATGATGAGGAGATCAGTATGAAAAATATTTTTCACAACATTTACTATGACATACTCATGTACTCACAAACGTTTATTGAATAAGTATTAAACAATTTACAGTGCAACTCGTACTGTTTTTAATTCAATATGCCCCGTACTCTTGAATATAGTCATAGGATATATATTTATACTAAATCATAGATCACATCGTGGTCTATTAAAATTGAATGTCTCTATAGTTAAAGGAATTTTGTAACTTCTAAGATCTCTCATATTTGGAAGAAACTTCCACTAACAAACTATGGATAATTCATTGTTTAGGTATATGACATTGAAATACTCCGTCCTCCTTTTACTTGAGTAAATGTCTTGAAAGAAAAGTTCATAAGAAGGTACTCGAGAAATTACCTCTACAACGGTAATGTTTATATGTAATTTTTTTAACATATTTCAACACTTTTAATATTTTCCCTCTTTTTTAGTTTGTATCGTCTTCTATAGAATGTAAATAGGGGGTTGTATGGTAGAACTCGTTTTAAAGATCATCATTTTTAGGATTATTCTTAACTACATATTTTTTGTTGATTCTGCATCCTGAGTTTTTCATTGAATACCATTATCAGATTCTTCTAACTCCCTTTTCTCACCTATATATAAAATCTGATAGTCCAACTTATTTTAAGTCATATAATTTATATTTTTATCCTCTGTCCTTTAATGAGCTTTGGTATTTAAAGGAAATGTATATGATAGTCAATCAGATAATGTCATAGAGATATTTTGTATTTGATTCTCAAGGTTGAATAAAAAATCCTTGTGGGATTTTATTTTAGTCTCTTACATTACCATCCATTTGTGTGATTTCAATATTAAGTACATGAGTTGGTTTTTTAGATTGGATTGTATAGGTTTTCCATGTTGTAGTGGACTTAGAGTATTCTACTGAAATTGATGTAGCATAGTTGTTGTAATTATTTTAGATCTAGGAAATTTTTGTTCTAATTGATTATAAGACAAATGATATGTAGCTTATAAAGTATACCTTGGTGGTATCTTATTAAATGGTGGAACTAATCCATTCTTATACTTTTAATATCCCTTTTTTGGCTATTGATGTATAAAATAAAAACCTTCCTAGTAGTATTTCTGTTGAATCTATTTTGGATAATGTTACTAATATTTTTATTGATTTAAATTTATATAATTAAAATTTTGTAGTTGAGGTTATTATATAACAACACTTTAGTCTTGGTATGGTTTTAAGCATTGAAACATCTCACCGGAATTCATTTCCAAGACCAAAGCATGAGGGTGCATTGGTGCAGCAGGAAGCTAGAAAGATTTCATCTACTTGTTATGGGAATCCACATAGGTTTCTTAGAGGTTAGTCTCCTCAACTTGATGGATTCCATTATGATTAATTTTACTTTAACTTTTCCACATAATGTAATTTTGTAATATTTCATCAATCATCAATCTCCCAATATATGGTGTCTTTATAATGACACTCCTTTTATAGTGGCATCCACAACAGTGACAATCGTAGTTTTAAGCCCATGCTAAAATGATTTAAATTATATTCATACATCGATCCAATGATGTTTTAATTTTTTGTGTTATTTCCTTGAATCTATCCCATGCTTCCCAATTCAATTCCTTATCCTCTTGATTAAAATTTTGAATGTCATTTATGATATTCTAATATTAGATCAATGTAAAATATTTATCTATAAATTTCTTTTCAAGTTCTTCCGATTTCACGATGGACTTGAGAGATTGAATTTTTTTCCATTCCATGGTTTTTTTGAAAAGGATAATATCAACAAATTAATTATAATTGTTTTTCAAAAAACCCCCTTGTTTGGAAAGGTATCACAAGCCTCTGTCAAATGAAAAATGATTTCAGGGGTTTCATTACTATCAAATGCAATGTACTTCCCCATATTATAGATCAGGTGAATAAGTCAGGGGTATGTTTATAATTACGATCTTGATTAGGTGGTCACAAATTTTTAGGCACACCAATTCTAATGGATGAAAAACAATAATCCATTATGGATTCCTCCTATAGCATTGGACGATCTCCCTAATTGTCAGGTGGTTCTTGTTGGTGTATTTGTGGATGGGGATGTGTATGAATTTTTATGCAATTGAAAATTTTCATCATATAGTAATTTATCTATCAAACCATTGATTTAAAATAATCAGAACCATATGTTTATAGGATCTTTGAGAATGTCATCGTACTATGTCAAATGCACTAAGATGAAGAGAACTAGCTACAAGTTCTTGTTTGTGAGAAAAAATATTTTAAACAGAAAAGGAGAACGATGTTTAGAAATTATTGGAAAGTTGAGGTAATATGAGGTCAACTATGTAAATCATTATTCGTAGAAAAATATTCCTAGACAATGGTTGAAAAAATTTATCTTCCCAGTATGTGTCATTTATTCATCTAGATGTTGATCTGATTAAATATTTATTTTCCCAAACTACACTCAACTATTAATGTTATCATAACTGGAATTATAAGTTCAAACTGAAATATAAAATATATTATACAAATAACCTAGTGGTGATAACCTTTTGGGGTATTCCTAATGTGAAATCCCAAGTAAATAAAGAATTTAATTTTTTTCATATTTATTAATTTTTTAATTAAATATTAATTTTACTTTAAATGGGTTTCTATGTTCAATAGCGTACTCGATATGCAACAATGGGTTTCATTAAAATCGTATGTTGCATACTAATAATATAATATTATTATTTTAAATGGTAGTCAACTCCTTGCCATTGTGTTGGAAGGAATGAACAAAACTAAATACAATATGATTATACATGTTTGTAAAATGTATTTACATTTACTTAATAAAAGTTAGAGGCTTAAAATGTGAATGAATCTAATTTTAAGCATAATTTACATTAAAAGGCCGATTTATCACCTTTTAATGGAGAACCCTCTTAAAATATTGTTTTGGTCACTTTAATACATTCTATATGGCCCAATAAAATCCTTCTATAGAATGGGGACATCTAAATTTACTTTTTATAAATTTTTAGAAATGTTCAAATAAAGTTCATTTTTTAATGAATACTAATAAATATTTTATTTTAATTCCATAGTTCCTTTTAATCCAATTTTTTTATATGGTTAGATAAATTTTTTATTTGGTTTTAAAGTGAAATTAAAATATATTTTTATCATTTAATCCAATTTTCACCATTGAAATTAATTTCACTTTGAAATTGGACATAAACAAGTATCTATCTTTTGATAGTTATTGTTTCTTAAAACAATGCTATATGTTTTGATAACAGGAATTAATTTTAAAGTTAATTAACACCACTTATATGTTTTTAATTTGGCATAATAGACATCATTTTTGAATTTTGAATATCAAATATAACTTAGTCTGAATTTTTGGTATTTTTCGTAAAAACTACAATTTTTTATTAATAGTGAAACCACTTAGTGGAAGTTAAAAAAACTGACTTTTTCATTTAAATGAAATTTTCCCACTTCTTTGAATTGAATTTTAAAAAACCAACATTTATGTTTGTCATCAAGTAGTTAAATGTCGTATATTATGATTGAAAATAATTTTTGGTGAATAGTATCTTTTGACTTTTGTTTGTCGCGGTTAAACATAAATATTGTAATTCATGGTTAAAAGAATATTATAATAATTCAAAATTACATTAACACTTTTTTCAAATATTATTGGATGAGTCATTAACGACCAGGGCATCTTTGGGTCTATTTTGGGACCTCATTGAGCCACTTGCCAGTGATAATGTCAATTTAGATTAATTAATATAATTTAAAGACAAAATTGACATTAACAAAAATGTTTTAAATATTAATTTTTAAATGGAGTTATATATGTCATTTTTTTGACAATAAATATTCGTTGGAATGATACAAATATTTCCTACATCTTGGTTTTTTTAAAAATTTTAGACATCAAATAAATTAAATTATTTATGACACAATAATGATGCAGTATTTACCTCATTAATAAATAATTTAAATACATAATATTATAATGATTAGAATATAATCCCAAAACATGTCCAATTATGATTGGATGACTTTATTTCGACAATGAGTCATATTATCTTCATATTTTATGATTTTTGGTCCTTTTGAAACTGAATACCATTAAATAATAATAAAAATTACACACTTTCCTAAAGATCCCCTCCTCTCCCTTGTAAAAGGAGTCCATTTCTATCCAATTTTTCACACCACTCAAGAAATTTTTCTCTCCCAAAATCTGACATATTAATCTCCCTACATCCATCTCCTCCCCTTAGAAGCCATACCTTAGGCATAGGGAACATGAAAAGTCCTTTAGTTAAAACCCTAAGGGAGTTACCCAAATTAAAGGTAACAGTTTCGCATAAATTGTTATCATTTATTTTACTTCTCCAACCCCTAAAATCATTTCATTATTTGTTTTCTAACAACACCAATATCCTCAATATACTACGATGTTTTTATTAGAATTATTCTAAATACACTTACACACACCTCCATATAATGGATGAAGAAAATAATGTTTCTGTCGGTGGCAAACTAACGCCTCACGAAACGATGATTGTTCAAATATCTCCAACTGCCTCTCACGGTGTCTATTATGATGGAACTGTATTTATATATGATATATATTATGTCTATGTTTTCTTTATTCTTCTGTATTTTCCATTTATAGAACGCATTTATGGTTTCTATAGTGGGTAAATACGAAAATCTCATTTGAGGAAGTGCTGACTACCACCCCCTCAAAGTGATATGACTCTTTAATACCTTATGTGGGATGTATAAAGGATAGAGTTAAAGATATTATATATGATATTACACTATATTTATAATATTCCTATGTATCATTATGTTTTAATTCCATTAAAATAAGAAATTGAAATGAACGTAGCGTTATTGCGCACATACGGCTTTCAGTCTCAATGAACGGTGCATTTCATTTCTTACCTCTAAATGTAATGTACTGTTATAAATACATGAATATACTTGATATACATGATATATATGATATCTAAATAATGAATGTAATTCTGGATATAATTAACCTTTGACCACATGAACAACATGTAATTATAAGATGTCCATTTTTTACTCAAGTACCGAATATCGAAAACAAAAACATTATTAACTTAAATGATTACATAATGTTTATAACATGGTAATAAGTGATATAAAAGGAATAATAAACATTAAATATGATCTTAAGAAAGTAAAAATTAACTTTAGTTTATTATTCAGTAGATTAAAGAATTATTGAGTCAAGTCGGACATGAGGTAAGGGATTTTCTTAACTCACTTTTCATTCCGTGAGATTTCCATTATTCGCCACTTATTCATTGCATGCGCTGTATTGTTTAATTCCATTTGATATATATATATATATTATCATTATTTTCATTTTATTCATGTTATTATGTGATTAGTTTGGTGTTTAATAACTTTTTTTTCATTTGACTCAGTTGATTACAACATGGTAAAGGGTTTCGTTTCACTTTCTATTCATGTGAGATTCATGCTATATTTGCCACTATTTACTTCTGTGTGGTGTATGTACTTCCAATTATTGTAATTTTTGTGTATAATAATTTTATTTATGATTATTTACATATTCATTGTTTGATCCCTCTTTCATGTGGTGTATGTTCTATAAGTTACCAAATCGGTAAGGGAACCATTCACCCTCCTCTGTTCAAAAGGTGTATTTTTTATCTCTTTTAAATTACATCTTATTATGTTGGGATATGTTCTTCTATATAATTATTGATTTAAACATTATTTCCACGTGATTATATACCTTTTTTTTCTCATAAACTCATTTTCATAATTTTAATGTGACGCTGTTAGGCTGTAGAATTTTTACAAGTGAACTTCTTAACCCAATTTCAATTCTTTGGGTTCAACAAGTACTTCTTAAACATGTAATTCTATGAATATGTGGAAATTAAATATGACAATTTTACAGTTAATATCCACTTATATTTAGTGTATTAATATTTTTCACAGATAATTATGTGATTTATTTATACATAATTTAAGGATACCATCTTTTAAGGGATTTCATCTCAATTTACATTTCCATTGGGACTTCATTTTGTTTATGCACCAATTCAATATCATATAGTGTATATAATGTACTTTGACATATTATATCATGAATCCATTTATGCTCATGAAATTATAAAGTTCTGAATAAATTTTATTCCACAATTATTTGTATTCAAGTGTCTCTCCTTTTGTTAAAAAAACTCTTTAACTAAAATATCATTTTAAATGTTTAAAATATTTATTCATATAAATTTTTCTCATTATTTTCCATATTTTCAAAATGCGTTTTGGGCTTTATTTATTTGGTCATTAATGTTTTCAAATGATAATTAATTTTAAAACTTCAAAGTGGTATGGGACACTTTGATTCAAAAATATCTTTTTAAAAGGTTTTGAAAATGATTTGATAAAACAATGTTTATTTAAATATCTTGATTTGATATATTGGAATGTGGAAATATTATCATTACATTATACATTTGTTATTTTTATTGGGAACTGTTTACGTATAGAGGTGGTTCAGTGATAAACCTGGGGCGGGTGAGCCCGAGATAGCTCTCCAATGCATTGGGTAACATGACAGAGGTAAACGTGATGTTTCTCCTAAGATATTTAGAGAATATACTGTGATTGGTATTCCAATGTAACTCCCTATGTAGCTGTTATAGCTAAAATGTATGTTTTATATAGATTCCATAAGCAACATTTATGATTTATTATTTGTGTGTGTTATTCATAAATCTCATGACTTTATAAAGAATGTTATAATTGAAAAGTATGGTTTCATTTATTTGTATTTATTGAAGGTATAATTTTTTCCTTCCTTATTTTATAACACTTACTGAGATTTTTATGCTCATCCCAAATTTTTGAAATGTTTTCCACAGGACATAAAGAATAATAGGGTCAAAGATGGGATCAAGTAAATGTCATGATATCTAAAACATGGAACAAGCCATGTTTCTTTTTATGAGTTTTTATTTTACGAAAAAATGGATACTGAGTAGTAATGTCTACTTGTAATATTCAAGTTGTAATGTAAGAGTTATGGCCTAATTCTCTAATACTCTAAACCTAAAAAGATCCTTAATGTGAATTATTTATTTAATTCAATATTATGTAATGTTTAAGGTCAGGTCTCTATAGTTGGTATCAGAGGTTGGTATAGATTACTTTAGAGGTTAGGGTTCAATTTAAGAATAAGTGACATTACCATAATGGTTAGAATTTTAGAAAGAGTCATAGTAAATTTTATAAAGTTACTGAGTTTAAGATAACATGAATAAGTATATCTTAGTGTCTACCCTCCTCATAAGATATTATATGATGATTTTACTGATATACTCACACTGACCTTTTAGCATATAGTAAATGGATGGATCTAGCATGCACTAAAGTAATAGTGGATTTGAAGAAAACTATGACAGTTTTCTAAATGATTAGCTGAATGATATGGTAGTTGCAATGAGAACTATTCTGTTTATCCTCAACCAACTATCTGGTGTCATGATAGAGCACCTGAAGCTTAGTGATTTTTATGAGACATCATATATGCGAGAAAAAAATCCTAACAGATGTTCAGGTAATAATCATAAAGGTATGTATGTTCAAAAACCTATTTTTCAAAGATGTGGAAAGAAACACATAGGAAAATGTTTCAAAGGGACAAAAATATGCTATATATGTCGAAATGAAGTTCATAAATCAAGAACCTACCACAGAAAAAGGAAGCATCTAGTTGACTCTAGGAAAGGGAAATAAGTTCTTTATAAAGGATCGATTGAATTTTTGAAATGTGTTGAGCATGGTCCTTATGCAAACACATTTCCTATGAAGACGTTTCAGGAATGGGAACAACAGGATCATACAAATATTCATTTTCCAATACCTTATTCCATTCCGATTGAGGATGAAGAAACTCACAATGACCAATGAAAGTTATGGATTATTTCTTTACATATGTTTTCGTATTATTGAAATATTAGGATATGATTAATGATTTTGTTTGTAGGAAAGAACTATTTCAGAATAAGTTTGTAAAATAATGGTCAATGGATCATAAAGAACATTGAATATGTAAGTGGTCAACATATATGGGATTCAAGAGCTATTGTAGATTTCAGGATGGTGAAACGCTTAAAAGTATTAAGGCTCTTTTGATGATGGTAATACATTAGAAGACTCTTTATGGTATTTTTGACCCTGAAGTGTGACATATGAAAATTTTATTAATTGAATAATTATCTTTTTTTTATAATTATAATGAACCATTTGGGTTTATAGGATCCTTGAATTTGAGGCAATTACCGGTTAATACATTTTGGGATGCAAAACGAATGTTATTAGATAAACATTGAGGTTAATGTATGTTATGGTTATTATTGATGAATTTATCACTTTTGGAAATGTTATAAAATTATATAGTTTTTGAAAATGGACACTACGAAAACCGTGTGACAACTCGTCCCATTGGACGAAACTGTGGGAATCGAACCCACAACCAAAGTGCGACTGGTATTTATCACCTACGACTGGACTACGTGATGTCCCTGGTTAGTATAACAAATTCTTTTTAGTTAGATGATCTTATGAATCAGGAATAAGTTGATTTTGTGTTATCTATGGAAATGATTAACCTATAAAAGATGATATGTGATTAGGTTAATTAAATTTCAGTATGATACTTTATGAGTAACTAATGTTATTTGGAGAAAAATGTAATGATTTACCTTGGAAGACTATGTGATTAAATCCTTCAGAGATTTTTGTTTATATCATTGTTTGGACTATATTGAAGAATTTTAAGGATAAATATTTATTTAATGGTCTTTCTTGAACATTAGGTTTATTTCATTGAATTTATAAGAGTAAGAGAAGTATTTCTTTTTATAATGGATTATCCTTTTCATGATTATCTGATCGTATACTAAACATTTTGGTTTTTGTTAATATATAAATACATGGGAAATATATAGTTCATCTTTTGTGGATTATGTGATTCTCTCGATGTTTATTATAGCAATCGTAATGTGAAAAAAAATTATTTTAAATATTCATCGTTTGGAGAAAATATGAGTTTGTGTTAGAAATCGAGAAAAATATGAATGTCTTCCTGAAATGTATGTAAATTTCCATATGTTTTTGGTTAAGCTCGTAAATAAATTCCCCAAAGAAAATTAAATTTAAAGAAAAACCTTGTCCGTTAACTTTTCCTAATGGGGAATCAAAGACTGTTTAACCTATCACAATATTGTGATTTTCTAGTGGTTTACTTTCTCCTAGACATGTTTCCTATCACTCTCCATTAGAACATTACCCTTTGTTTTCTCCTCCATATCCATGTTTTCATGGAATCGTAGTATGGGTTAACTCGGGTGACCATTGTATATCTCTTTATTTATTTTAAAGTGATAATTTTACTGACACTTTTTCCCGAAATGGGACTTTATATAAAGTTTCCGTGCCAAAATTTTATAATTGCGAGGATGCAATTCCAAAAGGGGGAAAGGATTTAACATCCCAGGTAAATAAAGAATATAAATATTTCATATTTATTAATTTTTTGATTTATATATTGATTTTACATTAAAAGGGTTCCTATGTTCGATAGCGTACCTGATACGCAATAATGGGTTTCTTTGAAATTTTATGTCGCACACTAATAATATAATATTATTATTTTTAATGGCATTCAAATCCTAGGCATTGTATTGGCAGGAATGAAAAAAACTAAATACGATATGATTATACATGTTTGTTAAATGTATTTACATTTATGCAATATAAGTTAGAGGCTTAAAATGTGAATGAATCAAATTTTAAGCATAATTTACTTTAAAAGGCTGATTTATCACCTTTTAATGGCAAACCCTTTTGAAATCTATTTTTGGTTACTTTAATACATTCAATATAACCAAATAAAATCCTTCTTTATAATGGGGACATCAAAATTTACATTCTGTAAATTTTTGGAATTTTTTAGATAAAGATCATTTTTTAATGAATAGTTAAATATATTGTATTTTAATTACATAGAGCCTTTTAATATAATATATTTATATGGTTAGATATAATTTTAAATATTTTTAAAGTCAAATTAAAATATATATATCTTACCATTTAATCCAATTCATGTCATTGGAATTATTTTCACTTTTAAATTGAATAGAAACAAGTATCAATTTTTTGTTATATATTGTTTCTTAAAAATAGGCAATTTGTTTTGATAGCAGAAATTAATTTTAAGGTTAATTAATTCCACTTCTATGATTTGAATTTGGAATAATAGAAATCATTTTTGAATTCGGAATATCAAATAATTCTTAGGCTGAATTTTTTGTATTTTTCTGAAAAACATCAATTTTTGATGAATAGTGAAACCACTTAGTGGTAGAAAAAAAGATTGCCTTTATCATTTAAATAAAATTTTAACACTTATGTGAATTGAATTTCAAAAATATTACATAAATGGGTGTCATAAAGAAGTATAATTAGGTTCATTAAGATGAAAATAATTTTTGGTGAATAGTAACTTTTGACTTTTATTTACCATTGTTAAAGGTAAATAGGGTAATTGATGGTTAAAAAATATTATAATAATTCCAAATTACCATAAAATATGTAAAAATATAATTTCTTGAGTCATTAACGACCGGGTCCATTTTTGGGTTGATTTTGGGACCCCATTGAACCACTTGGGTGTGATAATGGCAATTTAGATTAATTAATATAATTTAAAGACAAAATTGACATTAACAAAAATATTTTTAAAATTAATTTTTTTATGATGTTATATAATTTCTATTTAAGACTATAAATATTCAATGGAATGATAAAAAGATTTTTTACATCATGGTATTTTTTGTATAATTTTTAGACATCAAATAAATTAAATTATTTGTGACACAATAATGATGTAGTATTTACCTCATTAATAAAAAATTTAAATAAATAAGATTATAACGATTATAATATTTTACAAAACAAGACCAATTCAGATTGGATGAATTTATTTCGACCATGAGTCATCTTATATTCATATTTAATGATTGTTGGTTCTTTTTAAACCGAATATCATTATATAATAAGATAATATTTTACACTTTCCTAAAGAGCCCCTCCTCTCTCTTATAAAAGGATACCATTTGTAACCACTTCCTCACACCTATAAGTCCATTTGGATCATCCAAACTCTACCCAATTAAGCTCCCTACATCCCTATCATCCCCTTAGATGCCTTACCTTAGGCAGAAGGCACTTCAAGAAGTCCTTTGGTTCAATCCAAAGGGAGTTACCCAAATTAAAGGTAATAGTTTCTCATAAATTATTTTCTTTTATTTTACATATCCAACCCCTAATCTCTTTTTATTCATTCCTATTGTAACAACCCCATTATCATCAATATACTAGGATGTTTTTATGAGAAGTATTCGTACTACACTTACACACACATCCATAAAATTGATGAAGAACATAATCATTCTGTTGATGGAAAACTAACGCCTCATGAAATAATGATTGCTCAAATATCTCCAACTGTATATCATGGTGGCCATTACGATGCAAATATATTTATATATGATATATATTATGTTTATGTTTTCTTTATGCTTCATTATTTTCCATTTATAGAAAGCCTTTATGGTTTCCATGGTGGGTAAATACTATAATCTCATTTGAGGAAGCGCGGACTACCACCCCCTCAAAGCTATATGACTCGATAACGCCTTATGTGGGATGTATAAAGAATAGATTTAATGATATTATATATTTTATTATTCTGGAATTATAATATACCTATGTTTCATTATGTTTTAATTCCATTAAAATAAGAAATAGTAATTAAAGTTGCGTTCATGCGTACGTACGACTTACCGCCTCCATGAATGGTGAATTTAATTTCTTACCTATAAATGTTATATACTATTATAAATACATGAATATACTAGATATATATGTTATATATTATATCTAAATCATTAATATAATTCTGTATATAATGAACCTTTGACTACATGAACAACATGTAATTATAAGAAGTCTATTTTTGACTCAATTACCAAATATAGACAAAATAATAAATGATTACATAATGTTTATAAAATGGTAATAAGTTATATAAAAGGAATAATAAAATTAAAAAATTATCTTAAGAAAGTAGAAATTAACTTTAGATTATTATTCAAGAGATTAATGAATGATCATGTCATGTCGGACACGAGGTAATGGATTTTCTTATCTCATTTTCAATTCCGTGAGATCTCCATTGTTCTCCACTTATTCATTGCATGTGGTGAATTGTGTAATTCCATTTGATATATATATTATAATGATTCTCATTATATTCATGGTATTCTATTATTCATTTGGTGGTTATTAACTTTTGGTCATATGACTCAGTTGATTACAATGTGGTAAAGGGTTTCGTCTCTCTATTTATTCCTGTGAGATTCATGCTATATATTCTTCTATTTACTTTTGTGTGGTGTATGTACTTCCCATGATTGTACTCTTTGTGTAATATAATTTCATTAATGATTATTTATATCTTCATTGTATGATCCTTCATTCATGTGGCCAATGTTTTTTAAGTTACCAAATTAGTAAGGGAACCATTCACCCTACGCTTTTTAAAAGGCTTCTTTTTGTTATATCATTTAAATTACATATTATTATGTTGGGATATGTTCTTATATATCCATTATTTCCATGTGATGAGATACCATTTTTTTCTCATCAACTCGTTTTCTGAATTTTAATGTGACGTCGTTAGGCTGTCAAATTTTTACAAAGGAACTTCCTAACCCAATTTCAATTCTCTGGCTTCAACTTGTACTTCTTGAACAGGACGTTCTATGAATACGTGTGAATGACCGATGATTTTTTTACACTTAATATATTCTTATATTGGGTGTATTTATATTTTCCACACATACTTATGTTATTTATATATCCTTAATTTAAGGATACCATCTTTATAAGGGAATTCATCTCAATTTACATTTCCATTGTGACTTCATTATTGTTATGAACCAATTAACTCTTATATGGTGTATATACTGTACGTTGATATATTATATCCTAAATCCCATTATTCTCATGATATTATAAATTTATGATTAAATTTTATTCCTCAATTATTTTTATTCAAGTGTCTGTCTTTTTGTTAAAACAACTCTTTAACAAAAATATCGTTTTAAAATTTTTAATCATTTATTCTTCTAAATGTTTCTCATTAATGTACATTGTTTTCAAAAAACGTTTTATTATTTATTTATATGGAAATTAACATTTTGAAATGATAAATAATGTTTAAGCTTCAATGTGGTATGGGACACTTTGATTCAAAAATATCTTTTTAAATGGTTTCAAAAATGATTTCATAAAACATTATTTCTTTCAATAAGTTGATTTGATATATATTAATGTGGATATATTATCTTTCCTTTATACACGTTTTATGTTTATTGGGCATTGTTTATGTATATGGGTGGTTCCGTGGTAAACCTAGGGCGGGTGAGTCTGAGATACCTCTCCAATGCATTGGGTAACGTGACGGAGGTAAACGTGATGTTTCTCCTAATAGATTGAGGGAATATACCGTGATGGTTATTCCAAGTGTAACTCCCTATGTAGTTGTGATAGATACAATGTATGTTTGGTATGGATGCCATAAGTAACCTTTATGATTTATGATTAGTGTGTTTTATTCATAAATCTCATGATTTCATAAGGTATGTTATGATTGAAATGTATGGTTTCATAGATTTTTATTTTTTATGGGCTATTTCTTTCCTTCATTATTTTATAACCCTTACTAAGTTTTTTATGCTCATACCTCATTTTATAAATGTTTTAAACAAGACGTATAGATGAATAGGGTCAAGGATGGGATCAAGGAAAAGTCATGTTATCTAAAAAATGGTACTAGAAAAGTTTCTTTTTTGGTGTTTTTATTTTATGAAAAAAATGGATACTGAGTAGTAGTGTCTACTTGTAATATTCAATTTGTAATGTAATAGTTATGGCCTAATTCTCTAAAACATTAATCCTTAAAATATCCTCAATGTGAATTATTAATTTAATTCAATATTATGTAATGTTTATGACAGAGTCCTTATACCTAATATTTATGTTCATTGGTTATGATTGAGAGAAACTATGTATCTTTGGTCTTAATATTATAAGATCCCAAAACAGCCTTAGTGGAGAGGGGTGAATCAAGGTGTCAAATTTTCCTTCTAATATTATAGATCTTTTCTCATTGTTTATTGGAACCTGTAAAAAATGATTTAAGTTAATTTGTATTAATTTAAAAATTCAAATGCAGAGAGAGATCACATCAATTTTACATTGATCACCACTAAAGGATAGTATAAAAAGTACATGCCAACCATTTTTCAGTTTTAGCATATTAAATTAATATTCAAAAGTCATAGAATTAAATACGTCAGGTACATTCACTCTATTTCAAACACACTAACATTATAGGTTCTTAGTATAGAATAGTACCTCCCTAAGAAAACATATGTCAACTACACTTACCTAACTACCATCGGTGACGTCTTACTCAGTTTAACTATATAAATGTTAGTTCTGTAGATTGGAATTTAGGTCTTTGTCCCAAACTTGTATAAGTCATGGATTTCATCAATGAACTAATTATATGTACTTGAAATCACTATTATCTTAAATAATATGTTCAATAAATATGATCATAAAGCTCCATCATGAATCACATTCACAAACCACACAACCCTCTTAAAGAAAACTACCCTCACAGAACACTAATTCATCCAAAAATATATAGCCATCACAAAACAATTTTTTTTATAAAATACTAATAAGTTGTTCAATAATTATATATTCGTTTCTTGATGCTCATTCTTAGAATCAAAATCTTATATATGATGAATTAGACCTCTATTAAATCATTCTAATTCCGAATTTCATCCAAATATTATTGTGTTTAATGAAGTGGGGTAGCCTCATATTAATAGGCCCAGACATTCATGATGCTCCTACACATCTTAAATTTTTTTCAAGAAACTCTAAATCCTTATTCACGATGATCCTAGACTCAAAAACCTCCAGTAAAAATAATCCTTCTCATGAATATTCCCATATTCATAAGGATTACCATCAGCCTTTTTCTCACGGTCTGCAATGCTTATTCGTAATTCTCCACATTTTCATGAATCATATTATTTTACAATCCTAGTCTTTATGAAACCCATTCAATTACCATATTTAAAAATACAAAATCCTTGAAAACCACATTACTCAATCCTCTCACCTTTATACTGATTTTAATCCCAAAATTTTTTCAATACTAGGAAATGATTCCACTATTAATAGTGTAGTCATCTTGTACTATAAGTTCATTTTCTTTGACAACTCCCTGATCAACCTAGTATGGATTAAAAAAAACTAGACTCCACTCCCCATAATGAAAATACATTGTTCTAAAAATAATTGACTAATGGTAGTGTTTGGGATCAATTTTAGTTTAATGGTAAAGGGTAATTATAAATATAACATTAGATAAACCCATGTAGTATGCTAAAATGAATAGAAAAAAACAAAAAAATATATTATAATTTTTTTTCAATGAACCTAATAAGGGAAATACAACTTGGACTAGATTGATTAAAAACCTTACCACGTGAATCATGGGTTCAAGGAAGAATGCATTACCAGATATCTATCATATCTAGATATTCACCATATAGGTCATGGTAGTTCAATTTTAAACTTCAATGGATATTGATTTTAAAGAAGAATGAGATTGACTATTTTTTTCAACAATTTACTAGATATATGGTTACCCAGTTCCAATTTTATATAATCATTAAGTACAAGATCCCTTCCCAGAACCCCTAACCCTAATATGAATATTTTATCATGATGGCGTTGGATTAAATATTATAAATTTTTGAAATCATGATTGTGGAATTAAATAATCGATATAAAAGAGATTAATTCATAATTTAAACAATTTGAAAAGAAATTAAATAATATCTTGGATGAAGAAACAATGATGAACCAAGTGGTAACAGTAGTTTCAGGGAATTCGAGTTTGGAAAAGAAATTTTGGAACAACAATGAATAAAAAAAATATCTTGTAATTGATAATGGAAACAAAATAATGTGTAGAATAATTAAATAAATACATATACGAAGATAGAATTGATTATGAGTTAAAAATAGTGCATAATGGAAGGAATGATAAAATGATGTCTGAACTCCAAGATTCCCATTTATTCACATCAAGGGAATTGAATAAATATATATCTCTAAAGATACATGATGTGTAAATGGATAACTTCATTTACTTATTTATGAAGCTTCATCATTGACACATACATGAATATTATATGGTATTCACATTATCTACATTAGGTCAACCAATGCCTCCACATGTTTTTTAACATCATGTATTTTTTGGCTTGAATATTCAATTGTGACTAGGTTTTGAACTTCTCCCATCATGAAATGTGTTCAATCATTATAATAATCACACCTGTAATTAAAATATTATATGATGATTAATCATGATACACATCATGTACAAGGTTCATTCCTTTTATTTGGGATTCATGGCTTGTAATTTTAGTAGGAAGGTGGTGTGAACAATTTGAACACATAATGTATATGATATTCAAGATATCCATTGTGAAGTTATTTTATTCTCAAAAAATTACTCCTTTGAGTTTTGAATTCATTATTACTATGAAAAATCATAATAAAATTATATAATATCAAATAAAACATGAAAAATAATTAATCAAAAGTATCAAAAAAATGTATATAAATACATCATAATAGCTATATGTCTAATAAGGTGCAAGATCACTCAATATTCTTAAGTCCAAAATCCAAAAATAGATTATCTCAAATTATTCTTTCCCAAAATAACAAATATTGTCACCACCCCCTCCCCACAAAGTGTACCCCTCCTGGGCCGGCAATGTGAGAAGAGAGATAATGACCCCCGAGTCCCGCCTCCAGTAGGCCCCGGGTTGGCGACTAGCACTAAGGGTATAATAAACACACAAATGAGAGGCATTACCCTCTAAGAGAACACATGAAGAAGAGAGAGATAAGATAGACACCAATCAACTTCAACTCAGAACAAAAATATAAAAGAAACCCAATTACATATATTAAATGTCATGAAAAAGTACTACAACTGAAAGGGGAAACTAAAAGTACCCAAAAGAAAGTAAAATGGCAGCGACCACAAGCCCAAACGTCTCCTCCTCCAACCACAAGCTAGTAGTAACCATCTTGATCTCCAACCTGATCCATGTGACCTGAAAAATAGTTTATATATAAATAGTGTGAGTATAACTGTATACTCAGTAGGATCCTCCCCATGCCTCTCGTGAAAAAGTAATAAAAGCATGCTAAAGCCCAGTGAACAACAAGTGAAACTAACTCGTCACCTAAATATGCATACTAAGTTCCCAACCTCACCATGGCTACTCTCACCAAGTAACGCATACAAGAATATAGCATATAGTAAAGAATATCACGGGTACCCCACTACTACTTCCCCACTAGTTTTCCACTTTGCCCCAACGACATACGTCATGTGAATCTCTCTCCAAATATTACCCGCAAACACCTAGGCTAAACTCCACAATCTGCACCTCGTGCACCACAAAGGCTTGCCCGCAGACACCTGGGCGAAGCACCACACCATCCCCCCAACCAAAAGTAACCAGGAAAGTTCCAAGAGCCACCATAACCCGCATAATGTGTATCATACATCGGTTAATATACCTCAAGCCATTATAGCCCATACACCATGTATGGATCCTCAGGCCATCACAGCCAATACACATTAAAACTATAGTAGTCCATAGTATACTATATCCAGAATATATGTGTGTCAAAAAACCACAATAAATTACAGCCCTCTACACACATATATGGGAAAAATAACTAGTGTGCCTATTGGCACATGTATCTACCAAGAGAAGAGAGTGAGGCCAAAGGGTGTAATCAGCCATTCGACCTCCCATCAGAATGTTGGGTAAAACACCCCCATGGCTCAGAATCCCTGAGGTGTCAGTTGCCCTTACTGACAGGGTGGAGTAGAATATAGAAACACAAAAAGTACAGATATATATATAACTCACATCCACACTATGAAAATTACCTAGTGTTAGATTCAACTACAGCTAACGTCTCTCAGGCTCCAGGCTGCTACTTCTAAGACTAGGTGTCCTCTAAGCACACAAAAATTTGAAGAGATTTATTAGATTACTCCATTCTCATTTTACCAGTTCCACTGTACATTAATTAATTCATTAATCATTAATTTACCATGAATAATTTAACATTAATCTTCATTAGCATCACACCCAAAGTCAACTGCTCCTTTTAAGATTCACCTCACCTTTGAATTCCAGTATCTCCATCCCTATGGATTATCACCATTTAATCAATATTTCATTACAGAATTACGTTCCCATATTCCCAGGCACTCTAGAAAAGCATCCTATGCTACTAAACACAAAAGAGGCTCCACACGTTGAGTATATATACTACCCGTCGAGTCTTTACCACCTATAGAAAGAGCATAGACCCATTCCCCCTCGAGAGGCTAAACACGGAAAGCACGTGGCATACCCTGTGTGTCTTCGCCTCCTTCGGAAGAAGGGTATGCAAGACCAGCTACCTTGAGCAGTGGGGAAATGAAAAGCAGATAAACATTCAATGAATCCACAAGCATCCATCAACCACATACATCCCATTCAATCACCCCTGGGGTCCTCCCCGACACCCACATGCATAAACGGATTCATCTTGCCACTCTAGGCATCATCCACTACAACAAACACAAGGCCTCCATGCCTCCACATATCACAACACCCCTCCAGGGTCACATCATAGCACAAGAAGCAGGAAAACAACAATCACAACCATGGGCTCTTGGACCTTTAACAAACAAGAGGGTAACTCAGAACCCTTATAGAAAATATCAAACAAGCGATTATGTAATCCATTTTGAATTATCAAATTCAAATCGTAGGTTCCACTTCTAGAAAAACTAATCAGTTAGCTATCACAATAGGTTTAACATGCTTACTATGCCAATTCAATTATCATCAAATTAGAACAAATACAACAACGGCAAGATCCAGATTCATTTACATGCCATTTTATCTTTATACAATTAATTAACAATTAATTCTGGCTTTAAGTTCATTATCAATTTTTATCAAGAACAAAAAACTAATCAATGAAAACATAGATATAACTCTATCTATCAAAATATGAGGCAAACTGTTATCACGGTACAATGAAACTACATGCCAACAACCAATTATTTTAATCCAGTTCAAGAATTTAATTAGGTCAATTTCCTTGTGATCCAAAGGACTAAATCATTCTAATTCTACGATTTCTCATATACAATTAGAGAAGCCATGAATCCCCTACCTCGAAGAGTTCTTCACATCCTTTATCCACACAACGGATCACAATCCTCCTCTCACGACAACAGCATACACCCGAGGATGTCAAGGTACGACAGTACCAACCAACCCAAAAAACCCATTAGAATCATGGAATTTACATGGTATAATATGGAAGGGAGAAACAAGAGAAAATGATACCAAAATGAACGAAGATAAAACATACCTTATTGGGAAGATTGACCGACACAACTCAGTTGCTTCAAAATAGAGAATAACCAATCCTAGGAGTAAAGATTAATTGTGAAACTCCAACATGAAGGATTTAAAGGTTCTAGCGTCTCATAGCTGAGAACAAAGAGGATGAACAACAGAGAATGATATCTAGATCCTTTTTGGAGATTTAACGAGGCTACGGTTTAAGATCCGGTTAATTCTCCATTAAAAATGGATCACATTAACCCACACAGTTTGACCAAGTAAAACCATCCCAATCCATAGGAATAATTATTATAGGATTTATGGCATTTTAATCGGCCTTAAGAGTCCTTAAAATAAGGCTTTAAATGTATTTTACATCAAAGGAAACGTCAAATGGGTGAAACTGTAGGAAGCTGGAAACACTGTTCACATACTCAAAATTTGTCAATGGAAAGAAAAGGTCACCATTAGACCAGACCATTCTGGAAACACTATTCAAGTCCACTGTTAGAAGGTCACCATTAAAAGGTTACCATTCTGGAAACACTGTTCAAATCTACCGTTATAATGTCACTATTAGAAGGATATCGTTATGGAAACAATGTTCAAGCCTACCGTTCGAAGGTCACCGTTAGAAGGTTACCATTCGGTAACACGGTTCATGTCCACCGTTAGAAGGTCAACATTATAAGGTTACCATTCTAGTAATAATTTTCAAGTCCACTATTAGAAGGTCACTATTAGAAGGTTACCATTCTGGAAACACTATTCAAGGCTACCGTTATAAGGACACCGTTAGAAGGTTACCGTTCTGGAAACACTATTCAAGGATACCATTATAAGGTCACCGTTAGAAGGTTACCATTCTGGAAACATTGTTCAAGTCCGCCGTTAGAAGGTCACTTTTAGAAGGATACCATTCTGGAAACATTGTTCAAGGCTACCGTTAGAATGTCACCGTTAGAAGGTTACCATTCTGGAAATAGTGTTCATCGAACCTCACCGATAGAAACATTGTTCACCTACCGATACTATTCATAAAACTGGAAACAATGTTCACAGAACTGGAAAATTGGAAAAGTGTTGGGGATAAGTCACCTTGATCTCCCGAAACACCTCCAACACCTCATTTTCACATTGTAATGGACCGGAGAGGTCCGGGCCATTACATTAGATAACTCTCAAAACAATCTCATCCTCGAGATTTAAAAACCATCCCAAAAGAAAAGAGGGGTCCGAAAAACCACCCCACAAGATACCTCTCAGGGGAAAACCACCATGAGTTGTTCGAAAGCTAGAACAAAACTAGGATATCCGAGAGTATGGGAACAAAAAATCCATATCCAAACAATTCAATCACAACATCACATCAAAGGTACATAAATAAAACATGAAAGGTCTAACCACAAATGAAAACATCATTACATGAAATGAGTTAAACATTAAACAACTCTTGGTACTAAGAACGTATATGTGACTCACGCTCCCAGGTACTCTCCTCCATTCCACCGGGTCACCCCAAGACAAAAACTAAGGGGATAAAACACCCATGCAACACCTTCTCCTTGCTGTCTTGGATCCCCATTGTCCGCTCCTAGAAGGTTGTATAATCATCAATAACGATCTCTCCCCAATAGATAACATGAGATTCATCATGAAGATAACGACAGAGCTTTGATACATGGAAAAAATCATGTATCCGACTGATATGAGTGGGAGGTGCTACTCGATACGCCACATCTCCAACACGAGCTTACACATCGAAAGGCACAACAAACCAGGGAGAAAGCTTACTTCCATGACCAAACCTTCACTGCCCATGATGGGGAGTCACCTTCAGAAACACATGATCCCCAAAATTAAACACTAAGGGACTGCTTATTTGATCATCATATGATTTCTGACGATCTTGCACTGTCTTCATCCTCTCACGATTCACCTGAACCATCTTTGTTGTATTCTGCACTAGTTCTGGTCTGAGAATTGCTGACTCTCCGACCCCAGTCCAGCACAACGGAGAACAGCATGGCCGACCATACAAGGCTTCAAACGGAGCCATACCGATGGTATATTGAAAACTATTATTGTATGCGAACTCTACCATGGGTAATTTCTTCATCCATGAACGTCCAAAATCAAGAACACAAGAGCGCAACATGTCTTCAAGATTCTGGATGGTTCGCTCTGTCTGACCATCCGTTTGAGGATGAAAAGCAGTTCTAAGACACAGTTGAGAGGAAAAAGCATGCTGGATACCTCTCCACACCCTGTTGGTAAAACCGGGATCTCGATCAGAAATGATCGTCCTAGGTATTCCATGATGTCTCACCACCTCCTCTAGATACTACCTCGACAAAACTTCCACTGAGCTCGACTCCTTGATCCCTATGAAGTGGGCCAATTTTGTTAAACAATCCACTACCACCCATATAGCATCATGTCCTCCCGGAGCTCGAGATAAACATGTAACAAAGTCCATTGAGATGCCCTCCAATTTCCACTGAGGAATCTCTAATTTCTAGAAATACCACTAGGAAGACGATGTTCACCCTTTACCTTCTGGTAGACTAAACATCGAGACACACACTCTACAACCGCACGCTTCAGCCCCAGCCACAAAAACTGACTCCTCAAGGATCAGTACATCTTGTTCACACTAGGATGTACGACCAAGGGCATACTATGGAACTCTTGGAGAAATGTCTCGAGCATCGCAAAGGGAACAAAAATCCTCCCTTGATATAACACTCGATGTTGTTGATCCTCTGACCAACCATCAGGGGCCTCACCACAAACAACTCTGTCTCTCCAAACTTCCACCTCTAGATCACCCAACAGACACTCTTCCACCTTCTGCATCCGGAATTACTGCACCATCATCTAGAAAAGACAACCTCTACCCCCATCTTCTCCCATATCAAGATGCAAAGCTAATAGAACTTCCATAACACTCTAGGAATCACCAGATTCACGGACAACATTATTACGTGACTTTTGGCTCAATGAATCAGCTACAACATTCCCTTTTCCAGGTGTATACGATATTTCAAAGTCGTATTCATGAATGAACTCCATCCACCGACGCTCCATCAAGTTCAATTCACGTTGGTAGAAAACATAACTCAAACTATTATGATCGTTGAAAACCACAAAGTGCTCACCAATGAGGTAATGTATCCATAACATCAGATCAAACACCATGGATTCCAACTCAAGATCATGGGTGGCATAGTTGCGTTCATGGGGATGCAACTGCCGAGACCCATAATAAACAACTGACCTCTGCTGCATGAGAACACAGCCTTGCCCCAGATGTGAAGCATCATAGAAAGCATCAAACTGGACTCCCTCTGCTGTAAGACAAAGGACTAGAGAACTTACCAACTTCTCCTTTAGATACTTGAAATCTCTCTAGCACTGACAATTTCATATGAACATTTGATCCTTCCTGGTCAAAGCTGTTAGAGGAGTCGCAACACAGGAGAAATTGGATTCAAACCTCATATAATATCCTCCAAGGCCAAGGAATCTTTGCACCTCTGACACGGTCTTGGCTGCTGCGCAAGACACCACTACTTCTATCTTCGACGGATCCACAGCTACTCCCTGTTGGGACACAACATGACCCAAGAAACGAACATTTCGAGCCCACAACTCACACTTTTACAACTTCAAAATCATCTGATGTTGGCGAAGAACTCCCAAAACGGTTTGTAGATGCTCTGCATGCTCCTCTTCAAATGTGGAGTACACAAGGATGTCGTTGATGAAAACCAAAACAAACTTGTCCTGGAATTCATGGAACACATCATTCATCAACCCCATGAAAACAGCTAGAGCATTCGTCATGCCAAATGACATAACAACAAACTCATAATGCCCATGACGACAATGGAAATCAGTCTTCGGGATATCCTCATCCTTTACATGCATCTGATGATATCCTGACTAAAAGTTGATCATTGAAAACCAACATGCATCCATCAGTTGATTGAATATGACATCAATCTATGGGAGAGGATATTGGTTCTTTATTGTCACTTTTTTTAATCGACGATAATCGACGCACAACCACAAACTTCCATCATCCTTTTTCACAAACAAACCGGGCGCACCCCACCGTGACACACTTGGCTGAACAATACCGCACTGCAACAGACCATCAAGTTTAATACGTATCTCTCATAACTCAGAAGGGGCCATCCTATATGGAGACATAGAGATAGGAGATTCCCCTGGCTGTAGCTCGATCCCAAACTCGATCTCTCGTCGTGGGGGTAACACTACAACCTCTTATGGAAAGACATCAGGGTACTCCTCCACGACCCTAGGAAACGTCAACTGCTGAACCTCTGAAGAACTCAGCATCATTTCTTCCATCATGGATGATAGGGATGGAACTCGTCTATGACCCTTCCGAGGATCTCTCTCACCAAAAAACACCACATTCTCTCAATCTTCATCAAAGAAAATGACCTTCATCCTTTAGAAATCCACAATAGTCTGCACCGAATACAACTAATCCATGCCGAGTATGGAATCATATGGTTGTATTCGTAATTATAGGAAATCTCCCCAAAAGTGGTGTTGCCCCAACACTAGCTCACAGCCTCTACATACTTCAAACAAGTCAGCTCGACCTCCAACTGGCATAGTCAACGCCAAGGGCACTGGAAGCCTCTCTACCTCCAGTCCCAAAGCATGGACAAGAGTAGGATATATGAAGGAGTGTGTTGATCCTGAATCAAACAAGGCATACAGCAAAGGGTACCTCGAACGACATCTGGCTCGCCTCGGGCTGACAACGCTAGATCATGATGCTGACCACGACCTCCTCCATAGTTTCTCTGACCCTGAGGACGACCACCACCACAGCCGCACTCTGCTCTATGAGTATGTGGAGCATCATGGGGCTGTCCTCGGCCTACTATATCTACCCTCCGGTGATCGATAACTGGTGCAACCTACTGCTGCTGCCTCGGATGGAACTGCCTCAATGGAGGAACCTGGAGCGGAGCGCCCGGTGCATGATGACTGCTCTAAAAAGTGGGGCACTCCCACTGCTGATGACCACGACCACCACAAGAAAAACAAGCACCGGATCCCTTGGCATATGCATGAGAGTTTCTGCCTCTAGAGAAACAAAATGGGAAGGGGTGGGACCTACCTCCAAGTGAACAGAAACTATTTTGTCCTATAAACCGGGATCCCCGGACCACAGCTCTGCTTCGTGACGAATCATGACGATTCCCCTCTCGTGACGATCCGGTCCTGGAGAAAGTCCTCTCAACAACCTCTTCCCTCGCCAGCACCTCAAGATATTTCTTCACCATAAATGGGGTGACCTAGCGCTGGATCTTTGGAGGCAAATCCTCCTCGAAATGCCTCAACCTGGCCTCATCATATGGTAATAGGTTTGAAGCATATCGTAAAAGGTTCCTGAAATAGATTCCAAACTCTCTAACACAGGAGGTCCCCTGTCGAAGGGTAAGAAGCTCCTGGTGACTGGAAGCCTTCAAAGTTGATGAAAGAAACTCAACACTAAACCTATCTCGAAACTCCTCCCATGATATCGTTGACTCCTCATGATCCCTGAGGAACAAGAACTACCACTGCCTTGCAGCTCCACATAGCATTGTCACAACCAAGGAAACCCAGTGTTCCTTCCAAGCACGAATCGAACGGAAGCCTATCTCGACCTCCACCAACCAGTCTTCATTGACTGCATCTGAAATGGAACCTTCGTACTTCAAAAGACTCTGCTGCTAAAACTCTCGGAGTGTATTCCTCCATGTGTCAAAGTTGTCAACCCCTACCCGGCGACGATCCGATGGAACAGCCTTCTGGACATCTTCTACGCAAACCTGAAGTGGACGTCGACCTGGAGCCATTCCAGTAAAATAAAAACTGTTAGAGCTCCTAATCCTGGTATATGGAAGACTCAACATTAATGAATTAATTTTTTTCCTTTATTAATTTAAGGGTAACCTATCCCAAGGTCTACCCATTCAAACACAGGCGCAAAGAGGAATGATGCGTGATCCTTTCCTAGGACTCTACCCTACAACAAGTATCTCTTTGTTGAGTAGCCATCGTAAAAATAAAGGTCCGTGCAGTAGATCATAGGGGGTCCCTAAACGCCTTTTTCTCTACCAATCTCCAGTATTTACCCCACTTGCTAAACATGAATGACATTTTTTTCCTACCATCCCATGTATCCTCACCTGTGCCTAACTCCAACCTCCATCCTATCCCTCAACCAGACATCTAATACCACTCTTTCACAACCCCCTCCCCACAAAGAGTACCCCTCCTGGGCCGGCATTGTGAGAAGAGAGATAATGACCCCCCGAGTCCCGCATCCAGTAGGCCCCGGGTTGGCGACTAGCACAGAGGGAATAATAAACACACAAATGGGATGCATTACCCTATAAGAGAACACATGCAGAATATAGAGATAAGATAGACACCAATCAACTACAACTCAGAACTGAAATATAAAAGAAATCCAAGTACATATATGAAATGTCGTGGAAAATTACTACAACTGAAAGGGGAAACTAAAAAACCTAAAAGAAAGTAAAACGACAGCGCCTACAAGCCCAAACAGCTCCTCCTCCAACCACAAGCTAGTAGTAACCAGCTTGATATCCACCCTACTCCAAGTGACCTTAAAAACAGTTTATATATACATAGGGTGAGTATAACAGTATCCTCAGTAGGATCCTTCCCAAGCCTCTCATGCAAAAGTAAAGAAAGCATGTTAAAGCCCAATGAACAACAAGTGGAAATAAATCACCACCTAAACATGTATAATAAGTTCCCAACCTCCCCATGGCTACTCTCACCATGTAACGCATACAAGAATATAGCATATAGTAAAGAATATCAAGGGTACCCCACTACTACTTCCCCACTGGTTTGCCGCTTTTCCCCAACGACATACGTCATGTGCATCTCTCTCCAATGCTTGCCCAGAGACATGTGGGCAAAACTCCACAATCTGCCCTCATGCACCACAATGGCTTACCCGGAGACACCTGGGTGAAGCACCACACAATCCTCCCAACCAAAAGTAACCAGGTAAGCTCTGGGAGCCACCACAGCCCGCATAACGTGTATCACACATCATGTATTATACCTCAAGCCATTATATCCCATACACCGAGTATGGATCCTCAATCCATCACAGCCTATACACGTTACACCTATAGTAGTCCATAGGATACTATATCTAGAATATATGTGAGTGAAATAACCACAAGACATTACATCCCTCTACACACATTTATGGGGAAACTAATTGGTGTGCCTTTTGGCACATGTATATACCAAGAGAAGAGAGCGGGGCCGAAGGGGGTAGTCAGCCATTCGTTCTCCCAACAGAATGTTGGGGAAAACACCCCCCAGGGCTCAGAATCCCCAGGGTGTCAGTTGCCCTTACTGACAGGCTGGAGTAGCATATAGATACACAAAAAGTACAGATATATATATAACTCACATCCACACTATGAGAATTACCTAGTGTTAGATTCAACTGCAGTTGATGTCTCTCAGGCTCCAGGATGCTACTTCTAAGACTAGGTGTCCTCTAAGCACACAAACATTTGAAGAGATTTATTAGAATACTCCATTCTCATTTTACCAGTTCGACAGTACATTAATCAATTCTTTAAACATTAATTAACCATGAATAATTTAACATTAAACTTCATTATTATCACACCCAAATTCAACTGCTCCTTTTAGGATTAACATAACCTTTGAATTCCAGTATCACCATCCCCATGGATTATCACCATTTAATCAAACATCTGTTACGGAATTACATACCCATATTCCCAGGAATATTAGAAAAGCATCCTATACTACTAAACACAAAGGAGGCTCATCACGGTGAGTAGATATACTACTCCTAAAGTCTTTTCCGCCTATAGAAAGAGCATAGACCTATTCCCCCTCGAGGGACTAATTACGGAAAGCACGTGGCATACCCCGCGCGTCTTCGCCTCCTTTGGAAGAAGGGTAAGCATGACGAGCTTCATTGAGCAGTGGGGAAAAGCAATATAGATAAACATTCAAAGAATCCACAAGCATCCAGCAACCATATCCATCCCAATCCATCACCCCTGGGATCCTCCCCGACACCCACATCCATAAACTGATGCATCTCGCCACTCTAGGCGTCATCCACTGCCACAACCACAAGGCCCCCATGCCTCCACATTTCACAACACCACTCCATGGTCACATCACAACAAAAGAAAGAGGAAAACAACAATCACAACCATGGGCTCTTGGCCCTTTAACAAACAAGAGGGTAACTTAGAACCCTTTTAGAAATAATCAAACACGTGATTATTTAATCCATATTGAATTATAAGATTCAATCCGTAGGATCCAATTCCGGAAAAACTAATCAGTAAGCTATCACAAAATGTTTAACATGCTTACTATGCCAATTTGATTATCATCAAATTAGTACAACTGCAACAACTACAAGAACCAGATTCATTTACATTCCACTTTAACTTTAGGATATTAATTAACAATTAATTAATGCTTTACGTTTGTTATTAATTTCCATCATGAATGAATAACTTATCAAATAAAACATAGATATCACTCTATCTAGAGAAAAATGAGGCAAACCGTTATCACGGTAGAAAGAAACAACAATCCATCAACCAATTCTTTTAATCTGGTTCAAGTATTTAATTAAGTCAATTTCATTGTGATATAAAGGACAAAATCATGAAAATTCTACGATTGCACATATAAAAATAGAGAATCCATGAATCCCCTACCTCGAAGAGTTCTTGACGTCCTTTATCCACACAACGGGTCACAATCCTCCTCTCACGACAACTGCATCCACCATAGGATGTCACGGTACGAAAGTACCAACCAACCCCAACAAAAAACCCATTAGATTCTTGGAATTTACATGGTATAATATGGAAGGGAGAAACAAGGGAAAATGATCCCCAAAGGAACGACGATAAAACATACCTTATTGGGAAGATTGACCGACACAACTTGGTTGCATCAAAACTGAGAAGAACCAATACTAGGAGTAAAGATTGATTGTGAAACTCTTACATGAAGAATTTAAAGGTTCTAGAGTCTCATAGCTATGAAAAAAGGGGATGAACAATGGAGAATGATATCTAGTTACTTTTTTAAGATTTAACGAGGCGACGATTTAAGATCCGATTAATTCTCCAATTAAAACATATCACATTAACCCATGTGGTTTGACCAAGTAAAAACATCTTGATCCATAGGAATAATTAATATAGGATATATGGCATTTTAATCGGCCTTAAGAGTCCTTAAAATAAGGATTTAAATGTATTTTACGTCAAAGGAAACGTCAAATGTGTGAAACTATATGGAGCTGGAAACACTGTTCACATTCTCAAAATTTGTAAAAGGAAAGTATAGGTCACCGTTAGACCTCACCATTCTGGAAACACTATTCAAGTCCACCGTTAGAAGGTCACTGATTGAATGTTACCGTTCTGGAAACACTGTTCAAGGCTACCATTATAAGGTCACCATTAGAAGGTCACCATTCTAGAATCACTGTTCAAGCCTACCGTTAGAGGGTCACCATTAGAAGGTTACCATTCTAGAAACACTATTCAAGTCCACCATTACAAGGTCACCGTTAGAAGGTTACCATTCTGGAAACACTGTTCAAGTCCACCATTAGAAGGTCATCGTTAGAAGGAAACTGTTATGGAAACACTGTTCAAGGCTACCGTTATAAGGTCACTGTTAGAAGGTTATCGTTCTGGAAACACTGTTCAAGGCTACCATTATAAGGACACCAATAGAAGGTTACCGTTTTGGAAGCACTGTTCAAGTCCACCATTATAAGGTTACCGTTCTTGAAATAATGTTCAAGGCTACCGTTAGAAGGTCACCGTTAGAAGGTTATCGTTCTGAAAACACTGTTCACTGAACGTCACTAATAAAAACACTGTTCACCTACTGATACTATTCATAAAACTGTAAAAACTGTTCACAGAATTAGAAAATTGGAAAATTGTTGTGGATAAGTCACATTGACCTCCCGGAACACCTCCAACACCTCTTTTTCACAATGTAATGGACCGGAGAGGTCTGTGCCATTACATATATTCTCTCAAACAACAAATCAATCATAAAATAGTTATCACATATTCTACTACATGCCAACTGAAACCAACAAAAGAGTGAATCCATAATAATTCATGTCATACGATAATTTCATAAACAAACATTTCCATCTTATAAAAAAATATTGATCATGGTAAAAAAATAAAAAAAAATTAACAAATACATAAAAATATTACACTACATCAATCCATTTAATCATTAACTTGTTATACATACATTACACCTTTATTTTGGAAACCATCTTAAAAACCCCAATTTCCAAACCAAACCATAAGATAGATCAAACATGTATTAATAATTAAACATTATTTATTTAATTAGAAATAAAAATTCATTAAATAAATATGAATTATAAATTAATGGTAATCCATGAAAAATGTATGTATATAGAGACAATAACCCCATATTTGCTTCCAACCATACCACCTTTGTTGATAACCGCCCAAAAAGTATGATAATAACCGTAGACACCTAAACCACATGAAAAAAACCAAACCAAAAATTATATCCCAATGATATTCCAAACATACTAGATATGGTTACAAAAATTCATTAAAATGGATGATTACGAATGAATGAGTGGGAATGAAAAAGAAATAAAAAAGAAAATTACATACCAAATGCCAAACCAACCATGATCAATATTGAAATCAACAAAAATTTAGTGGTATAAGATCCACAACTAAATATAAGGGGATTTACATGATGGATAATGAAATATAGTTCCAAATTCATTAAATATTGATTGAGAAAAATTGTAAAAAACAATGTTTTTAAGTGACCTAGTAAGGGTGACCTTTTTTCAACATTGTTAGATGAAATTTGTACAAATCATGTGGATAAAACTATCCAATGAAATAAATGATTCATTTTTTCTGATGGGTTTCAATAATATTTTAAAACCATGGAAAAATATAAATAACCCCCACTATCACCCTATGTAACAGCCTTTCCCAGTTAGCAGCACAATTAAACACTTTGTGTGTTAACCATACACCCAGTATGGTTGTCTTAAATACTATAATTTACAACCCCAATAGCTAATAACTCCATGAGTAAAACAAATTTTATTTAAAATATAAATTATACATAACAATTACTTGGAGGGTGTCACAATCTTTAAATTAAATTAATAAAAATAATTATTATTAAACATATTTTTGAAATGATAAAAAAATTAAATTTATTTTTCCATATTTAAAAAATTTTCATCAATTAAATGCGTAATATTAAAAAAAATCAGGATACAGGGATTCTTCAACCCAAAAAAGATTTAGTAAAATTGAATAATATAGAAATTAATTCAAAGACCTATGAAATGATCAAAATTTATTTATTTAAATATCCACATTGAATACTTTTCTAAATAAATATATTTAATAAAAAATAAAAGATATAATATTTTTTAAAGTAAAAAATATTTAACAAAAAAAATTAGTACAATAGTTTATACAAAATTACAAATATGATTTATATGTTAAGATATAAATATCCAAATATAGATTTTATAAATTGATAATTATCAAAAAATATATATATATATTTACTTGAATAATAATGAGAGTAATAGAGTGTTTTCCCAAATCCAATCAAAATGATCATTTCATATTATATGGACTATATGACCAGAATTGTCATTTTTTTCTAATGTTATCAACTAATAGATAATCTAATATCATATGCATCCTTAACATAATCAATAATCTCATCATATACAAATAAAATTTTGATGAAAAACAATAGAATTCTAATGATTCAATGATTAAAGAAATATACATTATTCATGTGTCTCCGTGATAAATGAGTCCTTATTGCAACTATATAATTAAAATTACAAAGTTTAAATGCATATTCTCTATAGTTTACAAGAATCTTACTATGACCATTGATAGACCTACATATTAGAACCCAATATTTATTATATTCGTCTCTCAGATATCCTCAACAACCCTAAAATATATTTTTGTTGTGTAAATTGTGTCATATTTACTTTGGAACCTGAGTAATAATGTGTTTCAATGAAAACCATTACTCAAAAATAATGAATTTCAATACTTATATCATAATATATTGTTTAAAATATTAAACCATTAATATAGAAAACCATGTGATCTCATTTACTCTTGTTCCCCTAGTAAGTTTATAATTTTTTATGATGAAAATAAATCAATGTGGAATTTCTCCATAATCTATAAAATAAATGAATTTTGATGCTCATTTATCAACAAATTTTCATTTATTATCAAAAATAATACCACCAATCCAGCAATAACTGATAATAAATCTGGATGACCCTAATCTATGTTGTTAAAAATTTATGAATGAGTGTCAATGTCTTCATCACCTGTAATATACATAACCATTAATCCATGTATTACTCTCCCTTCACTATAAAAAATCAAATATTCAAATACAGGGAGACTAATGTGCCCCACCTCACAAAAATAATCTATATAAAGTCAATCAATAGTTTTTATATCTCTATTTTGAACAATAGTGGCCCCTAGTCGTTATAGAATTTTAAAATAACAAATTAAAACATTATTCAAAAGGATTCCTCCAATATATAAAAACATGCAAATATATTATTATCTCTTGCATGAATTGAATTAAAATAGTTATCATTATATCAGAAAATCATTGTGTAAAATAAATTTATAATTACAAATTATGAGGCTAGCGACACTCTAAAAAACATTACGAATTTGGATCTATGAATTGGTTGTAAATATATTTTAAAAATTAATATAGCCTTATAGAGGAATTGATAATATGTATAACAAATATTTCATATAGTGAAACCTGTAATTACTATCGTTTCAATATATTACATTCCTGATATTTCACAACTAATAAAATTAAATGCATCACTCATATAATATTTTTTACAATTAATGACAACCCATATTCTAAATTAATAACAATATTACATTTCAAAATATTTCTCATATCATGTATTCTAAACATATAACATGATAGTGGAAAATATATTATATTTCCTTTAACATTTAGAAAAATACTCCAAAATTATTGACATGGAAAATAAATATAATATATCATTTAAACCATACCTTTTCATTTCATTTCATTTTAACAATGTTTTAATCAGAAAATCACATATGTTTTACTAAATACTCATAATATCAATTTTATGTTTGTATGAAAATAAAATCCAATAATGTAGCTCAAATTAACTCGGCTATTTCTTTTATATTTTTTATATATAACACTTCCTTTCTTTTGAAACGTGACATCATTATTTTTCAACTTCTCATAATATTCATTAGTTGAAAATCATTTTCATGAAAAATGTTACACTTATAAAACATTAAATTCTTTTTAAATATTAAATAATGATGATCCATACTTGTAATATTTCTTATATAAATTATTAAATTTATGATATTGTCCGCCTTCATTTGAAATTGATAAATCTTTATGACCATTAAAACAATATCCATATAAGTTTCCACATGCAATAAATTATTTTATATTGAATATTAAATAGAATGTTATTGAAACTAATCAATCTTATATACATTAAATACTGTAACAAATTCTCCAATTACAAATTTCATATTATCATTAAATGGTGATAGGTAAACATAAATTGTTTTACATACCATATTGGTCGTTAAATTATCATGCTCATCATAATATATTATTTCTTTATACAGATCCATGGGGACAAGTTGTACACAACCCTAATAATAAGAAATTAACTATACTAGATACTAAATATTTGATATTGATTTATTCCATTTATTTATTGGCCCACCTTGATATTTCTATCTTTATTCTGAAATTTATGAAATTGTTAGTCAAAAATATTTCGTAGTGGTCAAAAAGTAGGGTTATGTTTGTTTTCATTAGTGATTTAGTCATGTGAATGTCATTTTAGCCTCTTTATATTTCTTTTTTAATATTAAAATAGATGAATCAATTGGTGAATTATTGGAATATTCATGATTTTTTTAGTGGTAGGTTCCCACAAGATCTTGAGAATGAATCAAAATGTTATTTTTCATCCATTTGATGTCATGATTTCCAAAATTTAGGTTATTTTAATAAAAATTTATATTCCATCATACACAACACTGAATAATTAGAGAAGGCATGAATTTTCTTATATTCCAATCCTATTTTATGTAATATTTTATTGAATTAATTTAAATCCCTAATCCTATTGTATTTTGGTTGTAACTCTATCAAAAGATCAAGTAGTTCGGAAAAACATTTTCCCTTCCAACCATTTTTATATCAAATTAATAAAGATCATCACTACAGATAACATAGTTAATATTGTGCGATTTTAGATAAATGGATTTTCAATGACTTCATACAACCATTAAACACATTCAATTTTATAATTGGATTTAGTACTAACATCATGAAATATATATTCAAGAATATCCCATGTCACATATTGAACAAAAAAATAATATTAAATATTTAATTATTTATTATTTCATAATATCATATTTTTCATTTATAATATGATTATAATAAAAAAATCATATTGTATTTTATTTTGTTATACGCTAATTTTCTCATATTTAAACACATCCTGTATGGATGGTAAATCATATTTCTGTTTTATTTTTTTTAATTCTAAAAAAAACGTACCCATTCTCATATTTGTGACTAGTTCTTCAAGAATTTACCCATCTATGATCCATTAGTTACCTTAATTTCAATATAATAGAGTAAAATATTTAAAAATATATAAATTTAATCATATTTTTCAAAAAATGAATTTCAATCCTATTGAATCAACTTAAATATACAATATATGAAAAATATTATCAAATAAAATCAATAAATTAGCAATTTATTTATAAAAATTTTATTCATACAATGAATAATAATACAAAACAATAACAATATAAATAAAATAAAAATAGAAATAAAATATAATAAATGAACTCAAAATTTATTAACAAACATGAAATAAAAACCATTTATTCATAAAAATTTAATCAAAATAAACAATCATAGAATATAATCATTTATACGATAAATAGTTTAACATAATATAATAATATTTATAATATTTATAATAATAATAATAAAGTATTGAATAAAATTATAAATCAAAATTATTTAAAAATATATAATAAGCAGGTGAAATAAAAATTTAATAGAAAATAATTTAGAAGAATATAATATTTATATGATAAATAGATTTAAAATAAACAAAAACTCATAATACCTGAAATTATTTGAGATCATGGTAAATAGTAATTAAATTTGTAACATTTAAATAAAAAATAATTATAAATATTTAAAAAAATTAAATAGAAATCTATTCTCAAAAATGTATATGAATATAGTATATAACGGATGAACAAGGATGAAATTGTATAGAATAAAATTTACCTAGAACACAGTTGGGTGGGAGACTGATTGAAAACAACTGATGATATTGTTTGTGGAACTAAATATAAAATCAATGAAACACTTATGAGATCTTTAACTACAAGAAAGGCTTATTAAACATGAACAATACAAGTAATAAATCACAAACTAAAATCATGAAATAGTGATAATAGGAATATTAATTAATGAAGTTGAGGGAGGTAATTTGTGATTCTCTGATGTTAGGGTTTGTGTGTTTTATGTTTAATTCTTTGGAATTGTTTATGTGAAAGTATATTGTCTATTATTTTATTAAATGTTTTTAATGTCTATTTATATAATTAATGTTGTTTAAATTTCATAGATATGATGAATCATGGTATTTATCACAATAACCAAAATGAAAACCTTGACAATGAGGGTTCACATATTTATTATATGATAACGAATTTTAAAAAAATAACATATTGGGCTACCACATTGGTTAATATAATAAATGAAATTAAAACCATTGCTATTGGTGTTTCTATATCAGTAACTAATAAACAACATGAATACTCCGTTGAAAAAATAAATTTTATACTAGTGATATTGTATTTACAATGTATTTTCTTCATCCATTTGTGAGAATATGGTTGCATAGCCTTTTATATAGATCTATAGGCATCCTAAATAAATTTAATTAAACATATAAATATGTTAGCCACCCCATATTTAGTGATGAACACCATGATCCAAATAGGTTACTTTATAAAATCTTATGAATAAATGAAAATTTATTATATTATCCATTCCACAATAGTGAATTATTTATAACACATAAAAATTATAGTTAACTCATTTATGAAACACATAAAACTAGATTACGATTTCAAATCACCCATATCATTTTAGAAACTATCATATGTATATCCCCATACAATGATCTCTTCCTTGATAAAATCAATATTATGACACATCAAAAACCATAAGTTTTTTTATATGAATTTATAATATAGGAAATAACCTATGTTATCTCTCAATGAGATTTGAGGGTTAAAATATTTAATTTCATTTAATATCTACAAATGAAACTAAAAACTACGGGTTTTGATATATTTTTAAATTATAAAAAAATTAACATGTATAAAGAAAAGTATTTTTTAAAATTAATTATAGATTGAGATAAATGTTAGAAGGTAATGATAGAGACCATGGTTTTGACTTTATAATACTTTGGAATAATTACAAAAATATTTCTAAAGCCAAACACTAAGTTAGTACTGGAATTTAGGGACTGAAGAGCATAAGTGCAGGGACATTAAAAATATAAAAAAAAAATCATACAGATGTAGTTTCATTTGAAAATAAAAATTACTCATGCTCGGAGTCTCTGCCCAGATTTTTGAGGCCACAGTTGAGTCCAGAATGTTGTGTTTACCCTAGGTGTGACATAAAATTTTCTTCATTGGGATTTTTGGATGGAAGTCACATAATATGGAAATAATTGATGGATTAAATGATTAAATGTGAATTTAATTAATTAATTTACCCTTAATACTAATATCCCTCCCCTCTCTCATATATAGAATGCACAACCTGAAGGTAGACTCTTCTCCTCTTTCTTTTGACGATGATGAACTAATTTTGAATCATTTATGCGAGGTGGTTTTGATCATCTTTTTTTGAAGAAAATCATCAACAGATTGATAAGTAGAAAAATGCGGGCAATGTTATGCGATTGAAGGTTATTTGTTTCCCATCACGGTAGGATGTTTTCATTTTTAGTCATGATCCCATTTATTTTACATTATTTATATTTCATAGAGGCCTATCCAATTTCTTGTAATCCATGCTGAGTAGATCTATGAATATTGGGTCAAATTAGGGATAATCAATTGTACTTGATGGTAATACCCAACTTGAATTAAAATCTACATGGTGCGGAGTCCAGATTCACACTCTATGTATCACTACCTATTTTGGGACAATGGTTATTGGGGATAACACACCATGTACATGGTTTACCCATTGTGTAGTACACCAAATCGTATGACCATGAGACAAGACATGGGATAGACAAGTAAGAACACATGTCCATGTACTAACACACCTCCAATGTACATGGACATGAGATTTGATACACGAACATAAGTATATTACATGGCCAGGGGATGGGTGATGAAAAACATATCTTGTACCATCCATACATGTTGTGTACCCCAACATGGGTTGGAAACTAAGTAGACTGGATACATGGCCAGCTGCTCAGTTTTTCTTGCACTCTGTATGTTCCCTACTGCACATCGTGTACTCCTAGGTGATATCCTTGAGATCTTATGCCTATCATATATCCATTTCATGAACATTGATTCAGCCTTTTCAGTATCATGTCATGACTGTTTTTTCACATAGAGTGTAGTGGTAGAAACTATTTCGGATTACGAGGTACAAGGTGGCCGGTTATGATCAATACACTTGTGTAGTGATGAAACTATTGTGTAGTCAACAATGTAAATCACTATATTGATGTCAGGGTCAGTACCCTCCACATTCACATTTGTATATGGGTCACTTGGACTCTTTGTACTGGTATAGTGGTTCTCCCTTGATGCATTCGGGGATTGGATTCTTGTAAAACTTTTAATAAGAATATATGTGACATTACACATAATGGGCATAGGTTCTTTTACCCTTGGGTTGTTATTTGGGATGAGATGTGGTTTTCCTAATCCTTGGACTCATAAAAAATAATAAATGTTTCCCCACTGAGACAAATCCTTGTGACGTGACCAAAAATCATGTAAGGGAGTTAGTGTCAACCAATGGAGATAGTATCAAGGTGTGGTAGTTGAGTTCTTTAGAATTCTGTGTTCAGGTTAGACACATGAGATTTCAGGAATCATTGAATGACTTTAAAATATCTTATTACATTCCTAGTGTTATAGGGAATGAGATCCCCATATAATTTATAAATTTGGACAGTGCTCCCGTATTGTGATAGATCATGGGCCGTCAATTATTTTTGGATAGATTGAGTAAGAACTCACCTCTTGTACTAGAGTGTGATTTCTCTATCTATGGATTTTATACTCACTTGTCGTGTTATAATGAATTTCCTCCATATGTGACATATCTGTAAAGAAGGTACTCACTTATAGGGATAGGGTGAGGTTCTAATATCATTGGTGTCAGAACACCCATGTCATTCCATTAAGAGATTCCTCCATATGTGTTAATCTGATAGATTCAGTAATCCCCTCTCATGATAGGGAGTAGTTACAAAAACCTGGGTTTGGTACTCTCATATCGTATAAGTGTGTGGGTCCCCCACAATGAACAATATGTAAGAGATGGTACACCCATGTCCTATCAGGGTGAGGGTCCATCAGCCATTATGTGGTAATCCTCTACTAGGTTAGGGTTTCATTATTCGATCCATGGAGTGGCACTTCCATGTCATATCAGGGTTCGATTCATCCAGTCTTTTAGTAGTACTTTACTATTTTATCGGGGTGCAGGTTCGCTCCTATGGGGTAGTACTCCATCGTCTCCAAGTTGATGTGGGGCGTGGGCCCTCTATTAGAGTGGAATATCCCTCATCCTTTAACCATGGTTACAAGGATCCATCTCCTCCACTTGATATGTGTGATACTTAGATAGTATTAATTTTTCCCATAGTGGATTTAGGTGAAGAACAATCCATACATGATCGAAAGTGGTTTCGATGGATAGTTAACTGCTAGTTCTCCCTCGACTGCGGGGCATTGGTGAGGTGTATGCCCCTCTGTTTACTCTTATGTAAATGATGCACACAATGTATGTTTTAGAATAGTGCTCCCTCAACTATATCTCTAGAGTGAGTATTGGGCCTCTCCTCTTGGTTTTGTTATCCTTTGGTAAGGCACAAGTTAGCGATGGAAGAGCCTCTCATTCTGGGCACCTGAGCAAGACTGTATATGTTATTCCTAACGGAGAACGTTCTCTTGGATGTGCCATTCAGAATAGTAGTGATATTCTCTATGGATAAAATTTTCTAAAACGTAACATTTGGAATTGTAGAGCTATTTATGAGTGAGTGAATATCTCGGATGGGAGCCATCTGTGATGTTATATCAAGTTTAATATCTTATCCATGTTTTGTTTTAAACATTAGATCCTTGAATATAATCATGATTTCAGCTATTAGGTTTGAACCTAATGAGACATGGAGTTTGTTATGAGTATATTTGGGCGATGTCTGGGATCCCTTTCGGTGTTTTCCAATTATTATTTGACACCCCTTGAGGACCAAGTATACATACCACTTCTATTCCCAAGCCTTTCTTTTGTTTACTCTCCTTCCATGGGTGGTGAAGATGCATGAGTTTTGTCACGATCATTATGTGTCTTGTTTCTCATGGTTGGATGAATACACTCTCATTATTTATTAAGAAATGACTCAACAAGATTTTCTTCTTGTCTCCATGTATAACTCCTTTTGTTTGTATGAGTTTACATTCACTCTCTTGTTGGGTTGAACTGAGCGACGTAGTCTTTTCCCTACACTCTTGTTGGGGATTTTTTTATGACATAGCTGACTATTAATGTACATCTAAGTATCTTGGATCCTTTAGAAACATTATTTTGTTGGGAATGTGTTTTTCCTATTTTTACTTCATTACTTCTATTGTACTCTAGTTTTGGATAGATGTATGCATGAATTTTAGTTTTAGATTTTAATTTCCATACATTATTGTATTGAGGTGTTTTTGGGTGCATGTGTATACGTACTTTAGGAAAAGGACTCCATGAGTTTAGTTATTCCTTTGGATGCTGTCTCCAACCCCTTTCCTATAGATGTAGGCTTTGGGTAGTCATGACTCATGCCCTGTTTTTAGGTTGGTCATGACAGTAATAATTAAAAGGTTTCCAATCCTCTTATAAATTTCCTTGTTCTTATATTATTATTAGGTTTTTGTATAATTATTTTATGATTATCACATATCATGGTTACACACTAAGACTAAAAAATGATACATATATCATTAAATCTATAAAAAATAATGCAATCATGTTATATTCTACAGAAATGTTATATAGGAAACAAAAGTACACTAAAATATCAATTTTTTTGGAAATAAAAATATAATTTTTTTTCCATATTGGAATAAAAAAAATCCTAAAGCATATGATTACAAGATTACAAGGTAATGAATACACAATTATTTCATTCAAACAATCATTAAATTGAAAAAATAAAAATTAAAATAAAATAACTATGTAAAATCATAAAATACACCAAATAGGTATCAAATTATCTGGTGGAACTCCTTAAAAAAGTGTTTAGATATCATCCAATGATCACCCAACATCTGGATCACCATCAAAATGAAGATCTTGATCGAGTGGAACATAATATTCATCATTAGTCTGCCTATGAGGATAGGATGTGCTAGAACATCTATTATGATGAGAGTTACCCACTACCTCTATAATTTTGTAGCCTATGACCCCCTTCTCTGAACCTAAAATTTAGGAACCCATGATCCTAATTTACAAGTAATGAGAGGTTGTGGGTTTCCCATATAAATTTTTAAATTATCATTTTTTTCTTATATTTGGTTATGTATATGGAATTATCATGACTTTTTAAAAAAAGTGCTATTATAAGGTCTATATAATATATTTATTGAAAATATTTCTACCCATTGACTTCTATAATGTGACATGTCATCAAAATACAATGTTTTACACTTTACATTGAGGATTTTTAGTTTTATGGATAAATCACATCATTTGGTCCACTAGATGGAATAGGTTTATTATATATTATTGTATCCCACGTCATAAAAGATGTTTTGGACAAATTTGAGACCAATATGTGTGATATATGAGGTGAAATATAGATTTTCGTCCGAATATGCACTTGGGATGTCATGTAGTTTTGACCATATTTCTTGAATATCATCATTGGATCTCCAAAACACTTTCACCTACCATGAAAATAATAAAACCTGTAAAATTAACATATTTAATAGTTTTAAAAATTAAATAATGTAATCAAATGAGAATTAGAATAGATTGTTACATTTATAATTTACAATATAAATGTTGTTTTAAATAGTTTCTTGATTGTTAAATTAAATTGTCAATAAAGGGACTATTATTAAATTTATAATTTAGAGGGGTCATTTTTGACCGGTTCCCGTCATAAATTCCCTTTTGTGATATGACCTCATCACAAATTAACCATTGTGGAAAATATCATCAAAAATATTACTCTTTGCGACGAACAGTAGAAAAAATTTATTACTTGCAAAGAACAGTAGTACCATTGAGAATAGTTTTTCTTTTTTATTTTTTGTGACATATCGTCATAATTACTTTTGGATATTTATATAAAACAAAACCTTTTGGGATGTGTCCGTTGCAAATAGTTGATAATTTAAAAGAATATAAATTAAATAAATTAAATAATACTAATAAGAATATATTTTTAATATAAATAAAATAATAATTTTATTAATAATATAATAAAATTATTTATAAAATAAAAAATATAATATTATTTTCATTCAAATAAAATAATAAAATTAATATTCATAAAATAAAATTAATTATAAAATAATTAGTTAATAAAATAATAATATTATTTATATTAACGGACTAATAATATTTTTAATAGAATATAAACCTGAGTATCCACAAAAATATAATAGTATATTAATTAATAAAATTATAAATATAATAAAAAAATTTAATAAATAATAGAAATCATTAATTTTCAAAACAATATAATACACATGCTATTTCAAACGATAAAAATGTATTATTAAAAAAATACAATCGAATGTTTCATCAAAATATTAATATACATAACTGAGGAGGAGGGTTGTCTAGAAGACTTGGAGCAGACGGTGGAGGGAACTTTATCCCTAAAAGGTGAGTCAGACGTCGCAGGTACACAAAATCCTCCCGCTCCTACTCCCGCCACCATTGATATATCTCATCCTGCATCTAATTTGACTGATACTACTATCGTAGTAACTCTTCCTATTGTTTTTGCTACCGGTAACACATCTCCTCCTCCTCCCTACACATAGTATCTATAAGCTCACTCTGAGCTCAAAGCTGCTCCTAATACAGTTCATGAAATGATGATAACTCTCTGGGATATACTATTCAGTTGGACGCTGACACCACATAGGTGACATCAAAACCCCCAGGGGTCACTCTAGAGATGATAACAATAAATCTTCCTTTCCTGGATCCATACTTGATCACATGTATCCATGATTCCATATCAAATTGGGGGGGCACTTGTCTATCCATGGGTTCCGCCATGACTGTCAACATCTGTATGAGATGTTGTGGCCTCATATAACTTTATCACCTGTAATTAATAATTAAAATAGTTAAAATATTTCTTTCCAGTTATATATAAAACTCAAATAATTTAAACAGACCACACTTAGATGTTTGTAAGTACCTGTAATGTCTCGAGTGGATGGATCGCAGTACATCCTCCTATAAATGCCGTACCCTGTAATATCTGGTTGTGCGACTACGTATATGAATATAAAATAAACATTTTAAATTTGAATTTCTATACAACATTTAAAAAAAATTCATACCATATGATCCATGTGTATAACGAATGTAAGACTACCAGCTCGATGTTTCACCTCCCATCTCCCATGATTTTTCTGACCTACTGAGGATGTACTCTGAAACCACCTACTCAACTAGTGTGTACATAATTCATCCCAAACATGAGATGAAATATAATTAGGATCGTGGATAAAAATATCTCATCAAATTCCTTCATTCCAGCTTTCTCCAATGATTTCCTTTTCAAATTATGCAAAAAATTGAGTGTAATATGGACGCATAGCTCCCTGCCATGCCTTCCAGATAGCCTCACACATGATATCTTCAATAGGGTACGATAAACCCTATACATGATTTATTATATCTAGTTATTAATTAAATTAATATCAAACTAAATATTATTTATTTACATACATGTTAATTATTAAACAAATGATTCTGAACATGAAAGAGATTCTGATCGCCTAACACATATGCATCAGAAAAACAATGGTACAATATAGCTCTACCGTATCCAATGTTATATGTGTAATGTTGTGAAAAAAATAATAAATAATCAAAATATTAGAATATAAATAAATTAATGAAAATTAACTAAAATTGACAGGTAAATATAACTCTACTTTTGGGTATTGACCCAATATGTGGATGCCAGTTGGGGATAGGGTCGAGAATCATTAGTCGGGAATGACTGCATCCCCTTTGAGTTCCACCTGAACTATCAATATATTGAGGGTCAGTTGATCCAACCTCCTTATCATCCAACGTTAGATTATCCTCATGTAACATACACTATAGATCATCATCCATCTGAAACATGAAATGATTTTTGTTAGAAATTTTTTGAAAACAACTATTATATATAGATATATGTTATATGATTATAACAAACATATCACTGTGTCAATGTTTATATTCATTGTAATCATCATATCTGTCTATTTCATTGTCATCATATTCTTCCTCATCATCATCAATCTCCATATTTGATTCAATTTCGTCAACTCTTGTCATTTAGAATTCATTTTAAATATCATTAACATCATTGTCACCATCTACCATTAAATTTGGGGTGACATAAATGATATTCGTGTCTCCTCATGAAAAAATACATTCAGAGTATTCTCATAGAAAACATAAATTCTATTCACTTCAGAGAAACCACAATCACTTTTATTAAACTAATTCTCTCAAAATTTAGTTTTTATTATGCTCCACCAATCACCCAAATCCTTTGAAATATCATAGTAATTTTCATGATAAATTTTATGTTCCTGATGATCGAATAAAAATTAGTTCATTCACTAGAAGAATATTTTATTATTTAATATTAACGAAACCATGTATTAGATGAAAACACACTCTCAATATCCAGCCACTGATATTTAAGCATTGTTAAATAATTATTTCCTATATAACAAACCTCAATTAATTCTTCCAATATGCCATAGAAGTCAACTTCATTTTCTCTTTGATGAGATCGTCTGAATAAAACTGCACTATTAATTGATTTTTATTCCACATATTGATATGTTTGAAATTTAAAACCATTCACCACATATGTATTTTATGATTTAACCATTTTTGTTTGTTGGTTACTCAAAACAGAGAAATTATTATCAATTTTATCATCATGTTGAGATACATAAAAGGTGAAAAATAGTTATCACTATAACAAGAATTAAATTTATTTTTTATGTGAAATTACAAATAATTTATGTTAACAGCTGTTGAAACAATTAGGAAAATAAAATTTACATTATTCTTTAAGAGAATCTACTTTAATTTGTGGAAACTACTTCTTCATATGATTATCATATAACATAAAATGTAAAATAGGGTTATTGTATTCTTATAAAAATTATTTAATAAGTGATTCGATCAAACACAGTACACGTGGTGTCATTTATTCATAGATGAGAAGAACATATGTATGATCTCTGTGATGTTCATCATCTAGAATACATTTTTCATAAACTCAACCCACAATATATTGGAAAATGTAAAACTGATAATTTATTTCTCATGTCATCATCAACATTTCCCTCGATATGCCTCATGCAGTTGTGTTTTGAAGGATATTCAGATTTAATGTAGTGTGATAAGAAAATATAAATTTTTTCTTGAAAATAAGCTTCTGCAATTGAGCCTTCAACTCATTCTTTGTAACATACTCTTTTTCGTATTTCTGCATCCATATCTCAAAGGGTACATCCATCAGAACTGTACCGGACCTCCATATTTATTTCAGGATGAAAATATAATATCAAATGTTCTATTGAGTCAAAAAAACATTGAGGTAATATTTTTTCCAGTTTATATAAAATTAAAATAACTTCTTCTTTTAGTTTTATTATGACATCATAGTCTATTGTCAATGCATAAATTTCACTTGAAAAAAATATGATTTGCTTATAAGTGTATCCAAAATCATATAATTTTACAAACCTATTAATCCAATTGGTAGGATTCAATCCATTTAATCATTATGGTCATGACTTTCAATATGATATTATGACCATTTCTGACAAATCTACCCAAATTTAAAGATTAGCATTTTGGAAGACTCAAATCAGAAATCTACTAAAAAAATTATAACTTACTCACTTTGGATAGTGTATAATCTTCTTTTTGTCTACATTAACTATTGTGATCTAACATTTTCAAATAGTTCATTTTCTGGTCGTTTGTAAAGTTGGAAAAGATCTAATCGTTAATTTATATTATCTTTGGTTTTACCAGGTGTATCTAAAACTATATGAAATATATTATCAAAAAAGTTCTTCTCAATATGCATCACATCCAACACATGACAAATTAACAAATCATACCATTATGAAAAATCCCAAAAAAGATCTCCTTTATCCAATTGTTCTCATTTCCAAACAAATTAATTTTCTCTTTCTGTATTGTTGGTCCAAATATGATGGGAGGTGATGTAGAAAATTTTGATTTTTACTCTAAAACTAAGATCATTTTTGGATGAACATCTTTTTCAACAGTTCCATTTCTGAAATTATATTGTTATCATTGAAAAGGATGATCAGTTGGATGAAATCTGCGATGATAGTCAAAAAAACAAGGTTTTTTATATTTATGAGAATTACCACTTTATTCTCTCTCATATAGTACGACAAATATTTTGGACCATGTGAAATCTATCCAGATAACATGTCATAAGATGGGAAGTCTCTAATTGTTCATATTAATTCATGTTTTAATAGGAAGTTTTGTTTTGCGACAACATCATATGTATTGACACCATTAATCTATTGATAATTCAACAAATCAATCAATGGTTTAAAATAAACATCGATATTCCTTTTTAGATAAACTAGAATTAATACGGTCAAAATGATATATTTCTCTTTCGTCAATATCCAAGGAGGTAAATTATGAGGAGTTATAAAGACATGCCTACGTGACTATAAACTACTAAAAGAACTAAATGGATAAAATCCATCAGTAAAAAGAATCAATCACATGTAATGGGATTCTAATGGAAATGATGGATGCACTTAGTCAAAAGGATTCCATGACTCTCCATTATAGGGATGATTTAATATTTTACAAGTTGAAATGTTGGTTTTGTGTCTTGACATCAATGATGATGTGTTTGGAGACAAATAATAAACAGTACAATTTGGCTGTGAGAGGAAAATATCTAAATTTTTTTACATGAAAAAATCTAGACATCCCTAGTTTAGCTTCTTTATAACTTGATTGTTAAAATTTAGAACAAATATCCAACACCTCATTTTCACTATAATATAAGATATATTCATTTGACCACGCATGAATCTGCTAATAAAAAAAACCCGGATTAGGAACCTACTTCTTACCCTTATATAAATTTATATCCAACACATTTCATTTTGGTGGTAGTGTTTTTAATAAAGAGAATATCTGATCAAAAAAACTATTTGAAATTCCATTATATAATTTAATGGCAAAAAAATTAGCAACTAATTGAAAATTTCTTATCTTGTAACTAAGATATAAGGAATCCTTAATAGACATCAACAAATAAGATAAATTAGATGGTTCCAACTCAGGAGTTAAATCAATATCTTCCGGAGTTTTAGTTTGTTAAAACGAAGGACCTACCAAATCACATACCAATTTATGAAATCATGTATGATCTTGCACCAAAATATTAATATCTTCTCTGGAACTACGTTCACCATGATTATTCCAAAAAATATAATCTATTTGAAAACCAAAACATCATAAATGACCTCCAACATTGTCAAATGTGTCATATGTCCTTAGTGTATATTTTTTCAAGGACACATAATAGTACATTTGTAACAAATTTTGGTTACGATGATGCAAATGATAAGAAATCATAGACAACATCAATATATACTGTATTTAATGTAGAACCATTTGGATTTCTGTGATGAGTAATACAAGCCTGATCATATTATAATAAATATTGTTGAATACTTCATTCCTTATTTTTATGAAAAATATGAAATAATTAGTTATTTTTTATTATTAGATATAAGATAAAAATTATCCAAACTGAGAATAAAATTAAAATCTCTTTTCTATAAATTTATAATAATTTCTATTATTTATAGTTATTTATACTATTTTTATTCTTTTATACTAATATACTCTCATTTATAAAAATTTATACTAATTACCACTAATTATTATTAATTTTAGTTATTTTTTACTACTTATAGTTAATTACCAGGGGCACAGTTTCAAATAAATTGGTGGCATCTCTTTTGCTCGATGACATATCCCCTTGCAACATTCTGCAACTAAAAGCACAATTAATAGTTTTCTCTAATGTACAAATCATCATTTTCATATGCACGGGGATGGGGAGTAGGGAGGCAAAATCACATTGCATTACATGCTCTCATGCATAAAAAAATGAATATTTATACGTTGAACCAGAATATTCATAGCTGTTTGAGTCGATGAAAATTGGAAGGGGATGAGTAGTTTAAAAAAAGAGCCTCTTTTGTCTAACAGCTCACCACATTGAACTTTCTCCGACATAAACCACTATAATAATTGCACTGATTTTTTTCCAAGAAGATTTTTCATATTGATTTCAGTGGGAGAAAGATTCAATGAGATGAGGGGTTTATCAAAGTAATGCCGCCAAACCGCAGGAAATTGGGCCAGTTTATCAATGTACTCAAATTTATTATTATTTATTAATAATTATTACTAATTATTACTAATTATTTCTAACTATTACTAATTATTTCTAACTATTACTAATTATTACAAACTATTAATAATTATTAATATATATTAGTAAATATTACTTACTATTACTAATTATTACTCACTACTACGAGTTATTATTAAACATTTCAAATTAATCCTAATTATTTCTAATTAGTACTAATTAATTCTAATTAATCTTAGTTATTTCTAATTAATCAAAATTATTTCCAATTAATACAAATTAATACTAATTAATCCTAATTGTTACTAAATAATCCTAATTATTACAAAGTAATCCTAATTATTACTACTTATTGATAATTAAACCTAATTATTACTGATGATTTCTATTATTTGATAACTAATCGTAATTATTACTAATTAATCAATATTAATCCCAATTATTAATAATTATTTCTTATTATTACAAATTAATCCTAATTATTACTAATTAATCCTAATTAATCATTATTACTCCTAGTTAACAATAAGTTTTTATAATTATTACTAATTATTGATAATTATTCCAAATTATTACTAATTATTTCTAATTATTGATAATGAATCCTATTTATTACTTATTATTGTTAATTATTGATAATTAATCCTAATTGTTACTAATTATTTCAAATTAATCCAAATTATTACTAATTAATCCTAATTAATCCCAATTAATCTTAATTAATCCTAATTATTAGTAATTATTTCTTATTATAACTAATTTTTACTACTTATTACTATTTATTACTAATTATATCTAATTACTACTATTTATTAATAATTATTACTAATTATTACTATTTATTACTAATTATTACTAAATATTACAATTTATTACTAATTATTACTAATTATTACTAATTATTACTATTTATTAATAATAATAAATATTTTTTACTATTTATTACTATTTATTACTGTTAATCACTATTTATTACTTTTTATTACAATTTATTGCTATTTGTTGCTATTTATTCCTATTTATTGCAATTTATTACTATTTATAGCTATTTACTGCTATTTTTTGCTACTTATTTCTAATTATTTTTAATTATTAATATTTACTGCGATTTATTTCTATTTATGGATATTTATGGATATTTATTCCTATTTATTTCTATTAATTACTATATATTACTGATTATAAGTAATTATTACTAATTCTTGTTAGTTATTAGCAATTATTGCTTATTATTACTAATCATTACTAATTATTACTATTAAAACAATTTATTACAAATTATTACTATTTATTAAAAATTATTTCTAATTATTTTTTTTTAATTTTTTCTATTTGTTATTAATTATTACTAATTATTTCTAATAATTAATAATTATTACTAATTATCACAATTTATTAAAATTTATTACAATTTATTACTAATTATTACTATTTATTTCTAATTAATGATAATTATTGATAATTATTACTAATTACTATTAATTATTGGTATTAAAAATAATTATTACTAAATATTACTAAATATTAATATTTATTACTAATTATTATTATTTATTCCTAATTATTATAAATTATTACCTATTATTTTTAATTATTACTAATTATCCCCATTTATTATAAATTATTACAAATTATTCATAATTATTACAAATAAATAATAATTATTACTATTTATTCCTAATTATGGAAAATTATTAACAATTGTCACTAATTTTTCCTAATTATTACGAATTAATCCTAATTATTAATAAATATTACAAATTATTACTAATTACACTTATTTATTACTAATTAATCCAAATTATTACTAATTATTCTTAATTGTTTGTATGTAATCCTAATTATAGAAAGTTATTACTAATTTTTTTATTATTTTTTCTAATTATTGAATCTTATTAGTAATTAATTCTAATTATAACAAATTATTACTAATTATTACTAATTATTACTTATTAATCCTAATAATTATTCATTAATCCTAATTATTACTTATTATTACTTCATATTACAGTTTTTACTATTTATTAATAATTTTTCATAATTATTGATAAATATATAAATTTATTTATAATTATTACAAATTGTTACAAATTATTTCTATTTGTTACATAATATTTCTAATTATTACAAATTTTTCCAAATTATTTCTAATTAGTTCTATTTCATTCTATTTTGTTATATTTCTTTTTTTTATTACTAAATATTTCTAATTATTACTAATTAATCTAATTTATTACTAATTAATATAATTTATTACTAATTAATACAATTTTTTACAAGTTATTATTAATGAATACTAGTTATTACTAATTAATAATAGTAAATACTAAATTAAACTATTTATTACAAATTAATAATAGTTATTACTATCTATTGCAAATTATTTAAAATTGTTACTAACAATTAAAATTTATTATTAATTAACATGTAGAAATAACTATTCATATAAATAAATACTCGAAAAACAAATATATAATTCTAATTTAAATAATTTATATCTAATTAAATAAAAATTTAATTATTTTAGAATAAAATAAATTTAATACAAATAAAAAAAATAGATAAACCCCTTCAAATTGATGCTTTTAGAGTATCAATGTCGCAGATAATACTTTCATTCAAATGTCTTAAAAATGAAAAACCTTAACAGTATATTTTTCTGAAGGGATAGAGAGAGATATCGAGTAAAGAGTGAAATTAAAGGAAAATGGATGGGGTATATTAAGGTTAAATAATTTGTGACGGGGTATTTTCGAAGAGCAGCACGTCCCAAATAGTGTTATTTTTTATGAGGGCCATCGTAAATGTCTCATGCGGCATTAATTATAGTGGTCCATTAAAAAGATATTTGTGATAAGCCCCATCGCAAATGGGTACCCGACAAGAATGTATTCACGACAGGTTAGCTATCATGTCTCAAATATTAAAAACTGCAGCTGGTTATTTGCCACGAAAATAGGAACCCATTGCAAATTCCATTACATGAGGATTGGCATGTATATCGCACCAAACCTTTTTCAATATGTCCTTACAGCCCATCTCAAATAACCCCTTTCGACGGATTATTTTCAACAAGCTCCTGACCTCTGGCAAATAACCTATCACAAATGGATATTTTTCCCATCGCAAGATTAAATCAGACCCTCACCTGTTAATATTTGATGTCATGATCAACAATTCATATCAAAAAATGATTCTTCTATACCTTTCATTCTTCATGGTGATTTAGAATTCAGAGGATATTAAATGCATGGTATTTGTGAAAGAAAATAAGGCCCATGTCAATGATTCAATCTGAGTATGCATGAATGTGTGTGTATTATTAAATATATGAAAATGATATTCACAGAAATACAAGATAATAATATCAGAAATGAATTAACAAGTAAACCATGATTCTAAATTTCATTGTGTGTGTGTGAAAACCATTTCATGAATATGATATCACTATTAATTCAGTAATATATGTCTTCTTAAAATTACATTGGCTAACCAGAATCATTCTACCAAACATTCTTCATGCAATTTAAAATAAAATTATATAACTCAATCACATATGAATTCCGAAAATTCAAAACTTAACCATACAATCTAGACATCCCCATATAATGTAAATTTATTCTCTAACATCACAATATATTATTTATTTTTATGATTATATGTTTTTAGGGTAGGAAACACTTTGATAATGGGTAAACCTGCATAGGTAAATCCCACATAGTAATGAAACTGATTTGATAATGAACGAATGTATTGAAGATTTATTTTGGAAACCTGATAAACTATGATGTAACTTATATATACCTTAAACTGTGTAATGAATATTCACATTTACAGGTTATATGTGATGAGTTTCATAAATATAAACTAGAATGGTTTTTCAATAAAAAAATTAAACTTAATTTAACGACATATCAACCGATTTATATAGACATAACCTATCATATCATTAAAAAATAAACAAGTGTAATAAAATTTCTAATTAATTTTAAATTCTTGTGCAAACTCACAACACATCAGTGAATGAAATTTTCATTAAAAATAAAAAGAAGTCTAAATCGAGAAAATAAACATTCATTTTCAATAATATCTATAGAGATGAAATAATTTATTTATTTATTTATTTTATAATAAAATTTATATAAATAATAAAAAAACATAAAACAAGAAATGAAACAACATAATATTCGTGATACTTCAGATATAATTACATTAATTATTTATTTTTTAACATGTAATAAAATAAAAATTTAAACTTTATACATAACCTGAAAAATTATTTGAAGTTTACTAAAGTATACATTGTGAACCTTTTTGAAAAAAAATATGAGGAACCATATTTTACCTACTGAAGAATGTGGGGCTCAAACCTGTTATGGATTTAACCCACAGGTCAACCAAAACAACTGTGTAACGGGATGTATATTTGAAATTATATTTTTTTGGTATTTTATATTTAAAAAATTCTCTTACTAAATGACTTAATAGAGATTAAAATACGTGTGGTTTTATTTTTAGGGAAGCATGATAGAGTTATGGGGTCTAGGAGTAATTAAACTCTTAAATTTTTTAACAAATATAATGACCCCACTTGAGGGGCCTTTCCCTCCCTTCTCACCCATTGAAGGTTTTCGTTCAGCACTATTCAAGAGGGGGATGCTTGTGCACTGCTTTCTATAGTGTCTCCCCTCACCCCTTCTCTTCTCCATTATATTCCCCCTAATCACTTTTTTCATTCCTTTCTTTCAACTTTACTTCTTCATTACCACAATAATTTGTTCCTCATCTAATACTTATCTTACTTTTTAGTACATAAATTTTTTATTAAATATTGAAAATAAATATAAAACGGAACATAAAAAAGAAAATAGGATGTTAAAAGAAGTGTTGTTGAGATGCATCCCATTGATAATAAATGTGTCTCACCTAAATATAATAATTGTTATAATACAACATTATAATAAAAAATTTAAGACATTAGAAAAACAAATTTTTAGAATTTATAAAATTCTTCTAAAAAACAAAAAATCTAAACATTTATATGTCCTAGGAAACAATGAAATCATTTAAATTCATCTTCCTGAAACATAAAATTAATTAGTTTTTTAGAGATGATTTTGTAGTATATATATAACCCTATGATTCCTTTTAACATCCCAGGAAAATAAAGAATAAATAATTTTCATATTAATTAATATTTACGAATTAAATATTAATTTTAATTAAAAGGGGTTCCTACTTTCGATAGCGTACTCGATACGCAACGATGAGTTTCATTGAAATCTTACATTGCACACTAGTAATATAATAATATTATTTTAAATGGTAGTTAACATGTAGCCGTTGTACTGGCGGGAATGGATAGAAATAACTAGAATATGATTATATATGTTTCTAAATGTTTTTACATTTACCCAATAAAAGATAAAGGCTTAAAATATGGAAAGAGTTCAATTTTAGGCTTTTATAACCTAATTTTCACTAAGGGTTCACTTATCAACTTTTGACGGCGAACCGTCATTAAATACAGTTTTGATCAATCTTATAAATTCTATTGGACCAAATATAACTCTTCTTTAAAATCGGGATATCAAAATTTACTTTGTCTTAATTTTTGGTATCTTTTCGATAATGTTCATTTATTTAATGAATATTGTAAATGTTGTATTTTAATTCAAAACCTATTTTTGATCTAATTTATTTATATGATTATATTATTATTTGAATTGGTTTGAATGTTAAATTATAAAATATTTTTACCATTAAATCCAATAGTGGTCGTTGGAATTAATTTCACTTTGAAATTGGATTTAAACTAGTGTCAATCTTTTGATACTAATTGTTTCACAAAAACACGCTATTTGTCATGACAGCGGGAATTAATTATTAAATTAATTAATTTGACTTATATGTTTTGAATTTTTTAAAATGGACTTCATTTTTGAATTCGGAATATCAAATATAGCTTAGGGTGAATTTTTGGAATTTTTCTGAAAAACATAAATTTTTGATGAATAGTGAAATCACTAAGTGGTACTTATAAAAACTAATTTTCCATTTAAATGAAATTTTTCCACCTTTGTGTATTGAATTTAAAAAATCAAACATAAATGTTTGTCACTAAGAAGTAAAATGTTGTTCAATGAGATTAAAATAATTTTTTGGTGAATAGTAACTTATTAAGTTTTTAATCGCGATTAGTGGTAATTATTGTAGTTTAAGGTAAAAATAATGTTTTAATAATATGTGATGACCTAGAAACATGTCCTAACCGCATTGGATGTGTCATGGCCGACCCAGAAAAGCCATGGTTCAACTTGGGGACTCCATGGATCCACTTTGGTTTGAAAATGACATAAATACCTTTTATTTAATGTTAATGTTAAAAATGGCACAAACATGATATGTTTTACTAAAACAATTTTTAAGTGGAGTTATATAAGTAAGATTTTTTATTATAAATAGTCATTGGAAAGATAAAAAGATTTACTACATCATAGTAATTTGTTTATAATTTTTTGACATTAAATAAATTAAATTATTTATGACATAATAATGATGCAGCGATGACATCATTATTTGACGATTTAAATAAAATGGAAAGATAATGTAATATATAAGACCTAAACATGTCCAAAAACTATTAGATGAGTGTATTTAGAACCCTTATCACCTTATCCACGAATTATATCAATGTGGGACCTTTTAAAACCGAAACACACTTTCAAATAAAGTAATATTTCTTTTCTTTCCAAGAGTGCCCCTCCTCTCCTCTTATAAAAGGCCCCCACATCTACCTCATTTCACACACTATTCAAGCTTTTGGCTCGGCCATACCCTGACCATTTACTCTCTCCACATACCTCTCCTCATACTAGAAAATTCCCTTTGGGCAGAATCCATTCAAAGGAAGCCTTTAGGCTCAAATCAAAAGGAGTTACACTTTTAAAGGTAATTCATTCTCTCTTGTTCATTTGTTTTATTTTGCTTCTACAACCCACTAAAATATTTTTATTTACTTATTTTGTAACAACAACAATATATTAAATATACTAGGATGTTGTCATAAGATTTATTCGAGCTACACTCTCACACAACTACATCAAATGGTTAAAGAACATACGGTTTCCGTGGATTGCAAAATTCTGCCTCCCGAAACGATGATTGTCCAATACTCATTTACCACCTTCAAAGGTGGCCATTATGATGTCACTATTTTTATATATGATATATAATATTTTTATTCTTTCCTTAAGCTTCTTTATTTTTCATTTATGGCATAACATTATTGTTTCCATTATGGGTAAACACGATATCTTCATTTTAGGAAGTGCGGACTACCGCCCCCTGAAAGTGATTTGATTCGTTAATACCATATGTGGGATGTGTAAAAGATAATTTTAATGATATTATATATGTTATTATACTGTAATTATAATATACTCTTATATAATTATGATTCCATTCTATAAAATATGAAATATAAATGAAAGTAGCGTTCATGCGTACGTACGGCTTACCGTCTCCATGAATGGTGCATTTCATTTCTTCCCTCTAAATGATTATGTAATATTATAAATACATGTATATGTTGGATATATATGATATATATGATATCAAAATAAGGAATGTCATTCTGTATATAAAGAACTTTTGACCACATGAACAACATGTAATTGTAAGAAGTCCACTTTCGACTTAAAAACCAAATTTTGACAAAACCAACATTATTAACATAAATTGTTACATAATGTTTATAACTTGGAAATAAGTGATATAAAAGGAATAATGAACTTTAAAAAGGTTCTTAATCAAGTATAAATTAATTCAATTTTATTATTTAGGATGTTAAAGAACGATCTTGTCAAGTCAGACCCGAGGTAAGGGACTATGTCTCAATCTCCTTTCATTGAGGCATATTTCATTTTATACACAACATTCATTTATACGGTGTATAAACCACATTGAATTTTACTTTTATACAAAAGGAATCTTTTTCTACGAAGCGTTTTACTGAACGACAAAAAGGAATGTTTTTTTAACGTACGTGGTGACAACGACCTTTTCCGCCGCCGCGAGTATTATTTGGTCTTTGGCTTCCTCAACAAGCCGTAATGTTTTTAAAATAAAATAAATACCATATACTCTTTTATGTATTTTTTCATTGAAAATGGTTTTGATAAAGGATTCTATTATGTCAATATATTTATGATATATTGTGATTGAAATGTGGAAATGTTATCTTTCCTTTATATTGTTTTTATTTTTTATGATTTTATATTGGTACTTGGACATTTTAACGGGTGGTTACATTATAAACCATATGACGGGTGGTTCCATGAATACCAGGATGGGTGGTTACGTTATAACCTCCAATGCATTGGGTATGGAAGTCGGCCGTATGGCTTTTCCATTAAGTATGTATGGAAACTGGCCATATGGCTATTCCATTAAGTGATATGTGTGGAAGTCGACCGTATGGTTATTCCACTTAAGTATGTTTATGTCCCAAGTTACCTTTATATATGTTATGTGTTCTTTATATGGGTTTTATGGTAATCCTTTGGTTACAAAAAGGTAAGTAATGATACTTTATTCAGTGAAGATTTTTTACCACTTCAAAAAGGTGAAGTTATTACTTTGATAGAGTATACATGGTTTACTTGATGTTTGAAAAACTAACAGTTTTCATTCTTTGTGTATCCCTTACTGAGCTTTTTATGCTCACCCCAAGTTTTTTTGAAATTTTTTTCACAGGACTTAATGTGGAATAAGGTCAAGGATGGGATCAAGGGAATGTCATTCTATATAAAACATGGAACTAGACATGTTTCTTTTAAGAGTTTTTTTATTATGGAAACTTAGTAGAAGTGACTACTTTGTAATCTTTTGAGATGTAATAGTTATGCTCTAATTCTCTAAAACTCTAAACCTGAAAAGATCCTCAACGTGAATTATTCATTTAATTCAATATTAAGTAAGGTTTAAGGCCGGGGCCTTATAGTTGGTATTAGAGGTCGGTTTAGACAACTTTAGGAGTTAGAAAAGTGTTAAATTATAATATGATTGAAATGATATAGCATTTACGGATTTCCATGTTGGTTCGCCTAAGATATTTCTGTGTTCAGAATGGTTTTCCGCAGAGGAAACAAAGCAACTATGTTGGGACGACATCAAGAGGAAGACAGCATTCCAAATCAGCAACCTGAGATGGTCGGAATCGGAACTGAACAGTTTGTTGCAGTGATGGCACAGTTGACTCAGGCTATAAATGGTGGTGGTATCCATGCATGAGATCTGCCAGATCAACCGGAGAGGAACATGTCAGTGGTGGAACATTTCATGAGGCAACATCCCCCATCATTCAGAGGATCATCTGACCCTGTGCAAGCTGAAGGGTGTATTAAAGCACTGGAGAAGATTTTTGATGTCATGGGGTGTTTAGAACATCAAAAGGTTAGTCTTTCTGTTTACCGTTTTGAAGGTGAAGCTGGTCAGTGGTGGTCGAAGGTGAAAAATATCAGGGATAGTGATGAGATTGAGGATCTTCACTGGGAAGAATTCAAAGGTATGTTTCTTGAGAAATATTTTCCTAAGGTGGTTCGTCTTAGGATGGAAAAACAGTTCCTAGAATTGAGGCAGGAGGATGATTCAATGGCTGCTTATGAAGCAATGTTCACTCGATTGGCAAGGTATGCTCCAAACTTCATACGAGATCTTGATAGAAAAATTAACCGTTTTTACTCAGGGTTAAAGACAAAGTATCGAAGGGATTTAGCTTCTCGTGAGTTCAAAAGTTATGAAAAACTTGTTCGATGTGCAGAGAAGGTGGAAATGGAGTTTGCCGATGATCAGTTGTTCTATGACAAACAACAGAATAAGAGGTCTAGTTGGTATGAAAAGGGGAAGAATTCATCAAAGAAGCAAGGAGGTAAGAAAACCAAATATCCATCCTGTGAGAAGTGTGGTAAAATGCATCCTGGATAATGTTTATCAAAGTCTGGTAAGTGCTTTCGGTGTGGTAAGTCTGGTCATAATGCTCGTAATTGTAAGGAATATGATCAAGCAGGCAATGAAAAGCCAACGGTAAGATTTTTTTAGTGTAATGAAATAAGTCATTATGCAAACGAGTGTCCAACAAAGAACTCAACTGGGGGAATGCAGCCAGACTACAAGCAGAAAGGGGTGGTGAAATCCATTACAACAACTTCAGCAGTTGTTGGGCCATCGAATGAAGTGGTATCAGGTACACTGTTTGTTTGTTCAGATTATGCCAATGTGTTGTTTGATTCAGGGTCTACACACTCTTTCATTTCTGAGAAGTTTTCTAGTAAATTGGAAATTCCATATCAAGATATGAATCCTGAACTTATGGTAAAAACACCCGGAAAGAACGTTGAGAAAAAAAAGGAATTATAAGAACCTTACTATCCTTGTGTGTGGAAAGCATCTACCAGCAAACCTTATTGTTTTTCCTCTAGTAGAGTTTGATGTTATTTTGGGCATGGATTGGCTTTCTGTTTATCATGCTAAGATTGACTGCAGAGCTAAAATGGTTTCTTTTCAGAAAGATTTTCAGTTTGTGTACAAGAATGAACCCTTGATTTTGATAACAGATCAGGAAGTTGAGAAACTAGTAAAAGATGGAAATGAATGTTACCTTGCACATATTGTTGAAAATAAAGGAACTGTTCAGATTAATGATGTGCCATTGGTAAATGAGTATCTTGATATTTTTCCTGATGAGTTTCCTGGTATTATTCATGATCGGGAAGTTGAATTTACTATTGACTTGGTTCCTGATTCTAAGCCAATATCAAAACCCCCTTATCGAATGGCTCAAGTTGAACATTTAGAGTTAAAGAAAAAATTGCAGGAGTTATTCGATAACAGTTTCATTTGACCTAGCACATCACCATGGGGTGCTCCTGTCTTGTTTGTTAAAAATAAAGATGGATCAATGAGACTTTGCATTGATTATAGGGCCTTGAATAATATTACTGTTAAGAAAAAGTATCCTTTTCCTCATATCGATGATTTTTTTGATCAGCTCCAGGGAGCTCAGTATTTTTTGAAGATTGACTTGAGGTCGGGGTACCATCAATTGAAAGTAAAAGAAGAAGACGTTCCGAAGACTGCGTTCTGTACTAGATATGCCCATTATGAATTTGTAGTTATTCCTTTTGGGTTAACCAATGCACCTGCTATATTCATGGACCATATGAATAGAATTTTCCATGAGTTCATGGATAAGTTTGTTGTTGTTTTCATTGATGATATTTTGGTGTTTTCTAAAAGTAAAGAGGAGCATGAAAGTCATTTAAGGGATATCTTGCAAACCTTAAAAAAATAAAACTATATGGAAAATTCCGCAAGTGTGAGTTTTTGTTACTACAAATTTCATTCCTAGGTCACATTGTTTCAAAAGATGGCATAATTGTTGATCCTACTAAGACAAAAGTTGTTGAAGAATGGACAAGACCCACAAATGTAACCGAGATCCGTAGTTTTCTTGGTTTAGCAGGTTACTACCAAAGGTTTGTTGAAAAATTTCACAGTTATCTAGTCCAATGACTAAGCTAACTCGTAAGGGTGTTAAGTTCATATGGACAAAAGAATGTGATGATTGTTTTCCTGAGTTGAGGAGAAGATTGGTGAATGCTCCAGTTTTGGCACTTCCTTCCAGGAATGGTGAGTTTGTTATATACAGTGATGCTTCGTTGAAGGGACTTGGATGTGTCCTTATGGAGAATGATCAGGTAATTTCTTATGCTTCACGACAGTTTAAAACTCATGAGGTAAATTACCCTACACATGATTTGGAATTAGCTGCTGTTGTCTATGCTTTAAAATTTTGGAGGCATCATTTGTATGGAGTAAAGTGTGAAATATATACTGATCACAAAAGTTTAAAGTATATATTCACTCAGAAATAATTGAACATGAGACAGAGGAGATGGATGGAATTAATCATGGATTATGATTGTACAATTCATTACCATCCGGGAAAAGAAAATAAAGTGGCTGATGCTTTGAGTTGAAAAAGTAATTCTTCATTAGCAATGTTACATTTGGAACATGATCCTTTGGTTAAAGATTTGATGAAATTTGTCATAGAGGTTGTTGGTACAGGATGTTCTTCTGTTTTGTTTCAGGTATCAGTGAAATATTCTCTATCAGACAGAATCAAGCAAGCACAGAAGCGAGACAGTGAGTTGAAGAAAAAGTTAGAGCTGGTTCAGAACGGTAAGTTTCCTGAATTCAACATTGATAATGATTGTGTTTTGAGGTTTGGGAAGAGATTATGTGTTCCTTGTGATTCACAGTTGAAGAATGAGTTGTTATGTGAGGCTCATAGTTCCCCATTTTTAGTTAATCCTGGCAGTACTAAGATGTACAGAGATCTGTAGGAGTATTACTGGTGGGATGGAATGAAAAGAGATATTGCTGATTTTACAGTGAAGTGTCTGACTTGTCAGCAGGTTAAAGCAGAGCGGCAGTTACCGAAAGGGATGCTTCAGCCTTTACCAGTGACAGAGTGGAAATGGGAAAACATATCCTTGGAATTTTTTGTGGGATTACTGAGGACATCTCAAGGTAATAATGCAATCTGGGTTATTGTTGATCGCTTGACTAAATCTGCTCATTTCCTTGCTCTACGAGATACTTTTTCCCAAGATCAACTTTCCCGTTTTTATCTTAAAGAGATAGTCATGTTACATGGAGTTCCCCTCTCCATTGTATCTAATCATGATCCAAGGTTCACATCTAAATTTTGGAAAGGCCTTCAGAAGTCATTGGGTACTGAATTAAATTTTAGTACAGCTTTTCATCCTCAATCAGATGGGCAGTCAGAAAGAACAATTCAGACCTTGGAGGATATGCTATGAGCTTGTTCGATGGATTATCAGGGATGTTGGGACCAAGATCTTTCTTTGGTTGAGTTTTCTTATAATAATAGCTTTCATTCCAGTATACAGATGGAACCATTTGAGGCATTATATGGGAAGCAGTGTCGAACTCCGTCATTTTGGGATGAAGTGGGTGAAAGGAAGCTGATGGGAACAGAATTGGTAGAAGAGATGGCAGAAAAAGTTCAGTTGATTCAGAACCACATGAGAACAGCTCAGAGCAGGCAGAATAGTTATGCGGATAACCGGAGGAAGGATCTATATTTCGAGGTAGGTGATCATTTTTTTCTCAAGGTTTCTCCTTGGAAAAGTGTGATGAGATTTGGTTAGAAAGGAAAGCTGAGTACAAGGTTTATTGGACCATATGAAATTCTGGAGAGAGTTGGATCAGTTGCATACCGGGTGGCTTTAACTCCGAGTTTATCTCAGGTACACAATGTTTTTCATGTTTCAATGTTGAGGAAGTATATGCCAGATCCATCTCATGTTTTCAGTCCAGAGGTAGTTCAGCTGGAAGAGAACCTATCTTATGAAGGACAACTAGTCTAGATTCTTGACCCCAAGGAGCAGGTGTTACGGAATAAGGTGATTCATCAGGTAAAGGTTTTTTTGGAAAAACCATGTGATTGAAGAGGCAACGTGGGAATCTGAAAATGCTATGAGGGATAAATACCCCCACTTATTTTGATAAGTGAATAAAATTGCGAGGACGCAATTCCCAAAAGGGGGGAAGGATGTAACATCCCAGGAAAATAAATAATAAAGAATTTTCATATTAATTAATATTTACGAATTAAATATTAATTTTAATGAAAAGGGGTTTCTACTTTCGATAGCGTACTCGATACGCAACGATGAGTTTCATTGAAATCTTACATTGCACACTAGTAATATAATAATATTATTTTAAATGGTAGTTAACATGTAGCTGTTGTACTTGTGGGAATGGATAGAAATAACTAGAATATGATGATATATGTTTTTAAATGTTTTTACATTTACCCAATAAAATATAAAGTCTTGAAATATGGAAAGAGTTCAATTTTAGGCTTTTATACCCTAATTTTCACTAAGGGTTCACTTATCACCTTTTGATGGAGAACTGTCATTAAATATAGTTTTGATCTATCTTATAAATTCTATTTGTAGCACCCCAAGCTTCTACGGTACGCTTCTCTTTGAATAATGTGATAGCGTGTATTGTACGCAACACCGAGTTCTAACACACCATAACCAATCAAACTAGCCGTTATGAATAGTAATACCTAATTTTTGAAATTATATATATTTTATATTTCAAAATGGACTTCATTTTTGGATTCCGAATATCTAATTTAGCCTAAGGTGAAATTTTGGTACTTTTTGGATAACTTTAATATTTTGATGAATAGTGAAAATTACTAAATTTTAATTAAAAACAACTTTTTTAATCAAAATAATTAATAGTGATAAATTATGAATTTAAGTGTTTTTAAGGTATATTTAGAATATATTTTTACCATTTAATGTAATGTTGGTCATTGGACACAATTTTACAATTAAACTGAACATAAACAAGTGTCAATTTTTTGATAGTTATTATCTCTTAAAAACACGCTTTTTGTTTTGACAGCGGGAATTAATTTTAAATTAATTTCTGCCACTTCTGTGTTTTAAATTTAGAAAAATGGATTCCATATTTGGAATCAGGATGTACAAATTGTGTAAATAGGTAACTTTTGTTTTTAGACATTTTGAATAATTACAGCAGTAAATATTTTATTTACCATGGTTAAGGGTAAATCTGGTAAATATGGGTTAAAAAATAATACTATAATAATACTAAATTACCCTAAAACGTGTCCTATCTTTATTGGTTGATACAAGTTCGACCATAGGAATCTTTAGGTCGATTTGGGGACCCCATGGTTCCACTTTTAGGTGATAGGGACATTTTATTTTAATTAAGTTAAAATGAATACAAAAATGACACAAGGATATATCTTTTAGAAAACTAATTTTTACATAGGGTTATATATGTTGTATTTTAGATTATAAATATTCATTAAAAAGATAAAAAGATTTCATACATAATTATATTTTATTTATAATTTTTAGACATTAAATAATTTAATTTATTTATGACACAATGATGATGAATTAATTACTATAATGGAGAAAAATTAAAATAATTGATATTATAAATACCAAAATAAATATAATATGAAACTTTTAATGAATTAAACTAATTTTATAGGATAATATGATATATTAGAATTTATTTAATTGACTTTTTTCGAAGTAATCAATCTGTTATGAGTTTCACAAAAATCAACTATTGAATAGTATTAAAATTGACATAAAAGAGTTCTTAAAACAAATATTATATTATTAATTAATATTAAATTCCTGAAAAATATAAGTTTCGGCAAAAAGACTTATATCATGATAGGTTCATCATTAATTGACCACTTGGGGGTCGCTTGGATGTATATAGTATGTTTATTAACCATATTATATAAAAATACAAAGAGACATTGTAAAAGTGAAACTAATTAACTTAGAGTTAATACTTAATGATGAGGTTAATATAAGCACCCAAACCTGTCTAAATATTATTTTTTGAGTTGTTTTCGACCCATCCCCACCTTAAAAATTAAATAATAAACTTTTGAGACATTAGAAACCGAATATTAATTTATTATAAATTAATATTTCTAGCTTTTCCAAAGGTGCCCATCACCCCTCTTATAAAAGGGCACTCCTCCTTCTCATTTCTTCACACCTTCAAAGCTTTTTGGTTCGGCCAAACTCTGCCCAAATACTCTCCCAACTTCCTTAACTACAACCTAGAGGCCATAGTTTGATCAGAAATCCATCCTAAGGAGCCCTTTTGATCAAATCAAAAGGAAGAAACCGAAGAAGAGTTAATGATTTCACCACCCTTTTTCATGTTCCTTTCTTATTCCACTTCTTCTTCCTTTGTTGTTACCATTATAAAATAATAACTCCATTATCATATATATATTGTTATGTTATTATAAATATGGTACAACAATATTCAGTATTCTATCAACCCTTTGAATAACATGTCACCATACGTGCGTACGTACGGCTTACCGTCTCCACGTCGTGGTGTAATTGTTATTCAATATAATATTATTTGGATGGGTATAATAATGATGTTTAACTCATTTAAATAATAAATATAACATGTTAATGATTCTGTATATATGATATAGAATCCATTTATATATTATTTTAATATCAAAAGAATGATATTGTCGCTCGTGCGTACGTACGGACTACCGTCTCCATGAACGCGATGAGATTCATTCTCCATCGTATCCATTCAAGTATAATTATAATTTGATGATTTAAAAAATGATTTTTAAGGACATGATATCATTGTGGATATGAATAATATACAACATATCCTTTACAAACATGTCTTACGTAACAAAACATGTAAAAGAAAACAAGTAAGTTAACACCCGAAACAACGATAATACTAAAATATTATTATCAAATCAATATTAAAAGATCATATATGATATAATATTAATGTATATGATTCTTGTATAATTTAATAACAATTATTTCACCATTATACAGTAGGTTAACATACCCCAACCAAGGAAAAGTACAAGGTAAGGGTTATTTCACAATCTCTTCATTATCCAAGGTTGTTTATATGTAATAATCTACTGGGATCTCTTTATCATCCACATCCATTTTTTCTTAAAAATGTATTTCAAAACATTTTTATTATTTACAAGAATATGGTTTAATGTCATTTATACCTTTGTTTGACTTTTTTTAAGAGGAATCATTCCGTCATTTTCAAAACAAGGTCCTTTTTAACCTTTTCGACAGAATTAAGGTAAGAATGTTTTTTTAACTTATACGGCGGGTGCGGTTATTTTCCGCCGTTATAAAATCTTCAAAGATTTCCTTACAAGAATATAAAAATATTTTCAAAGATAATGTTTTATTTTATATGGCTCTTAAATGATTTCAAAAATAGAAAGAGATATTTCTCTAAAAAGTGTTTTGATTTCATCTATGTCAACATCCTTTGATGGATTTTACGCTTATTTGAAGTTGATTTATTATGATACAAAACTTCTATATTGTATTGAGGGTTTTGTGATATGTTTGACTGTGGATGTGCTATTTTTATACCATTAATAGTTTATGGTAAATTTATTGACATTGCGTATACTAGTTTTAATACGAATGTTTATGTTATCTTTAAACCTTTTCATATGGGAATGCATTGGACTTAATATGTGACGGGTGGAGCCCGCTATAGCTCCTCAATGCATTCGTAGGTCTCATGAGACAAACTAGTGTCTTGGCACAAGGCCTTGAAAAAATATTATTTGTAGTCTTGGCACGAGGCCTTGGCTATGTTGTTATGATAGTCTGGCGATATGCATTCCATCATTATGAATGTGGTTATTGATTTTGCGTGTGATTATTCGATTAGTAGAATATCCATGTGAATAAGTAAATGGCAATATTTCATTTTATTTATTCCATACCATGTTGAAAGTTCAAGTTTGAAAGGCTTTTGTTTTAGTTATACATTGCCTTAAATGTTTATACTTATGTATGAAAGTTTCCACTATATTGTTATCCTTACAGGGCATTTGAGCTCACCCCTTTTCTATGTTTTATTTTTCCCAGGAAGTGAAGAAGTATATTATGAATGACCTGTAGGGATATTATGAGGGGTCAATAGTGTGTACTTTGGAGACAATATGTTGTTGTAGTAGTTTTTCACTTTATGATGTAATGTAAAACTTTATGAATATATCTAGTGTTTCCAAGGCTACTAAACGAATCGGTCTTTCAAAATTTGACCTTTCTTGTGATCATGCCAATGTTTTGTAATAATGCACCGACTCTGGGTAACTAGGGTCGGGGCCTTATAGTTGGTATTAGAGGAAGTTTAGTACAAACCTTGGAAGCTAGATTTAGATAAACTCTGATTAGATCACGTAGACCTAAGATGAACTGTGAGGATTAGTATAGAAGAACATCCTAGAATTTTGGAATTGTAAAGATTTTGTTAGTTTTCCGAGATATACATCCCTGTCTGGATACGAGCAGGTAGAGGAGGCTCTGGCACAGATGTACCTAAGGGTAAAACCCGAAAACACCGCTTTGAGCTAGACTCGAATGGGAACTAGTGCACGACAACGGGCCTTGCTGCACTCTTGGTTACGACACTCCCGGGAGATATGCTTAGGATAACTCTCATTTTCTTTACAAATTATTATGAAGGGTTTATGATTATATACTTCCTCTAAGAAAACATTTTTATGATTACAGATTATATCCATAAATAGTTCAATTAATGTTAAGTGTTTGATAAGTATGGGATTATGTATTTTGATTCATAAACTGGTCTAGTTTATGCCATTGTTTAGAAATGGCGCCTAGTGGAAGAAATGGAAACCGTATCAATTCACGCACTCCCTGTAGGGATTTCCCTCCTGCTCAAGATAATTATAGTGGAGCTGGTGATGCAATTGGTGCCGATCAGCTAATCACCATACTGGGATAACTCACTCAAGTTATGAATAATAACCTTACCCGTATGGAGCACCCCGATCCACAGCGTGGAGGATCAATGTTAAATCTATTCATGAGGAAAAAATCACCAACGTTCAATGGGAGTAAAAATCCCTTAGTAGCTGAGCGATGCATAAATTCCCTAGAGAAAATATTTCAGTCTTTGGGGAGTAGTGAAAGGGAAAAAGTTATCATGGAAGTTTACCGCCTCACTGGAGATGCTGATCAATGGTGGTCATTGATTCAAAACATGAAGGAAAATGATGAAGTATCAAATATGGAATGGAGTGAGTTCAAAGATCTGTTTTTAGAAAAATACTTTCCCCGCGACCATCGAGCAGATATGGAAAGGCAATTTCTGAGTCTGAGACAAAAGGAGGATGAGAATGTCACAAAGTATGAGGCTAACATTACAAGGTTAGCAAGGTATGCTGGATATTATATAGGTAACCAAAGAAGTTAGATTGATCTTTTCTTTGATGGGTTAAAACAATTTCTTCGTCGAGCATTAGCCTCACAATCCTTTTCGTCGTACGAAGACATTGTCCCATGTGCTATCATGACCAAAAAGGAATTCTATAAGTCATATGACTTTAAAGAAAAGCAAGAGAAGAAGAGACATTCTGATCAATATGGGAATGGAAATAAGGGGAAGAAGGGAAAGGTTGAATATCCATCCTGTGGTAAATGAGGGAAGAAACAGCCTGGTACATGCGTGAAGGGAATGGAAGTCTGTTACAAGTGTGGTGAAAAAGGCCACCAATCTCGTGATTGCAATGGGAAGAAGGAAGCTACCAACGTTCAGTGATATAATTGCAGGGAGATGGGGCATTATGCAAATTCATGTCCTATGCTTCAGGAGAAATTACCTCAGAAAATGCCAAGGGATCAAGGCCAGGCTTATGCTATCACTACTGCTGAGGTAGAAGTTCCGCAAGACGTGGTGGCAGGTAATTTAATGGTTTCCTCAAGTTTAGAAAATGCATTATTTGATTCTGGATCATCGCATTGTTTCATATCTTCCCAGTTTTCTATGAAAATTATATATTTCCAATTTGATTTAACAAAGGAGTTGTCAGTTAAAACTCTTAAGGGAAGTATCATTGGAACAAAGTTTTGTGAATCAGTCCCCATTAGAGCACATAAATGTTCTTTATCTGCTGATCTCATCGTCATACCTATGATTAAGTTTGATATAATCCTCGGTATGGACTGGCTTTCGGACTATGATGTGAAGATTTATTGGAAGAAGAAAGAGGTTACGATTCTTGATGATAATGATAAGGAACACCTTATCTTTAGAGCAGAATCGTCACCACCTAATTCATATTTAGATCCACCCCCAGTAGCTCACCTAAATTCAATTATTGGGGAGGAAGAGAATGAAATAACTGTGGGTGAGGAAAGGAATGTTCAAATAGAGGATGTACCTGTTGTGAAAGAATTTGTAGATGTATTTCCGGAAGATTTACCTGGACATCCTCCAGAACGAGAAGTTGAGTTTTCCATTGATTTAATTCCTGGATCAAGGCCTATATCGAAGACCCCTTATAGAATTTACACTGTAGAATTAGTTGAACTAAAGAAACAACTAGAGGAATTGAGTAATAAAGGAATTATTCACCCTAGTGTTTCTCCATGGGGAGCCCCTATTCTTTTTGTTAAAAAGAAAGATGGATCTATGAGGTTATGGATCGACTATAGGGAGATCAATGCTATAACGATAAAGAACAAGTATCCCCTACCACGCATTGATGATTTATTTGACCAACTGCACAGAGATCAATACTTTTCAATGATTGACCTTCGATCTGGATACCATCAGTTGTGTGTGAAGAAGGAAGACATTCCGAAGACAGCATTTCGAACCAGGTACGGGCATTACGAGTTTACTGTAATGCCGTTTGGATTGACTAATGCATCCTCTGTATTCATGGATCTGATGAATAGAGTTTTCAAGGAGTATCTCGATGAATTTGTGGTGGTATTTATTGATGATATCTTGGTATACTCCAAAACCTACGAAGATCATGAAAATCACTTGCGCATTATCTTGAAGACTCTTAGGAGGCATGAATTATATGGGATGTTTAGAAAGTGTGAATTCTGTCTTCAGGAGATTTCTTTTCCTGGACATATTGTCTCTAAAGATGGAATCTCTGTTGATCCTTCTAAGACCAAGGCAATCCAAGAATGGCCAGCACCTACGAGTATAACTGAGGTACGTAGTTTTATTGGTTTGGAAGGTTATTATCGACGTTTCGTCCAGAATTTTGCCCAATTGGCTAACCCATTAATGAAGGTCACACGTAAAGGGGTTAAATTTGTTTGGACAAAAGAGTGCGAAGAATGTTTCGAAGAACTGAAGAGAAGATTAGTCAATGCTCCATTATTGACTCTACCATCGGGGAATGATGGGTTCGTTATTTATAGTGATGCATCATGGAAAGGACATGGTTGTGTCCTTATGAAGAATGATAGAGTTATTGCCTATGCATCACGACATTTGAAAATTCATGAAAAAAACTATCCTACTCATGATCTCGAGTTAGCAACTGTGATCTTTTCTTTGAAGATATGGAGGCACTAACTCTATGGTGTAAAATGTGAGATTTATACTGATCACAAGAGTTTGAAGTATATTTTCTCACAAAAAGGACTCAACATGAGGCAAAGGATATGGCTTGAATTACTAAAGGATTATGATTGTACGATACACTACCACCTGGGGAAAGAAAACAAGGTGGAAGATGCTTTGAGCAGAAAAGACCATGGAGTTTTGAACTAGATGAGAATTTAAAGGGATCCAATTTTCATGGATCTAGTGAAGATGGACTTGGGAATAACCAGGGAAGGTGAAACATCAATAATTTTTCAAACGGTTGCCAAACCATCTTTACTAGAAAGGATTAAGAGTTCTCAGACTGATGATGAAGAATTTCAAAAGTAGATTAAAGCTGTTAATGATGAGAGATTGAGAGACTTTGTGTATGAAGATGGAATTTTGAAATTCGGGAAGAGACTTTGTGTTCCCGATTTACCTGATCTAAAAAGGGAATTGCTGGATGATGCTCATTGTTCCAATTTCACTATACACCATGGGAGCACCAAAATGTATAGAGATTTGAAGGAACATTTTTGGTGGGACAACATGAAGAGGGAGATTGCTGATTTTGTGTCAAGATGTATGGTTTGTCAACAAGTGAAAGCTGGAAGGCAACAGCCTGGAGGAGTGACGCACGCCTGTCATAGGGCGTGGAAATACAATTATTTCCTAAGTTAAAATGTAGTAATGTGGTTGACCTAGGATGTCTCCCGAAGAGGAGTGCACACAAAACGGTTTTTCACTTTAAACGGGGGAAAAATGTTGTGAAAAGAAATTTGAAATTCAAATGATTGAAAAACTATGAAATTAAAAGGGTGATTAGGTCGAGGTCAGTTTCCTAATTATAATGCTGTCCTTGTTCATTTTAATTCAAACCTCTTCTTCTTAGTTGATTAAAGTGAGTTTCCACAATCGTTTCCTCTCAATTCCTTGATGAAATTATTATTGTGAGAGAAAACCTTACCAAGATCTTGGTTTGGTCAACTCTCCTTCCATGTGTAAAATATTTTATTGAATATCTTTTATTTAAATGGGCAATACCCGATCGGGTTTTGTTTATCCCAAACAATCAAGAATATTCACTACACCTTTTACACGTACTGACGATCGTCGAGTACTTCACCACAAATTCCTGGTTTATTCAATCATATATAAACCAGAAATTAGTGGAGGGTGATATTGATTATTCTACCGAGGCAAAATTAAATAACGGAATTAATATTGAAGAATGATCAAACTTGATAATAAAATCCGCTATAATAATTTGAAAACAACTTTGAAGAAGAAAGAAATTTATTCAGTTGCGTCCAAGAACTCAAGCATTACAATGTAGAAAACCAACCCTTCCCCAATCACTCCAAATGTTTACCCCACCATGGTAAGGGTAATCGAGTTGAATGGGGAAGAGGAAGGCATTAAAAAACTATGAAAGAGAAAATAAATAAAATAGAAAGCTGAAAAGTTCTGCTTCTTGGTGTCCCAGAAGGAATGGGGTGGAGATTGGATGCTTTGAGAGGGTGGAGCTCTCCTCCTTTTGTAGCCAGAATGTTTCCCCAGAATGTCGACGCATTTTAGCCCCATTAAATGACATCTTCACGCGTTGAGCCCTTCTTTAATGTTATTAATAATTCCCTTATCCGTGTCCCCTCAAAATTCCAGTGGATTTGGACATGTCTTCCGAGAGAAATGGCTGTTTTACTATGAGAATTTATTCTGTCCAGTCAGACTCTCCAAAACGAAATCCTCCGGATTAGGGTGCTTTAATGACACCATAAAGGGTCGATTCACTCGGTGCATCCTTCATAAAATATTCTCCAAACCTCCTTGCGCGTCCACCCACGGAATTTCACAAGATTTGGGCACACAGTGGATGAGGTATGGATCCCACATCAAAACTAGGCAGAACTGAAAACAGTTTTCTGGATCCAAATTGTGAGATTCTTTTGAGCTTCTATATGGCCGATTCAGATTTTAGTCCAAATATATTAAATGGAGCCCTTGATGTATATAATCTGTAAAAGAAATAATTTTGAAATTTGGATTAGTGTAGGTAATTTTATGGCTAAACTACAGAAATAATTTAAAACTGTTAAAAATCCAAAATGGCCAATTTTTACTATTCAGCTCAAAATAACACCATTATCAAAAAAATGAAACAATTCATCTTATAGGAACAATTTTATGGGTTTAAAACAATGATATTAAATATAAATTAATTTAAAATATTTGCTCTATCAAGGATTCATGCAGCCTCTTCCCATACCGGAGTGGAAATGGGACAATATTACGATGGACTTTGACATGGGGCTACCAAAGACTCCTAGAAGGAACGATGCAATATGGGTTATTTTTGATCATATTACCAAGTCAGAACATTTTCCTGCTATAAGAAATGATCTACCCCGGGAACGTCTATCAAGACTATATATTAATGAAGTTATGAGGCTTCATGGAGTACCCCTATCGATTGTTTCTGATCGTGATCCCCGTTTTACATCAAGATTTTGGAAAAGACATCAGAAATCCCTGGATACTGAACTTAATTTGAGCACTGCTTACCACCCTCAGACAGATGGACAATCAGAATAGACTATTCAAACCTTGTAAGACATGTTAAGATCTTGCTCACATGACTTTCAGGGTATGTGGGATCAATATTTACATCTGGTAGAATTTTCTTATAACAATAGCTTCCATTCGAGTATTCAGATGGCACCATATGAAGTGTTATACGGAAAGAGATGTCGTACACCAACCTGTTGGGATGACGTTGGTGAAAGAAAACATGTAGGCCCAAAACTGGTGGAGGAAACGGTGGAAAAGGTGAAGGTAATCCAAAATCACATCAAAGCATCTCAAAGTAGGCAGAAGAGCTATGTCGATAATCGAAGGAAGGATTTGGAATTTCAAGTCGGTGATCATATTTTCCTGAAGGTATCTCCATGGAAGGGATTTATACGTTTTGGTAAGAAAGGTAAATTGAGTCCCAGGTACATCGGACCTTTCGAAATTTTAGAACGAATTGGGGCTGTAGCTTACCGATTGGCGATGCCGCCAATCTCTCCAAAGTTCACGATGTGTTCCACGTATATCTGTTGAGAAAATAAATGCCCGACCCAACACATGTACTCAACTATGAGGAAATAGAACTGGAACCTGATCTGTCTTATTGCGAAGAGACCGTCCGGATTCTTGATACCAGAGAACAAGTACTGAGAAACCGGACGACGCGTCTGGTAAAAGTTTTGTGGAGAAACCACAAGATGGAAGAGGCAACGTGGGAACCCGAGGAACTTATGATGAAAAAACACCCGAGTCTTTTCATGTGATAAGTATTCTAGAAATTTCAAAGAAGAAATTATTTGAAAGAGGGGAGAATGTAACACCCCAAGCTTCTACGGTACGCTTCTCTTTGAATAATGTGATAGCGTGTATTGTACGCAATTCCGAGTTCTAACACACCATAACCAATCAAACTAGCCGTTATGAATAGTAATACCTAATTTTTGAAATTATATATATATTATATTTCAAAATGGACTTCATTTTTGGATTCGGAATATCAAATTTAGCCTAAGATGAAATTTTGGTACTTTTCGGATAACATTAATATTTTGATGAATAGTGAAAATTACTAAATTTTAATTAAAAACAACGTTTTTAATCAAAATAATTAATAGTGATAAATTATGAATTTAAGTGGTTTTAAAGTATATTTAGAATATATTTTTACCATTTAATATAATTTTTGTCATTGGACACATTTTTACAATTAAACCGAACATAAACAAGTGTCAATCTTTTGATAGTTATTATCTCTTAAAAACACGCTTTTTGTTTTGAAAGCGGGAATTAATTTTAAATTAATTTCTGCCACTTCTGTGTTTTGAATTTAGAAAAATGGATTCCATATTTGTAATCAGGATTTCCAAATTGTGCAAATAGGTAACTTTTATTTTTAGACATTTTGAATAATTACTGCGGTAAATATTTTATTTACCATGGTTAAAGGTAAATCTGGTAAATAAGGGTTAACAAATAATATTATAATAATACTAAATTACCCTAAAACGTGTCCTAGCCTTATTGGTTGATACAAGTTCGACCATAGTCATCTTTGGGTCGATTTTGGGACCCCATGGTGCCACTTGTAGGTGATAGGGACATTTTATTTTAATTAAGTTAAAATGAATACAAAAATGACACAAGCATATATCTTTTATAAAACTAATTTTTACATAGGGTTATATATGTTGGATTTTAGATTATAAATATTCATTAGAAAGATAAAAAGATTTTATACATAATGGTATTTTATTTTTAATTTTTAAACATTAAATCATTTATTTTATTTATGACACAATGATGATGAATTAATTAATATAATGGTGAACAATTAAAATAATTGATATTATAAATACCAAAATAAATATAATATGAAACTTTTAATGAATTAAACTAATTTTATAGGATAATATTATATATTAGAATTTATTTAATTGACTTTTTTCGAATTAATCAATCTGTTATGAGTTTCAAAAATATCAACTATTGAATAGTGTCAAAATTGACATAAAAGAGTTTTTAAAACAAATATTATATTATTAATTAATATTAAATTCCAAAAAATCTAAGGATCGGCCAAAAGACTTATATAATGATAGTTTCATCATTAATTGACCACTTGGGGGTCGCGTGGATGTATATAGTATGTTTATTAACCATATTATATAGAAATACAAAGAGACATTGTAAAAGTGAAACTAATTAACTTAGAGTTAATACTTAATGATAAGGTTAATATAAGTACCCAAACCTGTCTAAATTCTATTGGTTGAGTTGTTTTCGACCCATACCCACCTTAAAATTTAAATAATCAACTTTGTAGCCATTAGAAACCGAAAATGAATTTATTATTAATTAATATTTCTAGCTTTTCCAAAGGTTCCCCTCACCCCTCTTATAAAAGGGCACTCCTCCTTCTCATTTCTTCACACCTTCAAAGATTTTTTGTTCGGCCAAACTCTTCCCAACTACTCTCCCAACTTCCCTCACTACAACCTAGAGGCATTATTTTGATCAGAAAGCCATCCTATGGAGCACTTTTGATCATATCAAAAGGAAGAAACCGAAGAGGAGGTAATGATTTCACCACCCTTTTTCATGTTCCTTTCTTCTTCCACTTGTTCTTCCTTTGTTGTTAACATTATAAAATAATAAATCCAGTATCATATATATACTGTGATGTTATTATAAATATGGTACAACCATATTCAGTATTCTATCCACCCTTTGAATAACATGTCACCATACATGCGTACGTACGGCTTACCGTCTCCACGTCGTGGTGTAATTGTTATTCAATATAATATTATTTGGATGAGTATTATAATGATGTTTAAATCATGTAAATAATAAAGATAACATGTTAATGATTATGTATATATGATATACCATCCATTTATATATTATTTTAATATCAAAAGAATGATATTGTCACTCGTGCGTACGTACGGACTAAGGTGTCCACGAACGCGACGAGATTCATTCTCCATCGTATCCATTCAAGTATAATTATCATTTGATGATTTAAAAAATGATGTTTAAGGACTTGATATCATTATGGATATGAATAATATACAACCTATCCTTTATAAACATGTCTTACGTAACAAAACATATAAAAAAAACAAGTATGTTAACACACGAAACAACGATAATACTAAGATATTATTATCAAATCAATATTAATAGATCATATATGATATCATATTAATGTATATGATTCTTGTATGATTTAATAACAATTATTTCACCATTATACAGGAGGTTAACATACCCCAACCAAGGAAAAGTACAAGGTAATGGTTATTTCACAATCTTTTCATTATTCGAGGTTTTTTATATGTAATAATCTACTGGGATCTCTTTACCATCCACATCCATGTTTTCTTAAAACTGTATTTCAAAACATTTTTATTATTTACAAGAATATGGGTTAAAGTCATTTATACCCTTGTTTGACTTTTTATAAGAGGAATTTTCCCGTCATTTTCAAAACAAGGTCCTTTTTAACCTTTTCGACAGAATTAATGTAAGAATGTTTTTTTAACTTATACGACAGGTGCGGTTATTTTCCGCCGTTATAAAATCTTCAAAGATTTCCTTACAAGAATATAATAATATTTTCAAAGAAAATGTTTTATTTTATATGGATCTTAAATGATTTCAAAAATAGTAAGAGATATTTCTCTATAAAGTGTTTTGATTTCATCTATGTCAACATCCTTTGATGGATTTTACACTTATTTGAAGTTGATTTATTATGATACAAAAATTCTATATTGTATTGAGGGTTTTGTGATATGTTTGAATGTGGATGTTCTAATTTTATAACATTCATAGTTTATGGTGAAATTATTGACATTTCGTATGCTAGTTTTAATACGAATGTTTATGTTATGTTTAAACCTTTTCATATGGGAATGCGTTGGACGTAATATGTGACGGGTGGAGCCCGCTATAGCTCCTCGATGCATCGGTAGGCCTCATGAGACAAACTAGTGTCTTGGAACAAGGACTTGACAAAATCATATTTGTAGTCTTGGAACGAGGCCTTGGCTATGTGGATATGATAGTCTGGCATTATGCATTCCATCATTATGAAAGTGGTTATTGATTTTGCATGTGATTATTCGATTAGTAGAATATCCATGTGAATAAGTAAACGGTAATATTTCATTTTATTTATGCCATACCATGTTGAAAGTTCAAGTTTGAAAGGCTTTTGTTTTAGTTATACATTGCCTTAAATGTTTATTCTTATGTATGAAAGTTTTCGCTATATTGTTATCCTTACTGGGAATTTGAGCTCACCCCTTTTCTATGTTTTATTTTTCCCAGGACGTGAAGAAGTAAATTATTAATGACCTGTAGGGATATTATGAGGGTTTAATAGTGTGTAATTTGGATACAATATGTTGTTGTATTAGTTTTTGACTTTATGATGTAATGTAAAACTTTATGAATATATCTAGTGTTTCCAAGGCTACTAAACCAATCGGTCTTTCGAAATTTGATCTTTCTTGTGATCATGCCAATGTTATGTAATAATGCACCGACTCTGGGTAACTTGGGTCGGGTCGTTACAATATTGGACCAAATATAACTCTTCTTTAAAATCGGGACATCAAAATTTACTTTGTGTAAATTTTTGGTATCTTTCCGATAAAGTTCATTTTTTAATGAATATTGTAAATGTTGTATTTTAATTCAAAACCTCTTTTTTGATATAATTTATTTATATGATTAGATTATTATTTGAATTGGTTTTAAAGTGAAATTAGAAAATATTTTTACCATTAAATCCAATAGTGGTCGTTGAAATTAATTTCACTTTGTAATCGGACTTAAACTAGTGTCAATCTTTTGATACTTATTGTTTCACAAAAACATGCTATTTGTCATGACAGCGGGAATTAATTATTAAATTAATTAATTTGACTTATATGTTTTGAATTTTGTAAAATGTACATAATTTTTGAATTCATAATATCAAATATAGCTTAGGGTTAATTTTTGGAATTTTTCTGAAAAACTTCAATTTTTGATTAATAGTGAAATCACTAAGTGGTACTTATAAAACTGATTTTCCATTTAAATGAAATTCTGCCACCTTTGTGTATTGAATTTCAAAAATCCGACATACATGGTTGTCACTAAGATGTAAAATGTGGTTCAATGAGATTAAAATAATTTTTTGGTGAATATTAACTTATTAAGTTTTTAATCGCGATTAGTGGTAATTAGTGTAGTTTAAGGTAAAAATATTGTTTTAATAATAAGAGATGACCTAGAAACATGTCCTACCCTCATTGTATGTGTCATGGCCGACCAGGAAAAGCCATGGGTCAACTTGGGGACCCCATGGATCCACTTTGGTTGGAAAATGACATAAATACCTTTTATTTAATGTTAATGTTAAAAATGGCACAAACATGATATGTTTTACTAAAACAATTTTTAAATGGGGTTATACAAGTCAGATTTTTTTATTATAAATAGTCATTGGAAAGATAAAAATATTTCCTACATCATAGTAATTTTTTTATAATTTTTAGACATTATATAAATTATATTAGTTATGACATAATAATGATTCAGCGATGACATCATTATTTGACGATTTAAATAAAATGGAAAGATAATGTAATATATAAGACCTAAACATGTCAAAACTCTATTGGATGAGTGTATTTCAAACCCTTATCACCTTATCCACGAATTATATCAATTTTGGACCTTTTAAAACCGAAACACACATTCAAATAAAGTAATATTTCTTTACTTTCCAAGACTGCCCCTCCTCTCCTCTTATAAAAGGCCCCCACCTCTACCTCATTTCACACACTCCTCAAGCCTTTGTCTCGGCCATCCCCTGACCATTTACTCTCTCCACATCCCTCTCCTCATACTAGAGGATTCCATTTGGGCATAATATTTTCAAAGGAATCCTTTAGGCTCAAATCAAAAGGAGTTACACTTTTAAAGGTAATTCATTCTCTCTTGTTCATTTGTTTTATTTTTCTTCTCCAACCCCCTAAAATCATTTTACTTACTTCTTTTGTAACAAAACCAGTATATTGAATATACTAGGATGTTTTCATAAGATTTATTCGAGCTAAACTCTCACAAAACTACATCAAATGGTTAAAGAACATACGGTTTTTGTGGATGGCGAAATTCTGCCTCCCGAAACGATGATTGTTCAATACTCATTTAACACCTTCAAAGGTGGCCATTATGATGTCACTATTTTTATATATGATATATAATATGTTTATTCTTTCATTAAGCTTCTGTATTTTTCATTTCTAGCATACCATTATTGTTTCCATTATGGGTAAACACGATATCTTCATTTTAGGAAGTGCAGACTACCGCCCCCTGAAAGTGATTTGATTCGTTAATACCATATGTGGGATGTGTAAAGGATAAAGTTAATGATATTATATATGTTATTATACTGGAATTATAATATACTCTTATATCATTATGATTCCATTCTATAAAAAACGAAATAGAAATGAAAGTAGCGTTCATGCGTACGTACGGCTTACCATCTCTATGAACGGTGCATTTCATTTCTTACCTCTAAATGATTATGTAATATTATAAATACATGTATATGTTGGATATATATGATATATATGATATCCAAATCAGTAATGTCATTCTGGATATAAGGAACCTTTGACCACATGAACAACATGTTATTGTAAGAAGTCCACTTTCGACTTAAGAACCAAATATTGACAAAACAAACATTATTAACTTAAATTGTTACATAATGTTTATAACATGGAAATAAGTGATATAAAAGGAATAATGAACTTTAAAAAGGTTCTTAATCAAGTATAAATTAACTCAACTTTATTATTCAGGACGTCAAAGAACGATCGAGTCAAGTCGGACCCGAGGTAAGGGACTTCGTCTCAATCTCCTTTCATTGAGGCATATTTCATTTTATACACAACATTCTTTTATACGATGTATAAACCCCTTTGACTTTTACTTTTATACAAAAGGAATCTTTTTCTATGAAACGTTTTACTAAACGACAAAAAGGAATGTTTTTTTAACGTACGCAGTGACAACGACCTTTTCCGCCGCCGCGAGTATTATTTAGTATTTGGCTTCCTCAACAAGTCGTAATGTTTTTAAAATAAAACAAATACCATATACTCTTTTATGTATTTTTGCATTGAAAATTGTTTTGATAAAGGATTTTATTATGTCAATATATTTATGATATATTGTGATTGAAATGTGGAAATGTTATCTTTCCTTTATATTGGTTTTATGTTTTATGATTTTATATTGGTAATTGGACATTTTAACGGGTGGTTACATTATAAACCATATGACGGGTGGTGCCGTGAATACCTGGACGGGTGGTTACGTTATAACCTCCAATGCATTGGGTATGGAAGTCGGCCGTATGGCTATTCCATTAAGTATGTATGGAAATTGGCCATATGGATATTTCATTAAGTGATATGTGTGGAAGTCGACCGTATGGTTATTCGACTTAAGTATGTTTATTTCCCAAGTTACCTTTATATATGTTATGTGTTCTTTATATGGGTTTTATGGTAATCCTTTGGTTACAAAAAGGTAAGTAATGATAATTTATTCAATGAAGAGTTTTTACCACTCCAAGAAGGCAAAGGTATTACTTTGATAGAGTATACATGGTTTACTTGATGTTTGAAAAACTAACAGTTTTCATTCTTTGTGTATCCCTTACTGAGATTTTTATGCTCACCCCAAGTTTTTTTGAAATGTTTTTCACAGGACTTAATGTGGAATAAGGTCAAGGATGGGATCAAGGGAATTTCATGATATATAGAACATGGAACTAGACATGTTTCTTTTAAGAGTTTTTTTATTATGGAAACTTAGTAGAAGTGACTACTTCGTAATCTTTTGAGATTTAGTAGTTATCCTCTAATTCTCTAAAACACTAAACCTGAAAAGATCCTCAACGTGAATTATTCAATTAATTCAATATTAAGTAAGGTTTAAGGTCGGGGCCTTATATTCCTCTATGCATGTAATGAAGTTTAAAATTGTGAATGTTATATACTATTTATACTGAAAACTAAAAATAGGGTATTTTTATGATGTTTTAAAAAAACTAAACAATGTGACTTGAAAAAAGTAAAGTTATTTGAAAAATAAATTAGATTTTGAGAGAATTATGATATGGAGATCGTTACTAGGTTTCTGGATATATTGAAAAAGTAATTTTTTTATCATACTATTATGATTCTTTGATATAATTCATTGGATGATGATTAACCAATATCTAAGTTACCCTGTAATCCTCTAAAACGATGCACATAGAATCGAGCCATTGAATAAAACTCATATGGTCAATTATAGAATATCATCATGTCAATGTTACAACCAATGAATACCAAAATATAAAATTTTGTAGAAGTAAATTTATGCATGTGTTTTTTGATCCGAACAACACATGTCACACATATATATTTGAAAACCAGCTAGAAATAAAATAAAAAGTGATTCAATTAAATACATCAAAAAATTGAAAAAAAATTTATATATAAATCAAAAATATCTTTTTCAAACCAATAAAACACCATTCCCGGGAAATATTGTTATATACAACTCCCTCTCCATGTGTCTAGATCCCTCATAGTGATCACCTTCCATTTTTTTCCTGGCTTCAAAAGAAATACGAGGGTCAATTGGAACACCTCTTTTATATTTTATCTCTCTATATGTATAGGGAGATCTAAAAATTAATTTATTATTATAGGAACCTTCTAACTCTTCAATTCATATAATTTCACTAATATTTCCAATATTATATATGAGCAACCCATGGTAGAAATTTATCGGTATTGGTGGGTCGTTTTATTCTTATAGATATCACAATAACACTTGTGGCACTAATTTTGAAAAATGTATTGGAATATATAAAATTTAAAAAAATCAAAGTGTTATTTTGTATAATCATTACATTAAACCAAGAAGTTTTTAAGTCATTGGACGTATAAAAGATTTCATTTTATACATATACTGAGTTGAACTATTACCATCGATTAGTAATGGATTTCTCAAAACACAACTTCATTTAGGCCACTATATGGAAGAAGACATATTAGGTCTCTTCTAAGTTTTTGTTTCCCAAATGGTTATGGATGTTATTATCATATAAAATAACAATTATTTAGATATTTTAGAGAACATTTACAATTTCCTCACTTTTTTTCTAGGGATATGTTGTAGTTTAGAAAATTTTCACTAAATTCCTAATGGGATCTCCAAATCACATACACCTAACATGAAAACATTAAAAACGTGAAATTTCACCTTTTAATAGCTTTTTTATTAAATTAATTAATAAAATGTGTCGTTAATGTGATTATTTAATTTTTATTTTATAGTAAAAATACTATTTAAAATATTGGTATTCGGATGGAATAAAATAGTGAATTATGCTACGATCACTCATCTCCAAAGGCAATGAACAACTCTTTGATTATTATAAATTACATAAGTATGTTCTTTACATCTTTATAGTGAATATCTCATTGATTGTATTAGTATCATTTGGTTATGATAATTTCATAAGAGAAATCGGGATGTCTACCCAAAATTTAATACAAGATAGATCATATGGTTCTCATGTAAAGAATTATATCTATTTTTCTCATTTATGTATTCATCAAATGAAGTTGATTATTTTAAATTCTAATTCCTCAAGACATAAGTAATGAAACTATATTGGGTTTCTCTATGAGTAAATAATATAAAACATTACTAATATATGTATTCTAAATCAATCAATAAAACCCCTTTGATCTATCTTCAATGATTCCCATATCATGTAATTGGGATAATTCACCGATGTCTTGTAACACATTTCATTTTAACAACTATACCATTATAAAATTTAACACATTTTTACAATTTTTTATTATAATTTTGTCAACCATATAAGCTCTATAAATTAAAAAATAATTCCAATAACCTATTATAATGTAGAAGAATCATTTACTCTTGTGGTGATATCAAACTCTTTGTTCTCATTATCAATCCTAAGGATCATAAAATGAGAGACATAAGTAAACCTATATATTTACAATTAAATATTTTTTAAGTTATATGTGTCACTTATAAATTCTAAAAATTTTGTTTGTATCATATACATATCCTTATATAAATTACCATTAATTGAATTGTTTTTGGAATCACATAGAAATATATTAAAATTATAATGAAAATCATGGGAAAAATATATCCCAAAATTTTCTGATCACAACTTTTGAAAATTCATATTCATTATAAATTACATGAATTTTCTATAATAAATTTACACGATAAATTATTTATATATAGAAAAACAAATATTAATGCTAGTTTTATTTTGGATAACCCACATTTTACTTATCGGTCTTACCAATTTTAGTTCATCCTCCTAGTTTCAAACATAGTTATTGTACATCATATCCATATTATATCTAATTTACTATAACAACTTTATAAAACCAAATCCCTGAATATACAATAAGCGGTTTTTTATGACCTATGAAAATTATATTATGATGGTCTTCCATAAGATATTAATATCTCATAGAATCATGAAAAATCCAATCATACCTATGAGGTTCATGTTTAGTCTGATTTAGTTCTATTTCCATATAATCTTATAAAACTAACATAGTATAAATCTCATGAAACATTACAATCATTTGTATTTTATCCTCCCTAAGACAATATTTCTTCCCATGAAACCTTGAATAGTGTGATAATTTACAACGAAATCCCCACATTGGTCCATATACCCTTTTTATTTATTAAGATTATAAATTTTATATTACACATTATATTTAGCTGAAAATTTGAATTAATCTAATTAAGCTAAAAATAATCTTAATCTAAACATCATTCATACTCATAATAACAAAAAATTATCATAAAAAAAATTATTATTCCATTCATTCAATATAGAATATATTATCTTTATGAATTATTTAGTTGAAATGTGTTTTAGTTTAAAAGTAACATATGTAAGATCATATCCTCATTCTAATATAGAATCATTACAATGGGCCATATTTTATTGAACCGTGTATAATAAGGAATGGTTCCTCCTCTTATTCACCCCATTCTATCATGGTGTTCTTGGAGGAATGATATGTGAAACCATTCCACGATCTCTCTAATTAATTGGAAATTATTGACTCAATTTTTATCTACCCCAATCATATCAAATAATATTTATTATTTTTCCTAATAAAATATTTAATTCATTTATAAAAGGAAAGTTTATGAATTGAGGAAAGCTAGTACTATAAAATCACTATACAAATTGATAATGATGAATTACAAGAGAGTTTACAATAGTGGGTGAGAATTTCTCCACATTAATCCACATCAATTATGATTGTACTGATATCATGGTTCACAAATAACCATATCGATATCATATAAAATATATATCATATTAATAGTGAATATACTGCATTGTTTTCCTATGTGTAAGCTTGTATAACATTCAATATGATTTTATTAGTGACATAAATTCAATCATTCCAAGATAGATGCAGTATCCGTGGAACATTACATGACCAAACCATTAGATCTTCCACAAAATGTGTTGGATTAGAATTAATCTATATGAGTTTTCATCCATTTTGAGAAATATATATAGTGGCTACAATCATATCCCATATTTCAATGACTTATATAAATTATTCATATAACAATACCATGTTTTACATTGATAATCTGAAGATATATTTCATAATTTCAATCATTCATAATGATTTTTTATTGAATAGAGATTTCAAATACATTAGAGACGATTGAACTAATGTTGAATGATGACTATGAAAATCATGTTGTTAAACACATTAATCATTAATTGATTTTATTATCAAGTTATGAAATTAGGTATTGTGAGAACGGGTATTTTGAAATTTTTTTATTTTATTATTTCATCCGACATTGAAATATTTTCTGATTCGTGGGACGAGATTGATTTAATTTTTGTGATTTTACTGATACATGAATGTTTTTGGTGCGAAATTGTCTAGTGCCTTGGTTGGGTAAATTCAAATCCGTATAGCTTTACTGGGACACCATGTAGCCTGCCCTGTATTCAAAAAAACATTATTTAAATAGTTAAGAAAATGATTGATAAAATGAACAAAAATAGATCTTGAAAATTAAATTGGTTTTGTATCATTTTAATGATAATAATATAACTATTTTAAGAATATTAATATTATTTTCTTGTTTAATATTTTTTTTAATTTTTCTCATCATTATTATTATTAATATTAGTGGTATGGTATTGTTATTATTATTTTTGTTATTATTTATATTTAAATTAAGTAATTATTATGAATATAATTAATAATATTATTATTAATAATGTTCGATTAGTTTTATTATTATGGATATCGATAGCTTTATTATGTTATTATTATTTATGATATATTTTAATAATAATAATATTATTATTATTATAATAATAATTATTCGATGTTTGTTTTTAATTTAAAAATTTCTTTCTTTCTCTTGGGGTGTCAGTCTCCCATTTGGTGCGTTAAAACCCTCTCTCCCTAACCCTTCATGTCACACCTCAATACTCTCCCCCTCTTCTATATGTGAACATCCCCACCCCCTCTCATCCCTCTTATTGCACACATACCCCTTTTCTAGTGTCCTCTAGAGCTGGTGACTGTTGGTTGGAGAACCCCCTAGATCCCCATGCACTACTCATGCCTCGTAGGTTACCCACCACTGAATCCCCAAACATGAGCCCTCCTACATGCTATTTCACCTCCGATGTGACCCCTACCAGTGGCGCGAACCCCCTAGTCTATGATTCCATCCCTGGAACACGTGCCTCTCTTCGAGTAAGGAATTTATTTCAATATTTGGGGTTTTAGGTTTCCAGTGTGTAGGGTATTAGATTTAGGTTATAATCTTGTTTAATTGTGTCATTTTTGGATAAATCCTACCTTATTATGGTTCACATGAGCTGCGACTGTAGTTTCATACCAATTTTTATATGTCTCTCCATAAGTGGTAGGTGGTTTCATGTGTAAACATTATTTAGTGAATTATTTTTCATGCATACATAATTTATATGGTTGTTTGATTAATTTTAGTTGTGTGAGGATAAAATTTAAAATAATTCAATATCTGTTTATTTTTTAAGTAGCATGTTTATATAATGTGGGGTGTATTTTTTGAGTAATTTTACTTATTGAATGTCATTATCATGTTCTCTGATTCATGTGTTTGTTGTGAATGTTGTCTTTGAATGATATTAACATGTTTTTGATTTTTTAAATGGTATGTTTGTGTGAAATTGGGTGTGATTTGAGTGTAACCCCATCTTGTATCAATTGGTAGTGTTATATAATTAGTGAAAATTTTATATTAAATACAGAAAGTGCTGAATATTCTATTTTGGTATCATATTAATTTTTTATTCTAAAAGTGGGATTTTGGGTGTTTTTGGTGTATTGACATTGGGTGTTTCTTGATACTATTTTATATGATTTCAAAATGGTTTATTGAATGATATAAATGGTCGAAATATTTTCGTAAAAGTGTTTTTGTAGTTGTATGTTTATGAAATGTTTTTTAAATTGAATGGAATGTTAGTGATGTGTACTACTTTGGAAATGTCTAATAAAGCTGTTTAAATGATCAATTGAATTGTATAAGATATGTGAAACATGTTTGTGTGATGTTTTGTGTGTGTATGACATTTGAAAAAAATCTTAATGTGAAAATGGTATTTTATAACATGTAAATAATGATTGAGCACAAAAAGGAAAGGCCATGTATCTAGGTGGGTGGACTATTATAGTATGTCGGCCCTTCAGAAGTGACATTCTCTTGGTTTCACTTAGTAAGGTTGATAATTACAACACTAACTTAATAATAATGACTAATTAGAGACCAATAGGTTATTGGTATGTTTAGTACTAGTGAATCATGCATGAGAACATATTTCATTGTGGCTCCTATGCAACCTTTCATAGATATATGATGTACCTAGTGTCCCATTGTGAGCTAGTGCCTAGGGGTATCTATTGTGACTAGTTCTCAATGATTATTTTGAACTGGTGAATATAATATGGTAAGTTGGGTTTTTAATTTTAATACCATGTGAATTTTCATTAAATTAAGATTCTATGGAACATTTTTTTTAAATTCCATTTTTTGAAACTATTTTATATTTTATGTTTTAAAAATTCAAAATTGTTTTTCATTAAAGTAATTTAATTAAAGAATTGTACTAGAATTTATTTACATATAAATAATTCATTTTTATTTGTAATTTAATGTTTAATTCATTGAATAATTTATCTTGGTGTCATCATACTAATATTTTGATCACACCATACATACTCCTTTGGGTGTATAAAGACCTTTTTGTCTTTTTGTTTTAGGTTATGGATATGATTATAGTGTTGGAAGGTTGGGTTTCTACTATCCCTTGTGGTGGAGGCATGGGGATATTTCTCCTATTGTTACATTGATTATTGGGGTGTTGTTTTAGGTCCCCTTTATTTCATTGGCCATTTATTATTTGTTCAGTTGTATATTTATAATTGGTAAATTGTAATGAAAATTTTGGTAAAATTTTTCAGATCTATTTTTTGGGGTTTAATGATTAATTTAATATGTTTTGTTGGGTTAAATCATTCCCAATAATCATCTTTGATACATGGGAACTTTTCCTAGACCTTGTGGAATGGAAATTCCCTTCGATCATTGCCCTGGAGAAGGTCAGACGTTGGGTTGGTTGGATTCCCGGGTTGGTTTGTGTCAGTATGGTATCAAAGTTATGTTATCTCATTTGTGTCTTGTTTATTGGGAATTAGTCAGGGTAGACCGAAACAAGGATTGTAAGAATTCCATGTTCTGGTTAAAAGTATGGTACTTGGCCAATTCACCTCATTTCAAGACTTGAGTTTCCATGGAAAGTCAGTTTCAATGGATTCATTTGGTCCATGAAGTTCAATGATATATTTTAAATTATAAGGGAGTTTGTTCAATGGCCTCTATGAGCTCATAAGGCCAGTAAATCCATGTTGTGCTGGGAAAATTATCATGGAACACTCTTTGTGACAGTGTTGTTACTTTCATATGGCCTCCAACCACATATCTGAGTCAACACATTGAAACATTTTTCCTCTTGAATCATCCCATGTCTCATTATTTTTTAATATTAGAAACATAATTTTAATGTTAATGATGATTCAGATTTGGAAAATTGGAAATTGAGTTATTTGAATCACATTAATTTGGATCTTATGAATGAATACATTCATGAAATTAATTTCTTTGAAAAAATGATAATGAATTCAATGAGGTTGGATTTCTATAATATAAATTTAGGATTTATGGGAAAATTGGATATTAAAAGATGGGGTATTAGTTTGAAATTTGTTATGAAAACTTTATTTAAATAAGAAAATATAGGTTCCAATTAAATGGTTATTGATAAAATTGGTTGTTATGAAGGTAGATGTGTTTTATTGTGGGTGAAGCATTTTGGACATTTATGTGTGGCATTTGTAAAGAAGTTTTATTTAAAATGGGAATGTTTAGGATATGTGTTGAATGTTTGTTTTGAAAATTGGAATGAATTTTTTTTTCTATCCCTTAGTATTTTAATGGGAGACCATATGGATGGGTTAAATGTAGAAGTTTATTTCGATACCCGATTGGCTTGACAACTTACATGTGTGAGGCCCGTGGGACAAGTTTTATTGAATGTGAAACCCATAAACCATTTATATAATTTAAAAATGTTTTTTAAATCATTCCTTTGTGATGGTTAGACTCATTTATTTGGTGTTTATTCATGGGACTTTATTGATAATGGGCATGTTTTTTTAGGTCCATGGTATTCATTCATTGGGTAATGCACACCCCCATAATGTATTGATGTATATCTGAAGGGAGGCCATGGGTGAACTACCGATGGAAGACCATCCAGTTGGTCATGTAAGGACTCCCTTTGGTTAAGTCATTTCCTCTTATTTTCAGTTAAGAAAACCCTTTTTGCAGCGTGGTAGAAAATTTGAGAGGAATTGGATGAAACATTGGAATCTTCGGATTCATGCATTGTTGACTATGTAGTTCGAAATAATTAAGTCTATAGTTCCAACCTTGAAGAAATGCAGAGTAGTCAACATGAGATGTTGTTTTCAAAGGGTCTTTGGTTATTTATTTAGATTCATATGAGTACGTTGTCTTCGTAATCCTCACATCTGGTGAATCTAGATTTAATAGGCTGTTATGGCTTCCTGAAATAATCATATAGTACTAGGGACTCTGGTTATGGTCCCTCTCATTTAAATGTCTTTTTCTGTTTCCAGGATCATAATTGGTGACTAAATGTGGTTCCTTGTTCTCTCTCGCTAGTATAAGTGATGGTTTCACACCCTTGTGAGAACCCCTGTTCTGATAAAAGCGTGTTTCCTTAAGTAAATCATGAACTTCTATATTCTGAGTGAAGGATCCTACGGTGTGTTTTTTCTCCCGATGTTTCTTATTCGGAGTAAAATGGATGGTTCATGTGAATGTTTTAAGAAACTATTTTGGTGAATGATTCATATGAGAGAATGTGGATGTTAATGTTTGTTGTGCATACTGGTGTTTTCTAGATTGTGGTATCAGTGCTTGTAGAATCAGTAAGAGGAGTTTCATTTGGAGTTATTAATTATTGAATGTGAGATAGAAGATGATTCAATTAAGAAATCTCTAACCATAGATCCTAGAGTAATGATATTCCATAGTACAAAACTCTAGGAGTGTAAGGGATCCTGGTCCAATTCATGTCTTTATCATTGGAAAATGGGGATAGTTTAAGCATTCAATGTGATGGTTTTGTTTCAAGTTTTCATGTGTGGTGGAAAGAGACATAGGGACCTTGTTCATTAATTTTGAGACCCATGTTGGAGGAAGATTTTATCCTTGGTTATATGGAGGTGAGGATGTTTTTTTTTCTTGAACCTCAATGTTGGTACCCTATTGGCTGAGAATCTCTATGTGGATGTCCATGTATGAAAAAACATTGTAAGTGAATTTCGATTGTTCATTGGTTGGACTTGTCTAAAAATGGTAATGCCTATGGAAGTGGTATGTTGCGTAATATCTTATTTTTGTTTTGGAGTTTATGTGGTTGGGATGCCTTGTGTTGAGAGAATAGGTTGTTTGAGATTTTCCCATGTATCCTCATTCCTTAAGGTGGGGATTCCATGTAGGCCACCTCGTGTTGCTAATTCGGTCGAGGTATTATTATTTTCATGGAAATGAGTGAACCTCTTTGAAGGTTCCACATTTCAAGTCTATTCCTTTAGTGAATGTTTATATTGGATCACTCCCAACGGTTTTGACCAATTAAAAATATGGGAGTAGTCATTGGGTTGTGGATGATCTTATTGAATGTTTCTGGAAAGTGTGGGTTTTATTTAGTTATGTCTTGAGTTTTTTGGCTCAATAAGTTGGATTTTACATTAGTTAAAGTTCCATTTCCATTGATTAATCAACTATATATGTTTAATCAATTAGGGGTTGGTGTCTTGTAGTGGCGAGTCCATTTCAGCTTCATATGTTCAACTTGTGATCCTCTTTTCTTGATCTTAGTCTTTTTCTCACCATTTCATATGTCGTTCACTCTAGAACTTCCATGTGTTGTAACGATGTGTAGATTCATTCTTTTAAATTATCCTTGGGATGGATTCCTAAAGATGAAAAGACATACGGTGGGTAGAATTTTCACACATAGGATTTCGAAATAATCTTATTTTATTATATAATCAATATTTGAAATATTTTTTTAAGGTGTGGGTCGACCCCGATTAAAGTTCTTTTTTTTTTGTTGATATGTGAGTGTTTTGTGTGTGATAGCATCCGGCGCCCGGGAAGGGCATGGTTGAAGCTGTGAAGATTCATTAGGTCATCATGCAGCCAGCTCGGTGTTCAAAAAAAATTAATTCATTAATTATCAAAATTAATGATAAAATAAATTCAAAATAAAGACAAAATAATAAAATGGTTAAGTAGTGTTTAAATGATTATAATAACAACATTATTTTACGAATATTAACATTATTATATTGGTCAATATTTTATTATGTTATTATTATTATTATTGCTGATTATATTAGTGATAAGTAATTATTATCATTATTAATAATATTATTAATTTTTTAGTTATGTTATTATTATGAATATAATTAATAATATAATAATTTTTAATGTTATAATTAAGTTATTATAATGGATATCATTTTCATTATTAAGTTATTATTTTTTATGTTTTATTTTAATTTTATTAACATTATTCATTTTATTATTAATATTTGATGTTTTATTTAAATATTTAATTTTTTTATTTCTCTTAGGATTTCTCTCACCCCTTTTTTGCATCGAAACCCTCTCCCCCTACCCCTTCGTGTTGTACCCCAAATCTGTCCCCCACTATTGTATATAGCCATTAATCCCCCTTCTCCCCCCACTTGCAACAGATGGATCCCTTGGATAGTGACCTCAATAGTTAGTGACCCTTGGTTGAGGACCCCCTAGTTCCCCTTGTGCCACTATTGACTCATAGTTGACCCACCGTCAGAACTAAAAACTGGTTCCCTCCTACCGACGAAGCCACCTCTATATCGACCCCCCTATGGGCATCAAAACCCCCTTGTTGGAAAAGCCATACCTATAACACGCTCCTCCATCCAGGAAAGGTATTGATTTCTATTTTTTTGGGTGTTAGGTTTCCAATGCGTAAGGTATTCGATTTAGGGATGAATCTTGTTTGATCGTGTTGTTTATGGTTAAATATTTCCTACTTAGGGTTCTCTTGAGGTGCAGTTGTGGTTAAACACAAATTTTCATATGTCTCTACTTATGAGGTAGGTGGTTCCGTTCCAAAGCATTATTTGTTGAGTTGTTTTACTTGTTTTCGTAATTTAGTTGGTTCTTCAATAAATTTTCATTATGCAAGTTATATTTTCAATGAATTTAATATGTGTTTAATTTTTTGTAATGTTTTTTATGAAATGGTGTATATTTTTTTTGAGTTATTTTTCTTTCTTAATTTCTTTATCATTTTTTTGTTTCATATATTGGGTTTAAATGTTGTTTACGAAATAGATTTACATGTGTTAGATTTTTAAATGGAATGTTTTTCTGAAAATGGGTTTATTTTGGGGTAATGAAATTTTTTTTCTCTTGGTAGTGTCTTATATATTGTTTAAATTTTTTATTAAATGTTGTATGGAATGAAATTTAGTTTTTGTTATAGTATTATTGTTTGTTTTATTCTAAAAGGATGTGTTTTAGGAATGTTTTTGTGTAAATCCAAGTGATGTTTCTTAGGATTATTTTATAAGTTGTAAAATGATTAATTGAATTATAAAAGAGGTGAAAATATTTTTGTAAAACTGATTTGGTAGGTGTATATTTTTAAAATGGTTCTTTCTAAAGTGGATTGGTTGTTTGTACTGTGTACCACCTTGGAAATATCTTATGTTCAAATGATCTATTTAATTGTGAATGAAATATGAAAAATTTGTCTTGGATCTTTGTTGTGTGTGTGACGTTTAAATGAATTTTGAATGTGAAAATGGAATTCTATAGCATGTGAAACGTGATTGAGCACAAAATGGATTCCAAATAATCTATGTGGGCAGACTAGGACTAGTAGTCTTATGATTAAAAAGTGGAATTGTCCTAGTTTCACATATAATGATTGAAGATGAAAAAAATAACTAAATAATGATGATTTATTGGAGGCTACTAGGGTATGTGTGTGTTCCATAAAAGTTCCCTGGACATTAGAATGTAGTATGTTTTGGTTCATATGCCATGTTTCACTGAGATTCAAGGAAACTAGTCATCATCTTGTTAGGTAGTTCCTAGGGGTATTTCCAATGAATAGTGCTCAATGATTAATTTTCACTTTCCATCAGTATACAGTAGGTTGGGTTGGATATTTTAAAATCAAATTGTGTTGTTTTTAATATGGAATTCATTTATACTATTTTATTTAAAATATTCTTTCTTTGAAAATATTCTACATTTTATATAGCACTCATTCAAAACTGGTCTACTTCAAATTGATATTCTTTAAAACATTTCTTATCATTTCATTACATATAAATCTTGAAAGATTATTTTTTTATTTAATTATTAATTCATGTAATATTTTATCTTTATTTCATCCTACTAGTATTTTTTTCACAACCTACCTACACCATTGGGTGTATGTATACTATGTTGCCTTTTTTTTAGTTTATGTCAAGGTGTGTAGTGTTGGAAGGTTGTGTTACTATTGGCCATGGGGGTGGTGGATTGAGGATGTTTCTCATATGGTTTCATTGAGTTTTGGGATATTGTTTTAGGTCCCCTTTGTTTCATCTTCATCTTTGGTATTTGAGTAGTTGTAAATTTATAATTCCGAAATTATTATTTAAAAGTTTTGTTAAATTTTTATGATTTGGATTTATGTTTTTTAATTATTATTTTAATATGTTTTGTACAGGTAAATAATTACCACTCATTCTATTTGATACATGGGAACTTTTGATATCCCATTGGGATCAAGAACACCCTTTGGGCCTCACCACGGACTAGGTCAGGCGCCAGGTTGGATGGTGACCAGGTTGGTTCATGATTGGAATTTTAAGAATATCATGTTGTAATTTTTTCTGACCACACTATAGGGATCACATATGAGTAAATTGTGATAGAACATAGAAAAATTCCATTGGTCAAGGATTATTAATTGTGCACTATAATTATATCATGAGATTAAATCTAGGAATAAACATGGGTTATATATATAATGGCATGAAAAGGGGGTTTACACTAAACCTTGGAAGAGGTATAAGACAACATTTTTCTAAATTTACACTCTAAAATCAGCCACCCTTCTTGAGAAAATGATATGGCTAGGAAGACATAGTGATATGACTATATGAATAATTATCAGATGGGTGATTCATGGTTATTTGAGATTTTAACGTTCTCGTCAAAAGGTTATGAAGTTCATGTCACAACATATATACTTGTATGATAATGAGTGAATATATAATGGATGTAAATAATTTTTTTTATTGAATAAAAATATTGTATATCATTGATACACGCATCGCACAATTATGATTAACATTTCACTATGTTGTAGTTTAGTAGTAAATTTTATTATTAATTTTAATTTTTATAGATATTGGATAATTTTTTCAATATTTATCGGTATAGAGAGAGATTGACTAAGGAGAATAATATTTTGGATGAAAGGGATTATGGTTTTTATTTCTATATAAATTTTCCAAATTCTCCTCTATATTTTTATTTATTTAATTGTAAGAATTCACATAGATTATTTAGGATATGATATTCTATTCAATATTTTTTTTAATTTATTAATTTGTGAGTAGTAACATAATGGATGACTAATTAATAATAGAATCACCTTAATTCCTTTATGAATTATTTTTTGTGGATATTTAATTTTGGACATATTATTTTGAAATAATAGTTTCTTCTATTAATAATTTTTCAATTTTTGAGAAACATAATGGCTAATGAATGAAACCCCATGTGATAGTAGATGATTTTGGCTACAAGAGAACACATGATAGTTCTTTTTTAATAGATATTTCCAATTAATTAATCTCAGTTTACGAAGATTCTGTTGGTTATAGTTAATGAAAATAGTTAATATTGTCTTAAGAATCATTGATCAAATAAATATTGATTACTTTTTTGAATCGAAAAAATAATAAATTCAATATTTTGAGAAAAAGGAATCAATATGTATTTTTTAGGAAAACTATACATTGAAATTAATTCACTATCTCTAATTTTCAATAGAATAATTAAATGTTGTCATTATTTTTATTTTATTATTTTATTGAGGTTCTTATTAATAATAATTCCTTGAAAATTTTGAGAATGAATACATATTATCATTTAAAATGTTATTGTTTTATTTGTGGTTGAACCTATAAATTCGTATCTATACACCATTATCAATGTTTTAGTAAAGGGGTTGTGATTTAATTTCTAAAATTTCACCTCTATCTTTGGGAGCTGATGATTCTTAGCTGAAAATAAATTTTATAAAACTATTTTCAATCAATTTGGATGTCCTAAAACAATATAAATAATTTTTTTATTATTTTTATAACTAATTTATCCTCGAAGCATGTTTCAGTTATACATTTATTTCCTTTTCTATATATATGGATGATCATTTTTCAATCTCGATAGGTATTATGTGTATGTTCCTTAAACTTTTTCATAGACCACGGATTTTGGAAACATCTAAACCATTGATCTTCAACTCTCTGATAAAGATGTAATTATTTTAATTCCTAATATCCATTTGGAACTATATGTCTTCCCTGATGTTAATTATGAACCAGGTCACCTCAATAAAAATGTCACATGATCACAATACCAGGTTAATATAATCAAATACAGACTTTCCTCAGTCTATAATTATAATACATGTATTGTATGACCACTAATTCTAGATAATAATAAATTTAATGATATGGATCATTCAACTTATATGAAATATAGGTTATATCGGAGACATTTAATTTAAACATCCTAACGAGAACCTCCCTTATTATATATATTTTTTCAATAATTTCAAAAATAATGATGTGTATGATGAATTAATTTGGGTGAGATACATTAATTTTTCATTGAAGGATATCGATAATAATTTGTTATAATATTTTACCATAGGATTAATTTTAAAATGGGATGATATTTCAAATTGAATTTTAAGAAAAGAACATCCCACCCACAAAAATAGATAAACTATAAAGTGAATTTAAAAAAATACATAAATAGATATAGAATCGACCATTAAGTCATGAAAATGCTTCATGGAGAAACTACGTAAAACCCACCACCGTGGAATACCACTTTTTATTTATGAGAATATTTTCTACATCGGTTTTAACCATATTATATATTTATGGTTGATTAAATGGAAAAATGTGAAAAAATATGAAAAACATCATCCATTTCACACTTGAAATTAAATGATTTATTAAAAAATGTCTTTTAGTAATGAGAAATGATAGGCCCTCCTAGAATTCATATTCAGCAATTAGAGAAAACCCCTAAGAAATAATCTGATTTTGAAACCATGTAAAAAATATTTGAAACAATTATTATTTATTATAAATAGTTAAGCAATGTTCAATCCCAAAAAAAAATATTTCCATTTTGATATACATTGGCCCATAATTTTTTAAATATTTTTATGATGAGAATGAAGATAATGATAGGAAAATATACCTTTTTGTAGTACACTTCTCCACATTAAAATTTTCAAAACCAATATTGTTTTTAATATTGACCAACGATCAAAACCATTGTTAGAAAAAATGGGGAGGTGGGAAAAAAAGAAATCAATCCCCAATCTTCTCTGTATTTTTTTAATGTATATTAATTTTTTCAACAAATTGACCAATGATTACAGTCCAAGAGGAAACAGATTATGCCCTTCCCAAACCACAACAATTTGGGCAAAAAAATTTCAAATAAAAACCTTTTTCAAATCATTGTTTGGGAAATTTGTTAATTAAAATGACCATCATATATCATAGATTGAGATTAAGTTGATAAAATGGAAACATTACTATTGAATCAAAACAAATTATCGAAATCAATTCAAATCACATGGTATTGCATTCCCAAAATCCAACTAAAAGGGGACTCTAAACATTATCAGGTAACATGAAAATCAGGAGGGAATAAGACATGGATTTAAATTTTAGGGCATAGATGTACTTATAGAAGAATTAATCCCAAATATAAAAGGATTCTGAAAAATAAAATGTAGGAAGATAAGTAAGTAATGGAGACTGTATAACAAAATATTATTAGAAAATAAAATAAATAAAGGTTGTGATGGATTATTAAAAGCCACACTATATGTGGAATTACAAGCCATTGATTCACTTTTCTTGTGAGGATAAACTAAGAAAAGTATAAAAATAAGTATAAGACTCCTAGGGAGATTTTTAAAAAGCTAAAAATGAACTTCCTGATTCCTATATAAATTTTACAAATGATGGAATATTCAATATCCATACAAGAACACTTATCCAATAAGAATAACTAGTATAAGATTAGATTTATGTACTTATTTGAATTGTTATCATTTAGAGTTCAAATAATGACTCCACCAAAACTTTTTTATTCTATTATCTTATATAATATATTATCTATTGGAATATAAACCTTTATAAAAACCCTTTATGATTCAAGAGAACGATTCAGTCTCATTCAACTAAATGTGTTCAAGAACCTTTGTCTATAAAATCTGATGAAGAAAAAAGTCACCCTTAAACTATAGGTTTGGTTGGTTTTGTTATGAATTTGAATTATTTTGGATTAATTAGTGAAGGTAAGGAAATATATATTTCTAACATATTTTATCATTCTTAACATAGAGTAAGAATAAGAGGTGTTGATCATCATTGGTTATCATTTCACCACCATATGGAAATTATGTGTTGATTTAAGTCAATGGAGGATTTTCTTATGGGTTGGAGAATAAAATGTAAAATTTTAATTAATGGATTTAGAGAAACATGCATAAAAAATAAAATATTTATAGGTAATCATCATAGATGATAAAAAGTATGGACTTTTATAAACACAATTACTGGATGAAAAACTGTAGATGGAGCTTATAGATGATGAATTAGATATAAGAGTGTTGGAATGTAATGAGAAACATGAATATGATGAAGGAATCATTTCCATAAAACCCCAACTAAGGGAGTTATATTTAGAATTTTTTACATTAGTTATAAAGCCACTAAAGATAGAGATAAATCATATACTTAGTAACATAATATATCCATTCATGGGAAAAGATGAAAATATTTTGATGATTGCATGTTTTTAATTGTCTGAATAATAATGGAAATAGTTAGTTGAAGTTTTAAAATAATGCATGATGAAAATGTTGTATAGAAAATTTTAAATCAAACATATAATCCCTTCCCTTTTCACTCATTATGTATAACTATAATAATTATGTACTTAAATAATGTAACCACATGTGAGGTGAACACATCCAAAGGAAAATGTTGTAAAGAATGAGGTCTTGAAGATATTGGATGTGGGGATTATTGACATAGATTCTAAATGTTAATGGGTGATCCCAGTTCAAGTCATACTACGAAAAATAGAAAATTTGGTGAAACATGATGATGAATTCATATCCCCCATTATACTGGTAGTTTTGGGGGTTTCTATCAACATCATGATTCATAATGATATAGTGAAGTTGAATCACATACCCCACCTATTTATCAATCACATATAAGATTGGTTAACCTAAAATATATATTTTTATTTCATTATGGGACACTCCGATTATAAAACAATTACAGTTGCATTGAAGACCAAATAAAAACAAACATCACATGATCTTCTATAAACATCATCTATCATCACACATTAATCTATATATTTAATTCAACCACAAAATTTTAGTACTTAATGGTTCATATATTTTATAAAATTTAATATAAAACTCTTCTACATTTAATAGATTTGTTTTATATGTATAGCCAATTATAGGGGCTTTTCCTATAAAACAGTAACATAATGTGACAATGGTATGTAAAGACATTCTTGGTAAAAAAATATTGTGAACACACATTCAATTGTTAAAAATAGAATAACAAATAGCTACAATATTTCAAAGAATGGGATAAAGGTTGATCCATTAAAGATCTATGTGATAAGTGTAACACCCCAGGTAAATAAAGAATATGACATCTTTATATTTATCCATATTTGTGAATCAAATATTAATATTACTTTAAAGGGTTTGCTATTCTCGATGGCGTACCCAATACGCAACAACGGGTTTCTTGGGAATCTTATGTTGCACTCTAATAATAAAATAATATTATTTTAAATGGTAGTTAACATGTAGACTTTGTATTGGCGGGAATGGATAGAAATAACTAAAATATGATTATATATGTTTTTCAAATGTTTTTACAATTATCCAAAGGCTTAAAATACGGAAAGAATTCAATTTTAGGCTTTTATACCCTAATTTTCAATAAAGGTTCACTTATCGCCTTTTGATGGCGAACTGTCATTAAAAATAGTTTTGATCACTCTTATACATTCTTTTGGATCAAATAAAACTCTTCTTTATAATCGCGACAACATATTTTACTTTGTGTAAATTTTTGGTATTTTTCCAATGAAGTTCATTTTTTAACGAATAGTGTAAAATGTTGTTTTTCAATTCAAAACCTCTTTTAATCTAATTTATTTATATGATTATATTATCTTTTGAATTTGCTTTAAATTGAAATTAGAAAATATTTTTACCATTAAATCCAATAGTGGTCGTTGTAATTAATTTCAATTTGAAATCGGACTTAAACTAGTGTCAATCTTTTGATATTTATTGTTTCATAAAAACACGCTATTTGCTCTGACAGCGGGAATTAATTATTAAATTAATTAATGCAACTTATATGTTGTGAATTTTTTAAAATGTACTTCATTTTTGAATTCGGAATATCAAATATAGCTTAGGGTGAATTTTTGGTATTTTTCTGAAAAACTTCAATTTTTGATGAATAGTGAAACCACTAAGTGGTACTTATATTAAACTGATTTTTCGTTTAAATGTAATTTTACCACTTCTGTGTTGTGAATTTTAAAAATCCGAAATACATGGTTTTCATTAAGAAGTAAAATATGGTTCAATGAGATAAAAATATTTTTTTGGTGAATAGTAACATATTAAGTTTTTAATCGCGATTAGAGGAAATTAGTGCAATTTAAGGCAAAAATGATATTATAATAAAAAGAAAATACATTGAAACTTGTCCTACTCCTATTTTATGAGTCATGGCCGACCAAGAAAACCCATGGGTCAACTTGGGGACCCCATGGAGCCACTTTTGTTGGAAAATGACATTAATATATATTTATTTAATGTAAAAATTAAATTGACACAAACATGAGTTGTTTTACTAAAACAGTTTTTAAGTGGGGTTACACAAGTCCAAATTTTGACTATAAATATTAATTAGAAAGATAAAAAGATTTCCTACATCATAGTAGTTTGTTTTATAATTTTTATATATTAAATAAATTAATTTAATTATGACATCATGATGATTCAACGATGACCTCATTATTTAACGATTTAAATAAAATGGAAAGATAATGTAATATCTAAAACCTACACTTGTCCAAAAACTATTGGATGGGAATATTTTGAAGCCTTATCATCTTATCTTCGAAATATATCAATGTGGGACTTTAAAAATTCGAAACACTTTTGAAAATAAAATAACAGTTTCATGATTTCCAAAAGTGCCCCTCCTCTCCTCTTTAAAAGGCCCCCACCTCTACCTCATTTCACACACTCCTCAAGCCTTTGGCTCGGCCATAACCTGCCCATTTACTCTCTCCACATCCCTATACTCATCCTAGTGGATTCCATTTGGGATGAATTATTTCAAAGGAAGCCTTTAGGCTCAAATCAAAAGGAGTTACACTTTTAAAGGTAATTCATTCTCTCATGTTAATTTGTTTTATTTTGCTTCTCCAACCCCCTAAACTCTTTTTATTTACTTATTTTGTAACAACACCAGTATCTTCAATATACTAAGATGTTGTTATAATATTTATTCGAGCTAAACTCTCACAAAACTACATCAAATGGTTAAAGAACATACGGTTTCCGTGGATGGCGAAATTCTACCTCCCGAAACGATGATTATTCAATACTCATTTAACACTTTCAAAGGTGGCCATTGTGATGTAACTATTTTTATATATGATATATAATATGTTTATTCTTTCCTTAAGCTTCTGTATTTTTCATTTATGGCATACCATTATTGTTTCCATTATGGGTAAACACGATATCTTCATTTTAGGAAGTGCGGACTACCACCCCCTAAAAGTTATTTTATTCGTTAATACCATATGTGGGATGTGTAAAAGATAAAGTTAATGATATTATATATGTTATAATATACTCTTATATCATTATGATTCCATTCCAGAAAATATGAAATAGAAATGTAAGTAGCGTTCATGTGTACGTACGGCTTACCGTCTCCATGAACGGTGCATTTAATTTCTTACCTCTAAATGTGATGTAATATTATAAATACAGGTATATGATGAATATATATGATATATATGTTATCCAAATCATTAACATCATTCTGGATATAACGAACCTTTGACCAAATTAACAACATGTAAGTGTAAGAAGTCTATTTTTTTTTCTTAAGAACCAAATACCGACAAAATGAACATTATTAACTTAAATGATTACATGATGTTCATGACATGGTATAAAAGGGATAATGAACTTGAAAAAGGTTCTTAAGAAAGTATATATTAACTCAAGTTTATTATTCAGGAGATTAAAGAATGGTCAGGTCATGTCGGATACGAGGTAAGGGATCCTACTCCTCTCTTTCTTTATAAGTACACTCTTTTATGTCATTTCTTTTATGCTCCTCTTTGTTATGATGGGGGATGTTCTTTTATATTCCACTTTATGTACATGTTATTGTAATATGATGAGATACTCCATTTGATCACATCAATCCATTTTGAAAGTTTTAAGTGGCGCCGTTAGGCTGCCAAGTTTTCGTAAGGGATTGTTCATCTCACTTTTATTCCCGTGAGATTTATGCTACATTTGCCACAATTTCATTTTAGTGGTTTATGTACTGCCCATTATTACACACTTTTTGTAGTATAATTTCATTTATGTGTATTCACATCTTCATTTTATTACCCTTCTTCCATTGGGTTTACGTTTCGAAAGTTACCCACCTCGGTAAGGGGACCTTTCACCCTCTTCTTTTTAAAAGACTTATTTTGTTATGTATTTTAATTCACATACTATTATGTTGGGATATGTTCTTATATATCCTTATTTATGTAAATTTTATGTCCAAGTTAGGAGATACCCTTTATCTCTCTCATCAACCCTTTATGTAAAATTTTATGTGACGCTGTTAGGCTGTCGAATTTTACGAAGAGAACTTCTTAATCCAATTTCGATTTCTTTGGGTTCAACATGTAGTTATTGAATATGTCATCCTTTGAATATATGTGAATATCCTTTGATTGTTTTACACTTAATATCCACTTATATTGGTTGTATTTATATTTTTCACCCATAATTATGAGATTTATTTATCCTTAATTTAAGGATACCTTCTTTATAATGGATTTCATCTCATTTTACATTTCTTTTGAGACTTCATTGTTGTTATGAACCAATTCACTCTTATATGGTGTGTATACTGTCCTTTGACATATTATATCATGAATCATTTTATTCTCATGATATTATAAAGTTTGGATTAAATGTTATTCTGCTATTATTTGTATTCAAGAGTCTCTCATTTTGTTAAAAACTCTTTAACACAAATATCATTTTAAATGTTTTAAAGATTTATTATTCTAAATATTTACCTTTAATGTCCATGTTTTCAAAATGGTTTTCAGTATTTATTTATATGGACATTAATGTTTTAAAATTATAATTCCATTAAAAGATTCAAAGTGGTATGGGACACTTTGATTCAAAAATATCTTTTAAATGGTTTTTGAAAATGGATTGATTAATTCAATATCTGGGAATTATTTACTGTGATTGAAAATGAAATATTGTTATTGAAATGTTTATATTTTACATATTTTATGTGTAATAATGGTACATGGACATTATGACGGGTGGTGCCGTGAATACTAGGACGGGTGATTACGTTATAACCTCCAATGCATTGGGTATAGAAGTCGGCCGTATGGCTATTCCATATAGTATGTATGAAAATTGGCCGTATGGCTATTCCATTAAGTGATATGTGTGGGAGTCGACTGTATGGTTATTCCACTTAAGTATTTTTATGTCCCAAGTTACCTTTATATATGTTATGTGTTCTTTATATGGGTTTTAGCGTAATCCTTTGGTTACAAAAAGGTAAGTAATGATATTTTATTCAGTGAAGAGTTTTTACTACATAAAGGTGAAAAGTATTACCTTGATAATGTATACATGGATTACTTTTTGTTTTGATAAAATAACAGTTTTTTGTGTATCCCTTATTGAGTTTTTATGCTCATCCCAAGTTTTTGAAATGATTTTCACAGGACTTAGCGTGGAATAGGGTCAAGGATGGGATCAAGGGAAAGTCATGCTACCTAAAACATGAAACTAGACATGTTTCTTTTTAAGAGTTTTTATTTTATGGAAATTTAGTAGAAGAGACTACATTGTAATCTTTTGAGATGTAATAGTTATGTCCTATTTCTCTAAAACTCTAAACCTGAAAAGATCCTCAATGTGAATTATTCATTTATTTCAATTTTCAGTAAGGTTTAAGGCTGGGGCCTTATAGTTGGTATCAGAGGTTGGTTTAGATAACTTTAGAGGGTAGGGTATTCTTTAAGCATAAGTGAAATTACCATAATGGTTAGGATTTCATAAAGAGTCCTAGTTTTAAATAAAGTGAATGAGTAAGTATATCTTAGTGTTTACCATCCTCATTAGTACATGATGGTTTTGTTGATATACTCACACTGAAATTTCTGTTTTTAGTGAATGGATGGATCTAGAAGGCACCAAAGAGACAACAGGTTTGAGGGAAACTATGGTGGTTCTATGATTAAGATACCTGATAAAATGGAGGATTGAATGAGGAAACTCATGGTTGTTCTAAACCAAATATCAAGGAGTCATGATCAACCACATGAACCATGGTATGATCTTTAATGCATCATGTACGAGATGACCAATCCATGTGGATGTTCAGGTAATAATTATAAAGGTAACCATTAGAGTTTATATGATCCTTAATTTTGAGGTAATTATGGGTTACTATATGTTATGATGGAAGTGAAAGGCAGGAGATAAACATGAGGTTAAATTATGTTATGGTTATTTTTGATGATTTTATCCCTTTTTGGGGAATGATTTGAGAATTATATAGTTTTGGAAAAAGGACAACACGCAGACCATGTGACTACCTGTCGCGTCGGACAAAGCTGCAGGAATCGAACCCAAAACCAAAGTGCAACTGGTATTTATCGCCTACCACTGGACTACGTGAAGTACCTGTTTAGTTTGACTGATTCTTTCTTGTTATATGATTTTATGAATTAAGTGTAATTTGATTTTGGGTTATTTATGAAAATGATTAACCTATCATGGAGGATATGTGATTAGGTTAATTACTTTTCAATACGAGACTTTAGGAGCAACAGATGTTGTTTGGAGATAAATGTTATGATTTAACTTGGAAGACTATATGACTAAATCCTTCAAACATTTGGGCTTCAATCATAGATTGGTTTACATTGAATAATTTTATGGACAAATTGCTTATCGAATGATCCTTGTTGAACTTTGGGTTTTGTTTGACAAATTTTGGAGATTAAGAATAGATTTTATTTTTATAAAGGGTTATCCTTTTCTAGATTATAGGACCTTGTACTAACCTTTTTGGTTTTGGTTATGGTTAAGGTCAAAAGATATGGGAAGTATATAGTTCTCTTTTGTGGATTAGGTGATTCTCTAGAAGTTGATTATAGTACTCTTAAGGCGAACATGTCTCCCTAAATACTCGTCTTTTGGAAAAAAAAATATGAGTTTGACTAAGGAATCTAGTAAAAGTTGAAAGTCAACTTGATAAGTGATTATGTTTCCTTATGAATAAATTCCTCAACAAAAATTAACTTAAAACAAAAAAAATTTCATTTAACTTTTCATACTGGGGAATCAAATACCGTTTAACCCATCACAAGTTTGTGATTTTCTTATTGTTAACTTTCTCCTAAACATGTTTTCTATCACTCTCCATCATAACATGACCCTATGTTTTCTCCTCCATTTACATGTTTTCCTACATGGAATCCTAGTATGGGTTAACTCGGGTGACCTCTGTATTTTTCTTTCTTTATTTTAAAGTGATTGTTTTACCGACTCTTGTTTCGATGTGAGACTTTCAAGGATGTTTCCAAGCCCAATTTTAAAATTGTGAGGACGCAATTCCAAAATGGGGGGAAGGATGTAACACCCCAGGTAAATAAATAATATGACATCTTTATATTTATCCATATTTGTGAATCAAATATTAATATTACTTTAAAGGGGATTCTATGCTCGATGGCGTACCCAATATGCAACAACGAGTTTCTTGGGAATCTTACGTTGCACTCTAATAATAAAATAATATTATTCTAAATGGTAGTTAACATGTAGACTTTGTATTGGCGGGAATGGATAGAAATAACTAAAATATGATTATATATGTTTTTTAAATGTTTTTACATTTATCGAAAGGCTTAAAATACGGATAGAATTCAATTATAGGCTTTTATACACTAATTTTCACTAAAGGTTCACTTATCGCCTTTTGATGGAAAACTGTCATTAAAAATAGTTTTGATCACTCATATACATTATTTTGGACAAAATAAAACTCTTCTTTATAATCGGGACATCAAATTTTACTTTGTGTAAATTTTTGGTATTTTTCCGATAAAGTTCATTTTTTAATGAATAGTGTAAAATGTTGTTTTTTAACTCAAAACCTCTTTTAATATAATTTATTTATATGATTAGATTATATTTTGAATTGGTTTTAAAGTGAAATTAGAAAATATTTTTACCATTAAATCCAATAGTGGTCGTTGGAATTAATTTCACTTTGAAATCGGACTTAAACTAGTGTCAATCATTTGATACTTATTGATTCATAAAAACACCCTATTTGCTCTGACAGCGGGAATTAATTATTAAATTAATTAATGCAACTTATATGTTGTGAATTTTTTAAAATAGACTTCATTTTTGAATTCGGAATATCAAATATATCTTAGGGTGAATTTTTGTATTTTTCTGAAAAACTTCAATTTTTGATGAATAGTGAAACCACTAAGTGGTACTTATATTAAACTGAATTTTCGTTTAAATGAAATTTTACCACTTCTGTGTTTTGAATTTTAAAAATCTGACATACATGGTTGTCATTACGAAGTAAAATGTGGTTCAATGAGATAAAAATATTTTTTTTGGTGAATAGTATCTCATTAAGGTTTTAATCGCGATTAGTGGTAATTAGTGCAATTTAAGGCAAAAATGATATTATAATAAAATGAAAATACCTTGAAACTTATCCTACTCCTATTTTATGAGTCATTGCCGACCAAGAAAACCCATGGGTCAACTTGGGGACCCCATGGAGCCACTTTGGTTGGAAAATGAAATTAATATATATTTATTTAATGTTAATATTAAATTGACACAAACATGAGTTGTTTTACTAAAACATGTTTTATGTGGGGTTACACAAGTCCAAATTTTGACTATAAATATTAATTAGAAAGATAAAAAGATTTCCTACATCATAGAATTTTTTTATAATTTTTAGATATTAAAACAATTAATTTAATTATGACATCATGATGATGCAACGATGACCTCATTATTTAACGATTTAAATAAAATGGAAAGATAATGTAATATCTAAAACCTACACTTGTCCAAAAACTATTGTATGGAAATATTTCCAAGACTTATCATACTATCTTCTAAATATATCAATTTGGGACCTTAGAAATTCGAAACACTTTTGAAAATAAAATAATAGTTTCATGATTTCCAAAAGTGCCCCTCCTCTCCTCTTATAAAAGGCCCCCACCTCTACCTCATTTCACACACTCCTAAAGCCTTTGGCTCGGCCATACCCTGACCATTTACTCTCTCCAAATCCCTCTCCTCATCCTAGAGGATTCCCTTTGGGAAGAATCCTTTCAAAGGAAGCCTTTAGGCTCAAATCAAAAAGAGCTACACTTTTAAAGATAATTCATTCTCTCATGTTCATTCGTTTTATTTTGCTTCTCCAACCCCCTAAACTCTTTATATTTACTTATTTTGTAACAACACCAGTATCTTCAATATACTAGGATTTTGTTATAAGATTTATTCGAGCTACACTCTCACACAACTACATCAAATGGTTAATGAACATACAGTTTCCGTGGATGGCGAAATTCTACCTCTCGAAATGATGATTGTTCAATACTCATTTAACACCTTCAAAGGTGGCCATTATGATGTAACTATTTATATAAATGATATATAATATATTTATTATTTCCTTAAGCTTCTGTATTTTTCATTTATGGCATACCATTATTGTTTCCATTATGGGTAAACACGATATCTTCATTTTAGGAAGTGCGGACTACCGCCCCCTGAAAGTGATTTGATTCGTTAATACCATATGTGGGATGTGTAAAGGATATAGTTAATGATATTATATATGTTATAATATACTCTTATATAATTATGATTCCATTCCAGAAAACACGAAATAGAAATGGAAGTAGCGTTCATGCGTACGTACGGCTTACCGTCTCCATGAACGGTGCATTTCATTTCATACCTATAAATGTGATGTAATATTATAAATACAGGTATATGCTGAATATATATGATATATATGTTATCCAAATCATTAACATAATTCTAGATATAATGATCCTTTGACCAAATTAACAACATGTAAGTGTAATAAGTCTATTTTTTTGACTTAAGAACCAAATACCGACAAAATGAACATTATTAACTTAAATGATTACATGATGTTCATAACATGGTATAAAAGGGATAATGAACTTGAAAAAGGTTCTTAAGCAAGTAGAGATTAACTCAAGTTTATTATGAAGGAGATTAAAGAATGGTCAGGTCAAGTCAGATACGAGGTAAGGGATCCTACTCCTCTCTTTCTTTATAAGTACACTCTTTTATGTCATTTCTTTTATGCTCCTCTTTGTTATGATGGGGGATGTTATTTTATATTACTCTTTCTATACATTTTATTGTAATATGATTAGATACTCTATTTGATCTCATCAATCCATTTTGAATGTTTTAAGTGGCGCCGTTAGGCTGGCAAGTTTTCGTTAGGGATTGTTCATCTCACTTTTATTCCCGTGAGATTTATGCTACATTTGCCACAATTTCATTTGAGTGGTGTATGTACTGCCCATTATTATACACTTTTTGTAGTATAATTTCATTTATGTGTATTCACATCTTCATTGTATGACCCTTCTTCCATTGGGTGTACGTTTCGAAAGTTACCCAACTCGGTAAGGGGACCATTCACCCTCCTCTTTTTAAAAGACTTCTTTTGTTATGTCTTTTAATTCACATACTATTATATTGGGATATGTTCTTATATATCCTTATTTATGTAAATTTTATGTCTAATTTATGAGATACCCTTTATCTCTCTCATCAACCCATTATGTAAAATTTTATGTGACGCTGTTAGGCTGTCGAATTTTACCAAGGGAACTTCTTAACCCAATTTCGATTTATTTGGGTTCAATATGTAGTTATTGAATATGTCATCATTTGAATATATGTGAATAACCTTTGATTTTTTTACACTTAATATCCACTTATATTGGGTGTATTTATATTTTTCACACATAATTATGAGATTGAATTATCCTTAATTTAAGGATACCTTCTTTATAATGGATTTCATCTCATTTTACATTTCTTTTGAGACTTCATTGTTGTTATGCACCAATTCACTCTTATATGGTGTGTATGCTATCCTTTGACATATTATATCATGAATCCTTTTATTCTCATGATATTATAATGTTGGGATTAAATTTTATTTTTCTATTATTTGTATTCAAGAGTCTCTCATTTTGTTAAAAACTCTTTAACAAAAATATCATTTTAAATGTTTTAAACATTTATTATTCTAAATCATTATCTTTAATGTACATGTTTTCAAAATGGTTTTCAGTATTTATTTATATGGACATTAATGTTTTAAAATTATAATTCTATTAAAAGCTTCAAAGTGGTATGGGACACTTTGATTCAAAAATCTCTTTTAAATGGTTTTTGAAAATGGATTTATTAATTCAATATCTGGGAATTATTTATTGTGATTGAAAATGAAATATTGTTATTGAAATGTTTATATTTTCCATATTTTATGTGTAATAATGGTACTTGGACATTATGACGGGTGGTGTCGTGAATACCAGGATGGGTGGTTACGTTATAACCTCTAATGCATTGGGTATGGAAGTCGGCCGTATGGCTATTCCATTTAGTATGTATGGAAATTGGCCGTATGGCTATTCCATTAAGTGATATGTGTGGGAGTCGACCGTACGGTTATTCCACTTAAGTATGTTTATGTCCGAAGTTACCTTTATATATGTTATGTGTACTTTATATGGGTTTTATGGTAATCCTTTGGTTACAAAAAGTTATGTAATGTTATTTTATTTAGTGAAGAGTTTTTACTACTTCATAAAGGTGAAAAGTATTACCTTGATAATGTATACATGGTTTACTTTTTGTTTTGATAAAATAAAAGTTTTTTGTGTATCCCTTACTGAGTTTTTATGCTCATCCCAAGTTTTTGAAATATTTTTCACTGGACTTAGCGTGGAATAGGGTCAAGGATGGGATCAATGGAAAGTCATGCTACCTAAAACAAGAAACTAGACATGTTTATTTTTAAGAGTTTTTATTTTATGGAAATTTAGTAGAAGAGACTACTTTGTAATATTTTGAGATGTAATAGTTATATCCTAATTCTCTAAAACTCTAACCTGAAAAGATCCACATTGTGAATTATTCATTTAATTTAATTTAAAGTAAGGTTTAAGGATGGGGCCTTATAATAAGTGGGTGGTCTGTACCCATATTGGGAAGGGAGTTGGAGAAATTTTCAACTATATGGATTCTATAAAAGTTTCATCTAATTTATATCCCAAATCTCTCATAATCTAACCTTTCTATTAGAAACTTATATTGAGACCATGATGTTATAAGGTGTTATTTAATTGAGAATGAATCTCGTTAATGTAATGAAGTATTTATTATTGTAATGTTTTTTGTTTTATTTACACAAATCACAAAAAATGATTAGCCTTACATATGAAACATTTAGAGGGAGTGTTCCAGATTTGGAAATATGATACAAGAACTAATCATCTGAACTATAGGACAATTTTTTTTTATATAAGTACTCCCAATGACACTAGGATAGATTTTTTGGATTAAGAAATCAGGTAATTATTTTTCTATTTCTGAAATTTATAAAACATGATAATTATTATATGATAATAATTATTCGTACTATGATTAATAAAAGGAATGAGTTGTAGGATTCCATATAGTGTTTACCAGATAGAGGTTTCAAGATATAGTTTATTATCACTATTGATTTTTAAAGGATTACATGATTGAAAATTTCTATGAATACATTATATAAAGTTTAATAGTAAAGGTTTTAGATATATAAATGTTTGTGTTTCTAAATGATAGGGTTTTTTGGATAGGATCATTAGACAGATTAATGTGAAGATTCCTGAAATGAAAAAAATGAGTTTGTCTGACAATATAGTTTCGATCAGTTTGGAATCATAATAATAATAACCATGTGATGTTGTAACATGTGGAGTAATTCCTATAAATAAGTGTCAAACATGGTTTTAAAATTATTAATATTTCTCTAATAAATCCATACATTGTGATGATATTCAATTGGACATTCAATGAATAAATAATCAAAAAGGAAATATCATGATTTTAGCTATGATTTATGGAAGCATTTAAGATAATAGAATATGATATTTGAGGAATGAAAATACGAAAAACATGGAATCTATTTTTTTGGAGGATATTAATGTGGTCAATTGAATAATCGATCAAGTTAAAAAATCAAATTTTGATCATGAGACATGAACAAATATTTAATGAACTCCTATATATTTATTGAAACTATAAGTATATAAAAAAGAGTAGTCTAATTATTATGTGGTTGTTGAATAAGTGTAAGGACAAATGATAAGTTTACAAGATCCTTTTATTAATGTACTGAACATAGATATACAAGAAACAAATGTACTAGATATAGAGGTTTTTGGGGAAATATTTCACAACATGCAGTACTGAGTAAATAATGTCAATGAAAAAAATTTATAGGTAAAAATGTATCATATAATTAAGTTTCAAATGAACATGACCATACAAATATGTTCTAGAAATTTTTTATATGCCTTTGTGTAAGAAATATATTTAAAAGAACCATTATATCAAAAGAAAAATATAAAGATTTCATGTATAATATTGGTCATCTGTTTAATCCTATTACTGATAGTTTCATTTTTTTAAAATTTTTATCCTTATATCCATATTAGATGAACATAAATAGTAAAATTATTATATTTCTATGCATGCGATTGATATACCCCTTCTTTCAATAAACTATTGAGGATATTTTATTTAATTATACCCTTATTTATTATTTTCTATCCTCGTTAACGACTAAGTACCATTATGAGGTACTGAACATTTAAATATAATTTTTTCTTGTGGGTGTGCCTTTATGGTTTTTTCATTCGTGTTAATTATTTATAAATAGACTTGTTGGTTTTTTAATATGGAAAACATAAAATGATAGACCACTAATTCAAAACATAGTGGTTTCAGGTATCCTGATTGATAATTTCAAGTGGAATTAAATGGATAATTACATTTATTTACTATAGTATATATATATTTTCATGAGTAATGTTTTAATGAATGTTTTGATTGATGTTTATATTAAATGGATTCCTTTATTGATTATAAGAACAATAATTTATGGAAGGGAAATACGTTTTCCTATATTTAATAAATTGGATATAAATTTTTTTATCCATTAATAAATTAATACACTCTTTATACTGTGGGTTACCCATTAACAAAGAATGAATAATGAATATGTATAATTATGCATGATCTAGAAATACTACTCTTTCTTCGAAAAATTATTTTTTACGGTTAAATCTATAGGAACAACAAAGGACATCATGGAAAAGTAGAAAATTATTTCTTATGAGAATATAAAAGTGATGAAATTCATAATATATATATTTATATATATATTAAGTAATATATCTTTTACTATGGGAAATGATTAATCAACCATTGTGTTCCTTATAAGCATTAGAATCATTTTATGCACCATAATATGTTTTCGTGAGAAATTAAATGATTGAACTATTTTGGAAAGTAGTATATGAATTATTTATAATAAATTTGATGCCATTGTATCATCTATTAAATCTATATAACCTAAAAATATATATCTCTGTAATAGTTTTATACTATTATCATCGCACATGAAATGAGTAGAGAAAAAGTTACCTTGAAGAATGAAATGGATGATCATGAAATATCATTCATATATAATATATTATGAAGGTATATGAATTTTTTTGTGAATTAATTTAGTGAATATGGAACTGAAGATGATATATGAAAAAATATTTATTAATTCATGACTTTTTTTAGAAATTTGAAATGAATCACATGGATCTAGAAATATTAGTTAATCGTTGTAGTTCCCCAACATTGGATCCATTATACATTTCACATATAGATGACTAAATGTAAATTAATATAATTAAAAATATGAAGGATATAGTTATCCAATAAGACCTCTATATAATAATATATAAAAATATTTTTCCCATAAATATTATAGTATAATAATATCTCTCATGATAAAAAATTAATTTTTCTCTGAATGTTATAAAGATGATGATAGTGAATTGGAATTTTAAAATTATAGTGATGGTGGTTCTTAGAAGTCACTTATTTAAAAATATCACAATTATTGTTTTACAAGTGATGATATTAAATTCTCATAATAAATAGAATAAAAAACATTGATGGAGTTTAGTCTTAAAATAAAATTTAAATAATGAATGTCTAACATTTTGAATCATGAGATAGTATAAAAGAAGTTAATGAAAAATTATCAACATTTTTACAATCAAGAAACAATTTAGGAAGAGGTAAAATACAAATTGTTAAATGATATTTAAAATCTGAATAGGATACTTCAGGAAGAGAAAAATATCATCATCAATCGTGACGAAAATATTACGGTGGTGGGGAAATAATTGGCCATAGAAAACAAAAATTAGATAATGATGAATATGGAATATCAAACTTCTAAAACAAAATTCCAAATGGTGATGAAATATCTACGATTTTTCCATCTCAAAAGGATGTAAAATAGTAACCCTTAAAGGTCAATTAAAATATTCAATTTTCTTATAATATGATGAATGTAAAGAGAACTTCATTTTCTGATAAAACAAATGATTTCCAATATAATGGATTTTTTTTGTAAAATAAAATATTGAATAATAAATTATTATAACTGGAGACTATGTAATAAAAAATAAAAAATATAGTTTTATGAATATGTTTTCAGGATTATACAAAAAATTTGGTTAACAATAAGTAAAAAAATTTATGGTCAACGCTATTTTCAGATATATATAATGAATTTTGGATAGCATGACGATTATAATGGAAAATATGCTTTATATATATATATTTGTTAAATTTTAGGATTTGGGAACATAATGAAAATATTCTTGTTTACCATGAAAAATACAATTAATCGAGGAGGTGTTAGAGAATAAATTGAGGGGGTGTCAACCTACTCATTGAAGACATCCTGAAAAATCCATCTTGAATATTGAAAACAGATTTCAACCACTAGAAAATATTTTGCAAAGATGCAATCAGTGAAAACCTATTTCTATTTATTTCATGTAACTCCACCATCTCAAAAATATTATATAAATTAGAATATTCTCATGTGAAAGTGAAACAATTACAAGCTAACTCCTTAGTTATTTAATCTTATATTATGGACCCAAAATAAGAATTACATTAGATATTGGATATTAATTGAGATTTGAAATTGTAAAAAATTATGAAATACTATAACGATGGGACACTGACTTTTAGAATTGATAGTTCAACTAGAATTATTGTAATCTGGTATAATATCATTAGAAATTAAAATTATATATATAAGTGACTTATTTATTGAGGGAATGAAATACAATATGTATACTGTCTCATAGATGTGTTTTGAATAAAGAAGTAATATTTAGAATTTATTTATTTATTTTCATGAACATATAGACAGGGATGCAATAACGATAGTAAAATAAACCAAGGGAAATCTATTTCATGTTGGATATTCATAGTTTCCATGTTATCGGAGCATAAAATAATAAAAGTAATTATTGGAAAAAGGCATGCAAATGTGCGCCAGTCGAATTTGATGATGAAAAATAGAGTGTAATAATTTTATATTTCGTGACATGACAAGAAATATAAATTTGGGTAGGTCAATATGATATAAATGGATGAATTAAAATTTATTAGAAAAGATGATTGGGATACATCTAACTCATCCCTTAGAGAATATTCATTCTGACATATGTGTTCCCTTGGGAATGTAATCCGTTATGGAGATAATTATTTTATTTCACTTATTTTTGATTTCACATGTATTTTATTTATTTTGATTTTAAAAGACAAATCAAAGGTGAAAATACATTTAATAATTTCATTTGATGTGATCAAATATAATGTGTATACTCCATGAAAAATAATTTAAAATAATTATCATGATGAATACACAAATTGAATGTTTAAATATTATCTTGAAATTCATTCCATTCTCTATAAACATAGTGAACCATACACATCACTTAATAATGATGTTTCAAAAATAAAGAATAAATGTTTAGTTTAGATGGCTTGGACCATGTTTATTGAATCTCATACGTTTTGATTATATTCTAGAAAATATTTTATAGCAACAGTTCTCCTTCAGAATTGATGTTTCAATATTCCAGGATTTAATATGAATATATAATACATTTAATAGAATGATACCATAAGATCAAAATTATTAAGGTTGTTTGGAATCCCATGTATTAAAAATCCCAAAATAAAAATAAATCATGGAATGTTTGTTCAATGAGTTTTATATAGATTCTTCCTTGAATTATATCCAAATAGTAGATGATATAGATTTTATGTAATGGAAATTTGATTGATTATTTACTCGGTATAACTGGTTGTGGTGTAGTATCCTAATATAATGTTATTATAATCGGTTATAGAAATAAGGGAAAGATAAGCTGAAATTGTGGTTGTTAAACAAGATGATTTTTTTGTAAAAGAAGTGATGATATTTAATTTATTAATGAAAAAGATATATATTTAAAAATTTCAATTTATGAGGGACAATTTTTTTATCATAAATGTTTGGGAAAAAAATTAGTGCTATAAAATATCATTTTATATCGAGGAAAATACTTTTGAACAAGAAGAAAATTGTGTAAAATTCAAAATAATTATTTTTTTCACTTGTTTAGTAGGGAGTTGTTTAAGAATATTTCGATAATAAAATGTGTATTGATTCTATGAATAAATAATTAAATTAAATTTAGAAAAATGGAACAAGGGAGATGGTACCCAATCCTATAGATATAAATGTGACCAAAAAATGATTTTTCTAAAAAAATGAATTAAAAAGGTGATGAAGTAAGAAATCATGAAATCCTAATATGTAAGGGATACTCATTGGTAGATGTAATTTATTATAATGTTAAATTTACTAAAATATAAGTAATGGAAACAATAAGAATACTTTTATATATTGCTACACAAATTAGATATAATATATTCCAAATGGATGTCACAAATTTTTTTCAATGAATATGTTAAATAATATGTTTATATTGAGAAACCATGTTCATATATTTTGGTTCAATTGTAAAACTATATTTTCAGAATGGAGAATTCTTTTCATGTCATGAAACAAGCTCATAGAGATAAGATTTCTAAGCATGGAACTTTTTTTTAGAAGTTCAATTTTAAAAGTGGATGAGTTGAAAAAAACCTACGCATAAATGAAATTCAATATGTTTTTCTCATTATGATTAATTACGCTGATGATATATTATTCACACGGAATAATGATGGAGATTTGGAAGGATTTTATAGTGAAATGAAGATGTTTTTTAAAATTTATGTGCATGGAGAGATGATATCCTTTTCGGGATTAAACATATATCAAAATGATAGGAACATTTTCTTATATCATGGTACATATACTAATTACCTATTAAATTTTTTTTTATTATTCAATGCTTTCTTCTACAACCATTATAGTGGAAAAATGGTTGTCAAAATATATTTAAGGATATTGATAATAAATATTTTATAAAATTGATTTGAATAATTTTATTTCTTATTTCTTTAACTGAATATTTATTTCTATTGATACACTATATTCCTAATATCAATGTGTGAAAAAATATTCCCATCATGTGGATTGTAAAATAATTATCAGATATATAAAATTAAATGTTAATGTTAGGTTGAAATGTGATGACTTGAATAATATTATTCTATTTTTATTCAAAAATGTAGGTTGGTCATGTTTTATTTGTGATATAAGATACTCATATTGTATAGTTTTATTTTTTGGGTGGAATATGTATGTGTTTTTATAATAAGAATTTGAGTTTGGTTTTTTTACCACTATTGAGGTATTATTCTTTTCTGAATCTCATAGCAAAACTCATTTATTAAGGATAATGGTGTAGTTAGAAATAAAATTAGTTGAATTGATGTTTCTACTTATTCTTGGATATGATAATAAAAGTATTATCAATCTACCCAAGAATATAGTAAAATATTCAAGGTCAATGTATATTGATATTAAATATTTTATTTTCAATGAACTTTTGGACTGAAATGTACTATATACGGGGTTTATAACTACAAAATAGTATGCACCTGATATCTTCACTAATCCATTATGGAAGGAAAAATATCATATGGTGAGGTTGATTATGGGTGTTCATCCTCCTTATTTTCATGTCTATGATATGTGATCTATGTCCCCATGTTACTATTGTCCTTATATAATGTTGTCAATTGGGGAGAAATTTTGGTAAATAAATTATGTTCATTGATATTAGATTTACTAATCTAATATAGATATATTTTTTGGGAGAGTATTAATATTTTTTTATATGATTTCATCTTGTGTAAATTATATTACCATTTGTTTCATGTAAATTTTGGAAATTTTTAGTTATAGTTTCAATTATATTTTTCATTGTGGTGATGATATTGTTTTTGAAGAATAATTTCATAATTAGTTCTAATCATAGATTTTTATTAATCATGTTATTAATGTTAAATGATTTTTTTTCCTAGACCGATATCACTAAAACATGCATACATTTGTTGAATGGTGGTAAATTTTATGCATTAATAATTTATGTTCCTTGATTGAATACAAATCTAAAGGGGAATTAGATAATTAAATACTAGACATGAGGTACTTAGTAAAGAAGGGATTAGACAAACATGTATTCGAAGTATTTTTGTTAGAGAGATATATTGTTGATGAAAAAGAGCATAAAATAATGTTATATAAAAAGGATTCAAATATTCTTTTTATGAAATAGAAGAACAACAATTAACTCATAGAAAAGAAATGGGAAATAATTTAAGTAGAACAGATAAAATGTGGTCATTATTATTAGTGAAGGTACATTTAATTACTGCTAATAAAATATCATTAAATATATGAAATAAGAACATACATAATCAAATGAATATAGTATTAGTAATTTAATGTAAAAAATAATCATTTTATAAACCGTACAAATTGTTTAATTTTAGATTCAGTTTTCATGGATTGTTTCTAAACCATTCTATGTATTATATAATCTTATTTAGTAGGAATCCTTGTAAATATATTATTATTCTATGGGTCTTCTTGTGTCATTCTTCCAGTATATTATATTATCTCTATGTAGATGTTATTTATAATTTGAAATAGGTAAAAATAAAAATGGTATTCCACTGAATCACCCACTTTATGTAGTCTTATAGACCCTTGATATTCCTTTTATAGGAAGTTATTTTTTCATTCATCCCAAGTTTCAAGGTGGAATTTAATGATCTAAAACACAGGTTTATCACATCCAAAATAAGGGTAAAATATATTAGTAGGCCCCTTTAGATCTAATGAGTAATGAATGTGACAGTAATATGGGTTATGATCATAGAAAACTAATGTATATAATTTCAAAATGATCTACTATGAAATCTGAAATATTGTGGAGACTCAATAAAACTACACAATGATAGAGCGTGAAATACATTTTTTTGAATTTTATTTAGATACTTATAATAATTTTATCGTTATCTCTAAATGTGTTATCTATAATGATTAGGATACCAATTAATTGTTATTAAATGATGAAATTACCCACTTGAATTGGTAGAATTGTTTTCTCTAGGGCTTCAATATCAAAATAAAGTATAATAAGGGATCTACGAAATTTGACACATATATTCTATTATGGACACTGTTTCCACACCATAGTGGATATTAATAAAATGATTCAATAGATTATTTTCTAGATGAAGAAATAGTTTTATTATAGCTCAAGAAACATCTATGGTCCACAAAACAACATATTATATAGATAATGGTACAATTAGAATTTAAATCGATATGAAATAAAGATAAAGGTTCTTATTTTATATTTTAAATTACATTTCTGAGGATATTATACAATTTACGAAGAGTGTAAATGGGTTTGTATTTTGTTTTGTTCCCGGTAATGATGTATATAGTGTGATAGAGTTTTCGTCACTACTCTCCAATAATAGGACATCATCATATGTAATGTATAGTTCCTTGAAACCATTGATGAAAATTAATTCATCCAACAATACATAGAGATGAATGAAGCCTCATGGAAACACGGTAATACTACTTGATAATAAGGAAAAAATAAAATCTGTAAATATTTCACATGAGCCCGTAATGAATATTGAAATTTTCAATTTTTGGGGAATTTATTTTTTCTGTCATTTTATTAATTGTTTTTTATGAACATAAATTCATTTTTTTTTCATAGATTACACATTAAAATGGGATGATATAGAGGTCACCATGTCTAACACGATGAAGTTAGTGATAAAATATTTTATATAAGAAAAAATATTCATGTTGGGACCTCTCAATATATTAATTAATATCCAAGGGACAAATTATGACAACTATTGATTACTGAAGTGGTAGAAAACAATAGATAATTCTCCAAAAAAGTAATACAAAACCCCTAAATTGAGTGGCCAACTAGATCTATTGAACCATGATTTGAGTAAAATTCTATAGAAGTCCATCAATTCTAGATAAAATGATTAATCTATGAAACATAAAGATGCATTGGGGTCCTAAACCTAAACTTATAATACTCTGTTTAGAATGCATACTTTCTATTTGGTGGATGAAATACAATTCCAAATTTCCATTGAGGTTGGGAAAATATCCAATTGGGTGATGAAATTATTAAATAATATAAAAGATGAAGGAGGGAAAAAGAGGATAACGAAACTAGATGACTTAGATGGGATCAAGAGTTTCACATATATATATTCCACAATATATGACATAAAAAATAAGAATCATGATCGATACATTTTAATTAATGAGATACAATAAAGAGATCATGTACATATTTTTAACTCAAAATTTAATTTTTTTATGGTGAAATTAAACAATGATGTATGAGGATTTTCATGGTCATGAAAACTTATCTACCTATATATGTCGAAATTTTGAGATATGTAGAACCACTATTCATAGTGAATTAACAACACCATATGAAATAAATTAATAATTTTCAATTCAAGCGTATCATTTCCTTGTATTTTGAGTAAATATACACAAGAATGTCAAACATTTTACACTAAATAAAATTCTATATGGGAGGAAAAATATGTATATTTTTTTAATATATTTTATAAATTTTCATTCACATTTCGTGTTAGGTTTTGAAATTATAATCTATGTATTATTATAAGTGACTCTATGGTTAACTCTTCAAAACTACAAATTGAACACATTAAAAACACCTCTATGAAGATTATAGTGGTAGTGAATAAATAATGCAGTGGTTAGATTTAATTATCAAGGGGGGAATGTTAATTTATTAAAACTACCGATATCCATGAAAAAAATTAAAATTTCCATTCCAATGGATTCCCTATTTGTTAATTAATTATGAATCAAAACCATGGAGGCTAGTTCATATTATATAAGTAAATATGTGATATACAAATGGAAAACATTATTGGGGTGTAATCAATTTTCTTAAAAACCCCAGAATGGAAAGAAATTAGGAGCATAAAAACCATGGTGACAAATTTCACCATGATAGTGTAGTTAATATGGATATCATAAATGAATTATTCTATAATTTCACCTATCATGATACAACACCACCATAGAACAACTTAGGACATGTAAAGGGAAATCCATTGGCGATTATCACACATAATAATTAGTTGAGAACATGCTACCAAAACCATAATTTTCATGATTTCCCTAAGAACACTATAATATTCTTGATTATTACCCATTATGAAACCATAAAACAATTCACATAACAACCTTGAAAATCATGTTTAAAGTGATTACTATGGATGGATGGGGAGGCACAATAGTTTTATTGGGTTTTCAATCATAATTCCGTATACCACATGACCTTGCTTGAAATACCTATGGCAATACGATTACATCCTGGCTGGACATCTCATGATGTAACATTTTTTGATTTAAAATTTTTAATTCATTATTATTATATAGAGAAACATCATGGTGTAACCTCAAATATCACACCACACTTTTGGATTTTGTAGGACTGCAAAATAAATTGAAATTGGAGGGTTTAATCATGGAGTCAAAATTTTCATTTCATGCAACAGATCATGATCAGAGGTTGGTAGGAACCTTTTATATATGCTAGATGGAATCTGGAAATAATAAAAACATAACATGTATACATAAAAAATTTGGTTTTCACTTGGTTTACCACTAAATAACAGTCTTTTGGGTATTTTCCGAAAGTGTGTTGGTCGAAACTAAATTCAATAACTTTCATCACTTCTATAATGAAAAATTGCATACACAATCGCTCTATTCTTGGATGACTTATTTTACACTATTTTAAGGATAAAACATAGCCTCCCCGAAAAAAAAAATCAATCGTCTTGCAATGTCACAATTATTTTGGTGGTGTATCATATAGTTTAATGACTTTATGGTTGCATTAGTATATTCGTATTTAATAATTTTTCCAGGATTATAATGAGACTCAACATTCCCGATTATCTTGTATTGAGGGAAATTAAAGCACTATTCACTTGAACTAAAATCAAAACAATACTGCTCTTTAATATACTTCCAAATTCTAGAAATCATCACAAAACTCACAACCTTCATGATTAAAATATGCTTTACATAACACTACGTCTTAAATAAATAACCATATATTGTGAAACTCCTGTTTCTGATATAGAAGATTATTGGTCAAAATGAAGACTATATTTTTTCAATGATTACAATCAAAATGAAAAACTTATTCATGAGGATCTCATCATGCATGAAATTAAAATGATGAAAAAATTTCTCTAATTTTTTTCAACTGATTTTTGGGTTGATACCTATTTAGAGGATTTTCATTTCATAATGATCCCATTATCCCAGTGTAATTTTTTTAAAACACCAAATTTCTATTCACGAAGAACATTCATTCGGAAATCGCCAGTGATATTTAACACAACCAAAAACCTTCTCATAGTTGTGTAGATTCACCATAACAATTCACACACTCGTGATGCATTGTCACGTTCATGAAGAAAACCATATTTCCATCGCACATTTCTGAATATCCTTTGCATTAAAAATCTTAAATGTTTGTGAAACCTTGTTTCTCACTATAGTCTTATTACACAATTATATCACATGCCTTGAACAATCCCAAATCAACTAAGTGTGGTTTGAAAATGAACAGAAACTAAAATCTTTTTAATCCTATCAGCTATGATTTGAATTGTTTCAAAAAATCTCCCCCATTTGGTTTGTTGAAAATTATTTCGAAAAATTCAACATAGAGCCATCCCAAAAAAGTGAAATGAGAGAGAAAAATCATCCAACAAATAATTTATAAAAGTGAAATTCACAATGAATAAAAAAATAGGGGAAGCAAGAATTGGGTTCTTGTGTTTTGGAATACATAAAGATGTCGAGGCTAAGCTCTAGGATATAACAACCCCACTTTTTATTACACACTTAAAAATGATTTATTTTATAAACATGAACTTCATAAAACATATAAGATCAGGAGTTATACTATAATTGGGGATTCAGAACATTACATAACATCTTTAAAACATAAAATTCACATATTTATTGAAAACATCATTAACATGACCAGACACATTCCTTCGTTCATAGAATTGCATTGGATAACCAGAGGACATGAATAAGAATAGGGTGAGATATACAGCCCAGTAAGGGAGTAAACAAGTCAAAACATGAATAATACAATACATGTTATGAAATAGGCATATCAATGTACCATAAGAGAAACATCAACATAAACGTGTGATATAGAAATATTAACATAACATGGAAATGTAGAAACAACACTTAAAGGAAATTAGCAAGATCCAAGGCTCATTGAACATGGATCAGAAGTAATCCTTCACTTCATTTGATTTATTATTAGTAAACCCTAATTGCACTTGACATATCCTGATACTAAATTTTACCCAATGCATTAGAGCGCTATCATGGCACACCATTCTTAATAATTTGATTTCCTGCATTAGTGTTCCATATAGATCAAACAACATGGATTCATTAAACATCCAAATTAATTCCATGAATTCAATATATGGAATACATAAATTTAATTACTCAATCAAAAAATTCATGTGCATAAAGGTTAATACTCTTGATACAGAAATGTGTACGGTATTCACTTACACAATGATTAAGGAATGAAAATTTTGGTATAACTTTGGAAGCATAACAACGTCAAATAAAATTCATAAAATGGGTTGATGAGATGGAAGCTTGTATATATGGGAAGTAAGGGGGTCATGAAAGATAATATCCCAATATTAATTGAACCTAGACTAATAATATAAAATAATTTCATAAATGTAAATGAGAAAGATAAATTCTTTTCTCATTATTATCATGGAAGAATGTGTGCATGGTAGGAAATAATGAGAGATAAAGAAGTATCTAATCATTAAATCATAAGAATGGTAGTATGGGGGTGGTGAAAAATCATACCCCAGGTTTTTTAAATGAAAAAATGATTTAACAATATAAGGAAATTTGGGAAAAAGATAATGGAAGAAATCTATTTCATAGAAGTGCGATCTCAAAGGCTTGTGAGAGGATTGAGAGAGGATAATAGGTATCTTGGGGCACCTTGTAAGGATTTTAGAGAGAGTATGATAGGGTAGGTCCATTATATAAGGGTTGTTTAGTGAATAATAGTGGGATATTCGGTGTTTTTATATAGGAAAATTGGGAGGAATTATTATTATTTTGGTTTTGGACCCTACACATTAATACAACCAAAACCACCAACAATCCCATTGTTTTTTCCAACAGTTTAATCCAATGGGATGTGGGAAAAATTATTTTATTAGGAAAATGGATGAAATTCTTCAAATATTAGTTTTTCATTTTTGGAGGTGAGTCACACTCTCAATGAAATCAATTTAAAAAGTTAAAATATTTTTTTTAGTATTTAAGGGTCCACTAAAGACCCATTAAATTAATAAAAAATAAAAAATTGTATAATTTTAAATGTAAATCATATATTGGAAAAAAAATTCATTTAACATATTGTATTACATCACTATTTGGTCATTATGATGTCATAAAACACATTATATGTTTAAAGTTTTTTAATTTTTAAACAATAAATCGGTTGAATCTGAAAATTATGAAAAATTCACCTCTGGATAATTTATACTTACTTATTCCAAAAATATTAATCATTTTTTCTATATAATTTTCAAAATAAGGGGATTTTTACTTTTCAAATAAAAACCAAAATTTAACGAAAAATCACGGGGTTTGACAAAAAATGGATTTCAAACCTTAATAAAAATTCCATTTTAATTCATAAAAATTATATAATCATTTAAAATATAATTTATTAATAATATTTTATTTAAATATTATTTAATTCAAAAATAAATTAATTCATCAAAATAGGCTTCAGAATTAAATTTTAAATAAAAATATTATTTTTTTTTCATTTTAAACTATTTACAATGCAGCAATAATTATGTGAATGTATATTCTTTATTATATAAAAAATAATGAACATAATCATAGCAAAATGGTCATGTTACATAACACATTATAACACTCTCATAATACCTATGGGTAAGGTGTGATGTGGTGATAGACTCTTGGGGTGGCTCGGATAACATCACTCAGGTGGAAATCTCTATCAACTTCCACTTCTCCCGTAGTTTATTCCCTTCAAGTTTAATGTGTTCAAGCTCGGCTTGCGCATGGTCAAGAATAAAGCCCAATGACACCACCTCATTTACAAGATTCAATAAATGCGCATCATATGAAGCAATTATATTGGATGAGTCCATCTCATTCTTTATATGAGTAAATTGGATTTATTAAACCCCTATATTTATACTAATCATGTGATTACTATTCACTGACTATATTAGTAATGGTAAAAACTCTTAACGGAATTTCAAAATCCAAAAACATAAAACTAAGTATGTTTATATTTTATATAACTGTTTTACATAATAAGACATTTAGTTAGATCAAGATGAATTTTTCACTAATAGAAGTTTGGGTCATTACAATCTTAACCCCTTAATAAATTTTTCCTTATAAATTTTATTTTCCTACCCTAAAATGATGCGGGTAACTTTGCATTATCACTTCCTCTGATTTCAATGTTACTTCTTCAAACTTGTGGTTTCGCTAGAACACAGTGATGAGGGGAATTGTCTTATTTCGAATAACTTTTTCCTTACTATCTATGATTTTCACTGAGTTCTCTTCATATGAGAGGTCATTCTCCAATGGAACCACCTCTAGATTGAGTAAATGTGATGGGTCTTGTATGTTCTTCCTCAAGAGTGATACATGAAATAATTAATGTACTTGAGAACGGTTTGGTGGGAGTCATAGTTGATAGAACACTTAACCAATGTGATCAGGGATCTCAAAAGGGACGATGTACCCTAGACCTAGCTATCCCTTCTTCCCATATATCATAACTCTCTTCCAAAATGATATGTGGAGGAATACTATGTCTCTAACATCAAGATCTAGATCTTGTCATTGATTATTAGCATTTCTCTTTTGTCAACATTGATTAGATTTATTATGTTGCCAGATGGTCTTAACCTTCTCCATTATTTCTTTGACCATTTCTGGACCTAGAAGTTCTCGCTCCCATACATTATCCGAACATTCTGGTGTTCTTCACCTCTTCCCATACAAGGTTTCATAAGGATCCATTTCGATATTTTAGTGGAAAATTATATTACAAGAGAACTCAACCATAGTAGGATGTTGATACCATCCTAATTTGAAGTCCATTAAAAATTCTCACAACATTTATTCATGTTTTTGGATAGTCTGCTCAAATTGTACACTAGTTTTAGGATGATAAGTTGTAGAGATGTTCAACACTTTATCTAGGGAATGTTAGATAATCTTCCAGAACATATAGGTGAATCTAGTATCATGATCAGATACAAAATATAGTTTTACTCCATGCAGCCTTACAACTTATATAAGGCATATTTTTTCTAGATGATCCAATAATAAATCCTCCTAAATTACAATTAAGTTTATAGTATTTGTAATACAATACAGAATAACCAAAATAACATTGTTTCCTTTAGATTTCTTCAGAACTATGGTGAAATAGTTTATGGTGATGTTCTCTACTTTCCATGTTGGTATGGTAAATGGTTACATCTTCCCCTAAACATCTACCTCTCAATAATTACTTGCTGACATACCAGGAACTTTGATCCATACTCAATGATATCCTTTGTTATGTTATCCCACCAATAATGATATCATAGATCTCAATATTTTTTCTATTTCTAGGGTGAATGGAGAAATTTTAACTATGTTCATCATCCAAAATATTAATCATTATCATCATATTTTATGGAACACATAGTCCTGTACCAAATATCACAATCCCTTCTTCATTAAAATTGAACTCTACGGATTTCCCTTTTTTGATAGTTTCCACTTTTTCATAATTACTACATCATCAATTTTGAGCTTCATTTAACATTTCAAAAGATATCGTTGAACAGTATTCTGTGAATGGATTGGTGATGTACCCTTATTTATGATTCCCATGTCCATATTCATCAAATCCAAGAAGATTGGATATATTTACATTCTCATCAATGATAAAATAGCTTGGTCCTTTCTGTATAGAGGATCTGCCACCCTGTTCTCTTTCCCACAGTGGTAAGGGATTGAACAGTCATTGCATTTGATCATATCTAACCATTTTCATTGGACAATTTTCAACTCTATTTATGTGAATATATACTTGAGGCTTTTTTGGTCCCTATATATTTCACACTTCTTCAAAGATAGTTAATTTCAAAAAAATTTCAATGAGAATATTACTACAGCCAACTAAAGATCATTTTTTTGATCGTTTTTCTAATGAAATTCCTATTGCCTTGAAGCATAGGCAATGACTTTATTGATTTTCATCAATACACATCCCATGACCTTCTTTGAAGCATCACTAAATACCACAAAATGTTATTAATTTGTGGGTAGTGTGAGCACATGCATAGTGATAAGAATCCTTTTCAACACCTTGATATTCTCTTCACATTCACCACTACAATAAAACTCTACTCACTTACGAGTTATCTAGGTATGATGGTTGGAAAATCATAAGAAATTTCAAATAAACCAGCGATAATATCCAGATAACCCAAGGAAGATATGCATATAACTTACAGCTATTTGACTCATCCTTCCCTTCAATTGTATCAATCTTGGACGGATCTATAGATATCTCATAGCTTCTGATAATATGACCCAAAAATGAGACCTCCTTCAACTAGAACACACTCATGTTTCACTTTTCATAGAGATTTTCTTTTTTCAATGTCTCTATTATAGTGATATGATTCTCCTCATGCTCCTATTTTTTGGATTATAATAGAATATCATCTATAAAGACTATGACAAATTTTTCTAAGTAATCATTAACAACTATATTCATCATGTTCATGATGATTTATAGAGCAATTGTGAGTCCAAAAGGAATTACTATGAATTCATAGTACCTATACATTGTCTGCAAACTAGCCTTGGGGATATTCACCATTACATTGGTTGTATCCCGACTGCAAATCCACCTTGGAGATGTATTTTCCTCCACATAGCAGATCGAACAAGTCATCAATTTGGGGTATAGGATACATGTCCTTTATTATGAATTTTTTGTTCTCATGATAATCAATGAAAATGTTCATTGAACCATCCTTCTTCTTGACAAAGAGGACTGTTTTACCCCATGGTGAATCACATGGGAATATAACCCCTTTATCCAAATTCTCCTGTAGATGTTTTTTATCTTTTCAATCTTTAAAACAACCATTCTATATGGAGACCTGGATATTGTCAATGACCCAAGTATAAGATCAATTAAGATTTAAACATCTATTATATGATGAAGACCAGAAAATTTCTTGGGGAACTCTTAAGTGAATTCACTCTCAGTAGGAATGTCATAAAGGATGTTTGTTTACTTAGACCCAATCATCTGAGCAAGATACACATGCTCATTGAGCAGTAATATCCACACATGAGATTATGGTTCTAAAGAAGATTCATCCACCTCCATTCACTTATACATAATTGGGGCTTGATTCTCCATATGAAGAGTGTTTTCCCTCTCACAGAAAATTATGTTAGATCTATATAAGGAAAGACAATCCATGCTATGAATTTAATCAAATTCCACTAGAGGGATTATGAAGAGGTTTTTCGGGAAACGAAATCCAAGATTATGATAGGGAGGAGATATATTCCTCGGTAGTAATGATTACCCCATTTTCTGTTCACACCAACAATTTTAATTCCCTGATTTTTCTGGTATTTTTATTGTTCATCTAATAATTTGGGATATAAATGAATGAGTAAAACTAAAGTCAATAAGTACGTTTACTATTATTGAATGAATAACTAGCGTCAATATGACCACTTTGTTTTTGGGGTCCTCTTCGGTGGTAGTGATGGAAAAAGATCTCCCTTTCTGCTTGGGACATGTTTGGTTTCCTCTGAAAGCCCATGGCTTAGGGAACTAGTCTGAAAACTTCCATGGATCTTTACAATTAAGGCAATGAACAATGCTTTCAGGGTCCAACTGAGTGTTCCTCTCCTCTGCCGCTACCGCCGGTTTTTCTTATCAGCAGTTAATGGCTAGGATTACATCTCTTCCACACATAAAAATTTACTTTGTCCCCTTTAGGTAGTTTCCAGGGTGCTTCTATCGATACATTTGGCATGTGGGGTGATGGATTTTCTTAGGACCCTTGTATTTATCATTCAGCCACCAGAAATAAATTCCACTTTATTCTAATTATCTTAATGATACCCTTAATATTTTCCAAACTCTCTTTCGACATTGAGGGCACACCATAAAATTTCATTATAGCTCTCGATGTCATGGATCTCGAGGGTATTCAATAGGCTTGGTTTCAGCCGACCAAAGAAGTGGTCATCATTGCATTTGGGTGTAACGACACTATCAGATGAATATCTTGCATGCCTTCCATTCCAACACCTCTATCAACTCCTCAGGCATTGTATTATTGATCAATGTCTACTATTGATCATATTTAACCTCCATATGATATTAAACCAGAAAAACATTCTCTTTTTTGGAACATCCGTAGGATGTAAAATACATTTTCAATGGATTTGATCCATTGTTCAACATATTAAGGGATTAGATGATCCATTAAAACTAGGAGGCATTTGTCTCATGAAGCTCTCGATTCTGACTTGTTATTTCCTAATGTGGGTGGTGAAAGTTCTTCTTAACCCATGATTATATTCATAACATGAGTTAAATGAGAGTGTATCATGACAATGTCTGTGATTCTCACTCTTATTGGATTGGGAATATCATTAGAACAATCATCACAATTGATATTGTCATCGGTTGTTAGCCTGAGTCCTCATATTATCTTCCATTGGCTAGAATAAAAGGAAATTTAGGGTTAATAAATAAACGGTAATCCAAAGACAAAAAATGATAAATGATAAATTAATTTCATTTCCCTAACTTATGAAATTATAGGCTTCAATCAATGTTATCCATGATCTATTTCCCAGTATATATTCTTAAATGCATTTTTTATTCCATTAATAATGGTTTATTCTAAACTCATGAATTTACAAAATCATATCCCCTTGGTGTGTCATAACTAAGAGTACACAAGGCATGTTGTCATGAACCAGTTCCCCTTCAAGTCTAGTTCAAAGTAGTGTTTTCTGGTTTTACCCCTAAATACTTTTGTGTTAGAGCCCCCTCTACCTGCATGTATCCAGAAATGGATATATTTTCATTATAAACCACATACTCTATACTCATAAAAAATAGGGATTTTTTTATTATACTTAGTCTTATACCTATGTCTTATACTAGTGGTTTCTTATCCTAATCCCAAAAAAAACAAAACCTATCCTCTGATACAAACTATAACAACCATGTCCTTTATTACATAGCTAAACATGATTTATTAAAAAAACATGATCTTGATAAAACATTTATGATAGACAGGTCTAATTTCATCGGGACTTAGGAACATTACATACTTAATTTTAAACCTTAAATACAAATCTTTATTTAAAACTTCTTTTACATGACCACACACTTTCCTTAATACATAGCATTTCATGGCATAACCTGAGGAAATGCATAAGAAAAGGTTGAGCTATACAACCCAGTATGGGGGTAAAAAAGTAATAACATGAAGAAGGCAATAATTTTAGGATATAGGAATATCAATAAAGTAAACTAGAAACCTGTACATAAAGACACGATTTTTCACGATTAACATTACATGCAAATGTGGAAACAACATTTTACAGGACATTATCATGAGCCTAGAATCATTGCAGATGAAGAATGTGTAAACCAAAATTACACTTGAATTAAAATTATTAAACCCTCATTGATCTTAACATATCATGATACTACTCTTTACCTAATTCATTGGAGCACTATCAAGGATCATCCTTCATAATCATTTCATTTCATCCATACGTGTTCCACATAGATCATATAACATGAATTCATTAAAAATCATAATTCATTCCACAATTAAGATATATGAAATACATAAATGTAATTCCTCAATAAAAAATTATATTTTCATTAATTTGAATACACTTGAGAGATAAATGGGTATGTTATTCACTTACACGATAATTTTGGTATGGAAATTTTGTTATAATTTCTGCAGGATAACGATGCCAAATAAAAAATCATAAAATGAGTTGATGAGATGGAAAGGGGAATATAACAATTTATAAATAAAACGGAATGTTATATGTTGACGTAACATAATATTCAAACATTTTTAATAGAACATAAAATCATAATATAAATGAATTGTGGAATGTAAATGAGAATAGATAAATTCCTTATGAAATTTCAACATGGAAATGAGTCTGCATTAGATGAATTAATGAGAGATAATGAGGTATCTCATCATTAAAACAAAATGAGGGAATTATGGGGGAGTTGTGAAATCATACACTAAATTTTCTGATTGAAAAAAATGGTATAACAATATAATGAAATTTGGACAAATAAACTGAATGGAAGAAATCCCTTATGAGAATGTGTGATATGAGAGGCTTGGGGGTGTCATGAGAGTGGATTATAGGGAGCTTGGGGTGACTTGGGAGGATTTTAGATAAATTATGGAAGGGTAAGTATGATATCCAAGGGTTTTTAGTGAAGGGAAGTGGGATATTAGTTGGTTTTATGCAGAAAACGTAATGGAATTATTAATTATTTCGGATTCAGACCCTAAAAAATAAACTAAAAAATAAAAAACAATCCAAATGTTATGGAACATTTCTTTTCAAAATGGTAGTGAAAGAAATTATTTTATTAGTTAAATGGCCTAAATTTGTAAAATATTAGGTTTTATTATGTGTAGGTGAGTCACACTCTTAAAGAAATCAATTTAAAATGTTAAAATGTTTTATACATATTTAATTGTACACTAACGCTCCGTAAAATTAATCAAACATATCTAAAATCAAATTATTTTAAATATAAATAATATATTGGTTGTACATATCATTTATATTATATTATTACATCAGTATTTGGTAATTATGATTCCTTAAACCACATTATATATTTAATCGATATTTATTTTTTACCCAAAAAATCGACTGTCTTAGAAAATTATGAAAAATTTACCATCAGATAATTTCGATGTTCTGATTCCAATAAATTTATTGATTTTATATAAATAATTTCATAATATTTGAATTTTTAATTTTTAAAATAACTACCCACATTTAAAGAAAATTCATGGGTTTTGACAAAAATGACTTTCAAACCATAATAAAAATTACAATTGTATACATTAAAATTATATGATCATAAAAAATGTAATTTATAAATACTATTTTATTAAAATATTATTTAATTAAAAAATAAATTAATTCATAAAATATATTTCTTAATTGTATATTATCTAAAAATACAATTTATGTATAAAAAACTATTTATAAAGTTATAATAAACAAAATTCATATTCTTTATTCTATAATAAATATTTATACATAATTATAGTTATATAGTATTGTTACATAACACCTTATTACACCCACATAAGCACTATGGGTATGGTATGTGTTGATGAATTACCCGTGAGGTGGCTCAGATAACATCACTCAGGTGATAATCTATTTTAACTTCCTCTTCTCCCATAGAAAATTTTGTTCATGATTAACGTAATGAAGCTCAGCTTGGGAATGGTCAAGAGTGAATCCTAATATTTCCTCCTCATTTCCAAGATCCAAAAAATGGGATTGTTATGGAGCAATTTTACTGGATGACGCCTTCGCCGCCATTGTATGAGTAACTTGGATTTGTTAATACCCTTTATTTAAACTAATCAAGTGATCACTGTTCAATGATTATATTAGTAATGGTAAAAATTCCTAACGATATTTCAAAATCCAAACACATAAAAACAAGGAAGTGAATATTTTATATAACCATTTTATATAATGATAAATCTAATTAGATCATGTGTAATTTTTCATTTATAAAATTATGGGTTTTTTCATGGGTTCTATTAATTGTTTCCTCATAAAAGCTAGTTCTCATCATGTCATAGAAGAATTTCATGGTTTTTAAAAATCCAAGAACCAACACAACTTTATAATGTGGAATTTCCGCATTCTAACCCTTTGTAAAAAAATTTATAGACCTATATTTTTACATGTATAACTGAAAACATACTCTGTTGGATCATATCTCCCTGAAAAACCTACATCACTTATAAAAATTGGTTAAAAAATTTAACATTAATTGGTATAGGGGATCACAAGTAATTACCTCATGCATCGGGAGGTATTTAAAAACTATAGTTCCACTGATGTTTATTTATAATATTTTATTCCAATGGATTATTTAGAATGCCCCCACTTCATCATCAGTTCCAATATGCTCCATTTAACTGACAAGTTGTTCTAAATTTTCTTTAATGGTGTGATATCTAATCTAAATAGTTTACTTTATGAGAGTAGTAAAATAGATTCTTTATAAAACTGATCATGATATTTTTCTCAATGTGAATCGCAATCTACCATTTCACCACATCACCAATATTGTCTATTAGATTCATCATCCAAAATATTTGAGTGAAAGTCTATGTATCAGAAATATAATCTTCTTCAGTTGTAATAGGAGTTGTACTTTATTATTCCTCGCTCATCAATCACACATATTAATTTAGAATGATGAAATTACCACCACTAGTGGAATTTCTATCTACCACATCTCTAGAAAATTCTACAAAAAAATGTTGATAATTCATTATATCATCTGGTAGTAAATTATAATCCAAAATTAACAATACCTGGAATATATCTCGTGATTATTTTAATTATTGAAAAATTATCTTTCTTCAGATTACATTGAATTTGGGTCTCCATGCATATTGAAAAGTTGATATCTTACCACGTTCAAATCATGTGTAATAAGTTTAAAATGATTTATCAGTACAATGTCTGATCAATAGAACACCAACCTTATTTCGTTCCATGTTTTTTCCCAACCGAAATAGGAGTAGATATTTTTTTGTATTAATGCTTGTTTAATTTTTCATATTACTAGTCTTATATTTTTTCAATGAAATGAAAGGGTAATCATTCTCATAAATCACTTATAGCCCCCTTATTTATGTGATTTCCCAAATAATATATATATAATTATGATTTCATGTGATTAGAAAATATTTTCACTAATCCAATACTTCTTATGCAAAAAATAATACCATCCACATACATGGAACCCATAAATATACCTTTTTAACATTTCTTCACAAATATATTATGTTCAATGTCTCATATTTTTTATATTATCTTATCCAAATAAGAATCCATTCAACAATACTAAACTTTTGGTTCCTAGTTCAAAACAATAGTGTTCCATATTTATTCAAGAAATAATAATTTTATCATTTCCAATTATAAAAACCACTGGTTGTTCAATATATACTTCTTATGCAAGAACACCATTTAAGAATTTAGTTCTTACAGTTATTTGAAAAACATTCTAACCTTTTTAAATCTCTATTTAATGAAATAGCCTAATCGACTCTTGTCTATCCACATAATCAAACGTTCTTCAACATAATCTCATTCAATATTATACAAATATATGCTGACCGAAAAATCCTTATTTAATGATCCCATTTCGAGCTCATTGAATTTTTTTAGAAAAATATTTTCTCTAATCACATGGTGATTTTTAGGTCTCTTAACAAGATTCCAGATCTGGATCCTGTCAATCTATTCTAGTTCTTTATTCATGGACTTTACCAATAATTATTCCTTTGTATATTATTCAAATGTGGTTGGCTCTACAATTGATAGGAATGTAGAATGTGTTTCATTTCTCATTTTCCTCGTATGTGTAGGTGATTTACAATCCCCAATGGTGATGGATTGACCAACTTTTTCTCTTCTATTTATACTGTGAGGTACTAATAAATTTTATTCATCATTGGTTTCCTATTATTATTGTTCTTATGAATCATCATTATTTTGGGAACCCATAATGATTTCAAATCCTTCCACTATTTCTGCCTTTGAATCTATCCCTTGGACACTCTATTCATCATCATATAACAAATCATAAAATGATATCTCAATGGTATTTGTGTATTTTTCATCAATGATATTGTTATCAATGTTTCAAAATTTCATCCAAGATGATTATTTTAGAATTTGTAGAATATAAAATTCATTAAATATCTGAGGAATATTCACTCATTTGCAGTATCACCAAACTTACATTGATTGAATTCATTATTTCAACTAAAAAATTTAAATCTAAAAATTGAAAAATAATTAAGAGAATGATTCCTTACATTACATATCACATATGGTGTCTTTTATTCTCCCATAAAATTCAATGATTGATATTGTGTGTACAACGCTAAATGAACAATCACATTACATTAATTATGGGAAATACAACTCTCAATCCCCATAGTTTTAACCACATTTATCACATGTCGATTTCTAAATTCAACATATCCAATTTTATATGGGGTTATCACTATATACTAATCATTATTTATTCCATATTTTTCCAATTACTTTTAAAATTAAATGGATGTGTAATGTATTTTTTTTCATATAATTGAATCTCAACAATTCAATGATAAATCTTCATGATATCGAGCACATGTGGTTTCCCATACATAATCATTAGACATTACATTATACTATAATTTGTAATAAAATTAATGATGTGCCTCTCTCCATATGTTTCATACATTTTTACTGTACTATATACATCTATTTGGATCAGATCAACTAGATTTTAAGCCCTTTTTTTCTTCGGCAGATATAAACAGCCATCCATCTTTCCGTGTAGGAATTTATTAAATTTATTTTCATGATAATTGTCAAGATTGGTATATTTTACAAATTTATTATTTTTATTTGTCGATTTCATTCTATGTTGATAGATTATTACCAACCTCCAATGCCACAAAATGTTTTCTCCTTCAACTATAATGGAACAAATGGTCCCTTTACAGTCAAACTAGTAAAAATTTCTATATATTTTTCATCCTATCATAAGATAATTACATGAATTTTATTTTATATGTAACACCCATATATTTAATATAACTATAATCCCCATGTCATATAGTTGAATCACACTCATAAGACTGTGACCAAAACCATCTACATAGAGAATTTGAGTTTTCCTTAACTTGTTATCTTCTAGTTATGTACTTCAACTGCATTTGATCATCAAAGGACCATAATTTCAAAATATCACTATTTTAACTACCATATTCATATCATTATTCAAAAAAATATTTATTTAATGTCATGTGGAAGGAGAATTAATTCTAAAAAATATTTTGTTTAATTGTTCTTTATATCTTTTGGATCTATTTCTATAATGACGGATTTCTAGATTTCCTTTTTTTTCATGTGATACATGACTGTGGGGAGTAGAAATTTTGAATTAAAAATATATTTTCAATATTAGTGGAATCATATTACTCATATTAATCATCTAGAGTAGAATACTTATTTATAAGATTATCTTCATTTGGTTGGCGGGTAATGACTTTCCTCTATGTTTTGAAGGTAATGTTCCCACCTTTCCATTTCTTATAATGAAAAGAATTTTGGAAAAAGTTCAAACAGTGAAAAAAATATCCATAGATACTATTTTATCTATATGATTGTGGATATGGTCTCATTATCATTCGTTGACTTATAATAACCTCCCCATTATGATATATCCTTTCTATTTCACATTATGACATGGTATGGACCAAAAATCCACAGAATAGAAATTTTATATGAGGAAATGCCTTATAACATCCGTCCCCCCTCATGTACTATTATTTTATAGAAGTATTTCAATGAATATAATATCTATATACTTGGGGAAAATATTGAACTAATCTTTATATTTTATTTGAAGATTTATTAGTTAGAAAATCTGGTGCTTCAAGGATATTTATACCATTCTTTAGGCCTCTAATTTGGATCATCCAGTTTGCATCAATTGAGGTATCAACATCATACCCAATTCCACTATTTCCCATATATGTGGATCTATGATCTTTCAAGGAAGTATCTACTTCTTCAGAACCATGTTTATCTTTTTATAAAAACTCTACATATTTGAATATTCTTAACATAAATTTTTTATTTGTTTCCATTGATTAATATTATTTATTTAGTATACCCCTTATAGTAACAACTTATTCTTCATGTCCCTCGACAAACATATCATTATCCTCTAGTCTAGATTTATGGTTATTGCTGAATTTCTCATTCTCTTCAATCATAAACATAAATTCCAAAAATTATTTTAAGATTTCAAGTCTTGTTAAGTTCCCTTCTACCCCACTACTATTAAATTAGTTTCTACATCATTCTGATCAACATGCTCTAATTAATCTACTGTAATAGATCTCAATATATCATTTCTCATTCTTTTAAAGACAATATTTAAATGACCATCCTCATGTTACACCATGAGATAAAAAACAAAATTAAATTGATTATCTTTATCCTCAAAGTGTTATTAATTTTTAAATGTAGCCATCAATGATTCTTGGGTTTTAGATTTCATCTCTAGTTCTAAATAATTAAAAAAAATCATTATCATCTTGTTCTTCATCATAGATTAAAATATTTCTTTTTTATTTTATTTTTTTTATTTTAGGTATCCCTTTGTGATGAATCTTTTCTGAGGCTTATACATGACCATCTCATCACTTTCGATATAATTAAATTTCAATGACCATAATGCAATGTTCCTTACTCAACCACACTGGAAAAAATATAATAAAATATTTCCTTCAAATCTCCCTTTCCCACTATTGAATTTCATTACGAAAAGAGAAATAATTTCTTATTCCTTAGTATATTTATCATTACATACTCTAGAAATATCAAGTCTTCCATTGATTTAAATTCCATTTCATAGCTTAATTGAGCTGATTCATCTTATAGATTGACTCTAATTTCATACATTGCTAGGAAACATAATAAATCATCAAGGGAAATCATAGATAAGTATATTTCCATACGGGATGAGACTTTTGGTTTGTACATAGGTGTAATCCTTAAAAATATTTTCATCACAATTTTAATATAATTAATTTATTCACCATGTCCTCGAATCAATTTAACAATATTAGAAATTAGGTTTAAAAAATGTACGTTTCAATATTGATTCATCTTCAGATCTATAATTTATTGTGAAAAACATGGAGTATAGCCTGCATTAATTTGTTATCTCCTCTATATTTAATTTCTTATTTCTCCTACATGATATTAGATGAAATGAAGCACATCACCTTTAAATAGATTTGATCATATAGGGATACACTGCTGGGCTTTGGGCATTAAAATCTAAATTATGAACTTCCCTATCCTATTCAATCCTATATAGTCCTCCAACATTAGTAACATTAACAAATAAAGTAGTGTAAAAAAGAACATCCATCACAAGGGATATCAGAAGTTATGTTATCCAATTAATCCAAATATTAACGTTGAATCCCTTAAAGAGGGGGAATACCATATCTTTCACTAAAATATCTAGGAATACAGTATAGGATATATTTAAATCCAAAAACCAGTAATCTATGATAAAACATATAGGACCCCAAGAAACCTTAAGAGTCAATGGGTGATTCAGGGTGTTAACATTTTTAAAAAATGCTTGATCTGATTCAAACATTGGTAGGAAGTTATTAAACATGGCTGATTGAATCATGGAGAATTAAAACATTCACATGTAGTGATACAAGACATCCTTTTTATATGGTCCACCAATATGGACTTTCCTAAGGAGCATATGCCGATAGTGTGTCAGTAATAACTAAATCCACTAATATTCACTAGTATTGAAATAAATAAGTTCAGAAATAGTCACTGTTTATATGTCATTCATCATTCACATGATTTTAGGAATACTATAATTCCATCCTCAGAACGTTTCTATTAAATCCACATAGATCTATGATTTTGTTTAAGTATAATTTTATTTAATGACTTGAAGGTCGCATCAGTATATTAAAATTCATGTCCTTGTCCATGACTACTAGGAGACCTTATATACAACATAGTCTTGATTTTATGAACATAAAACCACTATTCAAAAAACTAGATGTTCAATACTGATTTTTGTAAAGATATTTCACAAATCTCACAACATTCACGAAGCAAAGTTGTAACACCCCAAGATTTTATGATAAATATTCTTTTTAATTTCATTGATGTCTTGTGTTGTATGCTACACCAAGATTGGATTGCGCTATAAGAAACATTGTATTATCATGCAGTATATTCAAACACTATTATGGGCTTATGCTGCACGCTGGAGAAATATTCCTCGATACCGTGTGATGTACACAATACCGAGTTTCACTAAACGAGATATTATTATAATATTATTATGAACTAGTCGTTATGAATAGTAATACCCACTTTTTTAAATTTTATAAATTATATTTTTCAAAATGGACTTCATTTTTGGATTCGGAATATCAAAATTATCCTAGTGTGAATTTTTGGTATTTTTCTGAAAACTTTCAATTTTTTATGAATAGTGAAAAACACTAACTTATTGGTTGAAACCGACTTTTTATTTAAATAATAATATATTTTATTTAAATTTATTTTATCTCAAAATAGATACATAAAAACTATTTATGTTCAATTTAATTAATTGGAGTAATTTTATAATAATTTTAGATATATAAAAATTTTATTGAATTTTTACCGTCTTTTAACCACCTCCTAGGAGCATTTGCGAATTTACATAAATCATAATTTTACCGCATCTCTGAGTGGAATTTTAAAAATCTGAGAGAAATGGTTAATATCAAGGAGTAAAATGTTTTTCAATAAGATAAAAATTATTTTTGGTGAATAGTAAATTTGTACTCTTATTTACATCGGTTAAAAGTAAATATGGTAATTAAGGCTAATAATGATATTATTATTACCCTAACACATGTCCTAATTATATTGGATAACTCTAATTAGACCAAAAAAAATTAGTAAAAAAATATTACCCTTTCGGTCCACATGGATTAGATTAGGACACTTATTATTATTTTATTTAAAGAATAGTTAAAAGAGATAAAATCAAATATTATTAGCTAAACCTTTTTTAATATATGATTATAAAAAATATAAATTTGAGTATAAATATTCATTATAAAGATAATTTTTTTTCAAAATAATGGTATTTTATTTATAACTTTTATACAATTAATAATTTAATTTAATTTTGACACAATGAAGATGGAGTAATTACCTTATTAATGAAATATTAACATAATTGATGTTATAAATAGACAAATAAATGCAATTTTAGACTTTTTATGAATTACACTAATTTTATAAATTAATATTACATGTTATTATTGAATAAATGAATTTTTTTCGAACTAAGAATTATTTTATGATTTTAAAAATAATCAATTACCAAATAGTGTCAAAATTGATTAAAAATAGTTTTTAAACAAATTTTATATTATTTATTGTTATCCTATTGCTAAAAATATAAGGATTGGAAAAATGACTTAGATAAGGATATATATATTAATAATGAACCACTTTGGGTTCTTTTTCCTTGTTATAGTATGTTTATTAACAATATTGTTTAAGAAATCAAGAAGACATGGTAAATGTTAAATTATTTAACTTCGAGTTAAATCTAAATGGTAATGTTAAAATAGTAATCTAAACTGGTCTAAAACCAATTTTTTAATATTATTTCGACCCATCCCCACTTTATATTTGAAATAAATTAATTTTTATGTATAATAAAATGATTATGACTTTATTATAAAATAATATTTTATGTTTTTTCTAAGGTTCCCCTCTTCTCCCTTATAAAAGGACACCTCCTACCTCTTCACTTTAAACAATTTTGAGCCTTAAAACTCGGATAAAACCTGCCCATTTCCATTCTACACACCCCTATAAACATTATATAGTCTCTGGTCTCCTCAAAAGTCCAACTCTAGTGCCTTAAGAGGAAGCTTAAAAGAGGTGCATCGAGAAGAGGTAATCTCTTCTATCGATTCTTTCAAGTTTCGTTATTCATCAGCTTCTTATTCTTTAGTGGTTTCATTATAATGTAATAAAATTAGTATCAATAATATACTGATATTTTATTCTAAATATGAAACAAACCCATTTCCCCTTCTATCCATCCTACGGAAAACGAAGTCACCACACGTGCGTACATACGGAATATTGTCTCCACAGTGTTGTGTAATTTGTTTTTCCACCACCACCTTACATGGATGGGTATAATGGTGTAAATAATAACTATATATAGTTATTATAACATCATAATTATTCGGAGATATTATATCATCCACTCCAATTCAATTAAATAATTATGGGAATGTTATCATCGATCGTGCGCACGTACGAATTACCGTCTCCACGACACAATGAGATTCATTCTCCATGTTAACCATTCAAGAGTTATTATAAAGTATATATATTGATTAATAATGAAATAAATTACATGATAAAGATAATTTATTTATTTATATATTTATATATTTCATATACTTACTTCAATTCAAATCAATAAGGAAAGGAAAACAGTGTTCATTCGTACGTTCAGCCTACCATCTCCATAAACGGTTTATTTCATTTCATTTGTCTATATTATATATATATATATATACATAATATATATGATATATAAAAATGATTTAAATTATAAAATTTATTAAAACATTATATAATTAACAATAATATCATGACCAACAAGTCCAAAAACGTACGATAAATAAAATGATTTTACCCAAAACGTTGCTTTAACATAGAATTTACAAAATAACGGGTAATATAAACTCATAAGTGAACCATATATGATATCATAAAAATGTATATGATTCGGTAATATTTCAGTGACTTTATTTAAATCATTTTATAGGAGGTTCGGATACATACGAAGCATATCAGACCTAAGGTAAAGGATAACTATTCCAATCTCGTTCTTATCCGAGATTGTTATTCGTAATTATTTACTGGGTTTATTGTTATCATCCATGTCCACCATTTGTAAAAATGTTCTCATGTCTATTTAATGTCCTTTTTATCCATTTTTTACTTTTACAACATGCTATGGATGGAATCTATGTTTTTTTTACCATAAGAGGATCATTTTTTACTTTTCCAACAAAGTACGAGGAGAATGTTTTTTTAACTTATACAGCTTGAATGAATTTTTACAGTTTTATAAAGCCTTATTTTCCCGAAGCGTACTCTACAAGATTTTAGGACTATTTTCAAAAAAATCATTTTCTTTTAAAATTTCATGGTATTTTGTGAAAAAAAATTATTTTAATGGTGAAAGGATATTTTCTTCAAGATTTAATTTCAAGAGTTTTATCAAGCGCATTTTCCATCTAAGATGAAATTATTTCATATGTGTATATTTCAAGTATAATGTATCTATTATTTACATGGGTTCACTTTTCTTATTATGAAATGATATTTATTTGTTTTATATAGAGTATGTTATGATGGGATGATGTTTATGAATCCCATTTTATTCATTGGTTTATGATGCAAGATATATGATTGTGTTATGGCACATGAAAGAATGAATTCAATGTGAGATGGGTGGGACCTATATCTCCCTCCAATGCATTTGGTAATGATTTTTATCTCATGAGATAGACATGGCTAAAATGGTATGTTAATCTGGTTTAGTGATACAGCAATGGAATGAGGAGTGAACTTGATTCAGAAAGGGACTTTGTCCACTAAGATGGTCTTGGCCGCAATGCCTTGGCTACTATGGAAATAATATCATGTTCTTAATGGTTTTCCACAATTACATGTTTTATTCCCATTATATTTTATAATTATTGATGTTCCTTTATTATATATGCCTTACGTACTTCCAATATTCATGTCTTTGCTCAAGATTTTGATGTTTAGATTTTATGTTCATGTTTTTGCATTAAAATGTTTATGAAATGATTTATGTTCTCTATGATTACCCTTAATGAGAATTATAGCTCAACATTTTTATGTTTTCATTTCCCTAGGATATAATTAAAGGTTTATGGTAAGAAAACAAAAGGGGAAAATCTTTATGGGAGATGATGAAGATTTTTCACCATGATTTAAAGATTATTTTTCTGAGTATTCAATGACACTAAACTATTATGGTATTTTTGTGTTTGTTTTTTATATATATTAAGGATTTAGAAAATGTAATGTAATATCCATGTACGTCAAGCTTGTGTCTCTATAGTTGGTATCAGAGGAAATCTTTAGTCAACCTTCGGAAACTAGGATGTGAAAACATTAGTGAGATCCCGAGAGATATTTCTAATGTATGTCTAGGGGATGTCTCTAAGGTTACGTCTACGTATAGGTAATTTTCCTATAATTACGGCAACAATATTAGAATTAAACATAAGTTGGTATATACTAAAGTTACTCCCCCTTTATTATCTTGTTTTCACTATAATAATTTTTCCCTCACACTATTATTTTTGGGTTTTAGACGATGGTTGGAACCTGAAGGAACATTGTTGATCAATGTAATGAAAAATGAAATGATTTACCTCTTGATCAAACCAATTTTGCGGGAGATTGAGTGATAAATATTATTGTCATACTTACACAAGCTATGAATCATTCTGGACTTCCAAATGAGCAGATAAAGGAACAATATTTTATTGAGTCTTTCTTGAGGCAATGTCCACCTTCTTTTAGTGGGTCTTCAGATCCAATTGTTTCTGAACAATGGATTCGTACCAATGAAAATATATTTTTGATACTTCGCTATTCAGAGGATGAAAAAGTCATTTTGGTTGTTTATCGGTTAGAAGGTGAAGCTGACCTGTGGTGGTCTCTAGTTAAAAATACAAGGCCCCAAGATGAAATTGAATCCATGGAACGGGACGAGTTCAAGAATATATTTTTCAATAAGTACTTTCCTCATATTCTTTGAACAATGATGGAAAAGTAATTCCTTGAGCTTATGAAAAATGATGATGAATTTTATGGTATGTACAAATCGAATTTTACATGGCTTGAAAGGTATGCATCTAACTTTATAATCCAACCTAAAATTAAAGTTGATCGATTCATCAGTGGCTTAAAACAAAGTCATCAATGGGAATTAGCGATAAGAGACTTCAGTAGTTATGAAGATATTGTGTGTTGTGCTATCAAGGTATAACTGGAATTAGGTGTTACATATCTATCTCATGGTTTTGACAAGAAACAAAATAAGGAGTTCAAGGAGAAATATTAGAACAATGGTGAACACAAGATGAATGTTTCTTTATGCTCAATGTGTGGAAAGATCCATGGTGGAGATTGTATAAAAGGTTCTAGAAAATGTTTTATGTGTGGAAAGGAAAGTCATCGAGCAGTTGAGTTTTGAAGTAATGGGAAAAAGGTAGCAAATGATTTGAATAGAGAAAATGTTATAGAGAATTCTCCACCAACACTTCAATGCTACAATTTAACGGAAATGGGTCATTATGCTAACAAATTCCCTACTCCAAGGGTTAATCATGATCGACACCAACAACCTCTTAAGGAAAATGACAAAGGGATGTTACATGCGATCACTATTTGAAATTTTGAGTATGAAAATGATGTGGTGGAATGATTATGTTTTTATGTAAAGGGATTCGAAAATAATGTTGTGGAATCTCAATTATTGTATTTTGGAACATTGGAATATATATGTAATGGTTTATTGTGATTTTAGATAATTATATGGTATAGGTAACCATGAAACCTAATTGAAATATTTTTGGAAAGTAGATGATATACGCATAATGAATGGATAAGGAGAAAATAATATTCTTAATAGTATTCATGAGATCATGATTGATATAAGGACTAAGTGATGTCATGGTTTGAGTATATAGAATTTTTGAGATTTTTGTATGTGGAATGTGTTAACTTTTAACAGCACTCATGTTTTCACTAAGGTTCTATGGTAATTCATGATTAAAAAGAATACATGATTAAGGTATTCACATGTTTGGAATGTGACCAAAAACATATATCTTACGATATATGTGGGATAAATGATAGTATTCACGTGCTTGTTATTTGACATTTCATGTAATTGTCTTCTTTATACAAAGAGATTTGACAGATGTATTTTGTATAAGCCTAAACACTGGAATGGATTATGATGTACATCAGATTGTATTGTTTAATGATATAACTCTTTTTCGATATTATTTCTGGAATGTTATAATAGTGTAGTTTTAGAAAATGTGATGACCTGCAGGATGGGCGACAACCCGTCTTGTCAGACAAGGTTGTGGGAATTGAACCCACAAACGAAGTGCGACATGACTTTATTACCTACCACTGGCCTACAGGAAGTCCCTTGTCAGTATAAAATATATATATTTTATTAAGAGGTATGATAGATTAAGTATAAGTCCAATATTGGAATCATATACGATAAATCTCACCATAGATTGACTTACGTATATTTAATAACTAATTCTAACATTTTTTGTGATAGAAATAGATGGGATGACTTATCATTCTATCACATGATATACTAACACTTCATGAATGAAAAATTCAAACTCATTTATTTAAATAGAGATGATGTGGAAGTTGTTTATGGAATGACCAATGATGATATTACACTGAAATCAAGTATGTATTTCTCTTTATGTAAACGTTCATCAATGTTAGGGAAATGACAATGAAAACAAAGAATTTTGTCCTAGTACTCTAATATCTAATGAATCATATGGTAACTTAGATCATCACAAATTTATGGCTTTGTGATTATTGGCTTTTTCAAAGCCATGTTCTCTACCACTATTCATTAGAAATTGATGGTAATATTTCTCTTCAATATACATATTTTCACCTATGATATCCTATGTGGAAACCTAGGGATAAGTTAATATGGTTAACTGTTACATTTTATACATTAGTGTTTCAAATTAAGTTTTATTATTATATTTTACGATGTGGGTTTCTATGAAAGAATCTTTTAAGTAGTAAACGATTTATAACACCAACGAATTTCGAGGGTGAAATTCGTTTTAATTGGGGTAGAATGTTACACCCTTAGATTTTAGGAGAAATATTATTTTTAATTTATTTGATGTCCTGTGTTGTATGATACACCAAGATTAGATTGAGGTATACAAAACCCTATATTATATTTAATTATACGCAAACAATATTTTGTGCTTGTGTTGCATGCCATAGATATATTCCTCGATAGCATGTGTTGTACGCAATAGTGCGTTTCAATAAATGAGATATTATTATAATATTATTATGAACTGGACATTATGAATAGTAATACCCAAATTTTGAATTTTTATAAATTTTATTTTTCAAAATGGACTTCATTTTTGGATTCATAATATCGAATTTAGCCTAGAAGGATTTTTTGGTATTTTTCTGAAAACGTTCAATTTTTTTATGAATAGTGAAAAACAATGATTTATTGGTTGAAACTGAATTTTTATTTAAATAATAATTTATTTTATTTAAATTTATATTTGGTAAAAATAGATACATAATAACTATATAAGTTCAATTTAATTCATTAGAGTCATTTTATAATACTTTTAGATATATAAAAATTTTGTTTAATTATTACCGTCTTTTACCCACCTCCAAGGAGCATTTGAAAATTTACATAAATCTTAGTTTTATCACTTATGTGAGTGGAATTTTGAAAATAAAAGAGACACTGTTAATATCAAGGAGTAAAATGTGGTTCAATAAGATAAAAATAATTTTTTTGAATAGTAACTTTTTACTTTTATTTATCACGGTTATATGTAAATAGCATAATTAAGGGTAAAAATTATATTATTATTACCCTTAAACATGTCCTAATTCTATTGTATAAGTTTAATTAGACCAAAAAAACCCATGGGAATAAAATATTACCCTTTAGGTCCACTTGGATTAGATTAGGACACTTATTATTATTTTATTTAAAGAAGATTTAAAAGAGTTAAAATTAGAGATTAACAACTAAAACATTTTTAATATGGGGTTATACATAAGAAAAATTCAACTATAAAAATTCATTATAATGCTAAATATATTTCATACATAATGGTATTTTATTTTTAATTTTTTGAAATTAAATATTTTAATTTATTTACAACATAATGATGATGCAATAATTACCTTATTAATGAAATAATAACATAATTGATGTTATAAATACCCAAATAAATGTAATTTTAGACTTTATATTAATTAAAATTATTTTATAGGTTAATATTATATGTTATTATTGATTCAATTATCTTTTTTCAAACTAATCATTAATTTATGATTTTCACAAAAATCAATTACCAAATAGTGTCAAAATAGACATAAAATAGGTTTCAAATAAAATAAAATATTATTAGTTGTTATTCTATTCTTAAAAATCTATGGTTAGAAAAAATGACTTATATAATGATATATATATTAATAATTAACCACTTGGGGTTCTTTTGTATTGTTATAGTATGTTTATTAACCATATAGTGTAAGAAAACGGGAAGACATGGTAAATGTTAAATTATTTAACATAGAGAGAAATCTAAATGATAAGGTTAAAATAATAATCTAAACTGGTATAAAATCTATTGGTTGAGAGGATTTCAACCCATCCCCACTTTAGATTATAAATTAAATAATTTGGAGCTATTATAAACTGAATATTACTTTATTATAAAATAATATTTTATATTTTTTCTAAGGTGCCCCTCTCCACCCTTATAAAAGGGCACCTCTTCCCTCTTCTCTTTACACAATTTTGAGCCTTCATGCTCGGCCAAACCATTCCCATTTAACTTCTCAACTTCCTTATAAAAATTATAGAGGTTCTGGTCTCCTCAAAATACAAACTCTAGGGCCTTAAGAGGAATCTTAAAAGTGGTGTGTCGAAGAAGAGGTAATCTCCTCTACCGATTATTTCAAGTTGCTTTATTCTTAAACATATTATTCTTTAGTGGTTTAATTATAAAGTAATAAAATAAGTATGAATAATATTATTATGTGTTATTATAAATAAGAAACCACCCCATTTCACCTTCTATCTATCCAATTGAAAATTAATTCACCGCCCGTGCGTACGTATAGAATACCGTCTCCACACCGGGGTTTAATATGTTTTTCCACCACCACCACATTATTTGTATGGGTATAATGGTGTAAATAATAACTATATATAGTTATTATAACATCATACTGATTCTGAGATATTATATCATCCACTCCAATTCAGTTCAATAATTATGTGAACGATATCATCGCTCGTGCGTAATTACGAATTACCATCTCCACGACGCGATTTGATTCATTCTCCATGTTAACAATTTAAGAATAATTATAATGTATTTATAATGAATAGTAATGAAATATATGACATGATAATGCAACTGGATATATATATATATATATATATATATATATATATATATATATATTTCATCTACTTATTCAATTCAAGACAATAAAGAAAGGAAAATAGCATTCATGCGTACGTATGACCTACCGTCTCTGTGAACGGTGTATTTCATTTCATTTATCTATCTATTATATATATATATACTGAATATATATGATATATAAATCATGATTTAAATTCTGGAAGTAAGTAAAACATGATATATGTAATAATAATATCATGAACAACAAGTCCAAGCACGTACGATAAATAAAACGATTTTACCCAAAACGCTGATTAAACATAGAATTTACAAAAGAACGGGTAATATAAAGTCATAAGTGACCATATATGATATCATAACAGTGAATATTATTCTGTAATAAGTCAATGATATTATTTAAATCATTATACAGGAGGTTCGGATACGTACTAAGCATATCAGACCTATGGTAAGGGATAACTTTTCCAATCTCATTCTTATCCGAGATTGTTATTCATAAGTCAATGATATTATTTAAATCATTATACAGGAGGTTCCTAATAATTGGTCATGACTAAGACAATATTTTCATGATTATTAGGATCATAATCAATAAATGATTCATTATATTCTACACATTCATGAATTTAGTGTGACTCATTCTTTTATCCAACAATTTTTTGGTATAATTAAGTGGGGGCAGCTACTTATTTGAAGGTTCATCCATTCTCAATGTATCCTATATCTGAGTGGATTTTTTTTGTTAAACTCCAAAATCCTATTTGTGAAGATCTTTTATTCACAAGTTATTGGTGATATTTAACACATTTTCAAACCATCTCATAGTATCATATATTAACCATCATCACTTTTATCTCTTGTGATTCTTTTTCATTATTTTAAAAAACACCATCAATTCATCAGGTGTTCACGAAGTTCCAAACCAATATGAAGATAAAAAATTTGTGAAACAAAGTCATCAAAAAAATGAATAATCCTAAAAATTATTCAATTACCATATTTATGATGATTAAATACAAAAAAAACAACATTTCTAAAATATTTATCCTTTCACATACATTTCATCCCAAAGATTTGGAAAACACTACGGAATAACGCCACCATGAACATTGTACTCAGCTTATACTATAAGATCACATACCCTGAAAACTCCCTAATCAATCAAGTGTAAATTTAAAAAGAACACAAGAAAAAATATGATTCTAGATACATGTAGTGAAAAGACGTTTTTCAAATAGAACGTTGTATATAAATATAGAATAAATCTTTTTTTTCCAGATCTTTCAAAACCACATTTCACCGATCTTATTTCACACAAGCCATAACCTTATAAAATCACGTCCCACCCACCAATATGGATGAGTTAATTCTATTTTAGATATTCTACGTGAATTTCATCACAATTTATAACATAAACATCGTTTGATACCCTTTTTTTAATACGTAAATAAAGACCCATAATTTTTCAACTCAAACATGTGTCACCCTTAAAAAACATCCATCATAACTTATAAATGAAACAACTAATCTATTAAAAATTCCATTCATTTCATTATAACCACCATTGTTCAAAATAATAATTTTTTCCATCCCCTATAAAAGGGTAATTTCTCCACTAAACACCCTAGAAACCAACCTTTCAGGAACTATCAATAATATAAACATGAAGATACCTATAATGCCTTCCACTAGCCACAAATAATCCCAATCCCAATTGAAAACTCATTATAAAACCCAATAAACTTTACCTTAATCATAATTAATTTATGATTAATGAAACATTCCAACACAACCTGACCCACCTAGGTCTATAGTAAGTTGAGTGTGGCCGCCAACGAAATCCAATATTGGACTAGTTGTCGGTGACTATTAGAAACAAGGACCAATATATATGTGATGATATGTAACATATAAAGATTTATTTAAATATATAACTATTATCTAATAACTAATATAGGAATTCTATATATAAATAACTAAACTATATAGAATTCAGGTTTGAGACAATAAATGAATTTTTTCCACGTTTGAGACAATCAGAATGAAATAAATATTCATCATAAAAATATCATCATACAATAGACCATACCCATGGGATGGAACCACTATACAGTAATAAATTCAAGATCGATCATCAATAACAACAATATATAATATATTCCACCTAAAACCATTATTCACCCGGACTTATATATCTTTTAACTAAACATCCCCTAAGGTCACCTCCAAACTATTCACTATATGGACCAACACAAAATCACTGGTAATATATCCTATGAATTTTTGATAATAAATTTATTCATTAGGATTCCATGAAAATAAATGGTAAGGATAATGAAAATAATCAACAAAAACCTTGGTCAAAGGAAAAAGATGAGGGAAAACTCAAGGTTCTAGATATGTTCTATGTTAAAAAAACATTGAATGATTGAAAAACATCTGCCTCTATGGCCAAGTCCAATATAAATTTGTCTCTGAAATGAAACAATATATACTTATAGGACATAAAGTCCAATAAAATTTATATTTGACATGACATATATAAGAAATATCCCTGTTATAACCCAAACCTTTTTTACATGTCAAAACTCTATAAAGCCCATTTTACACATATTAATAACTATCTAGGCACCATCACAAACATGAAGCCTCTAAATAACTATATTGGGGTACTTGAACCATGATATGGAAAATTAATCAGTTTATGGAGTACTATCCCATATAAATTATCTAACCCACCTCAAGAAAAAGAAGTTATTGGGGTTGTTCTTAATACAATTGATTATGGAACAATACACATTATTAGGGGGGACTAAATTGTGCAAATTGTTATCTCATTCCTCGCTATGGTTCACATGTTAAGATTGGAATTAAAAAACCTATCAAAACAAGAATGTGGTCCCTAAATTTTACGGTTAATAAGGAAATTCTATTTGTTGAGGATCTATAATACCCGACATTGTAAAATACTAACTTGAAATGTATTAGGGGGTTACCATACCTCATCGTGATCAATGATATTCCAAACCACATTTCAAAAGAGAGGACCCAAACTTGGTCAATGTAATTAATGTTCCATATGATTTTAGGGGACTTCCCAACATCACAATACCCAAGGGGTCCCTTTCCATGTCACGAGCATTCTACCATTGGAATAACCAACTCCATTACTTCCCCAAAACTCTCACCCATATACCAACATCTTCCCATTTAAGATAAAGAATATCACATATCAGGAATTACATGGATAAATCCCTTATTGATGATGAGATTCATTCTATTGTATTCTATATGGAAATATGATCAAACATGACCATTTACATGTCTGATTGTAAGACATAGGTTAATATATTTGAAAAAAATAACACAATAAAAACACATGAAAACATATATAAATGATTTATGGAATCAATGAGATGAATTGGGAATATTATTTATCCCTTATCATGTAATTCGGTCATCTACATAGCTGATTTCAAACTATTTTCCCAGTCCATGTATGTCACAAAAGGGTGAGGGGTGTATAATTTCCCACCTAGGTAATGTATCCTATTACATGACATTTTCATTGATGTTACACACTATTTCATAATAATAGATCAAATGAAAGAATACCCACTATCTTGAAAAATGTACTGTATGTGTTCTCATAGAATACATGTTGTATAGTAGCATCTTCTTTACTAGATCCAAATTCTTTTTCGATTTCATAACCAATTTTTTTTCCTTATTGATAATTCTCACTACCCACATGGGTAACATCCATAACCACCCATTGTTTCATTAAGAATTATTTGATTAAATTTTTCCTTTATTGAGCATCCCATGCAACTATCACCTTCTCTAAAATTTACTCCTTCATTGGATCCTTGGATGAACATTGTGTACAATACAACAACCATAACCTACACTTAACAATGTCATCGTTTCATTTTAGGTAATCTAACACACATAATTTATGAGATTCACAATACCCATGATCGAACCATCATTGGGAACTATTCATCATGTGTTTTCTAGTACCACACAACACTGGCGATAAGCATCCAGAACCACCTTAGTCAATTTAGATTTTAGATTTCCCATTGATGACCAAATTTCCATTTCAGTAATCCTTCATCAAAACACCATCTACCAAAAATTATGGAGATGAACATTACTCATGAATAAAGAAATGAAATAGATATATTTGTGTTGAAGGTAGTTTTTACCACCTAAAACTAAGTTGGTACACATTTATCAATGAATTCATAAGGAATAATAATATTGATGCTATCACGATAGGTAAAAGTGGGGAAGCGTTAGTTTTTGTAAATCTAAATTTACCTATAATTAGTTAATTATTGTTAATATATAATGTACACTAAATCTATTGGTTCATTAAGAATAGTAATAAAAACAATGAATAATTTTTTTTTTGAAAATCTTCCATTATCATTTGAAACATAAGTATTCAAGTTTATTTTTTTTAAACAATTAATAATAGATAAATTAGAAACATATTATCCCTACCTCATGATGATTAAACTAAAGCTTAAATTTGTTTATAAATTCTCAAAAGACGATCATCATTTCAATGAAAATATAACCTCCATTTGGAATTAGGTGTTGGTTCTACAGATATATTCATCATCTAATAGCATCCACTCCAAACTAGTGTTTTTGTAAACTATGATGTATATCCCTATTGGAGTGACATAAGAATGATATTTTTAACACTCCACTCTATATAAAATATTTTAATTAATGTCCCTAAACCATCTATACCAAGTACCATAATGATAATCACATAAATTAAATCACTCTTAAAAAACCTCTTTCCAAAAACAACCATGCATGGAGATTTCCCATCCGAGTACCCATTTTAGAGATATACATTTTTTCACTAATTTGATACATATTTGTTTATTTAATATTTAGTAGATATACATTAAAATTTTACATTCCTAAAATTACAGAAAAATATGAGATCGAAGGTAAATACCATTGTAAAAGATCAACGAAACCATTGCATTTTTTTTCTTTTGTATGGGTAAATTTTCCATTTACACCTTATTGTGACCGAGGAACATGGGAATAAAAAATCGCCATGTATTTATTTATGTGAAATCTAGATCATTATATCCACCACCATGGAACCATTTCATCCATGAAAAGAAAACCTCTAGATTTATAAAACCATGAATCTCAGAAAAAATAATCGCATATGTAAACAACCCAACTTCTAATTAACATTATTCAATTATAGTGGTCAATGATTTGTGAAAACCCAACACCAAGCAACTTCAAAAAATTACTCTCTTCCACCATTTACATTTTTATATTTTATTTTGTGTGATTTAAATTATTCTCTAGAATAAACAATCAAATATTTATCTAGAATGAAGTTATGAGAAAAGTATGAGATCACACTTAGTGGATCTCTACATGATACCTTACCAAATACTATTTTACCTAAGGGTATCTTATTCACCAGTAATGAATAAAAACCATAATTTATAGAAATAATCATAAACATGACCTGATATGATCCCCACATTTATAAGACAAATATAATAATATATATTAAGTAAAATCAAGTTTAGAAAAAAAAAATTATTGGGAACATCTATAAGAATTCTATAATGGTCCGAGATGAGCCTCTAAATATCATTCTCTTAGAGTGACACCTCAGTTTCTCATCATTATCTAATGAAATAAATATAGTAATTTTGTTAGTACTATGAAAAAGGGCCAAAATATATTTTTGCTCAATAAAACCTCTATTACCATAATAAATCTCACAACCACTACCATATATAAGATTATAGACACTTCTAAAGAAAAATATATTAGGTCACAGTTAAAAAAAATTAATGTGACGTAAAAGAACATCTATAATAGTACACAACACAAAAAATATCAATGACACCTACACTTATCATGTTGGTGAAAAATTTCACCAATATATATTGATAAATGACCTGAATATTTTACATATAATGTCTCTTGCAACTCCAAGCACTTGGATAAAAAATTGGAATACTTGTGTGCCCAAGAAACACATTCAACATAAAATCATACCTCATCCTATAGCCAGATATCCCATAAGATGAGAATCAATTCCCAGTTAGAGTGAAACAAAAAATGTCTCATACTCTACTGGGATATCATTGTTCAATATTTCACACAGATTTCCCTAAAATCCTTATTTAAAAAACTTTATTAATTACTAAAATAAGAATATATACTCACCACCTAGGGGATAATATATAGGGTTCACTACCAAGCATTATATCATCAAACAACTACCAAAAATGAAGAAACAACATTGAGCCTCCATTACTCAATGAAGAGTTGGGGGGTATTTACATATTCATTTTATAGGGAAATATGTCCCCATCTCTCTTCAAATACCAACACATCGAGGTTATCTTTAGAAACACATCCATTATCTAATGAGCATAGTGTTATTTCATAAGCAATCACATACAATACTAATTTTTAACCATTTTTATCCTAGAATAAATTAATTCCTCAAAATCCATAGAGTTTGTATTATATTAAAAATTATAAAATGATGTTATGGAGGAAGATGGGGAATCACATTCTAGGGTCCACCAATTGAGATAATGTTAAATTGTGGGATGTATTAAATCAAGTAAAAAAATGATTAAATGATTTATTATACCACATTAAAGGTGAGTGTCAATAATTAATACTTCCAAAAATGATCAAAATGTCTCACACATGTTGCAAAAAAATAATCCCATGAAAAAAATATATTACATGATTTTAATATGACCACACGATTCATGCATGTCGGTTTAATGAATACTCGTATAAATTAGACATAATTTTATAGAAAACTAATCACATGATGATTTATTCCACATGACTTACTATATGATAAGTAGTTCTTCAAAACATCATTATCAGTACACAATTTATTCCTCACACATAACTCATTACAAAAAAATTGAAAATACATGTAATGGTAAAATAAGAAAATGAAATATAGAACATAGGGATGAAACATAATGTTTAATGTGTTGTATGTTATCTTATTCACAAATAATAGAATAACATAACTTATTAATTTTATTATAAATATAATATTATAGTTGAAAAAATGATTACAAATATATGAAATCCTCACAAACTACTAACCTTCTCAATTAATGCACAGTTGAACTTCACATTTCAATGATGGTCCTGTAAAATTAAATAATAATAAAAATTAATCAAATAATTTAAATATTCACACCAAAAAATTAAAGGAATGAAATCATAATATTTTACCAACCTATTGGCCCCTGAGATAATTCAAACTTTTAGAACCCCAATCCTCCACCATAGAACCATAAGTAGAACTAAAATTTTGATGGACCTATATTAGATATAGAAGAACTGTTCCACTATCTACATATAAAATTGAACCCATTTTTTACTGAATGAAATTAAATTGGAGTAAAATATAAATTCACCTCCCAATAATCTCCCACAAAATGCTTGTTTTAGGGAAACCTAGAAATTCCCAAACACAGTGATTTCTTCATCCTTCCCACATTCTTACCATTCATCATCCAAGTCCCAATGAGGCATGATGCAATGTTAATATTTATTTAATGATCACATTGGTAAATATACCTTATCATTTTTGGATCCCATATACCTACCATAGACGAATCCCCTTTTCATTTAGAAAATGTTTGATGAAACAATACATTAGGTAGATTTCCTTCATTTGATCCTGGAAAAACAAATTTGTGCTAGTTAATTTCACATTTTCTTATATAGTAAAGTGATAATTAGAATTAAAACCATCATAGATCCTTGAAAATATTAATCATCCCTACCTGTTATTTCCCATATTCCATTGAATCTATATATTGATCTTTCATTGAACAAGGAGTGACACTATTTTATAACATTGATTGTTTGTTGAAAACCATCCATCCAAAAGTAAAGAAAAAAATCATTTTAAATATCATTGTATTCATGTCAACCCAAAATTATATCACTAATAATTCAATTAATATTTCATCAATTCTATATAACCAAAATAAATACCATATTTTCCTTCAAAAATAAATTTTATACACACAACAGCTGATTTAAACAAATACTTACTCATATTTTGGATAGACAATTAAATTATGACACATTTAGAGAGTTAATGTAGTTCATTTATATATTTTATAAACATGAATATAATTTTACACTCATCAATTATATTTCATATAGACATAATATAATAAAAACACAATACATCACATAAAATATTATATTTTTATTTAAAGTAGGTTTGCTTTTTTTATGGAAACAACATTTTATATGAAAATTCTAAATATTTTAAAAAATTAATATGCCAAAATAAAAAAAATTATTTGAAATAGAAACATAATAATCAGGTTTGGGGTAGTATTTTACGATTTTCTTCGAAGATTCATTTTTAATGAATAATGAAAAATACAAAATGTTAGCTCAAAACTGCTTTTTCATCTGATTTATTTATACGGGTGAATTATTTTTTGTATTGGTTTCAATGTTTTAAAAATTAAAATTATGATACATTAATAAAAATTTGGATATAAAAATCAATTTCACTATGAAATTGACGATTAAAACATTCCATGATTTTGGATATTTTTACCTTATTAATCCACATTATCATCTTATTTTCAAGATTATATTTAAATTAATTTCATTAGCTTCTAGGATTGTAAATTGGAAAATTGGAATAAATATTTGGAATCCCATTTATTTAATTGTTCTAACATTTTCAACGTAGTTTTTTACTAAAATTATTCGTGAAATTAATTAATATTAATTACAATTATTAAGGTTAATTAATATATATGAAGAACTGAAACATTATCTTAAGGGTTTAATGACCTATAAAATTGTCCAAAACCCATTATATTTAATTAATTATTTCATTAAACAACCATAATTTTGTTTGGATGGAACTTTAATACATTAGGTATGTAAAAACATGGGTACACAAAAGTTCTTTTGACAAATACAATGTGAGTCCTTTTAATCACTTATAAAAGGCCACCACATCTCTCCATTCTTCCCACATATCAAGACAATTATTCTTGAAAAATATATTCCAAAATACCTTCCCAATATCCCTTCCCATGACCTTGTGTTGTCTATTTTGGAAGAAATCTTACCAAGGAATCCATTGTTTATAAACCAAAATGAGTTACCCGATTTTAAGTTAAGGGTTTCCAACAATATATTTTCATTAATTTTATTCCCTACTACCTAAAATATTATTAATAAATTACTATATAAAAACACATGATTACACAATACACTAGGATATTTTTTTAATTTCTAAATATGCATACACACTCTTCCAACTGATGGGTAACAAACATAATGTTTCTGTGAATGGAAAACTTATTCCTCAAGAAACAATGATTGTTCATATATCATTTACCACATATCTTGAGGAAATTATTATGGGAAGTATGTTTATATATGGTATATAAAAAATTGATTATATATTTATACTTCTATAATCCATTTATAGTACAACCCTTTAAATTTCATGTTTTGAATTAATATGATCACAACATTTGAGGTAGTGTGGATTGATTCCCCTCCAAGTGATGGGATTAATTCTAGATATACATGAAAAATATAAAGGATTATTATAAAAATATTGTAACATATATATCATAGATATGACCATTTAATTATAATATATATATACATAATTAATTTACTTTTCACTCACTTAGTATTATATTTAAAAGAAAGTAGCGTTCATGTGTACGTACGACCTACCCTATCCATGAATGATTCACTTAATTTAATTATCACCAAATATTATAGACTATTATAAATACATATGAAATAAATATGTAATATAATTATTTTAGGGTATTCATTCTTTATTTTAATACATCATGTTATAATAAATAGTAACAACATGTAATAAGTCAAAACAATCTTGAGAAAATAAGGAAATTTACACTCTAAATACATAAAATAATGAAAGACTATTAACATAAGGGTAATAAAATATTTTAAAAAGTGAATATATGATATAATAAAAATGAGAAAGGTTCATATATATGTTATTAAACGATTTTTTTCCACTATACATAAGGATAAAGAGAACACAAGAAAAAATAATGTTAAGGTAAGGTATTTTTTCTGAGTTTACATTCCACCTAGGCATATATTATTTTATTTACAACATCCCTTTTATTTAGAGATATTACTAAAAATTAATAAATAATATCCTGAAAATACATACCCTTACAATATTATAAGTTTCATTTAATATTTTTTCATAATGGTATTTATGATTTAAAGGGTTTAATTTTTATGGGAAAAATTGAAATATTTAAAATTTCAATTCCCTCAATACTATTTTTAGGATATTTCTTTGGTATTTCCATTAATTAATGACAACAACCCTTTTGGTTACTTATCCTCTACTAGGTAATTAATGTAAAATTGATATCTTTTATTCAATTTGGATATTATGAGAAGGGAAATTTTTCATAAATATAGGGAATGCATTGGACTACTTCAATATAGGTGGGTTGGGGTTATATATATTCCCTAGATGAATCAATTGTCAATTTAGATGAAAAGTTTTACCATATCATATATGTTTTATCATTATATGTTTTAAACTATATTTTGGATGGTCTTTATGGAAATAGGTACCTTGTTACATAGAAATGTGATGGGAAATAATTATTCATTTCCCTCATTTATATTTAGTTAATATTCATCTATGATAGTTTTCAATGACATATATATGATAAATTTATTTCTTAGTTTTTTTATTTAGATTTAATGAGTATCATTTTCATACCTTTCCATATTAACAATTCATTATCTAGTAATTTTAATGGCATGTGATATCATTTATTTATCTTTCAAGATTAATTGGTTCCTCTTGATTCATTATTTAGTTTTCTTTTCTTACCCTTACTATGCATTTGTCCAAAACCTTATTATATTTCCATTCATCGAATTATGAAGAATAAATCTTTTTATATGTGTTCAAGTATTATTTATATTTTATTTTATTATGTACTATGTTTTTATATCCTATTTATATATATATTATGGGTAACATGTTTGTAATATATATTTCCATCACCTGTACAATGATCAAACCTATGATATTTGATTCCTTGTAATCGTGAAAATGTATTAAAATAATGCCCCACCTTAGAGATTCTCGGTTCATGTAATTATTGATGGTATCAAAGGAAGCTTAGATGATACCTTATAACCTATATTTTGAAAAATTATAAAAGGGATCATAAATTTATGATAGGAATTTAGCATAAGTATAAAAGATTTTCCAAACTTTTTTAAGGTAGATATTGTGGGGGTATTCCTAGAAATATATCCCTTCTAGATACTACAAGTATATGTGGGTTTTCAATAGATTTGCATAGGAGTAATAACTGTGAAAAGGTGTTCCATGCCTGAATCGGGGTAACCTAGTACACTACAGCAAGAATTAACATGCACCTGGATTGACACTCCCTAGGGATACGCTTAAGAGAATTAACATTTTCCTTACCTACCATAATAAAGGACTGAAGTATAAACATTACATAAATGTAACAAAACATATGATATAAGAAGAATTTATTTTTAATGTTATACCATATTTGACATTCATGATATTATGAGATAATCTAGTATTTTCCATTTTTCTGAAATAGTCCTTCAAAAAATAAATTTTACTATCACCCATGGAAAATGTAGAGATTTTCCTGTTGATAAAACTAATAGATCATGTATTGGAATAGAAAAAATTAAGAAATTATTAGGGTAGATAAGTTTGGTTATTGATATATAACCCAACCCAAATGGAGAAACATATTCCACGGAGATAATCTCATATGTTCTATCTCTTTATGTGGAAATTATACCATAATTTAGTTTCTCTACTAATAAAATTAATTCAGAGATATGTATTAAGTGATAGGATTATATACTTGCGGCGTTAGAACATAAAAAAATAAAAAGATGATAGTTGTACTATATTGTCTCTAAGTATATATTGATCTATGGTGATACATGATCCCAAATTCAAAAGAGGAAGAAGAAATTGAACACATGGAATGGATAAATTTTAAGGATACATTATTCAATAATTACATCCCCCATGATCAAAAAATTGAGATAAAGATAATTTTCCTTATATTAATGAAAAATGAAGAATATATTGTTGAATATTATGAATCTAAATTTAAAAATGATAAATAGGTATGATATAGATTTTATGCGTAAGATAAAGTAAAAAATTGTCCACATTTTGAATTAATTAATCAAAATATTTAATGGGAACTAGTTTTGTAGAATTTTTCATCATATTATGAAATTGGTTTATATTATATCAAGACAGATAAGGAATTATGAAGTATCTATTTATTCAATGGAAACGTATATAATAAGATGTCTTTTGAGCACCATGAAAATTTAAATGTGTGAAACTATAATATGAAGATGAAAAAAGTCCCATCAAGTGAAATCAATGGAATGAATCACAATGAGAAATTATTTAAAGTAACAAGAGTTTTTTATTAATATGGAGAATGTGGTCAACATGTTAATGAATGCAAGGGTTAGAAGGAAAAAAATAATATTTAGTGTTACAAATGTAAGTAGGTGGGTCACTGTGAAAATTAAATCTATAATCATCAATTGAATCCACCATAGCAGGGGAAAATGGGAGGTGGAAAAGATTATAAAATAACTATATCATATTTGGAAGTGCAAAATGACATGGTGGAATGTACAATAATCCAATATTAAAATTAATCCAATGCTTTAAATGATTTTGGATCATGACACAATTTATATATAACTAGTTTTCTATAAAAATTATTCACATCCCTTTGGATTTAATATGAGAGTTAAATTTAAAACTCATAAGGGAATCATTATTCGCTCAATGATGAGCTGGTGAATCCCCATTGGGTCACATAAATGGGCCTTATGTGTTTCCCTTATAATCATTCAAATAGTTAACTTTGATATAATCCTTGGTATAGAATCCATCTCAAAATATGATGCATAAATTTATCGTAAGAGGAAGGAAATTAAAATTTGCAAGGAATATATAGAATCCATCATCTTTAGAGATGAATATTTATCAACAAATTATTATCTGCATCCACCCCCAGTAGCTCTAATAAATATATGTCATGGTAAAGAACCTATGATAATATCTAGAGATGAAGGAGGTAATATTAAAATTTAGAACATATCTATTGTCTAGAAATACATTAATGCATTTCATTAGAATTTACTTTTACTTCCACCAGAGCATGATGTTGAATTTTTCATGTATTTAATCTTTGATTCAAGGTCAATTTAAACGACTTCCTATAGAAGGGATATTGTGGAATTTGGTTAATTGAAGAAAAAAACTAATGGATTTGGGTAATAAGGGATTTATTCACCCCAAGGTTTCACTAGGGGGACCTCCTTTTATCATTGATAAAAAAAGATGGATCAATGTGGTTATCCATTTATTATAGGAAATCAATTCCATTACAATAAAGAACAATTATCATCTACTATTCATTGATGAGTTGATTGATCAACATCATAGAACCAAATGTTCTTAAATATTGATCTTTGTTCTGGGTATAACCAATTGTGAGTGAAAAAGGAATATCATATATATACATATTTTTTTATTAGGCATTGAAATTATTATTTAATGATAATTCCAATTGGAATTAGTAATTCAACCTATGTTTTTATAGATATAATGAATATATTACAATAGAAATATCATGAAAATTTTGTTGTGGTATTTATTAATGAAATTATGGTGTATCCTAAAAGTTATAAGGACCCTAAAAATCAAATACATAAAATTATTAAGAATCTTAATAGGGGAGATTTATATGGTAAATTTGGTAAATTTTATTTTACATCAAAGAATAATCTGTTAGTGGTCGTATTGTCTAAAAGGATTGAATATTATTTGATCCTACAAAAAATGGTTGTCAGATAAAGTCCCATGAACAAAAAAACATGACTGATATATATAATTTCATTGGTTTGGTATGTTACTATTGGCCATTAATTCATAATTATTCCCAACTACATATCCCCTTCCCTGATATTACATGTAAACGTGTTATGATTTTCAGAAAAAATGAATTTGAAGAATGCTTTGATGAACTAAAAATATGATTAGTGAGTTATCAGATATTGACTATACAATCAGTTAGTGGTGTGTTTTATATATATATAGATGCATCGAAGAAGGTATGGGTTTGTATCTTAATTAAAAATGAAAAATTAACTTCCTTTGAATCTAGGAAATTGAAGACTCGTGAACAAAACATTCCAAGCCATGATCTTGAGTTTTCAGGTAAAATAATAGCTCTAAAAATTTGGAGACATTACCTATATGGTGAAAGATGTAAAATATACATGGATCATAAAATCTGGATACACATTTCTCACAGATGATACTCAATATGATGAAAAGAATATGGGTTGAGCAACTATGAAGTTATGATTTCTCAATACACTACCACTGAGAAAAAGAGAATAAGGTAGAAGATTCATTGAGTAGATAAGATCATGGAGTTATAATAGAAATTATAATTGATAAGTATCCTTTATTAATTGATATACTAATGATGGATATTTTAATTTCCAATAAAGGGGATATATTAATAATTTTTCAAATAATTTGAAAACTATCTTCATTTGAGAGGATAAATAACTCTTAATCTAATGATTCAGACTTTGAAATGAAAATTAAAACTATGAAAGATGGAGAATTTGCATATTTTTTTGTACAAATGGTGTTATAATGTTTTGAAATAGGATATGCACCAAATATATACATGAGATAAAAAATGTAATTATTTGATGACACCCATAGCTCAAATGTATCTATACACCCTAGTTGAAAAAACATGTATATGAAATTAATGAAATATTTTTGTTGGGATAACATGATGCACATAATTTAGGATCACAAGTCTTGATATATAGTTTTTCAATAAGATAATTATGTTAGGATACATCCTTAAGGAGTCATGAAACCTCTTTCTATTCCTGTGTGGAAATGGGATGGAATCACTGTGGACATTTTCATAGGAATACCAAAGAATCCTATATGGAATGATGAAAAATATGTTAATAAGGATCAATTAAAAAAAACTGTACATTTTCTATTGATAATATAATTACTACTTATTTTAGTGCCTCACAAGGGTCTGTATTAATGAAGTGAAAAGTAATTATGGGGCACCTTTGTCAATTGTCTTCGATCAAGAACTCGTTTTTACATAAAAAAATTGTAATAGTCTTCATAAGGATCTTGACATAGAGTTACATTTTAATTCAACCTACCATCCTCAAAATGATGGAATGTTTGAAAGAATAAATAAATCAATTGATGAAATATTGAGATCATGGTCATAAGACCTTCATAGTATGTGAGATCAAAAGTTACCTTTGGCAGAGTTTTCCTATAATAATAGTTTCAAATTAAATATTCAAATGACACCGTATGATGTTTTAATATGGAAAGAGATGTCGTACTACAACTTGTTGTTATGAGGTTGTTTAGAGTAAACCCAAAGTATGAAAACTTGTTTAAGTGACAATGACAATGGTAAAGACTAATCAAGATAATATTAAATCCACTCAAAGTATGCAAAAGATATATTCTGATAATGAATGTAAATATTTATAGTTCAAAGTTAGAGATCACAATTACTGGATTTTATCTCTATGGAATTGTGTTATATTTTTCAGTGGGAATGGGAAACAGAGTCCCATGTATATCCGACCCATCATAATTCATGAATGATTTGGTAATTATTCTTATCATGTATAAATGCCGAAAAATCTCTCAAAGGTAAATGATGTGGTCCAAATATAAATGATGAGGAAATACATGCCTTACCCCATACATTTGATCACCTATTATTTGATTGATTTAGTACATTACCTTTCTTACTATAAAAAATACATCTTTATTCTTGATACGAGAGAGAAAGCATTGATGAATCGGAGGACTCGTCTTCTAAAGGCTCTATAGAGAAATAAAAAAATAGAAGAAGATACATGGGAACTGGTTGATTCTATATATGATAAATTCCAAACCATTTCTTTAGTCAAAATACATATGTTTTTTTGGAAGAAGTTTTTTAGATACGGAAGAATGATTCACCGCACATCAATACAATAATTTCCTTTTATAATAAATTTAATACACACAACACTCGATTTGAACAAAGTAATATTAGTCAATTTTTTCATAGAAAATTAAATATTAAATTTTTTTGAAAGTTTATATATTAAATTTATATATTATGTACCCAACCACATATTTTTAAACATATCAAATATATTTTAGATAGGCATACAATAAGAACAAACCCAATATTCCACATAAACAAATATATTTGTATTAAAAGTATATTTTCCACCTTTTAATGGTGATAGCATTTAATACCAAACTTGATATGTTTATAAATTTTATATGAAAAAATAATTATAATAATTGATATATAAACATAAAAATTATTATTTTGGGATTTTTTTATGTTTGTTATGATTCATTATTAATGAATAGTCAATAATAATGAATTTTTTATTAAAACAGATTTTTTGTCTAATCTATTTATAAGGATAATTTTTCTTTCATATTGGTTTTAAATATATATAAGAAAATATATTTACCAATTAATCCTATCTAGGATATTATTATAAATTTAATTTTAAAATTTACTATTAAAACCTGGAAGTCATTTTTATAATTTTACCTTAAAAACACGCATTATCATCACATCTTATGATTAATTTTAAATCCATTTCATCCACTACTATGACATAAAATTTTGAAAGTGTTTTATATATTTTACATAATAATATTGTATCATTTAAAATACGTGCATATATTTATTTGAAATTTTTTTAGGGAAATTAATTAAAATAATTTATAATTATTAAGGTAAAATTAAGCTTAATAGTAGACTAAACTGTTATCATATGTGCCTAAATTTTCTAGAAACATATCCAACACCCATATGATCGATGAAAAATCATCAAACATTACATTATTGAGTTGGGATTGTTCTTGAATACTCTTCTTATGTAAAAATGTAGGGACACCTATCTTCATTTAAAAAAACCATGTGAGTCCTTTTCCGCCTTTATAAAAGAACACCAACTCTCCCCATTTTCCAAACCACTAAAAAACAAAATATCTCACAATATATTCCAAAATAGATTCCCAAAATTTCTTCTACTAGAACATGAATCATACCTTTTGGAATAAATCATTCATAGGGAACCCATTTTTATAAATCAAAAAGAGTCACACGATTTTATGTTAACGTTTTACAATGTTCTCTTTTATTTAATTTTAATTTCCACTCCCTAAAATATTATAATTCAATGATTAAATGATAGAAATATTATAAATTTAATTTAATTTTTTTACATTATTATTTCAATATAAAATGACATACTACTCCATCAAATAGGTAACATAATTATTGTTTTTGTGTGCTACAAACTACCGCCTCCTGAAATGATGATTGTCAATTTTTCCTTTCTACACATCTCATATTAAACATTATTATGGGAACTATATTTATATACTATAAATATGATATTTATTATTTCATTATAATGATTTCACACTTTAATAAACCATACCATTAATACTTACCATTTTACATTAATACGATAACATCGTTTGTGGATGTGTGGACTACTGCCCCCTTGGAGTGATGTGATTCATTCATGCTATACAAGGACTGTATTAAGGATGATTTTAATAAAAATATATAACCTTTATAAAATATATATTATGATATCATTATAATATACATTTGTATTATTTATTTTTAATTATTTTAATACAACAATGAAAAAAAGTAGCATTCATGCATACGTACAACCTACTTTATCCATGAACAATGCACTTCATCTATTATCTAAAAATATTATGGAATATTATAAATAAATATTTATTAAAAAAATAATATAACTAAATAATGGTATAAATTCTAGATATTATGATATCATGATCTAATAAATAGAAATAATAAGTTACAAGTCTAGATGTACTTTGGAAAACTAGGTAATTAACACTCGAAATAGTTAAAGTCGATAAATAATCTTAATAAAAGTGTAATAAAACTTTGTAATATGTTAATATATGATTTTTTAAACATGATTATGGTTCTTATATAAGTTATTTATTTATTTAACAACTATATATTAGTATAAATACCACACCACAAATTTAAGGATAAGGTAAGGTATTTCGTCTAAATTTACATTCCATTGATACTTATTTGTTACTATGAACCCATTAATTTAATTTTGTGTATTTAATGAACATTAACATGTCATATAATGAATTGAATTTTCCTCAAGTTATTATTATTTTTATTTAATAAATTTAGTTCATGGGGTTTTATTATTTCAATGCTTCATTGTGTAATGGGGAATATTGGAATGTTTAATATGACAATTCCATTAATATTGTTTTTATTTTCTTTTAATTATATATACATGAATTAATGTCAAATACCCATGTGTTTACTTGGACTCTACTAGGAAATTATTGATAAATCTATATCTTTTATTCAATGTTGTTATTTTGATAAGGCACATTGGGAATGAATATGAAAAAAATTCAATTGATATGACATGATTGGGGCCACATTATGGAAATCTCGTTGATGCATTAGTACTATCATGAGGCAAATAATTATTCCAAATCAAATTGGGTTTTCCTAATATTTGTAAACCATCTTGTGAATGGTCATGGAAGAAAATATATCATGTACCTATGAAATATAAAAACCAATTATTAAGAGTTTCCCTTATTTAATTTCAGTTATTAATCATCCAAGAGATTTTGTGTCTACATACCTGGGGATAAATTTCATTCAGTGTGTATTGATTTAGATGGAATTAGATTCAGTTTCTTACCTTTAGATATTGATATTTCCTTATCTATTTATTTTAATGGAATGATATTTCAATTATTTACCTTTCTAGGTAATTTTATGCCTATTAATTTTTTATTTCTTCAACATTACATAAATAATGTAGGAATATGTGCTCACCCTTGTTTTTTTTCAATTTCTTGGTTTATGAAGAATAAATCTTTATTTAAGTGTTCAAGGATTATATTAATTTATTTTATTATATATTATTATTGTATTTCTTATTTACCAATGTATTATGTGAATCAAGTATGTATTCTGTAACACCCCAAAATTTCATAGTACGTTATTTCTTCAAAGTAATTCAATAACTTGCACTACACACAACACCGAGTTCAAGCACACCACAAGATTACCAAACTATCCGTTCAAAAGAGGATATGAATATTATTAACTGGATTTTGAACATTATACAATCCTTATAATTTTAGAATGCATATTATGAGTTTCATAGTCATAATGAAAGAACTAATTTATTTTTTCAGATAAAAGAAGTATTTTTCAAAAAATGCACTTTTACAGCCTTTTAATGGTGAACCATTTTTAATTCCAATATTTGAATCATTAATATATTCAATTTAACAAAATAAACATCTTCTTTAGAATTAGGACATAATAATTTAGTTTTAATAAATTTTTGGTGTTTTTCTGAAAACTTTCATTTTTTGATGAATAGTGAAAAAACACTGAGTTAAAGTTTAAAACCGAATTTTTATTTAAATAATTATTTATTATTTTTAAATTTAATTAATGTAAAAATGGATACATAATACCTATAAAATTTCAATTTAATTCATTGGAGTTAGTTTAGAATAATTTTAGATATATTAAAATTTTATTGAAATTTTCAACGTCTTTTACCCACCTCCTAGGAGAATTTGTAAATTCACAAAAAAACATAATTTTACCACTTCTGTCAGTGGAATTTCGAAAACCTGAGAGACACGGTAAATATCAAGGAGTAAAATGTGGTTCAATTAGATGAAAATAATTTTTTATGAATAGTTGCTTTTTAATTTTATTTACCACGGTTTAATGTAATAGGGTAATTAATGGTAAAAACGATATTAATATTACCCAAACACATGTATTAATTATATTGGACAAGTGTATCTTGACCAAAAACAACCTTAGGGATAAAATATTATCATTTAGGTCCACATGGATTAGACTAGGACATTTATTATTATTTAATTCAAAGAAGAGTTAAAAGAGATAAAATTTAAGTTTAATAACTAAAATGTTTTTAATATATGGTTATACATAAGATAAATTAGATTATAAATATTTATTTGAAATATAATAAGATTTAATACATAATGGTATTTTATTTATAATTTTTACTCCTTAAATAATTTAATTTATTTATGACACAATTGGGATACAGTAATTACCTAATTAGTGAAATATTAAAATAATCAATACTATAAATACCCAAATAAATATAATATGAGACATTTAATGAATTCCAAAAAATTTACAGAATAATATGATATGTTATTATTGATTTAATTATGTTTTTTTGTATAAATCATACTGTTATGATTTTCAAAAAAATTAGATATCAAAAAGTGCCAAAAATGACATAAAAGAGTTTTTAAAAAAAATATTAAATTATTAATTAATATTAAATTCGTAAAAATATAAGGTTCAAAAAAAGGACTTATATCATAATAGGTGTATCATTAATGTAAATCTTGGGGGTCTCATGGATGTATATACTATGTTTATTGACAATATAATATAAAAATATAATGTGACATGGTAAGTGTCAAACTAATAAACTAAGAGTTAAAACTACAATATAAGGTTAATAATGTGACAAAAACATGTCTAAAACATATTGGTTGAGATTTTTTAGACCTATAACAACCTTATATTTTTAATAATTCTATTTGGAGCCATTAAAAACCGAATATTAAATTTTTATAAAATAATATGTCTAGCGTTTCCAATGGTGCCCCTCACCCCTCTTATAAAATGACACTCCCCCTTCTCTCAAATTCATACCTTCAAAGCCATTTGGATCAGAAACAGTTTTCCTAAATACACTCTAAACTATCCTAACTTAATCTTAGTGGCCTTACTTTAGTCATAAATCCATAATAATGAGCCATCTTGATCATATCAAAAGGAAGAACCTGATGAAGAGGTAATGATTTCACCCCCCTCTTTCAAGTTCCTTTCTTCTTCAACTTCTTCATTCCATGTTATTTCAATTATAAAATAATAACAACTGTATCATCTATATACTGTGATGTAATTATAAAAATAGAACATCCTAATTCATTATTCTATCCGTCCCTTGAATGACATGTCACCATACGTGCGTACGTACGGCCTACCGTCTCAATGTCGTGGTGTAATCACTATTCCATCTATTATTATATAGATGGGTATAATAATGATGATTAATTAATGTAAATAATAATTATAACATGATAATTATTCTGTATATATGATATAACATCCAATTATATATTATTTTAATATAAAAAAATTATATTGTCGCTCGTGCGTATGTACGGACTACCGTCTCCCCGAACGCGATTAGATTCACTCCTCATCATATCCATTCAAATATAATTTTCATTTGATGATTAAAAATAATGTTTAAGGACTTGATATCATTATGGATATGAATAATATACATATCATCCATAAAATATATGGATCACAAAACAATGAATATAAAAAAAGACGAATCCATTAAAACCCGAAACGATGATAATACTAAGATATTATTAAAACATAAATGTTATAAGATCATATATGATATAATATTAAAACATATGATTCGTTTATAATTCAGTGACAATTATATCAACATTATAAAGGAGGTTAAACTACCCTAATCCATGTAAAATTACAAGGTAAGGGGGTTCTTATCTTACTTTTAATTCCGTGATATTTCCATTATTCACCACTTGTTTATTTTATGTGTTGTGTGTACTTCCCATGCTTGTATTAATTGTGTAATATACATTAATTCATGTATATTAACGTCATCATTGTATGATCCTTCATTTGTGGGTGTATGTTTCTTATGTTTCCAAATCAATAAGGGAATTTTAAATTTCAATTTCCACTCATTCATCTTTACACAAACTTCCTTGATTATTTAACTCCAAGATTATGTGTGGAATCTCTATTCATTTGATTATGTCATAATTTCCACTCCCCATTCTGTGGATATACTATTGATACACATAATCACACCATTTATTAATTCTCCAGTCATCGGTATGAACTTGATAAGAGTAATTTTTACTCAATCATGATTTGTTGAGATAAACATCCAATTCATTGGTGTTGTTTTTACAAGAATATCTGTGAATGTCCTTTGATTGTTTTACACTGAATATCCAATCATATTGAGTGTATTTATTTTTATCACACATAATTATGTCGTTGATTTATTGTTAACCTAAGGATACAGCCTTTATTAGAGATTTCATCTCAATTTACATTCCATTGAGACTCCTTTGTTATTATACACCAAATCACTTTTATATGGTGTATATAATGTACTTTGACATAGTATATCATGAATCCCTTTATTCTGATGATATTACAAAGTTTTTATTACCTCAATTATTTGAATTCAAGTTTCTCTCTTTTTGTTAGGAACTCTAACTAAAATATCATTTTAAAATGTTTTAAACATTTATTATTCTAAATCTTTCCCATTAATGTCGATGTTTTAAAATGGTTTTAAAGATTTACTTATATGGAAATTAATTTTTTCAAATAAAAATTATTTTTAGAAGTTTCAAAGTGTTATGGGACACTTTGATTCAAAAATCTATTTTAAATAGCTTCATGAAAAATAGTGTGTCTTTAAAATTTTTTCAAGCAGAAGGGTGAAATTTTACTTAATAGTTTGATGATTATTTTAATCTAGGTCAATATCCTTCATTTTGATTGATTGAGGTTAATCTAATATAATAAAATCTTTTATATTTTATCGAATGACTAATGTTTAACTGTGGATATGTTATTTTTATACCATTCATGGTTTGAAGTTAAAGTATCTACATTTCGTATCCTAGTTTTAACTCGAATGTTTGTGTTATGTTTCAAAATTTTCATATATGGAATGCATCAGACTTAGTAAGTGATGGGTGGAGTCCGCTATAGATCCTCGATGAATCGGTAGGTCTCATGAGACAAACTACTGTCTTGGCACAAGGCATTGACAAAATCTTATTAATAGTCTTGGCACGAGGCCTTGACTATGTGGTTATGATATTCTGGCATTATGAATTCCATCATTAAGAATGTGGATATTGATATTTTATGTGATTATTCGACTAGTAGAATATCCATGTGAATAAGTAAATGGAATTATTTCATTTTATCTTTGCCATATTATACTGAAGATCAAGTTTAAAAAAATATTTTTTTAGTTAGACATTTCCTTAAATGTTTATGCTTATTTATGAAAGTTTTCATTATATTGTTATCCTTACTGAGCATCTGAGCTCACAACTTTCAATATTTTACTTTTACATGATGTGAATATTTAATTATTGAATGACCTGTAGGGATAGTATGAGAGGATATGAAGACAAGATGTTGTTGTAGTTGTTTTCACTTAATGATGTAATGTAAATTTTTTTAACGTATGTAGTTATTCCAAGGCTACTAAAATAATCGGCCAATTGAGAATTGATATTTTTTGATTATGCCAATGATATGTAATAATGGACCGACTTTGGGTAACTAGGGTAGGGGTGTTACAGTTGGTATTAGAGGATGTTTAGTACAAACCATGGAAGCTAGATTTAGATAAACTCTGATTAGATCACATATCCCAAAGATAGACTTTGAGGATTACTATAGAAGAACTTTCAATAATTTTACTATTGTAGAAATTTTGTGAGTTTTCTGAGCAATATATCCCTGTCAAGATACGAGAAAGTAGAGGAGGATCTGGCACAGATGTACCTAGGGGTAAAACCTGAAAAAACCACTTTGAGCTTGACTCGAATGGGAACTGGTGCACGACAATGGGGCTTGCTGCACTCTTAGTTACGACACTCCTGAGGGATATGCATAAGATAATTTTCATAGTCTTTACAACCCATTATGAAGGGTTTATGAGTATATACTTCCTCAAAGGAAACATTTTTATGATTATGGATTATATCCATAAACTGTTTAATTTATGTTATGTGTTTTACAAGTTTTGGATTATGTATTGCTATTCATAAAATAATCTATTGTATTCTATTGTTTAGAAATGGTTCACAATAGAAGGAATGAGAACTCCAGCAATACACATGATCCAAAGAGTAAGAATGATCATATCCTTCATTGTCTTAAGCTAGAATTTATAAGGGAAATATTCTCCTATGTATTATCATCATATGAAGAAATACTATCATTTGTTGATAAGACAAGTAAGAGTATTTGTAGTCCTGTGGATTTTAAGGGAAGACTGAGAAGAAAAGGATGGTAATGAAAATGACAGATAAATGGAAGAAGATAAAGAAGGATTTTCCCAAATGTGATAACTGTGGAACGAATCGCCTTGTAAAATGATGGAAGGGAATGGGAGTATGTTATAAGTGTGGAGAAAAAGGAAACAACATTCGTGATTGTGAGGGTAAGAAAAAGGTTTCAAATGTACAATGCTTCATCTGCAAGGAGTGGGGACACTATGCAAGTCAATGTTCAAATCATCAGAGTATGCCCCAAATGATGCTATTGGATAATGATAATGTTATGATACTACCACATATGAAGACTAATTACAAGTGTCTTTTTGTTGTTATTAAATAATTATTTCATTTGTGTGTTGTATGAACGATGTATTGGTTATATGAATTATGGATATATATATATAAGGATTGTACTGTGGTACTATTTCATTGAAGATTTGAGATTATATTGTACTATGAAAAGGGACTCAACAGTAAGTTAAAATGTCTTTTTTTTAAAATACATGGATGAAGGAAATGTAATCATTAATATGACCTTGATATTGAGGTTGTAATTTTGGAATAAGATATGGTTGATTTGGATAAATTATATTGGATATTATTGACTACCTTGGCAATGATAAATGGTTTTTTTATTTCATTATTGTGGGAATATTCAACGTTTTTGGATATAAGTAATATATCTAGTATTCTATAAGGAAAAAAGGGAGCATCAATGTAATTAATAAGGTTTCATGGTAATTCCTAGTGTTACCATATTTTATAAGAATACATGATGAAGGTATTCACATATTATTACGTGGAAAAAAAATATCTTCATTATATTTACCTTCCTTATAAATTTTGGACTGTGAGTTTGGACAGAATTAATTTGGATATGTCTAAAGGTTGTAATGGATTATATTTGATATTTGATAGAATTTATAAGGTTAAAGAATCTATGAAGATTATTTTTTATTGATATAAAATGGACATCCCGGAGGTCAGGAGACAACCCGCCGCATCCGGCATGGCCGCGAGACTTGAACCCGCAACCAAAGGTAGTCAAAGGTGTATCACATACCACTAAGCAATGTGATTTCCTGGTTTTAATAATGTAGTTTCTTTAAATGGTCTGGTAGATGAATTATAAATTCATTTTTTTTGGAACCCTATACAAATAGGATAAATATAATATTTTTTTATGTTATATTATATTTTAGAGTGAAATATGAGTTTGTGGTAGAAATTAGTTAAAGGATATAACTCTAATTGACAAGTGTACTTTTTTCATATCTTATTATATGAAGAAATAAATTAATAAACATTAGGTAAGGCATCTTAAGACAAAAAATGTGTTATCCAAATACTTTACATTTTGTTGAACCGATGGTATTTTAAATCATCATAGATTGGTGGCTTTGAGGCCCACAATTCTACAATTGTTTGTCATTGATGACCTCAATCACTCCCTATAAATATTAACGTTTTTCATATAATTATGTGTCTCCAATTTACACCAATGTTCTCCTAATCGAGAACATAATTTGGTGGTGAATTTTTCATTCCCATTTTCCTCTTATTAAGACTAAATTTTATTAACCCAATTTCCGATGTGGGTTTCCCCCCAAAGGTATTTTCTATTTTCAAACCATTTATTTTCTAAAATAAATTTCAAATTGTGAGGATGCAATTTATTTGAGAGAAGAATGTAACACCCCATGATTTCATACTACGTTATTTCTTCAATGTAATTCAATAACATGCACTACACGCAACACCGAGTTCAAGAACACCACAAAATTACCAAAAATATCCATTCCAAAACGAATATGAATAATATTAACTGAATTTTGAACATTATATAATCCTTATAATTTTAGAATCCATATTATGAGTTTCTTATACATAATGTAAGAACCAATTCATTTTTTCAGATAAAAGAAGTATTTTTGAAAAATTGCACTTTTATCATCTTTTAATGGCGGACACTTATTAAAAACAATATATGAAACATTAATATATTCAATTTAACAGAATAAACTTATTATTTAGAATCAGAACATAAGAATTTAGTTTTAATAATTTTTTTGTGTTTTTTTGAAAACTTTAACTTTTTGATGAATAATGAAAAAACACTGAGTTATAGTTTAAAACTGATTTTTTTTATAATTATTTATTTTATTTAAATTTAATTAAGGTTAAAATTGATATATAATAACTATATATGTTCTATTTAATTCATTGGAGTTAGTTCAGTATAATTTTATATATACAAAAATTTTATCGAACATTTCACCGTCTTTTACCCACCTCCTAGGAGAATTTGCAAATTCACATAAAACTTAATTTTACCACTTCTATGAGTGGAATTTCGAAAATCCGAGAGAAAAAGTTAATATCAAGGAGTAAAATTTGTTTCAATGAGATGAAAATAATTTTTGGTGAATAGTAACTTTTTTCTTTTATTTACCATGATTTAAAGTAAATAGGGTAATTAAGGGTAAAATGATTTTAATTTTACCATAACACATACCCTAATTCTATTGGACAAGTTTATCTCGACCAAAAACAATCTTATATTTAAAATATTATCATTAAGGTCCACTTCGATTAGATTAGGACATTAATTATTATTTAATTCAATGAAGAGTTAAAAGAGATAAAATCAATGTTTAACAACTAAAACATTATTAATATATACTTATACATAAGATAAATTCAATTATAACTATTAATTATAAATAAAAAATATTTCCTACATTATTGTAATTTATTTATAATTTTTATACTATTAAATAATTTAATTCATTTATGACCCAATGGTGATGCAGTAATTACCTGATAAGTGAAATATTAAAATAATCGATATTATAAATACCCAATAAATATAAATTGAGACTTATAATGAATTAAAATAATTTTATAGACTAATATGGCATGTTAGTATTGATTTAATTATGTTTGTTCGAAGTAATAATGCTTTTATGATTTTCACAAAAATCAAATACCAAATAGTGTCAAAATTGACAGAAAAGAGTTTTAAAAATAAATATTATATTATTAATTGATATTAAATTGCTAAAAATATATGTTTCAGACAAAGGACTTATATCATGATATTTGTATCACTAATGGACCACTTGTGGGTCGCTTGGATGTATATATAATGTTTATTAACTCTATAATATAAAAATAAAAAGTGAAATGGTAAGTGTCAAACTAATTAACTAATAGTTAAAATTAAAAGGTAAGGTTAATAATGTTACCAAAACCTATTTAAACCCTTTTGGTTGAGTTTTTTTGACCTATCCCCACCATAGACTTTGAATAATCCACTATGGAGCCATTAGAAACCGAATATTAATTTAGTATAAAATAATATTTCTAGCTTTTCCAAAGGTTCCCCTCACCCATCTTATAAAAGGGAACTCTCCCTTTGCTCATATTCGTACCTTCAAAGCCTTTTGGATCGTCCAAACTCTACCCAAATACCCTCTCAACTGTCCTCCCTTAATCCTAGAGGCCTTAATTTAGTTATAAATCCATTATAAAGATCCCAATTGATCTTATCAAAAGAAAGAACCCTAAGAAGAGGTAATGATTTCACCACCCTATTTCATATTCCTTTCTTCTTCAACTTCTTATTTCCTAGTTATTTACATTCTAAAATAATAACTCTAGTATATTCTATATACTGTGATGTTATTATAAATATGGAAAAACTAAATTCATTATTCTATCCATCCCTTGAATGACATGTCACCATACGTGCGTACGTACGGCCTACCATATCCACGTCATGGTGTAATTGTTATTCAATATATAATTATTTACATGTGTATAATAATGATGTGAAATTCATGTAAATAATATATATAACATGATAATTATTCTGTATATATTATATAACATCCAATTATATATTATCTTAATATCATAATAATGATATTGTCACTCATTCGTACGTACGGACTACCGTCTCCACGAACGCGATAAGATTCATTCCCCATCATATCCATTCAATTATAATTCTCATTTTATGATTACAAATAATGTTTAAGGACTTGATATCATTCTGGATATGAATAATGTACATCCCATCCATTACTAAATGGCTCACATAACAAAGAAGATAATGAAAGACGAATCCTCTAACACCTGAAACGATGATAATACTAAGATATTATTATCAAATCAATGTTAAAAGATCATATATGATATCATATTAATGTATATGATTCATTTGTAATTTAGTAAAAATTATTTCACCATTATACAGGAGGTTAACCTACCTGCAACCAAGGAAAAGTACAAGGTAAGGGGTTCCTTATCTCACTTTTAATTCCGTGATATTTCCATTATTCACCACTTATTTATTGCAAGTGGTGTGTGTACTGCCCATGTTTGTATTCATTGTGTTATTCACATTAATTCATGTATATTTACATAATAATTTTAGGATCCTTCATTCATGGTTGTATGTTTCGTATGTTACCAAATCTATAAGGGAATTAAAAATTTCAATTTCCACTCATTCGGCATTACGCATACTTCATTGATTATTTTACTCCAAGATTATGTGTGGAATCACTATTCATTTGATTATGTCATAATTTCCACTCCCATTTTTGTGGATATAATTTTGATACACATAATCACTACATTGATAAATTCTCAATTCATCGGTATGAACATGGTGAGAGTATTTTTTACTCAATCTTGATTTGTTGTGTTAAACATAAAATTCATTGGTGTTGTTTTTAGATGAATATATGTGAATATCCTTTGATTGTTTTACACTGAATATCCAATCATATTGATTGTATTTATATTTTTCACAGATAATTATGTCATTGATTTATCGTTAACCTAAGGATACAAACTTCTTGAGAGATTTCATCTCAATTTACATTCCATTGAGAGTCATTTGTTGTTATACACCAAATCAATTTTATATGGTGTATATAATGTACTTTGACATAGTATATCCTGAATCAATTTATTGTCAGGATATTAAAAAGTCTTTATTACCTAAATTATTTGTATTCAGCTGTCTCTCTTTTGGTTAGGAACACTAACTAAATTTTTATTTTAAAATGTTTTAAAGATTTATTATTCAAAATAGTTCTCATTAATGTCCATGTTTTAAAAATTGTTTTAAGGATTTATTTATATGTACATTAATGTTTTCAAATAAAAATTCCTTTTAAAAGTTTCAAAGTGTTATGGGACCCTTTGATTCAAAAATCTATTTTTAATGGATTCTTGAAAAATAGTGTGACTTTTAAATGTTTTCAAGAAAAAGGGGGATATTTCACTCAATATTTTGATGATTATTTTAATCTATGTCAATATCCTTAATTATTATCTATTGAGGTTAATTTGATATAAGAAAATCTTCCATATTGTATCGAATGAGTTATGTTTTCACTATGGATGTTCTATTTTTATACCATTCATGGTTTGTGGTTAATGTATTGACATTTTGTATGATAGTTTTAATACGGATGTTTATGTTATGTATCAAACTTTTCATATAAGGAATACATTGGACTTAGTAAGTGACGGGTGGATCCCACTATAGCTCCTCGATTCATCAGTAGGTCTTAGATGAAAAACTAGTGTCTTGGAATAAGGCCTTGAAAAAATGTTATTTGTAGTCTTGGCTTGAGGCCTTGACTATGTGGTTATGATTGTTCGACATTATGCATTCCATCACTATGAAAGTGGTTATTGAAATTTCATGTGATTATTAGACTAGTAAAATATCCATGTGAATAAGTAAATGGAATTATTTCATTTTATCTTTTCCATATTTTGCTGAAGTTCATGTTTAAAAGGCTTTTGTTTTAGTTATACATTTCCTTAAATGATTATTCTTATTTATGAATGTTTCCGCAATATTGTTATCCTTAATGAGCATCTGAGCTCACCCCTTTCAATGTTTTAGTTTTCCAAGGATGTGAAGAAGTAATTTATGAATGACCTGTAGGGATAGTATGCGGGGATATGAAGACAAGATGTCCTTGTAATATTTTTCTCTTTATGATATAATATAATCTTTATGAATGTATCTAGTTATTCTAAGGCTACTAAACTAGTCGGTCTTTCGAGACTTGATCTTTTATGATCATGCCAATGTTATGTAATAATTCACCGAATCTGGGTAACTAGGTTCAAGGCATTACATATTCTATCATTCTGAGACTACTAAACTAATCAGACCCTTGGGATTTAATTCTTGTAAATCATGCTAGTGTAAAAAAATAATGCATAATCATTGATATTATAGAGTTGATGTGTTACATATTCGATATCACAGGGACTCAGAATCTTTTAATTTCATATAACAAATAAATAACATCACATCCTCCCAATTAACATTACCCATATTATGCATAAAACATCTCACAACTCCCAATACATGTAAAATATCTTGTCAAGGGAAAATCAATACATACATAAAATTTATATCCACAGATTCATATAATAAATTTTCTATGTACGTGGAATCGACATAGAATTTTGGATCATATGACTTTGATAACAAGAACTATAATTAAAGAGGATTTGAGTCTAGATTAATTCCATACATCCTAAACATTTCTCCCATATTTTAGATGTGATCTTCATAAGATTGAACCATGGTTCTGGATTTCCTTTCCAATTTACTTGTATTCCCTAATAACATCATTCTTTTCTATATCTATCATGTTGAATATTATAGAAAAATTACACTATAACATTTTTATTTTCTATTCATCTGATATATCTATAAATATTTCATGTAAATATGAATTAAATATGATAAATATACCATCATCCAATTTCTTCTAATAATTGAAATGATCTTCATTGATCCTCATGAAAACATACATTGAAATGAATGAAATAAATTTTCGATTACAATTTATTGAGTTTTATTTCATCCCATGATGTATTTTCTTTATCACATAACGAATATTTTGGTAACCATCTACCAGTAAACTTATTAGTTTATGCATGTTGATATCCTCTTCCAACTCACCATGAAGAATGTTTTCCTAGAAATACATATTATATATATATATATATGCATCTATTATTAACAATGTTATGATAATATAATGTTTAATTGCATTTGAGAAGATTTCCATGATATCTAATCATTTTTTCTACTGAATCCTTATTACTACCATCCATTCATTTTACCTATTCATTAATTTGGTAAACCAAAATATTATCACGTTTCTTCTCACCCATAATAATTTTATCTATCTTCCAATTTCTATTGAATTTTATCAAATCCATATCATATTTCATGGATGCTTTATAGAACATAGAGTAATTTTGGAAAGTTGCTTACCCAGTATTTTTAGGTTCCCTTGAATCTATAACAAGTATAGTGATAAAATAATTCCAAAATCTCAACACAAGTATTATTATTCATGTTGATTTCCTTATATAATTTACTATAATTGAAATACTTATCCCTTATCAATTGGCTGGTACATTAACTTATGGTACACATACATTCAGGGAATGTAAATAAAATGCTACAACATGAGGTTAAGACACTCTTAAACTGTATAGTATTTTTATGGAGATTGTTCTTGAATATTGGATTCATTGACATCATCATATGAGTTTTATAGATCTATAATATTCTAGTAATCTGATAAAACACGCTTATGATAATTGATCCTCCATAAAATTCCTACTCATCCATGTTCTAGTCATTCAATTGAACTCTACTATTGAATACAAGATCATTTCATCTTATAACTTGTTTATATTCATCATCTATTATGTGATATCCATATTTTTTATCTCTTTAATTGTGGAAAATATTTATATTTTTATTCAACATTTTCCCTATCCTTAGAATTTACATGTATATATGCTAAACTACGAAAGACTCTAATTTTATGTACTTATGATCATTTTCCATAAAAAATATCATCTAGAAGTTCCTACCTAACTATTGAGGCTAGCCATATACTGGAAAGATACACTATTTTCCTAACTATCTCCATCCATATTATCTTAAGAATTCATAAATGAAACCTCATACTTTTATATTTAACCATTAGATTATTATTAATTATTTAAGATGATTCATTATTCAATAGATTTATAGGAAAAATAATCTCACGAATTATTACATCCTTCATGTATAAATTTTTGATATAGTTTATGGTATTCTCACCCACATTTTTTATTTAGATTCATTTATAATTCAGGCTAAAATATATTTTTTTAAAAACCATCGCAACAAATAAACACCTGAAATACATCACATATATATTAATATAATAAAATACATATGTTCCTTATATAATCATAAATCAATGTATGAATGTAAATTTAATCACTATATGAATGATAAAGAGTATGTCCAAAAATATTTGAGTGTATGAGCTCTGACATCATGTTTATAGGATTTCAGCCATATAATTTAAATGAAACAAACTTATATATCCCAAATCACTCATATTTCACACATTCATGTCTCTATATTGTCAATTTTTAGTATACCTGTATCCTATAAAACCTTCTTATTCTTCTCAATAATAAGAATCAACCAATTGTTCGATATATGTATATCACTATTAGTTGACATTTGACCGTTACGGTTTTGTTTGAATTTCCAGTGATGAAAATGGTACCATCCTTTACTCCTTTTACATTCACCATATATCCCTATGTCACATTCCATACACCATTTTAAATGTTATTTCTAAAACATTCATAATCTAAGTGTATAATGAAAATAATATTCATTAGTTGAATAAGAATGTAGTGTACATCATATAGAATCAAAATCCTTTAATCTTCATCCATACTCTGACTAATACTTTGTCAACAAATTATATGGTTTCGCCATCTTTCATATGGACATTACCAAAAATTATTGATACAAATGTATCTATACAAATCTTATCATTAGTTAAATAGTAATAGAATCTTGATTCAATAACCCATTCATCAACTAGAGTATCATTTTTAGCATGTAAATCCCTCATTTTAATATTGTATTATAAATTTCTGATCTACCAATCAACATTGTTGTTTTTGTATTATCATTGTAACTTTTTCAATAATTTGTGATATTCCCTTCTCAAATTTATAGTTAGTTGGATCAGAACCAGATGACATGCCTAGAATATTCCCCACTTCATTTCATTATACATATATATTCATGGATTCCTCTCGTATATTTTCTAATGTTGTGGTTAACATCATAGTCCATCGATATTAAAGGAGTCACTATTTATAACCTAAACATCCTTTAACAAAATTTCTTATTTATTAATCAGATTTCTAATATCATCAAACCCAATGCATTTTTCTAAAAAGTGTTAATAATTTTAGTAAATATTCTGAAAAAAACCTTTTTAAGAGAATATTACAATAACAAAACCTATATATCGGAAATTAAATGATCCTTTATTAATTGAATCTACACATGTCTCAAGTTGAATTTATAATTATAATATTTTAATTGTATTATATTAAATACCAGAACAAAAACAATTTCTTCCTCAAGAATAAAATTTTATAGGAATTAATTTATTCATATATCTCCACCAATTCCTTCATAACATCAATTTTAGTCATATTTTCTGTAAAATTAAAAGAAACATTCCATTAAGAGATATTCACAAATGATCAAACACCGTTATATTTAAAATCTATTATTCATATTTCTATATTAGCATCATATTTAATCTTGAAAATTGTACTTCCACGTATCTCTATATAACATATTCCTCACTATGCATTTTCTATACATGAAAATATTTTCCATCAAATCTATCCATCTAGATCTTCCCTTCATATGTTTTTATAACCAGACTAATACTACTATATAGAATCTATGATAGATAAAAAATTCCTTTTTAGAGAACTTTTTTTGGGAAGACATCAATGAATACCCATTATCTATACTTCTGATAAAACCACTTGATTATCAAAGTTAATTCAGTATATTATCAAATATATGAGATTCTACATAGTAGAAAAATGATATGAAAATATTCTCTTCACCATTACCAATTTTACTATAAGTTGTTAGTCACAACACCAAACTCATATTACAATTTTTTCCTTAATCACACTATCATACAAATAATTGTTTTTCAAAAATGAATTTGATAGAAAAATATACAGTGGAAATATATAAAATATAGAAGGAACACAATGTTAAAATGATTATAACAATGTCCTAGGTGAATTGGTGAATGAATTTGAAATATACATTCATTATAACCATATATTTATGAGTTACCATTAATATATTAATATGATAGTTAATACTAAAAAAATTAACAGTCATATAAATGCTCAGTTAAACAAAACATTACACTAAATGTCCCGTGTACTTGAGTTCTTATAAAAACTGGTCAAACAAGTTTATAATACTCCACCAAAAATTCATTTAAACAAACTTAAACTTTGGATTTATGTCAATATCTAGTAACGCATCATATTTTATAAACATTGTTACCTCCCAGTAATCTATTATAGAACCATTAGTAGAATAATACATTTGAATAAAATACTAAAAAAAGATAATTTTTATTATTATTATCCATTCCACACAATGAACCCATTATCATTCTCATGAAATTGTGAATAACATAATTATAATGGATGTAATTTTGGTGAACTAAAACAATTTTCACCCACAAAAAACAACCAATATTTGTTTTTATCATTCTCAAAAGCAATATAATGACTAAAACTTTTGATTATTGATTTCTAAATACAAATCACATTATTTTCTACTCATGATAGAAAATAATAATAATATGAACATTAATCTTTCAAAGAACAACATAAGCATAAAAATTAGCCAGAAATATAACACTCACCTTGATGAGGAAATTCTCCATTTAGTCGCCCAACTATTTCACCAGCTACATAATCTTATCTCAAAAAATTTATTCACTAATATATATATATATATATATATATCCCCATAATCAATTTAAAATATAAGTGTATTTCACTAAAATTAAAACATTTAAACATCCTCTAAATAATATTTCATGAATTTCATTAGCCATAGGAGGTACCATCTCATCACATCATCACAAGTGATTAAAGATAAACACACCAACCTTTGGATAATCTATTTATAACATCTATTGGTTAGATTAATCATCCTACATGAGGAGCCTACTCTCTAATGATAGGGACCATTACCCATCATCTCAACTGTAAAATTCCTAAAAATATATAATAATCACCCAAACTCAAAAAGTGAATTAGCATCTACATCACAGATAATGTTACTAAATCATATCCCGTTTAGATTGTTTTCCACAATATATCTCCAACACATGAGAACCAATTGTAACTACCAACCAATGTAAGTGGAGGAGTTATCACTACCAAATAGGAGTCCCCATAAGTATAGGTATGTCTAGTAGTGTCACTTGAATCTCTAATTCAATAATAGTGATACAAGAATAAAATAATATATCACATTAGTTCCAAAAATAATGAGTGAAAATGGATCCAATTTGGATAACCAAATTAAAATATAGTTTTATCGCAAAATTGTGGTGCTTCTCTACTAGAAATGAATTCTTTTTCTAATACAATCTGATTTACTCTAGTGTTGTTGGGGGATATATAGAGGTATAATCAAAATTCATTTATTAATTAAGAAGCCTAATTGAATATATTATTCTCAAAACCATTCATTAAAAAAAATTCAATGTTTTACCACATTTATATATATGAGAACAAAATAAATCAATGTCATACATCTCAAAACAAGGTTTAGGAAATTATCGACTCATGAAATCCTCAATATCATTGAATATCATGTCCAAAAAAATATAAACTCCAATGATGCTTTAGTAGTCCGATATTGATATTGAATAATCTTAAAACAATGGATCATTTTCTTATGAAATGGAGATTGATGTATTACCAATATTTAAATGGTGGTTATCTGAATAAGAACCAAAAATTGAGTATCAGGATGCAAAAAAATCATCTACTAATAATGGATTATATATAAATAGTAATAAAATAGTTTTCCTCTCAGAAGAATGAATGCACCGAACTCATGATACATGTGATAAAGTTTGGAATGGTAAGACTAACAATATGATCTATAATAATTTCTAAACTAAGAAAAAAAATTGAACGATTTTACAAATACTGAGAATAAAACTACTCCTCTCATTCATAACGCAGTACTAATCTATAATCCATGTACTACTCATTATTATTATTACTAGACACTGTCATATTCTAATCACATCCCTACATATGGACATCAGTTACATTTCTATGGGTGATATCATTTATTCAATTGGATTACCACATCGTGATTATTCAATATTTGTGTTATCTAATACATAAAGGGCTTTAAAACCACAACTTATAACTATATGATTCATGTACCATCGTGAATGTAACCTATAATCAGTGCCTCAAATTTTTTTATTTTATCATAATATTATAGTTGTTTGAGTGAATGGATGCATCCACCACTGCAAAAATTCTAGGATACTTGTTCTGATAACCAAATAAAACATGATATTATTTTTAAAAATTACTAAATAAATCCTCCCAATATATCTAACTATGAACTATATAGCTATGACTTAAACACTATGATACCACTATTAATTGATCCAATCCACCAAGACTATTACTATGATAGTGGTAAGATGAGTGCTATATCCCTAAATTAAATTTAATCAGATAATAGAAAATAACTAGAAAAAAGAAGTGATATCATATATGGGATGCATTAGAATATAAAAACCAACAATTTATATATATCATTAACATGGAATAATAATCAAAAACTCAAAAAATATATAAAAACTTAATTTTATAAAATTTATATTGGAAGCATAAAATTATAAGTATAATGGAACATGGGACACCACTAAAGTGGAATACATATGTTGAATAAAAATACACAATGTAAATTATTCCCTCATAAAGTGAATAAACCTCCCCAAATAAAAAATATTAGGATCAACCTCTGAAAATAATCATCTCCACTATATACCATTGTACGCCATTATGCATCAAAATTACAAACACCACTAGCTCCACCTACGAAAAGGTCATTTCTATTATCTCTATCACCTCTACAAACATAAAATTTGGGGGAACAAATATAAAGCATTGGAGAGTATTAACATACACATATGACACCCCAAAAAAATTATATATGAGATCACTAGTGCACTCAAAAACATGAAATATGAAAACATAATTAATACCCTATTGATTTAGATATGATTTATGGTCAATAATATCATGAATAATATAATAACCATAGCCCTAAAACCTTTAATCCGAAAATAATCTTGACTCATAAAAAACTGTAAATACATTTTGGAATAGAATAAACACAAATTATGAACATTAAATGCTAGTTGTAAGATATATCTTCAAATAAAGACAAGAATTCATGAAATTTTACAAAACCTAATGAATCCATATTACAATTCCAAATAACTATCCCAATGTAAAAACATACACAAAAACTCTATGTAAAAATAATAGGGGATCTGAGCTCTTTAGATAATGATCTTAAGTAGAGGGATTAATAAACCCTAGGAAGGAACTAAATCTCATTAAGATGAAGTGTGGATGGAGAGATTGTTATATATAATAAAGGTCTTACACCCTTTCTTTTTGGATAGTACAAAATTTAAATTTTACTTTAACAGTGTCTCACCAATGTGTATATTTCATCTATGGGAGAACCAAAAGATATAATAATGAGATGATACTCCCTATTACATATTTTTATACACCATCCTCTGCATGTGGAGGACCCGTGACCCATCACATTGTGGATTACAGACTCCAACAATTGCCTATTAGAATTGAACCTAAAAAATATCTAGGGAGTATTGATAAAAATGGTTCAATGGATGAATCTGGACCCATTAATGGATGTCTCATATTCTAGGTCCATGGGAGAGTACCGAAATCCTCAATACTTATGTGGGAGTGATGTACTGACATAGTGTGCTACTTGGGGAGTTACCAAACCCCTGACAACATAAGAATTGTCACTCACATAAAACCACTGTATTTATAAAGGTAAAAAAAATCTATCATAATCACCTTATAAACAATCCATACTAATGAAGATATCTACACAAATTAATTTTATATTGAAATTAAATCACAAATGAAAATTGATTTTTCTGATTTAGACACAAGGAAATGACGACATGAAAAAATGGAAGGTAAAATAATTACATGGAAATTAATCTAATAAAAAAGGTGTTTGGAACTGATGATATGGATTAGGAATATTTTATGGCTGATGTCATATTTATAATGCTCAGTTAAAATATTTCTATCACTACAGAAAGGATTGGTGAATCTGTAATACTTTATCTTTTATTTTTAATTATAAATAAAACAACCATAACTACCTATTAAATGTATCATTCACTGATATTAAATTCAAACAAACATACATAAGAAAACTAAAAATTACATAGTTCACTATTCAATAATAAAATCTACATCCTTGAAATCATATAGAAATGATCCAATACCACACAATAAATAAGAAAACTATCCATTTATGTGATATAAAATGAGTAGGATATGCACTTACACTAATTTAGAACTATGTAAACAATCCAATAATATGAGTTCACCCTATAGCACAATTACGGTAATATAATATTTTCTTAAAACACATGTTATATATGCTTCTTTTTCAATCCCAACAAATGTTTTATTTGTTATAAAATCATGTAATTTCATTCCCCAAACGTTGGTATGAAATACTCTTATTTTTATACAGAATTATATCCGACTACCTAGACTGATCACCTAATCCAATATTAAAATCCAATTTCCTAATACGATAGATATGACTTTGTCTGAATATGATTAAGACAATTCAATACACATTCTTCCTCTGTATGGAAATTACAATTAGAAAATACAAATATTATTATCATTATCAGTATGATGACCATCAAAAAATGATGAAAATAATAATACGATTAATAGTTGAAAATGATGATCATTGAAAATGATTATCATTTGAGTACATTAAAATACTATGTCTTATCCTTTTACATTAATTCGTAAAAACATCTTCATAAAAGTTAAATAAATAAACTCCATTATCTCTCTAAACATATCCAGCACTTCTCCTTCTCTCCTCTTCATCAGTAACCGTAATTCCATCAAAATAGTAAGATGTACATTGTCCTATTATTGGTGACCAAAGAGTGGTTTCGGTGGGAATTTGAACTAGTTTCCCAATCTACTAAATTCCCCAAATTTTCATGATTCAGTGAATTTTGGGATCATATTTGACTATTTCAATTCATCATTTCTCCTTGAATGTTCATCATGACTTCATTTATCCTTCAAATATTAATTTTAATCACCAATAAAATTCTAATTCCCATCCTGATTCGCTTACTCCATTTTATCTATTATGATTCTCTAAACCAGTTAATCATAAATGAATTAATAAATAGATATTCTTTATCTTTTTCTAAAACACGTTTATGATTCTTCATTTCAATGTTATGTAATAATTGTAGAATAAAACATTATTCAATATGATTCTATAGATAAATTTTGATTTGTGTTTCTCATGAAAAAGAAGGGTGGTTTATAAAGGTAATTAATTAGAGGATTGACGAAGCATTGGTATTCGACTTGGCCATAAATGGGAAACCACTCATATACAAATTTGGATTGTGTAATTCATGGTAAAATCATATTTCTGTTTAATTTCATGATAAAATGATATATAACATATAGTATAATATCATACACAAGTGATGTTGGGGGATACATGTTGAGGTCATCGAGCATTGGTTAAAGGAATATTATTTCATCATTCCATGGTGATTTCACTGATAATGTTCCACTATCATTGAGAATGAAGGGGGAAGGTTGTAAGGTAAAATATAGGTGCTTCTGAATTTGAGTAGTGGCATGGGATAAGAAAACATTGTGGAATATGGGGACATATGATGTCTCATTAGAGGACACACTCCCCTTTGGTTGACACCCAATTTTTTTGGACAATTTATGGAAATCCAACATAGGAGTTTTAATTCATAGTAAAACCAAGGATTCCATAGGAATATAAAATTTTATTACCAATTGATATGTAATTTTTATGGATAATCAAATATCTTTACACATATATTTTGTTTTTTATGGTAATTTCTTGTGTATGGGTGAAGCATTTCATATAAAAATTACCTGTAAATGGGTTAAAGTATATTTCTCATGCATGTCTGACCGATATACCAGAATGAGGTGTTTAATGTTATGGGTGGGATACATAAAAAATTTCATCGAATTAAGATGTAATTTTTCAACTAAATGATTTATCTAAATGTAGTTCTAGAGTATATTCATCTCGGTGATCAAATTCTTGGGTGGTGGGGGAATTTTATTATGCAGGCTCACATGTAGTGTGAGACACATACTGGACCCTTGTATGTACATCTAGTTCATACATAGGGTGGTGATATTTTTTTTATTATTGCGGTTAATCTGGGATATATGATATGGGTTTCACTATATATCTCATAAAAGCAATATTCATGATATTTGTAGTTATAGTATGAAAGTTCCATTTATATAACTACCATATACGTTAAAAAGGGGGACATTTTTTTGTTTTTGTTGGACCAAAAATTAACGAATCGATGACCAAAATATATCCCATGATAAAAGTAATCTAATAAAATGTAGTTTTTAAAATTTATGTTGTTTATATTCAGGCAGTGAGGATATTAGTTGTCTAGTTTTACATGTTCTAGTAAAGATGTCAGTGACTCAACATTAGAAAGTAAATACAGTGTCTTGAATCTAGGATACATATATTAATGTCCTAAAATATCTTATAGTGGGTAGAACAAAGTTACAAGTATTTATTGAATTATATCGTCGAAAAAAGGGATATTAACCATGTAGATTAGCATAATGCAATAAGGATGATGGTTAACCAACATAAAATGATGGCACAAACACATTAAATTCTATTCTATTATTTAAGGAATCATCTTATGAGGGGAATATTGTGCTTGTGACATGAGGCTTCCAAATATGGTTTCCCATAGAATAATAAGATTGGTATATAGTGTGAGGGTGTATCTTAACATCATGTATTGAAGTAGTTTTTTTATGTTTAACATCATCTAACTTTAATTACATAATTTCTAGATATTTAGTGTCATATTAATAGGACAATATGTCATTGAAATAATTGGTGAATAAAAACCCTATAATAAAATAGGTACAGATAATCCCTGAATATGACAAGGGAAATTAAAAATCATGATATCGGGGGTTCATGTCTCATGATAAATGAAATTGGACTAATACGATAGGAGTGACCCTAGAAAATGTTTGAAAGGTTGATTCTAGCACAATGTTTTTAGTAATTACAAAAATATGAGAGGTGTCTTCTAAGGAAAAATTTTCAATTTCTTGATTGTCCCTTCTATTGGCGACCTATGTAGAGTGAAACTATTAAATATTATTAATAGTAAAAAATTAGATGACCTCAATAATCTAACATCTTATTATTGATGGGAAATGTGTTTCTATGTAGATCTAAAATTCCCTAGAACAGTGTGTGTGATATGTGGATGGAATGTGTTCAGGGAACTAAGAATCATTTAGATCGGTATTAACCATTGAGTTTTATGTTCCCTACATATATCTAATTCATATGTATGGAAGGGTTTTTTATGTTTGTAAACTAAATTTGGGGTAGTATAGAGGATCTAAGTTTAAATATGTATCATGTGTAGATGGTAATAAATCCACATATAATTTTAATGGGTGATACGGTAGAACATAACTATTAAAAATGGGGGCATCATATATGGGGAGGAAATAGAGGTATCTCATGGATTCCATGGGAAAACCCACATTTATGGGACAATTTATGGATATCATTTATCATCTTATAATGAAAATGTTGTTATTTAATCCCCTTGTAATCGAATCCAGGAGGCATCCAAGGTTTTTTTGGGGTAATGTTGCAAATTTTCCATGCAAATATTTTACCACAATGGGGTAAACATTTCTCAAAGTAGCCATCTATGGATAACAAGTGCTGATATGAGGTTAAATAAACACCAAGGTTCCATTTCCTTACAAAATCTCATGAAATATTTCCCAGGGGCCACTATAATGTTGTTTATGATAAAATAATTCTTAAATATTTGGTGTTGGGGCTAGACCCTGGATAAGAAACCCCTAAATAACTATATATCTCATGAGGACGTGAATTAAGCCACATATAGTTCAAAATACTGTTATGGTAGAAGACTCATGATGGGGGAGATGTCCTCTTTTGTGAGATTATCAAAGCCAGGTAATTGTGACATGAGGCTTCACATGATTATTAAATACTACATGACTAAAGATTAATGACATATGCCTAGGACGTTTACTGTATACTGTAATGTGTTTTGAGGAGGACTATTACCATGAAAATTAACATATTGTGATCAAGATGATATGGTGTTGTGAAATTTATTATATTTGTTATTGGACATGTCTCATTCGGTTTAACATTATTAGGTTTAGATAATGATGTTATCCAATTTAACATCTTACATGTTGGACCTAGATGTATCATAGTTTATTGTCTTGCGATGTAGACAAGGGTCATCTGATTACAAGAAATATTTCATTAGGAACCCTAAATTTTTGGATTCATTCATAATATTCCCATCCATTGAGATTAAATAATAATCTAAATTGGAGTGGAATTAGTGGAGATTTCTTATTTGGTATCATTAGATCCCAACAGACCAACACAATCACTCACATAATGAATGACTAGAGGTGAACATTTTGTATAAAGTCTTGTAAAATCTGATATTTTTGGACATCCAAATAATTCAAGGTTTTTATTATTTTCTCATTCCATCAAACTAATTCATGCAGTTATTTTTTTGATTTATCATCTATAGACAACTTCTTAATGATTGAGATTCAATGCTCAAGAATATGAACCAAGATTGGAAAGACAATCTCTCTCCCATATAAAATTTTTTATTGGGTGATAATCATGGTGGTGAAAGGTGTAGTTTTACATGACCACAGGGAATATAGGAGATTATATTGACATGTATTATTATCCTTATCCACCATCATTAGGAGTATGTTTGATAAGGTCTTTTAGATAGTTTTTATCTTTCCATTCAATGATTCGTCAAATAAGGATGACTGGTTGTATTTTATATTATAATCCTGATATATCATTCTCATATTAGCAGCATATAAAATTGGGGCTATTGTAAATTACTATTAAAATGAGGGAAAATAAATCTGGAAATGATTTTTCCTTTCATGATTTTGTCAATACTTCATGCCCTGGATTCATTGAGAGGTATAGATTCTGACCACTTGGGGATGAAGTTGGTTTCAGTGATAATGTACTTAAAATTATTCTCTATAGAATGATTATATGGTACTAAAACATCCATTCCCCAAATAAAAAATTATTAGGAGTATTTGGAAGTATGTAACAACTCTTGGGGTTTCTATATGATGTTTTCAAGTACCTAGAAGGAATTTCACTTCATAGTGAATTATATTCAATCATGGTTTATAGTGGGCCACTAGTACACAATCCTCTAAATATGATAAAAAATATTAAACCCTAAATGGTGGAAACTGTGGGATCTATAGTGAACTTCATTAATGAAAACAATAGCCTCATCTTCATCATTTTTACCTGATAATGACCCCATCTAGGACTCTCTTATAGAAGACCATATGATGATTTATCCCGTCATATAGAACAATTATTATTTCTCATCATTGAACATTATCTTACAAGATCTATCTAATGGGGGTAATCCATATTCATGGTAGTACATGATGAGAAATTCCACCACATGATTGGATCACATGGTTCAGGTACACAACAACCTTCCTCAATATCATTCATGATGTGTCAACCAAAATTTGTGATCTTTCAACGGTGCACAATTCTGATGAATGTTCCAACTTGAGTTAGATATTCTAGAGTCATGTATTCATTTTTTCAGGCTTGTTTCTCAGAATATTATTAGAAATATATGTGAACCATTTTTGATTAGGAGAGGAATCATTCCATAAAACATCATACTCAATCATGTAGGGGGACCAACTCTTCCTTTCTGATATCATAATCACCATTGACCTACCTGATGACTAATTTTGAATCTAACTTCATCCTCAATAGATTTACTAGAATCTAAAGTGATAGAGCTATCTCTATAATGATGAAAAAATAATTTTCTTCATTATTTATAAACCCTAATATTAGGAAATATTATGTTAGTACTACTATTAGTTAGGAAATATTCACTACTCCCAAACTAACTCTATTGAACAGAGTTTTAGCTATCATATTTTCTATTGGACTTATAGATGCACTATCAAATTACATATCCCATCTACGGGCCATCCATAGTAGATAACATCTATTAATTGGGTAATTAAGTATCTGGTGATGTCATTTTTATCTAGGGGTTCTTTTCAAGTATATTTACCAATACCTTGAGTTGTATAACATTATAATACATGATATAAATATCAACCTACTACAGGATCACCACCCATCATGATAGATTCATGACCAACATCAGATATCATAGGAGTTATTTGAGTGTGTTTCAATAAGATACCAAAGAGAAATAATGATTCTAAAATTAATTCCTCCAGATCTCGACTACAAATATTAAAACCAAATTACTCTTCCCAATATTGGAATATTGAGTCTTAGTGTCAAGTGTGGCCCAGCTATCATAGTAAACACAAATTTAACATCAAATTTTTTTAATGGTAGCATGGTTCCTTGTGAATGATCATGGGAATACACATATAAAAATAGTGGTTTCCCTTAAAAATTAGGCATCAACACTTGTATCCTCAAATGATATGTCTTCAGACCGTCAAATTCTTCCTAATAGTTATCATCCAAATAATCTGTAATTACCTTTTTCATCTACCAAGTTAAGGGAATAAATATTCATGAATGGTGTTATATACATCACTAAATATAGGAAATTGTTCACTGAATTTTTCCCAAATCAATAACATTTTGAGGTGATTACATGAAAATTATATCTTTTGTGATCATATGGAGGACTATGATGCCATGACGACATACAACAAAGCTAAAAATCTCCATGAAGTAATGAAGAAATAAAATAAGTGATTCAATATTAGAATGTGGTTCCAATATTTATTGAATAAATTTTTTATGATTAACCAATTGTTCAGAACAATATTGAGACATAACCACTAGATCATGAACACAACAGTCAATAAACTTACCATGGATTTCTTTGATGATGTGATTCTTGACACCTCAGTCTTTAACACCAACACTCATCATGCTAATGTGAAATACCTAATAAAAAATATTCATTGTGGGGCCATGAAGGAAATGAATTAAAAATATTCTTGGGATAATTGGATTTTATTATATCATGAATAGTCAAACATAATGCTGAGGGATTAATATCTACCATGAACAAGATTGGGAAACCATCCTTTGGATAGTTTCGGTTGAGATATCTAATGGTGATATAGACTCTATTTTTTCATATATTTTTATTGATCAGGACTATTTTTAACTTCCATTATTGAGATATGACCTCCCGAATAAATGTTTACAGGATGATATTGTCAACCTCAACTTCATGTTTGGAATCAATAGTCGGATGCGCTCTTCTAGCTCACTGCTTATATCTTTGATGGTTCTATGGTAGGCCCATGAGATGAGATTCCACCTCATGTTCAAGGCCAAACATTTCTATGTAGTTAGAGGTGAACCAACACTGATGTTTCATCAATAAGGAGGTATATAAATCTTATTTTTAGAAATACATTTCCACATTAATAAATGTTTTGACACTGCTAAAATCTAAATTATAACCCATGAATTTGATAACATGTATGAAATGTGACACCATGAAAAAAGGGAATATATTATCTGAAGACATTATAACATATTTAATATTTTAAATAGATTCAATCTAATATATAAATTTCAATGCATGAAAAAAAGTTATCATGAATTTTAGGCAATAGTGGCCTTCTTTTATGGTTTCTGTTACATGCATAACATTATTTTATAGAATAATAATATATTATATTATTATTTAATATAATAAGACTTAACACAGCTTTTAAAATAGTGTATATAAATTATATTTAATAAATATTGAAGAAATATCATTATAATGAGAATAAATTGAATTTATTGGTTATAAATTAAATAAATGTGAAAATAAGACCAAATTTAATATAAAAAATGTTTTTTTTAAAACTATTTTTAGGATCACAAAACAGTTTCATCGTAATAAATTAATTTTATTAAAATTATAAAGTGATATTCAAATATATATATATATATATATTAAACATTTAATAAAATATTTTATATATTCATCCAATAGATTTGATAAACATAAGATAACAAGAAACTCACTACTTCTCATAGAGAACAATATTTTATTAATGTATTACAACTACCTATTAATAGAGAACCCATTTTAATTTAAATATTTACCCATTTATAAATATAATATGTCCAAATAAACATAATATTTTAAATTTAAAACCTAAATTATGTAAGTAGTTTTTGTATTTTATATGATGTTTAATTGTTTGATAAATAGTGAAAAATAATATATTTTAGTTCAAAATTTATGTTTCATCTAATATATTAATATGGTTATATTAAATTTTAAATTTATTTAATATATTATTTATATCAATATTTTATCAATTGATAAAATTTGTTCCATTGTAATCATTTTCACATTGAAATAGAAAATAAAAACATAGATAACTTTTAGACGTTTTGATTTAAAAAAAGCATTGTCTTCCCATCTACGTGATTAAATTTAAATTAATTTATAACAAATATTTTATTGGAATTTATAAAAATGTATTAGATTTTTGGAATCATAATAATTTATAATTTTAAAAAAAATCAATGTCTTTTTTGACAAAAAATATTAGTGAGAATAATGAAAATTAATTACATTGATTAAGGTAAAATTAAGCATTATATGGGACTATATCTTAATATTAAGAGTCTAAATGACCATTACATCTATCTAAAAGCCAATGGAAGACCATATGTTGGCCCTATAACCACTTGGATACAAACTGGACCATTATAGGATCCACTTCAAATGTGAAAGATGTATTTATATTTCCTTCAACCAAATATTATATGTGTCTCACTCCTCCTCCACTATAAAAGTCATATTATCCTCCAACTTCCTCACACCTAAAAATCCACTTTGGATCAAATTTTATATTCCCGAAGAGTATATAAACATACCTCACCACAACCTATATGCTTCACCTTGTCCATAAATCTAACTAAAGAAACCAATTTTAAATCCAAAATAAGTTACCTGATTAAAAGGTAACATCCTTCATTAACCTATTTAGTTTTATTTCAATTCCCCACCCCTTAAACTAAAATTATTATATATTTTTATAAAACTTCTAGTATAATAAATATAATAATATTTTTTATTCTATGTTTTTACCTAAAATTCCACACACCTCCATCTAATGGATAATGAACATACTATTTATTTAAAAAAAACTACCACATTACAAAATGATGATTGTTAATTTTTCCTTTACCATAACTCATGGTGAAAATTATGATGGAGATATACATTTCTATATGATATATATGATATTTATTATATATTTTTCATTATTTAATTATTTAACAACACATACCCTTATTCATTCCATTTTGTGTAAAAACATTAACATCGTTTGTGGAATTGTTGACTACCGCCCATCAATGTGATGAGATCCATTCACAATATACGTATAATATATATAGTATTTTTTAAATTAAACATTTGTGACATAAAAAACTATATTTTATATAAATTATATAATTACCTTTCTATAAATATAACATAAATCATTTTCTTTATTTCCCTTTCACACAATTAAAAAAAGATAATGTCATTCGTGCACGTGTAGACTACCTCCTCCATGATGAAATTCCATTAATTTTAGATAAAAATAATTATATATATAATTATATATGATTAAATGATATGGTACTTATTTTTTAATTTTCATTATGGAATTATATATAGTTAATTACATTCCATCCATAATGATCACTAATTCTAAGAACATTACTGATGCGTACCTATGAACTATCGTCTCCATGACTGTAACTTTGGACCATTTTTATTAAACATCAGACATGATTTTTTATAAAAGTATAATTGGTGGATAAATATTATAATAATTTATTGATTATTATTCATTATATTTAATATAATTACATCTTTTTCCATAGTTTACATATAAACATTGTTTTCTATATATAAACCAAATTTGGTCAATACACTCGATGTAAAGAAGATTGTTTAAGTAAATGTATACAAATAAATAATAAGTGAAATAGAATTAAAGATAAAAATGAAAATGTATATGAATTATGTGTAAAGACATGGAAATTTCAATGAATTGGTTTTTAAATACTTTAGAATTTTACAACTATGTGCCTTCTGTCAGTGCTTGATTAAAAGCCCGGTGTGCCTGGAATAAATTTTCGAAATTTAGCTCGGGTACATTCATTGAACGAATGAGCGGGGTTTTCTAACTTTTTAACCGGGACTCAGAATGGAAATATGAGGGCACCGATGAACTCGCAGCACCCATAATTGCCTAAGGGGACACTTACCGCAGTTGAATTCGCGAAGGAAGAGAAGATATTTTGGGGGGTTTATTCAAGAAATAAATAAAAATGGTCTGAAATTCTTTTTTCTAATGAATTTTAGAGAAGTGGGGCCCACAAGATCCCCACCATTTATTTCCCTGTAGCCTATTTAATATCCCCTCATTAATTTGGAAAACATCCATTATATCCCAATCTCCCCATTAAATTATGTCAACCCATAATTTAATGAGGAACCATACTCTTTTCCTTTTTTATATTTATTTTCCAACACGTTTAATAATGGGGAACCTTCTCCCTCCCTTCATTAATTAATTGACATCATGTTTTAATTAATGTGGTGATTTAATTTGGGATAGTTTCTTTGAGTTATTTATAGAATAACTTGAGGAACCTATTATTTTATTAACGGGGGAGAGCTTCGTTGTGCGATGAAGAATGCCAGACTCTGATGAAGAACGATGAAGAACGACAATGAACGTCGGTTCCTCAGTGATCAAAAATGTGAAAACAATCCTTTTCCCCTTGACAAGATAGGAGACGTTGTTTCCTCCTCGGTGTGCCCTGACAACGCCTATGATCCTCTTATCCACGAGGTTGTGTACCGTGATGCCGATGATCGTCTTCCATGTTAAGGTAGGGGTTTTTGTATAAATTTCTTCTTGTGATTTTTATACCCTCGGCATGGTGTGCTTTATTGTTGGTGATTCTTAGAACCACTAACGCTGCGGGTACGGACTAAAGAAGAAGTCCGAACCCCCCATCATATTGTTCCTGATGTGTGGAATCTTTTCTAACTACTAAATGGGACCATTATGGTGATTGGAGGCCATCGCAGTGATGCATGGGTCCCGAGACTAACGCAGATGCAGACGGGAGCAAGAACGGTCTACCAGAACGACTTTGGTGGCCCGCAGAAATCTCCGGTGGTGCGGGGTGCCACGGCGTGTCGCCGGTAGGAGCCCACCATGGCTGAAGCCATGGCAGTGAGGAAGTAGATCTCGTGGCCACGCAGGATCCAGGGAGATGCAGCACCAAGCGCTGCATCCATGGAGCACAAAGGGGGGACCGCGTCCCCCCTGCTCGGCCCGCTGGCCGAGCCGGCAACCCCCCCCCCCCCCCCCACCCGCCCGTCCGGGCCGCGGAAGGTCGTGCGGACTCGTCCAGGCCGCGCCCAACCTGGTTGGGCCACACCCTATGAGGCCAGACCATCACTTATGTCAGGTCGACCCGGTTTGGGCCGAACAAAGTGGGGTTGGGCCGGGTCAGGTCAGGCCAGACCCAGACCCCCTACTTCGAACCATTTCGGTCTTTTTCCCATAACATGAGATACGGACCTCCGATCGACACATCGTCAGTTCTATAAGAATCCTTGGATTGATATGGTCGTTTCAGTATATTAAAATAGAGGTTTTGTCAATGTTTCGGTATGGCTGGGTTGGATCGAACCCGAATCCAACTGGGCCCTTAGAGCGGAAACGCGTATATCATAAGGACCAGACATCCGATTGACGTACCGTTAGTTTAGTTGGAATCCTTTTGTTGATATTACTTTGCGTGAGGTTTGTATGCAGCCGGAGAATAATCGGGTTGTTTTTATCTTAAAAACCAACTGGGCCACTAGGATGGAAAAGCCAATCACTCTCAGACCAGGCGTCTGATTGATGCACCGTCTGTCGCGTTGGGTTTCTTTTGAAGATACGTACATTTGGGATACCTAATCTCTGGACTTCATGATAGTTGATGAATCGAATCTCTCTCTTGCTCGAGGAGCAGACCCTCCCAGAATCGAACATGCTATATGCGGGAACCCTAGAGCTGGCTGCGACTATGATGATGACAACTGTACTTGGATCCTCCGTGGGTTAGGCAGTGAGGACGATTGTACTTGGATCCTCTGTGGGTTCAGAAGTGACGACGATCATACTAGAATCCCACATGGGTTCGACGGAGATGACTACTATTCTTGTATCCTATGTGGGTCTTGATGTATTGACCTCTGTACTTGTATCCTGTGTGGGTCCGGCAGAGTAGCTGGTTTGTATCCTTTTTGTGTTCGACACCTTAGCTGGTCTTGTATCCTATGTGGGTCTGATAGATTTGATGAATTAGTGGCCACATATGATCATCTCTATCGCCCTAAAAATTGTATACCTGAGTGAGCTGAATCTTGATTTTCAATCATTATCTTTGATGTAGTTGACTTGCATTCCTGTTTTGATTGGGTTGTGCTTTCCTGTGTGGACAGGGTTGTGCTTTCCTATGTGGACTGGGTTGTGCTTGAGCATTGGAGTTGGAGCTAAAATGTAACTGATGACTTAGGTATATGTATGGGAATATACCTAGGTAGTTTTATTGATATTTGTTGATTGTATCTTTTCATTGTGGTTTATCCATCGTTATTTCTGTGAGACCTTTGTGGGTCTCAGGGTCCCTACTAAGTATCATATACTCACCCTAGCATGGGATATGAACGCAGTACGTTTTGCTGGATGCAGATGACGGACAATGCTGATTGAGGTGGAGGCTTGTGGAGCTGGACGGTACCTGGAGGTGGACCACATAATGGGACATACACGGAGTAGGAGACCGGACTCGAGGAGCTGAGGTGACTATCTATACCCACCCTTCTAGTGGTATTTCCAGAGGAAGACTAACTGTTAATTTTATTGCATTCTATTTTTGTAATTTGCTTTCAGTTTTACTATACATTCAGTTGGGTTTCTATACTGGACCATTTACTTTTCATCATTAACATTTTACCCAGTTTTAATTAGTACATACTTCACATGCATACGCTTTTGTTTATATTACATCATAAAGGCAATGCCTTCTCTTCATTTGGGATTTACACCTTGGGTGCTAGTCTCCCACCCCTAGCCTATGGAAGACGAGCTTGGGGTAGTCACAGCACGAGCCCTGAGGATGTGTCCTGAAAAATTGGTATCAGAGGCGGTCGATTCTACAGCAAAACATAGGACTCTGCTAATTTATTTCTTGTGAAGCAATAATTTTAGTGTAATGAGTGTGGTTATCAGTCTAGGGAGTCTATAGTTGGTGTGTCGGCCGACGTATCCATACACGAGGACCTTGACTTCTGATTTCCGACATAGTGCATGAAAACATTTATTGCAAGTGTGTTTCAATTTTTTTCGTTGTGATTACTTTGTGTCAGCTCACCATGTATACTGTATTAACCCTGGCACACCTATTTCTTTTTAAGATGGCCCCACGATAGTATCCAGCTATGGTTCCGAGCATTGTGCGAGACGGAAGCCCACCGAGCGATGAGGCCTTAGTGTATGGCCCCATTACAGCGGAGGCACCGCCAGTACCTCTACCCACCGAGCCACCAATCCTACCAGTCCCAGCGGCAGAGAGTGCATGTCATCTGAGCATGTTGCATGGGTTTCAGTGATAGAGGCCACCCAGGTTCCATAGAAAGACGGATCCTCAGGCAGCCAAGGCTTGGCTGGAGGGTGTCGTCAGAGTATTCAGATTGGTAGGGACACTATCAGACCTCATGGTGATCCTTACCACCAGTCTCCGGCATGCAGAAGTCGGTAGATAGTGGAGCTTGATGCTCTAGGTGCATGACGAGGCATCTCTACATTGGACGGACTGCGAGATCCTCTTCCGCTCGGAGTTCGTTCCTGCCACCCTTCCTGTGGTGCACATCCAAGAGTTACTACAACAGCGGAAGGGCAGCATGTCAGTATCTCAGTGCTTGGTGAGATTTACAGACCTCCCGAGCTACTCCACAGACATGGTACGTGACCCATTCTTCCAGGCCTGGACCTTTGAGTAGGTACTGAGGCATGAGATCAGAGTTTCGACGATTTCACTCAACATCCCGAAGCAGGCGGGGTTGCTCGTGTGAGCCCTATTAGTGGATAGATTTCTCACCGAGAAGCCATCTGCAGTGAGACCCACCGCAGGACAGCACAGCTAGGAGTCTTCTACAACTGTTTATCGACAGTCAACGCATGGGACCAAGTAGACCAGGCCTACAGGTGGGCGACCTTAGGACAAAGGTTTGGTTGTGAGGGGCACACGACGTAGAGACAACATTATGAGGAGCAGAAAAAGTTATGCATGCGGCGGGCAGGGCCACATGGAATGTGGACTTCCTGACCCGCCATACAGACAAGCAGCATACAGTGGAGGGACATCCGAGCCGGAGGTAGAGGTTTGAGCATGGCGGTCCGCAGGGAGCAGGTAGACGAGAAAGTGGAGCTGGCCGAGTAGCGGGAGGTGGACGACGCTTCGAGGCTCTACCACAACCACCACCCACAGGAGGCCCACCCCGACAACAGGGAGATGGTGGGCAGAGGCATGCTCAGCTCTAGGCAGTGGAGGCTTACGACCACGGCGCACCTGAGATGATTTGAGGGACATTTTGGGTCTAATCCACCCTTGCTGCAATTCTTATAGACATAGGTGTGAGTCATTCTTTTATTGCTACGGCCCTTTTTCGGAGCCCAGAGTTTCTGACGGAGTCGTTGGCTCAATCGGTGCGGCTAAAGACTCCTACGTTAACCAACTCGATGATTACGGACTAGTTCCGGCAGTGTGAGCTTACTTAAGAGGTGAGATCTTCGGTTGGGATCTTCTTGTAGCGGCGTCGAGGGCTTACAATGTCATCTTAGGTATGGACTGGTTATCTACAGTCTATGCTCAGATCGGATATATTAGGCGCAAGGTGCGTTGTGTCTGCATGCGTGGGACCAGGTTCACCTTCACCGGTGAGAAGGGAACCCTCGCAGCACATGATGGACTCACGCAGAGGAAAGGGCAGCTGATCACACATCAGTTGGCTAGTCTAATCCTCGGATCAGTTGACGTGCGGAGTCCGAGTTTTCCTGTAGTGGTGGATCAGTATGCGGACGTTTTTCTTGACCATGTTCTTGGTCTACCTTCTAGAAGGGAGGTAGATTTCTATATATACATGTACCCTAGGATGACACTGGTATCCACTCCATCATATTGGATGCCTCCTGCCAAGCTTCTTGAGCTGCAGGTTCAACTGGAGGACTTACAAGGGAAATGTTTCATCCTACCCAGTGTTTCACCATGGGCTTCTCCTTGTCCTATTCTCCAAGAAGTTGAATGGGGGCTTGCGACTGTGTGTCGATTACCGTCACCTAAACTAGGTGACCGTGAGGAACAGATATCTACTTTCGATGATTGATGACATCTTTTATCAGCTCAAGGAAGCACGTTGGTTATCGAAGATAGACCTCATGTCAGGCTATCATCAGCTCCGATTTCAAGATGAGGATGTACATAATACAACCTACATGTGTTGGTATGGCCACTATGAGTTCTTGGTCAAGCCCGTTGGTGTGACCAATGCTCCAGCAGTGTTCATGAGTCTCATGAATAGGATCTTCCAGCCCTACCTCGATCAGTTTGTCGTAGTCTTCATTGACGACATACTGATTAACTCGACCACTAAGGAGGAGCATGCCTAACACTTATGGTTTGTACTAGATACACTCCAAGAGAACTAGATATAGGGTAAGCACTTGAAGTGCCAGTTATGGCTTTGATAGGTCCACTTCATTGGGCACATCATCTCATAGGAGGGAGTTGCAGTGGATCCCGTGATGGTCGAGGTGGTCCTTACTTGGGAGCCACCTAGGATCATGACGGAGGTGCATAGTTTCCTAGGTCTGGCCGAGTACTATTAGTGATTTGTGCCAGACCTCTCTAGAGTTGCATCACCTCATAAATCTTTGAGAAGAAGGGGAAACCCTTCGTATGGTCAGACAGATGTCTGTAGAGCTTCATGGAGCTAAGGCAGAGTTTGACCTGTGCGCCCATCATGAAACTACCAGAGGAAGGTGTAGGGTACGTAGTTTACTCCGAAACATTAGTGAATGGACTCGGGTTTGACTTGATGCCAGAGTGACCAGTGATTTCTTACGGTCCATGGTAGTTGATGCCGCATGAGCAGAACTATGGTACCCATGAACTGGAGTTAGCAGCAGTGGTCTTCGCCCTGAAGACGTGGCGACACTATCTGATGGGTGAATGATTTACAGTCTACTATGACCACCAGAGTCAGAGGTATATTTTCACGCCGAAGGACCTGAACCTGAGACAGCGGCAATGTCTCGAGTTCCTACGGGATTATGACTCTTTGATTGTCTATACTCTTGGGAAGGGGAACATTATGGTTGATGATCTCAGCCGGAGATCGGGGATTCAGCTACGTGGAGAGGCGACAGAGCAGTTAACTGCATTGTAGATATCCTTCATGGATAGAGATGGGGTAGCCTATCTAATTTCCCTCATAGTCACTCCTCCACTTTTTCATCGAGTCAGAGAGGCAAAATGTTGGGACGTTGACTGTGTGGCGCGACGTGCTGATATATCCTCAGGGCTATCACCCAATGTATTTTCTGAAGGCTGGGAGCACAATGTCTTCTTCCAGGGACGTACCATGGTACTAGTTTCAAAGTAGGAGGAGGTGCTGAGGGTGTTCCATACATCCCCTCTAGCAGTACATCCTAGAGCAGTGAAGATGTATCAGACTTCAGAGGACAGTACCGGTGGCTGGGTATGAAGAAGGGTGTGGAAGAGTTCGTTTCTCGATGCCTCACTTGTCAACAAGTAAAGGCAGAGCACCAGGTACCAGTGGGCTTGGTATAGCCCTTTGAAGTCCGGATTGGATGTGGGACAGGATATCCATGGATTTCGTGAAGGGGTTTCCACTTACTTCGATAGGACACGATGACATCTGGGTGATCCTAGATCGACTCACCAAGTCATCCCACTTCCTACCGATCAGATAGTAGGGCTCAGTAGAGAGAATGGGACGCCTATACATTCAAGATATCCTACAGATTCATGGTATTCCATCATCTATTGTCTCCGATTGAGATTCTTGCTTTACTTCCCAGCTTTGGAATGGGTTGTAGGAGGCTTTTGGGACGAAGCTACGCCTGAGCACTGCTTTTCACCCTCAGACATATGGCCAGACGGAGAGGACCATTCAGACACTCGAGGACATGCTCCATGAATGTGTCCTTGACATTGGTCATAGTTGGGAGGGTCACCTACACTTGGTGGAGTTTTCGTACAACAACAACTACCACTCCACCATAGGGATGGAACCTTACAAGGCACTGTACGGCCGACCTTGCAGATTACCTCTGTGTTGGACTGACCCTGGGGAGTCAGCACTCGTAGGACCAGAGATGGTTCAGGCTAAGACGAAGAAGGTGAAGATCATCCATTAGCAGACGAGGACTGCATAGAGCAGACAAAATTCCTATGTTGATAGGAGGCGGAGACCACCAGATCTCGAGGATGGCGACAACATTTTTCTACGGGTCTCACCTCGACGTGGGTTTCAGAGATTTGGCAGGGGCGGAGAGTTATATCCCCACTTCATCAGGCCTTTTCTTGTCCTCAACAGCGTAGGCGAGTTGGTTTACCGCCTGTCCCTTCCACCTCAGTTACACCGAGTCCACAACGTCTTCCACGTGTCTCAACTAAAGAGATACATGCACGACCTGACGCATATCATCGACCATGGTGAGCTACACATCGATGAGGAGGAGAATTTTGTGGTGGTCCCGGTGGAGATCTAGGATCGACAGGAGTGGGTCCTACGTCGGTGGTCAATTTCTCTTGTGTGCATTCCTTGGCAGCACGGGAACCTCCACGAGAGCACATGGGAGCCAGAGGCTCAGATGCGTGCTCAGTACCCGCATATTTTCCCCTAGTTTATATTGTATCTTGATAGGGATGTAAGGCCCTGATGTGGGAGTAATTTAAAGACCCGTAAATTTAAATTAATTTTTTTAAATAATTTGGAAATTTATGAGTTTCTGGCTTCTGACGGCCCTTGATTCTGAGGCCTGGTGTGCACGGAATCAATTTTCGATGTTTTTCTCAGGTACAATCAGTGAACTAATGAGCAGGATTTTCTAACTTTTGAACCGATACTCGGTATTAAAATACGAGAGAACCGATGATCTCAAAGCACCAGTAATTTCTTATGGGAACACTTACTACATTTGTGTTCGCAAAAGAGGAGAAGATATTTTAGGGTGTTTATTCAAGAAATAAATAAAAATTGTCGGAACAAATTTTTATTTCTAAAGAAAGTTAGAGAATTGGGTGCTACAAGAGCCCCACCATTTATTTCCCTCTAATGCTTTTAATATCCCAACATTAATTTGTCAAACATCCATTAAATTCCAATCTCCCCATTAAATTTTTTCAACTCGTAATTTATTTAGGAACCATCCTCTTTTAATATTTATTTATTTATTTTCCAACGCGTTTAATAACGGGGAACCTTCTCCCTCCCATCATTAATTAATTGAAATCACGTTTTATTTAATGTGTTGAGTTAATTTGGGAGATTTTCATTGAGTGATTAATAGAATAATATCAAGAACCTATTATTTTATTAAGGGTGGAGAGCTACGTTGTGCGAAGGAGAACGCTGGCCTCCGACGAAGAATGACAAAGAATGCCGGTTCCTCGGAGATCGACAACGCACCACCAATCCTTTTCCCTGCGACAAGAGAGGAGATGTCATTTCCTCCTCAGTGCACCCCAATGACACCAATGATCCTCTTCTCCACGACGTCGTGTACCGCAATGCCGACGATTGTATTCCTTGTTGAGGTAGGGGTTTTTGTATAGATTTATTCTTTTTATTTTTATACCCTCATCATGGGGCTCTTTATTTTTGGTGATGTTTAGAACCACTAATGCGGCGGGTACAGACTAATAAACATGTCTGAACCCATCGTTGTTTTGTTCATGATGCGTGGAATTGTTGGAGACGATGAAACAAGACCGTTTTGGAGATTGGAGGCCGTCGTAGTGATGTACGGGTCCTGAGACGACCGCAGGTGAAAACGAGAGCAAGAACGGACCACTGGAATGACTCCTGTGGCCCGCAGATTTCTCCGGCGGGGCGGGTCACCGGCGCGGCGGTGCCCCGACGCACCGCCGGCAGGAGCCCAGCGTGGCTGAAGCTGTGGCGGCGAGGAAGTTGATCCCTCAACCACGCAGGATCCAGGAAGACGTACTGATAGGCAACACGTCCATGCAACACATAGTGGAGACCATTTCCGCCCTTTCTCAGCCCGCTGACCCAGCCAGCACCTCCCTGCCCCCCCCCCCGGCCGGGACATGGCGGGTCGTAGGGACCAGCCCGGTTCAGGCGGACCGGGCTAGGCCGCTCCCAACCAGGTTGGGAGGCACCCTACCGGGCCATAACCGGTCCTGGGACGGGTCGACCCGGTTCGGGCCGACCCAGGGGGGTTGGGCCTAGTTGGGCCATGCCCAGACCCCCCACTTAGGACCGTTTTAGTCTTTTTCCCATAACATGAGCTACAGACCTCCGATCTATGCACCATAAGTTGCGTATGAATCCTGGGATCGAGTTCGTCTATTCAGTATATTACACTTGAGGATTCTGCAATGTATGGGTATGGCCGAGTTGGTTCGAACCCGAAACCAACCAGACCCTTGGAGCGGAAAAACGTATATCTTAAGGTCCGTACATCCGATTGACGTGACATCAATTGCGTTGGGATCCTATGGTTGATACAGTCCTTTTGGCTTACTCTGCTTGAGTTTTGGACATAGCTGGAGTATGGTCAGGTTGGTTTTACCTTAAAAACCAACCGGGACCCTGGGACAAAAAAGTCAATAACTCTCATACCGTGCATCCGATTGATGCACAGACTGTCGCATTGGGTTTCTTTCGAATAGATGGATCTCTGGGATACATCAACTCTGGACTTAGTGATAGTTGATGTATCTAATATCTCTCTTTCTCAAGGAGTGGACCCTCCCGTAATCGAGCATGTTGTGTGCGGGAACCCTAGAACTGGCTACAACTGTGACGATGATGACTGCACTTGGATCCTCCATGGGTTCGGCTGGGACGACAACTGTACTTGGATCCTCCATGGGTTCGGCAATGACTATGACCATACCGGTATCCTTCATGGGTTCGACGGTGATGAATACTGTTCCTGTATCATATGTGAGTCTGATATTATTGACCTCTGTACTTGCATCCTGTGTGGGTCCGGTAGAGTAGCTAGTCTTGTATCCTTTGTGGGTCCGACAACTTAGCTGGTCTGGTCTCCTATGTGGGTACAACAACATAGATGAATTAATGGCTACATCAGATCATCTCTATCCCCTTAAGAAGTGTATTACTATGTGAGCTGAGTCTTGATTTTCAATCATTATCATTGATGTGGTTGACTTGCTTTCTTCTGTGGATTGGGTTGTGCTTTCCTGTGTGGACTGGGTTGTGCATGGGCTAGGGAGCTAGAGCCGATCTATAACGGATGACTAAGGTATATGTACGGGAATATACCTAAGTAGTGTTGTTGATACTTCGTGCTTGTATATTTCCATTGTGGTTTATACTTCGTGGATTCTGTGTGACCTTCGAGGGTCTCGGGGTACCTACTTAGTATTATACACTCACCCCTGCATGGGCTATGCCCGCACTATGTTGTGATGGATGCAGACGACAGACAGTGCTGATCAAGGTGGAGGATTGTGGAGCTGGACGGTACCTAGAGGTGGACCACTTAACGAGACAAACATGGAGCAGGCAACCGGACTCGAGGAACTGAGGTGACTATCTGTACCCACCCTTCAGGAGTGATTTCTAGAGGATGACTTAGTGTTGATGTTTTTACTTACTGATGTTGTACATTCCTTTCAGTTGTACTTTACTTTCAGTTGGGTTTGTATACTGGCCCATTTACTTTTCAGCATTTACCTTGTACCCAATTTTACTTAGTGCTTACTTTATTTGGGTACTCTGTTATGTATGTTACTTCATAAAGGCAATGCCTTCCCTTCTTTTGGGATTTACTCCTCTGGTGCTAGTCACCAACCCCTGTACTATGGAAGGTGGGCTTGTGGTAGTCATGCCACAGGCCTCGAGGATGGGTCATGACATAAAGTATATAATTAAAATAAGTTCAATATAACAGAAGTTAAAAGATTTTCACCTGAAAGTAAACACAATGTAAGATATTTTGTTTGAATATACATTTGATTGATACTTGTTTATTGCTATACACCTAGTTTAATTTAAATGTTATATATACTAACAATTGGAATGTTATATCATGAATATATCAAATATAATTATACTATAATCCTCATTTAATATTATTAATTCATGAGTTTTATGATTTAAAATGTTCCGATGTGTTATAAGACAATTTAGAATGTTAAATGGCTATTTTCCTCAATAATAGCTTTAATAATCTCTCAATGGTATTACAATTCAGGAAATTATTTAATAATTATTCAGTAAAACATTTCAATTTCTTATCCTATAGATATTGATGGACAATTTCAAATATTGGTACCATTATTCCACTCTTTGATACTCAAGATGTGTTTTTAAAAAACTAACTTCATTTCTCTCTTTAGTCAGAGAATGTGTATTCATCTTAAATACATGAATTATTAATATGTATTTAAAGATGCTTATAAAATGATTTGGTATATTTTTTACCCTATTTTTATTTTATCTATTTCATCGATGTGATATTTTTTTCACTTTATGAACAATGATTTTTCAACCCATTTTACCCTGAAAAATGTATATTCTTTTTTACCTCATATGACAAGTAAAGATTTACTCTCCATCATTTAATTAAAACTTCCACTACATGTATAAAATGATATTTTTTATAAAAAAAATTTGTTATAAATTTATTTTCATATAATATATTTTCCAATATCTGTTTCAAAACAATGGATATTTTCCTCATTAATGTTTTTAAAATTCCTTTTATTTCTATTCATCAAGGACAAAAAACAATTATTTTACTCCACATGAGATATATTTTATTGATATCATTATCATTCATCCTCTATATGGGATATGATTGATATTTTTAAAGAATGTATTCAATTTCACATACTTAATTTATTTAGTCCTGTTTAAATATCCAACCACATATGATAATTGAATGTTGAATTTCCCCCAAATTATCAAGTTAATAAATCAATGTTATTAATATTTCACAAATTATGAACCATTTTACATACTAGGTCAATTTTGATAGTTATTTTATTATTTGGTGAAATATTTATAATTATATATTCTTTATTAAACATAGATATTTGATAAGGAATATTATTTAATACTTATATTCAATACAAGGAATGAATTGCACCACAAATTATGGGTGAAGCAAGGACTGTATATAGCTGTTTAATGCACTGACAATGCTCTCATTAGACCTCTTAGTTATGAAACTAATAATAGTTTTAATATATATTATGGAAGGTATTTGTGATATATGTTTCCATTTTCCTACCACATGACATCAATTATGAATATATTTCCTTCATTTAATTTCAGTTATTACTTATCCCTGATATTTTACATCGATATATCTATGGATCTATTTAATTTTCAATTCATTTATTAAGGAGAATTTGTTTTGGTTTCTCACCATTCCATAATTATTTTACCATATCTAATTATTTTAATGACATGTGATATAAATTATTACTACCTATATCGTTTATTCTCTTTATTCTCAGTTTGTTGGGTATATGGTATGTGGGTTCTGTTATTTACTTTTCCATAATTATTATTCCCATCGATTAATAATTTCTTCCTCCATACATTACCCATACTGATCATTTGAGATCACCCTTATTTTCTTTCATTCCCCAGTAATATATGGATCATACTATGAAAGATATTTGGAAATATTCTAGATGGATTAGAGTTTTCCTCTAAAGAAAAAATAATTTTTAATTAGTGTATTCATTTGTATTAATAGCATTAATTATGTATATGTTTTACAAAGACTATGAAAATCATGGTATTTTGGGATTTTATTACATGTAATCATTCCAATGTAATAGTAATAAACATCATCTCGTGGATTTATTGGTTTAGGTTGTTACTGTTGGCATAAATGGTTGTTTATTAGAACCATGTGAACTAGATTATGAACAACCAAGATTAGAGAACATTACCCTATGGTAAAATATTAGAACAACAATGGAAAACAATCCTAGAATTTTTTCTGGTCAATATAATGTGGGTATTACTAATAATACAAATTTATCTAGATACTGCAAATGGATGTGGTTCTAGAATAGATGTACCATGGAACAAAATCTCTAACAAGGTGTGTCAGTCCTGACATAAAATAACCTCATACAGGACAATGATCTTTACAATGCACCTAGTGTGACACTCCTAGGAGATATTCATTGGATAATTGACATTTTCCATATAACCCATTATCATTGATTTGAATAGATAATTAAATTGAATAAAAAAAGTTAAACCAAAGGTGTTTGGAATTAAAATAATGCTTAATTATTTATATATCCTATATATGATTATACATTGACTTCTACATGACTATTTTTACTCACACTATGAATTCTAGTTTTAGTTAATTGATGGAACCTGAAAGATTCATGTTAACATTAAAAATAAAATATATAGTTGTAATAATGAGAAAAAAATGAAAAACTTATAAATGTGAATGGTTAAATTTTTATGCCTAATAGGTTTTCAAAAAATTTGATTAAAAACATATACCATAACTAACTCCCTATCTCACCAAAAAAATTGAAGGATCATGATTAATAAGTGCTCATGTTGAGAACGACATATTGAATATAATACAAATTTCCCTCATTAAAGAAATGTGGAAGTAGAAATCTTGTAAGGTTCCTCAATGGAATGATGAAATTATTTATGTGTGGGAAATAAAGGCATACTAAAAATAATTGACAATGAAAAATGAAGAGTGTGATTGAATGAAATTAATATCATCCTAGGTAATCATTTATAGTTCTTCTTTGTAAGTGTGGAAAACATGGACATTACCCATGTCAATTACCATATATAGTGGTTAAAATATATACTACTGGAGTATCTATTTAGTAATAGGTGGATAAAGTGTTTTTTGTATTGTTATTTTGTTGACAACATTTATTAAAAGTCTATTTGCTGATTAACCACATTTAAAGGATGTCCATCATATATATATTTTAAATTATATAACTTTTTTTTATAATATCATAACATGAAATTCAGGTGAAATCAAAACAATTTGGAATGGATGCGGGTATTGCACCCACGACAAAAGGACAATAAAGTTTTCACACTAATCAATAACTTACAAAATGTCCTTGATAATATTTTACTATTTTTATTTAAAAAAAATGATGAATAAATATTAATGATGAACATATAGTGTATATTTTAGGTTTTTATATTATTGTATTAAATATATTCTCCTTTTAGATTTGTGAGTGAAAACTAGTTAAATTTTCTACTCATTTATGGTCTATGTGATCCTTTAGTAATGTATCATAATGTTTCATGAATCGAAATTGTTTTTTGGATGAATTTGAAATTAATTGAAGAACAACAAATTGATAAAATTATGTTTTGATAAATATATTAAGTAAGGTTCTATACATTTAAACATAGATTTTAAAATAATTATCCTTCCATGGGAAGATTACATCGATTTAAAATGTTTTCCTAATAACTTAATTTCTATCGAACTGATGGTATCTAAATAATCGCATATTTGTGTTTCTATGGCCCTCAAATCGTTATTTATCGTCAACATTGTTTTGATTTATGGAATCAATCAATCCTTATTAATATTTACACCATTATTCCAACTATACATCTATATTTTCTCGTAATGTTATACTACTTATTAACCTAGTTACACGTTAGTCCATGTGACCATTGTAATTCCCATTATCTCTTTTATAGAAAAATTATTATGTACCCCTCTCTCAATGTAGGATTTAAACAATAGAAATTTAAAATTTATATATTACAGATATAGAGTTTAAATTTAAAATATTCTATTTAATTTTTGTCGGGATAATGAAACACCTCGATATTATAATGTTAGAACCTTGTATATGATAGTTTGTAAGACACACAACTCCAAGTGCGTGAGGGTATATAATATCCAAAGGATATATAATATATTTAGTATTTAAAATATATTAAATATATTATATTTATTTCAATGAATAAGACAATGATTTATAATTCCTTACATGCAAGAGAATCCTTCTTTAATTGATTGTGTTACACGATAGACCATGTTTTATCGAACAATAATATAACTTATTATTATTTAATATATTAAGATTTAACAAAGCTGTTAATTTATTTATTTTATATAGTATTAACTAACTAAGGAATATATTGGTATTAAATGAATATAAAATGAATATATTTTCTCAAATAAATTATTACTAAATATATGAGCAAATTTTATATATAAATAATTTTTTTATAGAAAACTATTTTTATGATCGTAAGGATATTTTACCATATTAAATTAATGTAATTAAAATTAGTTATTTAAATTATTGTAATATGTATATATATATATATATTTAATTTTAAATAAAATATCTCATATAATATTCAAATATATTTTATAATCCAAATATATGATGAAACCATATACATCGAAAGAAAATAAATATTTTATTGATGTATTATTAATGAATTTTAATGGATAACCCATTTTAAATAAATTTAATTATAATTTTATAAATTCAATATATCCAAATAAAGATCATATTTGAAATAGGATCATAAAAATAAGTTTAGGAACAATTTTTGGTAATTTTCCATAATTTATAATTATTTGATGAAGAGTGAAAAATTCTGAATTATAGTTCAAAACTACTTTTCCATTTTAAATTTATATAGGGTTAAATAAAATTTTAAATATTTTTATAGTTAAAATATATAAAATTTTCATCAATAATTCAATTTTGGTCATTGAAATTATTTTCACTCATAAATTAATTATAAAAACATAGAAATCATTCATAGGTTCTTTACTTTAAAAACTCACATTGTCATCCTATCTGCGAGGTTAAATTTAAATAAATTTCTACCACATATATAGTTTAAATAAGGATAAATGGGATATTTAATTGAAATAAAAATACTTTCTAATTTATAATATGGTAAACATAGTTTTTGAATATAAATAATAGAATAAAAATTAAAATTAATTATAAGGATTATGTTAAAATTAAGCATAATAAATGACTATGCTTTATTATTAAGGCACCAATTTACCTATAAAATTGTTCAAAATAAAATGGATGAAAATATTTCGACCCTAACACCAATTTTATCTTAATATTAGTATTATTTTAGCCACATTTAATGTAATTTTTTTAATGGAATTCATTTGCCAAAATATTACAAGAGTTCCACACTTCCTCTACTATAAAAATTCCTCGTATCGTGATGCTTCCTTAGACCTCTCATGACACGTTCAAAAAACCAAGATCGTACCATATATCTCCATACCCATACCCCTCTTAACCTATAATCCTTACCTTGGTCTGAAAACCAACGAATTAATCCTTTTGGTTCAAACCAACAGAAGTAACATGATTAAGAGATAACATTATTACGTACCATCTTTAGATCTATTTTCATTATCCGCCTCCTAAAATCATACTATTACATTTATATATAACAAATAAATTTTCATAAATAAAATATTATTTTCTTATTATGTTTCATGCTACAATTATACCCACTTATATCATATTGATAATGAAAATATTTTTACATGTCCAACAAACTACCACCTCACGAAATGATGATTACTCATTTCTCCATTACCACCTCTAATCGGCACAATTATAATGGAAAAAATATTTATGTATGATATATATTATATTTTTTATGTATTAAGCCTTCATTAATATTTTATAATATCTACCCTTATACTTTGGAGTTTTTTATAGAAACGATAACATGGTTTTTGAAAGTTGGTACAATCACACTGTCAAAGCAATGTGATTCATTCAGACAACACTTGGAATGTATAAAGGATAGTTTGAATTATAAATATATGTCATAAATAACATCTATATCAAATTGAAGAACTAATAAATTTCAATAAATACAATATATATCACATTCCTTATTACTCGTACACACACATAAAAGTTGATATGGCCATTCGTGACATGTGGACTTCAGCCTCCACGACACGATGTGATGACTTTTACATTATAAGAAATATATAAATACATATAAATTTTAAAAAAAATAGTTTATTTATTAAATAATTATGTATATTGTATTATATAATGTTTCTTACCTTATTTCCATAAAAATCAATGATAAATGTGAACATTACTCACGTGTTTGTATGGCCTGCCATCTATATAATTGTAACGGAAATTCATTTGTCATAACCATAATTCATGATTGGTTATATAATTATTGTTGATATGTTAATATGATTTTAATTTCATTATTATTATTATATTTATTTTATATAATTCCCCATCTGACCATATTTAAACTACCAATGGTTTTTTTTGACACATAACCTGAATATGTTCAAAAAAACTGATGTAAGATTGAATTTTCAAGTATTTGAATAAAAACTAATAACCAGTGAAATAAATTTACTGAAAAACGTGATAGAGTTTCAGAATAATTTTTATAATTAACATAATTTGATATACATGAATCAAATGTATGTTCACTCGAAATGAAACACACGTTAAGGAATTTTATCTCAATTTACATTCTATTGAGACTTCTTTGTCATTGTCCACAAAATTTTTTATATGGTGTATATACTATCTGTTCAACTGTTATATCATGAATATATTTATTCTAATCATATTCTATGATTCATTTAATATTATTCTTTAATAGGGGTTTTTATTAAAAATGTCTCAATGTGGTATTAGACACTTTGGAATGATTACATACTTTTTTCCCTAATAATATAATTATTGATAATTCAATTTTATATAAATTCATCTAATTTATATAAAAATTTCTCAATAACTCATTTCATTTTACAATCCTATGGTTATTTTTAACCTCATTCATATATTAGTACCATTTTCTCACTCCGTGGAACTCAATATGTATTAGGAAATGTTTTTACGAAAACCCATCTTCATTTCATTCTATAGTCAAAGAACTCAATTTCAACCCAAAGATAAGTATTATTAAAGTGATTTTAAATATTATTTTTAAAATTATTTGGTGAATTCATATTTACCCTTTTTTTTACAAATTTTTTCCAAGGAATATTATTCTCAGTTTCCGAATAAGTAATTTTTTAACCTTCTCATCTTGAAAATTGATTATTATTTTTTCTTATGTGGAAAGTAAAAATTTACTCCACATCATTTATTTGATGATTCCTTTTAGTTTTTAAAATTTTACTATTTATGGATTATTTTTTAAAATTTATTTTAATGAAAAGGATTTTTAAAACAAATGATATTTTCATCATGATTTCTTAAAAGATCTATCTATTACTATTCATAAATAAAAAACCCTTTATTTTAATCCCATTGGGATATATTTTATTTTTTCATCCTTATTATTCATATGGAGAGTTTATTATTTATTTTTTGGAGGAATTTATTCAGTTTTACTTACATAATTTATTTCAACTATTCGATGTGAGGAATGATTTGGAAATGAAATGATAGGAGGAGACCCAAATTTATATAGCTCGTTGATAAATCCACAGGTATTCATGAGATAAATCAGATTGAAAAACCATAAATTTTTAACCCTATAATGTGAAGATTCAAGATGGAATTGGTTTTCTTGTACCTCGGGCATGAATCCTATTAGGAAATCTCATCCCTCATTCAGTTTCAGTGATTATTTATCCATGAGATTTTTTTCGACCTATCTAAGGATGCCTTTCATTTTTAGTTTATTGATAAAATGGAATGCATTTCAGTTAACTACCTTGAAATATTAATTTTTCATTATATATTTATTTGAATAGAATGTGTTTCCACTTATTTCCTTGAAATATTTTTCACACAATTCCCTCTAAATTTATTGATTATTTGGAAAGTGTATTCTGTTATTTAGTAGTCTAAAATTATTATTCTCAATGATTATTTTTTTCTTCATGTATAATTCAACCTTACTAAGAATTTCTTCTAACCCTTATTATGATTATATCCCTAGAAATCCAAGAAGCATACTATGAATGAAATGCAAGAATATACTAGATAAATTATAGGTATCCTCAAAAATATTATGATGTAATTAGTTTATTCCTTTTTAATTCTACAATCATGTAGGTATCTGGTTTACTAAGACTAATAAACTCAGGGTCCCTCTATATTTTACTCATTGAAATGATGTGAATGTAATAGTAGTAGAAACTGGGTATGCACACTATGGGGTTAGGTACCTCCAATAGTTGAATATGATTCATCTTATATACCATGCTTTATATCTTTTATCTAATCATGGGTGGTGGAGACACCCTCATTAAATACTGGTGGGATGTCCCTCAGGTCCTCATCCCCTTTTTCATACTCTATTTCCTATAGAACTATTTGATAAATATTAAGGGATATATGTGTTGAATAAAATTATTCATTTTTAGAAATGGTTTCAATATATTTAGATTCAGAAGATGAAGTGGCTTCCACTGACACATCAAAAAATGATATTTATATTTGATGATATGATAGAGATATGAGGTATGGAGAATGAGTACCATAGCTTTCTCCAAGTGACTTGATGGATTATACCCACATAAGGGATGATGAAGTGATTTTTCTAAGACTCTAGAGATTAGATAAAGTAATTTTGATCTATTTTTTAACATTGTATAGAGATCTAGATTCAATTTCATTGTTATTGGGATTAGCTTTCACGATAGATATTATGAATTTTATCAAATATGAATATGAATTTGGACTCATATAGTCGATATGATTATTGGATAACATGTGATCTTTACTAATCTATTTGATGGTGTTTGGTGTGGTCATTTATAGTACATTCAGTACAGTGACCCGTATGACGTAGTCAACAATGATTTTCCCCTCCCTCTGATAGAATCTTATATCAATATAGTGTTATTAAATAGATTAAAATAGGGTCCCATTATCCTGAATCATCTATATTTTACAATTAATTCAATATTTGATTTGTTGATGGAACAATGAGGGGATTCCCACATATTGATGAAACCATGTCATTCCATGAAAAACATTAAAGGTCATATCAAATCGAAAAAACAATAAAATATATATTGGATACAATGTCCCCTAATAAACACTTAACCATGATTTTACCAAGTGTATGTTTCTTAATTTTTTCATATCCTTATGGTGTTATTGAAATTGTTAACAGGTTAGTCTCACTGTACATCACCAAGAAAGGTTCCCATATTGGAATAAGATTAACTCCCAATCCATTTTCAATGAATGATTGTTAGACCTGAAAACCATTTAACTTTCCAGACAAGTGTAAGGGTGTCAAGTTTCCTAGTTTAATGACATCATTATATTGATCCATAATAGTGATAATCACATGACATTCTAAATGATCGTTCTAAATATAATAAACCATACTAGTGGAAATTAAAACATCAAATTCTTGATGGCTCAACATAGCCTATATGAGGGTCTCCCTAAGGTCTTTAGAAAAAATCCTAGCATCCAAGATTGATAAATTGGAAACTACCAGAGCTAATTTATTAATGAATTCATACCTATAGGATAAATTACTATTCTCATTGACATGAAGATACTCTTTCATAACCATGATAGGGGTTATAGAACTGGATATAGATAGATCAATCCTCATAGTGGGATTTAATGGTACTCATATTCTTGATGGGATATACGGAATGGACATACCTACATGGAAAGTGATGTTGAACACATGTTTCACTAATAATTGACACTCTGGGAGAATTTTGTGAGGGAGAATTTTGGAATGTGTAGTAGTAGTCAACTATCTCTTACCGGACTCATTGAAGGGGTCTTCCACAAGTTTCTTTAGCAGATAGTTAAAATAGGTATGTGGGTGGAATTTTGAATGCTTTTTGTGAATGTATGATCATTTTCCCCATCAAATAATGCTGAAAATTACTATAATTTCCCAATAAGTGAAGAAGAAATCAATTTTGATCCATATTCATCATTATATATGGTTTCCATTAGATTAATACCATTAATATAACTGTAGAATTATTGTATATTTGATCAGGATTCTCTCTAGGTGACCATTTTTTCCAACTATTTGGTGGTGAAACACCCATTTATTCAATACTAGAGGCATAATGTCAAATAGAGTAATAGAAAACTTTGGCATTCGAATTGATCATATTCTCTTTTTTTGGATCCCTACCCATTATAAAATATTATTTCATAATAGATTGGCTTCTGGAGGATTTTGGTGCTAATGACATCAACATTTCTATAGATGAAGCATCCATTGGATTAATTGGTATTCTCAATGATTTTTGGTGGAATTAATTTGTATGATAGATTGTATTTTGAGTTATCTAGTACCAAAAATTCATCATAAAACTATTAAAACATCCTTCCACTCACCATTTTCATTGGGATCAAGGGTGGAATCATACTCTTTTTTGGTGGTTTCCAAAACTCCACATTCCCAATGTATACCATTTTTGGTAGGATGACATTGAAAACAAAAATTATTTAATTATTCTCCATAACATTCTGTGAAAGGATAAAAAATATGGGGAATCAACTAAACCAACAGGTTCAGGCCTCTTAGTTTTTGGTATTTAGAGTAGACCATTTTCTATAGTAGCAATATTAAAGCCTTGGGATTTTTAATATCATAATGAGTATTCTTTATTCCTAAAGTCCTAAAAAATTATTTTATCTTGTTCCCCTCCGCTCATCTAGAATAAAAGAGGGTTTTTTATTCTCATTGGTACCACATGATATGGTGTTGGATTTGGAACTGTAGATCGAATAGTTCCTCACTTATGTTTGGGGGATTCCGACTCTAACAGTATCATTCTCTTCCCTTGGGATGATTTAATCATTCTGTTCATGAGTTTAGTCAGCTTTATGGATTATATCATTTATTGGGAAATTACTGTGAAATAATGAAACTCTCTTATATATATGAACTAGATCATTAGTGTTTGAAACTCATCATAAAGGTTGTATTTATATATATAAATAAAATATTCATTATATAAGTCATATACTATATGAGTAAGTTATTCCATAATATTGATTTGAAATCCGAGATCCTCTTGTACGCTTTTTTGATGTATAAGAGGTCATGGATCTCTGCCATTTTACGTGTTTTGATGAACATTAAGATAAATAGTCAGAAAATATCTTTATATCATGTGTTTCCCCAAGAAAGAAAATTGTTGTACCATATAATGGATGACTGATGTAGGGTTTTAACTATTAATCTATGTTTCATGGCCTCATTTTTCACATAGTTTCCCATCGTGGGATCAAACCAACATTGAAAATGATTTATAGATTATTCATGGTGTCTCAAGCCATTGAATATTGAAAATGTAGTGATCCAAAAATATAGAGGGAGTTTAATCATGGACACCCATACTAGTTTTGGTATCCATTATAGTTGTATTGATGATATCCAATCATCAATTTATTCCATATGAGATACCAATGATTCTATTATTTTGAGAATCCCTTGATGAATGTATTGTTGAATAATATCTCAAATGAAGGATGTAATGGGTAGTAAATGATGCATTGGGTTTTCTATTATCTGTGGCAGTAATCTAAAAGGTCATATCATTTGTGGGTTCACCTGAATGAATTTTTTCATTCTCAATATCACATTAATTCTTTTCATTAATCAATGATATGGTCTACATAAACTGATGTCCTATGCACAAGGTCGACCATATGTTCTGGTTTTTCTTTAGTTGCTGGGGTAAACCCTTTTAATAGGTTATACTAGTCAGAAGTGTGAGTTGTGACATTTATTTTGGGATATATTCAATTTGAATTCTAACCAAATTAATTATTTGTTGAGTCCTCTCATATATTTCATCTCTTCCTCATATTGATGAATCCTTTCATCGAGTGTAGAGGACCATCAAACCAAGGGGAATGTTGCATGAAGCCTTTCTAATAACAATTTATTTTATGGATGAAGTATAAGGTGGTAATAATGGAGTGTTATAAGGAATCCATAAGTTCATATAATATTTTTGGTTCCAATAACACACACATAAAACATTTAATTATGTGTGAATCAAGTTCTAGGTGGAACCATCCTTTAATTAATCCTATATTATCGAGTCATCTTTAACATCATCCAAAATATTTATATCCATAATTTCCTTTTATGGATATGTCATTAAAGTGTTTCATTGTTCATTGAATGGTGTGAGGGTTGTTGGGGCTCTTAATTATACCTCTATATTATTTTCTAGGGTCCTATTATACATTTATATGAAAGAGTGGATCAGAGGGAACCACCACAAAACCTTTTCGAACATGTTCCTTTTGAGAGACACGAATTGATATATGGAATTTACTAGAAATATCATTTATTGGCATTTCCCCCAACAAGGGAAACACAATTTCCATAAGATATGTGGTTGATAAAAAATTAACAATGTATATATAGTATGGGTTACTTGTATTCCTATTTTACCAAGTTCCCTTCAATTTTTGTGGGATTTAAGTGGAAATATTTGTTAAAAAATTCCCACTTCTCTATGACATTCGGTTGATCCTATGTTGTGGAAGCAGTTGTTACTGTTGTTTCTCTCTTGACCTTTTGAATCCAAACTCAGGCATGAGTTGGGTGAAATCAAATATCTCAACTCAAACCAACATCTTTTGATAAAATCCGTAATTCCTTATTATAGTCTTATATTTAGTGAGAAGCATTTCTAATGTCATTGGGATCATATTTTAAGAGTATTTAGTTTTCTTTCTCTCATCATTCATTTCACATTAGAGACTTATTCAGGGCTGATTCCAATGAGTGCATCATCATTCCTGAGTGTGTGTATTATTGTGTAGATTCCCTAGTGTATTTACAATATAAGATGTTACCTATTCTAGAATTTTCTGAACAAGGAATGTGGTGAAATGTGATGTTCCATGTTCACCCTATCCAAAGATTAAAAAACTATGTGGGGGAATCAATTCATATTCCATATAATTTTTATATTTGATTGAGGCATCCCCATTTAAGAACATTAAATTGATTCAATGATCACATTCATCGTGTACTCAGAAGACCTACCAATCCAATCTGATGATGAAGATCTCTAAATAAATTGAAAGGCTCAGTATTCCTATAATGAGGAAAAAAAATATCTTTCATGTGGTTAGGATTCTTCATGAAATTCAGACAGATGTATTGTATAAACTATTATATGAATACTTTAAATAATTTCTAACTAAGAAGGGGTTTAGGACCAAATCATGATGGGTATATTATCTTGTCTAGTTTCCTTCTAAAATGAATCATACTTTTCAATTCATATTCAAAATATTGTTCTACATGAGCCATGAGATACGGGGGCTTTATGTCTATTTTTTCAAAAGAAGTCTACATTATAATGGTATGGTCAAAATGAAAATGGAAAATAGGTGATTCATTGGATAATTGTTTCCTAATTACATATTCTAACTAATAAATAACATCTCCTGCCATTGATAGGGTTCCATACTGGACATCCACGATTGTTACAAGTGCAAAAAAATATGAGGGTGTTATCATATTTGATCTATTATAGGGTGAAAAATCTTGTTGATTGATCTTCTTACCATGTGTAGGGTTGTATTAAAACTCAAAATGAGATGAAATCTCATGGTCTATTATATTTTTAAAATTTGGAAATATTTCATGATAATTATTATGTGGAGGACCTACAGAGATGTTGGCTTCCGTTGTGCTAGTATGGACAAAATTTCTACAAATTCCACTTCCATAATTTTGAAATAGAACAAAAAGATCATGGGATACATCTAAAAGATAATCAATTCCCTCAATAAATTTATAATTTATCATATCAATTTCAACATTATTCTCTAGAATTTTAATCTAGCCCAGGTGGAATATAATTTCTAATGACCTTTAACAGGAAGCTAGAACAACTTATTTTGAATGGTAATTACTATAAATTGGATTTAGTTTAGTTAAATACCATTTTGATGTTACATTTTTATGATATTTTTTTTGGAATTTTAGTAGGGATATATGTTCTCCATAGTACATACCATGCAATGGGAAAGTAATGTCCATTCAGAATAAGGATGTGTTCCAGATCTATTAGTCAATTCATCCAGGAATGTTTAAAAAACCTCCTACACTAGATTAGTTATGTATGTTTAATTCTAAGTGACCCAATCATTATATAGATGAGTCACCCTACCTATGAATGTGGATATGTGGAACTGATTCAAATCTCATTCCATTGAAAAAATTGTATATTGAAAAGTTCAAAGGAATTGTCCAATAATTGATGTCTGACCATCCGTTATTTCTATGATGTGCTGAGAAAAATCATTAAAGGGAATTTGGAAATTATTCTAGTGTTAGGGTATGAATATGATACTTCTCTTGGTCTATATCAAAATCACACCAACTAGTTCCCGCAATTTCCAAAATATTTTACATGAGTTATTGATATTAATGGGCTTATAACTGCATCTAAATATATTTTTTTTAATTTATTTAACTTTATAGCTTCATATGTGAAATAAGTGATTTATATATTCTCATTTTATACTAAATATGACTAACTAAATGTATAATAATGAGAATAAATTTGAGACTACACTATATTAGATACTATATTTGGCAGGACAGATTAAAGTGAGTGAGAAAGAATTTCCCACTTATCATAGACTATTATCATATTTGGCTAGAGTGATTCGTATTCTTTAGCATGATTTGAAATTGCTTATTTTTTTTTACAATATTTCATTTAAATGTTTTTTATTCTTATGAATAGATTTTTGTATGATCATTCTTTTCAGATTTATTTGAATGGATGGATTCATATACAGGGGAAATAATTTTCCTCTATGTATAAAATTTTGCAATCTTTGAATATCAAGATTGATATGCCTGAGAAGAGATTTTTATCTACTCATTTTTTTCTTGTTAATTTTATTAGATGGATTTATGTGAGTGAGAATGAATTTTTCTATGCTTGTAGAATGATATTATATGTGACTAGTAGGCTTCGTATGAGTGAGTATGAATTTTATTCTTCTCATTACATGTCATCATATTTTACTTGTGGGATTATTCAGTAGGAACAATGAAATTGGTCTCTCCATTGATGTTCAAATATTTACATATAAAGACCAAACATGGGACCTAGGTCTAGATGAATTGGTTGAGGTGTCACAGATCAACTTCCACTTCATACATAGGATGTGGGGAAGCACAATGTTGGTAGAGATGACTAATGGTGAGAGCCTTGAGGAGGGATACATGTATCAATGGTATGAAGTTACTAGTGACCACATGATCATCCTCGAAAAGGTAAGGGAGGAAACTATTTTTTCATTCTATGGATTGGCTCCCAAATCTATTTGAGACTACTATTTTTATTGTCGACTTCTTGGCTACCAACCTTTGTTAAGAGGATAACTGGTTATTAGAAAATAAATGTCCTCTATTGTATGCTACGGAGTAAAGAGAGTACCATTGATGTGGTAATTTCGAGTTAGTGCATTCAAAACATAGTTTTGAAGTAGAGGAGTTAGTGATAACATTATTTGACTAGCTGAATATTCATCGTGCTTGATGGTCGAGTCATATGTCTTCTCAAACTAGTGAGAGGCCATTTGGATTGAAGTGAGTTAACATTGAATTACCTGTTTTATGTGACAGAAAAATAGGAAAACCCAGTTAAAAGAAAATTAAAAAATGAACACACATGTAATCCATCATTTTGGATCTATTTGTGGCCTACTATCATTTTTTTAGTACACGAAGGGTCTAACATGTAGGAGATATGACTATATTAAATAAGGATTCATGTTGGGTTCACTATTTTTTCTAATGAAATATTAATGGATCCCCCTTTATGACTTATTGAGGTGGTGTTGAATATTTCACAATCATTCATAAAGGTTTCACCATTTTTATTTGGAATCATTTGTTACAGGTTAGTTTCTAAGGGGTTTTTTTCCTAGAACTATAAACACACAATGGTTATTATATCCATAATGACTTTTGTAACAACTTTACCATAGAATTCACTCATTGGGGAAATTTTAAAATTAAATTTAAGTACTCAAAATAGTCAACAGGATTTGATGTGAGACTAATCATACACTTTTTGGAGGAGTTATTCCCTATTCTGGTAATCAGTTTTATATTTGAATTAAGATATATTCATGAATCCTTTTTATATTCTCATGTATGATATATGAAACTCTTTAATTAATAATATATAATTAAAAGTCATAGATTCAGATTCATCTATATTTATATGAGGTTCTCCAGCAAAGGAGGAATCTATATTTATACGAGGTTCTACAGTGATGGTAACTATTGATATAAATAATAAATATCCTTGTGTAGTTTATTATTGTAGATATTGGATTTAAGTTACACGATTGGGAACTTGGTAATATTCTATCATCCAAGAAGATGAGAATTAGATTGATGTCGGGATTAGACTCATAATATGGGATTCATATATATCATTTTAAAGGGGTTTATAAACCTTTTAGTTTTGTGCATTTAATTGGTCACATCATACATTTATTGTCATTTGATACAGACCATACCATGCAGTTTAACATCACCTGACAAGAATATCATGGCAATATATTCATGGCCCAGGATGGTGTGGTACAAATTACAATGAGAAATAACATACCTGGAAGGGATATGGTCACCCATGTTTGGTATTATATTACCGCTAATATATATTAATTATGATTTTTAAGGGAGGGGCTCATAATGAATGTGGACCTCTGTGTTAGACATTATCCCTATAGGGATATGGCCGAGATAACACTAGGGTGAATTTTAGTTATTGGGTTTGGACCATTATAGGATTCTGGAATATACAGTTATTTGGAGAATCAAATATCATGTAGTTATGTTGGTTTAAGGTTTACGCCCCTGGAGGTGACCCTATTTTCAAACATTATTAGAAATATAGCCCTTTGATGGTATTTATTTTAGAAAATACAGACTATTGGGAGGATAAAACATGGTATTAGGGCTTAAAACATGTTTTAGGCCCTTTCTCATGGAATAATGAGGAAACTCTCGACTTATAGTGATTTTGAGATTTGTTTGGGCCTCATCTTAGGTGGTCACAAATTTTCTTGGTACATTGAATATTTCATGATCACCACCCAAATCTATTCCCACTATAGTCAGGATTTTTGGGATAAATAAGGGGAAATAGTAGATCTGTAAATTTAACAATATCTATTTTTTGGTGGTGGATGAAGCCTCAAACCAATGTATGGGAAATGGGGAGATCTTTAGTGCACTTATCATATTGTTTCACATCATGGGAATAATGGGAGATATAATGTGATTTGAGGATCTGGTATCCTCTTTTATTTTCATACCTCAGGTAGATGAAGGGTAGGGAGAGTGTGATTTACAACAATAAATACTAGGGGAATAATAAATGAGGGATTCCCTAACCCTAATTCCCCCCCTACATCCCCATTCACCTAGTGGAAGATGGGACATGTAATGGTTTATGAACAACAGATGTCACTTCCCAACCTGGTGTTCCATATGGAACAATTCCTTAATTTTGTATAATCATTAAAATGGGAATATATATTTAATAACATTCCATGTAACCCCTTATTTTGTAGGATACAGATCGGACCCCCTGTACCATGTGTATGTACACTAAACAGGAGAAGATAATATGTATATACATGTCTCATGGATTTAGGATAGGCCTTGGCCTAATAACTTGAGGGGGGGGGACCATTTATGGATATGATATTTACATAAAATAGGCTAAAAGAGAAATATATTAGTGGATGGTACATGGTGGGGTCAAAAAAATTAAATGATGTTATCAAAGAGAAAGTGGGAAATTGTTACTCCCCATGATTCCTTTTTACAAGTATCATTTTTTCATGGGGGATGGGGTTCCATTCATATAGTGTTTTTCTAGGCTGATTTGGTCACCTGATGTATCATGATTTGTTATGAAGGATTGATTTATTATTGCATATAATCTTCCTACATAGGGAATGTATATTTTCTTGTATCCTTTTAGTACATTGGGTAATGTACCGAGAATAATTCATCCACTTATACATGGAGGAATGGCATCAAATAAGCCTTTTTAGGTCTGTCGATGGTCACATGAATTATGTCTCTACCTTAATGTTATGAATTTTGTTTACCTACATAAATGTGTTGGATCATGTACCTATAATTGAAATTTCATCCCTTTTCCATCAACTCCCTCTTGGGGATTATATAGTGGGATGAATTTAATTGACAATAGGTATGATTGGTCATCCATGGTGGGAAATCCATTTGTGGGAGCCTGATATGGAAATCTTTACCAGAATATGATTAAAATTTTAGGTGAAAACACTATCTAGGACACAAAATGTCTTACCATTAGAATGGAATGATCATTTTTGGTGGAAAAGAAACATAGTATAATCTCAAAAATGATTTTATTTCATTCAAGGGAATCAGAGAACAGTGTCCCATCCTACAAACAATTTTGTTTATGGGTCACCATGTAATTTGGAAGACACCATATAGAGAGGTGGGGTCCATGAAGAGTGGTATACACCAAGTTTAGTGGATAATATTAGGTTTTTTGGGGTCCACATAGCAAGATTTCATTTCAGAACGAATCCTCCCTTCACATAATTGAGTCTTTTAACAATTTCATAAAACACATATTTAGGTTTATTTTACCCTGCATAAAATCATGCAAGCATTTTCACCATCCATGAGAATTGAATTGGAAACAACATTGTCATAAGAAACAAAAAATCTTACTGATTGAATTCATTAATAAAGGAATCAAAGTTCATATACCCACAATTTTCTTGTGTGACCATTTTTATATCTACATCACTATATATTGGATGAAATATTCCAAAATATCATTCATATATTCTAATAAATAATTGTTTATTAATTTTTTATAATATATAATATTGATATGTTTAAAATGATTCACAATTTAATGGGTTTAAAAAACCATATCTATTTTTTCATCTGATATGTTTCTGATTTTTTTCATATAGTGATAATTCTAGACATAATTGATGTGTGAATCAATATTGTTCCCCAGCTATACCATTGAACACATTAAGAGGTGAGGGGAGTTGATTTAGGGTCTCTTCATATTTCATCATTTCTTCAAAAAAAATACCATTTATTCATGTTGGAAAAGACACTTTAAATCTATTTTTATCACAATGAGGATTATAATAATAAAGAACATTCATATAAAACATTTACATGGATTACCTATAAAAGGATATATCAACATATCACATATAATCTATTTTTTGATAATCTAACTACCCACTATATCACCGATATGTAATCATATGTTCTAGGAATATCTTATTTCTCAATGAAGTTCTATGACCCCTTAATCTAATCAATGCAATTCATTCAAGAGGGATACAATTATGTAATCTAAACATAGTTCTATGAAAAATATTTTCTATCAAATAATCAAAATTAAATAGAAATAGAGTTCATCATGTGTCTTCAGTCATCACTTACATATCATTAACTATATGAACATAAGATACTTCTTCCAAAACAGATATTCAATGTAATACATGAAAATAACATGTCAATAATTAATATAAAATATTCATCAAATTTCATGAAATGTCCTCTGTTCATGGATCTCAAATCATCAACTATATATCATTTCTATGTGTGACACTTTTATAATTATCCAAATCCTCTATATAAATAATATTCTAGGGTTTTTAATTTTAATTTCAAAATTGAAATATAAATATATGTAATATAGATTAAATAACAATCCCTAAGATTATCTTCCATCAGATATCCACCATTGAGATATATGGGATTTGTTAGGATCTGGGTAATAACAGAAAATAGTTTTAATTGTAAAACAAATATTTATCACAAACTAATATATTAAAACCCTATGGTATAGACTCTGATCATAAGTCCAATGTAATGAAAACACTATCTTTAATCATTCTTTTCTCACTTCCTCATCTAGTACCATCTTTATAAATCACGATTCATCGAACCAATACCCTAAAAATACACTAGAAAATTCATAGTGTAACACCCTGTTTCACATATTTATTCTCTCTATGAATCACACCTACAACTATGAAATGGTAAATTTTAGTTTCTCATTTTGATATCGAATAATATAAATTTTTTATTTACACATGAGTTTCAATGTGATTTAAAAAACATCCAATTTTGGCCTCTATATATTATATTGAGATTTGGTAACACAAAAATTCCAATCTCTATGTTGTGGTATAAAAATTATCAATACATAGAAAATTTTATGCTAAAAAATCTTAATACATTACAACCATGGCCTAATAAATGAAATAAAACACCATATCATTTTCACTTCTCAAATTCTAAATTATTTCAGCTTCTAAAAAAATCAATGAAACACCACTTTATCATTTTCTAGTCTCACTCCAGAAAATCCAGACTCACCAAGATTTCGTGAATTTCATGGATTGATATGTGCATAACAATATTATTAACTTCATAGAGGCTTCCATATTTTTCAAATGAAAACCAATAAACATCCAATTAGCATGAAATCCATTACATTACAACCTATGGTGGAAACAATCTACGGTTACCATTATATACACAATATTATAAAATGAATTATCCTTGAGCATAATGTATAATCTAATTACTATATTCAAAATTCAATAAAACATTCATTATAATATATTAAAAAATTAATTTCAAAATTATAAATGAATATACCTTATTATAAAAAAATATAAAAAAAATTTATTTTTATGGAAATAACATCATATAAAATTTCCAATTATATAACTAATCCACTTTAAATACATTGATCATAAGTGTTGAATTCCCAGGTAAAAACTATCACCAAATATCAATCATATATTACTACTACTTAATTATATAGTTTTCTCATATTTAAGAGTTTGTTTTTATCATAAAAAAATATATTATGTACACCCAATGATCAATTCCCTTGATTCTGAATTATATAAATTTATTTACTGATCATCCTCATCAATAATATCATATTGATTCTCAATAAGGGATCTTCTCATACATAGATACCAATATTTACTAATAAAGGTCAAAATAAGGTGTCACAAATTTATATATAATATACATGTAATTATCTATGAAAGGCATGTTTTTTGTCATGTATCATGTTTTATATCATTTTAGTAAGGTTAATATACTTCTACTAAAAATGATGACCACATACATCATATAAATTGAGTGTGAAAATATCTATATTTTTTCTTGACAGATCGCAACTATGTTCAAAACATATCTCATGACTATATCTGATAGTCAATTATGTTGATCATATCATTCCTTACTATTAAATAGTAAGGTTAAAACTCTTTACCGGATTCATCATATCATTTATTTTTACTATTTTCCTTTTAAAAAGTAATAGTTTGCGAATCCATGAAAAATATAACACAAATATCACCTCAGATAGAGGAACCAAATGTTTATTATGACCTATATTCCACTATCCATATTTAATAAAATTCATGGGACCCTTAAGGTCACTTATTTTTATTTATCTATGAATTTTTAAGTTGTCACATTGGAAATAAGATAATGTTTTTTATTTCAATGGGGTTTTCATTTTCTCGCCATTTATATATGTATCATATACATATATCAGAAATTTCTATTTCATCTCACTCAATCTTAAGATATTTTTTTATAACTACATGTATGAATGGCTGTTTGAATTTTTGTTTTTAAACTCTTTTCATCCAAATTAATATGTTATGAACATATTGATTTATTACATTTTATATAATTAATTAATGATGTTTCTTGACAAATAATAAGGTCAAATTATTTCCACACATATCCAAATTTATCCCATATATAATCAAACCCTATAATGTAAAGGATTTGAATCATGTGAATCCAAAATATCCATAAGATAAATGATAGAATGAATTTCAGTATACCTCACTTTCTTGAAGTACTTCCCAATCCCCCAAGAATATATGATGTATAACCCAATGTTTAACTATACATTAAATTAAACTCACGATGGACTGCAATTCCAAGACAAGTCTAACATGAAATATGAATAACACATACACAACCAATATAATTAAAATCATAAGACTTTAAATAAATTATATTCATTGTATAATTAATGATAAATCATTTTTCCATTACCTAATATCTATCTATTATATACATGAAGAAAAAATTATAAGAATATTTTTATATAATTTTCAATAAATCACATAAAATTTATAATATAAAAAATATATATACATGAAAAGGGATTCTTGAGGACAATTAATAAAAATATTTAACATGAGATATAATAACATTAGATAATAATATTAATCCAACACACATTTTATATGGTCCAAAGTCACAAAGGTATTAGGTTAGGAATGAGGTTTTATAAGACATTGTTTTATAATTTTTTTGAAAACAATGACCAAGGACAATGTTGTCCTTTTACATCCAAATCCATTTTAGTCAATAAATTTACCAACGTCCCCAAATAGAACCTTAGTGCATCATATAAGAAAAATTTGTTTTTTGTTTTCATACAATACAAAATATATACTAACCATTTTCTATATCACTATTTTTACACAAGAAAAAAATAATTTTAATAATTCAAGTGAGATATGGTCTAGAAACAATAATTTTAAAATATTTTTCTATTATTTTCTCCTCTACAATAATATTACCCTGATTTTTTTTGAAAATATGATATTTTTTTTAAATATTATAAAAATAATGATATTTTTTTATGATATATTTTATTTTCTGAAAACATTATAAACTATGATGTGGTATCATATCCATGGTTGTGAATTTTAAAAAATTATTATATGGTTTTCATTTCATTATCCTGTAAATTATTCAATGGTATTGGATCTAATTCCTCTAAAAGTTTTGGTAGGGAATATCTATCCCCATAAGTAGTGAATTATGAAAAAACCCATCAAATATATATATCAGGAATGTAATATAAGAAATGAAGTAATATATTATATTATAAATATTATCACATTTTTTTGCATATTTATTTCCAAATGTGATATTGATTAATCTACCTTAGTATAAAGCAATGGGTTCCAAAATAACAGTTTCCACTAGCCACTATAATCATTGAAAAATATAGAATGACCTTCTCTCTCTCAAAGGCTATGTCCCCCTGATCTAAAATGAAAAATGAGGTGAAGAGAATTAGAAAGATATTTTTCTTCATAATGATAATCCAATGTGCCATGAAAGGGTGTATATTAACTGAATTTATAGAATTAATTCATTAAATAAAGGATAAAATTGGATTACTGATGATTCATATGATACAAAATAGATATATTTTTTCTCTGCAATAATAACTTAATAAAATAGTGTGTCATTAATGGATGTTATTTCTAAACTTCATTATTAAAAAATAATCCTCGAATACATTATCATATGATCAATAAAAATGTTAAATAATATGATAATAATTGTAGGAGATTTGAAAAAATAATATTCCATATCAACCAAATAATAACATGAAAACATTTTATAAAGAAGAATAACCCAACCCAAACCATGCTATTGTAACCCTTACCAAATTATGGTTTGTGGATTGGTGTATAAATCAAACGGTCAATATAAATTTTTTATGTGAATTTTTTTCGGATTATAAGTTATGTCCTACCAATGATTTTTGTTTCATCATTTTTATGTCATGTACATAATAAAATTATTTTTGACTTTCTGTGTCTAATATTTCTATTTGATCTACATTAGATGATAAAGGTTTTGCATTTATTATTTTTTGTCATCCTTACTTTTCATTAAATACTCCAAGAAAAAATTACTTATTATAAAATATTATATCAGTAACAAATTATATTATGTTCTCTATTTTATGAGTGTATTTTTCATTGTATTTTTCATTATTATTTTTTCAATATTTTTCATTTTTTAAATGTATTATTCGTGATCACAAAACAAGTTCAGTGATATTTTTTTCTTGTTTTCATTATGTGTTACTATATTATATATGTACTTAAAATGTTTTGTGTACAATGAGTAAACATGTTCTCTTTTTAGTATAATTTTTATATGCTAACTATTTTTTAAATGTTAAGTGATGTAAATCAGTTTTGTATTCAATATATATATATAATTTTATGTTTTAGAACATATTATACTTATTAATGGTTTATGTTCTCCCAATTTTTTATTTCCATGGTTTATGTTCGAAATTTTATAATAAAAAAATATTCTTTGTGATAGATACTTTGATATGTTCCATAATATATGTCAATTGTAATGTACACTAATATGTTACATGTAACATCTATAATATATTTATATATATTAGATGTTTTACGAGTTATATATTAAGGTATACAGATCATAGGTTTATTTTTTATGTGTAATACTATTTTTTGGACTATATATTGTATTATATGAGTTTCAAATATGTCTTATGGTTTGAATTTATTATTCTCTATTGGTTATATATATATATATTATTTTTTGTGTATTATATTTATGTTTGGTAGGTTATATTTTTTTGATAGTTTTGTATATGTTCTCTAATTCATGGTGCATTGTAAATAAGGTAACAAAATACACAAAAAATAAAAAATAAGAATGTTATATGATAATATTATTATTTAATTTATCATTAAAATTAATATATTATCATTTTCTGACATTATCATGGATAATTCTATTTTAATATTTATAATATAAAAACTAATTTATTACTAATATTTTATATATAATTAATAATATTATATAATAATTATTATAAATCATTATTTAATTATTATTTTTCGATTTAATTTAAACATTTTTATTATAAACATTCTTAAAAATGAGTTAGAATATTAATATATGATATAATTGTTGTTGTTGGTGTTGTTGTAGTCTAATAATTTACATTTATTTAATATATATTTAGCCCATAGTTATAATATATATTATTTTATAATTTATATTTTTATAAGTATTAGGGAAGTTTTTTTAAAATATATTTCAAGTAGAATCCTTTAGTCCTGAGAAATGAAGAAGAAAATAAGTAGATTATCGGTGATAATTGATAAATAAATTACATCTATCGAAACTAAATTTTAAATAAAACTCATAATGGTAAATCCACATTATGGTAGTCGAATGACTATGTAATGGTTTCCAAATATTTATTAGAGATGGAATCCATCCAAGACATATATTTTAATTAATCTCTATTCAAATGAGGAAAAATCGACAAAATTAGGGTTCAATGCAATAGTGGGTTCATGCATATAATTCTTAAATTCATTTCCCATAAAATAGTATAGAATTATATTTCAAAATTGTAGAGACTATTAATATATGGTGATATAGTAAAATCATTTCTCATAAGAGATTAACTAAAATAATGAAGGTAAAGAGTATACTACTGGCATATATCATTTTTTATGTTTTTTCAAATTGATTTTTTAGGATGAATAGAGAAGAACGGTGAGGATAATCCATGTAATTTATCATTTTTTATTTTAATTTTTCATTTGATTTGAACTAAAGATAATATTAATTATATTATTAAGGTGAAAATGTCATGACACATCCCCCAGGGCCCGTGTCGTGACTACCCAAAGCCTGCCTTCCGTAGGCCAAGTGCTGGTGACTAGCACCGAAAGGCATATTCCATAAAACCAGGAAGACATTGCCTTTTATATCCTATAAAAACACTCAAATAAGCACACAACAAGATACAAACACAAGTAAACTTTATAGAAAAAAGAGTGCTGAAATTAAAAGGGGCAGGCATACAAGACCAACATTAAAGGTTCAAGTACAACTGGAAATAAAATAATGAACCTGGCTTGTCCACCGAGAGTCCTACCTGAAGGGTTGGTACAAATCATCTCCACATCAATACACATCATCCCGTCTCCTCTATGTACCTCCTGGTCTAGTCCCCCACAGGTATTATCCCATATAATCTACAAATGATGTGTAGGTAGAAATCTCTAATGGTAATATATGTGGTACACATCGTCTAATGTCCACCTCTGAGATACTTCCAGTCCTAGTACTCTCGTCCTTAGTCAGCATTGTCCATCATCTGCACCAAAAACAAAAAGGTGTGGGAATTTCCTGTGTAGAGATGAGTATAATGATACTCAATAGGGACCCCTAGACCCTCACGGTCTCACAAATAATCCACAAAGGATAAACCACAAAGAATGGAAACAACATTCAACGCTACTTAGGAATATGACCAAACATATACCAAGGTTTTCAAGTATACTCATCTCAATCATGACGAAACCCAAGGTCCATCTCAAAATCCCAAAGCTCAAGTGTTCTAAAAAGGAAGGAATACCATGAAGGTAACACCATAAAGGTAAATACCTCATATTTATCCCACATAGAAGAATACCACCAATGCATCACCACAATGAAAAGTACAACACATGTACGCCACATAGAAGAGTACCAAAAATGTATCAACACGAAGGAATGTAACACATAGGTATGCCACATAGAATAATACCACAAAGGTATCACCACGAAGGTATGTACAACAAAGGTACATCACAACAAAGAATACCACAAAGGTATCACCACGAAGGAATGTACCACACAGGTACACTACACAAAAGGAAACCACAAAGGTATCACCATAATGGTAAGGTCTTTGCTCAAAACTGGTATAGCTTAGGTATAGTATTAGAGATGATTAAATCTAATTCCAAATTATTCTAACTATATTATGAGGAGTACCCACGGAGGATCATAATCCATCATTATACAAATAGTGGATTGTAGTACATCATCAGACCTAGACATGACCCTATTACCTCGTCATACCCAAACAGGATCCTAATACATCGTCAGACCCACACAGTATCCTAGTACATCATCAGTACATCGTCAGACCCACATAGGATCCTAGTACATCGTCAGTACATCTTCAGAACCACACATGATCCTAGTATATCTTCAGTACATCGTCAGACCCCCATAGGATCATAGTAAATCATTAGAATGTTTTCAGACTGACACATGATCTACGTATATCCTCAGTACATCATCAGAACCACACAAGATCCTAGTACATGGTCAGTACATCCTCAGACCCACACAGGATCTTAGTACATGGGCAATACATCTTCAGACCCACACAAGATCTTATTACATTTTCATTACATCTTCATACCCACATAGGATCCTAGTACATCATAAATACGTTGTTAGACTGACATAGGATCCTAGTACATTGTCACAGCTTGAAACAAGATTCTCACACTAAGATCGCTTTTATCTGAGAGGGTCCAAATTTGAAGCCATTGGTTGATACAAAAACTATCACTTAGTCCCACAAAGATGTATCCCAAAGGACCACCACGTCATAGGGGTCTCAACACAATAGATGGTTTATCAATCAGATGCATGGTCTATATGTTATTATCTTTTTAGTCTCGAAGGCCTAGTTGGATTCGTTCATGATCAAACCTGACTATACCTCAACTTTATCCAAAACTCTATTGGTGTATCCCAAAGGGACTTCCTCACACCAAGGTTTTTTCACCGTATAATTTTCATCAAACTACCACATGATTGTAAATTTATAGGCAAAATAGTATATAGTGTCGAAACTAGTCTGGGTCAGGTCCGACCCGGTCAGACCGACCCCGCCCGGCCCACGATGGGTAACTTGTAGTGAGGTGCTATTGTGGGGTGGCGGCGTGACACGACTAGCCGGATGTCCTTCTGTTCTCTCAATGTAGAGAAGGCATGCGCCGCGCCTTCTCATGTGACCGGCTCGGGCGGCCGTCCTCCCTTTGCGGCGACGGCTCAAGTTGCGGTTCTCTTGCATCGAGCGGTGTGGTTACGTTGTCGCCTTCATCGCAGCCGACCGTGGTGCTGACCACCGTTCCCATTCCTCTCTAGTGTCAGTTTCCATCCTCCTCCATCACGAATAACCCACCAACCATGAAGAACGATGGAGGAATCGGGCCGTGTTCGTTTGGACATCTTCCTACACATCAGTTCGGTAGTAGGCAGATCACAAATTTTGATTCATGAAGAACATCACGAATAGGTAAGGGAGATATTTAAAAAATCAAATCCAACAACCTTTAGTAATAAATATTCCCAAACCCTTAAAAGAAAACATTCATGGATCAAATAGTTAGAGAGTTCATCCGCGTTTTTTCTTTAAAAGAGATGAACATGGGAAACAATTAATCACATATAATTAAAACACTACCTCGAAAGATCCATTAGATATCGTCCATATTTGAAGACGTATTGGTGTTTATTGATCCCGATGTAAGCCTCCTCCAATGACATCGGTTCATTATCATCAATGATGCCCCATGTTGATTTCCTCTGTAAGGTGATTCCGATCCGGCTCGGGGTCAGTTCCTCATTCTTGGATCTCTGGGGGTTGTTCATTGTTGGGAGGTGTTATTTATTGGATAGAGAAATGTATCTCCATATTATCCAAGTTCTATTCATTCTCTTTTCCCAAAAAAAGAAATTCCAAATTTTTAAATTAGGTTTTATTAATTTAATTTGAGTTGCCTCCATTAATCAAGTGGTGTTGGCATAATAAAAGTGGTGGTAGTCCGAGGGACTTCCCCACATTGAATTGGGGGTTTAAGGGTGTCAGGTGGTCCCCACCATTGAATTCAAAATTATTGTTTTAATTCTTGTGGTTCCCACATCCATAACCCATGTAGAGAGGTTTTAATAATAAAATTAAAATGTTAAATAATTTTTTTTTATTTTCCTATGAAAATGTAAAACATTATCTTTCACCATCGACCGACTAAGGTCGAGGTAATGGTTTCCTTAGGAAAATACCGGTGCTATGAGTTCAACGTTGTCCTCAGATTTCAATTCCTGGAAGCGGTTCCAATATTACAAAACACTACTTGATAATTTACTAAATGTACCCAAAAAAGTATGGAAAATTATTGCAAATCACCCTCAACCTGGTCCAATTGAGGTTAGGCTCTACCCAAGTGAAACATTCCCCAAAAAACCCAACAGGACTCATGGATTTCCATTCTGAGATACCATTTAAAAGTTATAGATTTTTACAATAAAATAATTGTCACTTAATGATTTTATTCACGGCCAAAAACTAACATTCATTGGTGTCTCGCGCCGGCCAATATTAATATGTTCTTAAATAAATAATTCCCTCATGAGTTTAGTGGTGGTCTCAGATTATTAATCCGAGCTACCGTTTGAGTGTTATATGAATTTGAAAAATAAAATAATTTATTTAATTATTTTATTTACGATTATGGAATTTATTTGTTTTCTCAACGGAGGCTAGAGCCGACAAAACATAATTCCTACCTATGGTAAAACCACCATTCTGAACACAACGGTGCCCTTATATTTTTGATCCAAGAAATACATTATGTTTTATAACAATTTTTCAGGAAACCTACTTAAGCATGCTAATTAAATCATAACAAAAATTCGATGGATCAGTCCGGGCACTCCGGGACATGGAATCGTGTACTGTCAGATTTTTCAATCTCATAATAATTCCATATAATTTATAAAATTATACATAATTTCTTGGACATTACATTCTCCCCACCGTAGGGATTTAAATCCCTGTAAGCTACAACTCAAACTAAGGGAAAACAAGTAGGGGTACTAAACACGTATCTGAGCCTCTCACTCCCATATGCTTTCTTGGAGGTTCCCGTGCTTCCAGAGAATACACAACGGAGGTATCAACTACCCATGAAGGACCCACTCCTATCGATCCTAAATCTCTATTGTACCCTTCGTAATTTTCACCCCATCATTGACGTCCATCTCGCTATGGTCGATGATGTGAGAAGGGTCGTGCACATATCTCTTCAACTAGGATATTTGGAAGATGTCGTGCACCCAGTGAAGATAAGGGGGAAGTGCTACGAAGTAAAAAACCTCTCCAACTCTGTTGAGGACAAGAAAAGGCCCAATGAACCTCGGAGATAACTCCCCCCTATGCCAAATTTCCGAAAACCTCATCGAGGTGAGACCTATAAGAAGGCATGATCTCCCCCCTCCTGTAAGCATTAGAATTCTTCTGACTATGAGAAATATTCACTTGCTAATGAGTGAGGCATCGTGATACAAAATATGCTACTTCATTCTTCATCCCCGGCCACCAGTACTGATGATGAAGGTCCTGGTACATCTTCACCATACCAGGATGTATTGCCAGAGGGGACGTATATAACTCCCTAAACACCTCCTTCTGTAGCACTACGGGTAACATGGTACGTCCACTGAAGAGAACAACATTACTCATAGTTTTAGAAAATCCATCAGGTTCCTTCACTGAGGATATCTAAGAACGTAGAGCCTCGCAGTCAGTGTCTCCACGATGCGCCTCCCTGACATGCTAAAGAAGTGGGGGAGTGACTGTAAGATATAGAAGGTAAGCTACCCCATCTACATCCCCAAAGGATATAAACAAAGAGGCTAGCTAATCTACCACCTCACTCAGTAGCTTCAGGCCATACCTCATGTTGAATGTGTCTTCTACCATGTTCCCATTCCCAAGGGTATAGAAAATCTAAGTGTCATAGTCCTGGAGGAACTCTAGTAACTCCTGCTAGAAATGGAAAATTCAAAACTTCAGCTAACACGAGGGTGAGGATGGCTGACTCATGAGTGATTTGCCACAGCCTACTATGTAAGAGTTTATCATGTGCGGCCTTGGTTTTCTTTTTTTTTTCTGACCAGGGGAACACTCATTCTGATAATGTAGTTAATCCTAAAACTTTTTGCCTAATATTGTCAATATGTGTATGAACTGTTGATTTTCAGTCCATACAAAAACTAATGTCATAAGTCCTCGACGATGCAAACCAGTGGTTCCAACCGAAACTCTCGCCTCTATGGTCATATCACACCGTCGGTGTAAGTGGGATTATCGATTCTCCTCCAAAAGGAATATCCATATGTGATGGTCAATTGATCATTTTAACCGGAAACTCTATGTCTTAGAGAAGATTCATGGAATGAAGGAATGATTGGTGCCTATGTATATAGTTATGGTAGCATGTAGAATACACAGACCATACCTTGAATAATTCCTAGATCCCTTGGGTCTCACTCCATTACAACATGCATCTACTCCCTTCCTCTATCCTCCAGCACCCTGATCCTGGTGGGAGCCACAATGGGGTGTTGTTGTAACATGTCGAAATGTACACCACCTCATGACCCTCCCCTAGCACAACCTCCACGTCAGTAGCATAGGGTATTCATTTTTCCCAGACACATATTATTCTCAAAACATTTTGACACTTCCAAGACTCTGAAATTGGTTCTAATTTCTTGTTTTCCCACTATTAACATTCAATGACTGTATCCGCTCTTCTGAATAACATTCAACCACAAAGGTACTATCTAGTACACATACATACGTAGGAATGAATAGATTTATTGTGCTGGCTCGGATGTACCTAGAGACACACCACTCATAGGACCATGCTCTGATGAACTATCCATAATGTAATCATTGAGTAACTGGGATAGTTTGAATGCCTCAATGAATACTCAGCTACCGACATGTCATCCAGTCGAAGCTATAGAATCTCTAATGAAACCTCAGCCACCTCCTCAAGCCATTCCACATCCACCTATGGGTCAGGCTCACCTCTAAACTTGAGGGGTATCTAATGCTAAAACACATTTAAGGCACTAAGCCTACATGTGTCGTCTATTTGTACCACCAGTTGTAACTTCTTACTAATGAGCATTCATATAGCTTGCACACTACCAGAAGGTACCATCTCAGGAAACGGTCCACGTACTGAAGCCTCATCACTATGCATACCATCCACATGGTCACTCCTTGGAAAATACTAGTAGTAATGATGAAGCTTCATCACTATTCATACCATCCTCAAGGTCACACCCTGGAAAAGACTAGTATCAATGTTCACCATCTTCTCTACTAGTGTCTCAACTTGGTGAACAACACTACCAACTACATCCCGTTGGCCCTTAGCTTCTTGGTAAACTGTCTTGCTTCGAATCCTCGGAGGCCTCTTCTACTAGTACTCATGAAACATGCTTAATCATTGTGAATTAATTACTAATTGAGTTGGATGTAATGACTTCCCAATGGGTAGTGGTGCTGCTGGTACACCACCCGAAGGGGATAATGCCCTATGAGGGCCCTACACCGAGGCCTCATCACTCGGTGGGCCGTCATCACATACTCTATCAGAGATCCTAGATGGTTGTCTACGCGGAGGAATCCAAATAAGGAATAGGAGCTCCATGGTCATTATGTTATAAATGGTGAGATGGCTCAAGAAAACGCAAGAATTAATTTTCAAAACACACACAATCAGTGTTTTCGTGCGCTGAGTCGGAAATCAAAACTCAGGGTCCTGGTGTATGGATAATTCAGTCACCGCACCAACACTGGATACACAAAACTGATAACCACACACATTAAACTAAACACTATTCCTGTTAAAAAGATCAGAGTCTGATTTTATATGGTAGAACTGGCTCCACTGATACCAATTTTGTCACGACCCATCCCCCGGAACCTGTGTCGTGACTACCCCAAGCCTACCTTCCATAGGCTAGGGGCTGGCGACTAGCACTGAAAGGCATATTCCCTAAAACAAGGAAATCATTGCCTTTATATCTTGTAAACATACTCATCCAAAAAAACATCAAGATACAAACATAAGTAAACTATACAGAAAAAAGAGTGCTTATGTAAAAGGGGCCTAAATACAAAACCAACAATAAAGGTACAAGTACAATTGGAAATACAATACAGCTCCTGGATCGTCCACCGAGGATCCTACCTGAAGGGAAGGTACAAATCATCTCTACAATACTCCACACTATCTCGTCTCCTCTGTTTACCGTATGTTCCTGGATACCTCAAGTATTAGCCCATCAACTCATTGTCTGATGTGTAGGTAAAAATATCGACTGTTCGTCTCTACGTTATTCCTTATCTAATGTACACCTCTGAGCTACATCCAATCCTCGTACTCTCATCCTTAGTCAGCATTGTCCGTCATCTACACCATATACAACAAGGTGAGGGATTAGCCCGTGCAGGGGTGAGTATAACGATACTCTATATGGACCCCGAGACCCTCAAGGTCTCACAAAGAATCCACAAAGAATAATCCAAAAAGCATGTAAACAATAGTCAACCCTTCTTATGAATATACCCAAACATATACCTATGTTTTCATGTATACTCATCTCAATCATGAGGAAACACAAGGTCCAAGTCAAAATCTCAAATCACAGTTGTTCCACAAATAAAGGAATACAATGAAGGTAACACCAAAATTGTAAGTACCTCATAGGTACGCCACGCAGAAGAATACCATAATGGAATCACAAAAATGGAAAGTACCACACAGGTATGACACCGAGAAAACTACCACGAAGGTATCACCATGAAGGAGTATACCACACACGTATGCCACATAGATGAATACCACGACGGTATCACCATAAATGTATGTAGCACAAAGGTATGCCACATTGAAGAATACTACAAAGGTATCACCCTGAATGAATGTACCACACAGGTACACCACACATAAGAACACCACAATGGTATAACCATGAAGGTATGGAATCAGCTCACACCAAGTATAACATAGGTACACTAGTAGGGATGAACAGATGTAACTAATAATTCATATTAATCTATTAAGAGGAAGACCAAGGAAGGATCCTAAATTATTATCAGACCCCCAGAGGATTTTAGTACATCATCAAACCCACACAAGATCGTTGTACCTCATCAGACCCACACATGATCCTAGTATATCATCAGACCAACACATGATCCTTGTAAATCATCAGACCGACACATGATCATAGTACAATTTCATTATATCATTAGACCCACAAATGATCCTAGTACATCGTCAATATATCATCAGTCCCAAAAGGGATCCAATTACATCCTCATTACTTTGTCAAACCAACATAAGATCCTAGTACATTGTTAGTACATAATCAGCCCCACATAGGATCCTAGTACATCTTCAGCACATCTACATACCTACACAGCATCCCATTACATCATTAGTACATTGTCAGACCCACACATGATCCCAGTAAATCTTCAGTATGTCATCAGACTGACACAGGATCCTAGTACATCGTCACAACAAGTAACATGGTTCATTCACTAAGGTCCCTTGTATCCTTAAGGGTATTCTCTTCGAGCCACTAGTCGATACTACAACTATCACAAAGTTCCATGAAGAAGTACATCAATGGACCTCCATGTCATAGGGGTCTCATGCAACAGACGGTGCATCAATCAGACGCTCGATCTATAAATTATTAGTCTTTTAGTCCCAATGGCCGGGTTGGATTCATGCTCGATCAAACCCAACCATACACTAACATTATCCAAAACTCCATTGGGGTAAACCAAAGGTACGTCCTTGAACTATGGTTTTGAAAACCATAGATGGTTCGTCAAATGGACGTCCAGTGTCATTTTGTTGGCCAAAAGATCGTATAGGGTCGAAACCAATCTGGGTCTGGTCCGAACCGGCCCGACCCAGCATGGGCTGACCCAGCACCGGGCGACCTGGCCCGATTCACTTGGCCCGACCAAGCCCCCTTGGTCAGACCCGACCCGCTAGGTCCAACCCGGCCCAACAGCCTATGGTGTGGTAGGGCGGGCATAGTGCGGTGGGGCGACCACAATGTAGTGGGGCGCCCTGGTGCGGTGGGGCGACCGCGGTACGGCGGGGCACCTCAACTGGATGGATGGCCTACTGTAATCTCTGCGCAACATGGGTGTGCACCACGCTTTTAACGGCGACGGGCTCAGCCGACCTTCGTCCCATTTCCTTCGTGGCCCAAGCCACACTTCTCTTCCGTCGAGCGACGTGGTTGCGCTGTCGCCTTCATCATGGTCGTCCATGCTGTTGGCTGCCATTATCGTGCCCCTCTAGTGTCGATTTCTGTCCTCCGCCATCACAAAGAACACACCAACCTTGAATAATGGTGGAGATATAGAGCATTGTTCATTTGACCCGCTTCCTCCTTGTTAGTTCGGTAGTAGGAAGATCACGACTTTTGATTCATGAAGAACATGAAGAATGGATACGGGAGATATTAAAAATATCAAACCCTACATCCTCCAAAAATAATTATTCCCAAACCCAAATAAGAAAACATCCAAGGGTCATCTAATTAGATATTTGATCATTTTTCTTGTTTTAGAAGGGAAGAACATGTGAAATAATTAATCATACACAATTAAACCCCTACCTCGATGGATCTGTTAGAGGTCATCTGTAGGTGAATATGGATTGGCGTTTGTCGATCCCAAAGCAAGCCTCCTTGAATGACGTCGATTCATTGTCGTCAATGTTTTCCCATGTTGGTTGCTTCTACAAGGTTGTTCCTATCCAGATCATGGTTGGTTTCCTCATTCTTCGATCTCCGGTGGTCATTCTTTTTTGGGATGCGTTCTTTTTTGGAGAGGGAAATGTCTTTCCAAGTTTTCCAAATGCATTTCCCACGCTATTCCCCCCAAAAAGAAATGCCAAATATTTAAATTATGTTTTATTAATTTAATTTGAGTTGGAACCATTAATCATGTGGTGTTGGAATAATTAAAGTGGTAGAAGTTAAATGGACTTCCACACATTGAAGAGGGATTATAAGGTAGTCGAGTGGTCCCCATTATAGAATTCAAAATTAGAGTTTTAATTCAGGTGGTCCCCACCTGAATAACCCATATATAGAGGTTTCATGAATAAAAATAAATTGTTAAATAATTTTATCTTTATTTTACCACAAAAAAGTGAAAAAAAATTGTTCACCCTCTACCTACTACGGTCGAGGTAAAGGTTCCCTTAAGTGAATAATTACACTACGATAATAACAGTTTCCTCAGATTTCAATTCCAATCGCCGGATCAAATGTTACAAAATGCCTCTTGCACATTTACTGATTGTACCTAAAAAAAAGTTCAGAAAACTATTACTAGTCACCCTCAACATGTGTTGGTCGAGGTTAGGCTCTGACCAAGTGAAACACGCCCCGACGAACACATAGGTACTCTTAGATTTATAATCATAGTTATCATTTATATGTAATTGATTTTAACAACAAAATAATTGTCACTAAATTATTTTATTCATGCCCAAAAATTAACATTCACCAGTGGCCCACGCCGGCCATAGTTTGTATCTTCTTAAATAAAGAATTCCCTCATAAGTTCAGCGGTGGTCTCAGATTTTCAGTCAAAGCTACCATTTATGAGTTATAAGCATTTGAAAAATAAAATAATTTATTTATTTATTATATTTTCGATTATTCCATTTTTAGGGTTTCTCACTAGAGGCCCGCACCAAGAAAACATAAGTCACGCCCAGGGTAAACCCGCCATTCTGAACGCACCGATGCCCTCATATTTCTGATCCGGGGAACCGTTTAAGAGTAATTACACTTTTTTAAGAAGACCGCTTACCCATGATTTTTAAAGCATAGCAAAACTTCTTTGGATCATTTCGGGCACTCTAGGCCTCATAATCGCATGCCATCAAATTTCGTGTTCTCAAAATAAATCCATATAATTAAAAAAGTTATACAGAATTTTCGAGATATTACAGGATTATGGAAGGATTTTTTTGTAGATAAGGGATTAATAAAACAAGATATCATGGTCAAAAATAATCATTGTTTTTCTGCTTCTCACTTTTTTATTGACATTTTATCGTTTATTTTGTAGTAGTATGGGGTTCCAATATTAAAAAAATGAATTTCCAATATGGTGATTATAAGAATAGACATTGTACCATTAATATACTTGGTGGAAATTCTGTGATTGGTGTTTTTGTTTCTGGATTGATGGTATTTTTTTCAAATATAAACAATAGTGGGCATATTTCAATGTTAATAATTATTATTATTATCTTCTGTATTTAAATGTACCAATACACTTAATTATGGTTTTGATTTAATACTAATTTTAATTTATTGGTGTTGATGTGTTTAAAATTATTTTATGATCATATGTTATGTTGAACTAAACTATTTCATACATTTAATAGAACACACCCTCACATTTTGATGATGTGAATAGTTTAACTATTCAGATGAAATATATGAAGACAAAATCCATCAAAAGATGGATGGTCGTGTTCAATAATTTTTCATCCATACTCAAGATATCTAAATACATCCATTTGAGTTTTTTTTGAGATAGGATACAAATTAAACTGAGGGATTTGGGAAATATAAGTTGTTGAAATAAATTTTTCATTCTTATAGTCAATTTAATGATTGGATAATCTCATTTATTTGAGATATTTTGATTAATCAGTTTATTATATTGTGTTTTTTTAGAGCTATTGGGTTTTTTAAATCTCTTATTTTCCCATATAGTTTTATTTTTATGATCCTATGTGATTGAGGAGGTTTTTAACTTATAATATAATATAATTTTAATCCTTCATGATTGATGAGATTCTATAGTTGGATGTGGTATTTTACAAGAATTAATTCTTAATGAAGTCCTGGTGTGGACTTGCTATTAATCAAGGAAATACCGGAGGATTGTTGTGAAAGATTATCTTGATACCTTTCGATAGGTCTACAGTCAACAAATTTCTCTTATAAAATGGATACCTTGGTTTAGGTTATAGAACCATAATAATATGGTTTATAAGTGAATGGTTAATTTTAATTTATTTAAAATGGAAATAAAAATGTTTTGCAACTTTTATTATTATTTTTATCAATGACCCATTTCATCTTTTCTTATGTCATTACTATTGTGTAATTGGGATGTTTGGTTTTGTTTATTGATGTTTTTTACTTATATTTCTTTACATACCAGTATTCATTCTAATTTTATAAATAAAGGTTTAAAAGTTTGATCATCTATTTTCCACTACATACATACATTTTACTCTAATGTATTTAGACATCATATGTTCTAAAAAATATATTTTATGTTGGATAACAATTAAAAGTCATTATTTTCCATCAATCCAAATCAAATTTATATTTCTATAAAGACCTTTCCCGGAAATTATTTTCCATCATAGCCTAAATCAAATTGGATATATATCTTTTACTGATATAAATTATAGAAAAATTTATTATTTTTCTTTTTAGAATCATAAAAATTATACTTACACAAAAATTTATAGGAGAATATTTTTTTAGTTTTAACTTGAAAAAAATATTATAGTAATGATTGAGAATTTGAATCATTATATGCCACTAATCATATTTGGTAAAAATTGTAAATATTTTTTTATAGAATAAAAACCATTATTATCAATACCAATGGAGATCATTTTCTTATAACGACAAAAAACATTAAATTTCTAGGGGAATAAATATATATTTTCACTCATGTGGGTAAAATGATCTATCAAGAAAAATATAAATTTAGTAATAATTTTCAATTATTAGTGTCTCAAAATATCTTAATGTATATTTAATAATGTAAAAAAACAAATAAAATATAGGAAAAATTGGAAATTGCTGATTTTTTAAGCTCCCAATGTTCTTGAGACTCAAACATATTTACATTATATTTATAATGAAGCTATTTATTTTCTATAAAATGAAGCATTATTATAGAGATATCAGTTATTTCTAATAATTCATAATTTCCATGAATAGTTAGGTGAGAAATGAATTATTATTATACAAACTAGTGAATAAGCATATTGATATTCTTCTAGAGGAATGAGAATCCAAGAGGATAGTGATAGATGTTACTATGTATCTAAAAAACATAGTAATGATTATTATACTAGGAAACTTATAAATTATTATAATTTTATAAAAATATATTTATAATGATAGTATAATTATTGATGTTGTGTTTTATTAAAATTGCAATGTATGAAAATTAAATTACACCACTTCTATGAAGAAGGAATTTACACATCGTTTGAGTGTTAGTAATTTAGAAGATATTGGAATTTTTTTTCTAATTCTTTTTCTAGAATATATATATATGATTATTGTAAATAATAACATATGATATAATTATAAAATGAACACAAATAGTAATGATGATATATTTGAATCATTACACACTATATATTTCAAGTGCATGAAACTATAGAATATCATTATTGATTGTCCTAGGATAATGAATAAGAATATAGATGATAATTTTCTGAAGATAAGTGATATACAAAATTATATATTTACTAATTATTCATGGATTTATAGTGTTTATCCATATTAAAAATATATTAGTTACTCATAGGTTGATTATAGAAAAAAAATCCATTTATTATAAAATTTATTCCTGGAATGATTAATTATTTATTGGGAAGGGAAATTATAAATCAATTTTAATGTTATAAGTATATTAAAATTCTTCTTTTACATTATATGATAATAATAATTTAACATTACCAATGAATTAGGATGATTTTCCATCAATGAAAATGATTAATGTTTATATGAATTTTTTTGAAAATTAAAAAAAATGACAAAAAAATCCTTAACTCAGCTAAAATTGATCTTTATGAATCATATATTAGGATTTATAAAAACATATTTTAAATTTATAAAAATTCTTCAATTTTAAATGAAAAATAAAATTCTAATATAACCTTTTTTAGAAGTTATCATATAAAATAAAGCCTAAAAATTAATTTCATAAATAAGATTATATCATCTTTTATATTTAGTATATGAAATTTTGAAAATGTCCTAACAAATTTAAAACCCAATACATAATCTTATCAAATAGATTTTATTCCCAAAAACAAATAATTTTATTAAAATTATATTCTCCCTAAAAAAGCATATTTCATCACTAAGTATTACAATGGGTGATGTTAGAGAAAAATATTTTTTTGAAAAAAGATCATTCTCTCAAATATTATAAATATTATATTTGTAAATTGACATAGTTGTGAAGCATAATAGAGTCATTTTTATTTGGGGTTCTAAATTATTTTTTATCATCAATAGACCCAAGAATGTTTGGGTTTGAAACATTCTCTATGATTATTTCAATAAGTTAGGTTGTATATGAGTAGTATGTATACATGGAACATGAATAATTTTTATACTCAATATATTTTAACTGATAAGGTCTTTTTTCAAAATGTATATAAATTAGCACGTGAAAGAATAAATTTTTGATGAAATGTGTATGGTAGAATTTTTTTTATCGGGTATGTATATCGACCGATTAGAACTCATAGTTCCATTAAAAATAAAAGTTCTCATACATCTTCCCAATTTTAATTCAATCCAAAAATGGCCTATGATTTCCTTGGTTATAAGACTTGGATTGTTTTTATGCATTAATAGAATAATCAATTTGAGAAGAAAACGTTTTAAACCTTGGTGGAAATTGTGCCTGATCATATGATTTGAGGAGTAAAATGGGACATCTAGAACATGTTTAAAAAATGGTAATTGTCATATATAATACGATGATATTTTTTTATAACCAGGAAAATGGCATAGATTAATAATAAACTTTTTCTCCAATATCTAAGAACAAGTCCATCGGTGTTCTAATAAAGTTGGCATATTAAAAAATATAAATGTATTTTAAATGGATTTAAATAGTTATTTCCTTTATATATAATTTTTGGATGGATTTTTTCTGAAAAAACACAAAAATTTTAAAATATAAATTATCAATAACATTTATTTTGACTTACAAATGTGATCTTAGTATGTTAATGATCTCAATGATCCTAGTATGTCTTATTGTAATAATTATTTCATAAAAATTATTTTTTATCAAAATTATATAGACAACTATTTTTTTCAATAATTTTATAAGAAACCCATAGCTATTTAAATTAATGTAAATTGAATTATATTTTCCTTGACTCATAAAACTCCCACAAATATTTTTTTTGGCAATTTTTCTAAGTGAGTACTGAATTAGGATGATGGGTGACATAATTATTTATTTGGATTCAAACTAACTCAATGATTGAAAGGAATAATCATTACTAAATATCACAATATAATAGATTTTATTTAATATTTTTATGACATTTATCCTTGAATTATTAAATTTTTAGGTACCTCTTATAAATTGTACCTATATGAATCAAGGAAACTTTTGGATCAAATAATTATTGGAGGGATGATCCGAAATATAAATTATATGGATATTAGTTTCTAAATAATTATGTACCCTATATGCTTGTGTAAAAGGTAACAAAAAAATATGAATGAATTTCAAATCATGTAGTTAAGAATATATTTTATTGTATTATACGAAGAGAAGGATTTGGTTCATTTTATTCAAATAAAATAAGGTTTACATTAAAATTTTCCCCTAATGTTACATTTGGTTTTTATAGAATTGATCAAAAAAACTTTAGAACATCTTTATTAATTGGATGTGATATATTTTGTGGTTTAAGAAATAAAAAATATTTTTCACATTCAACTACTGAAGATAAATATTTTTTCGCAAGATGTTGTTGTACTCGAGGGTTGTGTATCAACCCCACACTGATATATTTCATGTTTTTATTTTAATAGTGTGCTACTATATTTATATATAGTTACATTCCTCTTTTATATTTTTCAAAACCTACTATCTTTTCTTATTAAAATATTATATTATAAAATTATCTTATTCACCTTTATCATACAATTATGATGTTTTTTGTCTTATAGTGTTGATCCATTAACATAAAAATGTAAAAATTCATTAATTAAATGATTTTTTATTTAATACCACATTTATATGTAAAATGACATAATTAATAAAGATATTTGAATTAATGGAGGTCTAACTATATCATATTTATATTTTATGGAGTTTAATCAGATTCATTGGATGATATTTTATATGCTTTGAACATTTCATTATTTCTTTATTTTTTTTATTTCTATTTCATTAATTAATTTTATTCAACTTTTCCAAATTGAATAATTATATATTTGGAGTGACAATAATATAATATAAATTTATTTTATCATTAAAATAATATTATATGTTTCTTTGTGTTTATTTTTTCAATTACTTTCGTATGAAATTTGATAATTATGTGGTGAGACTTCACCAATTTAATGGATACTTAAAAATTTAATGATCCTGAAATATTCTAAGAATGATTAATCAAATATTTCCCTAGAAAAACCCTAATAATATACCATAATTATTAATCAATTTAATTTTTATATTTTTTTTATTATTAAAATAAAATGAAACAAAATACTTTGATACTTTTCTCCCAAAACCCACAAAAATGTGTTTTCCTTAGTACACCTATTTTTAATCATTGGAATCTAACAATTCTATATCCTACAAGTAACTGTATTATCATATATTATAAATTTAGTAGAACCATCCCCTGATAGTACTTATAATATATTTCCAATACAAATTGAAAATGTTACATATTTTTATTATAAAAATAATTAGTATGTAAACCCTATATATTAAAATCAAATGTACAGATATAAGATATATTTTAAAGATTCAATAATTTATTTCACAAAGATTTTAATTTAGGGAATAAGTTCAATGTTTCTGTGTTTGGAAAAGGTTAAAAAATATCTAATCAATATATGGTTGAATTATATGTTTTGATAATATTTTTGAAAAAATGAATTAAATCGACTTGTTGTAAAAAAATATGAAATTTCACATCCCAAACTGTTAAGATGAAAAAAATTTCTAAATGAAAAATATTATGATATTCATGTTAAGAGTAAAATCAAATGGTTTTATGAATATTTAATGATATTGAACAAATTTAATTTGTTATAGAATATCAAATTTAGTTAGTGAATATTTTTAAGTAATATATATTTACTAAAATTAATTTGGTAATGGTGTTTATATTAATATAATACAATTATCATCCTCAAGAAGTGCATATTCTTTGAAAATAATTTAAACATAACATTCACGTCAGAAGTTCCCACTAGTAAAAATATGGGCTCCAAATTTGGGGATTTAATGTCGTTTTTATAAACTAGTTTTAAATGTTATTGGAGTAACTCATATCATTTCATTATTATAAACCAACATTAAAAGTAATTCAAAACACCATATAATATCAATTTCTTAAAAAACAATACATGGTTTTAAAAATTACATTTAACATCAATTATTTTTTAAAACTGATTTAGAATGTTTTTTGAAAAACCCTTGGACCCTAAAACCCTCATTTACTTTTCAATAGAAACCCATCCTCTCGAACAATTATGGATACTGAAAACCTTTCAGGATGATCTAACCTATTATTTGGTGGATTTTATTCATCTTTAGACAATGTCTCTCCAAAATATTCTACCCCTCATCAATTATTCAAAATCCTCAGGTAATCTTGGTGGACCCTCAACCAAGTTTCCACTAGCTTCGAGTAATTTGATCAAAATATATAACCTATATTCCTTATCAAAAAAGAAATTTTGAAAGTCAGGTTATTTTTTGAGGATAAATTAATTATCTATTAGTTATATGTTTGGTTCATCAATTGATATTTTTTATAAATTTTATTATATATTGTTTTTATAAAATTTTATTTAATACTATAGTTTTTTTATTGTTATAATTTTTTGTCCTTGTGTTTTTTTCTAAAACAAGTTGTATTTATAATTGTTTTTATTCTTATATTATTTGTCACTATAATCATGTTGTAGTTGAAATTAATATTTTTCATTTTCATTTATTAAATTTTCATCATTTTATGTTGATATAATATATATTGAATTAATTTTTCTTTTTGTAGCCTCATTTGTAATTATTTACTTTTTTGAAAAAAATATAATTTTTCCAAAATTATGGATGTTTAAATTATTATTTTCGTATATTTTTAATCATATATGTTTATATTTTTCATTGATATTTATTGATGGTTTTATATATTGATTATGATCAAACATTTAACAATAATGAATTTTTTCAACTATATGTTATTTTATAAAACATTTCTAGCCATACAGTTTTTAAAATGTTTTATATGTTTTAATATATTCATATTTTATTATTTGATTATGGGTAATTAATGTATCATAATTGGATAACATTATGAATATCAAATTAGGAATATAAAAATTTAGAATATGATTTCCTATAATTTTATAAACAAAATATTTAAAACAATGAAATGAATTTTTGGGAATGTATGAATTTTTTTAATTTGAGAAAGTTAAATTCAATAGAAATTAATCATCATATCATTTTTTATAAATTTATCTATGATTATAAATACAAGTTATATCATTTTTCAAGAATATAAAATTAAACATCTAATGTTCTTTCATTTATTCACCATTAGATAAAGGATCATTCTAAAGAATCAATTCATATATATGAAGAATCATACAAATTATTGAATTATTGTATGTAGATTCATAGAAACCAAAACACCCATGTTGCACTATATTTTCAGTTTCATTTAATTATATAATATTACATAACTTAAATTTAATAAATGAGAGAATTGATAAATGTTTCTAGGAATTTCCTAATCGTTTAATAGATAATCTTCTTAAAGTAAAAAAGCTTCCATATTCAAATTTGATAGAAAGAAACTGTTATACCCTATTAAATATGGGTATAAAAAGATATATTCTTTAACCGAATGTTATTTCATTTATATTAAATTATTTAAATTACTATAAAACTTCTAAAAATTTTGGAAATTAAGAAATAATTTGCATGAAGCATTAAATATTTATTCAATATTATTAACCCACATCAATCCTCTTAATAAATAAATTTGGATCCGTACAGAATTCCCTATTTTATGTATCTAATTTAAAAATAAAACTATCAATAATTTTTAATATGTAATATAGATGAGAGACTCTTTGAAAGAAAATTGCATCACCATGACAAATCCCTAAGGTGGATGAGATTTGATAAAAAATCCATATTTTTGAAGTGAATCGTGAACTCTCAGAGTGGGATAGTGAATAGATGGAATGAATCAAAATCAAATAATCAATATCCAATATAGAAAGAGTCCTATTATTATTTTATAAAAAAAATTCTCCCCATATTTTGTGTGTTATTATAATCGTCCCTATAAAGTAATTTCTTACAAATGGAAACATATTTCTAAAAAACATAAGAGGAAAAAATAATGTCCAATTTTTTAAGACGGAACATTATATTATCAATGGTATATTGGATGAGACTTACTATACATGGGAAATCAAATTATTATTTTTAAAAGTTGATCATCTTTATAACAAATTGAAAAAATAATTTAATAGTTTACATGAATATATTCTACCACCAAAAACATTGTTAGCTAATAAATATTGTTTATTTATTATGAATCCTTATTTCATTTACATGATAACCAATGTTCTAAAAAATTTATATTTGGAGATGGATGAAAATTGTACGTCACAATTTGAATTCAATTAATCACCACCTTTTAATAACATCCGTTTCTAGGAAAATACATACCTCTAACCATGCAAATAAACGGTTGAATAGGGAGATTCAGTCATCATTATATCTAATATAAATGGGCATTGATATATAATAATATATTTCATAAAACTCCATTTATAGAGAGTGATAATGATTATGAGTTATGTAAAAAATAATAAACCTGAAATAAGGGAATATTTTCCTTCATGTTTATTTTTCCTACAATCCATGATTCATAACAATAGGTATCAGAGTCTTTGTTGTCGATGAGACCCTATGAAGAGAATCTATTTTGGTGGAAAAAAATCCATATTTCTAGAATTTAATAATCTAAATTATATTCTAAAAGATCGTTTCTAAATGATTACAATAAGTTACATGGAATTTAAAAATTTCCTTAAAAAGTTTTATAGGATTTCAAATTTTATTTTAACTTGTAGTTCTATAATACCCTCTTAACATAGAAGATGATACTGTTTGTGTAATTAATTACATTTTTTATGACTTATAATGAAAACTATGATGTTCCATGTCCCCCATCATCAATCAATATTGAAAATTTATATTATATAGACCATATAATGATCGATACAATTCAATTTCTCAAATATATAGTAGATTATATTTTATTGATTTTTGCATTCTAATTGACACTGATATTCATTTTTTCAAATTCTATCCCAATTACAAAAAATTGAAAATAAAATATAGAGATTTTGAATGAGATCGATGATCATATTGGATTCCACGATCTAATGCTTTAGGGAGTCTTAAACTAAATATTTAATCAATTATAAGGAACTATTTTACCCCATAGGGAACAAGATATTCATGTTTACTACCACCAATGATGTTTAATTGATATAGCATAATAATCGAATGATTTGTTAAATTCACTACAAGAATTTTCACAATAACTACCACCATTTTTATTGAATAACCAGTAAATATAATCATTGTAATAATTTTAAGAATTTATACTAGTGAAAAATTATTAAAAAATGATCATATTATAAATGCGGTTAATGAACCATTAACTACTAATTTATAGCTCTATAATTGAGAAAACCAGCTATTCTGAAAGTATTATATATCATAGTCTAGTTATAGGAAAAATTATGATTGATGATGTTCTAGTGAAAAAAATATTTTTAACACTTATTGATAGTTGGGATACTTTTGTGATCTACCTTAGTAACTCAATAGTTGGATGAAAAATATGGTTCAAATGGAAAATGATACACAATCTAAAGGGTACACTTGAAAGAATTAATTGATTTATACCTAAATGATACTAATCATATTAGATAAATGAAGAAAAAACTAGGTTTTTTTAGAATTATGATGCACACATACAACCAATACTAGATGAGTTTATAAAAATGGAAGGAGACTACAAAAAGAATGATAAAAATATTTCATAGAGGGACACATAATGAAGAACCATCAATAGTTATTATAAGTGAAGGGAGATTATTGAAACCAGCAAATATGAAATGCATATGTACACAAGATAGTCACTGGAGAAGTAATGTATTTATTCAAAAAATAGTAATGTACAGGAATTCACACACATTAAAAGATAAATAATGGGTGGGAAACAGTGGAACAGTAAACCACAACACTTCACATCATGAGTGTTTCTTAAATTATCAATTTCGGAAATTTATTACCATAAAGGCGAAGAATACTACATCAAAGGGGGTAATTTTTATTAGTGATACATATATAATTATTAATTAAAATTAGACAATCAACCAGAATTCTATATGGTATATTTTATGTCAATTACTGAACAATGTATCTAAGATAGCTTTAGATTGGTATAATTATGAAAATATATTTATCATTAGTATATGTAAAATGTTGAAATGATCTATATTTATTTCATAGTAACACATATATTCCCCATTGTACAAAACTTATTTGACTATATTGGAAAAAAAGATCAATGTGGTGTAGAGTCTGGGTTTATTGAATATTTATAATTAGATAATCTAAAATATTTTTGAATTAGGGTTATCTACCTAGATGAAAAATATAAAAATACAATTTTATAATTATTTACCACTATTTAATTAGGATTAATAATTTAATATGAGTAAAAAAATATTCATTCCATATATCGTTTTATTAAAGAAATCATATTTGTGGGATCGAGTACACTCTAATGTATGTGGTCACATATATATGGAATCAATGAAGATAACAACTCTTTCCCAAACATTATTGATCATTCTCCATTAGAGGGGTGTTTTTAATTCATATAGATGGAGGAACAAGATTCTGAGCACTTAATAATATTTTATTCATTGTTGACGTGTTAAACTAGAAGAATTTAATTTTTCTACATTATATTAACCATGGAGACTGTGAGACTAGGGTGTTTTATTACTATTACATATGTAATTAAAAAATAAATAATGGTACCGTACACTCAAAATCCAAATATCGTTTTATAAATAATGAAAAAACCATAAAAAATACTGTTATGTGCCTGATGGATTTGTTTAATCCTCCTAGCGGATTTGAGGGTAGAGTTATTTGATTTTAATGATAACTAATATGTGGATCATTATAATTTTATTTGATTTTATGATTCTATAGTAGTGGTGTTCCAATAAAGATCCCACTTACAATAATTATTTATTATTTGGATGTTTGGTTTCGTTCCTTCTTTCCAAATACATAAGATTAAGCTATAATGGAGATATACTCAATAAATCATCGATTACTATGAAGATGATAATTTTAATAAAATGAGACACAAAGAAGAATAATTTCATCAGAATTATATATGTGATGTTTAATGAGAACCAAATGATCAAGTATATTCATAATATTATAATATATTTTTAACAACTTATCCCCCGGGGACCGTTCCATGAGTACTCCAAGCCCTCCTTCTATAGGCAAGGGGCTGCTGACTAGCACCAAAAATACATATCCCAAAAAGGAAAGTCATTGATTTTTAAACTATACAAACAAACATAGAATACTATAGAAAGAAAAAAAACTAAAAAATGTAGTATAACCACCATAATTTACCACCATTGAGAGTAAAAGGTGTAAACTGAAAGTAAAGGGGCCAGAATACAAGACCAAATGAAATGAAACTACAAAAATAGAAGTACGAGCTCCGAAGGACGTCCCCTATGGTTTCTACCTGAAGGGAATGCACATCTAACTGTTAGATGTCACTACACCACACCAATTATATTGATCCACAACCGAGCACCATCTAGACCTAGCTCTACAAATCCATAATCAAATATGTATGTCATCACCACAAGAATCAGTAAGGGTGGACGGAGCCCATGCATGGTTTAGTATAATGATACTCATTTGACACCCCAAGAACAACATGAGTATCATAGAAACCACAAAGGAAAATACAAAAAATCATGAAATCATAGTGAACCCCAAAGTAAAAGGCACAACTCACACCAGTTATAACTTATGTACAGAAGTAAACATGATTAACCATAAATCTAGATCATCTTATTTTATTGAGAGGCTTCGTTACTGATCAATGAAGGGTCACTCTACTACCGCTCCACGAAGGATTTATCTACTGATAATACTCAACAGGTCACTATATTACTGATCCACGATATTTCGTGATATTAATTATCCATGAAGGGATGCACTCATGTTGATCAATGAAGGGTATCTCTTATGATGATCCACGAATGGTCACTCTTAATTCTTCACGTCACATCAATCCACTAGATTGTATCACATAACATTCTTGATTTCTATATAATCTTCTCCTTAATACATATGTAATTCCTCGAACTCCACAAATGGCCAAATAGAGTAACCCAAAGGACCGTCTCATTTTAAGGATCCCAACACAATAGATGGTGCGTCGAATGGACAATTAGTCTGTAAGATATTATCACTTTTGTAAAAAGGGCCTTGTTGGATTCAAGCCTGATCCAAACCAATAATATATAGACCTCCACCAAAACACAAATATATTATCTCTTAAGTGAATTTTTATCTAGAGGGTCCCAACACCACAAATGACTCATCAATCAGATTCCAAGATTACATGATATGAGCATTTTAGTAAATAGGGACTGGTTGTGTAAAGGCACAGTCTGACTTGGTCGGATTGACCTGTCCGATCCTAGACCAGTGTCCTGCATGACCTGACTTATCTTCTTGGCCCATTGTCTTTCCCCATTGGGAATTACAGGAGCTGTATGAGGTTTGTTGTGTGTCCAATCTTCTTGGTCACCTAGTGACCCATAATATATATGGCTTGGGCCACAGTAGTGGGACGGTCTCTTTTCCTAGCGTGGGCCACTGCGCGGCCTGGTTTTAATCCATTGGCTAGTTCCACTCTAGCGGAATGGATTGATATTTTAGACAACATGCTCGGGGGCCCCAGTCCACCCTGGCTGGTCCGGTTGGGGTGTGCATGGCCAGTTCAGCTGGTATCCCCCCTTTTTGCACGCATCCCGCAAAGAGTGGGTCACTCCCTTCTACGTGGTGCCAGGCTGGCACTGTGTCAAGCTGACCACTGTGGTCGATGGTTCGTGGCCTCCTCGACCATTTCATGGGCTAGGCTTTCCACCTATACATGTACGGCTGTAAAGGGCCAGCTGCTCCACCCACATATGGGGCTACATGGTGCCACCTCCCACAATCTGATGCTACCACAGCTGTTGCCACATAGGAGGAACCTTCCAAATGACATTGGTTCAGCTTTAGTGGTCCAATTTCAAAACATCTTGTGCCCTTGGGACTTTTATGTTATTTTCTTCCATGTGAGGGACTTGATGTTTCCTTGCGGCCATTTTGAATTTTTGTCGACCATGAACACACATGGCAGAGGGGGGCTGAGCTTTGTTCGTTTCGGTCCACACCATTCGTGTTAGAATAATAAAGAAAGTGGAGGTCTATGGATAATGTTATATCAATAATTACCAATCCCACATAAGAGACACATGAAAATTAAACCTTCCTACATCGACGAACGATCCCCGGGTCAAACTATTTGTTGGTTTACCCGTGTTCGTCACTTTATAAAAATAATGGGGAAAATAATTTAATCAAACAACCCCTTCATTTTTTTGTGATTTGTCACTGATGAGGAACGCAGAATTGTGCTTTTTACAATCCTCACTCCATCATTTTTTATCGCAATTTATTGTCTGTTGAATCCTTCACATCGGTGTTCATCAATAGTGTTTTCCATCCGCGGGAATGGAAGAAATAGAGGTTCCACATTCTTTATTAGAGTAAATTTCGAATCTCATGTCCCCAACGTGATACTAAAATAAAACATGTCACAACATTTTTGTCATTCTATGATGTCATGTTGTTACACTTGAAAAAAAACATGTCATTACTAGTTTCCATTAATTTGCCACATTGCCGCCTAATCACTGCACTGTAGAATCTCTGTCTATAGCTCAGCACATGAGAAAAGAAGTAAAATAAAATTTTTATGTTATTTTATTATTTTCTGAAAGGATCATATAGTAAATTTTTCGTTCGACCCATCTCGGTAAAAGTTGAGTCCTTTCTATGAGAATTCTAGTGTTCCAAGTTCAATGGTGCCCACATTTTTTGATCCGGTCACCAGTTAAAAAGATAAAAAAACTTACATGCATTTTTAATTATTTGAACTAAATAAATTCCCAAATTTCGTTCCAGGATCACTGGGCCTCAGAATCACGTGTAGTCAAATCTTGTGGTCTCAAAATAATTCCATATAATTTTTTTGAAAAATTATAATGAAATTACAGGACATTAAATTCTCCCTACCTTATGACTTTACATCCCCAAAAAAACAAAGGCTAATCCTAAAAATGGGGGTACTGAGCACAAATCTTAGCATCTCACACCCATGTTCTCTCATAGATATTCCCATGATACCACCGAATGCACATATGAATAATCGACTATCCACAGAAGACCCTCTCCTATTGATCATCTTCTCCACCAGAAACTCAGCGAATGTCACCCCATTGTCATTGTCCATCATGCCACGTCGATGATGTGTAATGGATCATGAACGCATCTCCTGAGCTGTAACAAATAAATAAAATTGGGAACCTAGTTTATCAATGGGAGAAGAGCTAGGCGGCATGCCACCTACCCAACAATGCTCAGAGTCTGGAATGGTCTGGTGAACGATAGAGACAACTTTCCACCATGATGAAATCTCTACAATCCCCATTGGGGTGAGACCCAACGGAAAACATGGGGTCCCTCCTCGAACTCCAAGGTTATCCATCTCTTATAAGAATAATAATTATATCTTCTCTATGCAGTCCTCATCCGCTCTGGGAAGATCTACACCTTCTTAGTGGAAGCACGTACCAACTCTAGACCCATGAGTGCGGACTCCCCAAGGTCCTTCCAGCATAAAGGTGATTTGATTGGCTGCCTGTACAAGGCATAAAATGTAATCATGCTAATGGTGCAATGATATCTATTGTTGTACGCAGTCTCCACTAGTGGTAGGTGGTCCCCCCCAACCGTGACCAAAATCTGGGAAAGAAGAACGAATCATGTCCCCCAAGTTCAATATAGACTTCTCTATATATCCATCTGTTTGTTGGTGAAAAGATGTACTCATACAGAGCAGAGTCCCAAATGCCTCTTATAACCCCTTCCACAACCGATATGTAAAGCGCATGTCACGGTCTGAGACACTAATTAAAGGATCCATGTGAGGCCACACTATCTACATGACGTATATGTGTCCCAATCCCTCTACCAATCCATCCTTCCAGAAGGGTAGGAAGTGAGACGACATTGTATGTCATTCAACGATCACCCATATAGAATCGTGGCCATTGGACGTGCATGGTAATACCATCACGATGTACATGGAGATACTATCCCACTTCCATTCCAGTACCTCAAGTTGATGTATCAAGCCTGGTGGGACCTGATCCTGGCATTCACATGTTGACACATGAGGCGTCATGAAAATAATGCTTCCAATTATTTCTTCATCCCAAACCACAGTACTAACGTAAGAGGTCCTGGTACATATTCGCCACAACAAAATTGACCACTAAAGGTGATGTATGGAACTCCCTCAACACCTACTCATGTAACGTCACTGGTACTAAGAGCATTTCCTGAGGATGACTGAGCACATCGGGCGTCGAATTAACCATCCACGATATGTGCCTCCCTAACTCATTTTAAGAGTGGGGGAGGTATGATCATATATTGAAGGTAAAATTCAACATCATTATCGATGAAGGATATTTTCATCACGACTACTTACTTTGTTGCCTCACTCGACATCTGTAAACCAGACCTCCTGCTGAGTGCGTCTTCCACCATGTTCCCCTTTTGGGAGTGTATAATATGTCAAAGTCAAAGTCCTAGAGGAAATAAATCCATCCCCCCTTACTCAATATTAATTCCTTCTATGAGAAGATATACCTAAGACTCTTGTGGTATGAGTATATGGTAAACTATTCACTCATCACGTAGTGACACCAAATCTTCAATGAAATGACCACTACTGCTAACTCCAGGTCATGGGTCTCGTAGTTCTACTCATACTACCTTAACTACTGTGAGCTATAGTCCATCACTGCTTCCTCCTACATAAAGACACAACCTAGTCTGGTCCCTGACACATCACAGTAAACCATGTAGTAAATTACCTCCTCTTGAAACATCAATATGAGAGTGTTGGTTAAGCTCTGCATTAGCATCTATAAGCTATCATAACATTTATCTATCCACAAGAAGGGTTTTCCCTTTTTCATCAATGCTTTCATAGGTTCTTCTAATCGGGATAAGTCAGGCATCATCCTCCAGTATTATCTGGCCAACCCCAAGAAAACCCTATTACTTAGTCACGCTTCTGGGTGTTCCCATGAATTAACTGCCTCTATATTCTCCGGATCCATGGAAACTCCATCCTCTGAGATACAATATCCCATATAGTGTACATCCAGAATCCAGATCTAGAACTTCATGAGAATACTATAATGTTGCTACTCGTGGAGTGTATTAAGGACAATCCACATGAATCTTGTATGCTCTACCTCCAATGCTATGTACACCAAGATGTCATTAATGAATACCACTACAAACGATCAATGTATGGATGGAAGATCATGTTCATGATTCCCAGGAACAATGCAATGGAACTGGTCACACCAAAGGGAATCACCAAAAATTTGTAGTGGCAATAACAACACCTAAAAGTTGTCTTAGGCATGTCTTCATCTTGTACCTGAAGTTGATGATATCTGGTTCTAAGTTCTATCTTTATGAACCACCTCACTTCCTTCATATAATCGAAGTGGTCATAAATAATCAATAGTGGATACTTGTTCTTGAAGGTAAACAATTGAAGGTGATGGTAGTCCAAGCATAGACTGAAGATATTATATGCATTCTTGGGAAACATCACTGGGGCTGCCAATGGTGAAACACTGGGTCTCATGAAGTACTTCCTCTGAAAATACTCCAACTTTACTCTCTACTCCAGGATCTCCACAAGAGCCATACGATATGAATATTTAGATATTGGTGTTGTCCCTAGGTAAAAATCGATATATAAGTCTACCTCTCAGAAAATGAGGTAGTCCTGGAACATCCTCAGTAAATACACTCTCATAGTCGTCCACCACTACAGGTAATATTTGACTCCTATTGTACACCACACTGATGGTGGGGCTAGAAAAATGTTTAGTTATTGACAAAGTGAAAGTCAATCTTGTGACCCAAAGGATCCCTTATTGTTGTTGAATGGAAACCTAGTACCATCCCCATGGAAACACCATAATCTATGTCTAAATTATCTAATTTGATCATGTACTATAGATAATCAGTCCTTACCCTAGGTGATATCATAAGGCCTCAATGCTTATACTATGAGATCCCAATTGGAACTCTCACCTCCTAGAGTAAAATCGCACTACCGAAACCTGAGTGTAATCATCAAATCCACTCTAATATGGGTCTTTAATTGTAAGTATCAAGCCAATAGCTCCACTGAAATCTCTAAGCCTCATACGAGGTATTTGGAAAGGAATGAGATATTGGAACCTGTTTCTATAAAAACTACAGTTATGATAGTGAAGACAGAAATCATTCCTCTAATCAGCTATGGTGTACTATGGTTCTATGCCTCCATCTTCTGATGTTGTCTTCTCCCACGTCTGACAGCTCCTTGAGCCTATGGTGGACCACCTGGTGGTGGTGGTTGTAGTACCTAGTACCATATTCCACCACATGACGCTCAGCCAACTCCCCTACCACTTCCGCTGCTCGGTGAACGTCCTCTTTTGATCATCTATTGCTGTCTCGGCAGTCCTCTGACCATCTGTTGATCATCCGTGCAGGGAGTCAAATAGTCACGAGCTATGTTCCCCTATCCTCCGTAGGAGTAACAAACTCTAGCTGTCAGTTGACATCCTCTACCTCGAGAGCTCCACACCTACGACCCTATATCCTGGGGTCGTCCTCCAAATGATCTGGGACCATTAGGACTCTACATCATCTACACAATATCTGCATTAGATGACTCAGCCACATGTAATTTGGTGGTGGCTCTCACCATTAGTTATGGTTCAGATAGTAAGCTGTCCACAAGTAGAGGTCTCTCTAGCTCTCCATCATATGTAGGGATGCTAAGTGAAATCATCAATTACCTAATCTACCGTCAGAGTCTTTAATCAATGGTCCAAGACCTAATGAAAGGGTCTTGTACTAAGTCAGTTGTGTACTGGGAGAGTTCGGTAAACCTGGATGATTACAAGGCCACCATCAGGCTATCCTAGTATAGGTGCAGTGTCTCTAGAATATGAACTTATTGTAGTGTTTCTGGTACGAACTCTTCCTTAAAGTTACTCTCAATGTCCAATATGTCAAGGTTCACCTCCACATGTGTTTGTAGAATCATGATATACCATATCCATGTTGTTCCCTGATAGAGGTTAGCATTTAAGACCACCATCTGATCTATAGGTGTCTTTACCAGGAGAAAAAACTATGTAACTGTCTACAGCTAATCCCCTACTTCCTGAGGATCAATCTCAACTTGAAACCACAAGGGCTGATGTATTTGGAAATCATTTAGGGTGCATAGTTGATGTGAAATATCTGCTAGTGGGGCTGGTAGAAACTTCTCCTCTCTAGGTGGTGGTGTTGCTGGTACACCACCCAAAGGTGGTATCACTATAAGTGTTCCCTACATCAATTCCTCATCGCTTGGTGGGATATCGTCATGATCTCTAACTGGAATCATGTCTAGATGTCTTTGTGGATTCATCTTGTAGGGGGAAAATTTTCCCACATTAAATAATTTATACCTAGTGATCTGACTCAAAAGAGATAAAGAGAAAAACATTTTAAAAACACATGAAACTCGTTTTTGTTGTCCCATGTTAGAAAAATGAATTCAGTGACCTAGAATATGGATTCATCTGACTCCACACAAACACTAGTTCCCTAAACTAAAATCCGACCTCGGGACACATAAAATTGTTTCCCCCATAAAAATATAGACTCTTAGTTCTTCTGGTATAACTATCCTCCCTCTAATTCAACATTGTCACAACCCATCCTTCAAGGCCCGTTCTATGACTTCCCCATGTAGGCCTTCTATAGGCCATAGATAGTATTTGCACCAGAAATTCATATCACAAATAGAAAAGGTCATGAATTTAATCTTGTACCCACACATTCATGGAATACTACACAAATCAATCAAAAAAGGGATGAAAGTAGTAAAACCACCAAAAAGTACCACCAATGAGTGTAAAAATGTAAAATGAAAGTAATGGGGCCAATATAAAAGCACAAATGAAATGAAAGAGTAGAAAAATAAGTACATGTTCTGGAGGTCTTCTTTTAAGGATCCTATATGAAGGGTCGCTAAAACTCACTATCAAATGTCACTATAGGATTCCACATCAATCAATCCACCTCTAAGATCAACAGAACCCTAGATCCCCAAAGTCCCAGTCAATGTTGCCTATAATTTTCAAAAGACACTAAAGTTGTGGGAGAATCCTGTGCAGGTGGCGTATAAGAATACTCAGTAGGGACCTCGAGACAAATTCATGTATCATAGAAATCCACAATGGGTCACTATATGATGGATCCACGACAGGTAGTGCTACTGCTGATCCATGAAGGGTCGTACTCTTGCTGATCCATAATGTGTCTCTCTTATGCTAATCCAGGAAGGGTCTCTCTTATGCTGATCCACTAAGGGTTTCACTTAAGTTGATCAACTATGGGACTCTCTTCATTATTCTCATTACAACCTGCCACTAGACTCTCGCACTTTGTATGACTAATTTCTGGAGGATCTGATCCTCAAGCCATCAGTTTTACCTCAAATACCAGGAAGGACCACAAAGAATAACCCAAATGACCATCTTTTTATAAGGGTCCCAACACAACATACGATGCATTGAACAGACACGTGGTCTGTAAGATATGTGTATTTTTGTAAAAAAGGGCCCTATGGGATTCGAGTTTATTCCAACCTATCCATACATCAACCATTGCCTAAACTAACATACTATATATCTGAGGGACTGCCTCTTCGAGAGGTGCCCAACTGTACAAAATACTCATCAATCAGATGTTTAGTTTACATGAAACATTAGTTTTAGTAAATTGGGCTCGGTTGCATTCTATCACTGTCCAACTCGGTCACACCGACCCAACCAATCCCAACTCGAGGTACCGCATTACCTGACATGTCTGATTTTCCCATTGGGCCTTAATAGACATTACCAATGTATCTTGTGGGTCTAGTCTACTTGATCACCCAGTGACCCTGATTTTATTTAGCTCAGCCCGCACTAGAAGGCTAGTATCTTTTCCTAGCTCGGGCCATCACACCGCCTGATTTTATCATGTCAGCCTAGACAGCTAAGAAGAACCAGCTCAATAGATAGGTCGGGCCACTCATACAGTGTCGTCCACTAGCCTGCCTCGGGCCGGCGTTACGACCGGTAAGATTCTTACCAAACTAGCTTGGCCTGTCCAGTTGGGGTGTGCGTAGTCAGAGCCAGATGCCCCCCTTTGTTCACAATAGGCCTGCATGGGGTGGGCTTCTCCCATCTATGTGGCTCCAGAATAAGGCCGAATCTAGCCATCCAACGCCACTACTAGGCCCCAACCTCCTCCAATGTGGCATGCACCGAGCGCACCACCTCTTTTTACGTAGATACTGAGGGCCATCCAATCAACCCACATGTGGCGCAAATTGGACCCACCTCCCACATGTGGTAGCCGATATAGGCATACACTACCGGTCTTCGATGACACCTTCCATGTGCCACCAGGTCTGCTTCGGGGTTTTGATTTCAAAATCTCTTATGCCCTCGGGCCTCTCAGGTTTCCGCCTTCCCGGTGAAGGTCTTGAAGTTTCATTTCATCCATTTCAAACATTCATCGACCAAGAATGCATAAGGGAGACGGGGGTGGGGGGTCGATCCTTATTTATGTCGGCCCATTCCCTCCAACATAGAATCATAATGTAGGGGGAGGTTTGGGTATAATATTATTTGAACAATTACCAATCCCTCTATAGAAACACAATGAAAGGAAATGATCCTCCATCAACAAACAATTCGCGGGTCAACCTATTTGGAGGTTGAACCACATTTGTCTCTTTAATAAAAGAATTTGGAAATGAATATAATCAAACGACTCATACTAGGTTTGAGGATTTGTATCTAACAAGGGATGATGCTTCAAGCTATCATTGATCATTACTCTGTTAGTGTTCATTGTTGTTCGTTGTCTATCAAATCCATCCCTCCGGCATTCATTGATAGAAATATTAATTAGTGGAAAAGGGAGAGAGAGCTCAATATTCATCATAAGAGTAAATTCCCAAACTGATTTTCCCAATATGATATTGAAATAAAACATGTCACAACATTTCTAGTACACTGTGACATCACGTTATGAAGCTTTCTTAAAAATTTTCCATTATGAGTTTCCATTAATGTGCCTAATTACCACCTCATCTTTGCACTGCAAAATCACTATCTACCACTCAATAGTTTAGAAAATATATAAAATATTTTTTTAGGTCATTTTACTATTTTATAAAAATTATGAAAAATAACTTCCCCGTTTGACCCTTTGTCGGTCAATACATAGTCATCTTTAGCAAAATCCAAGTGTTCTGAATTCAATGGTGCCCTCTGATTTTTTATCCACGCACTGGTTTAAATTTTTGACAATCCTTCTGGAAATTTATCATATGTGAACTAAAAAAAGTTCAAAATTACGTTTCGTGGTCACTTTGACTTGGAATCACAAGATGCCGAAGTGTGTGATCTTGAATAATTACATATAATTTTATGAAAAAAAAATAAAAAAGTTTTGGCCATTGAAATATTTGAGAGAAATTTCAAAATATTTAAGTCCTAATATAGAAACATTATGAACAAAACATTATACTAAAGAATAAGATGATTTTGAAGACATATTAACATTAGACCATGAGGCTGTGGGAGAGGATATTCAGCATGAGGAAAATAAACATTGTCCCCTAAACATTAAAATAATATTATTGGAGCATGATGGTGGTATGTCATCTGAACATTACACTACAGCAGTGCAAATATCCATAAAATAACAAACTCCATAAAATAGTATTCTAACTCAGGTTATGTATAACTAATCGATTAGGGGGTTTATAAGGATACCAAGAAGTGGTATATTATCTTGATAAATATAGATGGTGTCCTAAAATAGAGGATGATATATATAAATTGACTAGAAACTAAATGTATGATTTCGTTTAACTACCCAATGGTAAGAGGAAACTAAAAAATGGATGTTTAGAGAAAACAGATATAGTCGTAGAATAGATGATGTGAAAAAATCTTGTATAATGTTCAAACTATTTCTTCATAATAATGGAGTTTACATTGATGATATTTTTTCACCTATGTTGAATATTGTTGAATCCCAATAATATTAATATTAGTGTATATCATAAACCTAGATATTTATCATGTGCTTAAAAAATTTCTTTTTATCATGGGGACCTCATTAAGGAGATCTTCAAGAAGAAAACAATATGTTTTAATGCTCTTATAAAACAAAAAACATTTCAAAAATGAATAAGATATTGTAAATAAATAAAAAATTTACTCAATAGATGTAAAATTTGTTCTAATAATTCATGGTAAGTAATGGATAATAGAAAATACATGGAGACCAATGTGTAAACCTCTACTAATTTCTAGATGTTAACATCATTTATCTACTACAATATATTTTTAAAATGTAATTAATTGTGAAGGATTCATTTCCAATAAGTTGCTTGGGGAAGTAATTAATCATTTCTCTTGATATGAAGAATTGGGACAAATTCAAATGACTTTTTATATGTAGATTATCTTTGATAGTAGGTGCTGGATTTTATAGATTTCTCATGAAAAGTATGTTGAATGTGTTAAACATAGATGGATCAAAATACCTGATAATTCCTATAGATATTTATCATCCATTGAAATATAGTTAAAATACATCATTTAAGTATAATATTGAGTCAATGGATGTGATACAAAAATTTATAGTGGTTTAAATTTTGATGTACACTATGGTCTAAATAAGGATATACATTTCCTATATAGGGTATTCAATGTGTTCATTTCTCTCCAATCATAGGAAACAATATTTTTCTATAGTAAAATGTATAATGGAATATCTTAATGGAATATTTATGTTCTTTTTTCTTATCAAAACTAATCCACTTTTGAAGGGATATGCATAGAAAAATATATATCAAGATACTCACAAATAGAATCTTATCTCACACTACATTTACACTATCTAAGAATGAATATTATATTTTATGTCAGGGTTTTTTTATGATTATAACATTGTAAAATACTAAATTGGATAAATTTTAATAGGATATCAACAAGATGATGTGGTTAAATTAATTTTTAGTAATTGTATTCATAGATAGTTAGTACATAGTTAATTTTGATAGTCAAAATTTATTAGACTTGATAAAAAATTTATATACCCTTCGTGACAGAATCACATCAATATTCTCAAATATTAGATATGTAAGATGATTGAATAAAAGCTGGTGACTCTTGTCAAGATCATTATGAAATCGAACCTGATGGACAAGTTGATAAATGTGGTATCTAAAAATAATATTTCCCACTATCAATGTTCTAGTGGATATTTGATTATTGGGTTTATTAGATATAGATATCCAATGAATTTTGGTTTTTGAATGGTTAACTAAACACACTATCCATGGACATTAACTAAGGTTTTTTTATATTTACACACAATTGTTTTGAAAATAATTGGGGAATTATATTATAGATTGGTGTAGGTTGGGATTTAATTTATTTATTTCAAACATGGAAATATCCCACTTTTCTTATCAATGGTGGTCTTTTGGAGCTTCTAATATCATTTGATATGAGATACATGATATTTTATATATGAAAATATTGTCTATGGAACTCTATGTAGAGGGTGAGAGGTTTATAGAGGGAGTTTTTTAAAGCCAATATTTATTAAAAATGTCCAGTTTTTCAATTTTATTTCCCATGATATGATAATAAAAGAAATTATACCAAAATTTTTAGTATAGGGGAGTAATATATGTTGAAATGATATGAAATGGATTCACCACATCGTTGTTTAGACAATTTAAGATATGGTTAACGAATAAAGCAATATAAAATTGTAATTTTATAATTTTCACACCATATAATTTCTAAATTAATGAAAAATTAATGTTTAAAATATAAAATTACCTTATATGTTTTCAAAAATACTTGATAATTTTTCATTCTATACAATTGATTAAGTATTTTCAAATTGATATTTAATAACCATGGAATGGAGAAGGAGTTAACATGTGGTTTGAAAATTTATATTTCTTTCAAAAATTCTGAGGTAGTTATTTGTCGTTAGTGGATATGGTTTAGCAATAAGTAGATGTGGGATCTTCCAGTACTGGTTTATATAGTGTGTAGTGAATGTCAAACAATATTCATGATAATATAAGGTGTTAAAACCCCAGCATTATTTTTATTTCTATTTTGTTGGTTATTTTTCTCTCCATGTGAATAGTTGTATTCATAAATTATATTTTGTTTAAAATATTCAACATGAAGTGATTAGTTTTTTTAATAGAATAATGTTATACAATTTATTGAATATAATTATTCATTTATTATTATGGAATTATTATTGTAATTAATTCTTCATGACTAATTTTTATATTTTTTTTACTTAATGTATATTTCTTATTAATTTATGAATTATATTTAATAATTTTGATTATATGAATTCATATTATTTATGAAATGAAAAAAGAAACAATTTTAATATTTTTAAATATATTTATAAACCACATAGTTAATAAATCAATCAATTTTCTTGATTAATGAAATGGGTATAATATTAATTGTATATTGAGTTTATGAAATGAAGTCTAATTTTGATTTTACTCTAATAACATTATAGTAATTATCAAATAAAAAATAAATTTATTAAATTGATAAAAATGAGAATTATAATTCTTTGTATGTACTTATACTGCATTTTTTCCATATTTTTTTATGTTTTCAATAGTTTATATAATCAATAATTCAATTATTTTTACTAACTTTTAAATAAATATAGTACCCTGGATGCACCATTACCTATGTTTTTGACTCCTGAGAGACCATATGACATATCATTTGGGTTTAGTTATCGAAAAGGTATAATGAGTTTTTCAATATCTTATTTCAAATGTGATATTATTTAATTATCATGAGTAGTAAAGTATATAGAAAGTTGGTTTTTGGGTTTCCCTCCAACCTTTTTCTCACTCCCTCCCTTCCTACCTTCTCCAATTCCCTTCCTCATTGGGATGTCATAGTCGGTGGTTTGGTTATTTAATGATGGCATGGTGTGGTGTCAACTACCCCATGGTTTCATGGTTTGGCATGACCTCTAGAGCTCTATCGTTGAAAATTATCATTAAATATCAGCTGATGAATATGTTTTGTAGGGGTTTTCTCCTACTCCCATGAGGAACTCACCTTATTTCTCTTATGGTCACTCTATCTATTATCCCGATACATGTGTAGGGTTGTTTTCGTCTTCTCGGTTAAATAGATGGTAGTGGATGTAGGCCTTTGGAATTCTTGGATTCGGTAGTGTCCCCTTTCCAGTTCTCCTCTCAATCCTTATGGTATTTTTTCTTTGTGGTTAACATATTAATATTTTTGATAAACTGTTGCCTTTTATTATCCATACATGGTTATTCTTCCCCACATTTTACTATTCTATTTTGTCATGATCCTTGATACACGACCCCATTTTTTAAGAGTGAGATAGACTCCACAATAATTTAAATTGAACTAGAAGTGTTATGTAGGGGTATATGTGGAACAACGTTGCTTGGTGGAATTGTTTGGAGTATCTCATCATGTTTTTTTGTTGTTTCCAATTTATCTGGACGATTAATACTTGCAATGTCTGTTTTTTGTTCTATGGAAGGTATTTTTTCTAACAGAATATGTGCGCTAGATACAGAGGTTCTCATGATAGGCATGTCTAGTGTCAGGGGTCAGTATGACCTGGTTGGTGGTGTTTTATGTTCCATGTGGAAGGTTCATTACTGGGGGTGGTAAATTGATATTTTTTCTAGAGGATTGATGTGATGGGTATTTTTGGGAGACTGCATTCTGGCCCCAGTGGGTGACCATGAATTTACAATGACTGCTATTATTTTCACTTAACCTAAAGCAGTTCTAGTCCTTTCCATTCTCGAGACACTTTTTTGGTGTCGTGTTGGTCTAGCTCGTGCCTCCAATAGTAGATAATCTTGGATAAACATAATGATATATATTTTAAAAGTACTAAAAATAGTTATTTTGTTATATATATTGAAAATTTTCTGTGGAATAAGTTGAACCATGGAAAATATTATATTTGACATATTAGGAAATGTAATTTATTACCCATTTTATTTCATTAACTTTTTTACTCATACAATAATTTTTATAATAATCATTCTTAATAAATGAAAATATAACTTTTTAATAATTCAATAAATTTTGAAAGTAAATTTTTTACATAGGATCAGGAGATTGAAACAAATTTGAAGATAAAAAATATGAGAACTAACAAAGATAGATTTGGTCAAAATCAATGACTGAGACAATTAATGCAAGGAATACAACCTAGGAAGAAATATTTAATTGATTTTTATTTTCATCCATGTGTGGGGGTATGTTTAAGACTCATTGTTTCATAGAAAACTACACATTGTTTTGATATAAATTTAGCGATCATCCAAATGACTATGAATCTAATAAAATTCATTAAGATACAAGATGAAATACTAAAACTGACATGGATTGTTTTTTTTGAAACTGTTAACTATTTTCAATTTCATGGTATCCCCAATTATGTGATAAGGATAGAAATAATAAATTTTTTTCAAATATAAATATAAATAATGGATTTAAATCTCGGAAGCACATTATATCAGCACATAGGATGTAATAGAAATACATTTCTTAAAAATATTACATCCTCAAATAACATGTGTATCTATATTTATATTTTAAATTTAATTCATATTTATGAAGATTCATTCTGAATACCATGATATATATAGTGACCCAAGTATTATACAGATATTATTAAGTGATTTTAAACATATATATCCAATAAATACAAATAAAGGATTTATAGGTCCATTTTATTTGGAAGACTAGGTACATAAAAATCAACATGTAGCTAATATAAAACATATTTATTTTAAAATACATATTTTAATCAATAATAAAATTGATATACTAAAATTTCTTTTGATAACCTTAGGAGTTAATTGAAAAAATATTGAGCTAAAAATAAAAATAACGAAAAAAAATTATAATGAAGCATTTAATGTGTGGTTTAAGGAATTATGTTATATAATAATAGAAAAGGGTGTTTAAAAAGTATTTGGAAGAATAAAAAACCAAAAATAGAATAATAATTTCATTGAAATATAATAAATTTGAAGCCACAAAAAACATGAATGAATCAAAACTCAATGTTAACTACCAAGACATCATCACATGGTGGATGGAGTCCCGTTAGGGATTTGGATTAATACGCATTCCCATACATAAAATCTCATAAGGATTAAAATTATGTAATAAATAAGAGTGTAATATGGGTGGAACGATATTAATATAGATATGATTATGTTTTCACAGAATGAAAATAATCAAAATGTGTGATCCTAAGAATTACCCATGGAAATTACTAGGCTATATAATCTTTTATCATATCATAAATATTTGTTCTATCATAAAAATTGTAAGAGTACAAGGCATTAAATATTTTTTACGTTCATATAAGATTATATAAGAATTGATCTAAAAATGTGGTGTCCATTTCGAACAAAACATCATGATAAAGGGTAGATAATTGTGTATATAGATGACATTTCAAAATGTTCTTACAAGGAATCCGTTAGACTATTAGATAATTAATAAGAATGAAATTCTATTTAGAAATCATAGTTAAAAAGGAAGGGTTATACAAATATATTAATTTATTTAGTGAAGACGTAAATAATGTTATAAAAAATTATTGGGTGTTACATAAAATAATTTTGTTATAATTCCCCCCTAATGGGGTTCAATTTCAAAGAATGCATTTGAGAAATAATGTTATGGAATTTATCATCCCATAAAATGAAAGGATAATTAGGTATTTTTTTATAACAGACATATATACCGAATATAGTTTTATTTCATAACATCAGAGAGATATAAAAAATTAATCATATAGAAAAAATTCATAACACAATGAAAAAGGGTTGTTCGAAAAAATTCTAGAACTTATGTTACAGAATCATTATGTACAAGCACATGATGTACAAAATAATAAAATAAAATTCATTAATTACTCAATTAATAATATTTTAATACTATATTTGATTTAATATAAAAATATTATGTTTATTTACAACCATTTCATTATATAAGATGGTTAACTTTTTGTTATGAGTGTGTTAGTTTCATTATTCTGAGGTTTGATAACATGTGGGCGATTAAATGTTTTCTTATAAATATGGAATAAATATCGAAAAGTAAAATTTTATGTTATCCACATACTTCTAGAAATATTATAAGTATGGCACTTCCTATTTTCATCAGAAATAGGTATGATTCAATTAGTAAAAATTTTAACATTATGTGGTTACTATATTTGTCTCATTTTTTGAATTTCATGAGTCTAATTGATTTTATTTAATTAGATTATTTTTAAACCATTAAATAAATTTTAGTATGTTTTAATAGTATTTTAAAAATAATATTAAACTATAATATTGTTTCTATAAAGATACATGAATGTAATGGTGAAAAATCAAGTTTAACAACCATATTGTTAAATAAATAATCTAATAAACAAAATATGGGACTGTAGATGTTTGGTATTCTATTAAAAAAATAACATTCTAGTAAATTTTTTGTACATTAGTAATTGTTTCATTTTGAATAAGGTAGGTGATTAGGAGTTGTAAGAGGAGAGGAATTAAAAATGCAATGTTTGATAACACTACATGTTTAATGTCCTCTCATGATATACTACATAAATTAAGATGGTATTTTCATTTTTAAAAGAATAATGAATCTAGGGACATGGAGGAGATGTGAGGGGATAATTTGGAATAAATTTGGAAGCTACAAGAATCGAAGTTATGATGTGAAGGGGTGGTAATTATTTTGTTATGAGAGGGGTGTTTCGAATATTATATTCATTAGATTGTTATTTGGCTTAGGTCTGCCAAATGATTGGAATCATAGGAATATATATTGTAAATGATATATGTGAATCATACTAATCTGTTATTATTTCATCCATGACTGAAAAATTATTATTTTTAGTTTATAATATTAAATATCATATTTTTTCATATTTAACAATTAAACAAAAATTCAAATATGGTAGAAAATTTTCAAATAATCAACATAACCGTTATTTCATGTATATTTCAAAAATAAAATCTAATTAATGAAAATATTTTTCGAAATATAAAAAAAATTAAATAAAATACTTATTTAATTTAGGAATACAAATTTTATTATTAGCATCAATTTTCATACCTTTCTTAAAATGAATTAATATTTTTTAAAATTATATTATCATTATAATATGAGATAATATTTATTTATAGACAAATTATATCAAAATAATATTTCATTTACATAATTGTATTTATTATAATAATGAAAATAAAACATATATGTTTTTCAAAAATATATACACTTATTTATTTAGATTTAAATAATTTATCTACTTGTATCATGATATAAATATCTCATATTTTCATATTATGTGTATGGAAATATTATTTCACACTTACCTTTGTGATGTTACTATTCTAACTGTCGTGTTAATATTTCTGACATTCATATTAATTTTCCAAAATTTAGATTATTATTCCAATGGAATGATTTTGAATAATATATGTGATTCCTATTCCTTTAAATACATCATATCTTATTCATTCATCATTAAATTTATTTATCATTATTGGTTATAAATATTCACTTACAATATTCTTATTGAATTACTCATATTATTCATTTTTTCTACAGTTTTATCTATGACTGTGATTATTTTAAAGGATCGAGAAGATCAAATCATTCCTATTATTTTTATCTTCTTTTTTATTTTATTCCCATTGAAATAATTTTAATTAATAATGAAATTTTTATTCACTAAATTTATTTTTTAAATTAATATGATAATATATATTTTGTTTAATCATTTTTTGGGTATTGATTATTTTATTTATTGTTTCAAAAAATGGCATAGTTTTATATTCAGAGGGAAAATTCATTTGGAAACATTATATATCATTAAATTCTTACCCCTTATTAAATTCCACACTTGAATTTTTTTACATACTAAGGTGAATATACATGTGGGTACTTATTAATCATGTATTCCTATGTATCCCTTATCTCCTCCCATATATATTGTATTATCATTGTACATTGACTATGTGAGTATTCATCTTACATAGAATTTTATCTCCATGTTCCACAATCTACATCATATGATCCACATCATCTATCCTTTTAGTGTGGTATCACCATCATATTTCGTAAATGTGAGTTATTTGGTATGTCATTCCTCAAGAGTGAAACATAGAATATATCAGGTACATGAAATAAGGGTGATGAGATTTCAAGTAAATAATTTTGATGCAATCAATAAATCTCATAGGGGATGAGGTACCATGAACTGAGTATACTATTCTTACCAAATCTCATGAATCACTTCAACAGAGATATATTATGTAACAAATAATCTCCAATCTCAATATCAGACTCTCATAGACTATTATTAGTGCATCTCTTTTATCAACTCTAAGCAGCACTAACATGATATTGAATGTGATTTAACTTTTCTACCATTTCCCGAAACATTTAAAATCCCAAAAGTTTCTATTCAACAAATGTATCCTCGAATATAGGTGTTCTTAATCTATTCCAATAAATGTATTAATATAATGCTATTTGGAATATCAACTCAGTGATATTCTTGTATGATAACTGAACCATATAATGATTTCAACCCCATAATCTAATGATGTTTTTCAAGAGTTCTCTAAATATATCTATTATTTTCTAGATATTTTACTCTTATTAAACACTAGTTTGGGGTTGGTAATCTATAATTATGTTCATTTTAATTTTTTGAACATTTTGGATACTTTTTTAAGAACATAGTTTTAAATCTATTCTCTCAGTCAAATATAATCTATATTTTTGTACTATGTAGTATCACCACTTCTCTGATATATATCCATAAAAGTTGATCGATTGATATTTCAACTATAATTTCAATAAAATGAGTAATCTTTTAAAAAAAGCCGTCATATCCAATATAAAATTATTTCCACTTAATGTATTTGGATGACTAGTTATAATGTCTATGGTTATATTTTTTTATTTCTAAGATGTTTAAGACACCCTTGTACTTTTTCAATGCGGACATCACCTACCGACATACTATGAATTATGATGTATATTTTAGAAAATCAGTCCTCATATTATCGCAACAATAATAATCTAACATATATTGATAGATCCCGATGCTCCCTAGGTTGATGTTTATGGCCAAACTATGTGAATCAATAATCATATCCTTATTTATCACATAATTTATAGGTAAACAAATTCAGGACCCAAATCATCCACATCTTTATTCATCAATGATGAACTCCATTTATTTTACTTTGGTTATATCATCCAACATCATCATTATTTCCACACCATCTATTCGATCATCCATTATCATATCTATAAGGTATGGTTATGAAATAATTTGATAAATGAAAAATGATATTCCATACATTATGAACCCTTATCTAACATATTAATGGCTAAGAATATTTATTCTTTCTCAATTCTCATCATTAATAATGTAATCAAATCTGTTATACTTAAATAATTTGTCAAATTATTTTCATTCATGTGATGGTAGAGAATTAAGTAGTCATAATCATTGATTAGTACAATCCATCTACTCAAGAATATATTATAATCATTATATGTTATGATATATTTTTGAATATTATAATACATATCTACCTGAAATGTCCAACCATAGGAAAAATTCCATTGCAACTAAAATGTGAAAATTATTAAAATCAACTCAATATCATGTTTTGGATAGTTCTTCTCATGAACTATCAACTACCTTGAGTTGTAGGCTTTCACTTTCTCATTTTTATTCAATAAAAATCCAAATCACAATTTTATAAAATGATATATTACATGAAAATATTAATAATTGAATGTATCATGGGGATAGGGGTTGTGATAAGATAGTTTCAATTTCCTTATATCTCTATTGGAATTCACTAGCCTGAAAAATCATTTCTCCCTTCCATGATAGTTTGGTAAGAGTGTTTTAAAAACATTATAATTTCCTAAAAAATAATATATAATACCTGACTAATCTACGGAATCTATGAATCTCTAATATAGATGTTGTTCTGGGCCACTACTTAATTGAATTTGTCTTTGAAGGTTCCAAATATATTCAATTACTGATGATAACATGCCCCAAGAATGATACTTTATCAATCCTAAACCCACATTTACCATTATTTGAAAAATATATTTTCTTTTTAAAGTCTTTATCACAATATTTAAAAAGTAATCATACACCTAATTTATTTTGGATTATATAAAAATATCATCTATAAATACTACAACAAATTTGTTGAGGTGATCTCTAACGAATCTACACATTAAGTACATAATATCATTCAGGAAATTAGTGAGCCTGAAAGTTATTATTATAGATTTATAGTGTACATACTATGTTATAAATCATATCATGGTAATATCTCTATTCTTGACCGTTAATTAGTGATATCCTGACCAAAGTGAAAACATAGAAAAATAATAGGGCCCAAATAGTGGATTTATCAAGTGATCAATCATTAATATGTGATAATTTTTCCTTATCAGGACATTATCAAATTAATGATAATTTATTAAGATGAACCTTCACCAACCCTTATTGATGAAGAAGAGGGGCAGTTAACTCTACGGTGAGAACATATCCATATATTACCCTTGCCCAAATTTGCAAATAAATACTTTTTTAATTTATTTGAAATCAATAATGTCCATTCTGTAGGGATTTTTTTATATGGGATGATACCCCGGAACATGGATCATTTAAATCAAAACCTCTTAGTATGAAGATTGTTCATGAAACTCTTTATGGAATACATTCGTATAATCATGAATAATGGGAATGTCTTCAAACATCATTCTCTAATTATTCCCAATTATTTCAACAGGATGTTCTTTCTCATATTGTAACAATATCTACACTATATGTGACTATTCAAACAAAGATTCATCCTCCTCCATATATATGTAAAAAATTAGAGGATAACTCTAGAATTGAGAGTGATCCCCCTATCCTGACAATTGATGTTGGCTTTGTATAGGGAATAACTTTCCTTTCATAATATAACATAAAAATCCACTAAAGAAAATGGTGAAATATTTTATGGATGATTTTTCCAATAAAACGGAATGATGAATATTCATATACATGGGATATGACAATTTTAGTTTTTATTGTTATCATAGATAAATCAACTACTAAAATTTATGATGGTATTTTAACTGATGTACTAATCAAAAAAGATATGGAAAATGTTTATAATTATGATAGAAAATTATGTTCCTTATTATTCAACAAATAACTAGTATACCTATCAACACATCATTATTTTGTTCCACCTCAGCTATAGTAATAATATATTACATTCATTACTATATATCCATCAGTGATTGTTGAGGATGATTTCTTCCAATAACTTATGTCCTAGGGAATTTTCTCCTATAATGAAAATGTTACGTTCAATTGAAACACCATTCCAAATTCTGAGTGATAATATGATCCTTTTAATCCCCTTTGTTATTTTTTGGATTCTTCATATCCCTTTTGAATTGATTATCATTTTACCCATATTTTCTACATTTGAATAATATCTTGTATCCAATTATCTTGTTTTTGGGGTGCTTCCTCTAATAATTTTTTACAGATTTAATGTTGTGTATTAAAACCATAATTGGATTTATAAATATATCTTCCTAAATCAGACTCCATTTTATTCTTATAAATATCTATCCTGATGAGACCACTTACAATATATAATCTATATCTTGACCATGAGGGAATAACATGTTGCCTTTTTATATATATTAATGTCTCAAAATGATATATTTTTTTCATATAATTTTGTTTAATACAGTAAAGGATTATTCCTCCTTACAATAGGTGTTGATGAAAATTCATGAGGTGTTCCATTAAATCCTTGTAACATTTGACTCATATCCCCAGATATACTCATCATCCATTTAATTCATCATAAATAACTCCTTTACTATTTTTATATGGGGATTCCTAGGAAATATTTATATAAAAATAATATATTTAATCCTTCCTATTCCTTGGAATCAATTTATTCTTTGAATTTCGTGTTCTTGGTTAATTTTTACCATTAATCATCTTACCCAAAGAAGTGATAAATCGACAATATGAATTTATAATATATTGACCATTGGTGTATATAAAATATATTCTCAATATATTTAATCCATATTCAATTATAAAGGGATTATAAGATCCTCCAAAGGTCAGAGTACATTGTTTCATAAGGGACCTTACTGTATCTTGGCCTTTTTAGGATTAAGAGGGAATTTTACATGATTTATTTAATTATTTATAAAATGATTATACTCAGGCACTACTTCTCTGAAGTTCATATCTACAACCCCCATAAGGCTCTCCTTTTTATTAGGGAAATCGTCACATTGCCTATCATGTTGGATTTGGGAATGGTTCCTCATATTTATCAATATTAAATACATAAAATAGAAAATAGACGAGAACACATAAACTAAAAATAATCTAAAACAGATAGCTATTAAGATAGAGTGAACAAATTATAAATGAAAATTTTATTCTAACATATTAATATATATGTTTATATCTCTCTTAACCATGGAAATAATCTTATTAAGTATTTTAATCTAACCATCTATTCATTTTATTTATAATGGTTCATATATGTTTTGTTATTTTTCTAATGAATATACCCTAAAAGTGTAAAAAATGTGTATGGGAAGGAATATTTTAATTGGAATACGTGACAAAAGAGTTCAACACACTATTCCCATTTTAGAGTTAATTTTTCTAGTAATAATGTTTCCAAATCCTCATCCAATTATTGTATACATACATGGATGAAATTGTTGGGAAACCACTATCTATATAATTCAATAATATTTCATGATATTATGTTATGTATATACTTATCTATAGGGGTTTCACTAAATTATTACAGTCTTAATCAGAAAAATAACTAGAACTTCCCTTTTATAACAAAAATATTAACCCTGACTTTTCACAAATATTTTTTTCATTATTTTAATTATGAATTCCCATTAAATACAACCAAAATATTGATAAGCATAGAGTCTTTGGAACACTAGGTACATAAAAATGGAACATTAAATAAATTAAACATATTTATTATAATCTACATAATGAGATCTTAAATCCCTTTGATATCCTAAAACCACTTAGGATAATGTAGGGAAAACAAATTTAAAACAAGTAAGATAAGAATCCTAGTTATGAAATACACATGATAATAAAGAATTTCATGGGACTCAGAAGGCATTAAATGATATCATAAATGAAAAGGATAATGAATAATCATAATTGATAACATCATAATGAACATGGAATCATAAGATCATGAAAACATATAAAATTTTCAGCAACATGTACAATTTCATTATCATATGTTAAGGCTAATAGATATCACAACATCCCACGGATGACAAACTCTCCTAAAAAGACATGTTTTCTACCTAATCCCATATGTAACATACTAGTTATTATAGAATAATTCATTTTAATATATATTAATATTTATGAATAATATATTAATTTTACGTTGAAGAGGATGATTTTTTGTGATAGTGTACTCGACACACAATAATATGTTTATCCAAAATCATAACTTTCACACAATACTATGTTATACTAGAAAATAATAAAATAATATTATTATTACATAAATGGTAGATAACTCTAAGATGTTATATTGTGGAGAATTAATCAGAATAATTACAATATCAACAAAAATGATTGGTAAATGATTTTATATTTATCCAATACCATCAAGAAGATTAAATTGAGAATTAATCTAATTTTAAACATAAAATACTATAATATTTTTCAAAGATCCTTTTATAGCCTTATGATAGAGAAAACATTTTAAGAATAGTTTTTGTCACTTATATATGTTATATTTGAAAAAATAATCTTTTTATTTGGAAGCAGGACATCAAAATTTACCTTTTTTTAAATTTTTGTATTTTTCTGACTAAATTCATATTTTAATGGATAGTGATAATTCAACCTTATAAATCAATACCCCAATTTTTTATAATTTATATATATATATGTATTTTATATTTTTAAATGGTTTTAAAGAGTAATAAGATTATCTTTAAATCATTTAATCCATTTTTTTCCATTTAATGTAATTTGAAATTTTAAATCGTAAATAAAAAAATATCAATCTTATGATATTTGTTAATTCCTAAAAACCCACTTTTTCGTTTTGAAAATGGATATTATTTTTAAATTAATTAATTAAACATCATGTTTATAAATTTGGAAAAATGGATTCTATATTTGGAATCAGATATTCCAAATTATGTAAATAGGTCTCTTTTATTTCCAGACATTATGAAGAGTTACTTAATTAATTAATTTTATATACCATGGTTAACGGGGAAATTAGGTAAATAATGGTAAAAATAATATTATAATAATATAAAACTACCCTAACATGTGTACGACAAATTACTAACTCACTAAATTATGATGGATCAATATCTTAATACAACTAATATTGGTGAACAAAATGATGGAACTGAATTTATATATGTTATATATTATATTTATATTCTCTATATTCATGTGTAATTTTTATTTAAAAATTACCTTTATGCTTTCCATATTGTGTAAATACTATAATTTTATTTGATAAAGTGTGGACTACCCCCCCCCCCCAACAAAGTGATATATACTCGTTAATTCCATATATGGAAAGTATAAATGTTGGAGTTAATGAACTTATGTAAACAAAATATAACATATATATCATAATTTAATTATAATATACAAATGTATCATTTATTATTCAATCATTTATTATGACAATTATATGAACGTAGCATTCATGGGTACGTACGACCTACTGTCTCCATGAATGGTGCATTTCATTTCTTATCTCCAAATATTATGGATTATTTTAAATAAATATATAATGGATATATATGATATTTAAATCAAGAATAATATTATGAGGATAATTTAATTCTGACCACAGGGTCAATTCGTAATTATAACAAATTCTTTTTTGACACATGTACCGAACATCCACAAAACATCTGATATAAACTCAAATAATTAACAAATTTCTATAACATGGTAATAAATAATATAACATGAATAATTAAACAAAATATTTTTTCTTATGAAATTAAAATTTTACCTAAATTTATTATTCTGGAATAAAAAGAATAAACGAAGACAAGTCTGACTCAAGGTAAGGGAAATCATTACTCAATCTTCATCCATTGAGTTAAATATCGATGTCTTTGGTTTTGTATTTTCAAGAATATGTGTGAATTACCTATGGTTTCATTACACTGAATTAACAATTAAATTGGGTGTATTTATATTTTTCACACATATTTATGTCATTGATTAATCCTTAATATGATGATATGATCTTTGTAATGGAATTCACCTCAATCTCATTTCATTAAGTTATTTTTTAATGATAAGAAAAATTATTTATTTATAGTGTATATACAGACCATTTAAAATAACATATCCAATATATATCAATACTAATGATATTTAATTTCTTTTAAAATGTTATAATTCCATGTGGCGTATAATTTTAATGCAAAAAATTATGACACACTCTTTATCTAAAACACGATTTTAAAGTTTATAATATTTAATATTCAAATTCCTCATCTTTCATGTATACGTATGAAAAATGATTTTATGGTCCTTTTTATATGGACACAAATTTTTTTTAGTGTAAATTACTTTCAAAAGATACAATGTGATATAATACACATTGATTTAAAAATATTCTTTTCAAATGTTTTAATTATTATTTAAAGGGGGATTGATTATTCTAATAACATTGAATGTTTTTTATGAATATAAACCATGAATGTAATTATCTCTTTAATATCACTAATATGTACATATAATTACATTATAGGATTATAATTTAATTTTAAAATAACGTGTTTTTATTTTTTAGTATGCGACTTGTAATGTTGAAATTCGATTTCATGGTGGAAATGTTGTTTTTTCCATTATTCGTGGTTTATGTGTTATTATTATGTTATAGTTCATGATAATTTCATAAGTATATGGGTGGTTCCATGATAATTCAAAGGTGTATGTGCCGATGATATCTCTCCAATGAATTGGGTAATGTGACAGCGGTAAACAATAAAGATTCTCTTAAGAGACTTGAGGAATATACTATGATGGGTATTTCAAACGTAAACATCAAGGTTACTAAATAAATAGTTGTGAAAGATACAATGTAATTATTATATGTATTATTTATATTACCTTTATAATTTTTTATTTATATGGGTATCTTATGAATCAAAGGGTTTCATAAGGTATGTTAATGAATTTTTGTTTCATGGATTTAAAGTATGATTTTGTAAAATGGTTATCATTAGTTTTAATTATTCAGGGACTAATGGTTTTATTCTTTATTTTATATTCCTTACTGACCTATTTATTCCTATCCCATGTTTTTGAAATGTTTACCATTGGGTACAAGGTTGGGAAAGAGAAAGTAAGAAGACGAGAATATTTTTATCAAGAAAAAGAAATCTTGTTTTGTTTAATGGGTTTCCATTAGTGGATAATGTGGATATTGAATGTAACTATCCACATGTAATGTATAGGTCTATTTTTTAATAGTTATGGCATAATTGTCTAAAATTATAAACATAAAAATATCCTTAATTTTAAATAATGTAAAATTATTTACTTAACTAAAGAATATGTAATGTTTTAGTACAGGGACATACAATAGATATGAAGACTCATGATACAAAATCATTACCCAATTCATTAGATATTTGTTTGTGTTCACCCCTCAAAACATTTATAGACTTATGTGACACATAAAATGAAATTAACTATAAGGAATGATAATAAAAGTGATTTATGGTGTGAAATGGGTTGCATAATCCTCCCTGGTATTGTAATTAGATGAGTTTTCATAGATATTACAAATTTATGAAGGAATTAAATATTATGGTTGTTAATATCTGATTATTTAAGAGGAGGTGACAAATAAAGTGGTTATTTGAAAAACAAACTTCGTAAAAAAAGGTAGACAATTGGGCATATAAAGAATCCATTAAAAAGGTGTTGTAATGAATTGACTAAAGGAATTGTATAAGTAATATGAATGGATTTTTCATTCCAAATTAGAGGTAAATAAAATGGTTATACTTATAATATTATTTTTTAATGAAATCATGAATATGAATAAGGATTTTAAATGGGCCTTTAAGATATGGAATATGGGACATAAATGTTCCACTTAATGAGCATTGATTCTCTAGAAGTATTTTTGGAAATGAAATTATGGAATCACTTAACCTATAAATATAATATTTAATAATATTATATTATATATTAAGCGAAGTATATAAACAATTAATATGAATTACATAACATCAACAAGTGATATAAAGTGAGTTAGAGAGTGAAATTTTATATCCTAATCAAAATGGATGGTTCCAGTAAATACCATACATTATAATCTAGAATCATTCTAAAAATGAACATAATAGCTTAAATAATAAAATTAATTAACAAATTACATAATTAAAAACATTTGAAATCTATATTATAATTTATATTAATTATTTTATGTTCATTTATATGTATTTTTTTGTATTATAGTTAATATTATCATTCTGAGGGTGTTTGTTTCATGGTTCCATGGCTGGATATCCTATGGATGATTATTGATGTTATGGTCAAACATTGCAATAACTCGAGAAGTTAATTAAAATTGTATTAATTTCCTAATATGCATTAAAAATTTTACAAACATCATTTTATGATCCCATATTGGGATGATTCATTATGAAAAATTGTTATAAATATTTTCTTAGTTCAGCTATTTTACTGAATATGGAGAGTTAGATTTAATTTATTTAAATAAACATTTATTAATAAATTATAGAATGCTGAATAATTTTTAATATAAATATTATAATAATATGTTAGAATTAAATTTAATTTATAACCATCATTGAAGGTAGTGTAGATAATCAATGTATTCTTCCCTTAGAGGCAGTGGACCAACCATAATATATATATTGTTTTCATTTAAAAAACCAAATAATGGATGGTATAATATAGATACTAAATTAAAAAATTAATCTTCTAGTATATATATAAATTTATTGTTATTCTAAGATGTTGAATGTATGACATGAGATGAATGTTAGAGAGGAAAATAATTTGAAATTGAATGTTTGATAATATGACCTCTTGAATTTCATTTCATAAAATAATACAAAAGGAACATTGGTTTTAAAATTTATAGATGTACACGGATTTTAGGGATGCGGGGAGAGAGGGGGGATATATTACATTTAGTTTTATAATGTTCCAAGAATTATATATAGTGAGGATAATGGTAAATGGGTCATATATTGTGTGACAAATTGAAAGTTTTTTATTATTGTTCGTAACGCTTTAGTGAGTTCCTAATGTTTTTATCATAGTTAGTTATGACATGTTCAATTACACACTTTTCCCATAAATGTTCCATCGTAATAAAGAAAATTAACTTTGGTTGCATGGATAGTGGGTGGTTATGTGTGTCATTTAAAATGTTAGGAGAGTGGTGTTTTGAATATTATACTCAATAGTTTATTATTTTGGATTAAGAATAACTTTAGTATTTATTATTGTGAATATTTGTATTAAATGTTTCATGTGATTTTGAACTGTTTGGTTCTTAAATAATCAATGAATCAAAAATTAATATATTTTGATTATAATTTTAAATATCTCATTTTTTTATTTAAATATTCCCAAAAATGAAACTATTTTATAATCATAAAAAAATTTAATATGACTATTATTTTACATTTATATTTAAAAATATAAATACATTATATGAAAATAATTATCCTGAAATGATATATTTTTTTATTAATTATACACTTTATTTGTTCGAAAAATACCAATTTTTATATTATGATTAATTTTATTACCCATTTTAAAATTACTAAATGTATCATAATTTTATATTATCATTATAATAAAAGATAAAATTAATTTATAAAATCATTTCATGAAAGTATAATTTCATTTATATAATTAAATTTACAATAAAAATTAAAATAAAAAATATATTCTTTAACCATATTTGAATATATATTTTTCATATTTAAAACATTTATTTACATAAATCATGATATAAATATTCTATATATTCATTTTATACGATACCTAAATATTATTTTATTAATTAATAAGTGAGGATACAATTGTAACAGTTATGTTACTATTCATAATAGTTAGATTACTATTCTAATGGTTAGATTGCTATTATAATGGTTATATTACTATTCCAATTGTTAGTTTTATAGTGTATCAATGGGTTCGCTACATTCAATAAATACGTAGTATTTCATTCATTCTTCATTATCATATAAAGTGATGTTTTTTCGAATTTGATCATTAATGGAAACATGTTTAGAATTTTAAAGTTCATCTGTTGAAACATTAACATATTTCATGACCATTAAATCTTCTATACTTAAGTATCTGTAGGTCATTTAAAAAAATTATTTTTCTAAAATTTGAAATTTTGAATTCTTTATTCAGAATATGATAAATCCACGAAATTAGAGATTAATATGAAATCTTCTACATTAAACAGATATTATACTAAGTTGTGATATTATGGAAAATAGATAGAGAATTAGAAAAATAACGAATTATTATATTGAATAAATTTATTTCATATAAAAAGTATCTTATAAAAAATTAATAAAGAATAATGAAAATATCAATTGAAGAAAAGCCAAAATGTAGTTAGAGAAGAAATACCGACAATATTCAAGCTAAATCTTCTATTCCTGATGATATCACTAGAAGAGAATATAAATTATAAGGGAATAAATTTTATATGAATATTAAAAAAATCATTTAATATATAAAATATTATAATCAGATGCCCAATTATGAATAATTAATTGAGGAATTGGCTAAAAAATAGGAGAAACTACTCTCATGAGGTAATTTTCAATCACAGTGTTGAGGGATCTACTAAATAATAATAATAATATGGGTAGGTTTCCTATACCTATAAATATAAAATTTTAATAATTTTTAAAAAACAGTCGATGATTTTAGTAAAGTTATGAATTTTAGGCTATAAACAAAATTCCAAAGAGTGGGATTGGAATGGAACGATTGTAAAAAGAATTCATTGAATTTTTCGATAAAATAGTCATATATAAATTATTTTAGTTTCAATATGGTTAATTTAATGTGGATAAATTTTACATTCTGGTATATTTTTTCACTAAACATCCTCAAATGAATTTTATTTTTAAAAACCAACATAGTTTTCAAGAATTCTGCGTGTCAAAAGTTGTGCACCTGGAATAAAATAATTATTAAAATAATTAATTCATGCCTTAATTTTTATACTTATCTCAATATGATTCAATAATTAAGAATAATTGTTGATTTAATGTATATTAGGGGTTCTATGGAACATTCATGGATATATCACTAAAAATCATTTTTCTAGGAGTGATAATATAAAAAAATATCAGTATGACTATTGAAACAATTCAAAAATAATTACCATAATGTAATGAATACAATATGAAATTTTTTATAAAAGAATCTAATTTTTATTAGGGAATTAATATATATTTAATGAAATTAATTTCAAAGAGATAAATTTAGATTTTATCTCAAAATTTTATACTTGAAAGAAATTAACTAATTAGAGTATTTTGATTTTTTGATTAAATGATTAACAATTTGAATTCTTATTTTCCACATTCAGAGAAAATTATATTATGAAACAAAATTAAAACGAGGTGGAAAATAATGAAATTAATATTGAATCACCTATTGATTGAAAATATTTCTTATTCTATTTTTAACTATAACAAATAGATTCAAGATAAAATTGAACGTCGAGATAGAGGTATCATCCTTGGTTTGACATTTATGGATTTTCTACATGTTGGTTATGAATTTTAATTTTTCCTATAATGAATTTATAAATATTATAAATATTGGTGAGTGATTATAAATATTTATAAAATGGGAATATTTTAAACCTTATCATTAAATACAAATTTAGTGTAAAACATTAGTGCAAAAAAAAGAAAATGAAAAAAAATTGTTTTACAACATGATGTGTTAGTTTGAAGGGAAATATATAAAATTATAAATTCAAAAGAATAGTTGAAATTTTTATTTATAGGAAATAGATTATGGCTAAAATTAATGTTTAGTAAATTTCATTTTTTTGTTTACGGGAGGATTAATAACACGAGGTCATTTAAATATGTGAATTTGAAAATATTCAAATTTATATATTTTCATATTTTCATGATTTTGTAAATGTTCTTATTTAAATAGTTCTATTATTGATTTGTGATAAAAAAAATTTGTAGACTGTGGGTATTTTTTCATTTAATATTTTTGTATAAATAAATAACTTTTGTATTCTTAATTTAATTTTATTTTAAAATATAGCTTATTATTATATTTATATACATATTAATATTCTAATATTTTTAAACATATATAACTAATATAATATTGTCATTATCCTCATTAATATGTATTTATTGTTAACACATATATACATTTAACAAATAATAAATTTTTATTATTATTATTATGCTATTAAATAATAGTTTTACATTTATTTAACATTAGTTTACTAACAATTAATTTGTAATAGATAATATATTTTCATATTAATTATTAGTCATAAATTAACATAACATTAAATATATAATTTAGGTCTGTCTTACTATTGGTATATTCTAATTATATTTATATGGTTAGTTTTTTATATTAATAATTATTATGTATATTTTTATATTTTTATATTTTTATAAAATTTATTTATATGTTAATAACTTCTAATATTGATATGTATTATTTTACAACTATATAATAAAAATAAAATTTCATTTAAAATTCCAATTAATATATTATTATTTTGATTAACATTATTATGAGTAATTATTTTTTAAAATATATAGAATAACATTAATATATTATCATTGATTCATTTAAAATTAATAAAATTTTATTTTTCATAAATAATAACCTTAAATATAAAAAATGAGATTTAATTATATATTAAATTTATAATAAATATTCATAATAGGTTAGAATAAAAATATGTTATATATCATATGAAAAATGCATTGAAGTATTATTATCATTGTATTTCTTAATAAGAGTGATGGAAGACTTCTAAACAAGGTAACAATGTAATGAGAAAGGATAAAGAATTGTTAGATGTGTGAATGATAATCCTAGAGTATCAGCCATGTTATAGAGCATTGAATCTCATTTTTTCGGTTGTAAGACAATGATATGTTTCAGACCCCACTATGGTTAATGGAGATTTAACAAGGATGAATACCTTTTTAAATCGTGTTTTTTAACTGAAGTATTGTAAATATAAATAAAAATATGATCCATTATATGATGATAATACACATTGTGATAAATACTCATTTAGATAAGGAGTAGTTAGAATAAGGGATGGTTTAATTGAATTACATTTCTATAAAAAACAGACTATAGATATCATTATGAAGGAAATAACCTAGGAAGAGTTTGATATGAACATTTTATCTCTTGGATTCAAACCATCCCCACCCAACTAAATGATTTGGAGAATATAAACCTACTCACCATGTATTATTTCGAAAAATGTTATTATAAATATCCATTAAATATAACTTTGGTGTCTCTAACCCTCTCTTATAAATTATTTGAAAGGTTTTATGTAGGATACATTAAAAAGGGTGAGAAAATATACCAATCTGTATTTAGGATATATGTTTTACCTAACCATAGTTGAAGAAATATTGAATATTTTTATCCATTGTAAAATAGGGAGAGATTCATTTGTTGATGTTTGGTAAAGGTAACGGGTGATTGAATTTCTCATTAGAGGGAGTATAATGGTAGATTATTAAAGAAAACAAGTTTCTTGGAAGAATTATCAAGGGAATGATTTATTTGAATATTTATTTTCATGATGATCAAGTATCAAGTTTGATTAGATATTATTATTCGGGAATAATTAATAAAATTTTAGTTACGGAAGATTTTATGAAGTGTAACATGTTAGTTATAATGTTTTCTATTAATAATTGATTGAATATATTATTGAAGGGTTTTTGATAAACCCTTAAGGATAGATTTTATGAAAAATAAAATTAATAATTTTTTGGTTCATATTTATTGACAAGCATATTGAAAAGGATTGTGACAAGGAAGTTGGAGTTATTCTTTAAAAGCCAAAAATATAATAAAAAAAGTTAGAGAATGGGTTTCTAGGTTAATCATAATGTATTGTCCACACTGTAATACATTGAACAATGTCATGGTTGTTAAAAAATGTTGAAATGTTTTGTACCATGCCATTGATTATCTAATTTGGAGATGGAATAATCACTATATATAATTTGGGAACAACAACATAGGCATTGTGGATGATGCATACGGGTCGAAGGAATTGGATGGATGGAAATGTAGTAATCATCCATGTATACAAAATATATTTAGTGAAAACATAAAAATTAGAAATTATTCAATGAATGGTTTTTTATAGGTCAATTAAAATAGGAAATTGACCTACACTCTTCCATTATAGGTGTTGTAATGTATTTTACGAATCCCAATGGAAAATTGGATGTCTTTAAATTGGGATTTTTTACTATGGTGGACTCATGTATGTCTAGTTGAGCTAAGAATCATGAGATTCATTACATCATGGTCCTATATATGTTGATTAACAAGATTATAATTAAAAATTGGAAGAGTAAAAGGTGACCATTGAACTATTCAATTCAAATAATTTTTATTTCTAAAGAATAACCATGTTATGGTTATCACTACACCATGCCATGGTATCAATGTCAATTTCTTAGTATTAATTAGTACCCACTAAATGTTTTTTTTTTGTGAAAGTTGAATATATTTTTCTGCATATTGATGGTAATTAGCACACCATGGTGGATCCAAGTAGATAGTTTGACACGTTTAAACATTCTATTTTTAGGTGTATGATGTGAAGATCAAATAATTCATCTAGAATCAAAATTAATACTTGTATTTGGATATATTCTTCCAACATAATGATTTTGAATTTATGATATATATTGATATAACCATATTCATCAAATAAAAATATATGATATATCATTTCCATTTAAATTAATAATAGGAATTAGAAATGATACAATAAAAAATATTTATCAAATAAATAATGATAATATATGAGTTTTGGACTTCTAGTGAAATGGTAGAGGAACATGGTATAATAGGTATCATGGATACAGGATTTTAATGTTACATACAGGAAAAAATTTGAGTATAATTCAAAAAACATGTGGATATAATCCAACTATTTTTCCATAAATATCAACTTAATAATACTAGTGGTTGAAATGTGTTGTTTGAGTGTGTGAGTACATTATATTATTTTTATGAGGGGTTTAAACATACATGTTATGTCAGGACAATAAAAATTGTAACAAACTAACAATGTTATTAGTGTTTCTAGTGAAAGAATCCTTTACCGTTCCTAATAAATAGTTAATTATGGTTTGGGTGAACACTGTAAAATAATTTTATACATATTTTACATGTTTATCACATTATATTAGTTGTGATAGAGTGGGGTGTCCCAAATAATTGGGGAAAAATATTTTTTGTGAGGATAATTAGTATAATATCAATATACCATGATTTACGACATGGTTATTACCTTTTTGATTCCAAATAATAATAATTTCTTTATATTATAATATTTCATATTTATTTATTATAAATTTTTCTCTTAATTTTTATAGGTATCATTTTATTATATAGATATTTGAATACAATGATAAAATAATTACATTACATTTTTGTGGAACAATCTATTGAACCCATGTGATGAATAAAAAAACATGAAAAACCAATGTGATCCAGGATGGAAAAAAATTAATATGTAGAATCCAAATTATGATGAAATTGAAAAATGTGTTAAACCAAGTAATGTTCCTTGATTCAGTTGGATTATTGAGAGGGGTTTGTGTGAATTAGTAATCTATTTTAGTTTTATCACATACCAAATTAATCCCACACAATTTGATTGGTTATAGTCTTTATCCACAATCAAATATTTATCTCACCCATACCAACATGCATTTTGATGAATTCATATAAAAGGAAAATAAGGATTTATAAGGGTTTCTATAAAATTAAACTCCTTGTTTTGGTAAGTTAGATACCCAAATAATTATTTATCCACTATATCCATAATATTATATAACATCAAGGTCCTTTATAGTCATATCAATACAGAGTCAAACTATGTTCTAGATCTTTTGTCACACAAGACACTATGTAGCTTCACACAGCCTACTACAGTGAATCATCGAAAAAAATAAACTCATTATTTTTTCATTGGTTTCTTCAAAAAAACATTTTAATGATCTTAATATATGATAAAACTGGATGAAATCATCCTAACATGTAAAACAAAATTACAATATTTAGTATGTTTCAATTTTGATCATCAGCTATGGTCAAAATAATATCTCTCCATTGTGAATGATTTTATTTTATTATTCCTTTTTTGTACTCAATAATTTGGTCTTATTATTCAAAAAAAAACAGATGATGGATTCAGTACCATCTCATTCCTTCGATATAGATGTGTATAATTTAGTGATTTTATCATTCACGATGATCACGATCTATCATAATGGTATTCACCAATTATTATTTAATCCACACAGAATTTTATATTATCATACATAATATCATTAATAATATATTTCATATTTTAAATATAGAAACTCCATAATTTTTTAATGTAGGATGTATTCTCATTTAAACCAGTCAATAGATTCCTAATTTATCATTTATTAAAACTCATTTTTATTCATAGAAGGTTTAGCCTTTTGAATTTTGTGAAGTATCAGGTTTTACCATCTTTGAAACAATATTTAATATCTACTTACATCTGAACCAATTGAATACACCAAGTGCATAGTATGATGACTTTGAAACTATTTCAACATGGTTTAACTCATCTCTTCTTGTTTTTATTTGAATTAATTTGAATATAACATCATATGATCAAAATTTCTATATTCATCACTGATGGTATATGAACACCATCACATAGTTCAAAAAAACCATTGGACAACTCACTAGAATCCTGAACTAGATTGATGCATGTACTTTTTTACCTTTTTGTGGATTCTAGGTAACTATTACATAGTTCCTTCTACACAAGGATGAACATTAAATATCTCACATGAATATTCTCATAGGTTATTATATTCAACGTTAACTTTATATAAAAAAGTAAATTACTATGGAACACATCTCAATGACCTTTACATTTGATATTCATCTAAATGGTTTCTATTATGTTTTGTATATACCACCGTTAAATCACTTTGATGTAAGACATGTGAGAAACTAAATTCATAATACAAAGTCATAAATTCTGACTTTATGCCATATTATCATCGCAAATTCCTCATGTTATGATTATATTCCATTCATCATATGATATTTTCTGTTATCAAATTAAATTAAACTAATATTTCATAAATACACCTCAAATATAATCTATTTATATAAACTATCCTAGTGACCAAAGAATCATGTGTGTGTCTCCTTCTCAAATGAAACAGATTTTCCATTTTCCAATATTTTCATACATGTGTCAAATATGATTTGCACTTTTTAGAAATATAGATGTTTTAGGATAATTTCCTTTATGAAAAAACATCATACTTAAATATCATATGGGATTAAAAAAATACCATATGTACAGGATTAATCCCATTTTGAAATGCCAACTTCGACAATCAAATTCCATATATAACATAAACAAATTCAAGGAATTTCTAAATAATTATAAGATATCCATAGAAATTTCATAATGAATTCCAAAATTTTGTATTCTAGTGTACCATTATCTGTTAACACATTCCCTAATTTGTTTAAAGAACAACAGATGTACAATTTATGCAGCACAACCATATCAATTCATCAAAAATTGATTCAATTTTTCTACCACCCTTTTTATGAAAATTATATCATATTAATTTGTTTACTTCAATATATTTCATTCATTAAATAACCATGTCATGGTTTTTAATGATCGATTTGAGAAAGTTTTTATTCACATTGTAGTTGTAAATCAGTGTAGTTTCAAACATGGATGATTTTGACTTATAAAAAGTTTCACACCATAGAGGTTTCATATACCTATTTTTTGGACCAATGATGGATTGGGAAATTAGTGGAGAAATGAAAACATTTTAAAAATAGAGATAAAAATTCCAACAACAAAAAAGTAGAACTAAGGGTAATGTTAATGAACCCATCACATAATAGGGGTAAAAACCCTGTGTGGATAGAAGTACAGCTAGGGTGAATGTTCTTACACACACAATCAAAATATTATAATTTTAAAATCATTATAATATATTCAATTAAAAATTAGAACATAATTTAAGATAAATACAATAAAAATAAAGCTGAATTTATAGGAGATGTTTTTCTTCTTGAATTTGTTGATAAAAACATTTAGAGTTGAGATCCCCTTTTATAGGTTTCATTGTATCCCATATCCCCCATTTATTATTTGAATTAAAGTGGTGTCTATGTAACCCTGCAAGGTTTCAAAAATAAATTGAAATGCACAAAACGTGGTTTTATGTTTATAATTATAAATATCCTTTAAACATTATTTTTATGGCTCAATGTTTTGAATTTTAAAAAACTGTCATCTGCAATTGTGACCAGTATGGTAGTTAGAGTCTGATGGAAGCCACATGATTTTTGATGAATAGAAACATACCATTATGAATAGAAATATGAATAATAATATTACCATAATGAATAGAAAATTGTATTATTATTTAATTTTCATAAGTATTTAATATAATTACATCTTGCTTAACTTTTCAAGGTGATATAAAATGAGTAATAGTTATAAAATTGTAAAATTTTGAATAATGGATGATTTTACTTAAAAATTAAATTAATCAAATATAGATAAAATATTTTCAAAAAATGTAGCTCATTTCTGAATTCTAAAAATTTAAAAATGGTTAGGGTGGATTTTGGGTATTTTTCTGAAATTCGTGAATTTTTTATCAATAGGGAAATGAGGTAAAATATCGTATATTCAAGTTATTTATGAAATACACTATTTTTTACATCATGGATAATGTAAGACAACTTGTTTCAAAATCACATGATCTATTTAATATTTTTATCATAATAATGAAAACTATTTATAGTCTTGGTTAAAAATATTAAAATAATTATTAAAATAATATAAATCCCCACCTCTCCTCTCTTATATATTCCATCATCATTCCACTCTTCTTTTCAAAACACTCAAGACATGAAAATTAAATAAGTTATTACTAATCCCATACATAAGGATCTTCCCAACATCCAAAAACCTGCACTTATCACCAAAATTAAAAAACTAGATTCTTTAAGGAGGATCTCGAGGATAAGAGATCAAGATATAAGAATAAACTTTCCTTTTTTTTGTGTTTTCTTTTCAATTCAATTTTTTTATAAACTCTTTCCCTCTACTTACCCAGAAGGTATATCATCTATATAATCTTATATATTTTATTATATTTTTATGTTCATGTAAAATATTCAACATCATTCTTCCTCTCTTCTTCCTCTTATTCTAAAAAAAATAAAAACACCATTCGTGATGTGTTGTTTACCAAATTGTAGATGATGTGATTTTGATGTCAATTAATTTCATCAAATCTAGTCAAAAAACTATTTTAAGGGTTGAAGAAAAATTTAATGTTTATGAGGTAACCTATTTTATTTTTTTTAATTAACTTCTATGAATGACATTAATTTATATAATGAAACAAATTCATGTTTATCGGTGAAGCAAGAAAAATGATCTAAACAAATATCATTATAATTTTATCTAATGATTCAACATCCTATACGAAAGAAAATTATTTATGGTATCATTATATACTCTTGAAATAAATGAAAAATATTTCATTCCACTTCCAGAATTTCATATCTATATGACATGAAAATCAAATAAAAACCATCCATGCAAATCATGTAATGAACGCCCCCAAAAAAATGGATGAAACAAAATACTAATAACTAAATGGTGAAATGATGGTATAAAAAGATCATATGGGGTGTTATGAGCATGAAAACATTTATTTAGAATACTAATTACACTATTTTAACCATTTTATATGAGGTTTAAATTGGTTTAATGTATGAAAAACCTAAGGTAACAGATTTCAAAACCCAATGTCCATTCCTTTGGATTACCATCTACTTCATTTTTATATCTTATTAAATTTTTTTATTGGTTAATTTTTTTATATTAAATTTATTTATGTGTATTTATAGTGTATATACATATTCAATCTACATCATTAAGTTTCACATAAATTATATGATATTTGTAAGGGGGATATTCATTTAAAATCATCTTTTAAAATTTGGTTTTACAAAATTAAAGAAAACAACATTCTTATGAAGTTATTCTTATTGTATGATTATGATTTGGTACTTCATCATTATTTATGACAAAGGGTGGGAAAATTTTCTCCCTCTATTACATTGTATATGTTTATATTATAGGTTAGCCCTATGGTTACTCCATGTGTAGCTGCGATGGTTACACCATAAGGTAGACATGAGAGTTGCATTGTAAGGTTGTTGTGAGGGTCAATATCATATGGTATCCACGAGGGATAAAATATAAGTAAGTAATTCCCCAAGATACATTTATAGTTATATTTATGTTCTTTATGGTTTGTGGGAATCTCGTGGAAATATTGCATTTCACAATGTATCTATATATGGGTGACAAGTATGTCCTTTTGAAAATGATTTCATACATTTAAATGTATTCATTAACTTGTATTTTCATTTCATCATTTTATATCCATTAATGATATTTTTTTATTATCACATGTATTTAAATGATTTCGCAGTTTATATATATGTGTAATAAAAATAAGGAATTAAATTAAAATATTATTATGATTCATCAAAAGAATCAAGTTTTATTTGAAAATATTTATATTTTGGAAGAAATGGATACTTTTTTTATTTTATATGCTCTATATAAATGAGGAATGTTAAGCATATACTATATCACAATTCTATAAAAATATAAACATGAATAGATCATCAATATGAAAGGAAGTGATTTGTTGACTAAAATTCAATATTATGTAATGTAATGAGGTAGTGTTCTTATAGTTGGTTTCAAATGATGGAATAGATAAATTTTACGGAAATAATGACGATAATATAATAATATAAATTATTTTTACTCTATGGTTAATTTGAGAAAATATATATTTTAAATATTACCATGTTTATTTAACTAATAAATGTTAGTTGAGAAAGGTTTTTCACAGAATAAATAGGGAAGTTGAACTGGAGAGGCACCGATAGAATGATATCCTTCTGAATATTATTCTCAAAATGGTAGGGATTGGAACCGTACAGTTTGTGATAGTAATGGATCAAATGAATAAAGGAATAAATTGTGGTTAAATAAATGAAATAAAAAAACAGACCTACCATAAAGAACATGATAATATTTTAACATTTTATGATTCAACAACCTCTTTCTTTAAATTAATCTTCTGACCAATTCACTGCTCTAGGACAGATTAAATCCCATGAAAATAAATTTGATATTATTGGATGTTCAGTTAATCAAAAGGTAAATCTTTCCATTTATCATTTTAATGGTGAAGTTGATCAGTGTTGGTCAGTGGTCAAAAATATTATGGTTAGAGAGGAGATTGATGACATTGAATGAGATGAATTTAAAAGTCTTTTCATTTTTTTCAAAGGTAGTTCAACTTGTGATGGGAAAGAAATTACATTAATTGAAGAAAATAGAGAAATATTCAGAGATCATGTATGAATATAAGTTTTCCCTACTCGCAAGGTATGATTTAATTGATATAATTTATCATGATAGAAAAATCAACCACTTTTACTTAGGATTGATGCCAAATTATTGAAGGGCATTGGCCTCCTATTAAGTCAAAAGTTATAAAAACATATCTGCTTTGCAGAGTGGATAGAGATGAAGTCTTCTGATGATAATGTGAACTTTTACAATAATGGGAAGGAGACCTCCAAAGAGAGAGTGATATGTATGAATCAATCAAATAAATCTAATGGTATTAAATATTAGTTTCTAGTTTTTGAAAATTGTGGAAAAACACCCTAGAGAATTCCCTCCAAAAAACAAGGAAGTGTTTTCGATGTGGAATGTTTTGACATATAGCCCAAGATTGTAATAAATTAGATCCTTAGACTTATCCTAATAAGTAAAAATATTCAATATTTTAAATGTGGTGAGATGGGTCATTATGTAAATAATTTCCCAATGAATTATTTTAATGATGTAAATAATCTGGTCTATAAGCATAAAAGTGTACTAACATCCTTTCAAACTATGTTAGCCGATGCAGGGCCATACAAGAATATATTGTTAAAACAACAAGGGGAAATGTTATATCAAAAATGAATTTTTAAATAATTCATATTGTTATATTTGTAACGATATTATAAGAAATGCATGTTGTTTTCTTTTAGTAGTGTTTGATGTCATTTTGGGAATATATTGTATTTTTTAATCATGCTAATATTTTTTTAGAGATATATAATTTTTTATTTGAAAGAGTTTATGTTTGTGTACAATAATGAACCCATATAATTGACAATATATCAGAATGCTGAGATAAAATTAAAATATAGAGAGGAAATTTATCATGCACATATTTTTGAAAATAAGGTAATTGTGCAGATTAATGATGTTCAAGTAGTAAATGAATTACATGATGTTTTTTCTGGTGAGTTACTTGGTGTTATACCTTATCGGGAAGTTGAATTCACAATTGACTTAATTCCTGATACAAATAAAATTTAAACACCCCCTTTCCAAATGGATCAAATTGTAATTTTTGAGTTGAAAAATCAAATGCATGATTATCTTGATAAAGGCGTCAAAAATCATAGCACTTCACCTTGCGAGGGGGATACTATTTTTTCGATGAAAAGAATGATGGTTCCTTGAGACTTTTCATGGTTTATAGGTAGTTGAAAAACATAACTATTAAAAACAAACATCCTTTTCCTCATATTGATTAATTTATTATCAGCTCTATGGATCTTAGTAAATTTCAAAGATTGAGTTGAGATCTTGATACCAGCAGCTGAAGTGTAAATATGATGACATCCTGAAAGAAATTTTTCTTACTAGATATTGGCATTATGAATATCTTTTTCTACAATTTTGGTTAACTAATTCATCAACAATATCCATGGATATAATGAATAGAATATTTTATGAGTTATTATATTTTTTGTGAATGTGTTTATTGTTATAATTATGGTACTTTTTAAGAGTCAAAAAGAGCATGACAAACAACTAAGGGTTGTTTTGTAAACAATAAAAGAAAATAAACTTGATAGAAAATTTATAAAAGTTGATTTTTGGTTGCATCATATTTCATTTATTGGGACAAATGTAAATTATTATGTAATAAAAAGTTGTTCATCCAAAAAAGAAAAGTTTTTGATGAATGGACAAGACCTAAAAATGTTACAGAAATTAGTAGTTATCTTGGATTAAAAGCTTATTACCAATGGTTTGTTAAAATATTTTCCTGGTTATCTATCCCGATAACTAAGTTATTATGAAAAGGGGTTAAATTTGATTAAATATAAGAATATTTTGTTATTTTTCAAGAACTGTATAGGATATTTGTGAGTCCTCTAGTTTTGGCCTTTCCCTCATGAAATGCTGATTTTTTCATCTACATTGATTCATCATTGAAGGGAATTGGATGTGTTTTGATGCATAATGATCAGGTAATTACATATTTTTCAAGAAAACTAAAACCTCATGAGTTAAATTACCCCCTAATTATTTGGAATTAGAATTTGTGGTTATTTCCGAAAAAATTTGGAAGCACCATTTATACGATTCCAAATGACAAATATATAATGACCATAAATTTCTAATGTAAATATTCACTCAGAAATGATTAAACATGAGGTAGAGAAGATGGATTGAACAGATAAAGGAATATTATTGCACAATCAATTACTATATAGGAAATTAAAACAAAATTATAGATGCATTAAGTGGAAAACATCTGGCATCATTGACCATGTTATGTTTGAAACATGATACCTTGAATATTCATTTGATGAATTTTGTCTTTGAAGTTGTTGGTGTTTGAAAAACATCAATTTTGTTTCAGTTTTATTACAGTAATTGTTATCAAACAGAATTACGAAGGACAAAATGGATGATTGTGAACAATAGAAATATGTATAATTTGTTAAAAATACTAAGTTTCTATAATTTAACCTTGATAAAATTTTGTTTTCAGATTTGGAAAATGTTTTGTGTGCCTTATGATTAAATGTTGAAGAACGATTTATTGTGTGAAACTCATAGTTCCCTATTTTCAGTTCAACATGGCAGTACTAAGATGTATGGAGACCGTTCAGATTATTACTGGATAGATGGAATGAAATGTGATATTAATAATTTTACTATGAAATTTTTGACATTTCAACAGGTAAAAGTATGGAGGTAGTTACCTAAGGGGATGCTTCGGCGTTTTCCAGTGCCATTGTAGAAACAGAAAAATGTATCCCCGGACATCGTGGATGGACTACTAATGAATTCTAGAGGTAAAAATGTGATTTCTATTATTATTGATATGTTGACTAAATAAATACATTTTCTTTATATTCAAGATAAAATGACTTTGGATCATCATTATTGATTATACATCAAAGATATAGTTAGGACACATGGAGTTCCTATTTCCATTGTATCTGACTAGGAACACATGTTTACTTATAATTTCTATAAGGGCATTCAGATGTTTGAAACAAAATTAAATTTCAGAAAATATTTTCATCCTCAATCAGATGGGTAGTTAGAAAAAACATTTTAGATATTATAGGATATTAATTGAACTTGTTCAATATACTACAATGGATTTTGGTATCAATGTCATTCTACTGATTAGTTATCCTATAAAAATAGATTTCATTGTAGTATAATGATGGATCCTTTGGAGGAATTTTATGGGAAGGGGTGTTGAACTCCAGGTTTTTGGTATGATGTCTGAGAAAAGAAGTTTATGGAACTAGAATCGATAGAGTAAGTGGCTGAGAAAGTAATTATGATCTAGCAACACATGAGGACATCGTAGAGTAGGAAGAAAAATTCTGAATATAACAAGAGGAAAGAATTTAATTTTGATGTAGTTGATAATGTTTTTAATAGAATTTCACCATGGAAAAGTATTATATGTTTTGGTAATAAAGGAAAGGTAATTCCATGGATCATTGGACCTTATAAAATTCAAGTTATGGTTAGAACAGTCGCTTACCAGGAATATTTTCCTACAAGTTTATTTTAGGTACACAATGTTTTTTATGTTTTAATGTTGAGAAAGCATGTGCCATACTTGCCTCATGTTTTTAAACCATATGAATTCCAGCTGGAAGAGTGTCATTCGTATGAAGAGAGGCATGTTCATATTATTGACTGAATTGATAAAGTATTTCAGAATAAAGTAATCAACCAGGTAAAGTTTTTATTGCAGAATCCACATGGTTGAAGAAGCAACATGGTAATATGAATATGATATTTAAGAAAGGTACCCTCACATGTTTAACAAGTAAATAAAATTTAGAGGAAACAATTTGCAGAAGGTAGGGAAAATATTACACCGCATGGTTATAATTAATAAATAAAAATTCATGAAACTGTGTTTAAGTATATATTTATAAATACCCATTTAACATAATTTTTTATTCAATGTTTTGTATTTCGATAAAATGGTCATCTATAATTGTGATCAGTATGTTATTTGGAGTTTGATGGAACCAAGTGGATTTTGGTTGAATATTAACATAACCTTATGAATTGTAATATGAATTGAAATTTGAAAATAATGAATACTAATCTTTATTATTATTTTTTTTAATTATTTAAGACAACGATATCTTGAATAAATATTCAAGGTGATATAAAATGAGTTTGAGTTTTAAAATTGTTAATTTTTGAATAATGTGTAGTTTTATTTAATAATTTAATGAATGGTACTGAGAAAATTATTTTTAAAAAAGAGAGATCATTTTTTAGTTCTACACATCGAATAATTGTTGGGTTGATTTTTTGGAATTTTTCTGAAAATATGGAATTTTGGATGAATAGTGACATGCAGTAAAATACAGTAAATTCAAATTTTCATTTAAAAACACTAATTTTTACAACATGGAAAATATAATGCCACTAGTTTAAAATTGAAATATAATTTATACTATTTTGATAGAAATAATTAATAATATTCATATTCTTGGACAAAAATCATAAAATATTGATTAAAATAAGGTAAAATCCCTCCTATCCTCCACTATAAATACCATCATTATTCCTCTATTCATCTCAAAAATCTCAAGCCTTGATAATTGTCTATGTTCTAAAAAATACCTTTCCAAAGGATATTCATGACGTCCAAGACTAGATGGTCTCACCAAAAGGATATTACCAAATGCCATAAGGAAGATCTCAAGGGGAAGAGATCAAGAGGTAAGAATCCTCTTTCATTTCAATGTGTTGTATTTTCAATTACTTTCAATTAATTTACTATATTCCCCTCCATTTATTCATGAGGTATGAAATTTCATTAATATTATAGATTCTGTATTTTATCATGTTCTTGTATTAAATTCATCGTATTTTTTCTTCTCATCTTCCTCTTATTGTAAAAAAACACTGTTTGTGATGTGTTTTATAACAAAATTGTGGGCGATGTGATTTCAACTAACATTACATCCTTCAATGGTGAGCATTAAATAATTTAAATGGGTTTTATATAATTTAAATTTTTATTATTTAATCTATTTTATGTTATTTAATTAAATTATATGCATGAAATTAAACTAAATAATAAACTACGTTCATGATTATCGAGGGACCTCCAAAAATGATCTAAACAAATATCATTGAGGTTTTTTCTATGGATTCATCATAATATATGATAACAAAATAATATATGGCGTCATTCTATAATCTACAAAAATATGAATATAATTTCATCATAATTCTATAATTTCAATTCTATAGGACAAGAAAATCAAACACATACTGTCCATGGAAGTCACATAAATAATGCACCTGAAATAATGGAAGAAACAAAATACTAACAACCAAAGGGTGAAATGATGATATTAAATGATAATATAAGGTGTTAAAAACATGAAAATATTTATTCAAAATAATAATAACACTATTTTAACAATTATACATGAGGCTTAATAAATATTTAATTAATACAAACATGAGGTAAGGGAATTCATAACATAATTTCCATTCTTTTGGTTAACCTTATACTTGATTAATTTTGGGGTATTAAAATTGTTTTTTAGACAAAATATTGTTTATATTATGTTGAAATATGTTTATTTAATGTTTATATACATATTTCTTCCACTATATTATGTATCAATTCAACATTATGATATTTTTAAGGGGGTTTTCTTTTAAAATAATCATTTAATATCGTATTTTACATAATTCAAAAAAAATGTTTTTATGTTATTAATCAGGTTGTATGATTACGTTATGATTCTTGGAAATAATTTTTGATATTGTGTGGGACATATATCTCCCTCAAATTCCTTGGGTATCTGTTTCTTGGAGGTCCCTGAAATGGTTACTCCATGTGTAGCTTCGATGGTAACACCATAAGGTAGTCGTGAGGGTTACATTGTAAGGGAGCCATGAGGGTCACAAATAATAAGGAAACTGTGAGGGTTAAAATATAATTATGTAATAACCCAATATTCCTTTAAGGTTATATTTAATTTCTTTATGTTTTATTAGAATATTTTGGAAATATAATGTTTCAAAAAATATGCATATATGGGTGACAATTATGTCTTTTTGAAAATGATTTCATAATTTTACAAGTATTCATGGAATAATGTTTTATTTCCTTCTTTTTATATCTCTTATTTAGTATTTTGTTCTAATCCACAGTTTTTGAAATTTATTCACATGTTATAAGGATGTGTACGATAAATAAGGAATCCTAGATAAGTGTTATGAATATTTATCAAAGGAATCATGTTTTATTTGAAATGTATTATATATTGGAATAAAGGGAAACTATTTTTATATTATCTAATCTATATAAATGTGGAATTTCTCCTATGTAATATAAATCAATTCTCTAAAACACTAAAATTGAAAATATTCTCAATATTAATGTAAGTGTGATCTTGAATAAAAATCAAGATTATGTAATGTAATACGACCAGTTCCTTGTAGTTCACCACCAAAATTTCCTGATTTCCACCACCCCAAGATAACAATGGTAGAGATTTTATTCCATCCAAATAATGACAATGGTGGATTACTGGATATTTTTTAATTTTCCAAAAATAATATTTAATCAACATATCTCAAACATAGATATTTTATTGGTCCCTAATAACATCTCTACACATCATTTATATATACCCAACATGTTTCTCACATATCCAAATAATGATTGTGTATATGAATTGTATTCACATATCAGAACCAATAACCTTTGTTTGAAAATTTTAAAATTTTAATTTTATATTTTACCATAATTCCATTGTCAACTAAAAATTATGAAATGATTGAATATAATTATATATTATACATCATGAATTAATAAATATGGATTCATCAGGATTTTATTTCTTTTTTACTATCATAGAATATAGTAATTTTCTCCTAAATATTCTTGAGCTCCTCTTGTATCAATCCTATCCTAATTTACTCTTTCAAAGTATGTGTAGTTTTTATATGTTCAACCTATATTTTGAGTAGATACAAAACATAATATATATTTGAAATCTATCGGATATATTCTATAAAAAGGAAAAAACACATGACCACATGTTGATCATATATTGTTAGAATCACCTATAAAATATAAATCAAAATATCATTTTATTGTTAAATATAAACCTCTAAAACATAATACCCTAATTGATGAATCAATGATATTTCTAATGATACACTTCAAAACTTCATAATTCTCATATACTAGATTCTCCTTGTATAAAATATTTCTTCAACTACATATGAATTCTACAGCATTTTAAAAACCAATTGGAATATGAGACACCCTTTTACAGATTCTTACGATACCAAATATATCTCAATACTTTATGATTCACAAACATGACACAACTACGAGGATAAATTAAAATTAATTAGAATAATTGTAAAGATTATCCTATAGTCTTGAATGTTGAATACATATAATACTATCCTTAAGAAATTATATATTATTTCCAAATCTTCTCAGTATTTTTCTTATTAAATTCATTTCTTATGATTCTATTTTTATTATCCTATGTACTTCATATAAAATTCTATTCAACATTTCACATTCATCTTTTGAATTTGATTGTTTTTTGGGCTGGAATCCCTTTTTTAATCCACATATGATATAATAATAAAAACATTATTACCATAATAATACATGAAATATGATTTGAATTTATTTTTTGACACCCTTGGTTATTACTTTGAAATCAAAATCAATTGTACCAAGACCTTGATACCTATATCAGGCAATATATATACATTTTTGAACATATACACTATATTATAGTTTATTTATTATATAAAACCATTTTACCATAGAATATGGATTTCATATTCAATATAATTTTTGAGTAAATCAATCTTCACATTGGGCTTCTCTAGACCAAAACTATATAAATCCCACTTCACTAGAACTATTTCAAAAACAATAAAACATTTAATAAGAGGAAAATTTACAACCAACTGGATAATTAACTTATGAAAATATCATTTGAAAACCAATCTCACAAAAAATCATTTCACCATGCTGTTTCTATCGAAATTTTTATTAATGACCTAGTTTTTATTTACATTATTTATTGAGGTAATAAAACAAGATCTCATGTTTTGTCCTTGTAAAAGACTTCATATTCATCCTACATCACCATTATACATGAGGCTACATCTAGACTCTGGGTCATCTCAATTATATAATATTTCTCTAATTCTTCTATTACCAATACGTACCCATTATTTTTCTCAGTGACATAGTTTGAGTTCCATATTGCGGTGTATTTCTCATATTTAACCATTGTAGTCTAAAAGAAATTAGTACATTTTCATCATTATTTTTTAACGATTTATAATTAATAAGTTATTCTTTAAATTTATCATTATAATGTAATATTTTAGTTTTTATATTCACATTATCCACATATCTATAAACCATCATCTAAATATTGTATTCTATAAAAATGACATCAATATTAATGAATAAATAAAGGGAAGTGTGGTATGAAGTATTATACCCAATCACATTGAAATTTGTTTACCAAGAAGTTATATTTATTAGATCCTAATTAAATTTTTTTATCATTCTTGGAAGTTAAAATGTTCATATACATCAAATCCAAATTCATGTCATTGACAATTTTCTGTGTGTTTAACAATCCGAATCTCTATCAAGGATTTTATATCAATTAACCCTAAAGGATATCGATTGATCACATATATATATGTCTCTAATTTTTATGCCATTAATTTTATCGACACTCTTATATACTTAAACATTTCCATTATTATGAAAAATAGGGTTGTTTTTATCTGTAATACCACACTGTTATGACATGGATTATACACCACAATGAACTATCTAATAGTAAATTGTTTTTATTGAATGTTTCAAACACCTCAAAAAAATACATTATTTTTTTAGTGAACAAAAATATGATATCCTTTCAATATTTTACATCCGTTAACACATTAATTGTTTTTAAACATTAAAAAGTTTCTTCATCTACATGATTGGGAACACTTAGTATCTCTAGGAACAATTATCACAAAATGATACAAAATAACGTTACTCATACTAGTGAAATCAATAGTACTTTTAAAATTGTTTAATATATAGAATCAAAGATATCCTCACACATTATTATTAATATTCCAAATATAAACAACTGTGTATTTCAAAAAAATCCACAATCACAAAATTTTAGTGATACTATTATGATTCAAGGTGGTGACTTTTGATCCACATAATTATTTATGCCTCATTCATATATATATTTATGTAATTAAATTATAATTTTACTATAAATTATTTTATCAAGGTAGTTGGGATAACAACGATATCCATCACCATGAATGTTTCTCTAAGAAAAAAGAAAAAATTTGTAAACATATTTTCAAATTTCATCACCTAAATATCACCCTTAAGATTAATGGTATTGACTCAAATGATCATGAAGGTATGATCCTTCCCCATGTTCAAATTTCATCTTATGCTAGGTCCATATTGATAAAACCACTACCATTGAAGTGTAATATGCCACATTTTTCCGTAGTCGATTATCCAGACATTGTTCTGAAGATGTTTACCACTACTAGTGGTCACTAATTCACTATATCTCTATTTAAAAAAGTACTACATATATTTACTTAATAGGTATTTCTACCAATCCTCTTATTCCTAGAGTTATAAATTATATTACAATTCTTTTTAAAATTGTAACATGTGGTGTTCTATTTATTTTTACTTTATTTTGAACCACCATAATTGTGGCACCCAATGGGGCCAAGATCTATAGTATATAATCTCTATAATGATAAATAATTTATTTGGGGAATAGGTGTCTACATTTTATATTTATTCATGAGATGAATGTTTCTTTATGAAAATTTCATAGAATATAATTTAATTGAAATATATTTTCCAATATATATTTTTTAATGTTAATGATGGGATTATCATATAAGAATATTAAAACATGGAGTAGAATCCATCGACAATTCTCACCGAAATGTTTTTTTTACCAATTTCACGAGATAATTGACTAGGGTTCAATATCCTAATATGTATGGTTATATATGATGAACTCTCCTTTAAAATAGATTACCCTTATCTCTTTAAGAAATTTTTTATGATGCGACATCACCTAATATATCTTTTTTCAAGTTTCTCAAAAAACATTCACTATAATTTTTGAGAAATTATTAATATGACTCCATTGTAAAAAGATAAATGGATATTTAAAATTCTATTTACATCCACATCCTTCCATCCCTTAGTTTCCTCACATTGAATTTCTTCACCTGTTTTTTGTAGGAAGTTATCAATTCACCACACTACATGTATCCTCATGTTCCGCAATATAAAATTATTATCATGATTTGTTTTTAATCAGTAAATTAACTACCTTATATGGATATTTTTAGTATAGAACCACTATTTTTTAAAGGAATTTTTAATTATCTCCAAAAAAATATAATGTTAAAAATCATAAGGATTCAAAATTATAGGGCATTCTCAAACTAAAGATTATTTTTAAATATAAAAAATATAACAAATCTAGGATAGAACTTTAATATAATACAAATTTTTACGAACAAACCATTATTTTTTTAGGTGATAAAAATAGTGAGATAAAAAATAAAATGAAAATTGATGAAAAATAATGAAAACGTGATGTTATATTGAACAACCCAATAATTAATAGGAGTAAAAGAACCATGATCCAATAGAAGAACCACTATGGTAAATGTGATACACATTGACTACTTCTAATAGGGAGAAAACCCTTAAATATTTATTTCTAAATTAATATACAATAATACATCAAAATACCAGTCATATAAAGATGAATATATAGTAGAATGTGTTGGTTCATGAATCTAGGGATACTTTTTTTGACAGACGTCTCCTTTTATAGGATGATGTGTATCATAGTATCCTCAACTATTGAATCTATTTACGTTGGATTGTCAAAAAACCATTTCTAAACTCCACCTACCCCATTTTAAAAATGGATATGTGGGATTTATATAATGAAAAAAGTGACGAATTGATTTTTTTATTGTTTTCAATGAGATACTTCTACTTATAGATGTTACATGAAATATGAGATGGTTCTATAATTATAGAGTGTACATGGGGAGACAATGATGAATTAATGTGTTGATTTTTCCATTTCACATGGAGTGTTTTATTGAATAAAAAATTGTATATATACCAATATAATATAGTTATTTCTAGATATTTCCATTTTTATTTTTTAAGACAATTCAAGAAGTACAATGAGGACCAACCATGTGGTTTCTAATCACTGATGTCATTTGTTCTAGGATGTTGAATTTTGATCAAATAAGACACATTTTAGTATTATATGGTTTTTATAGCATAACACTTTTTAGTAAGACATGGTATTTATATAATATGGAAAATAGTTATCATTATGGAAACTTTTTAGGTTATTCTAGATAGAAAATACAAAAAAAGAGAACGTAAACATTATTTAATGAAATTGGTCTCCAAATGGATGAACCATATTGAAATAATATGTCATGTATTCATAAATGATCAGGGATAAAATATTTTCCTTATGATAACAAGGAATCTTGAATGAATTCATCACAATTAAGTATTTAATAATTAAATTTAATTCCATGAACAATGTTCACACCATCAATTTTTTTATGATTTATCTTTAATTATTTGTTTTGTTTAAAAAATATATATATTTGAATATAATTTTTAGAATTATTCAAAATGATTTTGTTAATGATATCTCAAAATATAACTAGAATCCCCACATAAGTCCCTTTTTTTATAATGGAGCAGTGGAGAAAATCCCTTAAGGACATTCATTGTTGGATTTCTGCTTCACTTTTATAGAATTAGAATAATAATATATATTAATAATAATACATCACTAATAATACATTATTAGTAATTTAGTTAATTAATAACAATCTATTCATTATAATCAATTATTAATAATATTAAATACTTAACAATTATAATTAATAAATTATACTGTGATTAATATATTTACTAACTAATGTAAAATATTACAACTACTAATTAATAAAATAATTTATAATTTATAATATGATTAGTAATTAAAAACGTAAATATTGTAAATAAATTCTTATTTATCATAAAAATAACTAATACTAAAATTAATTTAATTAATATTATATAATATAATCAAAAATTAATAACCCGCCTAATATATTTATAAATTATTTACTTTTATAGAAACTATTTATTAGTAATACTCGAAACATGGGATCCTCCACGGGATACATAATGGATGTTGATAAAAATTATTAACTGAATCATTCACATAAGAAAAATGATAATAGAAATTAGAAAATGTCCCTAAAAAATATAAAATACAGTCAACATTGACCAAATAGCCACCCTGTCCAAGCCAATATGCTACTATGTTCCCCATAGGCAAAAAATGTGACACTGTAACACACCTATAACAACCAATTACAACCCAAAATTGGATATAATTGAACCTAATAAGAATGGTGATGTAGATATATGTACATGAAAACCTATAAAGTATATTACTACCCACATTTTAGGTATACTCCAATATTCTTAAAAGATTCATCCCCAGTTTTAAAGGTATAACTTCTTCCAACATTGGAGATCTATTATCCATATCAAGTACAAATTCTAGAATCATTGAGACTATTCTGTTTTGAACTAGATAACCAAAATCCATGCAATTGTTGACTGATAACCCATCGATATTGTTCATCATACCATAACTTATGGTGATCCACTTCACCAATATTCCACATTCCACCAGATCATAAAAAATATGAAAACATAATTCATCACTTCTTATCTAGTTATTAAAATCCATTGGTCATCAACCATTCATCCTTATTTCCATTTCAATGAACATATATTACACATGGAAGGATAATGATGATACCACTAGTGTCCGTTGTTTAATAATTATCACATAAATATTTACATATATCATTGCATCATTTTTTATGAAAAACTATAATAGGAACCAAAAAATTTATGAATATCTAGTTTCTATATTAAATAACCCCTCCTAACCTTAATTTTCACTTCCCTATTGGCCCTCTATAAAGAATCATTCATGAAATACCAAGATGAATAAGGAATATAGAATATTAATTTACCCTCATAAACTATGGTGTTATTTTTTAAAATTTTATTTTTCAATTTTTTATGTTTAATTATAAAATATAATAATTTAGAATGCTTCTCCGAACAGGATAAGAGGAATAGGGAGTCAATGAAAGAATATCAGAAATTTTTTCAACATTTACTTCTAAAAACAAATTTAATTGACCCCCATTATCTAAATTAACTTCTCCAAGACCATAAAAAATTTAAACCACAATTTTACCACGATTAGAATCCCATATATCGGGGTTATACTCTACAAAATCGATTATATAGACATATTTTAGACAATACAACCTGGACTAAATGGGAATTACTTTTAATAATTCCCAATAAAATTTACCATGAAATGAATTCATGGTACTTCCAAATTCATATAGACTGATAATTGCTTCAAAAAGGTATAGGGGAATATTTTTTCATATAACCACATTCATGTAGGTATTATAACACATATCCCAATGTAGACCTGATTAAAGTGATTATTAATTCTTAACAACACCTCACATCACTAAAACAAATATTAATAAACAAGTGTGGATAGATGAAATCATTAATTATTTAAATATGATTTTATATCCATAAGATAGAAATTTATTTTCACAATCCGGGTTTTGATAAGTAACGTTAATAAAAATAATAATTATATATTGATTAAAAACTAGTGATTTTATGAGTGACGTTCCTTAATTGGAAATAGGATAATCATTTTTAAAAAATATTGGCAAATTATTGATAAGAGAAACCCTTACACTAAAAAACAAATATTCTATTAGAATATTTATTTTGAAAATATTTTCTATTTTCCCACCCTCTCTCATAGACAGATTGAAAATTATTCAAAACCTTCAATGTTATTTTTCATCAATTCTATATAACTATAATATCATCATTAAAAATGACGAGTGATATAAAATATTATCCATATATTCCATGAAAATTACCTTTGGATACATTTTCCATGAAATAGTTGATATTCCTATTGAAGTAATCCTAATATTAAATAAAAAAAGGAATAAAATAGGGGGACACCTATCTAGAGACCCCAAAATAATTTAATGAAACCATTAACATTCCACACAAGGGATATAAAAAATATTATGAGAATTATTGAATAAACACTTTATAAACCAACTATTATATATATGTGATTCAACATTGCTATAAATTACCTTCATCAATACAACAATGTTTCAGATATTGTAAGCTTCACTAAAAGACAAAAAATTTATCAGTGCTATGAGTTGTGGTGATAAAATGGTTCTTCTTAATTTTTAAAAGATGCAATGATCAAGGGGGTCGTTTATGGGTGCTAGTTTTGATCTTATACTATGGGCCCTTTATGAGTGATTTTTGTAGAATTAATAAGGGAGATTCTTTAACTTTTTGTTTTAGCACTGATAAAGGGATCTTTTATAATCATTATTCTATGAATTAATAAAACCCAAACATTAGTAGTTTTCTACTAAAATTACATTACACCACATACTTAAACCAAACAAATTATTTTAAATTATATTTATATAAAAAATATCTTCAAACAAAACCTATATTACAAATTTTTCAAACATTGTTTATATAATTATATAGTTATATAAAATTTATATTAAACGTTTTCTAATTCGAATACATTAATGTTAAATTATCTTTATCAACCAAAATCTATCTCAAAATAGCATGTTCATGATACTATTTTTTCAATAAACCACCCCAACTCAATATAAAAAAATATAACTATTAAAAAATTATTATGTTGGTAATAATATATTGAAATAAATTATTCATAATTATCAAACAATAGATTAATAAAATTTCACTTTTAATATGAAAAAATACACATCAAGTCAAACTGCACACTACCTATGTCAAATTAATGTATGTTTAATTTCTACACATAATAAGTTATTTTTTTATTGGTTTCCTAATGTATAAAAACAATATAAGTTCCTTTTATCAATTAAATGTATGTGATATGTTTTCTAAAAAAATTATCAATTTTAATGAAAACATTTACACCTTGAGTCACACTGGGTATAGTGTGTGTCAAATTTAATTGGGGTTGATTCAAACATATAAAAAATTATTTATTGATAATATTCCTAATTTAGGAAGAGAATCAATACACATTAGCAATATTTTCATTTTCAAACCACTATTTTGAACAAAAATTAATATTTCTATCATACCAATCATAATATATGTAATATTGATTATTGGTTGATTCAGATGATTTAAAAAATTTATTAGGATAATTTTACTATGGTATCAAGATAGTCTAACTGTGATTAATAGGTTTTAATTTTGTTTAATGTATTTTTATCTTATTTTTTTTAAACCAAAAAAATGAACATTGATTCATATTTGGCACACCTAGTGAATGATCGACATGAAACTAATTCATACAGATTAGTAAAGACTTATTAATCATTTTAATAAATTAGAAATACAATATTATAATGTTTTGTAATTATTTTGTGTCAGGATGTTTAAAAAAAAAATATTTTAATGTTAAAATCATTATTTTTGAGCCATTCTCATCATTCCATGTATCATATTTACTTAAGGATGATTTCTATAAGTCCTAAACAACTTATTTATAATTTTATTATTGTATAAAATCCATATTAATGTGTTTGAATAGTTTTGATTATATCTTTGACCTTTTGAAAAAATTAAAGTTTATATAATGAAAGCATACATTTCGTCTCGTACTAGGATGAAAATGTATCAGTTTTAGGTGTAAATAATTTGTAGACATCTAAAATTACTTATAGATCATTTTAATAATTTATAAAAACAATATAACTTTGTTTTATTATATTTTATTATCTATCATTTATTTTGAAATAAAATGTCCTTTTTAAATATAAACATATTATTGTCATCATACCGGTCAGTTCCTGTATCTTATTGATGTATGGTTCATTTAATATCATAATAGTATTCATTTTACTATAATTATGTTAAATTAAGGACTATAAAATAAAAAAAATTCTATTTAACCATCCCTTATATAATGGAATTTAGCAAAACCCATTTTCTGATATATAAAATTGTTGTCAGGAAATATTTTAAGAGATACATTAAAATCATAGATAAGGAAGTGTTTATTAAAATTGAGATGAATCATTCCATAATAATTCACATTATAAATAAGTAATTTAAAAAAATAGTTAATAATAAAAAATGATATTGAGAAAAATTATTGAATCTTTATAAAAATAATATTCTTACATTTACCTTCGTTGTAAAGGAATTTAAAAACCCACACATTGTGTGTCCATAGTTTAAACATAAATATATTGATAAGTATTTCTTATATATTAAATCCCTCGATTTTAAGATTTGAAGAACCACTGTTACCCATTCATAGTGAAACCTCATTCAACAATATTATAATATCTCTCATAAAAAATCTTTGATTACCATGATCACACAAGACCAGATATAATAATTACAAAAAAAGAAACATTAGATATTAATGAGAATACATAGATACAAATATCATATAAATCACTAATGTTTATAATAAATAACTAAATCAGAATACGATGTTCCTAAATATTTATATCAGCTTTGGTTTTATTGGGTTATATTAGAATTCCCCTCCCCAAATTCTACTTTTAGTTATTGGTATTTATCCAATGGTTGTATTATGTATTCATTGATGGTGGTAACAATATATTAAAAACAACTGAGTCATATCTAGAAATTTTCAACATAGGTTCATCATATAGTCATCGTTTGTTCACTATTATAATTATTTATAATTTAATATTATATACTGAAATTTTCTCATCCGATGGAATTAATTTTTTTATCTTGTGGAATGTAATTCTTCATCTGATTGATTTTGTAAAGGTCTATTCATAATTAATGTATTCCACAATATAATGAATTTATGTCTAACAAACACTGTATAACATCTCCCATATAGGCATGGTAATAATTTTTCAATTGGAATTAATAAATTTAGGAATGGTAAAATTTAAACTATCTTATATGACTATATTCATGTTGAAAAGAATAATTCATCTAATGATAATTTTTTTTCTAAATAAGGTAAAATAAAATTTATATAAAAACATTATAAATAACATGATTAGTATTAAGTTAGTCAAATAATTCTTTCACAAAATGGTGTAAGGATTTATAAAATTAAGGTTATAAATCGGTTAAAGTAATATTTTGACTCAATAATCTCACCCTTTTTGAAAATAACTAATAAAAACATGAATGGGTTAAATTAAATTATAAATAAAATTGAAAATAATTACTCCCCCAAAATTAAACCATTAACAAATTAACTATTTTTACGTAATTATCAATTTACCACCTTTCATCATCCTTCCCCTTGAGAAAAAATTGTCTTAATGTTTGTTTGAAATAAATGTTTTCACACTGTTCTCCACCTATGGTATTTTCATAATGATTATTTGGAATATAGAATATGTATCTCTAATTTTAGTGAAATAAAATAAGAAAAAATTATTCAAATAAAAAATTTTATACATAATATGAATGAAATATATTAAACTAGTGTTATTGGAGAAAAAACGAAATAAAATTATGTTGAATTGAACTATTCCTTAAAAATTATTCCACAAATATATAAAAATACATTTATACATAAAAAATCAACAGTTAAATAAAAATTATCAGTATTTATTTGAGAATTTATTGACTGGGACTTTAATATTCTATTCAACTTCATGATATTTCATAGATTTATAAATAATTTATTCTATATTTCCTATTTCTCCATCACAATGTTTTATCATTATACACTCTTTCTATAACATTGACAATAATTCTTCTAGAGATTAAAATGACTTATTATTCTATATCATCTTCCACAAAAATTATTCTATAACATTAATTTAATTGACTTGTACTTTTATTTTTTTATCATGGTTCATGGAGAGATAATTAATAAGTTCATTATCTCTTTATGATTCATTGACATCTAAACTCATATTTGTTGTATTTTTTAAAATTGGTGTTCTGGATATTTTGGTTACATCAATTCTTGTCTCATTTATGTTTAACACTCCCCTTATATACTTTATCGTCTATAATTGTTTCTTAAATATTATTTATTATTATTTTGATTCTTAAAAGGAAGATTTAATTTATTTCATATTCTAAATCATAGTACCAACAAGATATTTCAATGAATTTTAATTTTACAAAATATAAATCTTTTTCATTAATGTTTTTATATATTCCATTAATTATAATATTGTAATATAAGGAACTTTCAAGATTATTAATAAATTTATTGAAATTATTAAATCTCATTTAATTAAATAATTAATTATTGTATGAAAAAAATGAGTTGAATTAAAATAATCTTATTGAATAGATGAAGCTGAAGTTCTATAAGTTACAACATATTATTTTGTTTCAATATATTTATCTTTAAAAGAAGCTCTATATTCCACTGATTTATCAGTTTCTCCTCTAATATATGCCTTAGTTTGAGGGAAATTATCATTTTCATCTAATGTTTTATATTTTTTTTAATCTCTTAAGGAGGAATATTTTTTATTTTGACATTCTATAATGGTTGACGGAGTAGCTAAAATTTTTCCAATATCTAATTACTTTTTCAATTCATTAGTAATATCATATTCTTTTCTCTCTATAATCATATGTTTATTTTCAATAACTTTTTTAAATACTTCTACCATAGTTTTTTATTTATATTTTACTTTTGAAAATATTATTCATGTATTATTTTCAATGAAGATAGGGTGTAATAAGGATTTTTATGATTGTTCATTGTGTTATAAAAGGATAAATGGGAAATGGATAATGGTAAAATATAATGAGGAACTGATTTTTTAGAAACTAAATCTTTTAAATGGGTTCTATAAACTACCAATAAGAACACTATTTTTATTTTGTCTTATATATTCTATTGATGTTAAATTTTTATCTTTTCTTATTAGTGATGTTTCTAATAATTTTTCTTGTTGTCAACTAATTCCTCATCCTTGTTTAGTATAAAACTCAAAACATAAATCATATTTTAGTATTCATTTTTATTAAACGAAGAAAATGCATTATAAAAAAGAGTTTTTTAATTCATCATGGAAAATAGAAGGGAAACATCAGCTATAATAATTTTTATAACACATTTTCGTTTAAATTCTTTGTTTCTATTTCAAGTGAAGATTTATCAGAATTTTCCTAAAATTTAATTATATTTTGAGTATGGAAAACCCCATAATTTTTATTGATTCCTCATAAATAAATAATGTTTTCCCAGCTTTGTAGTAGCTTCATTAATTAACATCTGAACTTATATGGTGGTTAGAATTTTTTTTTGAAATTGGAAAATAAAATAATCTTCAGCTTTAGTCACTCTCTTGAATTCCCCGACATGAAAGAATATAGACAAAGAATGATTTAATTTCAACATACTAAAATGAAAAATTCAAAAAATATATATCCAAATCATTTAGGGTGTACCTATATACTCTCATTAGAATGATTAAATTTTCCATCCAAATTGTCACAATTTTTACATATAGAGAAAAATGAAGAGATATTCTATCATTTTAATATAATGAAAATAAAGATGTTATTTTTTATATTTTCCTAAAATTTCCCACTTTTTAGTTGGTTTATCAGTTACTATGTTTTGATCTCTTTCAAAAGAGACTCTAACTAACACTCCCACTTGATAAATAATCAAATTGAATAACTCCCCCATGTAAATAAACAAAGAACACTATTAGACAATAATCATCACTAAAATGATATAAATAATAATATTCTATGAATATCATAGCAAAAAAAGATATAATTATTGTTTTTAATCACAAATGTCACCCCATTATTGAATAATAATTGTATAATTTAGTAATTGGTAATATTTTTCTAAATTGATCATTTCAATAAGTATTTATTTCAAATCCATTCTATTCGATATATATATTAGTGATGCATTTTTTTAGTAGTTTAATATTAATGAAATAAATGAAATTTCAATGAAATGGACCAAGAAGAAAAAAACTCTGATGAGATATATTTAAAAACCAATAGTTATTGAGGTGTGGTTACATAAATCTAATTTAAATAAACATATGGTGGGAGATGCTTCATCATTAAGATCTCCAATTTCATGAAATGAATACAACTTATTTATCAATAGTTGATATAATTTCTCAAACTATTTAAAAAATATTTGAAAAATTTAAATTTAAAAATTTTAATTAAATAGATTTTATAGGTTGAAATTATGTGAGGATAAAATTTATATGTTTGTGAAAATATATAATTTTATAGAACATGTTATAGAAACTAATTAGGAAGAAATTAACATTTTTTAAAAATAGAAAATGTTTAAAATTTATTTTCAAAAGGTTCTTAGATAATATTATCTTCATTACCAGAACTGAAGAAAATGAAAAGTTCTTTCTAAATTGTTTTTATGATATATTTGATTTGATTCATTTTACAAAAACAATTATCCAAAATATATTTAAAAATATATATTTAAAAAAAATTTGGAATATATGTCACTAAAAAAATTTTTTAAATTTTTTTTCCAATTAATTATTTTTAAAATATCCCATTTTCTAAAAAGATAAATAATTCATGAGGTAAACAAATTATAAAAATATAAATAATGTAAAACCCTTTTTTCATGGACTTTATTACTATAGTGATATTATTTAAACAAGTAGAAGATAAATGATCATTTCATCTTCACCATTCCATCTTCTATTTAATAACATTTTGTCTATATGAATTGCGTAGTTTTTTTTAAAAATACAAACAAGTTGATCTTGCATTATGATGAATTTTTAACGATATAAATTATTGTGTATGGTCTCAAAAGAAATGACATATTGTATCTATCTTATTTGATCATGTGTGATGTTCTAGGATTTATATAAATATATGAAAAATGAGTTATCTCACAAAATAGAATGTTAAAAAAAATATTTCCAAATTATTTTAATTTTGGTTGTATTAAAAATTATTGAGAACATAAACTTATACCTAACACATATTCCACATCATAGGTGTAAATTTGTAGTAAGAATTGTTTTTATAGGATCATTAAAATATTCCTTCCCCTAAAAAAATAGAACTGCCAAATTCAATTTATTAGTGATTTGTTTTCAATGATAATCTACTTCAGGTAATTTTTTTAAATAAAAATCATATCTTGATGTATGAAATATTCCAAAATCCATATTTCCATTGATATATAAAAAAATTTCCGTATATATTTAAGATGGTATTATTTTGGATTTTATTGATACCTCACACACTAGTATACAAAAAACAATAAATCTAGTCAACTTGCTATGAAATCTTATAAATTAAAAATCATTACTCTAAATAGTAATTTATCAACTCGTTTCCCAAATTCATTCAAATCAATTGTTTTAAAGGTTATGATAGTTGTAAGATTAATTTTAATTTTTAGTATTATAATATTATTAGTAATTGATTTATATACTTTTTTGAGATATTAATATTTATTTAGCTGTTAATGAAAACATAAATCGAAGGAGAAAAATCCTTGTTCCCATCATGATCATCAAAATCATAGATTATATAAGATGCATATAGTAATCAGTAATATAATTATGAGTTGACTAGAATATAATTTTATTGACATAAATTTTAAAAAAATGGTATCCCTAAAAACCTTTTAAAAAAAATATTTAGATCAATATCACGTTTAAAAAAATAAAATTGTAACAAAAATCTTGTAATTATTTTATACCATGATCATGGGTATTGATAATGCCCATAAATTAGCTTAAAAAGACAAAAATCATGATCCATATATATCATATTTTTCCAAAACCAGGAAGTTGTTCTACATAAGAGTGCACCTGAACATATCCATTGGGGAGATAAAACATCACATCCCTTTGAAAAAGAGTAAATTTTATGAATACAGAATAAGCAATAAGTACAAAAATTTCATAAAGATGAGTTACTGGAGAATAGGTTTCTATATAGTCAATGAAATTGTATTCATTATAACCCTATGAAACATGTCATTCTTTATTAATCAATATTACACCAATTTCATCACATTTCTTAAAGAAACCCAATTTACACCAATTATAGTAGACTCTTAAGTATGTTCAACCGAAATCTAAACATGATACCTATCAAATTCATTAATTACATATTACATTTATTTTATATAATATTCACCACCTAAAAACTTGTAAAGGGTTTTAGGTTTAAATTGTGATAAAAATTCATTTTTTTTCAATCTCATTCATTGTGGAAATTCTAGTTCCAATTAGTTATCCTACATGTTTAATTATATTATCACTTGGATGATTCCTAAGAATTGTATTATTCATAGGGTTTATAAAATGGTGTTCTTAAAAAATAAGTTAAATTTATTTATGGGAAGAAAATTAGAAATGAATTAATTAGGTTATATCTCATGAGATGACCTTTTCAACATGTTTTTCAAATAAGTTTTATTAATATAATTAAAATATATAGTTTTAGTTAGTTTAAAAAAAGAGTGAATTCAAAAAAAATTCATATACTATTTCCTCAAATGTAGAAGTACTTTTTTTAAAACATGATAATCCATAATATTTTTAAAATAACTAATATAAATCCATTCATCATACATTGGAAATAAATTATTAAATTTTCATTAGTATTCAAAATTCACATATTACACCCAAAATAATTAATGAATAAATGTTCTGATTTCCATCATGTACAAAAATCATAATGATTTTTGTTAAGAAAATTAGTAATAAAATTTCTATTTATAGTATACAAGATAACATTAACTTATTCAAACAAAATATTATTAGTAAATTTGTATTCAGTGAACATGATTTGAGTATTCTCTCGAAGATATATATTTCATCAGTCAAATATAACATTTTACTAAGGAGTTTTATGTGATGAAAAGTTATGTGTGATAAATTTTTATCACAAAATATTTTAATTAATAATTTAATTAGACCCCACCATGATCACTATAAATATTTTACAAATATAGACTTTTAATTTTTTTAATATGGGATAATAAAATTTGAAATGGAAATTGGATTCCTTCTATTTTTAGGAAAATAGAGCCATATGTCTCTCATGTAATCATCAACTAAAAAAATACACCATATTTTTCATGAAGTGTTCTTCTTTCTATTAGACCAAATCAATCCATGTGCAGTAACTATAATGAATAAGAAGTTAAAACCTCACTAATATATTAAAAATATTATTTTTTTGATTCTAAACTAACAAGGATCCCAAAATTTATAATAATTAAACCAAATATATAGTCAAACAATATCTAGTTGTTTATTAGATAGTTTGGATAAATTTTTAAAATTTAAATATCCTATTTTAACATATCATTACCAATGTCATAGGTAATCCCTAAAACATTTCAGGATTTTTTCCATTTCTACGAAGGTGTAAGGTTGAGTTTGAATTGGGAGGATTCTAATAATGTTGAGGTAAAAAATTTATTGTATTATCCTTCATAAACCTACTCTTTTAAGCAGTCTTTCAGAGAAAAACACATCATTTAATAGGTTCATAGGTCGTGTAATGGTTATACATAGAAGTCATGAATATATTCACTCTAATATGAGTACATGTGATGAGAAACAATTTCATTTCGTGAAAGAGTTAATTAAGAGTTTTTAATTCCGATCATAAAAAATTATGTCGATGCGATGGTTTTTTGTTAGTTTGCAAAATTAAAGGGAACATGATGTATATTGGGATTACACATCATGCAATACCCTAACATTATTTGTTATTAAAGAGTGAATATGGTTATTTCACTTCCCTTCACTCCTAACTGAACTTCCTTAACCAAAGACATTCCCTAAGGGATCTTAGATCTGTCTATCCCTTTAGAAGTAATTTGTTTGGTGTTCGATCTCGATTTCATTGGTGGGTGATATCTCGGTAATTCTTTAACATTATTATTTATCTATCTCACATTCTCATCTTTGGGGATTTTCAATGGAACATATTTTAATTTATTTATCTATTCCATATGGTGTCAGATGTTAATTTTAGGATGGGGTTCAAGATCAACACCACATTATTTCTCATTGGTGGTTTTTATTACGAGTGTTTAGTTTCAGGAATAGTTAGGTTTTTTTCCCTATTAGCCAAATAAATTATTCCTAAATTGATTTATTTAGTTAAATTTTTTATTTAAATTTATTTTATTAGATTTTATTTTAATTAAATATATAAAAACATGATTCTAGTAAACTATAATATTGTAAATGGTTCTGGAATTTTTTTTTAGAAAATCCCCAATTCCATTAAAACAGGACATGTTTATGGAAATTGGAAAATTAAAATAATTGATTTTAAATTGTGTATTTTATGGAAATGTTTTCAATTTAATTATTGAATTTAATTGGGGAAATAAATTCTGAAAAATATGGAATTGACTATAAATGGATTTCAAACATTTGAAATTGGCTTAAAAATGATACGATAGAAACCTAGTAGTTTTATCTAGTGGAAATGACATGCCTTTTATTAAAAACATTTTTAGTTTTAAATGGAAATAAATTAGAATTTTTTTCAGTTAAGGAATGTGATTTAATGTTTTTTAAGAACTATTAAAATAATTTTCCCATAATGTAAGAGATCCTGTAATCCATAGGTAGTTAGTGAGTTATTTGTATATACACAACGATATTACAATGTTAAAAAAAATAAATGTGGTAGGTCACATCCTTGAAATGAGGGTAAAAAATAAACTATAGCTATTGTTTGCGGGATGTGAGTATACTCTTATTTCTATGATCACTTAGAGGGTTTAAAATCATATAGCTAGATAATACATTCATACCTATTTGGAATATGACCATGTTGGTTGCTTGATTATTTATATTGGAGATATCAATGTATGCCATTTTTGTTAAACTAATTTACATGGATTTTCTAAAATTACATAAATTTTTTTATCTAACTATTTTTCATACACCATTTTTTAAAGTATTCTATTTCATGTTAGTTAAAATCTTATTCATTAAATGTAATTTCTATCATTATGAAAATGTCTAGCATGTTCTGTTTAATTATTGTATTGAATTTCCAAACATGTTTATGTTGAAAATTTAAATATTTTGGTTGGGTAATATATATTTTATATCTATTAAGGAATAATTCGTGGTATCCCTCTAGGCTATTTATCTCACACCCTACTTGTTCATTAGGGTGTGTGTATATTATCTTCTTTTAGGTTCAAAAAAAAGGAAATGGATCACTTGGAGGTGGATCCAACTGAAGAATCGTGGTTATGGTGAGGTGTTTCTTTATAGTCCTTAGTTGTGTTTCCTAGTACTAGTACATGAGTTTTATTACATATGGCTTGTTTATTTAATATTTTATTTTTTTATATCACTCCCATTATAGTTTAATTTTGATATAAAAACTATTTTGAATCTTTTACCTCAATATTATTAGTGGAAAAATCATTCCACGTGTATTTTTTATGATTCAAGGTCCTAGTATCCAACCCATGAGGATCAAGAATTACCTTAAGACCATGTCTGGTACAGGTTGGTTATCAGGTTACCAGGATACATAATCATGATTGTAAAAAAAATAATGGTGTTTTTTCGACTTTTTTTTATATATGTATGTATTTTTTAAATCCTGTTGGGTCATAAGAGGTAGTTGTGATTGAGTGTCTCATCAGATCTTATATTAATGATCCTAAAGTCACCAGGGGTGGTTAGGGAATGACTTCATGTGGATTAGTTCTAGTATTGTTCCTATTTATATTAGTATAGATTGAAATCAAAATCATATTTTTTCATTATATTGAGAATATTTTCCAATGATACAGAGTTTCAGTGTTTATAATATTTATTCCTTTTATCTGTTGATGTTTTGTAGAATTATGACACTAAGATGGCATATGAATCATATACATGAAGAGGACGATGATGAACCTCAGTAAAAAATCCTAATGTAGATACAAATATAGTAGAGGTGATTGTACACACAGTCTATGCTCTCGGATATTCACCATATCCTATTCCCACTCCTGCTCCAATTGTGGATCCACAGGGGGGAAGTTCGTTGTAATCATTAACAAGTGTTCATTCACCTGAAGTCACCAATTTTAAAAGGCCCTACTGACTATCAACATACTGATGATTTTTTGGGTATGATTGATCATTTGTTTGTGTTCATGGAGACACTAGGTGTAATCAGGGTGAGGTCTTCCACCTTCCTGCATGAAGGAAATAGTATGAGATCATGGTACACAAAAGTGATTGTTGGGAAACATGAGGTATTAGAGTGGAAATACAACAAGGTTCCATTCACCAACCAGGTCTATGCAGATTCAATGGTGTTGGATAAGGATGTGATGTTTTTCAAACATATGTATGCCGATAAGACCATGGATGATTATTCAAATAACATTTCCAAGTTGGTGTAGTTTTCAACTAATATTATTTATAATGAGAGGATGATGTCTCAATGCTTCTATTTTGTACATCGATCATATATTTTTTATTAATTTTTCATGGTGATTCCTCCAACATAGGCTGATGCTATAGATTGGGAGATTATGGTTGAGAGGGACATGGATATAAGCTCATGGTGGATGGGGGTTCCTTTCTTTTACTAGTGTCATTTTTAGTTTACTTAAATGAAAATAGAATCATGAATATTCTTGAAACTTTTCTTGAGGACAGAGTCATTCTAGACCTCCTATATCTTTATGAAGAAGCTCTTTTGTTTGATATTAGTTTGGTAATCTTGGACATTCTAATTGGGTTTTCACTAATGTAGCCAACAACTGTAGTTCCCATAGACATTCATGGAAATTATAGATATTACACCATCACTTATCTACTCTGTATAGTGGAAAATGATCATTATATCCTCCTAAAACATTGAATAAATTAGATTCGTTACAAATAAATTTGATCATGTGAGAGGAATCATGAATAAAACTACACCATATAGTGTATGAGTATCCAAAGGAATAAGACATAACTCAAATGACTATGAGAGGTACCATTACTATAGAATCATCATTAGTGACATCACTTTTCAATACTAGTGAATCTCAATCCTTTATTTCAACATGCGTTTTTAATCTTATTACTATTACTATGTTTACTTTATATTGTCAAATTGTTATTTTTACACCCCATGATAAAAAATATTGTAGGGTATTCTTTGTCCTTCTAAAATATCTCTATCATAATTCAATCTTCATTGGAGTTTTTTTGGTACTCGACAAGAAATATCTTGAAAAAAAATTATGATGGATTGGCTCATTGCCAATAGTGCCCGGAATGATTATTACCTTCAGTGGGTCTCAATTACTACACCTACTTTTGTGTCTCTTTTATTTCAAGGAGATTGGGACCAATGGTCAAGCAGTGCTGCTCCTTCTTATCCTATGTTTTTAAAAGGGACATCTATGTTTTCTATTGATCTTGATAGTGAGTCTTTGACTCATGATCTTCCCCATTTCAACATTGAGTTTCCCAATGTGTTTTTTAATATTTTTCGGTCTAACACTGGTGAAAGTGGGTGATTTTTCAATTGAATTAATTCATTGTACTCAACTAGTCTCTATTCCCTCTTACCAAATGGCTCCACTAAAAATAAGAGATAGATAAATCCCTGGTTGGATGATCCCATTGAAAATGGTATTATATGAAATTTTTTGTCACCTTGGGTGGCATCTATTCTCTTTGGTAAGAAGTCAATTGGTTCTATTAAACTATTTATTAACTACTAAGAGCTCAATCGAGTTATGTTAATGAAAAATTATCCATTACCATACATTTAGGATCTGTTAGATTAGTTAAAAGATGAAATTTCGATTTCAAAGATCAAATATTAGTTTGGTTAAAATAAATTTAAAATAAAGGAATCAAAAATTCCATAAACCACCTTCCAGAGTACCTATGGTCATATGATTACCATGTTACTCCCATTGGTCTAAAAAATGATCGTTATGTTTTCATGGCCTTGATGAACACGATCATCCTCTTGTATGTTGATACCATTGTGGTAGTCTTTGTAGATGACATCCTTATATATTATATATAAGAGTAGGATCAAGGGCATCATATGAGAAAAATGTTTTTTATTTTATGAAATCATCAAATATATTCCAATTATTCAATGTTTTATTTCTAGATATTAGAAGTGAGTTTTTTGGGATACGTGGTGTTTGGAAAATTTATATCAGTTGATCGTGGGAAGGTAAAGGCTATTTTGAATTTGGAGAAACCACAATATTTCTTCAAGTTTTGGATATTTTGGACATTTCTGGATATTAAAGAATGTTTTTGATGGACATATCAAAGTAGGATTCTATGAGAATCACTCTAATTTGGAACGAGTTATGTTTTCATGGAATGATACATTTTGGAATTGTGTTATTTATTTAAAATTTATTTTTACTACTGTGATGGTGTAGACTTGTTTAGAGATCAGGCATTACTATTTAGTCTTCTATGATGCATCAGGTTTAGGTTTGGTTTGTGTTCTTATATAGGTTAGCCTTGTGGGGATTTATGAATCTCACCCTCATAGGCCACAAGAGAATAATTATCCTACCTGTGACTATGAACTAACATATGTGATGCAGTCACATAAGAGTAACAACATTACATCCATGGAGAGAGGTTTACCTTGTTTTCAAACCACAAAATCCTGATTTATATATTCTCTCAAAACGATTTGAATCATCACGAGAGGCATTGAGTGGACTTCCTTTATACATTCAACTTTGACTTTTCCTATACCCCAAGGAAAAGGATAGTCATTGATGATGCATTGAGTAGGATTCATCCAACCCAATAAATGAAAGAATATTTGGAGGATTGGAATTTTATATTTCTCTTTTCACAGTTTCATATTGGTGCTCCGGGAAAATGGGATGAGGTCTCTTTAGCCTATGCTTAATGTATATATACTCTTCTCACGTTAGTTATTCATGATCAACTTTTATATGATGAATTTCATAGCATTATGTATTATCATCATTGTGGGGAGATAGTTACCTAGTGTCCATTCTCAATATAGGGTGTTCTATGCTATCATAATTTCATTGTTTTTCCATTTTCCACAAGGAAGGCTATAATGGGGATTTTCATAATTCCCATTGGGTTGTGCACCCAAAACCGACTAAGATGTTTTATGATTTCTGGAAATATTTTTTGGTTTCCTCATATGAAATAGGGAACTACTGAGTTTGTTTCCCACTACTATAAAAAGTAATATGTGAAAAACAACGCCTAGAAACATTTGGGTTTACATTAGCCACTTCTGGTACCTACTTAAAAGTGGGATAAAATATATATATATATGGACATTGTGGTTAGGTTTCCTATTATCCAGAGAGAGAAAAATTCAATTTGGTGTGTGATCAACAAGCTGAACATGTCTGCTCACTATATACCCATTCATGATATACGTAACAGTGTGGGGCTATGGAATCTCTATGTGATAGAAATTGACCATTTTTATATATGTTCATATAGTATTTTATCTAATATATATTCTCGGTTTTCATCATGATTTTGGACTAGCCTTTCTGAAGGTATTGGGATCTAAATTTCATTTTAGAATTTCCTACCATCTGGAGTCAGATGGTTAGACAGAATGATCAATAATGATTCTTGAGGATATGCTCCATTCTTGTGTTCTAGAATTTTTTGTGACTTGGGATGATCACATCTGGATGGTTTATTTTTCTTATGATAATAGTTTCCAATCCATGATTTGAATGAAACCTTTTTAGGTGATTTATGGATGGCCTTGTAAATATCCATCATGTCTGTCAGAGGTTGGTGAACTTTCCTTCATTGCACCAACTTTGGTGTATGGGACAACAATAAATATTCAGATGATTCATTTGAGGATGTGGAAAACACATAGCTTATATAAGTAATATGTTGATCATTACTTTACAATGTTGGATTTTTCAGTTGGTGACTATGTGTTATTGAATGGTTCACCCAACATGGTCCATCAATGGATTTAGAAGAAAGGAAATCATGCTCCTCATTTTTTCAGACCCTACATGATTTTTGAGAATATAGGTAATGGTTCATACTATTTAGAACATCCACCACAACTAACGCCGATTCAAAATTTATTCCCTATATTTTATAGGAGAATGTATATCTCTAATCCATCTCACATTTTGAGCTGGATAGATTTTTTAGATTGAACCTGGTCTATCTTTGACTGAATATCCTGTATATATAGTTGATTATAAGTTCAATGTACATTGTGGGAGGATAATACCTTTGATTCATATGCTATGGTAGCATGGTTTTGATAATCAAATGATATTGGAATGCAATTCACAAATGAGAGAGAAGTGGCCCAATATTTTTTTTAATAAATCTTGTTCATAGTATTTTAAGGGTTATAATTTTTTTATGGAGGGTTGGTTGTAAGATCTTGTTAAAATTAGAAAAATGATGCCTTAAAAATTGTTAGGGTTGTTTCATTTTTTAATGGGGTAATGTTGAGTTTGAATTGGGAGGATTCTATAGTGAGGTTGTTAGAATTTTGTTGTATTTTCACCAATAAACTGACTTTTTTAGGAAGGTAACCAGAGCATTACACGTCGTGTAACAGACTTACACATCCTCTAATGGTTATGAAAACAATTTGTAAATGGATTAATTCTTTTCTAGGTACACATTATGAGTCACAATTTCATAATTTTAAGGATTTAATGAACAAATCTAAATTTGGAGAATCAAAATTTATTTTTAAGAAATGTGTTTTTCAGCGTTCATGAAAATTAATGGGTTCAGAGCCTGTATTGTGATTACACATCGTGTAATTCCCCAACTGAATTTCTTAAATAGGTGTTGTGGCTTGTTATTTCGTATCCCTCCACTCATAACTCAACATCCTCAACATAAGTATTTCCTCAGGTGATAATGGAACTCTCTGCCCCTTCCAAAACCATTCATTCGGTGTTCGATCATCATTTCATTGGTGGGTGATATCAGTAAAGTCATTCCTCCACATTTTTCATCTATCACTCTTTCTACTCTCTTGTATTTTTCAATTGATCATCTATGAATAGATGAATCTATGCACTATTGTATTGGATCGTTCTTCTATGTTTGATTACATGATCTACCCCACCTTATTTGTTATTGAAGGGTGTCCTTATGAGTGCTGACTTTCAGGAAGAGGTATGTGGTTTTGTACCGATTAGCCAAATTTATTATTCCAATATTTTATGATTAATTTAAATGGTTGATTAAAATTAAGTTGCTCAAATTTTACTTCAATTAAATATATTAAAACCCAAATATAGTTAAACAAGATATTGGAAATGGTTTTGGCATTGAAATTTGGAAAACCCCCCTATTTCATTAAATTGGGGAATGCTTATAGAAATTGGATGATTTATGTTGTCAAATTTTAATTGTTGGTTTGAAATAGATGTTTTTATTTAAATTAAGGAATTTTAATGTGAAAATGAATTTGAAAAAACTCTATAGTATTACAATGTTCTAAAACATACCTATGGTGGGTAACATCTATGATTGGAAGGTGATGATTCACCTATGGCTAGTGTTATGGGGAAATTATTATACTAATTAATTTGAACACTTAGAGAGAATGGAGTCCTATAGATGGATAATAATTTCATACCTACATAGTAGATGGAAATATTTCACATTTGTTTATTTATACTTGACATATAAATTTATGGAAATGTTTTAAAACATCTTTACATTATAATTATAGATTAACAGAAATTTTTTTATGTATCTATTTTTCCTAATCCAAGGAATAAAATATTCTATATCGTTAAATTTAAATCGTTTTTATTAAATTTATTTTCTATCATTTATAAATTGAATAGCCTGTTTCATTTTAATCATGATTTTGAATTTCCAATCCTTATTATTTTTAAAATTAAATGATTTTACATGGATAATCTATATTTTTTATCTAATATGGAATCTTTGGTGATATCATACAGGTTTTTTTATCTCACACCCTACTTGTACCATTTGGTTCTTGTATATTATCTTCTTCTGGGTTCACGAAAAGAAAAATTATCACATGGAGGTGGATATATTTGGTGAACCGTGGTTCTGGTATGTTTTTTCCATAGGTACTTTGGTTTTTTTCCCTATTTTAGTACTTGGGTTGTAGTCATTTGGGATTGTTTATTCATTATTGTATTTTGGTACTTTACTCCTAGTATTGTTTTCTTTTGATATGAATAATTTGATGCTTCTTTTACATCCATGTTGTTAGCGGAAAAATCATTTCCACATGCATGTTGTATGACGCCATGTGCAATTTACCAGCCCATGGGGGTCCGTAATTCCCTTAGGTCCATTTTAGGGATAACTCAGTTATCGAGTCACTAGGGTTCCTAGGAATTTTTTTAACAAATAGCCTTCTATTCCAAAACCAAGATTGATCATCCAATACCCAATTGCAAGTATATTATGGATACTTATGTACTATATGTTTAAATTGTATACATTCTCAAACATATCTTATGAAAGGATAAATTTACCTTCTAGACTTTGAATAGTTTATTTTTAATTCCATAGGTTTACAATATATGTTTAATCAATTAACTGACTTATGGTATTGTGGTTGTTATTAAGGGCTATAAAATAGACCATTAAAAATTAATGGGTTTCTATGAATAACAATAATACATATAACGTAGATCTTTCCATTTGACTAATCACTGAAAGAGTCTTTTCCAGCTTTCATATTGATAATTTTATAGAAGAATTTTTTTCCACCCAGGATTTAGGAACACCCAATATCCATGTATATAATGATGTTGTTATTTGTACTCTATTAATTATTATATAAATAAATAGTTTTGATTTTGTTTCCCAAAACTTGTTTGGTATATAATAAATATAAAATCAAACATTAGGGTTCAAACTCAATCATACATTCATATTTAATATTTTTTAATTATTTGTAAATATAATATTTATGAGTAGTATGCCATCATTATCTTTATTATAAATCATTGAAACTTGTTTCTCCACTATTATGAAATATTACACTACTTCCAATGAACTTCATTATTGATTTTATTTGAGGAATAATGAGTCAATTCGTTTTCAAAGGTAATAACCATGAAATAGTGTAGATATATAAAGCTATAAAAATATCAATAGTATTTAACTATAATTAACAATAAAAATAAAATTTTGAAATTTTTTAAAACACACATCATGTATACCTATACAAATGATACTCTTATATGTTTATGATTGAGGGTATATTCTTAATTATCAAGACACATAATTTCATTAATGATATATTCATAACATTTTACATCAAAATATATAATGGTAATACCACTATATTTGAATGTTTTATCAATACATATTTTTAATATTAGGAGGTTAATATATCAAACTAATTGGGTAAATGTACATTCCCAAGCACTTTTGAATTGATTATTGGATCCTTTATATTTTATTCTTCCATAAATTTATTTTCTAGTTTCATTATCTGTAATAACATTAATAAGTTTATTCCATTATTATTATTTGTTAATTTTTTCTTGAAAATTAAATTGGAAGAGAATAACTCTTCTCGATATATATGATTAAAGATCAATTGTCCATGAAATTAATTTATTAATGTAATGTTTTAATATATCAACATTTATTTTACCAATGTGAAAAGGTAGCTCAGTTATCATCTCATGAGTTATTTAAACCCTCACTCTAAATGAACTTTTGGATGTTGTCTATTTTTTTAGAATAACTCCATGGATATTATGCACTATACCCCTCAAGACAACGATTTAGGTTGGTGTTGATAGATATTAATCATAATCATTTACACCATTTATAATATTAGTATAAGAAATGTATTAGTGTCTAACTATATCTCATTTCTCATAAATAGTTATGAAAATTTAAAATACCAATGGTAAGGAGTACCACTAAGGGGAATTGATCAGCTTAAAACTAGGGGAGGATCTTTATTTACTAGTTATTCAGTTGTGTTTCATCTATTTAATTCATTCCCATAAAAACACATAACTGCTCATACTATCAATTTAGTGTTACTTGTATAGTATTTATTCGAGTATGCATCTCCTATATTATCTTATATTTATCCTCTTGTGAATTTATTTTCTAAAATGATGTATAAGGGGACACTCAAAAACCCTCACCTCTAATGTGTTGATTTTCTTTTTGCCACATCAAGGCCATTTTGAGTATTCATTAATCTGGTAAAATCTAAAAAAATTATTTTATTATAACCATTAATAATAATTTTATTGGATATTAATATATTATAAATTCACTCTACAAGAGATAATATTGATAAAATCAACGATTCAATGTTTTATTTTTTAAATAAAATAAAGAAATTATATCACAATTAAACCTAATATATTCCCAAATTAGTGCCTTAACCATTGGAATAACATTTTTTAACATATGTAAAAAAATTAGAAAGTGAATTCAAGTGGTGATGCTAATATAAATAATGAAAATTAAATAGTTTTCGCTAACATGATGAATGTATGAATTATATCAAACCATGAATTTTATTCCTTTTATTATCAACATAATAATTTTTGTGAAACCCCCCATCATACGAGGTTCAAATTTTTATATTAGACATAGCATTTAACTATTTTTCGTTTACTCATTTTCAATAATATCAATATGTTTTTTGTTGGGATTGGTAGAAGCATCATTTGGAAAAAAATTTGTTCTTCTAATTTGGGATAATCAATATGTTTATATAGCTATTGTTCCTCAGGATTGGGAACATAAAAATTTTCAGAATACATTATTACTATAACTGGTTGATCTTTTAATTTAGATTTTATCAATGAAGTGCTAAATATAAAATAATATAATGTATCAAAATGTATTTTACAAAAAATATAACCTTATTATTGAACTCTATTCATTATCATTAATATTTATTTGGATTTCTCTAATATATTGAGTATCCAAACCCCATTATTATTGTCTCCAATGACATATAACAGCATGTAAAAATTGGGACCATTGTGAAATTCTTTTCACGACCAAATGAAAGGGCCATACATAGTTGAATTTATATATAACCCATCAGAGACATAAATTTTTTATGGCCAATTATCCCATAGTGTATTATTCATATAAATACCCTTCTTTATTGAAATCTCCTTTAAAGTATCCCAGTTCATCACTTTTAATAGCACTACTCATATTAAACCACTTTAATTAACAAATAAACACATGAAATGTGGTATAATCTAATTCCATATTTTTTTATGATGCCAAAGTGTGAAATATTTATAGAAATTAGATTTATTCCCATACATCCAGATACTAGAACCACATTAGTAAAAAGTGTAAAGTTAATATTTTTCAGGGTGCATAGTTCATCATGTTAATTTTAATATAATGTATAAACATAAATAAAATAAACATTATAATATAATACAATGAAATATGGCCCTCTAGCTGGCCATTAATGTCATTGTGAAATTGAATTTAGATTTTTAATTGACTCCTTAAATATAAGGTCTCAAAACAATCAGAAAAATTATCAATTGTGTGTATTTGATATCCAAATTTAGACCATTTATGGATGAAAATTACTAATTCAAAATTTATGGGTTTCAATATATGGAAAAACCTATATATGGTTATGTAATTAATAAAGGTGATCCTCTAGGTAATCTATAATAATAATTGTGAAAACATCTAAATAGAAAATTACATAACACAAAATTCACTCAGTGTGATTAGATCATAGTTTACCAATTCAATCCTAATCAAATATATTATTAGAACAAAATTAAATTACATCTCCAAAAATATATCAATATGAAATAAAACCTTCTAGCCAATATCTATTTCTGGCATACCCATTCAAAATCATCATATATAATTTAATGCCTATATCTATCTATAATGTATAGGACCCCATAGTGTGATACCCCTATCCATGTCAACCATCTAGTGAACCAACATATCAATGAATCATGATGGAAATAACATATATGATTTGTTAGATTTGGTTCCGTGGAACCAAATTATTTAATAAATGATTAAATGTATTTCTTAATAATGAATTTTCATTCCATTTCTTGGTTGTTATTATACACAAGATTTATAAGTTGGAATTTCCTTAGAATATATATAACACTAAAAGGTCATATAATATTTCCATTATAATTCTAATTAAGAGGTTCCAAAACATTATTATTGAACCTTGTTTAGTTGGAAGATTATATTTTCTGATATAACATAGAAAATGTAGTCTATCTAGGGAATATAGCTCATAAGACACTGTGAAAACTTATCTTGGTATTCTACATTGATAATATCCATGATATGAGGTTATGATAACATTTTTGTCAATAGGAAATACACTTTTTCATTATTCATCTGATGTTCAAATCTACAAACATGTAGATTGATCCTTAGAAATTAATATTTTTATTAATTGATATCAAGAATCTTGTAATTTAATTTATTAATGAAAATCAAGATGGCATATATTCGAAGTGATGTATTCTGTTTGAGCACATCATGGGGGATATTTAATTAATAGATAATGTGATAAATAAATTTATCCCTACTATAATATAATAGAAGTTGATATCACAGACCATTTGATCAGATAGAAATGTCCTGAATAAATCCAAGGCAATGGTCATTGATGTGTAAGTTAATTTCTGTAAGGTCAAATAAACATACACCATTCACATAGGTTCATGGAATGGACATAATTGCCACATTATTTTAGATATTTTGATAAATGAATTATATTTCAGTCTAAATTATATTATCGGTTTGGGCATTATTATGAAGTCAAATTCATTCTATATGGATTCATAGTAATGTTGTCTGATGTTATCACTTGACATTACGTTTTATTTCCGTGTTCCATTGAAAATTTGGCCTAGAGGGATGGACACTATGTGTATTTTTAATATCAATTAATTTATATCAATGAACATGTTCTATTATAATGAGTAATATTTATTCTAGTATGTATGACCACCATAATTTATTCATCTGTTATATGAATGAGTATGTCAGTTAAATAATAATAATAAATATTTCTCCCATGTTTTTGGAAAAAAATTATTATTCTTATTGATGAATAATTATGTGATATTTATATATTCAATAAATTACCATTTTAAATGTTTGGTAAATGTGTATGAGGAAAATCATAGTGAGTTTAATGGAAAAATTAGATATGGTAATATTTTTATATATTTATATTATTTATTTGTTTCCCATATAAATAATTTGATAACAATATTTCTATTATTATCTAACATGGTTTCAAATAAGAATTACAAACTTGGGAAATGGATTCTTTGTGATTTGTAATCCGTAAACACATCACAATATATATATATAATAATATCTCTTTACTAAAACATTTATAGTTCCAAGAATTTATAGAGTGGGGCACTATCAAGCCCTAGGGGTGATCAGGATATTTCGATCCCACTTCACCCCACCACTCTCAAGATAATGAGATATAATCAAGAGTTATTTCTCTATTGAGAATAATTATACTATGATTACCATGAAAAAAATTATTAGGATTATCCGTCCATGCATCCAATGATTCTATGACATCATTCAGGGAATGTGGTGTATGTGTGGATCACCTCTAGAGGGATTTTTCACATAGATCATATAGTAATGAAAATAAAAAATGTTCTTATAAACTAAATCATCAATGAAAGTTGAATTACATGTTTAAGTTATTCTACATATGCTAAAAAATTATTATAAATTACATGTGATGATCCTCTACATATGGTTCTTGTATTTCAATCTAGTCATGATATGTGCCATTTTAATTGACCATGATGACATGATCATATAAAGAAATGATTATATGATATTTAATTATAAAATATGATTTGCTTAAACTATCAAGGTGTGTCTCCGCTACTCTATAAATTCACAATAATTGTTAGTGTTGTAAAAATTTAAATATATTATTGTTATTATTTATTATTCATTATTCATTGATTTACTCCATTGGTTTGCATTTTAATTTAAAAAAATATATTTGGTTTAATATCTGAATTCATTGTATATTCCCTCTATTTATTATCAGGTTCATAACCAATAAATTTATTAACGAATAAAAACAAATTAGAATTCAGTGCACCCTATTTGGAGGTTCCAATGGTTAACCTTGGGAAAAATCTACGTACACAACAATTACTTCCTTAATTAATTATTAGAAAATTTTTCATTTTTGTTTCACATGAATATGTAGGATAAATACAATTCAATTAGATATAATAATGAAATAAAATCTGGGTGTGGATTGAGATATACTAGTACACAAGTTGTATAACTACATGTCATGTATGTCAAATACATTTCATATAGTCACAGACTTCTAAAAACTAAGAACCTGTGGTATCCAAGAGAACTATGTATTGGATACATGAAACATGGTTATAAATGCAATGAAACCCTATGTGAACATTCTGTGTATTCCTAGTGAACACCATGAACCTCAAACACATCCATGGAAGGAAACACATCAAGACCCAATGTGTGTGATATAGATATAGTAGGAACCCTATAAAAAATCAATGAACTAGGATTTAATGTACTCATAAAGTTACACTAGCATAAAATACATCAAATATATTGTAAGTCCAAAGTCTTGGTCATGATAAAGAAATGTAGATAATTTCATATAACCATCCATGTGACAATATATTATTAATCTGATAGTGAGGGTTATTATTTTTTGAAAAAGTTTTCAAAATTTAAATGAATATAATAAATTTAATATTTATTAATATATTTCTATAATCCAATAAATTATTAAATATATAATCTCATATAGTGTAAAATTTGAAATTAAAAAATAAAAAAGATATCATTGTGCTACATACTAGATAAGTATAACCTTCTCATTGATGCGAATTACCAATAATGGTACTAAAACTCTTGGATTATACTATAGCATGAATTAACATCATATATACTTGAAATCCCACATCCTTATTCTCTTTTGGAAAAGTCTAGTGTTGATTAAATTTATATATATACATAAATCATTCAGAAACATAATGGAATTGCAATGTTTGAAGGTATCCGCCATGCCCAATGATCATTTAAATAAATATTAGGATATGGATGCATATAATAATGTTTCTAAACATTAGAATATTTATCAGGATAAAGTGATATCATAGGGATATGAGATATCCAATTAACTTCTCAATAGAAATCATGGATATTAGATGAATTCTTGGACACATGTAGCCAACATGGTTCGATATATTGAGCACCTAGAAATCCTGGTTTTTCACATCCAGAATGGGTTCTATAAAGATATAATTTTGTCCTCACTATGTAAAAACATATTCAGTTCTTTTATAAATTATAATATGAGGAATAATAAGAAGCCACTATCATAATGGATTTTTATTACCTGGCATGTTGATCAATACATGGGTAATTACAAAAATGATTTCAATATGGTGCATATGAAGAAGTGATATATGGTGTACATGAAAAAGATTAATTCTATGTCTAAGGATTCATATGACTATCCCTCTATAAAGATGATGATCCATAGGTAAGGAAATAAAATGGATTTGGTATATTTTTTATATGGAAACCTGGTTTACTGGGAGAGTAATTACACCCATCCAAATAATCAAATGGGAGATTTAAGGGAATTTTTGTTGAGTGTAATTTTAACATACATGTATGTTTGGTATTTTATATAGCCTCTTTTGCTCACATTTTTGAACAAATATATAAATTAAATGTATTTAATAATTTTTTCATAGATATGGTGTATCTACTAGCTATAAATAGTTCGAGTTATGATACTCTTCCCATTAGAGACTACTACATAAAAATATTGATGGGATTCATTTTGGTTTAAAATAATTGATATAATGTTCCTTTTGTTACCAAGATCATTATTTATATTTGTTTGTTATATATAGATGAATTTATTTTCATAATTGTAAATAAGGGTTAATACTTTTATAACGATATCATAAGTTATGATATGGGGTGGACAAATAAATATCTTTAAGTATTAAATAAAAAAATATTAAAAGTGTATAATGAACCTATTATGAATGACTTAAATGAATCCAAGATGAGTAATCACTATCATGGTCATAGGAATGAAAATATTTTTACTATGTTCTATGAAGATTTATATTTATAATTTTTTTGCTAAATATATTTTAAATATGTCCTGACTTTTTACAATGAGTGATGAACAAGCCACCATTCCATGGTCAAGTTGAGAGAGACACACATATTCTTGAAATATGACACCCAGATGTGTGTGGTCCATTTGAAGTAGAATCCTGATGTGGATTATGATACGTTGTTAATTTTACCAATGAATTAGGAAGGTATGTCTTTATATTTATGATGAGGTATAATTCTAAATACCTTTAAATTCTCTAGTAGTTTAACATTGAGTTTGATAATCAGAATTATAAGAAGATAAGGATAACATAACTGGAAAGAGGTAGTGAATATCACAACCAATAAATTATCTACATTATAGGATGTTTAGGATTTTATCTCAAATCACTTCACCTTATACACCACAGTGTAATAGAGTTAGTGAAAGGAGGAACTATACATTTTTAGACATGGTATGTTCGATTATGTGTAATTCAAGACTTCCATTTTCATTTTTGGGATATTAATTAAAAAATTGAATCATAATTACTCAAATGAGTACTATCCGAAGACCAAATTACACTCCCTTTGATTAATATTGTGTAATGACACGTGATTTTTGTCTTGTTTGTATGTGCAGATATGAAGTGTTTTTAAGGATATCTCAATTAGTAAAAAACATGAAGGCCTGAAATGTATCATTATATGGTATCCTATACAAATAAGGGGATATTATCCATACAAATAAAAATATAAGAATGTAAAAATAACATATAATTATGTCTTTATTAATTGGGGGAAAATACTCATGGGGGATAGACGTATTAAAACATAATTCAATGAAGATCATGCACAAGATACAAAAGATTTGGTATTAGAAGAAAATCCATAGGTCCATATGAAAGAGGGTGTTCTGGAAACACCAGTGTTGTGTAGAAGTTCAATGGAGGTGATATTAATAATGATATATTATTTTTATAGTCATTGATGATGATGAATCAATAGTGGTTAACAATGATCATCCTCCCTCCTATAATGAGGTGTTATCGAACTAAATAGTTTCATGAAGTAAATAAAAAATGAATTTTTACTGGAATCCATGTATCAAAACTAGGTTTGGATTTTTATTGATAAAAAAATGATTTAAAATCAATTTTTTGTAAATGGTTATTCAATAGAAATATGCACATGGATGGTAAAGCTAATTTATATAAACTACCGACAGTGGATGTAGAGTCTGTAAAACATTAAGTAATTGACTATGTATAAACCTTTTCTTCAGTTTCCATGTTTAAATCCATCATATTTATATTTTCTTTATCATTTTATGATGATAATGAGATTTGGAAAAATGGATTCAAAAAAACATGCCCAAAATAGAAACATTAGGAGGATGGGTATCTCACTCAACCTGAAAGGTTTTTTACTCTAGTAATACCCCAAAAAAAATCCAGATTCATAGATCCATTTATATTTTCTGATAGTATTCAAGTCTTTTAATATTCATTTTGTTATCATCAATGTCATAATATATACAATTTTAGTGTAATATTCGTTTTAATGAAATAATATAGGTCATAAAATATTGATAGGTCTTTTTACAAGGATTTTGTGGGAGAAAATATATTTTTATAGAATTATATATTGATGAAATATTACTAATTAGAAATTTTATACTAGGTCTACAATTATTATGTAACGGTTCAAAAAGTTCTTATCCATGATGGAAGGAGGTAAGGAACCTCATATTTGATGGAAAATGATCATTCGTGACCGGATACTTAGATTAAACAAAGGTATATATACTGAAAAAAATAAAAGTGGTTCAATATGGAACAATCCAAGAGATTATTGGTTCTATTGTCAAGTGGAATACATATTTAAAATAAAATGATTCCTTCGAAAAATAGGAATGATAAGTAATGTGTAATATACCATTTTGTTCAATAATATGATACATCATTTATGAAATATTATGCATTATTATTGATCTTTCCTAATCATTGAGGATGGTATGAAGATATCAAGAGGATCACGATGAATAAAATTGGCATATATTATGTACATACTTATGTATCTATTGAATACTATGGAAATATTCATTGTTTATGGGTTATAAAAAGAATTAAACATTGGATGCTATACATATTCTATTTTTCAGATATATTTGAGTGTTATGAAGTTATAGTCTGAATATATATTTCTTTCTCAATGGATAATCTATAAGATGGAAGAGTTCAAAGAATCCCATTATTGTTGATTTTATAGTATATTCCAAATATATTTAGTTATCTGATATTTTATAAGATTATGTTTATAGTGGAAACTATTTCAAAAATCTTGATGTTGTGACTATAAATTAAGACTCTATCATGGTTTTTTGTGATAACACTATAGCAGCGCCACTCTCTAAAAACCATTTTCACACAAAAGGAAAACACACATAATTACGAAGCATAATCTCTTGAGGAATTTTTCTAAATGATGAAAATATATAGTGACAAAAGTATATATGGAGGGAAAAATGCTCGAACACTAAAAAAATAATTATCTCCACTGAATCATGAGTATCATGTGAGAGCTAGTGGACATAAATATTTTTTCAGTTGGCTCCATTTCAGGTGGAAGTCTAGTAATGTTCATTACCTTTAAAGACATGTTGATTACATGATTACCATTTTTATTATTTAGTATGTTTAGTTGTCACATATTGATTATTCATCTAAATTATACTTATATATAATAATTCCCTTATCTCATGGTGAATGGTAGTAAGAGTTACCTGTATTGATGAGAACATAAAGGATCCAAAAATTTATTCTTGAACATTATTCTATAGAAAAATGAAATTTCATTAAATTAAATGAAAAATATATTGTATTATTTTTAATTGTATCATAAGACATTAAAACATCATCCCATGGTGTTTTACCTTGTTAATCTCCATGATATGAGATTATAAGACCATGTGACTCCATAGGATAGTGTGTAATGAACCTTATACGTTATGATTGTCCTTAATTTATAATATATCTCATATAAATTTATATATTACTGCTAATAATGATGATATTTGTTTTAGGTGAAGTAGGTTGGTTTTAGTATATCATGAGTGATATTACATTAATGAGTATTGTTGTAAATATATTTTCCCCTTTTGTCTTATTTTAGAGTTTTATATATTAAGCCCTTTAATAGGAATTTTACTGCCTACATAGACCCATGGACCTAGTGTTTGATGGGTGAGTTCATTTATGAATGTAATAAATGTTACATCAGCATATAGTTCAATAGAATCTTCATGAAACCTTCATGATTTGAGATATTCTTATGAATTGATTATATTAGACGATAAAAATTCATTGGATGTTGGGAATAATTGTGATGTTAAATTCGTTATCTTTGGATTCTACAACATGTCTCTAGAGGATAACCTTTAAAATTCTGTGATTATGCCTAATTCTACTATGTAATAGGCCTACAGGGTAACACACTAAGTATATTTTAAATCCCAATTAAATTATAATATTTAAATTAACAATATGGAATGAATAATATTTATCAATGTTCTCCGAAACACCATAATTTTTTCGTATGATATCTGAATGAATAATTCATGTGAATAATAATAAGTAATATTAATTTTCATTTTAGGAAAATATAACATAAATTTTGATTATCAGTGATTCATTAAATGGTATTTATTTATTAAATAAATATCCACTATTCAATTATCAATAAATATAGTAAAGGAGAAGAGGATAGAGTTTTATTGCTCAATTTTTAATAGTATAAATGGTATATATTTATATTCTATATGAAATTCGACATTATTTAATTTAATAATAATAATGTTATTATTATTGTTCATGAAATCATCTAAGAATTATGGAATTCGAAATCGGCATGTGTGTGTTGAAGAACCCCTTAAACTACCTAAATAAATATCTAACTATATAATTTTCCTACAAAATAATTGGTGTGCCAAAGAGATTGACTGATAATCTCTCAATACCAGTTGATATATTATGAAAAATAGAGTTCTATTCACCCATAATATCTAATTCTAATGAGAGATCTGTTTGATTCCATCCAATCTTGAGAATAATTATGTTTCAGTCAACCACGAACAAACCAAGAAATCATGATCAGCTGTACTAGCACTCAATGGTTATACAACATTTTTAAAATATTGTGGTGCGTTGGTAGAGTAATTTACTTACCTGAATTCCACATACAAATAACCTGATCAAGTTATCTAAATGATATTGTTCACAACTCCCCATATGCCAGAGGCTGCCGACTAGTACTGAGGGTCAACAATAAATAATTATGAGACTATAATGTTAATATATATAATAATAGATAGAAGTATATTAAAAGTAATGATGAATATAAAAACTAACCAATAACGCCTATTTCTCACAGAAAAAATCCCAAAAAAGGTAAATCGACCATAAAGCATAATATAGAATATTTAATTCCATGTATGTGCGAGGTGATATCAGGAATCCTAAAATAAGACACCTATTAAACTCCCAAATCGGTCATAAAATCATTTTTGGTTCCTTAATCCATGATTCATATTGAATCCAAACTCATCCACCTAACATTTTCCATTTTCCCTTATCCTGACCTAAAGACATTAAGTCCACTCAGCCACCAATCAATGACCAGAGTTTGGTGTGAGTAAAACACAATAGTCCATCACAAATTATGTTTAATGAAATATATATTCTAGAAAACCTTATATAGTATTATATGGAATAATGAACATGTCAATAATAAGTTAATGGTTTTAATTTTTTTTAATATTACTTATTTAACTAAATTGGCCCCCAGGTTCTCAGTGATGGCTGAGCTAAAAATACCATATTCATCCCATGTTAGAGCCTGAACCATATATCATATGTTAAAGACATTGTTTCCTGATGTATTTAATTATCAATCTATTAAAATTTCATTTCAATAAAATTTTAGTTTTAGTCTAGGTACCATATCATGTATTCTTGGTTTGCTAGTCAAATATCTTTATAAGGGTTCCTCAAGCCTCAGTTTAGCTACAAAATCTTGTGTACTTTGATTATTAATCTAGAAACATTATCAGAGGATTTTAGAGAATTATACTTGAATAAAATTCCTAGTTACGTGGAGAATATTCCCAACACCAATTCCATTAAATTAATCACATATATCAAGTATCAACATCAATGTACTATTTCCAAATAAAAAACACGGTTCCATTTCAGTTAAAAAATCCATTAAAAATAATTTTGACCCCTTTATAAACAATAAAATGTGATCTTTAAAAAGTAATTCAATTAGAGTCAATCATCACACATATAAATAACACCTCCATGTTAATCCAAGTAACACTATATAACATGTTGGAAAACTAAACACATTGACACAAGGATTAATTTTATACCCCCTCTAATTCATTGTTTTTATTCCACAATTATCATTTAATATAAATTGGAACACCCATGGGTTATCCATTACACAGTTTTTCATAATCTTAAATGGATATAATGGGATCTCTAAAGTGTCTTTCCAATTCTTATGGTGTAAATATAATTTCATAAATTTAAATTTAATTGTGAAACATCACAAACCAATGATTCCGATATATCGTAATATAATAAACAAGAATAGTAGAATTACTATGTAAACCACATAACATTAGGTATTTTATGAATTTATGAAAACTAGTGCCATAAATAAAATTATAACAACCTAAAACACAGTGGAAAAGATGATTCAGTGTCAAAATATATGATCAAGATCTCAAGAAATTTGATCTATTAAAACCAATATCTATAATATAATCAACCCAAAAGATTCCTCCATCTATAATGAGAGAGAAATATAGGAGTGATAGATCCCATGCAATGGAAAATATCATAAAACCAAAATGAGTTGATTTTTTTAATGGATCATTGAATTCCAAGAGAAGATGATCGAGGAGCCTTGGAATCTTATTTATAGCATCCAAAAGAAAAGTAATTTTTGTTTGGTCATGTGAGGGTGATGAAAATAAAAACATTGGGTAAAGTAATTTTTAAATTAAATTTTAGGGGTTTGAAATATCACTTGCATGATCTCCTAGATTAGATGAGTGTTTAATCAAACCATTCTACATAACTATATTCCCCTTCTATATGGGTTGAATGGGTTCTCCATGTGAGGAAAACATTATGTTAAATCATATTCCAACCATTTGAACCTCAACTGTCCTATGGTGCACCATTTTTTGAGGGGATTCCACATGGTTGGTAAAACCATGATCCAACCATGCACAAAAACCCCCCGAACAACCAAAACTAACATGAATGCACTTTAGAAAACAACCAACCAAAGAGAAATTAAAACAAGTTTGAAACGGTATACTAAAATTAATAGAAAAGTTCATGAGAAAGTTTATGATCATTCAATCCTTTCATATTGTAATAGAGATTCCTTAACTAACACTCCTTAACACCACTAATCTTTTGAGGTGAAATGATTATGCCATTGGGACTTTATATCTACTTCCATTTACAATGTTTCCTCTTAAACATGAATAATTCCATGTCTCCTAGAAACATTGAACCACCTTTCAAGGAAGAACATTCTCCAACTAATCTATAACATTAATCTAGTTATACTCAATGGATGAATCAACCGCAATCTCCGCATAATGAAAATAAATCACATAATATGGGTTAGGGTGATTCTATCAATGTTCAGACATTTTTATGAAATAATGAATAACATTATACATATATTGAAGATCCAATTGATAAGAAACTATTATGATCCTCTCGAAAATTTCAATTAGTCTAAAAATCCTGGGCTCCAAATTTCCTTACTTCTAATTATTATAATGTCCCAATATCCGTGATATTCAAATTATTTCATGGTCACCAACAGTGGATTCTAGAGTTTGATGACGATGATTATTATATGTATTTTGTTTACTATATGAAAAACCTTCCCATTATGGCATATTAATATATGATTTTTTACATTATATTACACTTATTATAACCCATAATATTTATAAGTCCTATGTATTTAGAAATTTGGTACATTACATAACCTATGAAAATAAAGAATTTAAAATCATGACTAAAAACCTCCTTAAAAATATCCATAGTATTCCTTCGTACTTAAAATACATGGGATAACCTGTAGACATACATAACAAATGGGTAAAAAAATATATAAAAAATAAACATGGAATATCATGAATAATGCAATATATGTTATACAATAGGAATAATAATGTATAATAAAAGTGGAAGGAATAATAAACATGAACAACTCGAAATGATATGAATTGATAATCATGAAATAAACAATTGAAATGTTGCAACATCATAAAACAATAAATCACAAACATTGGTCAAGGATAACCCACAATACATCCTGATGTACAATGTACAATAAAGTAATTATGTTTAATCCATATCCCAAAATGAAATTTCATAAGACTAAACATCACCCAATTAATTGGAGAACTATATAATTTCGACTGCACTTATTACCTTCATTTAATTATCATGCTAAAGTGTACCACATATATCATAAAAATGGATTAATTCCTAATAATAATTTAATACATTATGCATGAGAGTAGAACAAATACATTTCAATCCCCAATAAATATGTATATTTTCAAAAATTTGACCACCCATGATAGTAAATGGGTTTGAGTATTCACTTCACAATTTTTTGGCATAGAAAATCACGATGAAATTTTGACAGCATGGTGTTTTTAAATGATGATTTAAAAAAAATTGAGGGAAAATGGGGTATATGAAAATTTTGAAATCAAATGAACAATAATATGTACATTTTAATACATATAAAAATATTATTTATTGGAAATAGAATGTATATGATTTAAAAAAACATAAATAAAGAGGAGAATGAGAGTATCCCTAACCTTGAGGATGTTATTCCAAAAGCATTGGAAGAGTTTTTTAATTGACTGTGGAATCATCAATGACTATATGTAAGTAATGTATGAGTATGAACATGATTCAATGTTTTTTGAGTGAAGATAAATGGTGTGTTTTTTGGTTTTATAAAGGATATGAGTGGAATTTTTTTATCATTTCTCAAAAACAGGTTTTAAAGTGTATATAATAAAATAAACAAAACTAAAAACCTGACCATTATGTTTCCCATAGTTTATATAAAAGGGGAGTGTTATAAATTATTTTTTAAGTTAAATGTATGAATTGATTAAAATAATACTCTGTCTGATGTGGGAGTGAGTCATATTATTAATGAAAAAAAATTTAAAAATTTAAAAAATATTAAATTTTTTGGGGTCAAAAGAATAAATAAAATTAATACAATAAACCTAAAATATTATTATATAAAATTTATAACATATATTTTTTTGGGGAACCATTTATTGTAATAATTATCTCACTTTTGGGTCATTATGATGTCATTATACACAACATATATTTATATGGTATTTAATTTTATCAAAAATTCAACTATATATGAACGTAATGAATATTTCATCATTAGAGGATTTTGAAATTTTGATTTGAAAAAAAATAGTCACTTTATGTAGATAATTTTTTAAATATTTGTGTTTTCACTTTGAAAATTTTAATTGACATTTATTGGCAAATTTCGGGTTTTTCAACAATAATTGTTTTCAATACCTTTTAAAATTTATGTTTCAGTTATTAAAAAGTATATAATCATTTATATTAATTAAAAATTATTTAATAAAAATATATTATTAATAAATTAATTATTTAAAAAATCCATTAATTCATCTAAATAAATGTCTTAATTAATATTGAATAAAATTAAAATACAATTTATGTTCTATTGTATAAAAATTACAATCATATAAAATTTTACAATAATAAAATGAAAATATATTTTTTATTCTATAAAATATACATTTTTATATTATTATGGTATTGATTAAAATCAATTTAGTAAAAAATAGAATTCCACATTAGTAAGGGTCATGAAAACTATACTTTCATGGGCTGGTTTATCTTACATATTTTTTGTCGTGATATCAATGAGCTTGAACTTCTCCCACAAATGGTTTTTATAAATATTATTTTTTTAGGACCACTTTGAATGATACCTTAAGAGAGGGGTGAATCAGGGTATGAAAAATTAAAACAACTACCCTTGATCTTGTGTTTTTAGACAAAACCCACTTTTCTCTCTCCTTCACATTGCAGAGTATGAATAAATCTTAAAGAATAAACATGAAACATCAATTTTACTTAGTTCACCCCCACAAGGCTACATCCAAGGAGAATACACTGGTGATCTGCCAATGTACAAAATCCACTATAAGCACACTAATATTTAAAAGTTCAAAGTGGACTCACTGTCCCTCCTGTTTTATAATCACTCAAAACTTGAGAACTCACTTCTATCTCAACTGATGCGAGCTCACTACATCTTCAGAAGATCCACTCACAGTTTATAGAATAGTAAGTCTCTTCATTTTCACTAATGATTTCATCCTCCACGATATGTAGATGGTATATTGATGTCTAAATTTCATCCACTTATGAATACCCATTTTCCCCTAACCACTGGGAAACAAGCTTTGGGAAGTACCTTCACAAAGCACCCTACATCGCGAAGCTCCCAATTTCACAAAGCGATAAACAGGCCTTCACGATGTTCCTCAATTTTCATGAAGGACAAACCTTCACCAAGATCAATCCATGAAAAAGCGTAGGTCGTCAAAGATCTCATGTCGTCATAGGGGTACATACATTGCGAAGCTCATTGATCCAATCTAGAAAACGCTTCTTTCGTGGAGCTAGGTTTGCCGCCGCGAAGGTCCTTCCTTTCGCGATGCACATTGCCTTCGCGAACCACATACGCAATTTGAGAACAAAATAATTTCCACTAAAACTTTCTAATTCTCCCTAGGGGATCATGGAATATTTATAGGTGATTACACTGACCCTCGAACCTTCCATGCCATGTCAGTTCCACATCATCTCAAATCATGATTCTCCGAAATTTCCACCGAAATTCTCTCTATTTTGCAACGAACCACTGCAATTTTTGGAATGTGGAGCACATTATAATTGCAGACCATTTGATAAATTCTATCTCACCACCTATGTGAAGCACCATTTCAATTCCCTTCATCTTCACCATTCACGATGCTCATCTTAATTGCAAAGAACAACATCAACATTCTTCTTGTCTTCGCGAAACACAGTCCATAAGGCCTATCTTTATAAAGAATGTAGCCACCTTTTATCTACTCTTTTTGTACCACCTCCAGATCATTTATTCTCTTTTCATGGATCTTTGTCGACGTGGATTTTCAAGAACATCTCTAGAACTCAACAAATCACCATGGAAACAACATTATCAAAAACACAACAAATCAAAAAATGCATCAATGTTACCATGATGGATTTTTTCCCTACAAAGTTGTTAGATCTCATTATAATCATGATCAAGGGAAAAACTAGTGATTTTTTCTCCATTTTAATGTATAATTAATATGATTCATATGGTACATTCCTACATGTTAAGGAAGACTCGTCCATTTTCTCTGTCAATTATATTTGATAAAAAACAATATTTTTACTAATCATGTGATCACTATTCAATTACTATATTATAAATGGTAGAAATTATTAAGGGTATTCTAAATTTGAGAGGATATAATAAGACCAATGAAGATCACATTTTTTCTACAACTAGAACACAAAATCATTAATTAAATCATATGGTGTTTTTTATTTTTAAAATTTCAGGTCATTATAATTATCCCCCTTCATAAAATTATCCCTCAAAATTTTTATTTCAGACTATAATATAGATGGGTGTAATTATAGATCATCAATTTATATAGTTCCCACATTGCATCTCCCAATATTTTTTTTCCTCATATGAATTGGACAATGTGTGTTTTCTAATTCCATATAAATTTCCCTCTATGTTATAATATCTTCACCTGCAATTTCTTATAAAAAAGTTCCTTATATAATGGAACCACCTCTGGATCGTGTGAATTTGTGGGTTATGGTATGAACTCCTACAATAGGGATACATGGATTACATCATGTACTTGAGATAGGTTAGTTGGGAGTCCTAGTTGATAGGCCACCACTATTATATGATAAAGTATATAAAAGGAAATTATGTATCTAGGAATTTTTTTTCTTCTTTCAAAATCTAATGACATTAATATGTGGAGATATGTATGGGAATAACATATATACAACATCAAACACATGGTCTATTAGAAAATTTCCATCATATCTATTTTGATTTCTCTTATCACACATGATTTGTTGATGATTAGTCTTTCTCTTTTGCCCCATTTCATTGATTATCTTAGTGTCCAACTATTGTTTTCCCCAACAACATCCCAACCCGTAGGTGTTGTGAACCTATTACCATAAAGGGCTTTATAGGGATCCATTTATATTATTGATTGGAAAATATTACAATATGATAACTTGACTATAGGATGATTCTATACCCATTCTCCATTGATGTTAATTGGACATTCTCTTATCATGGCTTGAGTGTTAGTATTATCGACTCAGATTGGACATCAGTGTGAGGGGGATATGATGTGATGATGTTAAACTCATTAGGTATAATGTGTGGGTGACTCTCCTATAACATGGAGGTAAATCATGGATCTATATTGGATAAAATCTATAGTGGTGTCCCCTACAGCTTCACAACTTATATAATTCAGATCCTTTAAATTTTATCGAGTGATAAATCTTGTTGAAAAAAACAAAATTGTTAAGTATTCACACGATAATACACCACAAAACATATGAAATAATTTCTTGATGAATTCATTAGAATAATAGGAAAAAAATATCATGGTGATGTTTTACAACTTCCACATAGGATTGGGTAATTATTGCATCATCCTTAGGGATTTTTGACATTGTACCATACTTTAAGACATATAAGAGAACCCGATGTATATTTTCGGATATCCATCGTTGTATTGTTCCACAAATAGTGATTTCATAAATCTATATACATATATTTTCTTCATAGATTGATGGATAATGTTGAACTATTTGAATTATCCCACAAATTATTCATCAACATCATATTTTAAGGGTAAAATAATCATGGGCCAAATATAATGAAACAATCATACTTAAAATTGAACTCTATAGAAGTTAATTTTATATTTTCATAAACAATATTTTTTTTCCACATCATCTCTTTGAGCATCCTTTATTTTTTTTAAATGAAATTTTGGTAAAAATTTGTGTAATGATGGATGATGTTCCATTATTTATGATTCTTATATCCATGTTTATCAACAGTAAGAAGATCATATCCTTTTCAATTCATGTCAACGATAAAACTTAATTATTGGATCCTCTCTTCATAGACCATCTTCCACTTTTTTCTCACTCCCATTATGGTAGTGAATTGAGTAATTATAGTTCATGATTATCTCTAACTATATTCAATGTTTCAAATTCATATCCTTTTTTTGTGAATATATACTTGAGGATCTTGTAACAAATATATATTTCACAGAAATTCCCAAAGTTAAAATGCTGAAATATTTTCTAAGATAATATCAATATACCCAACTCCAGACCATGTGGTGGGTTGTTATTTTCATGAAAATTAAACTAATTTTAATTATAGTTTATCACATTTTCATTCCACATTAACACACAACGCATTCCATTCTTCTAAAAATTTATGAATACGCTGAAATGTTCTCCACTTATGGGTATTGTGATTATATTTTTAGTGATAAATATTCTTTTCAAATCATTGATGTTATCTTTATAATCTTTATTCTTGGAATATATGAATCCCTGTTATGTTATCTTAGATTATTGGTTTTAAAATCGAGATAAATTTTTTAAACCTCAATTATAGAACCCAGTTAATCCATGGAATCTATAGACATCTATCACATATGTTTCCATCACAAATAAATTAATTGATTTAATATTTTAAGGGTCAATAAATAACCATGTTCTTGTGATAATATTCCATACTAATGAGACTTCCCTAAACAAGAACTCACATTCTCTATAATTTCCACAAAGATTCTCATTTTATAATTTGTTTATAACAATTCACAGATCCACCTAATTATCTCCCTTGATTTTAGAGCATATTAGAATATCATTAATAATGAATAATAAATAATTCTAGGTGATCCATAAATACAATATCCCTCACATCCATAGATATTGATGGAGAATTTGGGAGTCTTAATGGAAATACTATCAACTCATAGTTTGTATATTGTCTACAAAAAAATTAGTCTTGGGGTTATCCACCTTCACCCTAACATGGTAATACCATGACAATAGATACATCTTATTGATGTATTTTGCTCCACATAGCTGATCAAACAATTCAAAAATCCATGAAATAGGATATTTGTTCTTTATTGTGATATTTTAGTGATCATGATAGTCGATGAAAATGGAAATTTTTCTATAGTTATTCTTGATGAAGAGGACTAGTTCTCTACATGGTGAAGTATATGGTTGTATGATCCATTTATCCATATTCTCCTATAGGTTTCTCTTCAGATCCTCCAGTTACATAGAACCAATTATATATGGAGTCTTAGATGATAGTAACTCATAGGTACAATCTTTAATGAAAATTCAATATCTCCACTAGAAGAAAGACCAAAAAAATATATAAGAAACACATCACTGTATTACCTCAAAATGGGAATATATTCAAGGGTCATCCTTTTCAACAACTAAATATTTTGATCTATATATGATTATTCATAAGTAAATATTAACCATTCTTAGGATGTTAGGGATAAAGTAAATTCATCTTCTTCAATACACATTTACATAATCAGTGGATGAAACCTAATATAGAGATTAATTTCCATCTATACATAATTTTTGATGGATTTATATAGGGAAACATTATCCATATCAAAAATAGAATAAAATTACACTAAGAATACTATTATAATGTTCTCTGGGATGATTATGTCACAAATAATGATAGGGGATGAGGTTTATATAAATGATTCAATAATTTACCCATATCTCATGTCCATTGATAACTCATCTTCAATGAATTGTGGTGGTGTTTTAATAGTTATACAATACATTAAGGATATGAAGGAATGCACTGAAACATAATATAAAAATAAATTCACTATTTATTAATGAATAACTAGTGTTCTAGTCACCACTCCAATTTAAGGATCCATCTTAGTGATTGTGAAAGAAAAATCTCTCCCTTGATACCATGGAGGATTTTGGTTGTCTCTAAAAACCCTTTTCATAGTTCATTAGTTTTAAATTTTCCCTAGTTCCTTGATGTTTAATAAATGACCAATGTGTTGAGGGTTGACCAGATCATTACTCTCCTCTAACACATCATCGGGTTTCTCCTATCAGTAATCACTAGCTAGGTGTAATTTCTTCCAACCCCTAAAGAATTTCCTAGTTCCCATTAGGGTCTTTCTGGGGTTCTTCTTTCCAAGTGGGATGTTAAAAATTTTTTGAATCATTTTATTTCTCCATCAAACCAATATAATTAAACTCCAATTTCATATTATTATCCCCTTGATACCATTGATATTCTCTAATATTGATTTTGAATGAGGGAACATAAAACAACTTACTCATTGATATCAAAGTCTCAATTCCATAGGTATTATTGTAGACTATTTTTTTATCCCACTATTAAGTTCTCAACCATGCATTTAGGGGTAACGAAACAATTATAGGTGTATCATGCAGGTCATGTAATTTTTTCCTCGAACACCCTAATAGAATCATTGTATTTTTTCTTGAGGGAACTAAAAACATTTAACAATTTAAATCTGGAGATTTCAATTAATTCATTTATTGAAAAAAATATTCTTAAATTTTGTCCACAATATCACTTCAATCTATTCCTCATGCTTCAATTTTTTTTTATCAATTTCAAAAAATGTTCATGTTCCCCCTACATATGATAAACATCAATTATATAATTCTCTATCACAAAACATTTTTGAAGAGAGAATATATTTTCAATGAATTTGATCAATTGATCCACAATTAAGGGATGAGATGATCCAATAAATGTTGGAGCCCTTTTCTACATAATAGTCTCATTATTAACTTGTTCTTTCGGAGAAGAATTTGGACTATCCTCTTTATCTGATTTTTTATGCAGAACACAAGTCATCTAATTGAGTATTATAAAAATTTTAATGATTCCTAATCCCATATAGTTGGAAATGTCATTGGGGATACCCAAAAATTGGCCATCACATTGGTTGTTTACTCAATTCTTATTATTTCTTGGCACTAGCATGAGTAATGGGAAAATTCGGGATGAATATTTTTAAATAATTAAACACAAAATTGAATATCCAAGGATATAAAAGAGAATAATTAATAATTACATTTATTTCATAAATTATTAATTTATTAGATTCAATATATTTTTTATATGATTTATTTCCTAGCATATAATCTCATGGAAAATTTCCCCTTAATAATTCTTCATAATGTGATTATGAATTTTCCAAAGCATTTCCCATGGGGATGTGAAACCAGGTCTGTATTGATGGGTATTTTTGTTCAACAGTTCCTAGTAAAGTCTATCTGAATAAGATATTTTTAGGGTTTTGCATTATATATATAAAAAACATTAAATGAATATAAATAATAGAATTGATCCCTTTATTTGGCCCCATATTTATGTAACCTATAATTCTATCTTGATGTTCACTTAGGGTAACACAATCATATTTAATAAACATTTTTATTAGGTTTGTACTACAAGAATCTACTTTATCGGTTCAAATAACCCCCACATAGAGTTAGACATATGTAAACATGCCACACTATGTTAAAACTTATTTCTAATACAGATTACAATAGAGTAAATAATATTAACAATGACAGTTGATGTTATAATATATTTGAAACATAATTTTTTGACCTTTTTATCCTAAAATATGGTATTAATTTTTCGTTATATAAATGTAAATTAGAAAATTACTCACATGTTGGGTTTAAATATATGTTCAAATTAATTAAAATAATAAAATCATTTTATTTATAAATGATAAAAGAAAAGAATGATAATATAAATTGAAATAGACAATAATAACCCAATTAAATAACACATCAGTGATTTAAACATGAAAAAAATACCTTGTAACTTTTTAACATAATAGAAATTCGATGAGATGAGACTTACATAAAATGTGAAGTAAAATCATTCTTAGTTTCATGTGGTATATTAATTATATTTGTCAAACAATGTACATAACTTTTTAATTATTAGAACAATTTTTCTTCTAATGAAATCATCAACTTATTGGGTGGCTTTTCAATAGAATTTGGAAGGATTTTGAAAATAAAAATGTTACATACATCTCTTTGAAATATGTTATTAAGCTACCAACTTATAATACGAAGGGTTTTACTTCACTTAAAATATCAATCAGATATTATCCAAACAATGTTCTGTTGAAAAATTACATGAGGGTTCTTCTTTATTATAAAGATTTCTAATGGGTTTTTATTGTCTATTTCACTTTATATGACCATTATTTTCATTGTAACATGGATTAATAAAATAATTATATGTTTTATATTGTTTTTACCTCAGTTATAAAAATATTAATTTAATACTATTGACAGTGATGGGTAACCATATAATCTCTATGATTCTAAATTTTTTGAATATCTCCTTATATCCAAAAATATGATTCTAAATTTTATTATAAAATTCTCTATCATCTATAATGTATTTTAGTAGTTTATAAAAAAAATATAAATCATATAACTAATATACTAGAGGATTTTTAAACCATATGTACAATAAGGATCATTTTCTTACATGAGTTTATGATCTATTATATCTCATTGTGATTTTTTTGGTTTTAGACCTAGGTTAATTTGGTCTAGTGCCACATATACTTCTAGTATACACAGATGGTATTTATTTCATATATAACCACATAATATTTATGATACGAATTATTTGGAAAATTTTATTATATCCTAAAACATGACACTAATGTTATGTAGTTAAATTTTTATGTTATTTAAATGTATGTTTAGTGGTTTATAAGGATATTTTGATTAATGTAAAACATATACCTTGTTAGTAACAAATTAGTCTTGTAATTAAAGAAGAATTATCTGAATCATGGGAGTAACAAATATTTTGTGAAGTTGAGTCTCTTCTTCCTCGTGATTTACAACTTTCTTCTTATTTTAATAAAATTATAATATAAATATATTAAATGTCTAATAATTAATTATTCATTCATTAATTATTATATAATAATTCATTATATAATTATGAATAATTAATCAAACATTAGTTAATCGTACGTTAATAATAAGTTAATTATTCTTTAATCATTAGTTAATCAGTCTATAATCATTAGTCAATCATTGTATATTAATTATTTAATCATAAGTAAATACTTACGTAAATATTCATTAACAAATCATTAATCATTTCTTTAACATTATTAAATCAATAAAAAATTAATCTTAAATCATTATTTAATAATTACATAATATATAGTTAATTGTAAGTAAATAATTAGTTAATCATTATTTGTTAATTCATTAATCATTCCTTAATCATTAGTTAGTCATTTGTTAATAATTCTTTAATAATTAAATAATCATTATTAAATAATTCCTTTATAATTACATAGTCATTATTCAATAATTACTCAATAAATACATAATTATTCTTAATATATTCCTAAATAATTCTATAATCAGTAGTTAATCAATCTTTAATCATTCATAAATCATTATTTAATAAAAAATTAATCCTTAGTTGATCATTATTTAATCATTAGTTAATTTTTCTTTATTCAGTCATTAATAATTCCTTTCTAATTAGTTAAAAATTTCCTAATCATTCCATAATAATTCTTTAATCATTATTTTATCATTAGTTAAACATTAGTTAATAATTAATTAATTATTCTTTAACCATTATTTAATTATTCCTTAATAATTATTTATTCATTCATTAATACTTATTTAATAATTAATTAATCATTTGTTAATCATTTGTTAATGATTACTCCATCATTATTTAATCATTAGTTAATAATAATTTGATCATAATTCAATCATTAGTTAATCACAAGTTAATCATTACTAAATCATTATTTAATTGTTAGTTAATAATTTTATATTAATTATTTGATCATTGTCAAATCATTATTTAATAATTTTTTAATCATAATTTAATAATTTTTTATTCATTTTTTATTCATTATCTAATAATTAGCTTACCATTATAGAATCCACAAAAGTCATTCCTTAAAAATTAGTTAATCGTATTTTATGAATTTCTTAATTTTTGTTACACAATCATTATATGTAATATACTTTCATTCCAAAGTTATTAATTAGTTAATATATTTTTAATTATAATGGATAATAATTATTATTTCTAAACAATATCAAACTAACAAAAATAATAGAAAAATAAAATATTTTTAACTGACTAACAAATTCAATTAAATAAATAAATAACATTAAAATAAATAAGAGAAAATACCTTTAAATGATACTTCATAAAAAATAATCACTTCTTCTAGGACATAGAAACTAGGATGCACATTGGAAGATTATTCTACAGAGTATGTGAAATTTAGAGATATTGAGGAATTTTTATGGGAGTAGTGGGGTTCCCCTTTTAGGCACTTTGAAGAATAGTGGTACGGCATATCACCTTTCTCCATTATGTTTGGTGAATGGGTTGTTATATCGTGCCACCATTCAATTTATGTTATGATAATGGCGGATGGCCTCACTCACATCTTCCATATCCTCGATCCATAGTGATGAGACAAAAATGCAGTATTGCCTTCCACCTTTTAGATTCATATTTCAAAAAAATAACATAGTATTATAAATAAATTTTTTCAAAAAAACACATAATAATAACTTGAGGATATGTGTGCATATGGGAGACTGCCCTTCCTCGCACCCCTAATATGTCAAATTATCATGTTATGCATGGGGCCACATCATATATCTAAATTTAATTCCATAATTTTCATTAGAAATCATTTTTATTTATGAAACTAGGGGAACCTGGTTATGGTCATTTTAGAGACAATTTATCAAATTATTCAGTATCAAATTTTCAAAATTACGGTGAAAATAATAATAATAAAAATAATAATTAACATTAGATAAACTAAAATGTTTTCATTATTAATTTATATGGGATTTTGATTAATATTTATATAAGTGATTGGAACATAATAATTTGTAAAATTCATGGCATGGATGTCAAAATTTGATTTATATTATTAACTTATTAAAATTAAAACTTATTAATAACAATAATAATAATATGTAACATCATATTGTTGAGGATAAATTAGGATGCTTAAATCAATCAATGGGATGAGTTATTAAACTACATGTGGTGGTGAATGGTTTATATTAAACAATCAATAATAAATTTATATGATTCTTCAAAAAGGATAATAAATGATTAAAAATTATATTTTTTTCTTCTAAAATACATAGGAGAACATATAAAAATAATAAAATTACTTTGTGAAATAAATAATGTTGTCTATCAACAGTGGGGAAAGGTTGTGTTATGAAAAATAAGCTGAGAGAAAGGGGATTAAATATTTGGGAGATTACCGTTGTTGTAAAGACTCTATTAGAGTTTTTTTTTCTACATCAAACAAATTGTATGTTGATTAAATGTCACAAACAATCCTGGTTCAACATGAAAAGTATCATTTAATGGATTAGAATAATGTAAAGTAATAAAATGTTTATGAATCATAATAATCAATAACGAAAACCAATAGGGTACAACATGGAAGAATGATAACATAACCGTGAGACATAAAAAGTGAAGATAAATATTCCAATCCATAACAATAAAACATGAAGAGTTTAAAAAAGTACTTGTTTTACCATCTTCAAACATGAAACTGTCCCACTAAAAATACAATGACCACAAGATAAACATACATGATACATAATTTTATCCAATTTAACCATGTCCTAAAAAATATCATATACCACCACCCAAATAATTAATATGGATGTGATCTGGAAACCCAGTAATATACCACTAATAAATATATAAATGTAATAATATCATGAATTCATTAGTTCTGTATTTAAAAAATTATATTTTAGAATCAATTTTGATAAAATAAATTAGTTTTTAAACCATTACTTTGACATTTATTACACAGTTCATATTCACCAAATTGAATAATATGTCAAGAAATAAATTAATAAACCATGAATACACCATACATTAAACCTGTTCTCAATAACCATGAAATATACCACCATGTGAGAAATAATCCATAAACAAAAATGATTTTTTTACTCTAACTTATGGGTATATGTGCTATGAATGACTGAAAATAATGAATCCACGATTGAGGAAGTCTAACCAATATAACCTATAATGAAATCATACACACTAAATTAACATAAAACCTCCTATGAAATTATAGAAAAACTGAAAAAATGGCCTATTTCCTGAATCACCCAAGGTTACCTAGTGTTCTATGTCCCTCAAAATCTATTTCAAGATAAAACCCACCCTATAAAGAATATAATCAAATAGATGTCTTTCAAAAACACATTTTATTGAAAAATAATTTTAAACACATGTATCTTTTCCAACAATACCATAACTATTTCAAATGAATATATTTAGTGAACAACCCAAATATATTAACAAGAACACAATGAAATTAAATAATTAGAATCACTTGTATGTATACAAATACCCTATGAATAATGAAAACCTAATCACCTTCCATACAAAATATTAGAAACATGAAAATAATCATTTGAAAAAAAAATAATGATGAGAAATATAATGGATCAAAATAAAACCCAAAACATTCATAAATCAATCCATAAACGATGGAAAATCTGCGAACAAAACCAAATGGAAATAATAAATAGTAACACTAAATACTAGTGAGATGTGTCATAACGACCATAGTGATAAAACTTCTAATGGAATGATCCAAAATAAAGGATATCACCCAAAATCACCCAATGTTGTCATAGTAATGACTTGATGTCTATTGGGACAAGATTCATAAATGCAGTATAACTAAAAAAACTATTTGAGAAGAATTCACGCTGATAGTCCCTATTACATTGTGAATTCCAATTTTTTTTAGATATTCTAAATACTCACCTCCTTGGGTTGACATAATATATTTTTACCCATTCATGATGTGAAATAAATTCATATTTTTTTATTCATCCTTTGATTGATACTCAAGGTATCTTCCCGGCAATGGTTCCATGTTATTTAATTGGTTCATATAGTAAATATGTCTAAGAAGAATTCTATATTCCATATTCTATAGAAAATTTATAAACCATCAATGAAGCATTATAAACACAAGTAGATCCACATTAATCATTTGAGACATTTATTCATCGACTTCATGATTTAAAAAAACAAACACTCAAATACATTGTGTCATTTATTGGAAACATCTATACATATAGAAATGGATTGAAGAAAACACAATGAATGGAATGAATACAATAGTTAAGAATTATATGAGGGAAGGTAAAAAAATGTTATTATCTTCCCACCATATAACCATTCAACCCTTTAGTGTCCTCGTTATCTTGAACTGCCAAAAGGCAATGGTCATTGTATCATCGTCAACAACTCCCACTCTCACGTATCATGGAGTGATATCCAGACATTCACAGTACATGGAATAAGGGAATCATTTTACTATGAAATACCTTCTATTGATGGTCCATAATTTGACAAGGTTGTTCAACCATAATGGTCTCAGGATCAAGATAAAAATACTCCAAGTAAATCACATGGGAATGATCTGGTTCAAGCCTCTATAGGTGGTAAATTTATTATATATCATTGAATAGAGGAAAAAATAATCTCGGTTCGATTGATACATAATCTTTCAAGGATTTTCCACTGCAACGTCCTAGCCCTAGTTCCACACACTAGTACACCAAGTCGGTTATTCACATGTCCTCATGTGGTCCACCCTATACCCCACAGGCTGACAACTATAAGTGAAGGTTTCATAAGTGCGTCATGGATATACTATTCCCTAATTTATCTAAGAAATACCCCTTCACAAATAAATAAAAAAATATAGGAATCATATATAACCATAAATGATAAAAATATTTTAGCACAATCAATAAAGTAAATACAATATCCAATGTAATGTAAAAATGAAATGCTCTTGTATGTGTGAGGTTTCTAAAATGCTTACCCAAAAGAATGTCACTAAATACTCCCAATAGGACTCGAACCACATCTAGTTACCTTAACCATGCTCAATACACAGTTCAGCCAACTATCAATGGGCCTTTTCCATTAACCTGTTCTGAAAAAATAATGTATATTCAGGTACCGATCTGGTAGCCCATGTAGGTTGTGAGTATAACTGAGTAGGTCATCACCAATGGTTTCAAAAACAAATCTGATCAATTACAATTGTATGATGTTGAATGAAAAAATAATTACAATGTATAACTATATATCAATCACATTAATAACATGTAATTATTATACAACATTGACTTCATGGTTCCCAATGACACTCGTATCACAATACCTACTTTGTCCTACACGGAGTCTGAACAATGTTAGATATTAAATTCAAATTTTATTATGGCACATGGGATAACATTATCCATGTCACATCAATTTCGTTTTTATCGATACATTGAAGTATTTTCAAATTTCAAGGTTTTAGGTTTATAATTGAATATTTAATATCCTATTCATAAATCATGCTTATATATCATGGGAATGAAACATCATGCCTAGAACCCCAATTTTCAACCATTCATATATGTCATTGGTGTGTATTTTCATGTCTAGAACCCCATTTACCAACCATGTAAACATATCATTGACAAAGACCATCGTGTCTATAACCCCTATTATCAACTATTCAAATATATTTTTCATTGGTGTAGATCATCATGTCTTGGAAACCCTTTATCAACTATGAATATATATATATCAATGACCTATAGCTTCATGTCTAGCACACTATTTATCTACTATGCAACTATAACATTGATGTAGATCATCATATCTAGAAACCTATTTATTAACCACATATATATATATATATCTGAACACATCATAATATTACATGTATCTCACTTCTAAATGTTTACATATTGTCACATCTACCATGATTTGACAACCTTAATCCTCTTATCGCAATTAACAACCATAAATTCAATTAATTAATTCATAAATTAATTAATTAAAGTCCATTAACTAATTATAAAATTAATTAATAATATCAATTTTCAATAATTAATTAATCAATTAATTAACATCATATTTCCCATAAATTAATTTAACACATTATTAATTACATCACTTCTTCTAATCAATACAACAATTAATTAATCATTTTATACTCTCAACATATAATAATAAATTCAACAATTAATTATTCTAAATGAAAAATATATCAATTAATTACCTCAATTAAATAATCCATATTATGACAATTAACCCAACTATTATCTATCTACAATTACACAATCAAATATTTCTATAAATAATTTATCAATTAATAATCTTTTTCCTATAATTCCATTACTCAATAAAAACCCCATATTTCAAAAAATATTTAAGTCCCCACATTGGGAATTGAATAACAGACCACCTAACCCTATTTGTTGATGAATGATCTCCCAATGAAAATCCTAAAAAATTGTGTTCCACAATGATGTAGATTGGGATCAAGCTAATTACACAAAATCGATATGAAAAACCAAGATTCCTTTAATAAAGGTCTATATACCCAAGCCTAGATCTACACACATCGAATCCACATGTTGATATTGGGAGAAAAAAGATAACTTCCCTCCAAATAATGAAAGAATTAATGAAGATGAACATGAAAGATATGAGAATTGATCTACTTCTTACGAGAGGTGTGAATCCTTTATATGTTCTTCAGATCAAAAATAATTGATGTTTTAATGCGTTGTAATCCCATTTAAAATCACTAAAATAGTTTAAAAAATAAGGGTCAATGTTTGGGTTGAAATGGATGAGTTTTTGGGGTTTTGATTGAATTAAAACAACTTTTCAGGACATTAAAAATATCATGAACAATTTCCAAGTAAGGGGTGCATGGTATTCTCTAACAATCTATCAACCATGCAGCAATTGTTTTTTGGGTGAAAATTTTCTCCTTTTATGGTACATGGTTTGACAAACCCTACGCTAGCTGTGAAACTCCGCACTACCCAGTATTGCGTAGTTTTTTGGGCTATAGCACACAGTTTGCAAGGACAATGCGCTAAACAGGCACAACCATATTTACTTTCTTTTTTTTAAAAAAAATTCACCCATACATACCCCATGGAAAAACAAATAAAAAATTACTCAACATATAGAAAATGAATTTGTATAAAAATCTCAGAGACAAATCATGAAATAGTCTAGATCATACTATATCCCATCCTTATAACCATTTTTCCTTGAGCAGCACTCCCAAGCTTCACTAAGATTCAATGGAAAAAATATTATCCCATTGATACCTCTTATATGATTCTTATTAACAGTTGTCCAGGCTCCTACCCATGTGGTGACAATACATGAACTATCAACATTGAATTTCCTTGAAATACTTTCTTACTATAATCCATCTCTCATATTGGATTCTCTTTAAAGGAGGAATCTACCTCAAACTCATCCTCATCCACATCATGAAAATGAGAACGTTCAAGGTGAAACTAATAGTGTTTTTATTCAAGGATAACATCATGAATATGGATTTTTGTTTGGATGACCCATTATTTACTCCACATAATTGATTCTCTCTAATACCTCAAAATATCAAATTAACATGTGTTCCTACATTCACTACCTCCATATCCTATGGTGACCCAACCTAGGAGACATCTGGAGGAAGACCGATTCACCCAATGTAAACTCTAGTGGTCTTAAATGTCTATCAATAAACAATGTTTGTCTATTCTGAGCCATATCCCTGAGTTTCATAATCTATTATACCTAATCCTATTTTTATTACATGAGACTTGGTCACATCATCTCTGACTCACCTACCTCCAATAAGAAAAAATGTTATATCCACGGCCTTCCATATATTTTTTCATATAGTTCCATATATATCATTCCATGATAACTATTGTTATAGGAAATCTCAATCAAATCTCAGTTTTTCTCCAAAGGCCAACAAAATTATAGAACACACGCCTATTGTATAGCCTCAAACACCTGTATATTATTCTCTAATTTCCCATCTATATATCGGTGGATGAATATACTCAATAATACCATTATATAGAGTTCCTTTTTCAAGGCCATATAGAAGTTTTAAGTGAAACATGAGTCACAATATTAAAGTATAGTATGTGATACCCCATTCAAATAAAATATCTTTGAAATAAACAAATATGTCAACTACTCAACTTAAATTATCTCATATATAGTAAAAAAATGTTATACATTCATTAGTTAATCCATAATGACAAAAATAGATTCATTCATCCTTTTTTTATTCAATAGACTAACGAAAAATTCCATTGTCATGTCATTCCACTTCCAATACAAAATGGGAAATGGTTTTATCAAAAATGTTTTTCATTGATTCTCTGCCTTTACCAGTTGTCATGTGTTGAATAATTCCACATAACCTACTATGTCCTTTTTCTTGTTAGGACCCCAAAAATAACCTCATCGGTATTTTAATTTTTTCCCCACCTGGATGGTCCTCTGACATCGAGGCATAAAATTCACACATCATATCATCATAGATGATATAAAGAATAAAAAACTGATTCCGAACAAAGATGATTTCAGCCCCATCCATCAATAAATCAGAAAGTGACTATCCAACAATAATGAATTCCCTCAAGATACATAATTCTAGATCCTCATCAATCCTGCCTTTGATCCATCTCAAAAGTGGATATTCAACTAAAAATGATACCAAAATCATATTATACAAACTCTCTCAAACCCCTACATGCATATCAGCTAGTAAAGTAATCTTATTCCACTAAGAACTAGAGACTCGAACCATCTAACTTTGATTTTTCGTACTCAAATCTTCAACCACATTGTTTCCATTTATGAGTGTATATTCTAGCTAAAAATAAAAATATGTAATATGCTAAAACTATCTCCAAAGATTATGATTCTCATCACGCTATAAATAGATTTACTTCATGATCTATCGAAAGGTAGACAACATTTACATTTCATATAATATTTAATTTCACAAAAAATTAATGCATATAACATAGTTGTTAAATTGAGGCCATGGTTAGGGTAGTTCTGATCTTGTGGACTCATCTACCGAGACCCATTTTCCATAAACTGATCTCCCTAAATCAATAAAACTCTATATATGATCCCATAATCATAACAATAAATTCTAATTTCAAATGCTTCATCAGCTACTATAAGGCCTGCTCACATTATTTTGACTTGTCAAAATTATCTACTATTTGGTCAAGCTATAAAGAAGAACATGCAATTGAAAAAGTCCTGGATGAATCTATGATAATATCCAACTAATTATAGAAATATCTGGATATCAAATACCATCTTCAGATACTCCCATGAAAACACATCTCTGATATTCTCTAGTTCCACTAAAACACCTTCTTTTAAAAAGATGTATTTAATGAGGTGTACCTTATTGATCCAGAAGTGACACCCTGATTGATTTTTTTATAGAATATTCTCCCTCTATATACTCAAGATGATGTAAATATATTGGTAATAATAATCATGAGCCTTTTATTACACCATGATTCCATCCACAATCCCCAAAAAACTGATATTGTTATGGATGAAAGATCATTTTCAAAACTCCCATAAACACTTTTGGTTCATGTGTTAACCCAAAAAGCCTAATAAAAAACACTTATATGCCATAACTACTTCTGAATGACGTCCTCGGTATATTATATGTCCAAACTCTCAACTTATCGAGAACATGCAATCTCCTCTCAAATAATCATATAAATATTTAATACAAGGAAGTGGATATAGGTTCATCAATTAAATATGTCTCAACATCTAGTTATCAACACATTATCATATAGTCCAATCATCTTTATTTGGAAACAACAATGGAGAACCCCGTGGTGATTTACTTGATGGATAAACCCCTTATCTATCAACTCATCCTACTGAATCTTGATCATTTGATGCTATATTTGTTCTATTATGTACAGTGGAATTGAAACTGGATCAGCACCCAACATGAGATCAATATTTAATTCCACGTCTCTCTCAGGTGGAATCCTAGAGAATTCTTTTGGAAAGGCCTCATAAAATTGGCCAACATCAATTTTAATGATATAATTTTTTGTATCTCCTTAATCTAGAAATAATCTATCAACCAGATATGTGATCTATCACATTTTTAGAGTAATTTTCCTTGATCATCCTTCAATGATATCCCACACTAAATGGTGTATGTAATTTTCAACTATTTGAGATGTATAGGTAAATGTGATCTGTTAAAAATTAATTTCGGCTAGGTATGTGACTATGCATTCCATGCCCATTATTTGGTCCATTCCCGAAATATCCAGAATATATAAATCCCAAATAATATTCTTATCATTGATATCAATAAAAAACTTCTTGCACAAAAAGATGTATCTAGAACATACTCCAAACGGTGTCTAGATCATCATTAACACATTTATAAACACCCCGGCAAGGCTCAACCCATTAAAACGTTATTCTAAATAAATGAATGGGAGGAACCAATATCAAATAATAAGTAACTAGTGTAGACATTAAATTAATAAAATCTCAGTATCAATGTTTCGACTCACTATCCACTACTGTAGGATGAACCACATGAAACAGTAATTTCCCTATTCCTTGTGATGAGATCTTACTCACCTAAGTTACACAACTCTTCTAAGGTGTGAGCTCATTCTCAAAATCACTATATCTACTTCATGCACCATATTTATTTTTATAACCTCCTTCACTAACCATCCCTCTATGGTTCTTGTATAACCTCTATATATTTCCCATCATGTAGTAATATCACAGCTCTACTAGGGTTGTTGGAAAATGATTCAGGATGTGTTCTAGACTACCACACAAGTTTAAATATGTAAGAACAAAAGTTGATGATCCACTTAACTAGTCACTTTCTTCCCACTTATATGATTAATGTTATCATAATGACTCTTCCGTCTCTTATAATTCGAAGCTCTATTTTTTCCGAAGAGAGAACACATCTACCACTAGAAGCCTCGTACAAGGTCCCCTTTGTGATGATAGTCTGATTCACACTTCTGACAACATCTTCAGCCTAAATATATTATCTGGGTACTTAACATAAAACATAACTCCATCCTAAAATCATTTTTCTGATGTGTCCTCATCTTCCTCCAATGTTGGAGAAAATAAGTGCAAATCTATAAATCGTTCATCATTGATCATCACAGATATTCTCCCTTGAGTGAGTTTCATGAACTATGATACATTATTAGGTATTATCATCTCTATGTATAATTGGTCTAGTAACATCTCTAAAACTTCCTTCAATATCATTTCATGTGTTTGTCTAGTGAACAAATGAATTTACCACCAATGCTTCAATAAACATCATATAATATATGTATCTATCTTGACTATCTTCTCTACTCTAGTCTCTAAATGGAAATGTATTATCATAATGGACTTAACCCAAAACTCATCTCCATCCAGCCACTATCTATATCAATTTTTAGAGGTTTTTGTAACTGGGAAACCTCTATTAGGTCAAAAATTCTCTTCATAAACTATTATTGGACTCCTTCCATGAATAGTGTGATGTGATTGATGAAATCTCGGAACATCTCCCCTTATTTTTCACCTGACACAATTAGTGAATCAATTTCATCTTCTAGTAAATAATCTCTGTCATTATCCACATTTCATTATCTTAAATTTCATTTTCATGGTGCTATATTTATATAATTCCAAACACACTTTTTATGAGTCGTGATACATCATTATCGCATTTATGTAAGTGTAATTTTTAGTGAATGTAATAACAATTATTTTCTCAAATCGTCACCATGTGGTCAAAAACTGAGGCATTATCACTAAAGATAACCATCCTACAAAAAGGTCATGGTTAACAAGGATAAACACATTCACATCAGGATTATCATTTTGACACCCATTTATTTAAAATTTCTTCATCATCTTAAATTTCTCATTTTCATTTTATTAACCATTTTCAATTTGATTTCAAAATAAAAAAAAAATCATGTTCAACCACTTACCCATTACCAATATTTCTAGTGCATGCCTAAAATGATTCATGTCAAAAAATAATATTGTGTTCTATGAATGATCCATGAATAATCAACTCTCTAGATTTTTGGGCAACAAGTCAATTCAGATATTTTTTTAAAAAAAAATCCAACACACAAGACGTTTTTCACCCAATTTAAAATATTATTCAACTGTAACAACACATTTAAATAACAGTAATCCAAAAATGGATACTTTGGTTTCCCCAGAATATGGATCTTCAAGTACCATGCATAATGTCATTACCATGGATTGACATTTATGGTTTCATATATACCATTCCCAATATAATAAGACAAAATAAAAATAAATGAAAAATCATATCATACTAATATATATTATCCTATCTCATGTTCCACAAAATAGTGCCCCTAGTCAGTCGGTCACATGACCTCAGGTGTGCCTCCACATACACCAATGGATACTTACTAACTTTGAAGTTATGATAATTCATTCAAGGGGATACTATACCATCTTTTATTAGAGTGAAAAACAAGCATAAATAAAAAAAATATAGTGGAATCATATATAACCATAAACAATAACAACATCTCCACAAAATCAATTTAGGAGATAAAATATCCAAACTAATTTAGAAAACATTTCTTGAAAATGTATGTCTCAAGGGTCTAAAATAAATCCAAATAGAAGGGAACTCACAACTCCCAATGGGTCTTGAAAAACATCTTATTCCCTCAACCGTGTTCAATCACCAAATCAGCCATCTATCACTGGGTTTTTATTAATATCTCCTATAATAAAAATTATTTTTGGGTACCAACCAATCAGCCAGAGTAGTGTGTGATCAAAAGTCAACAGGACACCAAAAACAATGTCAAATACTAATCATATCAATAAAAATTTAACGTGGATGAATATAAAAAAACATTTTAATACATATGTAGACAGTTATCTCATTTTCAGATAATCTTTGTAAAACAACATAGATCAATGGGTTTATGGGGACACCCATACGTCAAAAACAAACTTTCACCTAAGACGAGTCTGACCTATGTTAGATATTTAATTATCAATTCATTATAAAACATGTGATTTTATTTTCCATTTCACTCCAACATCATTATTACAACTTCTTGAGTGAATAGTCAAATGATAATTTTTTAAGTGTATAATTTCTTATCTAATACCCTATTCATTGATAATGCATATATATTATAAAAATAGAAAATCATGCCTACAAACATAATTATAATCCATGAATATATGTCATTGGTATAGATAATCAAGTCATGAACCCCATTTATCAACCATAAATACATATAATTGGTGTTGATAGTCACTCCTAGTACCGCTTTTGTCAAAATTTCAAATATATAGTAATCATTTCCATTGATCATCATTTGTAGAACACCATTTATCTACTATTCATATATATATATATTTAACATTTTCAAAAAATTTCATGTCAAGAACCACATTTATCAACTATGAATCTATATCATTGGTATAGATCTTCATGTATTTAACTCCATTTATAAAACATGCAATTATATAATCACACGTCATAATATTATATTTATCTCATTATCATATGTATTTATATTTTCATGGAAATAAAGAATAAGAAATATTAATCCTCTTATCATAATTAAGGACCAAATCATCCATTAATGAAATCATAAATTAATTGATCTAGGTAAATTAATTAATTGAAAAATTAATTAATAAACTCAATTTCCTTTAATAAAATTAAAAATTATTCAACCATATCCTTCCAACGAATTAATTCACCAATTAATTAAGAACATATCTTCGTTTAATCCATACAATAATTATTTAATTGTTTCCAAAATTCAACATCTAATCATTAATTCACTAATTAATTACTCACAATTTACAATTCATCATTAATTTACCTGAATTAAATTATCAAAATTATGATATTTAACCCAAATTTTTTTTTCACATTTTCAAAATTATATTTTCTTAAAAATGATTCATCCATTAATCATCATGTTTCCAAAATTCTAGTACTCAATTAAAACCCTATTTTCTTTTATTGACAAATTTACCACAAAATTTAATTCAATAATGGAATTCAAATAACTAACTAAATTCTAGAAAATTAATCAATCACATACACATAATTAATATCATGATATTGGTAATTGAATAATATACCACATATTTTAATTCATTAATGAACGATTGCCCAACAAAAAACCCCAAAAACTAAGGAGTAGAATGACATAGATTATGATCTGGAATAAAAATCCCAAACCGTGATTTACAAAAATAATGATATAATTAGTCTATATCTAGATCCACAATACTATCTATAGATTCCTAAAATCTAGATCAGGATCTCTTAAAATAGAAGATAACTTCCCATTAATAGAATGTCAGACAGAAGGATGAATAAGAGGAATGAAATTGGAAAAGATTAAATTACTATGATAGGTGATGATATTTTCTTGTATTCAAAACTAGATGAATGGTGATAATACAACTTATGATTCCCTCAATAATTCCTGGATGACATCAAAAGTCAAAAGGTTGTGATTTTGTGTTGAAATGGACGAGTTTTGGGTTTTTGGTGAATTAAAAACTAATTTTGGGGACATTTAAAATATCATGCACAATTTATTTTATAGGGGCGTTTGGTTTCCCATAACCAAGTTCCAATAATGAACCTATTATTTTAGGGTATCATGGTTTTTACTTTTAGTGACCAAGGTTTGAAAAACCATGCACGGTCCCTGAAACTCCACACTATTCAGGGTTTCATGGTTTTTTTGGGATGGGGTAAATGGTTTCCACAAACCATGTTCTAACCATGCATAACCCTATCTCCTTACATTTTTATTCAAATTAAAATGAACACAGCTAATGTTAAAACCCAACCTAAAATTACACAACTTTCAGAAAATCATACCTGTAAACATGAATAAAAAAACTACTGAAATGTTCATGATCTTATATCTACAATGTCAAAGGATACTCCAAAACTAAATTCCAACTTACCATATCTATCTAATAAAGGGTTTCCCAAGTGAAGTTAAAATATAAGAAATAACCGATAAAAAATATCATTCTATTGTGTTAAATTAAAACAGTACCCATATGATTTATTATGACTTTGTCCCATGACCAGTCTTCTCTATATCAACTTCACCTTCTCCACCATTTTATAAAAAAGACTCATCCCAACAAATAATATCTCCCCCAACTCTTACTAACACAAATATCATCAATATGAATTCCTATAAAAATACTCAAATTGTTCAATTTCAATCGAGTCAGGATAAATATTTTTATAGAAAATCTAAAACAGAGGAAAATTCAATTCCCATAAACCACCAAATTGAAATAAAAAATTCCCATAGATTATCCCAAATAACATGAATATCCCTATCCAACTATCTATCTATTTTAATATATGAATATATTCTCGCTTTCAACTATGAACCTATAACCTCTATGAAACCTTTACAACAAAAAGATTTGAACATAGGGTCCCAATCAGAAATGATCCTATAGGGAACCCCATGTGTCTCAAAATATCTTGTGCATACTAGTCCTTGGAATGTTCCACATTCATCAACTCCTTAATGTGGAGAAAATGTATTTATTTCACTAGTGGATGAAGGATCACACAAATCTCAACCTTCCCAAATGGATTCCATGTAAATATGATGAGGGATTTCTTAAAAATATCATCCCACTTGCATTCTATAATGGGTAAGTGATATAAAAAACCAGTTGGTCTTTGGTAATCTTACTTATTTATCTAAAACAAAATAAATTAGGATATAAAATATAAAATCAACGACCTTATCCCTAACCACCAACAGTCATATCTCATGTCAATATACATCTCGGTAGTCCAATGGTGTATGGACCATGAACAATGTAGTCCAATTTTTAACAATTATTTCTGTGATGAAAAATGATAAACCAACCTACATCTAAAACACAATGTGACCCTAGGATACAAGGACCACTCTCCCAAGATCTCCCCAGAATATATAATTTCACACAAAGACTATAAATTGGTGTCATAGACATTATTATGCTGAACCCACTCATCAAATGATGAGTTATCCATTATCAATGACTAGTAAACCTTCCAATTAAGGTTTTCCATTCCCAACTCCTTATTATTATAAAAGTCATCGGAGACAACTCTTCAAATGATTCCTTTACATTTTATGCCAGTAATTTTCAACGCATCACAACAACAACCACATTCACCTTCCCATTATAATAAGAACTATAAAAATCCGATGTTTTATTTTAATCAACCCAACATCTTAGTCACTAGGTCAAATTAATATGAGTAAATATATAATTCACGATATTAGGATCTCAATACACTTTAATAATTCCCCAAATAATTAGTGAAACCATGTTTTCATATCATGCATAACTACCTCCAAATGAATATCTTGGGTAGAGTAGTTCTTCTCATTATGGAGTGACTTGAGAGAGGAATAGACCACCACATGTTTCCCCTGCAATCAAGACACTCCCTAAACACATTCTATAAGAATCAAAATGAAAATACTAAAACAAACCCATTTTTTGATTATTAGAATATCGATCTGATATGAACCTCTCATAATGTTCCACAAATGATATTTTCCATTTTTCATTCCAATCAAACATCATAAATTTATGGGTTAGATATTTCATTATAGATTAAATCATGGAGAATTAAAAAATGAATATCCTATTATAACCATCCAACCCTAAGATGCTTCATTTGTAATAAAAATTCTAGAACACTCATTGGACGTAGCTTCCTATACCTTTTTTAGGATCCACTGAATCATACATATCTAATATAAAATTCCAAAAAAAAATTACATCTTGAATCCAAAATAGATATTTTGAAATCATTCTATAGAACTGATGTTACCTCATAGTTATGTGAATGATATCTAAATGGTAAATATACCCCTATCATAACATTGAGTTAATTAAAATATCATCCATGAACAAACCGAAAAATGAATCTAATAATGGATGGAATATATGGTTCATAAACATCATAAATATCACAAGAGAATTAGTGAAATTGAATGGACTAACAAAAAAATCAAAATTTATGGATAGGATCCTAAACATTTTCTCAGGTATATATGCTTTTCAGAAACTCAACATATTGTTCCCTAATGATATGTCAAACTTTGATATGAAATGATCCCCTTTATGTTTATTAGATAGATGATTAATCCTGGGAAAGTTATATTTTTTCTTGATCATCACCTAACATTACATCGATAATCATTACAAATTTTGCAGTTCTTATCATTTTTATTAGTAAATAGGATATGCAAATATCACTGTGACATGATATAATTAATAATTCAATTATTATCAAGATACCCAAGTGGAAACATCTATTTTATAAACACTATAGGATCTAGATGATATGATGGAATAGAAATGATCCTCTTACCTAGTAATAGGTCTATGGTAAACGCAATCCCTCTCTGACATGGTAGACCAAAACAATCCCATGTAATGAATTTAGGCTATACAATCACAACCTCACTATGTGGACTAATCAAATAATATTTAACAACATTTGGATGTTTTTTTATTATTAAAATTAGATTTCCCCAGCATAAGGAATAATGGTCCCCACTCTCCCAGACCTGGAATCACCCTAACCCTAAAAACTTAATTGATTCCATAAATAGATAAAAAACTAATATTGATCGTGATAAAAATAATTTTTGTCTATAAAACTTGTCATCCAATCGATTATAATAACCTGGTAAAATATATCATGGTAAATCAGCTTGATATCCAACTCAACCTGAAAGTATTCTATCATCACATGACAAGTTAAAAAACAGAAATATTTTTTGCACCCCAATACCAAAGGTGTTGTATGATTTAACAAGAATGACATAATGACTAAATGAAACCCCAACAAATCAATTAAAATCTGCGTTATAAAATAATTAGTATTTCTATATCAAATAAATATGGAATTATAGTAGAAAAAATAAACATTGTACCTCTATGAAAAGCATACCCTACTTCAGATTAATCTTGTGCTTACTCCACTACATAAAGACCTCTAGTCTCAGATCCACCCTAATCATTCATTGAAAAGTTAAATTATCCATTATACTGGGGATATGACCCAAAACCCACGGAATCATCTAAATGATATTGAAAAGAATTGGTGTTATTGGATATAGCCATACTTACATTGGATATCATTTAAAAAAGAATGCCTCAGATTACCATATTTTGCCAAATTATTACAAGACATGAGAGTCTCTATAAAACTAGTCTTATCTGAATCAGAAATCTATGTTTATATGAAAATAAACATACAATATTCCTGATTAATAACCTAAAAATAATCCTGAAGAAAACTAGTTACCTATTTTTATTACTTTTCTGGATATATGATACTTATTTATTAATGATGGTACCAACTAATTCATTGAACAAAACTTTTTTGAGGTATTTTTTCTCAAATAAGTAATCCTTATTGACAACCTCTAAAAAAATTTAAGGTGAAATAGAATCTGTATTGATGAAATATCAGTCTTGAACTACAACTCAATCCACCAAGACTTTAGGTCATTAGTTGCAACTGGCTCCAATGAAAAATTTTCCAACTCAGAAAAACATGTGGAAAACACTAGAATTTAATATCCCCTACATTAAAATAAAAAATACTTAGGTTATTTACCCATCACAAAAAATTAGGATAAAATTGGTGGTTGTATGTTTTCTAGAAATATACCAAGGTGAGAGCCACTTGAATCTTATCCTGCACAATAAAGTCTCACCATCTCCTTGATGGGCCCTCATGAATATACATAGGAGAACCCAATATAGAGTCCCCATGAAAAATAAAAACATGGAGGACCTTGCCAATACATTCAATCCATTCATCAAATTCATATGGTCCTTTTTTACCAAGGAAGAAAAGTGTATGATGATTAGTACATTCAGAGTCATGATCCACTACTCATCCTGGGTTCCCAAAACCTTTCTAAACTAGTGTCTAAATAGTGACGACTATAGGTAAAAATGATGTATCATCCAATAGATGATTTTTCTACAGAACCTATCTCACAGCTTACTCAATCATATTTGGAAGATCACTTCTAATAGTAATTGATTAATTGTCACACTATTAAAACCAATCAGTAATAAGAAGATTTCAAAATCATAGGACTACATAGTTTTCAATATCAATTATATAAAACACACAAATTTAAATCATTTAAAAAATAATATAGCTTAATAACTGACCAAGTCTATTTAAATAATCCTTAAATCTAGTTTATTCAAATTACTCCAACAAAATTGTCTCAATCAAAGAATAAATCCATCAACACCCTTGGTATATTAGATTTGGACAATGAAGTCAGTTGGGCATGCCCTTTTTATGCACATAATGTTTTAATTATAGTGGTCATTACTGTAGTCAACAAAGATAGAAATCAAAACCCTGGAAGTCTCAAAACACATAAGATTCGGTATAGGATTTCATACAAATATTTTACTAATAATATTGAGGTACGTAGACAAGTATCCAAAGATTAGTTTGATGATGTTAAATAAATTATGAACCTTGAAACCCACTAGGGTAAAATGCCAAAAAACCAAGAGGTATAAAAAGTTATGCCAAACTAGCCAATCCATAAACATAAAACATGGTGACTCTAAGAAAAAATCTATGTAACCATTCATCACTACCAAACCAGACCACAATGATGATAATGAAAACAAGTGAAACCAAAATGTAACACAATTTCATTCCCTTTATCTGAATACTAAAAAACAACATCTAATATTTTCCAATGTAAATGTATGATTTGATCACAAATCCCAGTAGGATACCACCATATAATATATATATTTTCTAATATAATGATTACAATAATTTTTTCTTTAAAAACACATGTTTATAATGTATTTTCATAAGATAATATATTTTCTAAATCATTTAGTTAATTTTATTAAGACATTACATATTAATTAAAACATGGTATATTTTTAAATAGAAGGTAATCATCCATGAATACCCCATAAGATATGATTTCATGAAATAATAATGAAATAAACCATCATATGATAAAAAATCCATAAATGAAAAAGAAATCCATTTTGCCTCTATGTTGTTGGTGTAAATTCTATAAATTAAATAAAATAACTAATATAGAGTTAAGGTAGATCCATACTATAAATGATCTAGTGGAAATACACACAAAAAATTAAGATAAAACAGTTTTCAAATTTAAACAGAATATGAGTGAAAATTATATTAATGATGTACCCATGGTTACCCAATGTGATAATTCTATTAAAATCCATTTCAAAACAGAATCCACCCATTAATGAGTTTAATCAAATACTAATGGAGTGAACCCCATTTTTATGGAAAAATCCATTTAAAACATTTATCATTTCCATGAATGTCATTTTAATGTCATGTAAATCAATTTCAACGAACAAACCAAGGGTATTGAGAAGAAAAAAAATGTGTTTCATGTATTATTACAACTTATATAGATACACCTATTTTGAGAATGGAGGAATCCTAATTTCAATTGATAATAAAGATTGTAAATAACTAGACTGGCCTACCAAAGGATACATATGAGGGAAAAATGAAAATGATTACTAGAAAACCCAAACAATCCACAACCTAATCCATATAATCAATTAAATCTGCTTCTAAAACAAATTATTGAGAAGAAATATGTTGAATGATTACCAGGGAGAATCCATGGAACCATCATAGGGATCAAATAGTGGGTTAAGTGATATAAAAGGGTAGAGATCACACAAAATCACCCTAGGGTTTGAGAGGAAATCATGCATATTAAATGGAGGAATATTCCTATATGAAACATGATTAATAACACCTGAAAATAAATAATTCACATTAATACACACTTTCACATCATGAACTAATTAATTTAACTAATATGATGAAACATAAATTATCATAGGTTGAATTAATACCAATCAACTGATTCATGGTGCGAAATTATTTAATGGATTGTATGCTTTTGGCACTTAATTAGAGTCATGGTATATTTCCTACAAAAAATTGATATCATTTAACAGGTTCACGACTTGGATATTTCTGGTAGGCAGCCTATTGTCCAAATTTGGTATAAAAATACGAGAACATTTCAACACCTTTTAGATCCTAAGGAGAACCCCATTAATCCTTTGAAACATTTATTTCGAAACTCTATTAACTAGAACATATATACATCACTAAATTTTATTTTATTTTCCAGTAATAATATTTGCACCAACGCTGTGTTGAGAATGCACCCAAAAAAATTGGAATTATTACTCAATTCAAGAAGTAGCTGAAGTAATGTAAAAAAATGATACATTACACATATATTGAAACATTTGAATATTAATAAAACATATAAATAAATATTACTCATTTTTCTTCATGATATTATTATAATAATTTCATAATGTATCAATATCATTGATAATATCCAAACCTCGTACCACTATGATGAGATCCTTGGTGTTCTTTAATGATATTATTAAATATATATATATATGGATGGATACAATACATTGATGAGAGAAATAATATATATATATATAATGTTTTAGTACACTTATAATGATGAGTATTCTTCTCCTGATATTTGAACTTAGTAATCTTCAATTAGGAGATTATGATTACTGAACCACTAGTAGGAATTCTATATGTTATTGTTTCATAAAATATATCTATATATGAGTTTATGAATTGGTCCTTGTACATTAAGAATATCATTAATTATTTTTATAAGTTTATCATGTATATTTGTTGACAAATGACATGATTACGTATGTTTTCTCAAAGTATGGTAATACGGGTGGGTCTTGAATGACATTTTTTTAATGGATAATTCAAGGAAGTTTTTGTTTCATCCATATTTATGGAAGTTTATATTTGGGACTTTGATAATAATAATACCATAATATTAAATTCATTTGACATGATATTACAACATGTTTACTTTTGATAGTTAATGAAAGACATATCAAGAATAAATATTGAGGACACAAATGTGCAATATGATTGATGGGATATTGTGACCAAGATATTATATTACATATTGAACTTTCATATTTTTCAAAAAAAATTGTGACATTATGTCCATTCACATGTGTACCATGACACATTAATAGATAGTAATCTTTTACCTTAATCCAGATCACATAATCCCAATGAAAAATATTCCTAGTGGACCACACACTGTTATCCCATTGATCTCTGTTCGACTATATTTAAAATTAATTTGTGCAACTAATATTATTTTCAAGAATGGGATGAATTTAATTCATGTGTTATCGATCACAAATATTTGCTGGTGAATGAAATATTTAATTAAATATTGATTCAGGTATTCAGTAAATGTAAAGATGTTGAAATGGTATAAGATAATGTTTCCTTATATATATTTATTTTAAATGTGGTAAATAATATCTATCATTGTGTAAGATAGTAAACACAATAAAATAATAATGATAATATTATTATTATATGGAACATTGATTGTTAATAATTGTTTATTTATTTGTGGGTATCTAGTTTAATAATGTCTTACCCTAAATCTGTTCTATATAAATAGAAGATTATGCCTATTATCACCACTAATAAATTGTCTATTAATAGTTCTAATAAATGTAAATTCTAAGCACTTATAAAGAACTAACTACCAAAGTAAGGTTAAAGGGAGTACATTATCAGTGATGAAATAAACTGCTGATAAATTACACCTTTAACAGTGCTAAAAATCAATGATAAAGGCCCATATTATTAGTGCATGTTTTTATGTACTAATAAATGGGAGAAATTATTTTTTATGAACTCTAATATCCACTTCATTCTTTACACTCCACCACCCCATTTTAAGTGATTTATGAAATTAAATCCTCCTATATGTTATTTGATTTGATCCATGTACCTCTCTTTTGGATCTCAAATTCCTTTACCACTACACCAATATTTATTATTTTCAATTTTAAGGTAATTATATATATATATATATAATTCTATTCACAATTATATAATAGATATTTTGTGTATACCCATAAATTACTAGTTTGTTTGAGTTTGTGATATATATATAGTTATATTTATTTAAATATTTTATATATAATATTAATCTAAATATACTATACTCTAATAAATATATATATATATATATATGTTTATTAATACAAACATATATGTGTATATAAAAAATATATATATATATATATACATATTTGTATATGTAGATATATATTCTTATATTTTTATTATTTTAAAATAAATTAGATATTATTTCCAATAAATTTTCATAATATGTGTTTATTTACCTATATATTAGGTGTTTGGGGGTAAAATTACAATAAACACACATACCCCACACACTGGCTATAACAGCAAGCTATAACACTTGAAGGCATAACCCACGCATGAAGCTTTATTTAATTAATACATGGTTCAAAGGACCAATGGGAATAAAGATCATTACATAGCACAAATGATCATAATCTAGCATGAAGGCCCTGTGTAATGACATGCTTGCATCATATAACCCACATCCTCAAAAATTCCTCATGCCTATATAACAACCTGCCTGCATCACACATCATGCCTACGTCACCGCCTTCCTATGGAAATTCACTCTGAAATGAATTTGAACCTAGGAATAATGTAGGACCATATAGATCCTTTATCTTCACACACAAGATTATATAAAAAAATTAATTAAATATAAACATACATATATTAATTAATTTTTTAAGCTAAATATAAATTATATTTTCATTAATATAGATAAAATGAATAATATTATTTTTTATTTAAAAATAAATTTAATCTTAAATATATTGATATATGTATTTATAAAAATGTATTATTATATGTAAATATAAGAAAAGATACTTATATGTAATTACAAATAAAAGTACACATGAAAAAGTTATTAAATTTAAACACCATAATATTAATATGAATGATATACCTGGGAATAAATGAAGTCCTCAATGAAAAAAAGACAACATAAAAAACATTAATTAGTATGATATTCTATTTAATGTTAAAAAATTGGGATACCATGTGTAAATACTCCTTTTTGGTGTCCTTATTGGAATTTTTGACCTTGAACCAATTTAATTGAGTTTTACCCCAAGGACCATGGGTTATAAATCTCATTGCAGGAATGAATATGATATGTGTTACAACTCAAAAAAACCCTAATTCAAAATTTATAACTATTTGATATTCACTTCATGGTTTCAAGTTAAGTTAGATGATTAATTCATTCATTAAAATTTTATTTCATCAAGAAATTATTAAATGAAAATTACATGATAATAATTATGAAATTATTAATTAATAAAATTTCAAATTTATATTATAATATATTTTCTCAAAATCACTTAATTATTAAGTTTATATTCCTAGTTATCATTATCTATACATGTTTTTAAAAATATGTATTATATTTTAATCAATATAAATATATTTTTATATTAATGTATTCTTTAGTGAAATATATATTTAAATATACACTTTATCAGCTATTGTAAGAAAGTGTTCGTAAATCCCCCAACCCACATTATCTGGTGTTTTTTGTTAGTGTTAATAAAGGCCCCCATTTATCAGTTCTTATTCTAACATTGATTATGGAATCTTTATCAGCACCACCATCATGAATTGATATTCCTAGCAATGAAAAAAATTGTTTTTTAGTAGTGTTTGTAGGGTGAATAAAAAAATTAATATTTTTAAAAAATTTCACACTGTAATTATATCCATATTATTACTCCTCTTTTATTAACAATATTGTAAAATGATAAATATATTTCGTCATTATCTATGGAATTAGAAGCAATAATCATAAACAACAAAATATCATTGATGCTTGATTCTAGAAAATTGAAATTAATTGGAATACCACATAGGTCAAATGGTGTGGGTCACTTCTAGATTGATTATACAATTGGATCCCCCCAACACAACTAATGTAATCAGATAATGTTTTTGTTACAATAAACACCGGCATAAAATAATGTTACATCACCATGTTACTATTCCATAAAACCTTATATTTATTAATAATATATTTAATTAGTGAATATCATCTTTGTGATCTATGTTTTTTTAGCATTCAGTAGATAATATTCACTAGTTATGTTGTTCACATCATGTACACTATTGAAATTGATCCACCAAATAGAAATATCCTTTTTGGTTTATCAACCACCTAGACAATTTTGCAAAACATGATAAATTCAAGTGGTGTCATATGTGTCATTCGTAATATTTATAATTATATATTTTATTTTTTATCTATATGAACAATAGGGGTAAGATAATTTATTTGAAGAATATTTTTTTTATAATAAAATTCTAATTAACATGTCTTTGACATATTAATCATCATCATTAAATATTTTATATTCATAGTTTTTCTATTAAGAAATGATAAATGATGAGATATTCTTTAAAAAAGTGTCAAGTAATATAGTTAGAACTCATGGGATTACATGACAAGTAGCCAAAGTTCATGTTGAGTACCCAACATTAAAACACCTTTCCATGTTGGGGGGTAGAATATGTGCTGAGAAGTAACTACATATAGTGCATTTATCTCGCACCATCTGTAGACATGGATAACCTATCACATGAAATTTAAGACTTTATAGTGTATAGTTGGCACACGTTTTGTATAGTCTAAAATATTTTGAAGATAAATACATGTAATTCTTGTTGTCATATACAAGGTCAAAACCTCATAAGACTGACATATTGGAGAAATAATGACATACATGACATGTATCTAGCATATACAACATGTAGTGCATTATTTCATGCATTTAACGTACTTCAAGATCTATTTTAAGAGATAAGAGGACACATGAAATGCTAGATACATGTCTTGTAGCTGGATTATACACGTCATGTAGCCCCATGTCTAATCAACGTGATAATTACTTAGCAAGGATTCATGGAAAAATAAAATACAAATCAGATATAATATTGCTAATTAGTAAACTTCATGTAATCTGCTAAGATACATTCCATGTACTGAAACATATATCATCAGAACATAAGCTGTGTAGAATATAATTACATTCTATGTATTCCATCATTGTTGCATGATGAATCCCCAATAATGTATCCTTGGTACATGGAAGATGAGGTACATGGAATGTATCCCATGATTACAATTCACATTGTTTCCAAAAAAATGATAGAATTAGATTATATTAAATTGATATTTTCATTATTAAATAAATATTATACTTGTTGGTATCTTTTTTGATTAAAAATTTAGTATTGGTTATAATGAAATATTAAAATTCTCAAGAAATATATTTTAATCATGTAATGATAATTTGTTTTCCTTTTATTTTATTTGTATGTATTTCTTATAAATATCACCAATTTAATTTATATGGTAATTTAGATAAAAGGGAAATTATTAATTGACTAGTTTATTAATTCAATCATGATTGTGCTAATAATAAATAATGAATTGAAATGACTATTAACATGATTTAATATTTCATGTTCATTTCATGTGTGTGAACTATTCAAGAGCTTAACAATTTCATGTATATGAGTTGTATTTATATAATATAACTTAATGAATTTTTAAAATTTTTATATATTAAATAAAAATAAAGGCATAAATCTCATAACTAATTCTAAAAATTATTTAAACAAATCAATGAAATGTAGAAGATTAAAAATATATTATTAGTAATCCTAAAATATGATGTATATTTTTTATTATAGATACTCTTATAGTACAAAATTTCAATATTATTTATATAAAAATAGTACAGTGTCCTGGTTTATGATAATGGATGTCATAATCAATGATTTTTTCACAACTTTCAATATAAAATATCATAATATGTGGCGCATTACAACCCTTATGTTTACACTATAACGTATCATATGATATAAGAAATCATATTAGGTGATAGAGAAAAATTATTATTCAAAAAATAGGACCTTGTAATAATATTATTAAATAATTTATATCATAAAATATGATTCCATATAGACAATTATTTATAATTATTTGGTGTCTCGTTGTGCTCTGAGTCCGATCACCACAACCAAAACAAGGAAGATATGAATCACTTATTCCTCAATACTCTGAGGGATTTCGAACTATGGAAGGATATTTATTAGCTGTTAGATATTTGGATGTCAATATTCGGATCCCTAGAAGTTTGTTCCCATCTTGATGTTGAAGAATCTCTCTCCCCCCATCTCAAATTTCCTATCCAAGTAGCAGATGTTGAGGTTATTTACGTGATTTGGTTTGGATGGAATGTGGTAATGAATAATAGTACCATATTTATATTTCAATCTATTCTCACAGAGATTATTTTTACAAAAAAAGAGGCCAACATGACTTAAAACAATTTTTGTGATAATAAAATTTCTGATTTAACTATTCCAATTTGATTATGTATTATTTAAATTTATAAGCCATTAGCTGTAACTTTTGATTTTGTTTGGTCGCCTCCATTTTATAATTTCATAAATGTCATCAAATATGGGGCTTCATCGTGGAACAGTTCTTATTCATTTCTATGGACCGTTTGGTTAGGAATCCTCCCTTGAAGAAAAAAAACATGGTATCATTGATGCATTACCCTTTTCTATTTTTAATGGTTGTAACAATTTATTGATTGAATGTGATTTTTCTATTATCATCCAATCCATTAAAAATGGTATTTTTCCTCTACAATTGAGACTTAATATTATATTTATGGAATACATGGACATTATTAGGGGTACCAATTTTATCGTTACTCACATCTTCCATGATGTAATCTTTGTGAAAAAATATATTTCAGAAAAAGGGATTGAAACTGATCTCACTATGTTATATGAACTACAATTGGACATGGTTAAAATTCATTAAATGGATTGTAACATCGTATCCCACATTATAATTTTGTAGTGTCTCAAATTTTATATACATTAATCCTATAACTTTTGGGGTTGTGGAACATTATAAAAATATGATTCCCAAAATATTGAATGAGAAATTTCATATAGATGATATGGAATCATATATTGTTCTAAATAACATAGGATACCACATCCTTTCATATATTCATATCATAGAATAAAAAATATTTGAAAATTTGAATTTTCATAAATTTCAATTATGAATTAAACTATATAATTTATAAATTGTTCATAAATTATGGAAAATGGTTTTTTGAGTATTTATTAAATTCATAAATGGATTATAAATTAATTAATTATAAAATTATTATAATTAGTTATTAAATGTTTATGAAACATTTATTGAATAATAATTCCATAATAATAATATTTAATATTAAATAATAATTAAAATTATATTGAATTAATTGTATTTTTGATAAAAAATTTCTATATGAAAATCAAAATGAGGTTTATAATGTGATTATAAATTTCAAAATAAGAAACAATTTTTTAGAGTTTATTTGGATGATTAAATTTTTCATAATTATTAAATTTAATTGGTCAAAATTAAATGGGTTTGTTTGATAACATTATCTAAATCCTATTAAAAGGTGTTTTGATCATTGATATGATCAATTATTAAATAATATATTAATTTGATGTTATGAATATTTACATAGCATATTAACAGTCCATATTTATATATTGTTTATATTTTCGTAATAACATATTTAGAAAAATTACATATAATTTTAAATATGAAGATGTTTGTATAGTATATAAATATAAAATGTAAAACATTATTTAATAATAGAGTTTCAATAATTTATGGTTAAATTATAATGTGTTTATACATTCTTTAATTGATCATAAATGCAAATCTCATTAATAATTATATTAACTGTTCAATTTTTTAGTATCGTTAGCATTTTTATTCATGGATGCAATTTTTTTATTTTATGAATTGATGAATGATTTATTTTAACATGTTAAACTGGCCCAATATATTACCATACATGTATTTATATAGTTACATGTTAGGTATAATAATTATATTACATTAATTCTTCCATAACACATTCTTATTCATGATTATTTAAAAGAGTTACAAATAAATGTTATTTAAATATATATATATTGTGGAATCAATACAGATTCCAAAAAAAATTAAATCATTCACACATGTAATTGGGATACCTAGTAAATGATGGTGATATCAAATCGACTTTTAAAATAATTGGTGTTATATTCATTATAAAAAATTATTTTCAAGACCTTGATCATATAATGGGATAATGTTTTTTCAAATATATGTTCCCTGGTATTATATTTTTTGGGAATGAATGTAGTGATGTGACAATAACATTTAAGTACCTCCTTTTTTGGAATTCTAATCTTCTTACACTTAGCTTAGAAATTCTTAAGAAGGATAACATTGGAATGGTGTTGATTTCATCCATATTAGGGATTGGGAAATTATATGTGTGCAGAACTATCTTGGAGAAATATATGATTTTATTGACCAGATTTCCTACTAGAATATATAATATGATGAGTTTTTTTACCAAATCAGGGCCATTTATTTATGAAAAATATATCATTTCCCAATAATGAATTTGATTTAAAATTTAAATGGGTTTATAATTTTTATGTGAGCTTATTTCATAAAATTATTTAATAAAATATTATAAATCATTTTAATAATGTTGTAAAATCTTCTATAATAGATAATTGGAATCAAAATCATTAAAAAGAACATTATGATTAATCTTTTAAATTAAAATATAATATAATCATGTACCATAACATGTATGATAAGATATTAACATTTTTTTAATATTTCCAAAAATACATTATTTATCAGAAATAAATTCCAAAGTGACCAAATATTGTATTTTATAAACATGTTAATATAGATAATTATTATATACCATTTTAAGGAATTTTCTCATAGAACAACTATATAAACTATTTTATGCCCTCGTTTGAATAATGTGCCTGATATTGTTAATGACATAGAGTGATTAATATTTTTATTAATGGTATGTTTTGTTTATAAATTCATTATATAATCATTAATGGAAATTATATCATAGTAAAAATGAGTTCAAAAAATAATTCAAAATTTTATCAATGCTTTCGGAATAAATGAACTGTTATATGATATGTTGGGGTTTTGGTTTAATACTAATAGTATAAGTGAGTAAATATTCTAACATGATGAATAAATGTAAATTATATTATCCAAAATTGTTTTATTGAGAGACTAATAATGTCCATTTAAACCAAATTTTTTTTATTTAGAATAAATTATATTGTTTCTATGAGATGAAATTATCTTGATCTCTTGAAGGGGTTTGAAAAACATAATGGATATTAAAAATTAAGTATTAATGTTATTGAAATAATTTTTTCCTATTTAATAGTATATGATAAAATATATATATATTATAAATGTTATTAGTGTGAAATATTTCAAAATCATCAAAAGAATTGATGGAGCATATAGTTTTCATTAAATTGATAGTGAAAATGGTTTAAAAATCATAATGATAAATATAATGGGGGTTTTCAATGTTGAATGATTTATGAATAAAGGGTTTGTATTTGTATCTTATTTACCTTATATGATAATAGAAGTTGTTACTATATAATTTTTTTAAACAATATAATATGATTTTCTTACATATGGTTTCTGATTCATGAGATTCTATATCATGTTTAAATATTAAAAATGTTTAAAATTAGTTTTATCCAAGATAAATGAGTTTATCTAGGGTATTTTTTTAAATAAGAAAGAAAGAGTTCCCACCACTCAATAATGTCATATTTTAATGAATAAAATTTATTTTCATATTATTTATCCAAATATATTGAATAAAAAATATAATATGGTTAAATATTATTTTTGATTAATATACCCACTATGCGGTAAATGGTGTAATTTAATGAAAAAAATAGTTGTTATATATATTGAAATTATATTCTAGAGAGAATATATTTTTTACGAGGTTAGTGGGAGTTTATATGGACTTTGAAAATTTCAGATTTTAATAAATAAAATATTAAACTAGTAAAATTTAAAATAAATTTCATGTAATATAACAAAGGAACTAAATATATATGGAAAAAAGGGATATGTTAAGTCGTAAATTTATTTATCAGAGTGAATTGGATAGTACATTATATATTAATAGTGCTTAAAAAATGTTAGTAAATATATTGATACATCTATTTCCAAAAATTATCTCATGGAAAAAATTAATTTCAAATATATATTGATTCGGGGTATGGTGAACATTTAAATAGTTATAAGTACACATCACATGCTGTTAACATTAGAAATTAATTTTTTTTTATATTTTTTGTTTGAGTACTTTTTCAAAAGAGTTGAAAATTAGGAATATGCTTCTAAATTTTCACTATTATTAAAATGGAATTTTTTATTGGATGTTACTAACTATATTATTTTAGTTGTAGGTTATTATTAGTTTTTAACATAAGCATCTATCATAAATTTCATAAGTATATATTGAGTATAAAAAATAACTAACATTATAGAAAATATAAGGCCTATATGGTATTATATCATATGTGATATTATTAGATAATAGATTATTTTTATATATGTTAAAATTAAAAATGTAGTTTAGAAAAAGAAAATGTATCATTTTAAAAAACATTATAATTTATTATTAATTCATGTTGCAAATAAGTACACTTGAAATAAAATTTAAATTAATCTATAACTATGAAATATTATGTTATCACCAATCAATTTTTCTTATAATCCATTTCAGGTAGTTTTTAAATATTTTTATTATAGTGAGATATAGTTTACATAGAAATAAAAATATTCTCATGAGTCACAAAAGGTGTTTTTTATTTTTAAGGACCAATAATATAAACCAAAATTATTATTTCACATTGTTTTTAGTATACTAGAGGTGCATGTTATATATTAAGATATACCAATACAATATGATGTGATGATACATATCTTGATAACCTTCATTATTTTATACCTTTATTATGGATGCATTAAGTATCATCTAATCATTGGGTGGTTGGGTATATTTTTGATCATGTTTCTGGTTGAGGATTTTCCATGATTGGATTTCTCCTTTTGCATGATATGTATGGTATATATCCCATTTATTGTGACAAAGTATTGCGGTGTATGATTATACCTAGATAATTCATGGGATATGCTTATCTATTTAAATAAGGGTAAATTTATGTCCCAATATTCTTAAATGAATTACATGTGATGGATTCATCAACCTGGTCAGTTCATACTTGATTTATTTAGAACAATAGAGTAGATATATGAGGTTAAAATACCTTGATTCCAATGGTTAGTGGATTTCATAGAAAATGGGATCATATAAAAATTCTTACATGTATATGATACACTTTGTGGAAACTGGTTCATAGATAAATGTGTTTGATGGAAATCATGTATAATACCATAATAACTTGAGAATTTCTAATTGTTTTCTTGAGGCCACACATTTCTAACATATACATTTTTTGGAATTTCAATTTTTTTAAGAAGAAACCCTTAGGGTTAATTTTTGTGGGGGATTAAATGGAAATATATTTTTAAACACTCAGAGAGTTTCTCTAGATATTTTTAATGTTCATATAATATGATTTTTTATGGATATTTATAAGGAGTTGAATACAATGTGACATATAGTGAATTTGATGATATATTTTTAAATATATTAGGGATGATATCAAAAAAAAATTAGGTATGGCTTCATCTATTTTTTTATATGATATAATATATGGTCAAATGTTAATTTTTTTTAAAGAGATAGTTCTAGTTGGAGATTGAAGGACATATTCCCCAAACCCAATATCAATTATAATATTTAATTAGATGCATCATACTATATGATATTCTTATATTAGAGGGTTTTGGCTTTTTTTTAAATAGTATATTATAATCCATTAGTTATATAGTTACGTATGATATAATTATATCAAATAATCATTTCCTTATTTAGTCATAATATACGATATGGAAAATTCATAAGGTAGTATTGTGTAGAGAAACATATTTTAAAATACTTATTATATCTGAGAATTATGTAAGGAATTTAATAATAAAATATTAAAAACTTTGGTATTAGAAATATTAATTGTTATTAATGGATAACATATATAGGATATTTAATGGATGTAAATGTTATGTACATGGAATAATTATTATAAACATTATAAATAGATTTAATTACAAAATCGTTGATAAAATATTAAAAAATGACACAAAATACTTAGTAATATTCCATGTATTTAATATGTAGGCCATACCTCTCAAAATTTTGGCCTTAAAATTTTATTTAATCTCCAAAATCATTCATTTTACTTCTCCCATTTTAATCATGTCGTGCCATCATACATTGGATGTTTTGTAAAATACCACCCAATACATAGATTACTTAGTAAATCAGTAGTTACACCTCAGAGGGAATATCCCTTTACATATTCCTCGGTGATATTCATCAAGAATATAATTGATAATAATTTAATAACATATATTTTTTTAATGATACAATTTCATCATTTTTTACATGTGGTTTCAATTGTGTATAAATTTTTTCTATTCATTTATTTGGGTTTAAAGTTAAATGAGTTGTTTAATAAGTTTTAATAGAACCACAATAATCCTTCATAGTGTATCTAAGGTAAATTAAATAGGAATACATTAATGGATATGTGTTTTTTTTCTATTTCATTATGATAAAAAATTATTTTCTATTTATCATGGTTAAATTTATCCATGGGTGAATTGATCATGATTTTTCATGTAAATGTTTCATTTCCCTTTTTAATGCATTAAGCTAATATATTATTGGGGTTTTCTCATTGATTTAGAAGTTCATACAAGGTATTGTTATTCTCACCACTATAAGAACACATGTGCATCATCCACCATGTGTCCATATAGATCAGTTGATATGAGTGATGGATGTTTAAGGAGAAAAGAGATAGATTCATAATTTGAATATTTAGTGTACTAGCGATCCTAATATGGCGGACACCCTCAAGCTATTGAATATTGGACCAACATTTGTTTATTTTTATTGATTTTTACTAGTTTTTTACAATTATATTATTTTATTAAAATATGTTAAATTTTAATAAATTTTAATTTTTTATATTGTTTAGTTATATTTTTGAATATCATGGTGGATTTTAATTTATGATAATAGCTTATGGTGTATTTATAAGTAATGGATCACACGTTTGTGTGGATACATCAATGTAGGTCTCTTTCCCCTGTACTTGTAGTGGTTAGCATATGATGTTCCCATATTATTAGGCCATGATGTGATACATTGGTATTAGATAATTAGTATTGAGTGTAGAGTTAAGAACAAGTTGGGTCAATGGGGTTATAATAAATAGAGCCATCCAATGGGTTCAAGTTTATATAATCACAAAATTTCATTATGTAATGGATATAATGATCAATGAATTACAGATCATGACTCATATTGTTGACAAATGATTTATATATCCTTATGATAAATTTAATTGTATAGTGGGATCATACATTATATAGTTCATTGAAATGATAATGTGATTTACTAAATGGTTTTATTGGATTCATGGATCTCCTACCTGTGCATAACAAGTGTATTAATTTTAAATATCATCATCATTTTGTAGGAGTTCAATGTTGATATTTGTATGAGTGATAATAGGTAGGTAATCACTTGATTGGGATGTTTAATTTTATCTTCTTCATTATTAGGATGTGCTATGATCAATACATAAGACAATACAATATGATATTTTTCGTGATAATAAATTTTTGAGGACTCAGACAAACATATAATGTGGTCTTGTAATTTCATGATATCAATTACATATTAGATAATTAATAAACATGTTAATGTTGGCTTTATTTCTCTATATTATTTAATGATTTGATTAAAATATTATTCTCATTCTTATGATATCCTAAAATCATTATATACATTAATGAGGTATACCACTAAATTTTCACAAATTTGAGTTCCATCAGTGGTTTCTCTAATTATATCATAACAATTTGACAAGATTAGATTATTAAAAGCATGATATGCCCTTGGAGTGCTATAGTACTGATTAGTTCACTTATTATAACTACATCCCATAGATGAGTATATCATTGCTACCTAACACATGGATTCTATGAATGAATATAAATATTTAATTTAATCCCAATTTAAATTCTATAGGTCACTACAGGAGAATTCACTGTGATGGTTCTCATTTATATAAATGATGTCATGAAAAAAAATTACCTTGATCAGTGCATGGATCATAAGGATAATGATTTCAAGTACTATTATAGTATGTTAAATTTTTCTAAACATTGTTTAGTTGTTATGAAGGTTCTTTAATAATATATTTTCCCAAGATGTTGAGAAAATAAACACATATCCCATCTACTTGGGAATAAATTTTGAAAAAAACTAGAATTGTTGATGTTATTTTCATATCATAATCATCAAGTGATAATGATATGATAGTGAATTAAATTAGTGGTAAGTATTATATCCTTATTGTGTATTTATATATATAGTTGCATCATCATACATACTACAATAATGGATATGATTATCTAATAATATTATATTATTACATTACGTATTTCCAGTGTATTATGTCCTTTTATGATTAATAGTAGATTCTATTAATTTTCAAGGAGATGGAGGGATCTAAGAGAGATAGAATATTTAGTAATTTAGTGATTTCACATGGATATGAGATATAGTTTAGAAGTTGTTTTCATTGGTTGGAGTGATGTTCCCTACATTGAGGAATTATTTACATGGAGTAAGAATGAAATTTTTAAAATAAGTCAAGTTAATGTTTGTGATTATATATTCAATCATCAGCATATAGAATTAAATATTTATACCATTTTTTATGATAACATGATCACTAGTTTTATTATAGGGTGTATTGTACCCTAGTATTTATCTTGTTTCAACCCATAGGGGTCCCATTGAGGGACCCAAGGTGTAGTTTTTTTAATATTGATTGAAATTTTATGTAATAAATTAATGGGTGAGATAAGATACTGATGATTTATTATTGATATATTTTAAAATTTTAATTATTGGTTAGATGGAGAATTAGGTGATGAAATTAAATAAGTTTCTTTGGTTGGATATTAATACCTAGTATTATTTAGATTATATGGATAAATTTTTACATTAGGTGTTGAGTATCAATGGTAATTATGTTCAGTGAAAAATAACATGGACTCATGGAAATTTATATTATTAATAAATCAATTATTTATTGGGAATGGATATCATTAATTTCAATTTGGGGAATTTTAATCTCTTTCAAAGGATGTATGATACATTTTGACAATGTTCAAAAAAATTGTTCAATGAGACTCACACTTTTGAGTGATGATGTTCTGAGAAGTATGGTTTTAATTGTTCAGTATTTCAGTGGATGGTTCCTTTTATATAGTTATGTGAGGATATTTATATACATTAGATTTATTTTGGATATATCCTTTTAAGGAAATGGTTTTCATAAATCAGATACCCTTTTCATGTTCAGTTTCACAAGAGGATTTTTCTTTTCAGGAACCTCAATAATGTTAGGTCAATGATGAGAGGCATATTATTTATGCACTACTAAGGTTTTTTTATGTTTTCTAACAATTATTGATTACTACCTTTCCATATAGTGCTTCTAATTATTTTTTAATTTTTATTTGCAGGGATCCACTCTTCAAGAGTGATATTTGGTGAATGTGTTCATTAATCTATTTTTCATTGATTATTTTTTAAGATGGAGAGTATTAAGGTATTGGATTATGTACCTATATTTGTTTTCACATAGGGATTATATTAAATATGATTATAATTTGATAACTGATTTGGTGTTGATAGGTTTATTATAAATAGTTTTAATATAAATTAAGTGGTTTAGTGACTTATCGGGCCAATACATGTGATTTTTATTCTTAATAGTAATTGTTTATTCAAAATAGATGAATTTTATATTGAAACTTCCTAGGGTGTTGTATTATAAAATGGAATCCTTCACTACGACTATAATGTTGTTTTTACCCTAGGGATGGTGTCCCATAGTTTTTTGGTGACATTAGGATGGTGTTTTGAAATGGATATTCTTAGAGTAGATTATTGAAATTAAAAACTATTCATTTTATACAAGACCTCACACCCACATATAGGGTAATATTTTCTAGTATTTAGGGGGTATATGTTTTATTTAAAGGAGGTATCATAAATGTGGGAGAGCCTACGTCTGTTAATAATGAAAATGTAAATAGATCAAAAAATCATAACCATAATTCAACTTTTCCAATAATAATATTAAATGGTAATGAAAAAAATTAATTAATGCAACCTCGTTCTCGTATCCTTCCATTTTTATCCCCACTCATTCATAATTCATTCCCTTGACACTAACTATAAATCAATTACCACATGGAATCCCCACCAACTATGTTATAACCACCATATTATAACCAATATAGAATAGTATTTTTGAACATGTAGATCATCAACCTAATTCCCTCCCCTACCATGCATCACCCTAGTTATGCATCTCTCCTATTCCATAATTAGATACATCACATTCCACCCCACAAAATACATTGTCATACCTACTTAGGGCCATAACAATAACAGAATTTATATCCCCGTCATATTTAATTCATCTAATACCAATATCTTAAATTTTATCCATAACGTAATAATTAGACATTAAAAAATAGTTTACACTATAAGAAATAAAACCCAAAAACATGACCATATTTCAAAATGTGGGGCCAAAAATACAATAATTTAAAGTATACATATCATTTTAATCACCATATATTACTAATTTCATCTTAATTTAGTTTATTATTGCATTCATTATTCATTCATCATATTCTTTCCAAACCTTTTAATCTATTTCGATTATAAAAAATTCATTAACAAAACATCAATGATTCATGAACAACTTTTTAATATATATCACCAGTCTATCAACAACCATCACCATATTCATTATTTTTCCCATATGCTTTATTTAATCATAAACTTATTTCCTTCTCAATAAACTCAACAAGGGAATTACAACACATGTCACATCAAAACCACATAATCTTCATCGTCTAAATCAAGAATAATTTAACATATCATGTTGTAATCATGCATCCCATATTTACACTTCCCATTCAATTTACCCCTTATCATTAAATGTTTTTTGTATTATTCAATGGGATGAACAAAAATCAGATCACATAAATTATGAAGAGTGAAGGGTAATAAAAATACCCATTGTTTACTAGAGTTTAACTACTCTAATTTACACCACCTAGTTTTGTAAATTAATATTTTCTTCATGTGTCTTGTTTTATCAACAGTAGTAATAATAGAAGTATCACAATAACCCATGCCAATTCATACGGATCAACATTTATAAAATAAAATGAAAATAATATATCAAATGAATCCCCCTTTCACTTAAAATTATTAATTTACAATTTATCATCAATATTAAAATCTATTATTATATTAATCTGATTCATATATTCCTTTACCCTCTCTATAATGAAAGGCAAATCATAGAAAACGACCAATATTCATATAAGGGAGATTTATTAGGGAAACAAAGTACATAAACACATGTTTACTCAATAATTTCAGTCTAAAATTTAACCAAGGAGTCTATAAATATTATATCTCACCCATTGCTTATAATATAAATATGAAATTAATAAGATGAGTGAATTATACACATAATCCATGACACATAACGAAAATCACTATAAATCATTGACCATTGTAAGTCAAATCAATTACTAAATCCAACCAATGATATTCCCTCCCATGATGAAGAATATTAAGGAGAGATATGAAAATATAGTTTAACATACGATCACTAGAACCAACTTCTAAAACAATTTCTTAACATAACAAGGAAGGATTACTAAATTTATTTAAAAAACACCCTATAAATTACTAATTATTAAGGTAAAATGGAAATATAAAATTTGTACTGAAGAAGTTTTGTAATCTAAACCCCAAATATTTTTAAAGGGATCATGATGAATCACCATTGGACATGAATTATAAATTAGGTTTTCACCAAAATCCATGGTGTAATATATTGAGATATTCCAAAATAACCATTGGACTAAATATCCTCTTGAATTTTAAATACATATCTCTTCCAGGTCTTATATTTATAGGGTAATTATATGGTTTAGAACTCTAACTATCCCATTGTTCTATTAATATTTCATAAACATAAAAACCTAATTCTCTTTGAATCATTGTTATAGATCACCACCATGATATATCCATAAAAAATTGGAAAAACTAAAAAAACCATCCTCCTAGATCCCATATTCCAAAGGGACCTAACCATGTGACAATGAATTCAAATACATGGAAAACCATTTCACATCACTACAATCTCCTCATTCAATTAAAATTTCTTCTCCAATTTCTATCCACCTTCCATAAAACTCCCTCTAACACCAATATAACCTAAAACCAAACCATTTAAAAATTCATAAGGTTTCTGGAATTAAATTTTCACCCAATAAATTGGGTAGATAAAATTGCTTAATTTTATATTTATCAACATCTCATAATCTACTACTTTATAATGATGTGAATCAATTACTTTTGTGATACCTTTGGTGGGTATTAGTTACAAACACATATTTTTTTTCAGATGTATTGATATGTTTAATTATTCTAGTACACATTATGTAACAACTTTTTCCATAAGGTCGGTGATGGTGGGTAATTCACTAAACATAATTGTTAAGATAATGTTATATAAAATAGATAACTAGGGTGGGGAATCATTTCCCTACCCACATCTCGGAGGGACGAGGTGGATGATGAATCACCTAATAATATCTCAACACTATAACAACTGATATATTACAGAGAGTACCTAAGGTATAGGTAAAACTCTATAGATTTATATTTCCTTTAGAATTTCATTATATATATTTGTACATGGGGATTCTTATTTCTTATGGCATCGACAAATATATACACAGATAAACATTCATATATGTATTTTATCTAACCAATGATGTGTGTTTCCTTAATCATTCTGGTGAAATGTGGATATTTTTATTTCATATAATATTCTAGAGAATGGTGGAGAAGTGTAGTTCTAATATATCTCATTGTTATTTTATATAAGGTGAATCTCCTAGCAGAAATTTTGTCATAGAATGTGAAATGTAATTTCTCTTCCATTTTAATGAAACACTGTCATTCGGTGATGATGATAAAAATGTCACATGTGTAGATTTATAAATATATGGAATGGTTTCACTAAATTTGAAAAAGTAAATTTCATGTTGTTAACACTTTAGTTTTTGTTTATTTATGTATAGACTAGACAATAGAGGTCAAATCACTTATCGGGAATACTATACTAGTTAATTTTATACTTTTCCCTAAATATCCACTTATACTTCATTGACCATTACTTCATGAATATTATCTTGTGAAGATAATAAAAGATCATGGAGAATGTATATGGATGGTTTATATGAATATATATTGGGGAGGATATCTTAGTATGATGGAAGATATCATGTAAAATCAGGTAAGAGCTATATTTTTTAAGATGTGTGTCATGTATCATGTCTTCAAATGTTTATTATTTTAATACACCCAAAATATTTGTTATATATATTAATTATTTATATTATTTAACTTATATATAAAATATTTTTTTGTTTAATTTGATGTGTGAAAGTTGTGGAAAAAATTTTAGAGGTAATTTTCTACATGATTGTGTAGATATTTCAATGCTGGTCACTAACATCTAGACTAGTGCAACATTGAATTAGAATTTCACCTAACTATAAATTCGGATATGATAGTTCAAGAAAACAGTTTTTAGTTTTATTAGTTTTCATGAGTGATATTAACTAAAATGATTATTTTTTATAAATATTGTATTTTGAGTGATTTTCATTGAAGTTATATAGTACTTATATTGCTTGTATTAATCTTGTTCATGAAATATTACAAGTCTTGTTGCAATAAAGAGTTTGATGCAGGGAGAGAACCATATTTTGATTTTTTTACCTTACCCAATTTATGTACTTATTATAGGAAAAACCCAATAACAATAACTCTTATTCCACAAAAAATTATTTTCATACATTAAATTCAACCAATTTTTTTCTATAGAAGAATTTGACTTATACTAAAGATATGTGGGCTCATTTGTAACTTGTTTCTAAAGAAATAATTAACAACCTTGTGAATTTTGTGTTAACCTACGATAGAGAAAAACAACTCTCTTTATATTTTTTAATCTCTATATGTATTTCCAAAAGGAGGGGAAAATTTTTTTGAGTTAGAAAGAATAATAAATGAGGGATTTACTTTTATTTGTTTTTCTTCATTATTTATGAATTTTTATTCTATATATTTAATTATATAAAATTTGAATAAAATTCAATTTTTTACATTACTGGATATCGAGAGTGATGTTTATAAATATATTTATACATTTATATTGGATGAATTTATATTATATAAAAAATTAAATGGTCAGGGTTTTTCAATGATTAAATATACCTTCAGATTGCCTCATTATTAAATTAATCAAGTATCTGAATTAATAACATAGTTATTTTAGTAATTAGATAATTCCTATCTATAAAAAAGACTCATTTTGATTTTATTTAGATAGAAATTAAATATTAAAAAAATATTATTTTTATGAATTTATATATATGGTTAGTATATTTCTCAATAAATTCATATATTGATTTTTTAATTTATTTCACTAATTCAATTTTCTTATGATTATAAAATAAATCTTTTTTGTTCATTATCCTAACATCTAAATTAAATTTATACTTTTAAGAGATATTTTCTTTATGGGATCAACTTTTAACTAGATAAATAGCGTATAATAATAATTTAGGGATTGGAATGGAATTAATAATCATTTCTACACAATTTTTACCGATGTGAAATTTTGATGTTCATCCTGGATGATTAATAGTATTTTTGGATGACATGTTGACTTTTTGCCTATTTATCTATAAAATTCATTTATTTCAGAAATTGTATTATTTTCATGTTTTAAATATTATTCCATTGTAATGTCCATATCAGTTTTTATCATCAAATTGCACAAAATATTTTATGGAAATTTCTAAAAATAAAAAACAACATAATGTGTAATGTGTCACCTACCATATAAATATTTACATATATAATGTGATTTTCCATAAATGATAAATTTTATGATAAAGAATAAACACATTTGACTTATATAGTATATGAACTTATTGTTACTATATATCCTAAATTTGTAATCATTATCCAATATAGTGTGGCATACATATACATTGAAATTTTAATGATAGTATAACATATCACAAAAAATATTTTGATCAGAAACAAATTTACTATATTGAAGATATAATTCATTGAAAATGGATTTTCATACTTCATTGAAGAAATAAATGAAGAATTGTTTTGATGTACAAAATTAAATAAAAATAATATCTTTCTCATCACTAATTAATGAAATTTTAAACTAAACCATCATTAATTTTATAATTTTAATATTTATATTCTATAGATGGTATATTTATTTGTATACACTGGCTCTAATAATTGATCATTTGCAAAAAATTTATTAGTTTTGATTTGATGCGTAATTTGTAACCATTATTTTAAATAAACTTATTAATTTTTATTATTTCCCATTAGGTGGATAATTTATTGTATTAATAATTTTTTTTCTAAATAATCATTTCTTAAATTTATCTCTAGTAGTATACTACTACATATGCATACTGAATTTTTTTTATTTAATATTATTTATTTCAATTGATGATACATTCAAAAAATCATTAACTCGTCAACTTTTACTATGATATTTCAGATATATTTTTCCCATTTTATGCATCCTTAGGTTTTTCCATAAAATATTCAATCCCACTCAATCTTTTAAATAATTTTTTATTAGTAAAAATAAATTATGGAAAATTTTTATATTCTAGTAAAATTTAGTAATTAATTAAATAAAATTCAATAAAAATAAATCTCCATGATTCAAAAAGAATACACTCTAGAGAATCAACATTCTTGGACCATTTTTAATATAGAAATTATAATCTCCCCAGTTTTATTTTTCTTATTAATAATTAATATTATCATAAAAATATTTGCAGAAACATTTTTATTTTTTCTTTCGTTTCTTCCAAGGGTGTTTTCAAGGAATTTATTTTCTTATCCCTTTGAGTTATTTTTTACTCTTTTTTTAAATATAGATAATATTTTTCAACTTACTCTTATTCACATTTGTATCTTGTTTAAAGGAAATCACATAGGAAATAATATTTTTTCATCAATATAAAATATTTCCATTATTTTTATATATGATAGTATCCAACGGAATCACGTAGTTTCATAATTTAAAAAGAAAAATTTGTTTGTGGGATGTTTTTTCTAATACAATGCTTATATTTTGGTTTATATACTTATAAAATATTTATAATATAATAGGTTATATATGTTTGGTGTAGTTATAGTTTTGATGATTGAATATACTAGATAAATGGATATGGATGGACTAATTTATATATGAGGAAATGTATGATTAATGAATTATTTATTTAGGTGATAAATATATTATACACTAAAAATGTTCAAAAATATATATTAAATACCTATTGTAAGTTTTATATACTTTTGAATCCATATATTGTTCATAGATAAAAAATCATTAGTATGTAAATTTATTGGTTGAAAATGGAATGAGATAATCTCTCTTAGAGATATAAGAGAGGATCAATATATTAATTGCATCCTTCACACATCATTGATGTAATTAACACCGAAACATGGTATTTTTCTACAATGAAATGATGGATAATGATAATAACCTAAACGATGCATATTTAAGAGGTGCATTGTTTAAGAAGTGACCATATAACGTAAAATAACTGATTGAAAGGATCTCTCTAAATTCTAAACATGTTTTTGTACTAGAACTGAAAGTAGAGGTTTGAATGTAGTGAAAATATCCAACTCCCCCTTAGTTGTTTTTTTAAAATTAACACCCCTTGTGAGAAAATATGATATGAAAAATTTTCTTGAATCATCCAACAATACACCCCTATGAGCCTACTAAATCTTCCATTATCCTAAGAATTTTTCAATGGGTGACCTCATTTTCAAGGAACTGAATGTTGAGATTATATGTCCCTAAGACGGTTTTTGAACTATCCAATAGGAAACCCATGATTTAGAGAGTTTCTAGCAGACCAATTTTGAGTTAGGAATGATAAAACTCAATGACTACCATTGCAACATGCATGTCAACAATATTTTAAACCCTATAAATTTAATTGATAGAACTTTCAACCATCTACAAGATATTGTAATAGATAACTAGCTAAACCATATATGAAATATATCATTATACATATAATTAAATCTAAAATAGCCAACACACCATCCTTAACAGTAATCGGTCATACCCAAATGAAATAAAAGTCCAATTTAGAAGACATATGAATAACTATAATACTAATTTAAATTAAGGTTTTAAAAATATTCATTAATAAAAAATACCAAACAAATAGAGAAATTTCCTTTCCAATTTTTAGAGAATTGGAAAAAGATGGAATACAATTAATTATTTCCACTTAGAATTAAAATTAAATGTATACAAAAGGAATCATTAACCTTAAAAAATAAACTGAAGAGGCGAAGGAGAAAAGACCATAAAAAGATAAAAGGATAAAAATATATATATCATAAAAAATACCAACATACAATAAATTTAAAAATTCAATACATAAGAAAAACCAAGGAGTGTTCACTATAGAAATTGATGCTAGAAGGTCTCAAAAAATTTGAAATCAATATCCTTTAGCTGGAAGCCATTCTCGTGATTCCAAAATATAGAAAATTCATAATGGACATTTGAATGAGTAGAAGGATATTAAAAGTAAATTAATAAGTAGAAAATGGTGAAATAGTTTCTTATCTAATCAGTCATATAATTACCCCAATATTTCAAGACCTAGGTACTTTTTCTATTCCTTAAAAAAATTGTAGCTATCTTTTTCCAATCCACTGTGTGACGTGGTTCCTTTAGTTAATGTAATTATGAATTCATATTTATTCTTTTTTAAATATGGGAGAACATAATCCCATCTATTTGGTTTTACATCTTAATAAAATTTCTTCAATATATTCTTTAGGGGTCCTAGGGGATGTATTGATAAGTGTACAAGGTTATATATTCCATGATGACATCTACATTAGCAACACGATGGAAGAAAAAGTTAAATACCATTCTACAATTATTCAAGGAAAAATCATCCAGAATAAATCTAAAATCATATTAAATGTAAATATAGGTACCATTTCCATGACATTTTCCGATGAAACAGTATATTGATACTTTTTAGATTCATGAAAACATCTGTATGAACATTATTCTACATCACCATAAATAATTTTTAAGTCCTCTAAAATTCCTCAGAGGAAGTTGGTATTTTTGATAACATTATTAGACTGATAGAGGCTATGAAAACCTCCAACATGATGGAAAATTCTATTTTTTATTGTGAAAAAAATCTAGATAACATTTAAACAATTGATCAATATGAAAAATTTGATGAAAATTATTTTTATAAATTACTAAAATATAATATTATCAATTATACCTTACATTTTCCAGTGTTCATTATAGAGAATAGTTAAATTGAAACAAACATAGAAAACCATTGGAATTAGAACAAAATATGTTTCCTTGAAATTTAGAATAATCTATTTTAAAATACCATAACAAACAAACATGTATATTTTCTAGTAATTTAGAACCTAGATAAGAAAGCCAACTACAAAAAGACTTGAAAAATATTGTTATGATATAGGATATACATTGGTATATATTCAAGGAAATATCTCTATAATGTGATAGAATATAATTTTATTTTATAAAGGATCCATGTAATTATGATAAACCATAGAAGTATCATCCCAACAATCCTAGAAGTAACAAAAAGATAATTATTGATTATTTTAAAAGATAAAATAAACAATTTAGTTTTAGATTCCCAATGGGTGTTTCCCTTTCAAATTATACCTATGAAAACTGTTTCGAACATTCTAAAAAAGAACAAAAATTTATTAGTACCAACCAGAATCTAGAAATACAGAAGAGATTCTATTGGCTATATAATATTAAACCATTTAACTAAAAATTAAATTTCCAGACACAAATTGTAGTCAAATGCTATAAATACACAATAGGAAAAGACATGAATTTTTCAATTATTGTTATTTTTGATATATTAATGTTATCATTTCTCCCTGTGATCGTTAAAGGACAATACATACATGGCCATTTGGTATATATTCATAAAAAATTATGTGTTTTGGTCTATAACATTTCCCAGGTACAATTCAAAGATTAATGGTAAGCTTATTTATTGACCTTAGTGTATTTTTTAGAGGTATACCATTACGATTTTACTATTTTTTAAATCTCTTATTAGAATTTTCTAGTGTGTTTTTAAATTTTTTTAAAAATATTTATTCAGAAATAACATTTTTTGAATTTTGAAACAAAATTCCATTTTGTTTTACAAAAATTAAATATCATGGGAAATTTAATATCAAAATATGTAATTTATGTTGATAAATAAAATATTGATATTATTTCAATAATACCTTATCTGAACACTAATAGAAGCATAATTTATTTTCTTCCATGTTTTAACATTTGTAATATTTATTGGGGACTTTAAGAAATGTCTCTTACCAAGATTAAAAAATTCATAAAATAATACAATTTTTTATTTGATGATTCATGTAATATTTCTTTTGAAATATTTTTAATATGATTATAAAATTCTCCCATTATCATTCCACCAAACATGGTCACCTCTTTTTAAACTATCTGATGCTCCAAACATATGTTTAAGAGCCATATTATCTCAAAAGATATTTATGTTTCCATGAGTAATATTCTACATTTGATAAACCCTTGAAACTACCTAGATCAAATAAACAAAAAACAAATAAGGTGTTTTGTTCAATTGTGATATCATTAGAAAAAAACATTTCCCATATTAGGATGTAAGGTATTTTTTATTCTAATAAACCAAAATTAAGATATATGATAAATAAGACTCATTCAAATACCATGATAGTATGATGGAAATTGTTTCTATAATATTTTCAACATGATATTAATGGAAAAATATATCTAAAAATAATGTGGTTGGCCACATGAGGTGACCACCAAAAACAATTACGGTAGAACTAGTAACAAAGAATGGAATGGATTATTCCTTCCTTGGGGAATAGATGTGCTACATAACACTAGTTCTCAAGTATACTGACAGAATGAACACTCGGGTCACAAATAAGGTACATTCCATCTTCTCATAGAATCTAACTATTAAATTAAAATCTGAATCAAAACACTGTTTTGGGGAATACATTTTTTTGTGGAAAATATTCCATGATGAAATAATTATAATATGAATTCATGAGCACTAAATATATTATGTGTTCCCTTATTATCATACACATTAATGTGGAGGATACATTATATCTTAATAGTCTACTATGATATTTTATCAATATTGAATTTTTTTCCATTATATCTTTAAAAAAAATTAGTTTTATTGTTAAAAATGATGAAAATTTCATTTTCTGGATGGAATTTATAAAAAGGGATGAAATTAATCAAAACATTGATTTCTAGAAATATTATATGTCTAGGTAATTAAATTCATGGGACATATTACCATTTTATTTAAATTTTCATATATTATGTTAGTAATACACTGTTTATTTAAATGGATTGAGTCCAAATCCACTTAAGCTAATTCATCAAAGACTATAAATGAATTTCTAAAGTTAAACTTATTTTGAAGGTTTCTAATACCTTGAGATATAATCAATGAACAAGGAACTCATTTCTAATCTAATAATATTATATACCTCTTTATATAATATAGATAGCACCATAAAACCTCTGCTTCCTACCACCCATAAGAAATTACACTAGAAGAGGTGTCCAGTAGAGAATAAAAAATTATTTTTGATAATAAAATACATCCCAATCATAATGTATAGTTTAATAATATATAATACAAACTATGGGAATACAAAAGTGTCTGCAAGACCCCATTATGTTTTTATCCTCACCAAATTATTTAGAGTAATCACTTCCAAATTCTTTTTGAATGATAACATAAGTCATAATGTTCTATAAAATGTTTAAACATTTGATTTAGACTAGATGATGAAAAAATTAAAATGAAATGAACTAAGATTGATGGATTTTGGAGAGGAGTATATGAGAACTCAATATTATACATGTACAAAACCAAATATGACTATGAAATGTTGTTCCAGAAATGAGAATTTAAATTTTTAGAAAAAATACTACAATACTATTCAAGGATGAATATTTTTCTAGTAAATCATTATTCTATGTGGAATTGAAAATATAAAATAACTAATACTTTTCCTTTTTGTGCATTTAAGATTGACTAATAAGGATCAAAAAACCCATTCAAGGTAAATTTTCAATAATAAATAATTACTTGGATGAATTTGGGAAATAACCTTTGTAGGATTCTAGTTCTAGGATTCAATTTCATTTATTTTTGAATTATAATTTGTTAATTTGAATTATATATCATAAGAATAAGTGAACTAAATTTCAAATGTAATAGGGTTAAAACCAAGTGTGGGGAAGTGAGAAACCAAAATAAATAAATAACTAAGGCCCCCATTCCCTGAAAATGATGTTCAATACATTACTGTTTTTTATAAATTTTTGTTATTTTAAACCCTTTCACTAAACCTCATTTATTCCCTATCTATTTTGAAAATATCATGATAGAGTTTGTGTAGTTAATTAGTTCTAATATTTTAAGCCTTTAATTTATTTTTAAGTTATCTTTATAACTTTAATGGTAATATGGTATTAAAACATTTAGATGGAGTGTAAGTTAAATTATTGTATGGAATAAAATTTATAAAATCATGTCACTAAAATTTTTAACATGATATAGGATAATGAAACCTTTGTGAGACAAAACAACTTGGGTTTACACGAAAATGAAAATGATATATTTCCATTAAACATAGAATAGAATGGGAAATTTGGAGGCCACAATGGATCATTCATATAATGTCAACCCTTGAGTTTATTTAATTAAATAATGCCTTCTCAATATGTTCCATGTACACTTCCTAAATAAAATTATAACTATGATATAAAATAAAATATGGGACCTTTTAAAAAATGATTTAATTTCGATGAGGGGAATATTGAACCCATAGAAAAGGGAAAATTTAAAGATATTACATTCAATTAATTTGAATGTGGAGAAGAGAAATGGGTAGGGGTTGGCCGAGCTTCAAGGCTCAAAAGGGTGTGAAGAGAAGAGGGAAGTGGTTCCCTTTTTATAAGGGAGGAGAGGGGAACCTTTGGAAAAACTAAAATATTATTTTCTAATAAAGACATATTCGGTTTGTTATAGCTCCAAATTGATTTTTTAGAATCTAAGGTAGGGATGGATCGAAATCCTCTCATCCAATAGAATTTATACATGTTTATGTTGCTATTTTAGCATTATAATTTAGATTTAACTTTAAGTTAAATAATTTTACTTTTACCATGTCATCTTGTTTCCTTACACTATATGGTTAATAAACATACTATAACAAGCCAAATGAACCCAAGTTGTTTATTATTAATATATATAACCTTATATAAGTCATTTTGACGAAACATACATTTTTATGAATAACATAACAATTAATAATACAATATTTGTTTTAAAAACTATTTTATATCAACTTTGACACTATTTTGTAATTGATTTTTTTTTCATAACAGAATGATTATTCGAAATTTTTTAATTAAATAAATTCTAAAATTTCATATTAACGTATAAAATTAGTGGAATTCATAAAAAGTCTCAAATTACATTTATTTGGATATTTATAACATTAATTATGTCAATATTTCATTAATAAGATCATTACTGTATCATCATTGTGTCATAAATAAATTAAATTATTTAATGTATAAAAATCATAAATAAAATACCATTATGTAGGAAATATTTTTATCTTTTTAATGAATATTTATAGTTGAATTTATCTTATGCATAAACCAATATTAAAAAAAATTAGTTATTAAACTTTTATTTTAACTATTTTAACCCTTCTTTAAATAAATTAATAATAAATGTCATAATCTTATCCAAGTTGACCTAAATGGTCATATATTATTCCTAAGGTTGTTTTTGGTCGAATTACACTTATCCAATAGAATTAGGACTTGTGTTACGGTAATAATAATGTCATTTTTACCATTAATTGCCCTATTTAATTTTAACCGTGGTAAAACAAAAGTAAAAAGTTACTATTTACCAAAACTTATTTTCATCTAATTGAACCACATTTTAGTCTTTGATATTAATAGTGTCTCTTGGATTTTCTAAATTCCACTCATAGAAGCGGTAAAATTATGTTTTATGTGAATTTACAAATTCTCCTAGGAGGTGAGTAAAAGACAGTGAAAAGTTCAATAAAATTTTTATATATAAATTTTTTTTATAAACTGACTCCAATGAATTACATTGAACATATATAGGTATTATGTATCAATTTTGACCTACAATAATTTTAAATAAAATAAATAATTATTTAAATAAAAAGTCGGTTTTTAAATAGTAACAAAGTGTTTTAACAATTCATCAAAAATTTAAAGTTTTCAGAAAAATACCAACATTTCATCCTAGGCTAATTTCGATTTTCCAAATCCTAAAATGAATTCCATTTTGAATGATTAAATTTATAAAATTTCAAAAAGTTGGTATTACTATTCATAACGGTTAATTCATTGTAATATTATAATAATATCTCGTTTAATGATACTCAGTATTGCGTACAACACACAATATCAAGGAAAGTCGTGATTATGTGTAATGTAAGCCAAGCTAGGGTTGCGTGTAGTGAAAGAATCATTTGTTTTTGCATATTACAGAATCCAAAAATATTTCATTTATACATTGAATATATAGATATATACACTCAATGTTGCGTATAACATAATCAAAACTTATTTCATTTATACAGTAAACAAAATCTATACATAATGTTGCGTAAAATAATTTTCAAAATACGAACATGAAATTGTGTGTAACATGAGCCAAGAATAGTGTTGCGTATATTGCAAGATAATACGGTGTTGCGTATAGAACAAGATAATCTTGGTGTAGCTTACAACAAAAGACATCAAAGAAATTAAAAAGAATAATTCTCAAAAAATCTCAGGTTGTTAAATTTTTGGTATAAAATTATGATGTTAAATATTAGATAGCATAAAAAACAAAAACAAATCAATAATGAAACATTTTTAAACATTTTGATTTTTAATTAAAGATAAATATATTAAATAAATCATATAATACGATGTGAATGAATATATACTAACTAATTATCTCTCATTTAATTTGTAATCATTTTTATTTAATATTATGATTATTTAATTAATAAAATGAATGTTGGTTTATAAAAAGAAGCATTCCAACAAATTTATTGTTTTAATTTGAAATTTAATTTTATAATATTTTTAAGTGAGTTATATTTAATGAAGTCCATGTTCAGATTAAACAAGTTCAAATTTTGTAATACATGTCGTTTTCTGATTATGTTAAGGACTAATAACCATCAAAAATATTTGATCATGATTAATAACGCCTAAAATGTGTAATATAATTTAAAATAAATTTTTGAAAATCAATTTGAATCATAGACATTCTAGAATAAATTTTTTAGTTTGGAAATTAAATTATAAATTTCTAAACAACGTCTCCATAGACACCCAATATTTCCACACATAAAGAACACATATTTCATGATGAATATTCAATACATAACATCATGATCCATTCTATAATCACAAAGGATTAGCAGATTTGTAAACTAGATACATAAACATATTACATTAGTATATTCAAAATTATCTCCCCTAACATTTTTCACTTTTTTTAAACATCTTGGAATACACAATATAAGACCTTCCATCATAACATGAGGAAAAGAAATGTAAGTAAGGGTGATCCCATATGGCCATATAGTAAGGGTTAACACGGGGTATATCAATCAATGACCATATGAAATCATCAAATTTGAATAAGGAAATTATATCATTGAATATAACTTAAAATTTTCATACCCAATCTCTCATGAATCATAAACAATATTCATGGGATAAAAAGTTATCATTTAAAAGACATGAATCATAAGAGTGTGATAGCATCATAAATCAGTCATGTGATGTCCTGAATTCATTTAATATGTGATAATTTTTTTTATAAAAATAAAAATAAAAATTATTATTATTATTATTATTATTATTATTTGTTTAATAATGTTTCCATCCAAAATATATACTTGCTGAATAAAAATAAAGACATGTTTTTTCAATAGAATTGTTTAAACCTTACATTTTAATAAGGCCAAAAGACACTCACTAACATATAATTCCTATAAGGAGAATTATCTGAATCCCTAGGAGACCACAGAGCACCACAAATATACCAAGGAAATAATGAAAGTCCTTTGGGTCTGTCACAATGAAAAACAATACAAAAAAACAACCAAAATTGTACTAAGTATCAAGGGGGTGTAGAGAACCATCATCACAAAATTCTTTTTTGATGTTGGAACACACATAATCATGTATTTATAAGTCCTTTATGTTAACTATGATTGTTGTTGTCCATTGAGTTATTTGGATTACTATTATATTTTATAACAGTCATAAAATTTTTTAACAACTGGGTATATTAAGTACTTTGATAATTTTATGTATTCTAAATATATAAGTCTTTAAAATATTCTATGTATTTAATGTATCGTAATTATTTTACTTACCTTAAGAACATTTAATTTTTTGAATATTTGAATGTAATATTTTATTTAATGATTATTTTTATGTAAATTTAATCTTTTGAATGAAAACCTCTCTATGTATTAAAAGTATATACATATTTATATTTTATTAGAAATGAAATTTAATCAATTATTTTATAATGAAATATATATACATCAAATTTTTTTAAATGTTAAATATTTTAAAGTAATATCCTTGGTAAAATAATAACATACTTTTAATTAATGATTTTCTTTATTTTAAATTTATAATAACATTGGTTTTTCTTTTTAAATGTGTTAAAATAAATATAAATGCTTTAATTAAAGTTGAAATTTTGATTTTGAAAATTATTGTTTTCAAAATAATAAAATGAATACAAACGTCTTCAAATAATAGATTTTGGGAAAATTAAAGAATATATGTATATAAATTGACTGATATATAAGTTTTGTTTTTTTAAATGTGTGTTTTTCACTAGCTAAGCCAAACTAGCTGAGAGAGGAAGCACATATCACTATATGTGGGTGGTCAAGCCATGACTCTCTATCTATCTAGAATAGGCCAGCAATATAGAGTGATACTACACCACATGGGGGCATAAGGGTGGTCTAATCAGTTTCCACCCTGCGGGGTGGTGCAGTGGCACAAGGTTGGCGTAAAGAATTCCCGTAGGGAAGAACCGGAATGGGGTGGTACTGGGGAGGGGGTTATGAGTTAATTGCCTTCCCACTAAGGCATTTTGGACTATATGGCTATTCCAAATTCCACTCCATTTCGACGTGGGGTGTAGTTTATAAAGGTAGATCTAATCTGGATCATTCAATCTCACCGCATGAGATATCGGCCATCCAATCTGTCTAGCATTTGAACCCCAGAACCGCTGAATTTCCACCTCATTTTATTTAAATAGTCTTATTGGGGTGATAGTTGATATTGACTGGTCATATGTTGTTTTTAAACCATTGTATCACCACAAATTTCTAATTTTACATAGTTTATCTGAAACTCCCGTTCTTTTCCACACATCCCCTTTTCTTATTCTTCTTCCTCACGTCTTACTGGTGCAATAGGTCACATTGCACTATCATCCACAATATAATTTTTAACCTGTGACAAAACCATTCTCCATCCACAACCCCCTTCTTTCTTCTCATCCATAGAACCGAAACAATTTTTAAAAAAACCAACCCCATGGAATACTATGTGAGTTTTCAACACACATATATATATTATCAACAACTTGTTAAATTATGGTTATCCATAATTAAGATGTTTTCTCTTATCAAAAGAGGTCATATTTTGAGTATATTTTTATATTTTATTTCTAAAATGATAGTATATAATACACACACACACACACACACATATATATATATAGTTAATATAAAACCCATTTTCACCTTAACCCTAAGGGTTCTTCTCATACAAAATCATCTCCAACGTTTTCTTGACTCCACTCAACCATTAATTTCATGTAAGGGTTTCTTTTCCATTTTTTATATATGTGAAACTATTATATACAACTTTTGGGTATAAATTTATTTATATATGTCCATTTATAAGGTAATCATATTCTATTTTTTATGGTTTTCGAATACTGAAAATATGCTTTTAAAATAATGTCTTTAAATACATGTAAATCATTTAAGGATTCTATTTTTTTTAATTGGAACATATAACAATATTTCTGTATATATAGAGTAAGTATATATACATATAGGTTTTAATTATAATGTGAATTAGGTTTTTATAAAAAATATTTTAGTGATTTAATTATGTTTTTGATGTTTCAATTTTTTATAAGGACTTATCAAAACATTCTTTGTTGTTCAAATTACATGTATACAATTTGTGTATATATGGTTTTTTATAATTTTCTAATGCACATGTATATATAAAAGAACCACAGCTATATATATTTATATACTAGATTACATAACATGTTACAGTTGTATTAACTTGGTGAATATTTTATCCAATACACATGATACAATTTTATATGGGAAAACAATAAAAAACTGTATTTTGTTATTGTGTGGAAAAAAATTCTAAAAGAAGATATTACCTTTTCAATGCAATTGATTTTACATTCATGAATTCACCATTTCTAAATTTTAGTATATAAGGTTGAAAGAATCTTTTCATTACACGTAAATATAAATTCATGTATAAGCATAGGTAGTGAAATGTATTTAATTAATTTGTTATGCATGCATACTTTACATGAAATAATTTTTTTATATATTTACATATTTTATTTTAACTCACGATTAATCTACCACAATGAATGATTTTAGTTATTCAAATTTAAGTTATAATGATTTTGTAGTGTATATTTATTAGTTCATGGTTGAAAAAATGAATAATATTTATCGTCAGTTAAAATACATGTATTTTATAACATTGATGGTTTTATTTCTTGGAACAAGAGTTTTTAGAAGTATTATTGTATGAGAAAAACCTAAATAATATATTATTAATTTATCACATAAGATAGTTTTTGGATTATGAATTTATTTATTCGAATTGGTATGGGAAACTTCAAATAAAACACACAAATCAATTTTTTGAAGTGGTATGTGACACTTCAAATAAAATACAGAAAACTGTAAATCAATGTGGTGTGAGACAGATTGGTTTAAAGATAGTTAGATATATGAGGAATACATTGAACTATTTATGTGATGGGTGGGGCCTGCTATAGCCTCTTGATGCATCGACAGTTCTGATGAGACAAACTAGGACATGGCACGAGGCCTTGAAAGAATGATTATGTATGGACATGGTACAAGGCCTTGAGATAATGTTATGATTGAGTGATATTATGTATTTCTTCAATATATGATTATTATTTAATAAACCATGGAATTATTCGACTCGTAGAATATCACTTGGTTAAGAATCATTTACCTATGATAATGGTAATAAATGTAAATTGAATAATGATGTATGTACTTGGCATGTTTTAATAAGGATTGTGTAGCATCTATTATCATATTTTTTATACAACATCTTATATTACATCTTTATTTTCATCACCATAATTTTATGACTTATGTGAATCATGATATTGTTACTTATAGAATTTTAAGAAAGTTTTAATACATGTGATAATTTATTCCTACGTCTTATCATGTCACCATTAATTTAGTTTGATCAATTTTCTAGCTTATATTCAGCATTCCAAGAAATTTTGAACATGTATACATACTATGATATGGGTATTTTCTATAGCTATTAAATAAATGTAAAAATTCTACTATAAAATATATCCCTAAATTTTTTTCTACTAAACTTTGAAAAATGTTGACAATGATCTTTTGAAAAAAAAATTCCTTATATGAAAATATGTTTAATTATTTATAAAGATTTTTTAAAATGGTATTTCATTAATTTGTTTTAAAACCCCTTAGTGAGTGTTTTAAATTATCTCCTAACATCAGAAATTTATTTCTACAGGTTTTGTATATTTTTCAATCATTGAAGACTATTATGTGATAGAAACAATATAAGGATTATCATTTACATGTATTTGAAGAAATGTATCATCTGTATCTAGATTTCTAGAAAATAAACAAAAAATACTCTATGTGAAGGAATGTGATGATTAATTTTGTTATCATGTTTTTATAAAAAAATCACACACCATGATTAAGGCACTGACTCCAGGATTCTTGGGTCAGATCCTCACAGTTGGTATCAGGGGATCAGTTTGGACAATTCTGCAAAATTAGAACAAATAAAAAAATTAATATGTCTTTCCGAGTAGAATATTTTCTTAAACTTTTCAGATGTAAGACAAGTGTGTACCAACAAACCTCTCGTCTCTTCTTAACAAGGATCTATAATCCATAATTGTCAAGTCACGCATTGATAAAATTTAACCCATTGGAAACATGTTTTTGACCTTAAAACATATTTACCACATATCCAACATTCAAATTATACTTCACCTTCATCGAGGAAATTAATTTAAGGAATTCATTAAATTTTCACCAAATACTATAGTTTTAGGACCCCAAGGTATTTCCATGAATCTGCAAGATAGGGTGACCATCATGTGGAATATCTTTTTCAAATCATGTCTTATGGTCTATAGGGCCGAGTTTGGGACTTTGAAATATTAACGTATGTTCCTTTTCATTCGTTTTACAGACATCAATACCATATTTATGTCTCACAAATTTAGACCATTCATTCCACTTTCTCAAGATACTACAATTGTGTGAAGGAGTTTGAACTGATTTGTTCATTCTGCATCTGAACCAGAGAAATTGGGGAGTTTGAAACTACTTTGGTGATTCGTTTAACCAGTAGGAACTAGGAAAATCGCAGACACCAGTGGAACTGGTGAGAAAATAAATAAAATACCATTATTCGATTTTTTTGTTAATAATGTCTAAAAAATGTTTTTAAGGACATCATGAGTGATGCCTTTGGGTGGTTCTAGGAAGCTTAAGAGTAATATTGAATTGAAATAATGAACTTCTTTTGGGTGGGAAATAATGTGGTGCCCCGACCATATTAAAGTTGTAAAAAAAATTTATAATAATAATAATTATTATTATTATTATTATTTGTTTAATAATGGTGCAATGAAAAATTAATACATTCAGAATAAAAGTAATGGCATTATTTATTCAATAGATATGTTGAAACCTGACATTTCTATAAGGCCAAAAGACCCTCACTAACCATGAATGCCTATAAAGAGACCTATCAGAATCACTGGGAGACCACTAAATACCACAAATAGACGAAGGAAATAGTTAAAGTCCTTTGGGTAAGTCACAATGAAAAAATATTATGGAGAGTATAATGGAAATCATACTAAGCATCATGGGGATGTAGAGCACCATCTTCACCAAATTGGTTTTTGATATTAGAACACCCATTATCACGTATTTATAAGTCGATGAAGTAAATAATGATCATTTTTGGCTGTTGAGGTCTTTAAATGACCGTTGATTATTATATGTTTTATAAAATATCATAATAATTGTGCATATTATGTATTTTTATTATTTAATGTATTCTAATTATATAAGTATGTAAAATATTCTATGAATTTAAAGTATCATAATTATTATAATTAACTTATGAAATTTTAGAGTTTTAAAGATTTGAATGTAATATTTTAGTTAATACATGTTTTTATGTAAATGTAAATATTTGAAAGAGTACCTCTCTATGTAATGAAATTGTTTAGTTAATTAGCTTTTAATAGAAATGAAATGTAATCTACTATTTTATAAATAAATACATATGTTTCAAAAGATTTTAAATTTTTAAATATTTTAATGTTATATCCTTGGGTAAATAATTAAATATTTTTAAATAACAATTTTCTTTTTTTATAAATATAATAACCATGGTGTTTCTTTTTAAATGAGATAAAATTAATATAAATGTTTTAATTTAAGATTAAATTTTTGTTTTGAAAATTTAATTTTTGAAACTAAAAAATGAATATAAACATATTAAAATAATGGATTTTTTGAAATAATGGAATATATGTATAAATATTCAAAAATATATAAGTTCTATTTTTAAAAAAAATTGTTCAATGTCCATGAAAAGCTAGCAGGGGGAGGCAGCACACACCACTCTATGATGGAGGCTGATCCTTGACTACATATCCTGTAGAAATAGGCCTTCTGTATGGAGAAATACTATGCCAAAGGGGGCACAAGGGTTATCCAAGGAATCACCACCATGAGGGGATGAACAATGACATAGGGTGGGCGCACACTGCACCCACAAGGAAGAACTGGTACGAAGTGGTACTGGGGAGGGGGAAGGTAGTTCGTTACCTTGGCCCTGAGGATTCGACGATTTTAATGAGGTTTCAAAACACTTCCCATTTTTAAGTGGGACATTGAATTTATAGGGAGATCTAATTTGGACCATTCAATCACATTTCATAATATCTCGTCTATCTGACCCGTCCGCACTTCGAACCCCACCATCGTGGAATTTGCAGCGCAATTTCTCTGGAACATCTGATCGGGGTCATAGTTGATCTCAATGACTCATGTATTTTTTAAAACCACAGAATCACCATAGACATCTGTTCTGACATAGTTGATCTAAACTATCTGTTATTTTCCACACTTACCCTATTATTATTCATCTTACATGCATTACACCAGTGCACCATTTCACGTAGCATTGTCCTCCACTATTTCTTCTTTAACCCATGACTACACCTTTCTCCATCCACAACCCCCTTCATTAGCCTCTTCCACATACCCGACACTTGTTTTTTTAAAACCAATACCCATGGAATCCTATGAGATTTTTCCACACACACACACACAATGATATATATATATTATTAATGACCTATTAAATATTGGTTTTACATAATTGGGAAGTATATTCTTATATGAAAAGGATTCATTTCTTGTATTTTGTTATATTTTATTTGAAAACACATGGTATATGATATATATATATATGCAGTTTATATAAACCCTAATTGCAACTTAACCCTACGGGTTCTTCTCCTGCCAAATACTCTCCAACCTCTGCCCGACTCCACTCAACATTTGAGTTCAAGTATGGGATTATTTTTATTGTTTTCTATATTTGAAACTCTTATTTATAACATATGTTTATAAAATTATGTATATATTTTCATTTATGAAAAAAATATTTAAAATTTATGGTTTTTGAATTTTGAAAATTTGTTTTTAAAAAATTGTCTTTAAATAGATTTAAATCATGTAAGGATTTTTTTGGATTTATTGGACCATATAATCATATATATATATATATGTTATATGTATATATACCTATAGGATTTAATTATAATCTGAATTAACTTTTCATAAAACCTATTTTTGTTATTTAATTACGTTTTAGATGTGTACAATATTTATAAGGATTTATCAAACCTTATTTTGGTTTTCCAAATACGATGTATACACTTTGTGTATGTATGTTTTTATATACTTTTCAAACCCACATGTATATATATAAGAACCACAATGTGATATATTCATGACTTGAATTATTTAAAAATTTATCATGGTATTAGCATTTTGAATATTTTCTCAATACACATGATATAATTTTATTTGGGAAAATAATAACAACACCATGTTATGTTATTGTGTGCCTAAAAATTCTAAAAGAAGACATCACCTTGTTAATGGAATTTACATTACATGCATACATTCCAAATTTATAAATTTTAGGATAGATGGTTGGAATAATATTTTGATTACACCTAAATATATATACATGCATAAGAACATGTAGAGAAATGTATTTAATTATTTTTTTATTCATAAATACATCATATTAAATAACTGTTTTACATCTATATATATTGTATTTCAATTCATGATGAATCTTCCAAAATTAATGCTTTTATTTTTTTCATGTTTATGTTTTAAATGGTTTGACACTTCCATTTATCAGTTCACGTTTTGATCAAGAATGATATATATCTTCAATTAAAAAATAATTTAATTTAAAACATTGAAAGTTTAATTTCAGGGGACAAGGGTTTTATGATTTATTATTTAATGATACAAACCAAAAAACCATATTATTAATTTATCAGTTATGAAAATTTATTAATTAAGAATTTAACTATTCTATGTTGTATGGGACACATTTTATAAGAGACATAAATTAGTTATTTGAAGTGGTTAGTGACACTTCAAATAAAATACATAAAATAATAAATCAATGTGGTATTAGGCAATTTTATTGAAATAAATTTAGACATATGAGAAATGTATTAGACTATTTATATTACAAATGATTCCCACTATATCCTCTCTATGCATCGATAGGTTTCATGTGAAAAAATAGGTCTACAAATGATGCCTTTACAGAATGACTATGTATGGTCTTGGAATGAGGCCATGACAGAATGTTATAATTGTCTGACATAATGGATTTCCTCAATATGTGATTAATATTTTACAAACCATGGGATTATTCAACTAGTAAAATAACCCATGGTTACAAATATTTTACTAGTCTAAATAGTAATGAATGAAAATAAAATAATGAAATATGTAATTGGAACGTTATTATAAGGAAATTATAGCATCAATTATCATATTTTTGATACGGAAGTTGATATAACAACTTTTATTGAATAAATTTCTTTTTAAGTGTTATGTGAATAATGATATTGTTAATTAAGAAATTTTAATCATGTTTTAATTCATGAGATAATTTCTACCAGCATTATTGCATGTCATCTTAATTTAGTTTTCTCAATTTTTTGTGTTATATTCAGCATTCCAATAATTGTTGAAGATGTATACATACTTTGATATGTGTTTATCAATATATTTTAAATAAATGTAAAAACTCTGGGGTAAAATATTTCCCCAAAAATATTCTCAAGTATCCTTTGAAAAATATTGATGATGTGCTTCATGAAATGTTGTTACCACCTATGAAAATGTTTATAATTATTTAAAAGGATGTTTGAAAAATTTATTTCAATAATTTGCATTAAGAAACCCTTACTAAGAATTTTAAATTCACATCCTACATATTCAATTTATTTTTACAGGGATAATAGATTTTTCATGATTTGAATATTCCTTTGTGATGGAAAATATATGAATATTATCATTGTCATGATTTTGATGAAATGTGTCAGGTGTATATGGTTTTCAAAAACCTAAACTGGAAAGATTATCTATGAAAGAATGTGATGTGAAATATTATGAGCATTTTTTTAAATTAGACAACATGTTTTAGGAACCAACTTCGGGCTTTAGGGTTTGGTCCTCACAAATCATGAACCATATGTTCATGTAATTAAAGTGTTGAACCAATATATGTAAATAAAATATTTAATATGTCAACTCTAACAATTTATTTCATCAAATCAAAGTGAATTAATTGTAAATACATATTTCCCAATTCATGATGGATCAGGAAACCCAATATATATCCCATGTATATCAATCACATCAACATATTTCTTATAGTGGTTCAAGAATAGAAACTAGCACCCAACAACTTTCACAAGTGAATAAATTATTTACATAATTTATTAGTGGGATATATAATTTTATACCCAAACATAATATAATTAAAACCATGAACTTGTGTGCCATAAGATCAGAATATGATAATATCATAACATGATTAAGAAAAACCTTTTTGATAAACATTTTATAAATTTAAAGTAGGATAACCCGTGGAAAACAGTTTGGATTCATAAATTTCTCATAATCATGATCATAAATCATCTATATAATGAATAATGATTATATAATTATATCATAATCTAGTTAATGAATGTTTAAAATAAAAATATTACCATCATATATTCAAATTCTTTTGGAAGATCCCTTGAATATTTATTTTTGAATAAAATTTTACATTTGGAAGAGACTTATTTAAATTCCAAAAATTTAAAAAATATTATGAATGGAAATTTCTATGAAAATAACCAATGAAAAAAAGAAATTAATCTTTATATTATCAAGAGTTTCAAATGGTTATAAGGTTTATTCATGCTATGAATATAAATATAACGATTCCATTTAAATTTTGGGTAAAAGTATAAAATTACCTCATTTAGAAAATGAGATTAATATTCCCATTAAATACATTTTTGGAATGTGAAACATGTATAAAATGACATTAAGAATAAAAAGATATTTTTAAAAACATAATGTAGATCTTTTTAATGAAAAATTGGTTATAAAAAAATATTATTAAATAAATAATAAAATATATACAGTTTCCTTCAAAAAAAATTATTTCAATATCATCAGTACATTAATTGAGTAAAATGAATGGAAAACATGTATTCTCAAGAAATAACTGGAGGGGATTAAAATAAAAAATATTTTTCAAATTAAGATCACATAACTTCCATAATGTAGATTCATACATAAGCAATCTCAATTAAATGGTATTGAAACATAATTTTGTTACCACAATTCTCGTATTTCTTTATTTTTGTGTTAAAAACAACCATCATTCAATTTCACTTCTTTAGATAAGTTCTTAATTTAACTTTAATTTTACATTTAATAATTCTAAAACTATTAAATCATGTTTATAAAACTTTTGGTTAAAAATAGAGAGGGTTTGATCAAGCTATAAGAACTAATATAGTTTAATGAAAAGAGAAATGGGGTACTATTTTATAAGTTAGGGGAAGTTAATTGTTTCATATTACTAGTGTATCAAAATAAAATTAAATAAATATCACAATTTTTTTTCAAATGGCCAAATATTAAATGAAAAGGTATAATTTCTAAATATCACCAACCAAAGAAATTTATACATGTTATGGAGTCTGGTTAAACCTTATCTTTTTTATTATCCCATAGTTAAATAATTTTAATCATAACCATGATAACTAATTTTTTAAAATTAAAGGGTTATAATACCACTTATAAGGAAATAATTGGACCATAAATATTGAATTGTTGATAATAATTACTATATATTTTCCACAATTCAATATTACATGTTTTTTATGATTTTAATGTAATTTAATAATATATTTGATTGATTAAATATCATTATTCTCATTTTTGACCCAATTCATTTAATCTGTCTTTAAGGAAAAAATTAATGCAATGTAATTCAAAATTAAACCTTACAAAAATCTATAATATGTCATTTTATTCAAAAAAAATTGTGTAACATGATCATTAATACAAATTATATTGCTTATATTATTATTAACACCATTTATTTTGTTGTTCTATTTATTAAATAATTAATATTACGATGATGCATATATATTTAATGTAACTATTTAATTACTAATAAAAAACATCAGTACTATAAAAAAATAACTTTTCATTAAAATAAATATTTAGAATCAAACACATCCACTTTTTATCCTTATATAATTATTTTAGATTTATTAATGTCAATAATGTGACCTTTTGTATTTACTCTAATGTTATATTAATATGAAAGAAATTATCATAAAAATACATAACCATGTTTCCTTATAATCTATAAATTTATGGAAATATAATTTATACACTAATTCAATAGGATAGATGAAGGTTCTAAGGAAAATTTAATGCCTTATCCTAATGTTTTAACCCAGTTTTATCTATTTTACCCTTACCAGGTTGGAAATATTTTACTATAGTTCGGATTCATTTAAAAAAATAAAAGGGAAATATTTAAAAAATATGATCCTAATGATTCCAAATATTGAATCCAATTTTTATGAATCAATTTCATTTTATAGAAAATATGTACATCAAAAATAGGCTTTCAAAACATGACGAATTTCATTTTTTTGAAAAATAAATTTTAAAACATAAAACTAGATCTATTATTCTCCCATACATAGAAGGAAATTATAAAATCATGGATAAAAATATATATATTCAATTTATTGTAATTTTTTTATTATTTATTAAGTAGTAGTGATTAATTTAAACTATTATGATAAATACATATTGTGAGATTACAAAATATTTTTTTTTGAAATATGTCTATTTTACATTCTAGTGATTTAAATTTTACTTATAATAAATTTATAACCAATGATTTTATATTATGAATCTTTAGAAAGTATATTTTTTATAATTAATTTTTTTTAATTCTCTGATATTTAGTGCAAATGTATTAATAATATACTAGGGGACCTCTACATGTTTTTAATCTTCATGACTCATCATGATTACCAAATTCATTCATTTTTAAAGGACACTACAAGAGAAGTACTGAATTCTCAAAATAAGTAATACTAACCCTAAACGCCCTTATAAATCATTCTCATCCACCCACCTCGAAACACATTCTAATCATATGTACATAATGAAAACATTATAAAAAATATATTTACGTATTATTATAATGATTTTATAACCACAGACTATTCAACAACTAGTTGATTAAAAAAATAAAAACATTGCCCATGTGCGTTGTGGCCTTCTGTTTCTACAATGGACACATTCTATTTTTCATCACCGCCCTCAAATTCTAGTTCTGGAAATTGTTTTAGTGAATATATATTATATTTATTTCATGATTTATATTATTGATATTAAAATTATTAATCTTATAAGTAATATTTTAAATAAAAAATCAGTATATAACTACACACGTAAAATGAATGTAATTAGAAGAAAAATTAGTTTATTATATGTGTAAAATTATTTTCCATTTTCCATAATCATATAACTCTTCACTATTATATATCATATACATAGTCAAACTGAAAAAAAATCATTTTACTTTTTAAATATTGATATTATTCCAAAATATTCTCTTCTATAGCCATACTCAAACATATATTGATTCATATACTTGTTAGGTCGTTTTAACATCCAATATGAAAAAGGATATAAATTTACTTCAACTATGGAATTGGAGACTTAATATTGGATATTATTAAGTACAAATTTTTTTATCAATATAAGAATAATGTATCTCATTAATAAATATAAGACCATTAATTTGAAACAAATCACCAAAACATGCTTTAAAAAGTTCATCTATAAGAAACATAGATAAAAATATCAGGTAATGAAACTTTAAAATTATAATGTGTCCTAAAAAAATTTATTACGTTTTATGGTATAAGAATAATCTATTTTGGAAAATAATGAATGAAAACCCCACTAATTATGAAGCTAGTCTAAAATGGTCAAGGTTTCTCACATCTAAAATTCAAAATAGATAATAACTAAATAATATAATTTTATAGAATAATTGTAACTTATGATTTAAAATATTATGGATATAAATATGGTTATGAAATATGTTATTAGGAACGTTATTTTGGTAATGTGGTTAGTTAGATTGTGATACATTATGAATGAATTCAAGATAAGGGTTTCATTAACTCAATTTCTAATCCATTGGGAAATAATATTTCTTACATAAATATAGTTATCGTGGATCAATTTGATCCTTAAATTTCACAAATATAATATTTTATTTATTTGTTTTATATAGGTAAAATAATTTTCATAAAAAATAACAACTTCTTTGATAAATATTTTTTCTAATGTGAATGAATGACATTCATAAGTATAACAGCCACTCTTACCCTTTAATCTTACCATACAAGATCATTTTTTCCTATTTAAATTGTTTTATTTAAGGTTAATATTTTATACTTTATCTATAATATTCTTAATATTTTTCATTTCGTATTTTATGATTTTAAATTCATTCAATAATTATATTAATTTTTTTAAACAACCCAAAAATATTAATATTGGATGATTCATTTGGTAATTTACAACACAAAATATATTAGCTTGATTTTTTAATTTTTCTAGAATGTTTTATTTTTACCTCATTAAAATAGATTTTTTAAAATTATAAACTTTTTAATCTTAAATTTTTATTAATTTAATCATCACTTCAACTTTTATAATAGTGTTTAAACGGATTGGTGATAATTTTTTTATTTTCAATTATATTTTCCCTCAAATTTTTATCTATCGTTATGCGATGTTTTTATAATCCAATTAATATTTTATTAGGATACAATTACTTTTATAAAATGTGATTTATTTATTCTGTTATTTTTTTAATTTATTGTTATGTAGCGTTTTCAAAATATTTAGGAAACAATTTGTTTCTAATTATTTCATTAAGATATGATTATGTTTGATTTCAAGAAGCAAATATATGTCTGAATGATGATGGACGATATCTACATCTCAATCCAATGCATTTTTCTATGTTTATATATCATGATATGGATATGAATAGACATAATGTGAATTTAACATAGGTTTGGGCATAATTTTTATGCTGAAAATTTTATTAATTTGATTATTGTGATTCAACATTTCTATTTTATTTATCATGTTATTACACATATTAAAGAATCATTAATGTTATATGAAATTATATTTATAGATGATTATGATTTAATTTTTATGTATTACACATTTTTATTTCATGAAATTTTTTTGGATTATTGTGATGTATTTTTTGAAATATATTAACATTAATGATTATTTATCAATATTTTTTTCATATTATGTTCCTTTAATAAGTAATATTATTATCATCTACGATATTTTTTTTATAAGATTTTTATCATCACCGTCATTTTCATCATTATTTTTATGATATAATTCATTTTTAATTGTTCTTCCCTTACTGAGCAACTAGAATCAAACCATTATTATGATTCTAATCCAAATGTTATGAAGATGATATTATCATATGTTATACAAATAAAATTATCTATATGAGCATTATTAAGGATAAATTATCACCAGTGTCATAAAATAATATGTTCATTAACATAATATATAAGAAACTAAAACTTTCGATCCTATTTTTGGAGACTCATTATGAGTTGAATAATTTAAATATAGAAATTAGTGTATTATTTACGTAATGATTATATTATGTCACTTAATATGTTATCAATGGTTGGATTTTTTTTATTTTTATATTTTGTTAGTTAATTTCAGTTTTAGATTAAATAAATTTAATGACAGTTATAGGGATAAGTATGTGGGACTTTTCTATCTATATGATAACATCTAATGTGTTGGAAAGTAGTGATTATCTGGTTCTCATAAATGTTACTTCTCTTTTAAGACAATAAAATTTTATATAGGCTCCAGAATATATGTACATAGGATTAATAACCTTAAAAAGGGAATATTTGGTATTTACACAATCTTTACCTAGTGAATGATAGAGAGGCCTAACAATACACATAGTTTGAATCTATTGGGTTATATGATTTGGATAATTTAAATTCCCTCTATGAACTACTATAATATATTTAAATATATAACCATTTCCATCTGAAACCAAGTCATGTATATCCTTGATTGAAAATGATTGATTCATAAAATAATGATAAAATAAAATATATGGAGTCACATTTTTAGGATTCTATTCTACTTATATTTACATTTAATAATATAATTGTACTCAATACCAATTCTCCATTAGTCATGGTAATAATGGGAACCCAAAATATCCAAGTTAATAATTGGTATAATGAACAATGTGGAGATTGTCTCAATGGGATGCCTATTGAGATTAGGATTGGAATGATAATGATCATGTAAATTAACACCTAAAAACTAAAGTTATGCGATAAAAAACAAATAATGTTGGTATTCTAGATAATCTAATGATGGAACCAATCATTATTGAGTCATTCATGAGGAATAATCAAACCTCTCTTAGTAGGACTTCTTTTCAATTGTTTTCTGAGCGGCATGCCAACACATTGTAAATGATATTTGTTAATCTTTTTCTCATATCATGACATGGACATTTTGGTCATCCTTTATTTAGTAGGTGGTGTAGACTAGTGGTGGAGCCTCAATAGGAATCCCATATAAAGGGAGGAATTACACTCTATGTATTGTGAAGTGGTAAAAAATATTATTCATTAAGTTCTTTCCACATAATAATTGAAAAATAATTGAGTAGGAATTATTGTAAAATATAAAAAATAGTATAAATCTATTGGATATTTTAAATATATTTTCAAAATAAACATTAGGTCACAAATATTTTTCATCTCTAGTATTGTGAGAAAATATTGATTTCTTTTTACAAGCTTAATCTCAGTCATAAAATGGAGTTAAACATCATTTATATTAGTAGGTGTTAAGAGATTATTTTAGGTGATATTAATTTAGGAATATAAACTAGAACATATTAATTTACTTTTTAAATGAACATTAATGGCGAGTATCAAGGAATATCGAGATATTGGATAGATAGATAGAACACATTATTTTTTTATATCCTGTAATTATAGGAGAAAGCACCATAGAGATTTCCATAAATGGTCATGGTTATTATTATTGTGTGGTAAATTATTGAAAGGCCTATATATATTGATTTAATGATACATGGAAAATTATAACAACATATGAGAAGATAGTCCCATCTAATAAAACACACACACTATAGTGATTCATGGGCCATGTTGTAATGACCGGAATATTTATGAATAAAATGAAATTTAATTTAATTAAATGTCTTATGGATATTGAAAAAACATGAACACCTTTTGTTTTATTATATAAATTTGTATTTATATGGCCATTAATTATCCCTACCTTTGAAAATATCCACTAGATAGTGATCAACTAATTAGTATAATAATAGGGTTTTAAAAAATCTTTGTGGCACAAACAAAGTATGTGATGGACTCAACCAGTAAGATCGTACACTATAAACCCCATTTATCAGAGCTTCTAAGGGAGATATAAACCAATCCAAGAACAAGACAACATCCAACATCATAATCAAGATAGAAACTGTTTATGGGAGAAGTTAAATCTCAGGGAGATCACGGCCGAAACCATGTTCATGGAATGACCTCGATAAAACCCCACTATCGAACACTTTACTCATAGGGTGTACACTGGTGAAATAATTTCATATGTAAAAAGTAACTACAATTATGATTATGTGCATTATTTTTTAATATAATAATGTATATACTTTCATACTATTATTGTTACATTTTAAATGATTTTTATGAAACAAATAGTGTTTTTTCTTAATATTCAAATTCAATTAAGAAATCTAATTTTTTGGTATTAATTTATTTTTGAATTAAATAAAATTGTAAAAAAATATTCTTATTAAATTTCATTTATTAAAAATGAATTATTGTATAATTTTTATGAAGTAAAAATGTAATTTTTTTTATTGTTTGAAACATTTTCTTGTCAAAACCCATCAATTTTTAATAATTGATAGTTTTTTATTTAAAAAGTTAAAAATAACATATTTAGAAAATTATATAGACATAATTAATATTATTCTTGGAATCATAATTTTGAAATTATCCAAAGGTGTATTTTAATAAATTATTTAGATTGTTGATTTTTTGGTTAAAAATTATAATATATATAAATATATATATAGTGTTTTATAAAATAATAATATCTTAATAGTGATATTATAAAATTATAAAAATGCTATATTATTCCATATTTATGATTTTAATTTTAAATAATTTAATTTCATGGATTTTTGATTTATTTTATAAACCCTTAGTGAATCCTCAAAGACATAAAAAATATTTTAAGAAATTAAAATAATTTCCTTGAATGTGTGAATAAACTCCACATAAAAAAAATATTTTAATATGATAGTTATTTGGCCTTAAAATATAATTTATAACACTACCCTTTTCCCAAAACCATGGAAACAAATAATGGGTTGGTTTTTGGTTATGAATATTGTAGTGGGTAGTTTCCCAAACCAAAATCATAAAGATTTCCCCCACCATTCCTTTATAGACCCACCCAAGCACCCATTCCTCTTCACTAAAGATCTTTTATTATCAACCAACCTCTGAAACCTACACCCTAGAGTCTTTTAAATCCACCCCAAGCTCCCAAGAAGCCTCCCGTAAGACTTTTAGATCACACATCAATATAAGGGAACCCCCATTCTCATTTTTCATCAAGCACCTATTTTATGTCATGCCTTTTGGTTTCCATTTTCCTAATTTGGGATATTTTCTTCCATACCTCTATAATTTCAATTGTATGTATACATGATTGGATCTTACTGTCACTCCCATTAACACCACCTATGTCCCTTTAATCCCACCCATTAATGTGCTGAAATTTTGTAAGTGGTTTCTATCTTCTCAATTCCATTCATGAATATATTTTATATCATATATCTAAATTCCATTTCACATGTTGTTATTTTATGATCCATCACCCCCCTACATTACATAAAATGTATAAATGATGAGAGACTCATTTCCCTCTCATCAAACCAATTTATTAATTTCTATAGGATGTTGTTTTGCTAAAAAAATTACACCATGATTTTACATGAAAAAATAATCATCTATTGAATTCTATAGCCATTTCTCTGTCAAGGTTATTCACCATTATGCATACATACATGTTTAATGGTGACATAAATTTATGAATTTCACATTCCATGATCGTGGAATAAATTATTATGTTTAATGAATCCATAATATATGAAATATATGGAACACTTAAGCATGATATTGAAATAATTATGATTGGTAAACCATGATAGCACTCAAATGAATTGGGTAATTCTTAGTATCTTGATACATCATTTTGGGATAGGTTTTTACCTTATTGTTTTATAGGAATTTTTCCACCATATTGGGACATTGGTTCACCAAATTCCATTATGTTAATGATTCGATGTTTTCAGTTGTTGCCACATTTTGATGTAATGATAATCACATTCTATCATGAATCTATCTTCATATATCTCTTATAATCCATTTATATGAGTATTTCCTATAAATTATTCTATTTTTCATGTTATGCATTTTTTACTCTCTTAATGGCCTTTATAGATTACCCTTTTCTTATGTATTCCCTTAGGTTATCTCCTGAAATTCTATATAAGAAGGAATGTTTTTGTCATGTACAATATGTTTTCAATAAATATGTGTATTTCATGTTTTCTATTGTTATGTAATGTGCATAATCCCCAAAGACACTAGAAAACTTGATTTTATGAAATTTATTTTGGGAAATGTATATAAAAAATCATGTTTAAATATGAAATATACAGTTGGGTTGTTATAGTTATTATCAAATGATAGGTTTAGTTTTTGTTGGTTTAGGATAAAAAAGATCTTGTGACAGCCTTATGGATATGACTTTATCTAGATAAATAATGCCTAAATTTTGTTTAGTGTAGTGTGAGATGTTTATCATAAAAATGAATCAATGTCTTCAAAAGAACAAGTAGAGGTGGATCTAGCATAGATGTATTTAGGGTTAAAACCCAAAAACACTGCTTTGAGATAGAATTCAGAACTATCTATTCCAGACTCAATCATAAAATTATAATAAAAATTTAGTTCATCATTTAATAGATATTAGATTTCGAATACATAAAAATGACTAATATTTATTTAGTTAATATTAAATGTCCTATACAAAACCCCTAAACATAGAGCCTCACCATGTTATGACCAAATTGGTAAATCTAAATTTCAAGACCAAAAAAACCATCAAAAAAAATTATGAGGTTGTTTTTATATTAAAATTAAAATTATACCATTTATATAAGATCGACCATTCAAAACCCAGAAAGAAGAAAAGTAATTTAGGTATAAAAAATTAGTTCCTTAAAGTATAAATCTTATAAACTTCAAATGTTTCATTAGTACACTATATATGAGTCAGGCGATATATTCATGAGTAAACATGTAGTGAAAAATATTAGAATTTAACAAAAAAAAATATAATAGTTTCCAAAATTATTTTTCTGAATACGCAATTTTATTTTATTACATTGAAGCATTTATATCATGTTGAAAATATCATGATGCTCTTCATAAAAACTATCCACAATTTTTTTAGAATACTAATTTTATGGAAGATCGATTATATCACTATTATATATTTATGAATTCTATATATGAATATTTTAAATTATATTTTGATGATAAAATGTAGAAATTAAATTAGATATTTTTTTATATTTAATAAAGGTAAATTTATAAAAATTAATTCCGTTGTAGTAATTTGTATTTCGTAGTAATATTCAATGTGTAGGATGAATTTATGATAGAATAATAATATTTGAATGTAAGAAATTCCATATCGATTAAATAATGGAATTTAAATTTATTGATAAATGTGTTTTTATTCATATTCTATAAATAATAATGATATATTATTATAGATATATATTTATGATTAATAAGTTAAAATAAGAATCCAAATATGATTTATTGAATCAATAATTAAACATTAAATGTTATCTTTGGAATCTATAATATCCTTAAGAAAAGTGAAGTATTGCATGATATATGATGCATGTTTTTCTACCTCATTTATGGGAGAAAAATGTTGTGAATTCCGGATGAATATAAAGAGATAAAAATTATCACAAAAATATATAAATATAAAATAATACCCATTTGAAATGTGAAAAGTGAAATTAAAATAAATAATAGAACTACTATTTTTTTATTGGACACAACCATAGAGGAAAAAATAATTAACATTGTGTGAGACAACCCTTTTAACAAAGAGTGAGATAATGATTACATTTGATCATGGGAAATAAATTTTATTAGTAAATTATATAATATTGATATTGGAAATATATTTTTTGTGACATAAATATATAAGTGAAAACAAAAGGAGAGATAAGGGTAGTTATGTATTGAAACATGTATATAAGATGTGTTTTACTATGATGAAAATATACAATTTAAAAATTGGATGAAGATGCGGAATCTAATAAAATGTTCAGGGGACTGTTGTAAAGTTATGAAATAAAATGATATAATTAAAAACTATTATATCGAGTATTGTGGATGTTTGACAATAAAAAAAGAGATTGAGATATCAATATTTATATGCTTTTCCATGATCTATGTGTCAATAATTTCATATATTATGGTGATATTGGATTCATGAAGATGAAAAAACATATTTTAGTTGAGAAATATATGTGTGAATATTTGATGTAAGATAAGTTATTCTATAAATACAACATATACCATGTGATAAGAGGATCAATTTCTTATTAGAAGCCACTAAATTTATTTATAGTGGGAAAGTATATTTGATCTTTTGGATGAAATGTAATACAATGCTGATAGGTGATCTAATTTATAAGAGATAAAAGGAAACACGTGTTTATACATGGTGTGAATCTATAAAACCAGGGAGGCTATGTGTATAAATGGAACATATAGTTATAAATTATAACCTTATTGAGACGATGATAGTGTGATGTTCATTAGGATTTTGTCAAGTGTTTGAATAGTGAAATTATATATAGGTGTTGGGTTAAACATATCCATTATAAAATGAGTTTGATTATAATGTATAATATGCGATTGGTGAAACTATTTTTTCATGATAAAGTTCAATATTTCATGATTTATCCTTATAAAAAACTACCTTCTATATTTTACTTCATTCCCAATATTTCATTTGAAATATGTCACTGATAAATATTAAGAACAACCAATATTTTTCTAATAGACAATAGAGGTTCAAATGTAAATGGGTAAATAGTTGTAGAGAAATTTTAAATTGGTAATTAAAATAGACAACACCACATACACAACCGATTAATCCAGTGTCTACATTGATCATTTATGTAATTTTAACTAGTAGCAGTTCCAATTTTAATTTTTATAGGGTTTTTATTTTCCTTTCCCACATGTTTTTATTTTAAATTAATTAAGTTAATATTTTATTTGGAAGAGATTTATCTACATGAAATATTTTAAAATCATGTAAATATAGAATATTATTTCTTAATCAATAATATTAAAAACATGATTAGACGATACATAGAGAAATTGATGATGTTTTACAAGATAAAAAGGAATATTGATTTATTGATCATTGTTATAATTTTATGTGTTTATCCTTTAAAACATTTGTATATTATTCAGCTTACAAAAAAATTTAAGGATTTTTTAATATGAAAAATACATGCATTAGAAATCACTTACTCAATTTTACTCTCAAGTGAAGGGTTGTACTAAAATATTACCCACTAAAGATCATATATATATATATATATGGAAATATATCTATGTAATATAGCTTGAAATGTCTTAAATATAAAAATATTATGATTCCATATAATATTAAATAACTCAAAAATTTTCTTGATGTAATACATTCACAAAATGTGTGAAAACTATAGAATAATATATCACACCAAGAAATGTATTATTTTCTATGGATGATTATAAATTTAAAAGGGATGGATATGGAAAATAAATGTTTAAATAGAAAACTAATGAGGTAATCCATGATTTAGAAAAAAATTTATAAATTCGTACTTAATATAGAAGAACCAGATCTATATGTTAATGGAAAAATAATAATGAAATACATATAAAACTCACTACAATAGGTAATAAGAACGCATAATGTTAATGTGAAAAATAAAATATGATATAGGTTTGTGAGATTAAATTTTTTTCCTGCATGAATAATATTTTATCAATATGAATTGTTTATTTATTGGGATAAAATTGAGAAACATACAATAAGTAAATATTGGGAAGAAAAATAGAAGATAAGATATTTTGATCTATAATTTTTTTGAGTATTTTTTCCCTAAAATGGGAATCAATTTAGTGGAAAAATATATTTTGGTCATTTTATGAATCATCTGCCTCAAACTATTGGAATAAGTTATCTCACTATCATAAAGAAACAATATTCACACCATCAATTTGTAAAAATAATGCATTAAATAATATGTTTTTTATAAAACATTAGGTTAAAAACAATGATAAAACTATTATGATTTCTAGGGTGGATGTAATAATGTTTTTTTAAATATTATCCAAAAAGAGATCCCAAAATGTTGTGGTTCCAACACAAAAAAATAACAATGTAAATTTGGATAGTGTTCTTTATAATTGCAATGATAATTATTAATTGGAATGTGTTATAACTTTTAAATGTTTTTAAAGAGCTACATAGATTACTAGTGTACCATGACATCATAATCATGTCAATAAATTCTTAATTATAGGGGATTGAAGCTAAAAAATAAAACTAATCAGTCTAAATTTGAATTTATAGAAAAAGAAGAACATGAATTGTAAGAATATATTTGTCTTCCATTATATTTTCTATTATTTTTAAAAAAAATTGGACAACACGTATGATGATTAATGCTTTGTACCCACATATTACATTTCACATCATAATGAAAAAATGTTATTTATATATTAAAATTTAAAATCCTATTCTAAATAAGTATAACAATGATAAAAATTTATGAGAACTCCATGGATCCATATAATGTAAAAATATGAAAATTCATCAAATTTAGAAAAAATGAGGAGATCAGGACTTTTAAAATAATAAAATAATGGATTTCCTTGTACGAAAAAGAAGTATCATCCATACTTAAATAACTAATATTCTTTTGGTGGTCCACTATATCCCCAGATTTAGGATGTTACTATTTGGAATGATAATTGAAGATAAAGAATGAAAATAATATTTTTATTCTTGTGATTATATAGAGATACCAAATTTATCCGTCAAGGAGTAGCTCATTGTTTTGTATCCATGAAAAATATATATTAATAAAACCATGTTGTATAAAGAGAATTATACAATAGGGTCTTCTATCAAATAAATAATTCTTCTTTATAATTATTAATTTATAATAAATGTGGAAATAAGTATTTCCATTGACAAAATTAGAGCATGAGTTTTGTTTTTCACATTTCCATGTATATTATTGGGTTATAATTAATATTACTATAGAGAAGTTGGTTGTAAAACACAAACATGGGGAGAATCCATATAAACATGAATTATTATGATATATTTGTTCATGAAAGTTGTTGTAATTACAAAAGTCTTTAAAAAATATTTAGAAAACCATAAAGATAACTATTTTATTTAGTATCAAATATTGGATTGAATATGGATGGATTTTAGGAATTGTAGATATTAATCTTATTTTATACTCTAGGTTACCTCCAAATAGATTGGTATGTCTTACATATGTCTAATTTCTGAGAAACATGTGATTCCATCATTTTCTGATGAATGGAAAGTATCAATAGTGGGATAAGATAATTAAAACCCACATTATTTTTTCAACATGAATGAAAAAACATTCCTCGTGTTATTTTCTGGTCAAAAGTGCATAGTACATAAATATTAACATAGGGAGATCAATTGTTATTGAAAATAAATCCAAATATGGAGATTGATGTAGCCAAATAGATAGAAATGTAATTATTTTATTTCATGTTAATTTAATATCAATAGATTGTAGAAGAAATGTAAATGTTAATAGGAAATTCTAAAACAATTAATTCAAAGGAGAAAATGTTTTATGTTACAAAAAGATGTGGGAATAGTTGGCTTATACATGCTCTTCCATATCAATAAGATGATTAATCTGATGGTTATAAGGATATATAACAAAAAGTGTTGACTGTATAATTATAGTGTTTTCTATAATAATTTTAAAAAGTTAAAAATGATAAATGTATTGGGAGATTAAAAATTAGAGTATATTAGAGTTAAAAGGTGGATAGTATTTAGATGTATTAGTCAGGTTTTGATGCTTCATATTGGGTTATGATGTCAATGTTATATAACATTTAGATAAATGTTTTAAGATACTAAAATGATGATGTAATTTTTAAATTAGTAATGATCATGGAAATAATCATAAATTAGTATTAAATTTCATGACAGATCCTTAAAATATGGGAAACGTTTTTTTAAGGTTTTATAATTTAAAAAAAACATTTTTAAAGTGTTTAAGGTTATTTTGATGTAATTTAAATGTCACATATTATGTCCCATATGGCATGTGATTAACATTTATATAGTTGAATCAATTTTACATAATTTTAACTCAATTTTATCCTCTTTATACTGTTACATAATAGACCTACTAGAATCTTAATTCTCTTCTTTTCTTTTAATTTTCTTATTAATGAAGACAAAAGAACGATAGGAATGGAACAAGATGTTTTTAAAAGGATCGCTACTCAAAATGTGAACTTAGTACATTATATGTATAATGGGGCCTAATATTAAAATTATCCAATATATTGAGATTACTATTATAGTGGAAGGGACAAAGAAATTATGGACCGAGGAAAACATCCAATAAATTAAGGGGGGATAGAAAATTATCCTGATGGCCTGGTATTGTTAAATCCAACTCTAAATAAATATTTTTTATATATATTTGTACTACATATGTTGTTAGTGTGTAAAATCATGATGTTATTTAAAACATCATGTATGACCTACCCTAGTTTTTACTTTTTTTTTTTTATCACAATGTTTCTTTTTTCTTTTCCTCCCACCTCTTGTTGTATTTCACTCAATATAGTATACAAACCATCCTTTATTCTTCTCCAGCAAAAACTGTTAGATCCATCATTCTCTATACTAAATTTACTACACAAATAATCCATAATTTATGAAATTTACATCCAAATCAACCAATTATTTATCATCATCGTCTCCATGTCATAAGAGATAAGCACAACACCTTATTATTTTCTCATCACATTTTTTATATTTTATTCTGATTCCTTAAAGAATATGGCTAAAAGATGTTATAATATTTTGTATTTTATCTAGGTGGATATAAAAGAATATAGTTATCATATACTCAATTTTAGTTCTTTAAGCATCTTTAAATGATTGTATCCATCATCCATTTGTCACACACACATGAACAATAAGCATCCACTATAAATTATATAATGTGTGATTTAAATTATCAATTATCTTCCTTCATTATTTAAATATTTTCAATAAAAAATATATAATTTCGATTTCTGACCTCTATAATTAGTGGATATTGTTTTCAAAATATCTTCTATATGATACTAAATTTATAATTGATTTGTAGATACATGTAAACAATGATAAATATGAATGCCATATAATCCTCCTACAAACCAACATTTCTTCCACATTAAATCTAATAAATTCACATTCATAATTAAAACAACAAATATAATACTATTTAATCATCAATCTACAAATTACTTCACTTAATTAATTTAAAAACTATGGAAACATAAAAATTTCATATTATTGATAGATTGTATGGAAAATATATTCTATAACAATGGATTATGTAGATGTAATACAAATAGAAAAAGTCATACCTAGAACCCATAGGCTTAGAAAAATGTTTATGAAGATTAAATTTACATATTTATCACATGATAAATTATTTGTATAATTAGTTTTTATTATTATAACAACGAATTCCAATTCGAAGTTGAACGATTTGATTCAAATTATTAATCACGTATTACAAATTCTTAGTGTCATTTTCTTCAATAGTAAAATATATATATTATATAAATTATAGTAATTTATGTTATTTTGAAAACCCGACAACCATTTTTCTTCAAAATCCTCTATTGAATCAAAATACCATTGTGATGTTTAATTCTCAATGATCCACATAAGAGAAATGTCTGAAAAATAATGACTTATATAATACCATATTAAATGAACATCATGAATTCTCACTTTCTTCATCTATTTTATACGAACAATAGGTATTGTAATTGTTTTGATATTTCCCCCAGTAAATCTCCAAACACTTTGAGTAAACTAAAATAAATACATCTTCTTCATTTTCTTCTACACAAATTCATTCATATAAAAAGGATACAGTTTCATTTCATTTTATCCTTATAGAGGTTCAATTAAAGTCAGATCCCCCACTACTTGGTCTTCCATGTGGTTGATTTCATGGTCATTCAACCTACCATGTGTGTCCAAGTTCACTTAACCTATAATAAAATACATTATAAATCCTTCATAGGTTTGTTTCACATTCCTTTATGTGGTTTGTTCATATTACATCATGTGGTAGATCCACACTCCATCATTTGGTATGGTCATATATCTATTATAGAATGATCACATTTCCTTATGCGGTAGGTTTACATTTCTTTGTACGGTATGTTTTTATTTATTTATGTGGCCTATTCTCAATCCTTTACACTGTCATTTTGAAATAAATCATGGGTTTTTATAACATTACATCATATGAATGATTCACATTTTTTCTATTATTCATTTAAATATGTGTCATTTATTGATATTATTTTCCTTCATTTAGTCAAATTACATTCCATCATTTAGTTAGATCATATTCATTAATTTGGATAGTTCAATAGAAGTGAATTACACTTCATGTAGTTGTTTGAGAAACTGTAATGTTTACATAATTGTTATAATAAAATTGAACTCACCACAACTATCACATTCATTAATACTTATGAAAAAAATCATTATATATATGAAATCTTCTTACCATAATTTAAATATTTATATTTAAAAAACACTATATTGAAAACGACCTCCTATTGAAAGTATTATTCAATCATTAAACAACACCAACAAACCACATGGTCTCAATTCAATTTCCAACATATTAACATTATTCTGAAAACAAATAAAACTAACAATAATTTTTGCGAACTATATATATTCATTCATTTGTGGGAGATACCATTAATGTGATATGTCAATATGGGCTGCCTTATTATCAGCTATTTTATCTGTTTTACATTATATTCCCCTATTTAAAAGTAAATACAATATTTTTGGTAAAATTGGTATCAATTAATATATCGTAATGATTCATATACCACCACAATCTACTTCCACATTGCAAATACATGCTGAGGAAAAAAGAATTTTATTTAAATAAAAAACTATACCTTACAAAATGATTGATACAAAATATAATAAGAAACTCAGATTTTATCTTAAATTTTTATTCCAACAAAATCAGGCTGTGGAAATGATATATACCAATTTGGATAACATTTCTCATTAATATTAAACAGGGTTCCCTACACTCTCCACACCACACCTAATAGTTCATTCAAACATATTATGATTTTTCAACACCCTTGGAACTTCTTCAACCATCCAATTATATGTCATTTATAAATTTAATTTATCTTTACTTATATTAGTTTCTATTTCAATAACATGGAATAATTATTTAGAAAACATACTTATCAATGACACGCGTTCATGAATATTCTAGAATAATTCAGATCCAAATGAAAAAATGTTGTAGTAGATTATTCTTCATTTTACACTAACCTCCATCTCAAGGGAATACTACAAAAATCCATTTAGGGGAATTAAATCATCGAATAAATCTTTTTATATATAAGTGATGAATACACTAAAAATATATCATCCTTATATGAATATCCATATTTTACTATTTGTATATTTTCATAAAGGATGGACTTTTCTTCGAATATATATATTGAATAAAAATTTAATTATTAAACTAAGATTGATAAAAATTCATATAGATGTCAATTTATGATAGAAACCACTAATAAATTTAATAAAATACAATACTAATTATAGTTTCCCGGAAAAATAAATTTAAAGACTATTATTACATAATCAAATACACTTTTGGACTATCCTAAATTGCTAACCATAACATTAACTCTAGTTTTACCCTAATAAAATGAATCACCTAAAATTATCTATATCAAAATTATAAATACAATAAATAACGTTTAAGAAAATAATATTGGCCCTCTTATTTCATAATATAAAAAAAACTGTTTATATATTTTCATCAAATAATATTCCCTATTGACATTAATATTAATTCTTACACATATATTATTTTAATCTGTTTTTACTATTAGAAGCACTGAACTATCCACTTCTAAAATATTATTTTGGGTCAAAATTTCTATTCTTGGGAGATTTATGGGTCTTGTATCACCTAGTGAAACATTTATATTCATTAGGGACAATTTTTATTTTGGAATTACTGTTTGTAAATATCTATGATTTTTTCTATCCATGTTTCACCTCACATATAAAAAATATTTCTCATTATAGGATTATGTTATTCACAACTTCTCATGAAATTTAGAATCATATTTTAGAATCATATATTTTTATTTTATCAGAGCACTGGATTTTTCTTCTACCATATTTTCTTATCATTACAAATATTTTTTCCATATTTCCATAATAAAATTGAGAAAATATAAAACATAATTTGAGTCTCTCTGTGGATCCGCATGAGTACCTTTCGTCTCATCAAGACTTTTAAATGATACACTATTCCTAATCACCTTGCATTGTCATTGTACCTATTTATTATCCACAAATATCTCACATATCATTTTTAATATATTCTTAGGTGTATTATGATTTGAAAATTCAGCTTTATATTGCCCCTTTTTCAAGTATATTGTTTCTTTCTTAACCAATTTTTATGCATCCTTTTATCATTTGATTTTAAATACATTATTATATGATTATAAACCTTTTATGTAGAAATTACTATTAAATATATAAACATATATTTTCTATTATTTGAAGTCTATTTTATGTATAGATATTTCTTTTTTGAATCTTTGGATTTTCTTCTTTATCATAGGAATCCTATACATAGTAATGAGATTAACTTATACATTATTATTAAATTTATTATTCCAATGACCCAAATCATTGTTTAAAAACCTATAAAAACCAATACATATTATAAATCATGACATTTTTAGTTTATTCTCTTTATGTACAAATTTTTTACAAATCTGTTTTGGACTTATTTCAAAACAGGTTGTGGATATTTTATAGATCCATAAACCACAATCCTCTTTCTATATAGATATTTGAAATGATTTTATTATCAAACCTAAAATATCAATTAAAATTTATTTTAGAAACTTATTAAAAAATGTAATGGATAGAACATTATCTGTCGGAGCATCCTAACATTGATCATCCAATGAAGTAATGATATTATATCCATTTTATGGTGGTATGTTGTTAGTATAATCCATTTCGGAATATTGTGGGGGAATAATCACTTCATCCTTGAGATTTGTGTGGAGATGTTTTTTTACATTTCTTCAAATTTGCCATTTTAATGTAAATCAATATGCACATCAAATGAAAATTGTATTTATCATCTTAATATTATATTAATCAATCTAATAATTCTAACCTAATTAATTCAGAATACTCATCATTATATTTTTAAATTATTACAACTAATTGTTCATCCTATTCAAGTCTATAAAACATAAAAACTATTTGAGAATTCATTATGTTAATTCCATCATCAAGTGGATATATCATTTTCTATTTTCCATTTGTGGACTCGTGATTCTATTGTAATATATTGATAATATTTTATTTATACACTTAAAACCATTATGAAATTCCCAAAATGTTTTATTCTTTTTATTTTACTTTTTTAGAGAGATTTTGTAACACCCTTACTTTTCAAAATATAAAATATTACTCGATATCTTGTGTGATATGAAATACTAAACCCACCCAAAAAATGATTATTTTAATATGATATTTCTTTACAGTCTATTAAATTTATTTATATTATTTTGGTTAAAAATGATGAAATACGTATTTACTAAATATATTAGTAAATGGATTTAAAAAATCAATCACATTTTTGTAGTGTCATTATTTTTGTTTTCTTAAAAAAATGGGTTTTCTTTCTTTTAATAAAATATATATTATAATTTTTTTTATAATTTTTTTTGAAAATTTACTGGATAAAATAAACTATATTTTTGATATCATCATATTATAATTAACTTAGGGTGTAATTTTGGAATTTTTTGAAAAATATAAATTTTTTAGTGAATAGTGAAAAGAATAATATTTATGTACAATCTACTTTTATTTTGAAAAATTTATTAACTTAAATTATAGGTATAATTTTTATTTTATTACAATTTAACATAATTATTCATTAATTTTATTCAATTAATTTCATTTTAAATAATCTTTTTACTAGATTTGTTTGTAATTTTATTATTATGCTTAAAATTTATCTGTTTTAAAATCTATTTTAAAGTGATAAATGTCTCTCGATTATAATTAACCCATGATTATAATTATTTAAACAAAATTTTTGTATTTCATACGTATATATATGAATCAAAATCCATATAATCAATATTACTAGTTATATCGTAAAAGTTAAATCATCTTTTCCTTGAAAAATAAATTTTTCATAAAAATGTTTTTTTTTTCTGATTGAGGGTTATCATTGAAATTAAATTCTTTTACATTAGTTAGTTTATATTAATACAATTAATTTAATATTTTTAATAGTATTATTTTATATTATGTAATAATTTCAACATATATTTTTAAAAAAAATGAATAGTAATTATCGTAAAATAAAATTATTACGATTAAAAGAATATATGTTAATTAAGGTGAAAAATAATTTAACAAATACTAGAAATAAATTAACTCTATTAGAATGAATATTTATATCTCCATTTCATTTAATATTTCAATATATTTTTTAATATTTTTTACGTTATAAAATAATTTATTTATTAACATTGATAAAATAATTTTTTAATAAAACACACATTGTTTTCATATGTAATATGCAAGTTCAATTGAGAAATTTCACAAGGAATTATTTTAATTTTTAAAATAAATATTTTTTATAATATATTATAATAAAATAATTTTTATTAAATATAAATGATCATATAATTTTTATGAGGGTTCAAAAACTGTTATTATAAAGAAACCCATTATTTTCAATAAATATCATGTTTTTATTTTAAAAGAAAAAATTAAAATATTTAGATATTATGTAGATAAAATTAGTAATATTTTTTGAATTAGAATTTAAAAGTTAACCTATTATTAATTTTTCATAATTTTATGATACAGTCAAATTTTTGGGTAATTATTAAGTATCGTATAATTTTAATTTGTGTTTTATAATGTCATAATGACCAAAATGTGATGTAATAATTACTGTAAATGGTATCCAAGACAATGTAATTTTTGTTCATTTAAGGTAATTTTATTTTATTTTTATTTTCTATTTTATTAATCCATTACGAATCATCCAATACTTAAAATATATTTTAAGGTACTAAAATCATTTCTGGAGGAGTATGACTCACCTGAACATAAGAAAATAAATTATTTAATTTTCATAAAAAATTTAACTTCTAAATTAATTTAAACAAATCCCATTTGAATTTAACCATGGGTAATAACCCCTAGGATTATATTTGGTTTTGGTAATTTTAATATGGAGAGTCCAAAACCTAAATAATAATGAAATCCCCCTCATTCCCTATATAAACCTAGAAATCTCCCATTTATCATCACAAAAAAATAATTTTTTTAAATAAATAATCATCCCTCTATTCTCCAAAGTCCACCCAATTTCCTCCCATGCTCTTAATAATCCCTTCCCATGCTTTTGGAGTTACAACGTTATGTAAGGGATCCTCACCATCCTCTCCTAATTTCAATTCAACCAACTTCTTTTGAATTTGAAATTAATTCATTATAATGAAATTTATCAAAAAAATCCCTTACTATCAAATTAATGTTATTTTAGTTAGATATTAATTACTGTCTCTCAATTTAAACTTTTTTCTAAGTTGATACAATGATGTAATTTTGTATGGATTTATCTCTTCTCACTTACATTTAAGAACATATTGTAAGTGATGTGACTTTAATTAAATTTTATTATGTTGGAATATTTTCTTAAATATCAACCTTAGTGTAAATTTAAATATTAAAATATGGTATTCCCCTTTAACTCTCATTAATTCCTCCCCTTTACATCATGTACACCTGCTACCATGAGAAATTTAATAAGGGATCTTCCACTCTCTCATTTTTATCAAGAACTTATATTATTTTATGTCATTTAATTACAATTTTCCTATGCTAGGATATGTTCTTAAATACCCCCCTTACTCTATATTTCATATATAAATTATAATACCCTCATTTCACTTTCATTGTGCCTTCCATGATCGTTTACGTACACCCATTACCATGACGAAATATATTTATGATTCTTTTCTTTATTCATGTTTCCAAAATAAATAATTCCTTATATTTCCAATTTATAATGATGGGATATTTTTATAAATTTCTATATTATTTCCAAATTTTATGTACATGTGATGAAATACCCATTTCTACCGCAACATCCAATTTTTATGAATCTTTAACTAACGCCATTCTGGTATTGAAATATAACTATGATTTTCCATGCCAAACTAATTTGATTTTAATTAACGTACCCATTTCCTATCAAGGGAGTTCAACACTATAAACATATCCTTATTTATTATAGAATTACATGTATGTATTCCACACACCATTATTTTCGAATAAATTTTTATGATGAATTAATCCATATTTTATTATTTATGAGGCACACTTAAGCATGAGAATGAACTAAATTAGATGGTTTTTCCCAGATGGAGATCCAATAAATTGGGTAATGTTTTGTTTAATGATAAACCACGTTGGGATAACTAAAGAAATTGAATCCATTATGTTACTTTCCCAAAATGATTTATTGGAAATTTGGCCTTGACCCATATTTATGATTTAGTGTTTTTATGTTTTTCTGTATTTTTATGATATAATTTTCATAATAAAACATGCCTTATTGTTCATGTTTATGATTCGGACTCTTTTCTTCCCAATTGATATTCAAATTTTATGACATGTATTCCATTATTCCAAGTATATTCCCTTACTAGGCTTTAAAACGTATCCTTTTTTACGTTCTTCCCAAGGTTGTCCAATGTATTTTTTAATATAATAGATATTCTAGATGCATGTTACGGATATTTTTACATTTATTGGGGTAATCCATGTTCAAGAGGTTAGTCAAGTACATAATTAAAAAACTATAATTATTGATATTTTGGGTTGTATTATTTGTTATTTTTTTTATAAATTATGTGTTAATGTGTAATATAGAGAATTATTGTTATATATGTTATTAGAGAAAACTTTGACTTATATTTGGCATTACGATTAGAAAAATCTAAAAAATTCATTAAGGGTATGAATAAGTATAAAAATACTTCCATAAATATTATTTAAAATATATTAAGTTTATTATCATGTTAATATATATCATTCATGATACTTTATATCGACATAGTTTGGGCATAGATGTACCTAGGAGTAACATCTCTAAAATGTTGTTTTGTGACTAATGTGGGGTTATTTGGTACATGAAAAGTTTCATTACTATGCACTTGGTTTGACCTTCCTTGGGTAATTTTTTTATTAAATTTACAATATCATTATGAAACATAAGTATTCTAATAATAAATATACATATGATAGTATATGTTAGGAAATTTTAAATGGATAACATTGATTGAATCTTCAATATTCCAATGTTTTTAAATAAATGTAATTTATACATTATACGTTTAATTAAATTGGATTCCCATTTATTTTTTTAATATTAAAAAAATATGTATCCCTCTATTTCCTTCCGATATAACCACTTGATAGAAATATGATAAATCGTGTAAATAAACAATGTGTAGTTGAATGTGATGAATACCTAAATGTGATTACCAATATGATGGCCACTTGAGTTGAACATATATTTATTTTGAAAAAAAAATATAAGAATACATTGTTAAACTAGTACATTGATGAATACCAATGATTTCAAGAAGTAGGATTATTACTTATCAAGGATGTGCATCCAATAAATGTGATAAATAAAAGAAGAATAACTTTCCATTATTAATAAAGTGTAGATAGAGGCACCAAGGGAAATGTACCAAAGGGACTGGTATTTTTTATAAGTGTTGAGAGATAGGGAATAAATGAATTAATTTCCATGGAAAATAGATAATGTGATGGATGGAAATAAGGTTCAATATATTGTGATATAGATAGTATTATGTCATAAATGTGGAAAAGTTGGTAATTATTGAAGATATTTCTCTATTCCAAAGGTTTCACAGTATGATGATCATCAATAATCTATAAAAAAAGAACAGGTCAATTCCTATATTGATATTGATCATGATTACTGTTTTAGATGTAACATATAGTCAGTAATTGTAAATTTCATTCTATATTTCAATTTATGTCTTATTAAGAAATCATGTATGATTTCTGATAACATTGAGTCACCACCAGAATTGATTTGGCATCATCAGAAAATGGAAATGTATACTTTTTTTTATTTAAGTAATTTTATTCTTCTATAAAATATTATCATTGTTACATTAGTGTCATTTTATGTTATCATAGTTATGGGATAGTTTTCCTTTAAAAAAAATATAATGTTATGGGAGAAGGAATTCATAATCCCTACCATGAATCACTAGTCGATTCTATAAATGTATAAGGAGGGAGTTGAATATTCTTTTGTGTAGATGTTGTTACACTAAGAGAATGTGTATCTATGTCAAATGTGTGTGTTTAAGGAAGAAATTATGCTATGAAAATTTTTATAATTTTAATTTTTAAGGTTTCCATTTAGGGTTATTTGATTTTTATGTTGTAATCTTATTATATCAAAGACATTCTGGATATAAGAATCATGAAACATCAAAGGATTTATCAACAGAAGTTTTTCATTAAGAATATGAAATTTATGTTTAATGGTACCAGTAAAATATAAATTTTATTTACTAATAAAATTATTTCGTAGAAGATATATTATTAAATAATTAATAGCCCTTAACATTTAATTGATGTTGTGATTGTCCTAGATATTAATGTGGTGAAATTTCTAATGCAAGTCTTATGTTTAAAATTGTTGTGAAAACTTTTGATTATTTATTTGATGGATGTTTAGTATGATATTTTTTTAATCATATTATATAGAATTATCTTCTTATTTAGATGTAATCAACCATATTATGGGAGATGTTTCATTTGGGTTGAAGAATATATACCAGTTAGGTTTATCTGAGATGAATGATCTTAAAATTTTGGATGTGTAAAAAGAATTAAATGAGTCATCATTTGAGGTTAAGAAACTATTTAATTTTGAGGTTATTAATTTTATATATATATTTTTATAATTATGTAATGATCTATGTTAAATTTTTTGTTTTTTTAGAATTTTAAAAACTAATGTGTTAAAGTTTTATCTCAATTTTTTTCTAATCATTTATTATTTATTATTGATAGGAGGGATAACTTTTTATTCTTTGGTGTATTATGTAAAAAATTAGATGTTTATTAAACTTCATTGGTTATAAAAATCATCTCCAGTTCTCATTATTTTGATAGAAAATATGATAGTATATTTGAAATTAATTTTAATTTTCGAGAGAGAATATTTCCTTGTGTTCATAGTCTTTATGATAATGTTACTTCATTAATCTAGATAAATAATTGTGAATAAAAATGATTTCAAATTATAATGAATTTATGGTCATTTTATCAATAAACAAATTTATGGGTTTGTTGTCATTAACATTATCTTAACCACTTTCTATATCAAACTCATTTATTTCTATAGTTTTATCTTTGTATCCCTTATCTATGTATTCACATCCAACTAATCTTCTCTTACATGGAATCCTCATTATGTGATAACCTTCGTACATCCCTTTCTTTATTTTCAACAGGATACATTCTTAACCCCTTTTTTAATGTGGGAATACAATAAATATAATTATAGGGGTTAAAATATTTATTGACTGTTTCATTTTCAAATTGAAAGGATGCCATTTTTTAAACAGCGGAAGAATGTAACGCCCTGACTTTTCAGAAGAAGATGATTTTTTTGATACCCTATGAGATATGCAACACCAAACCCAAAAAAACAATAATTTATAAATATTATTCTATTAACCATATTTTTAAACTATTTTATATGCATATTATAATTTTTTAAATATATATAAGTCCTAAATATAGTAATTAATTATTATTTAATAAACATTCAATTTTATGCAATGACTTCTTGTATGTTTTCATTACTAAATATATCAAATTATTATTAGGAAAAACATATGATATTTATTTTATATAAAATTTAAGAAAATTTATTTGATAAAATTAAATATATTTTTGATATCTCCATATCATTATTTACTTAGTTGGAATTTTTTTATTGAAAATTTTAGATTTTTCAATGATTAGGGAAAAATTATGTTTTTATGTAACATTGACATTTTTTTGATAAATTCATTAATTTAAAACTATAAAATTCTATTTAATTTTATTTCAAGGTAACATAATAATTAATTAATTTTATTCATTTAATTTAATTTTAAAACATATTTATAACATATTCTAGTATACGTTTATTTTTAAGCATAAATTATATATTTTTTTAAATTATTTTTATAATGAAAAATATCTCTCAATTCAAATAAATACCTAATGAGAAACAATTAATATTTTATTTTTATATTAAAAAATTATATCTTAATTTAAATACATATAATTAAACTTACTAGTTATATAGTTAAAGTGAAAACAACTTTCTGTTGAAAAATAGATTTTTCATAAAATTATTTTCCATCTTGCTTGGTTGTTTTGTATTAAATTAAATTATTCCACCTCTATGAGTTTATTTTAATAAAATTAATTCCATATTTTTAATCATTTTAATTAATATTTTTTTATAATGTCAACTTAATATTTGCACAATTTGAATAGTAATTATTAAAAATATAAATTACCACAGTAATAGGAAAATAGGATAATTATGGGAAAAAATTATTTAACAGAGGCTATAAAAAATTAAATATAAAAGTATGAATTTTTATATTATAATTTAATTAAAATGGTTACTATATTTATTAGTTATTGTATTTACATTGTTAAATATTTTGAAATATGTTTTTTAAAATATATTATATGATTAACAAAATTGTATTCCTAAATAATATGCAATTTCAATTAAGAAGCTTTGTTTGATCCATTAATTTATTTATTAAATAATCTATATTTTAATAATTTATTAATAATTTTTTTTATTAAATATAAATTATCATATAATTTTTATGAATTCAAATGTATGTTTTATAAGGTTTTGAAAACTGTTATTGTAAAAAACTATCAATTTCAATAATTATCGATTACTATTTCAATAGTAAAAATTATCATAAATATAAAAATATTTTGATAAAAAAATGTTAATTTTTTTAAATTTTACCATCATAGTTATTTACATGTTAATTTTTTATAATTTTTAAAGACATTCAAATTTTTAGGTAAAAATTAAATATCACATAAAAATACATTCTGTTTTATAACATCATAATGACCCAAAAGTGAATTATCTATTACTTTAAATGGGATAAACTGAAAAATAAATATTTTACATCAGATATAATGTGACTTAATGTGTTTTTAATTTAATTTATAAAACCATTATGAATCGTCTATAACATATAATATATTTAAATGTTTTAAAACCATTTATCTAGGAGTGTTAATTGCCTCAACATAATAAAGGGAATTATTTTATTATATTGAAAATTATTCCCTATGAGATAATATAACATAATCCAATTTTAATGAAACAATTTGTAAAAACCATGATATGTTTTATGGTTTTTTATATTTTATTATATTGAATCCAAAACCAAAAAAATAAAAAATCCTCTTCATTTACTATATAAAACCATCCTAGATCCAATTTATCTTCACTTTAACTCCTTGGAGCTCTCCTTTAATCTGCCTTTCTATTTATTGAGACATTATATGGCGTACCCAGGATCTCAAGAAGCCCCTCCCAAGATATTGGGTTCACATACGCAAGTATGGAATCCTCACCATCCTCGGTTATTTTCTATTCAAGAAGATTCTTTTGAATTTTTGTTTTAATTGAAATTTATTTTGTTTTAATTTATAGATAAACATACCATTTTGTAAAATGGATGTTATTTTATTGAGGGATCTATCTCTTCTCATTTCCATTCAAGAGCTTCTTACATGTGATGTCTCTTTAATTTAATTATATTATTTTTATATATGTTCATCCATATTCCCCTTATAATACATTTAATTATTAAATTTTTATATCCCCCTTTAAATATAATTATGACCTTCCAAGAACCCTTTTTTACACTGGTTACCTTGCCAAATTTTAATAAGGAATCATCCACTATCTTCCTGTTTTCAAGCACTTGTTTTATATTGTGTCATTTATTCCCACATTAATGTGTTTGGAAATGTTCATAAATATCACCAATAATATCCATAACATTTAAAAATTAATGTATCTCTTTGTAAATCTCATTATTCCTTCCATTATCCTTTATGTACACTTGTTACCATGCATAAATATAATTAGGATAAATTTCCTCATTATTGTTTCATTGTTAACTTATTCCTTCTATTTTCAATTTATAATGTTGGGATATGTTTCTACATGTCCCAAAATGTTAACATTTAATTTCTATGTGATTATATAACCATTTCTATCACATCTCACATTTTTATGAATTTTTAATTTATGTAATTATGCTTCTAAAATATAACGATGATTTTCCCTATAAAACCACTTTTATATTGAATAACATCCCATTTTCTATCATGAATGTTCACCATTATTCACGTTCACATCCTGATTGGGGAATTTAATATCTGTATTCCACAATCCGTGATCATAGAAAAAAAAATTATCATTAAATAATCCATGCTTTAGGAACTATGTGGCACACTTTAGCAAGAGAATGAAATGAATTTGTTTGGTGCGCTCAAAGGAATTAGTAAATTTTTAGTGTCATGATATTTCATGTTGGGAGAGGGATTTAAATTTGTTACTTTACTTATGTTTTTTCACCATGATTTCATGGATGTTTATCCATGACCAATTTTTTCGATTTAGTGTTTTTTGTTTTTTTATTGATTTCCAATGTTATGATTATCATGTTATATCATTTTAAATTTTTCATGTTTATGAATCATATCTTTTTATTAACCATTTATATAACTATTGTATAAATTTATTCCCTTATTCCTTGTCTATTCATTTATGGTGATTTATATGTCACCAATTCTATTGTTTGTCACTATTTTTTCACATTCTTCTTTAAAATGCATTGAAATTTTAGAAGAATGTAAAGGAATATTTTAATAATGTTATCGCGTAGCATGTTCAAGATGTTATTCCTTGTAACTAACCCCAAAATACAATATAATTAATGATATTTCTGATTTTATAGGTTTAATTTTATGTAATAAATCATTATTAATGTGTAATAAAGTGTAGAGTTGTTGTAAATTTAAACTATTTCATCTTTTTTCATATAAATCCATCTCTGTGATATCTAAATCCTCCTCAAGAAGGATGATATCATCCAAATGTATTTAATAATCCAATATATAAAGAAAAATTATTCTTTTTTAAAGTAATACATTATATATTTTATTTTTCTATAGTATATATGTTATGAATCAATGTTTGTATGGTCATGCCCAATAATCCTTAATTATTCATAAGCATAGTTCTGAAGAAAAAAATTTATATAATACACTTGATCATATGACTATCATGATCCAATTGAGGAAGATATATTGTATAAATTATTACTAATATAATTAACCACATGTTCATCATTTGACATTATATATTTGACTTTTTCTTATGAAATAGAGAAACAAAAACTTATTTACATATGAAGGATAAATATTTCAACCTTTTTTATCCATCATTCACCTTCTTATCATGATCCAAAATAAAATAAATTCATTAATTAAGTAGATAATTATAAATTTAGATTGATTTTATTTTTGATAATGTAATGAAAAATTAATCTCTTTAAATAGAATAAAATTAAAATAGATAACTTAATAGATTTGATCCCCTTTTATTTAACTAATAAGTCATTTTTGGAATTGCTCAACACTAAGAGAGTTGGTGAATTATCATTATAGAATTGAAATTTTATTTAATAAAAAATATCTATTAAACCATTATAACAATTAGGATATTTATTTTAATTTTACTTATTCTTTTTTGGATTCATGTATATGAACGAAATTATTGGATGGATGAAGTTGTTTTTATAGGGTTCGTTACTATACAAGAGTACATGGACCATTATCTGTACAGTGGTGCCCAATGAAAAAAATATATATTATAAAATTGGATACAAAATTAAATGTCTTGATTTACCTGTAATCTTAAAATGATGTTTGATTACCTATATATTAGGATGGTGGGTATAAGAATATGTTAATTTCCAGGACTAGTGAAATATTGGTGTAAATGATTAAATTTACTAGATCATTGATATTCCTGTATAGAAAATATGTAGCTACATCATGTTATCTATAATATCAAGTATATCCTACACTATATTATAATTACATTTATTATCACAATGCTTTTTCTTTCTCCCCCTCCAACTTAATATAATTTTTATTTCACAACAACGTACCACCTTATTCCTTTTCCCCTTCATATCTTACACTATCTCTAACATAATTCATTCCCTATACCCATTGGACATCACAACGAATTATTATTTTATAAAATTAATATAAATATTTTATAATAATTATTCTTCTTATTTTCCTTATATGATAAAACCACATAGAGAACATGTCTTCTTGGCCTTAACACTTATACTTCTTCTTATATGAACACATCCACACAACACCATATTTTTTTATTAACTAAACTTATTCCATTATTATATTCCTATCAATTTAATATGATCTACACCAATTATAATCTTCCAATATTTGAATCAAAAATTTCATATGATGTTTGTTATAACAAAGTAGGGTATACTTTATAACCCAGTAATATTCTTCTCCTAAAGTGATAGTATAAATCAACCACCAATTGGGCACACCTTCTAGTACTGAAACAATTATAATGTATATTAAGTGTAAATTTTTTTACATTTTATCTTTATTTATTATTCATAAATTAACAAAACCTCGCAATTAATATTGTATTCATATGTATATTATTCTAGAATCATTTACTCAAAATAAAATCTAAATGAAATAGCCTCCATATAAATTTTAACTGAAACAAAACTTAGAGAAATATCATGGAATCATCAGCCTCCTTTAACCCTACATTTAAAAAACATAATCTTACAAAAAATCATCTTTACAGTTTAATCTTCATTTATAGGATTGTGGAAATATAAATCATCACATTATTCCGCATAAATACCATAAAAAATTACATAAAATTACATATATCTTGAAGTATTTTTCTAATTTAACATGAATAGATAAACTCATAAGCAAAATTCATACAGTTAGGCAATGTTTTGTGTAGATTTCATATTCTTATCCATTTACTTATGAATATGACTTTTTAGCTCCCAATATTAGTTAATCATTAAATAAATGAATTCTTATGATCATAATGAAATATGATTAGTATAAGATTCATATAATAATATTAAATTGATGATATCATCTTCTAAAGAATTACACTCAAGCATTTTTTATATAAAAATCACAATATTCTTGACAACATAATATTTGATATGATTATAATCACTTGAAATCAATGTTTCCTTGACATCCATTCTTGATTCAAAATCTTCATGTTTTTTTAATTGATGATGACCATCATAGTACCAATTACATTCATATATTGATTTAAAAAATCCAAGATAAAAACACTCTTTGTATTCCCTATTTATAATTTTTTTTAAAGAATCACAATGAATATCAACATGATATTTTTTAAGATGAGGGTTTTAATTCAAATAATCGACTAAAATAAAGTTCTATTCTTAATTTCCATACGCAAAAAACCATTCAAATAATACACTGGAAATGATATGTCACTATTTTCATATTGGGCCAGAAGAAAAATCATACCTCTCACTACATGATCTTCCATGTAGTTGTTCTTATTGTCCAAAAATCCACCATGAAATTCCACAATCTCTTTACCTACCATATGTTTCCATGATCAATTTATAAATAGATTTACATACTTTTAAACCATCATATATGAGGGTTATGTCCCTTTATGTGGACGGTTTGTAATCCATCAAATGGTGGGTTCACATTATGTTAGCAATATTTCATGTGGTGGGTTCACATTCCATCATAGGATAAGTTCAAAATTCTTCCTGTGGTGGGTACACATTTCTTTATGTGGCCAGTTCACATCCATTTTTCTAGTATGTTCACGTTCTTTTTTTCTATTAGTTTACATTCCTTCATTCAATAAGTTCATGTTTCATCATTTGTTCATTTCTCATTCCATCATGTCATCAGTTCATATTCCCTCATGTAGTCTATCAACCAATAGTGAATGAGGAGTTTATAGTGTCCCATCAGTGACCAATTTTTCCACTTCATTGATGTAACCAATGTGAACTCGTTACTACTACCATATGTGTTAACCCATATAATCAAAAAAATAGATATAATAACATTTCCCACAATATCATAAATTCTTATGTTTTGATTATTTAAGAAAACACTATAATCAGTCCTAGTTAATGGTCAATGTTATCATCATCAATCCAAAAAAACTAAAAAATTCGTGGTCTCAATATTATTTGGACTATAAATATTTTAATATAATAAATTAAACTAATCAAAAACTGTGAAAAAATTTTATTTATTCATTTTATATTATATATAATTTTACAATTTTAAGTTTTCGATGAAATTTTACAAATTCTATAATTTGTAAGATTCGTTTTTTAGTTTTCTGTATGAGTCAACATATATTTAATTGATCTACATACGAGTATCTTAGAGTTAATATATGATTATTGTGGAATTTTATATGATTAATCTTTTTGAAATATCACTGATGTATGATTAATTGGTCCTCTATATATGGGTTATATAGGCTATATATATTTCATCAAGACACTACATATGATTAATACGGGCTGCAAATGAGTAAAAACTTGATAACAATTTTCCGAAATTTTTTAATGAAAAATTTGAGATTCCAAAATATTTTTTATAAATATTAAATGGAATATTATGATGCAATATTCATTTGAACAAGCTGAATACATCTTGAAAATTTAATATCCATTATAAAATCATAGATTGAGAATGATAAATGAGTTACAATATGGAAACTATCATATTTTAATATTTAAGAATTTCATATAAAGATATTTGAAATTTTTATCTCACTATGATATATAGATCATAATCCACAACTTTAAAGACCCGTAAATTTCAATGGACATTTTTTTCTTAATTTTATTTTTTATTTTATGAGTATGCAGTTTTTGACGGCGCCTGATTTCGACTCCCGGTGTGCCCAGAATAATTTTCCGAATTTTAGATCTGGTATATTCAGTGAATGAACGATTGGGTTTTTCTAACATCTGAACCGTTTCTCGGAATCGAAATCTTAGGGCACTGATAAAACTGCGATGCCGGTAATTACTTATGAACACATTTTCTGGAGTTGTGTTTGCTCGGGTGAGGTTATTAAAAAAATGGGTTAACTAAAGAATGAAATAAAAATTTTTGCTAAAATTTTAATTTTCTATTCTAAGTAGTGATAACCTATGTTTGTAGGTTAGAGTGGGACCAACTACATCCTAACTCCACTAGGAAGGATATTAGTGAAGTGGGGCCCACACGAGCCACACCCCTTCAAATCCCTTAAAACCTCCCTCGTGCTTTTAATTGTGTAACACAACTGCACCCCCTTTTTATGGATAAGTCAACTCTCGCATTTATTTGGACTATTAATGGCTCTTCAATTAATTTAATTAATTGAATGTGATATTTTTAAATTTCAAATTTAATGTTGGCATGTTTGTGTTTTAATAAAATAAGACAATGTCTTATTTTATTGTGGGTTGATTCGTTGTGCGGAAACATGGAGAGAAATCTCATGGTATTGGAGAACTTCTTCTTCTTTGCGATGAATGTTGAGTCTACAATGAAGGACTCCATCATCGCAAGGGAAGACCGTTGTGCCGTCTTCTATCCTCTTTGCAACCGGTGAGAGATGCCTTTTTCGGAGAATGAGGTCGTGCCCCATCCTTCATTGGGTTTACACCGACGACGCTTACGGATCCTTGATCAGCGACGTCGTTTTCCGCGACGTCCTTTTCCTGCAACAATCATCGTTCGATGACTTCTTCGAGGTAGGGGTTTGAATTTTGTTCGTGAATGTTCTTTGTGTTCTTCGTTAAATATTTGGGCCACCTGCTAGCTATTTAACTGGAGGAGGACAGACCGCCCGAACAAGGCTGATCCTCCTCTCCCTTTGTGGTTGTATTTGTTGCGGCTGGAACAATAGTGGTGTGGTGCAACGGCACCACGTGGAAATAAGGAGGAACACGGCGAAGAAGTGTGGCGCCGTCATGCCGTGCCGTTGAGGATGAAAGAGGCCGCGCCCGGAGCGAGGCCGTGTCGGAAGGGCGCGGCGCCATCGCTCAGTTCCGGAAAACCATTGAGGGCCATGGCCGGAGCAGGCCGCGGTGGAGGGGCGCTGCTCTGTCGCGTCACGCCGGTCGGACCAAGGCCGCGACCTTTGCCCGTGGAGGAGCAGGGAGAGGTGGCCGGAACCGCCAGACGGCGGCGCATGGAGGGCAGGACCAATCGGTCCTGCGTGGTACATTGGCCGGCCGTTAAGGTTGACCAGATCCGGAAAACTGGGGGTTTGACCCCCGGTCAACGCAGCATGGAGGAACCCCCCCCCCCCAGCAGGTTCACCGTTCGGTCCGAAGTGGTGGCAGCTCCCCCCTTCGGAGCTCACGCGGCACACGACGCCCTTGCCGGGGCGACCGGCCGCCCCCACCGGGCCAGGCTGCCCTGGCTGGGCCGAGCCACTCCAGTCGGTCCTGCCCGCGCCCTAATGGGCCGAACCCGGACCAGGGTCGGGTCGACCAGGGGGGGGGTCTTGGGTCGGGTCGGTCCGGGCCCAGAACCCCATAAATAAGACAGGTTTGTTCATTTGCACATAACATAGGCTACGGACCTCCGAATGATGCACCATAATTTGAAACGTGATCTTTGGATTGAGACGATCGTTTCAGTATATTACACTCATGGTTTCGGAGAACATTGGGTATGGCCGGGTTGGTTCGAACACGAAACCAACGAGGCCCTCGGAGCGGAAACACTTATAACTTGAGCTCCAAACGTCCGATTGACGTGTTGCTGACTTTGTTGGATTCCTCTTAGTGAGAAGGACCTTTTGGATTACTCTGCTCCAGGTTTGTCCATCTTTGGAGTACGGTCAGATTGGTTTAGACTTAAAAACCAACCGGGCCCCTGGGACGAAATAACTAATAACTCTCAGACCGGGCGTCTGAATGACACACCGACTGTCGTGTTGTGTTCCTAGAGATGAGACCGAACTTTGGGATACATAAACTCTGGACTATGTGTCAATGGATGTATCTACCCCTTGGATCATGGAGCGGACCCTCCCACAAACGAGCGTGTTGTGTGCGGGAACCCTAGAGGTGGTTGCGACGGCGACGACGATGACGACTGCACTGAAATCTGCGGTGTGTTCGGCAGCGATGACAACTGCACTGAAATTCTCCTTGGGATCGACAACGATGACGATCGTACTGAAATCATCCATGGTTTAGACAGTGATGACTACTTTTCTTGTATCCTATTTGGGTCCGACAATACTACTGTTCTTGTATCTAACGTGGGTCCGGCAGTATTTAACTCTGTACTTGTATCCTACGTGGGTCCAACAGAGTAGCTGGTCTTCTATCCTTTATTGGTCCGACAGCTTTGCCGGTCTAGTATCCTACGTGGGTCCCAGCTTAGATGAATCTATGGCTACACCTGATCATCTCTATCACCTTACAAAGAAGTATCTCTATGTGAGATGAGTCTGGACTTTCAATCATTATCTTCAATATGATTGACTTGCTTTCCTATGTGAATTGGGTTGTGATTTCATATGTGGATTGGGTTGATCCATCCAATGTGTAAATGATCGAACTTGGGCTCGGATGTTGGAGCCGAACAAGAATTGATGACTTAGGTATATGTATGGGCATAAACTTAAGTAGTGTAAGTTGTCACTTCATGATTGTATCTTTCCTTTGTGGATTATCCTTTGTGGACCACTAGGCGAGATGTACCCGGGGCGGACAGCAGGACCCGAGGAGCTGAGGAAGATATCTATGCCTACCCTTCGGGTGGGATTTTCAGTGGATGGTTCAGCGTTGCTTCTTTACTTTTCAGTTGTTGTACTTTCTTTCTAGTTGTTCTTTACTTTCAGTTTGAGTTTGTATTCTGGCCCATTTACTTTTCCGCACTTACTATTTTACTCAGTTTACTTAGTGTTTACTTATGTTGGCTTACTCTATGGTGTTTGTTTAATTATAAAGGAAATGCCTTCCGCTTTTTGTCAGGATTTATTCCTTGGTTCTAGTCTCCAACCCCTGGCCTATTGATGGCGGGCTTGGGGTAGTCACGGCATGGGTCCCGAGGATGGCTCGTGACAAATTGGTATCAGAGGAGTTCAGTTCTACCACAGAACTTGGGACTCTGATCTTTCTTCTGTGTGATGAAATAGTATTATGTGTATTGAGTGTGGTTATCAGTCTAGGGAGTCTAGTGTTGGTGAGGTGGCCGACGTATCCATACACCAGGACCCTGACTTCAGATTTCCGAATCAGTGCATGAAAACATTGATTGCATTTGTGTTTAAAAAATTTTCTTTGGGATTACTTTGTGTCATCTCATCAGGTATACTGTTTTGACCATGGTGCACTTGTTTCTTTACAGGATGGCCCCACGATGGTAGCCAGCTATGATTTCGATCATTGTGCTAGACGACCACCCACCGAGCGATGAGGCCTTGGTACTGGGCCCTTTTTCAGCAGAGGCACCAACGATACCTCTACCCGCCGAGCCGTCGATGCCACCAGTCCCTACCGCTGAGAGTGCATGTTGCCTTAGTGCACTGAATGAGTTTCAGCGTCAGATATCGCCCAGGTTTTGTTAGGAGACGGACCATCAGGCAGATGAGGATTGGATGGAGGCTATATTTTGATTTTTTTAGGTCAGTGGGGACACTAGCTGACCTCATGGTGATCCTTGCAGCGAGCCTTCTGCACGCGGCAGCAGGAAGATGGTGGAGCCTGATTCTCCAGGTGCACGATGAGTCATCTATCATGTGGATAGACATTGAGAGCCTCTCCCACTCAGAGTTCATTCCAGCCACCGTACGTTCGGTGTGCATTCATGGGCTACTACAGTTGCGGTAGGGCAGCATGACGGTAGCCTAGTACTTGACGAGATTTACCGATCTCTCGCGCTATTCGACAGACATGGTATGAGACCCATTCTTATGGACCCGGACCTTCGATCAGGGACTATGGCATGAGATCAGGGCATCGATGATCTCCCTCAGCATTATGACGTAGGAAGGATTACTAGAGCGAGTCCTTCTCGTAGAGAGATTTCTTGCTGAGCCTACACCAGCAGCGAGACCTACCGTAGGGTGGCATGTAGAAGAGTCTTCTATAGCTAGAAGTAAATGGATTTCATAGGTGTCCCAGCGGACCAGACAAGCAAGTGGACGACCTTTGGACACTGGCTCCGAGGTGTGGGGCACACGGTGCAGAGCCAGCCTTCTGAGGAGCAGACAGTGCCATGCATGCGGTGGCCATGGCCACATGGATCTTGACTGCCCGACCCGCCATGTAGAGGAGAAGAAGACAGTTGAGGGACCACCTTGGCAGAGGAAGAGGGTCGATCGTGGCTATTCGCAGGGAGCAGGCGGACAAGGTAGAAGAGCTGGTCGAGCAGCAGGTGGTGGTCGACGCTTTGAGGCTTTACCACCACCACCACCAGGAGGTCCACCTCAACCACAGGGAGCTGACGGGCAGAGACAGGCTCAGCTTCAGGTAGCGGAGGCCTACAACCACGACGCACTAGAGATGATTCGAGGTACTATCTATGTCTACTCCACCCTTTCTGCAGTTTTTATAGACACATGAGTGAGTCATTCTTTCATTGTCGTTGCCCTTGTTTGGATCTCGAAGATTCCGACAGAGCCGTTGGCTCGATCCTTATGGCTAGAGACACCTAAGAGAGCAGACTCGATGATTACACACTGGTGCTAGAAGTGTATGCTTACTCTAAGAGGTGAGATAATCGGCTGGGATCTTCTTGTAGCGGCGTCGAGGCCTTACGACATCATATTGTGCATGGATTGGTTATCTACAGTCCATGCTCAGATCGACTGTAATTGGCGCAAGGTGTGGTGTGTTCGCACCGATGGGAGCAGGTTCACCTTCACCGCTAAGAAGGGAGCCTTTCCAGCGCTGGATGGACTCACGTAGAGGAAAGGATAGCCGATCACTCATCAGTCAGCTGGCCTCATCCTAGGAGCAGTTGACGTATGGAGTCCGAGTTTTCCTGTAGTGGTGGATCAGTATGTGGACATTTTTCCTGATGACATTCCAGGACTACCTCCTCACAGAGAGGTAGACTTCTGTATTGACCTATACCCCAGGACAGCACTGATATACACTCCAACATATCGGGTGGCTCCCGTAGAGCTTCGAGAGCTATGGGTACAGCTGGAGGACTTGCAGGTAAAGGGATTCATCTGACCCAATGTTTCACCCTGGGATTCACTAATTTTGTTCACCAAGAAGGCAGACGGGAGCTTGCGACCATGTGTCGATTACCGTCGCCTGAACCAGGTGACCGTGAGGAACAAGTATCTGCTACCAAGGATTTACAACCTATTAGATAAGCTCTAGGGAGAACAATGGTTCTCGAAGATAGTCTTAAGGACATGCTATCATCATCTCAGAGTTTGAGACAAGGACGTGTAGAAGATGGCCTTCAGATGACTGTATGGCCACTATGAGTACTTGGTTAGGCCTTTCGGCATAAAAAATGCGCCATTAGTGTCCATGAGCCTCATGAACATGATCTTTCAGCCTTACCTCGATCAATTTGTCATGGTCTTCATCGACGACATATTGATATACTCGACTTCTGAGGATGAGCACACCTACCACTTGCAGGATGTATTGGACAAACACTAAGAGCTCCAGCTTTATGGTAAGCTCTCGAAGTGTCATTTTTGGATACGTGAGGTCCACTTCTTGGGACACGTCATCTCTGAGGTGGGATTTGTGGTGGATCCTGCGATGATCGAGGTAGTGATAGCTTGGGAGCCACCTAGGAGCGTGATGGAGGAGCGGAGTTTCTTGGGTCTAGCTGGATACTACCAGAGGTTTGTTCCAGACTTCTACAGAGTTGCAGATCCACTATAAGCTTTGATGAAGAATGGGAAACCCTTCTTGTGGTCATACAGATGTTAGCAGAGCTTCCAGGAGCTGAGACAGAGATTGACCAGTGCATCCATCTTGAGGCTACCAGAGGAGGGAGTAGGGTACGTAGTCTACTATGATGCATTAGGGATAGGACTCGGGTGTGTCCTGATGCAGGATCAGGAAATGATCGTATATGGATCACGATAGTTGAGGCAGCATGAGCAGAATGACACTACCCATGACCTACAGTTAGTAGTAGTGGTCTTCGCTCTGAAGAAGTGGCGACAATATCTGATGGGTGAGCGCTTCACAGTCTACTCTGACCACCTGAGTCTCAGGTACATCTTCTCGCATAAGGACCTGAACCTAAGACAGTGATGATGGCTTGATTTCCAATAAGACTATGACTTTGAGATAGTCTATACTACTGGAAAGGGGAACGTAGTAGCTAATGCACTCAGCAGGAGGACGGACATTCAACTACTTGAGTAGGAGAGAGAGCAGCTGGCCGCTTTGTAGATATCCTTCATGGATAGAGATGGAGAAGCCTTTCATCAGTCACTCACAGTCACTCCCCCACTACTACAGCGGTTCATAGAGGTACAACGTGGGGACGTTGACTGTGAGATGCGGCGTGTGCAGTTATCCTCAGGACAGGCACATGATGGATTTTCTATAGGAGGAGAGCACGATGTCCTTTTCAGAGCACGTACCATGGTACCAGATGATTTATAGGAGGAGGTGATGAGGGAGTTTCACACATCCCCTTTAGAGGTAAATCCAGGAGTGGTGAAGATGTACCAGGATCTTAGGAGACAGAACTGGTGGCCGGGTATGAAGATGGTTGTAGCAGAGTTCGTTTCTCGATGCCTCGCCTACCAACAGGTGAATGCAGAGCACCAGGCACCGTATGGATTGGTACAACCCTTGGAGGTCCCGGAGGGGAAGTGGGATGTGATATATATAGATTTCATGACTGGACATCCACATACTTCTAGAGGTCACGACTCCATTTGGGTGATTGTTAACTGACTCACCATGTCGGCCCACTTCTTACCAATCAGATAGAAGGGCTCAGTAGAGAGCTTGGGACGCCTCTATGTTCAAGAGATTGTATGGCTTCATGGTGTTCCATTATCTATATTCTCCGATCAAGATGCTTTCTTTAATTCCTGGCTTTGGAAGGGGTTGTATGAGGCATTCGAGACGTAACTTTGTCTGAGCACTACCTTTCACCCTCAGACTGATGGTCAGATAGAGAGGACCATTCAGACACTAAAGGACATGCCCCGTTCATGTGTCCCCGACTTTGGTCATAGCCAGGAGGACCACCTACCATTGGTGGAGTTTATGTACAAAAACAGCTATCACTCCACCATCGGGATGGCACTATACAAGGCATTGTACGGCTAACCTTTCAGGTCACCTCTGTGATGGACAGAACCTAGGGAGTCAGCACTTGTGGGACCATAGATGGTCCAGGCCACATCAGAGAAGGTCTCAGTCATCCAGGAGAAGACGAGGATAGCTCAGAGCCAACAGATGTCTTATGCTGACAGGAGGCGGAGACCACTGGAGTTCGAGGATGGCGACCAAGTTTTCTTACGGGTCTCACCTCGACATGGATTATAAATATTCGACTAGGGTGGCATGTTTTCTTTGTGCTTCATCAGACCATTCCAGGTTCTCAGTAGGATAGGCGAGGTGGCTTATCACCTGGCTCTACCACCTCAGTTGCATCGGGTGCACGCTGTCTTCCACGTATCTCAGCTGAGGAGGTACGTGCATGACCTGACGCATATCATCGACCATGAGGAGGTGGGCATTGATGATGGGGCGACTTTTTCGGAGGTCTTGGTGCAGATCGAGGATCGACATGATCGATTCCTCCATGGGTGGTCGATTTCTCTAATGCGCATCAGATGACAGCATGGGAACCTCCAGGAGAGCACTTGGGAGTGGGAGGCTCAGATGCGTGCCCAGTACCCTCATTTGTTTCCCTAGTTTATGATGTATCTTTACAGGGACACAAATCCCTGAGGTGGGAGTAATGTTAATACCCATAAATTTCAAAGGAATTTTTTTTATTAATTTTCTTGGGTATTTTATTAGTACGCAGTTTTTGACAGCGCCTGATTCCGAGGCCCGGTGTGCCTAGAATCATTTTCCAATGTTTAGCTCGGGTACGTTCAGTGAATGAACGAGCGGGGTTTTCTATCTTCTGAACCAGTTCTCGGAATCAAAATACGAGGGCACCGATGAAACTGTAGCGCTGGTAATTTTATAGTAACACCTTTTTTGGAGTTGCGTTTTCTCTGGTGAGGTTATTAAAAAAATGTGTTAACTAAAGAATTAAATAAAAATTTGTGCTAGAATTTTTATTTTCTATTCTAAGTAGTGATAACATATGCATGGAGGATGGAGTGGGACCCACAACATCCTAACTCCACTAGGTAGGATATTAGTGAAGTGGGGTCTACCTGAGCCCCACCCCTTCTAATCCCTTAAAACCGCCCTCGTGCTTTTAATTGTGTAACACTCCCACACCCCCCTTTTTATTGACAGGTCAACTCTCGCATTTATTTGGACTGTTAAAGGCTCGTCAATTAATTTTACTAATTTAATGAGATCATTTTTAAATTTCAAATTTATTGTTGGCATGTGTGTGTGTTAATAAAAGAAGACAATGTCTTGTTTTATTGGGGGGTTGATTCGTTGTGCGGAAACAAGGAGAGGGCTCACACAGTCTTGAAGAACATCATCTTTTTCGTGAAGACCGCTGAGTCTATGACGAAGGACTCCATCACCACAATGGAAAACTATCGTGCCATATTATCTCCTCTCCGCAGCCGGTGAGAGATCCCTTTTCCAGAGAATGACAACGTGCCGCATCCTTCATCGGGCGAACACCAACGACGCTTTCGGAGCCTCGATCCGTGACGCCGTCTTTCACGACGTCGTCTTCTGCGACGTCCTTTTCCCGCAACAATCCTCATTCAATGACTTCGTCAAGGTAGGGGTTTGAGATTTTTTCATGAATATTCTTTGTGTTCTTCGTTAAATATTTGGGCCACCTGCTATCAATTTAACGGGAGGAGGTCGGACCACCCGACTCGGCTGATCCTCCTCCCCCATTGTGGTTATATTCGTTGCGGCCCGAATGAAGGCGGCGCTGTGCAACTGTACCATGTGGAAACAAGGAGGAATGCGGCGAAGAAGCACGTCCATATTGTGCCTCACTGTTGAGGCCGAAAGAGGCCTCGGCAGGAGCGGGGCCACGATGGAAGGCCAGGGCGCCGTCGCGCCGCGCAGGAAAACCATGGAGGGCCTCGGCTAGAGTGGGCCTCGGCGGAGTGGTGCGACAACGTTGCACCACGCCAGTCAGACCAAGTTTGTGGCATGTGGCCACAATAGAGAAGGGATTAGAGCCCAGGACTACCGGCCGCTGGCGCATGGAGGGCGGGACCATCCGGTCCAGCATGGTACATTGGCCGGCTGTTACGACCGGAAAGATCCGGAAAATCGTGGGTTTGACCCCCAGACAAGGTGGTAGGGCAGACCCCCAGCGGGTCTGCCGTTCGGTCTTAATGGGTGGTGGCTCCCCCCATCCGAGCTCATGCGGCACGCGGTGCCCTCGCCGAGCTGACCGGCCGCCCATGCTGGACCGACCACACCGGGCCCGGCCACCCGCGCCAGGCCGGGCCACGCTGGCTGGACCGGGCCGCGCCAGCCGGGCCAGGCAGTGCCCTAACGGGTCAGACTCGGATACAGGTCGGGTCGACCGGTTTCGGGCTGACCCAGGGGGGTCTCGGGCCAGGTCGGTCTGGGCCCAAAACCCCCTAAATCGGACAGGTTCGTTCATTTGCCCATAACATGGGATACAGACCTCCAAATGATGCACCGTCAGTTGAGACTCGATCCTTGGATCGTGATGTTCGATTCAGTATATTTCCTTGAAGGTTTTGGAGAGCTTTTTGTGTGGCTGGGTTGGTTCGAACACGAAACTAACTGGGCCCTCAGAGTAGAAATGGTTATTAGTTAAGCTTCGGATATCGGATTGACGAGACGTAGACTTTGTTGGATTCTTCATAGTGAGACGGAAATTTTGGCTCAATCCGCTCGAGGATTGGATGCAGTTTGAGTACGGTCTGGTTGGTTTTGATATAAAACCCAACCGGGCCCTTGGGACGAAAAAGCCAATAACTCTCATACCAGGCGTTTGATTGACGCGCCATCTGTCGTGTTGAGTTCCTATCGGCGAGATGGAACATTGGGAAACATTCACTCCGGACTACGTGTCATTTGATGTATCGACCCCTTGGCTCGTGGAGAGGACCCTCTCGAAAACAAGCGTGCTATATGCGGGAACCCTAGAGTTGTCTTCGACTGCGACGCCGATGACAACTTCACTAAAATCCTCTGTGGGTTCAGCAGCGACGACAACTGCACTGAAATTCTCCATGGGTTCGGCATCAATGATAACCATACTGAAATCCTCCATGTGTTCGATGGTGATGAATATTGATCTTGTATCCTATGTGGGTCCGGCAGTACTATTGTTCTTGTATCCTACGTGGGTCTGGCAGTATTTGACTCTGTACTTGTATCCTACGTGGGTTCGGCGGAGTAGTTGGTCTTGTATTCATTGTGGGTCCAATATCTTAGCTAGTCTAGTATGCTACATGGGTCCTAGATTAGAGGAATTAGTGGCTACACTTGATCATCTCTATCCCCTTACAAAGAAGTATACCTGTGTGAGTTGAGTCTTGACATTCAATCATTATCTTCGATATGATTGACTTGCTTTGAAATGTGAATTGGGTTGTGATTTCCTGTGTGGATTGGGTTGTACAATCCTATGTGGACGTGATCGAACTTGGGCTCGGATATTGGAGCTAAAATAGAATTGATGACTTAGGTATATGTATGGGCATATACCTAAGTAGTGTTAGATGTTACTTTGTGATTTTATCTTTCCTTTGTGGATTATTCTTTGTGGATTCTGGGAGACCATCAAGGGTCTCGGGGTCCCTACTGAGTAGCGTATACTCACCCCTACACGAGCTATGCCTGCACTACATTATGTTAGATGCAGAAGACGGACATCACTGATCGTGGTAGAGGCTTGTGTAGAATGTTTGAACCTTGAGGTGGACCACTACGTGTGACGTACACGGGGCTGACGGCTAGACCCAAGGAGCTGAGGAGGCTATCTATACCCACCCTTCAGGTGGGATTTCCAGTGGATGGCTTGGTGTTACTGCTTTACTATTCATTTTTTGTACATTCTTTCCAGTTGTATTTTTCTTTTAGTTTGGGTTTGTATTCTGGCCCATTTACTTTTCTGCACTTTCTATTTTACCCAATTAACTTAGTTTTTATTTCCCTTGGCTTACTCTATGGTGTTTTCTTACTTATAATGGCAATGCCTTCCCCTTTTTGTTGGGATTTACGCCTTGGTGCAATTTGTCAGCCACTGGCCTATGGAAGGATGGATTGGGGTAGTCACGGAACGGGTCCTGAGGACGGGCCGTGATAGCATGACATTCATCATCATATTTAAATTCACATTTTTAATTGATCTATAATTTTAAACATTTATAATTGATTATTATCTCGAAAATTCATCCGACACATTGATCATAATTTTCAATATCAATAATCATGATAATTGAATAATAAATTTGTACAAAAATCATTAATGAAATAAATATTATAAAAATATTATGATCCATGATTATTGATAGAGAAAATAATGATCAATGTGTTGGATGAATTTTTGAGAGAATAATCAATCCTAAATGTTTCAAATTCTAGATAAATTAAATATGGTAATTTAAATATGATGATGAATGTGTTGTTCTTTAGGATCGATATATCCTAGTGAGTAATTCATTCAACATTAATGGATATGTACAATAGTTTTCGATAGGATACTATATAAGATTAAAATATTCAATAATAGAATCAGTATATGTATTTATGGAAGAAGTCATGTAATGAATAAAATACACATGACATACGATATGTGATCTATATTTTTACAAATCATTAAATAGTGAATTGAGATATATATTAAAATATAGTTTTATAGGAGAATAATAGTGCCAAATATTATATATAAATATCAAAGATGATATTTTATATTAGAGAAATGATAATGTAAAATGAAGATGTGTACCCCTATTATTTTATAAGTGAAAATCATTGAGGGGTAGGGAATGAAGATAGTAGGAAAAACTCATATATTAAATGTTTCATAGAAATAGTAAATTACATAAAACACCAAAAAATTTATTCTATTAATTTATGTTATGAATATATTAATCATATCTTTAGAGGATTATATATAAAAAGGAAAATGTAAAGACTAATAATGGATGTTTGGTTAAAAATCATTAATCTGAGACAATAGTGAATAAAAATAACTCTTTCATCTCTAAAATAAAAAGATTATAAATAATATAATATGAAAATAAAGGGAATATCATTATGTTATTGAACAAAAATAATGAATAAAAAATTAAGATATCAGATATTTCATAGTTATAAAAGGGAGAAATGATGAGGATGAGAAAATAAATATATTATTGATCGTGTTCTTTTTATATGTATTGATCCTTTTAAATATTGAAAAGATAATTGATTGATAATGATTATATATTATTATTTGAGTTTTGGAATATGTGTGAGTAGATTAAATGTATGATTTGTAATGATTTAATAAAAATTGAGTGAATGTTGATGGAGGCTCAGGTTCTTTCTAGAATCCATCTGATGAATCATCAGTGAAGATGGATATTACATATTGTGGATGTAATGAAATCTTGTTATGATACATGATATACATTAGGTATTATGAAATTAAACACATGAAAATACATTGTTTTTTGTTATAGATCATGTGAGACTATTGGAATGCAAGAAAAGTAGAGTGTGGATCTATGACGTGAGTGAGATAATGATTGTGAGAAGTCTGTGGTATTCAGGTCATTGTAATAATAGTAACACTCTATATAAGATCAATATTGACCCCATATATTATACTCATAGTTTCATTATAATGGAGAATACTAGATTTATAGAATAACCAATCATGGTAAAGGATAATCATTTTAAGGATAAATCTATTAAAAATAACACATGAAATATTTCACATTCCATCCAACATTATATGTGGTGTGTGTTATTTTTAGATTTGAAGAAGATAAAATATTTTCCTTGTATATAATATAGTTTTAAACTCCAATGAAGGAAATAAAAAAGAAATTTTTTAATTTGGTTATAAAATAATAAGAAATAAACTTATTCACTACCTCACCCATGTGGATGAATTGATTCTTAGTGGAATTTGATTTGGTATCAGATCTTATGCTAACTATAATTGGAACTAAAATTTTCATACCCCAATATTTTATTTTATGTTGAAAAACTAAAATTTTGAAATGGAATAGACTTAGATGGTAGAAAATGTATTTATTTTCAATAATATATAATTTGGTGTCTAGGATATGATTATGATAAATAGGAATAGAATATATGTAATGAAATCATGGATGAAATATATGATGGATGTGTAAATACTATTAATAAAAGGATAAGTTAATGGTATTCATTTATTATTTAAATAGGTTTTAATGATGTATCCTATTTATTGGATAATCTATATAAAGCCACAGTATATGTCAAATATGCACAAGAATGTATCAAATAAAAAATAATCAAAGTGATAGATAACACACCACTAGATGAAATAATATTTCATGATGATCCTGATAAATATTAGACCAGAGATTCTATAGAGAGACTGAAATAAGTTTAGTTATAAATTTTATTTAAATATGATGTTTTTATAGTATGAATTAAAAATGAAAAATAATATATTATTATAATAAAAATCTACAAGAAAAAATATAAAGATAAGTGAATCCACTCCGGTTTGTTGTGAATTGATTTCCTTAAACATGGAATCATGTTGCTGGTAATGATAGGTTGATATCATATACAGATTAATCCACCTCAAAATCATATATTTATGTGTCCCATTATCCTGAAAAATATTTCTCTCTAAATGTATTTGGTTAAATAATTTAGATAAGGTATCATATTATATATAATTATGGGTAATTTTTTTTATCAAAAACATAATAAATTATCAATGATGGAATTAATATATTATGAAAAAAAACTCTCAAAATAGTTCCAAAAATGTTGGGTTTAAAACCAAAAATAGAAGGAAAGAATGTTTGGATTGACTAAATCAATATTAAAAAAATGAATAGTTAATAAAATATGAGTACTGCTGAAATTTATTTATATAATAATTATTTATTATTTTTAAAAAAAAAATTCCCACACATATAAGGAGGGATGAATACTTCTATATAATTTAATCTATCATTTGAAGAAATAACCTTTCCATAATTGTAGGTGAATATGATAAATAGAAATAGAAGTGAGTCTTCCTTGAGGTGAAAACAATAGAACAAAATTGGACTATTGATCCTAATAATTTTTAGAAGACACATGTGAAAGTGGAATAACATACAACATGTAAGTGATTATAATGTAGTTTAATATTAAATATCATATAATATTTGAAGATGAACAAGAATCATAATGTCAAATATATAAAACTGGAAGAAAAGGGGGAACCATACAATGGAGAGATAACATTATTATATTAGTGTTTGAAACTCATGTAGATATATTTGGGAGTTTTTATATGATTGTCAACTCGGAGGATATTAATGATTCATGGGGAATGTGAAATAAGGAATGAAATATAGAAACCAATTGTAAGACATGTTTACCTAGTGATTTTTTTTCAAGAGACAAACTGAACTAACCAATAAACACCAATATCAACAAAACTATTTTGAATATATAGTCCACACATAAAACTTTGAATGAGAATATGCCGAATGATTTCATGACAATATGGACAGATTGATTTAAAATTTTCAAATGTGGATTGATATGAATGGATGTAATTTCTTCAAGTTACAAAAGTAAATGTAGTTGTTATAGATAACAATAATAATGGTGAAATGAAAGTAAAATCCATGATTTTATGTGATAAAAATATAGAAATAGAAAAGGGAGAAAGTATAAATACAATTATACATTATAGATAATAATATATAGTGTTTTATAGGTTAATGAATAAGCTTCATCCCTACAACTAAAACTAAAATGCATATGGAATTCAACCTTATTCCCATATTTACGTGGTTAATCTATATGATTATTAATTTAAATTTTATAATGAATTGATGTTATTGAAGGATATGATACATATTCATCAAAGAAATTTATCCATCATAGAGTATTTTAAATTATTTATCAGTAAAAAATTTATTAAAAATATACCATGATATATAATGGAAATAATCCCTTGAGGTGGATATATAAATTATTTGATACTACCTATTGTTTGAAAATTATATTTTTGGCTATATCAAGTTTGATTATAAATGAGAGTGATAAAAATTGAGGGGTGATACATTTAGTTTAATGATTCAAATCCAATGTTTTAATCCTAGTATAGGTATGTAAATTTTTTCTAAAAAAATATTTTGGAGGATACATTAAAATTATTTTAGTTGTTATCATAGAGTGGTTAGAATATGGACCTGATTTATGTTTTGGTATAATCATTGTTGTTTTCAATACTATATTATCCCATACAGACATATAATTTTCATTATTATGTCCCATTTCATAAAAACATATAGTTATATCCTTACAACATGAATGTAATATATTCATATGTGGAAAAAATGTTTCATCCAACACTATTGTGTCAATAATGGATAGAAAAACATTCCTCTTTTATTTCCATTAATGTGGGGGTATAGAAAAAGTAACTTAAAAAGGTCAATTGAATTTAAGAAAAATAAAATATTAGATACAGAAGTACCCAACTAAATTGTAGAGATGTTTTTATATTTTTAATCAGTTGACTTTCACTATAGCTATAAAGGAATTTTAATGTATGATAGAATTTATAATGCTAAAATTTTAAAGGAATATGTGTAATATGATGTAAAATGGAGTGGGAAGAGTTGGATTATTTTAATGTGGTCTGATAAATTAGAAGATTGATATGATATTATTAATGATATTGGGGGTTAGTTTACTGTTCAATGACCAAAACACAAAATATTATTGAGAAGTGAACGAGTTACACAAGTATGAAAGAATAAATTTTTTTAACATCCCTAACATTGAGCGGGAGTAACACATGAGGGAAATCATCCCTCCAATGCAAAGAATGATAAATATCAAAATTGGAAATCCCATCAGCAATCATGATAGGTTCCCAGTAGGTATGTGTGGTGATGAAGTTGATCTCAGAAAGCGATTTCATACAATCAATCCAAACAGTAGTGGTCGACCAGGCTAGATGTATGGTGCTAGTCTAGATGGCCTAAATAACAGTAGTGGAGTCACTCTCAATCCAGATAATGTTCTAGTTTTGACGCTTGAAAAAAGTGATGGCATGGATAACACTCATAATATCTACTTCCAGTGATGAAGAAAATCCATAGGATCCATAATGTATCCAAGGGAATGATCTAAATGATTCCTAAAGATAGCACCACAACATACCGGACTAGGGTTTCCTTTCAAGGAAACATCTACATTTACTTTAATCCATCTGGTGGGACGTATCTACCAAAGAACGTCAAAATTATATTTAGGACAATGATACTTTCCCTCCACTTCAATACGATGAAGGATCTCAAAATCATGGACCGAGTTTTTTGCATTGATACATTTGAATCAAAGCTGCTTCACTAATGGCCATGAGAATTCTCTACTTACATAAATTATGATTGTATAAGTTCTTGAAAAAAATAAAATAATTTCTACCATACCAAATTAGATGGAGAAGCTCAGCGACTACTGAAAGAAGAATATTTTTAATCTTTTGGGTGTCTGAAGTAACAAATCACTGTTTTATTTTCAATGTAATGGAACTTTCTACAACCTTATGCATTAGAAGATGATAGAAATATAATTCCATAGAGTAGCAGTCGTATCACAAGAAATTAAAAGATGATTAATATCCACATGATGTTGATTACACATGCGTAATTTAGAACAAAGGGTGAACCCAAAGATTTGTAAACAGTCATATGTGAATATTATATTATGCACAATTCACCAAACTAGAGTAATCTTATATGGTTTTATACAATCATTATTAATGTTTTATCTAGGATAAGTTATTGTCCTCATTGATAAACATATAATTGTAATAATTTATAAATTCTATAATTCCATTTTGCGAGGCTTCCCAAATAAAATGATCCTTCGTTGTAGTGAAGGGGTAGCTCTCAAAAATTTGTTAAATATCCTTCAAAAGGTCAGGGTAAGTCGTGCTCATAACGTTATTTATGGATTCATTTTTCAAAGAGTGATGATGGTTGCTTCTCATCAAAGAGGACAAGGGAGCTCTATTCTAGTTGTCAAACCAAAATCATAAATTTGAGTCCTTGTTAACAATCCATTTGGAATTAGTCATAATATAATTGAAGGTATTTTTAATGGAAGGCCAAATAGGGGAAGTAAAAAATAGATCTGGGTTATTATTATTCTTTAATGAGAAATATGGCCCTAAAAAATTCGAAGTGGGTGCATCATTATGGATTAGATTCCATGTGATCATGGCTTGCAAGGATTCATTAAACTTATTGAGATTTTAAATTCCGTCCCCAACTTTAGCAATTGGTTTGCAGCAGTTAGCCCAAGGAATAATGACAGATTTTCACTCCAAAGTACTATCGGTTTACACAAAATATTTAATGGAAACATTGAGGCACTTTATCCTACTATTCGACCATTTTTATATCATCATATAGTAAACCAATTTAGAAACAATGGTGGATTTAACAAAACAAATTCTCCCTGACATAAAGAGATTAGAACCATTACAGGTTAAAAGCTATCTAATCATTTGATCGATGATATGAGAGAAATAATCCTTTTTTAATCTACCCTATATGACAGGAACACCAAAGTAGGTAAAGGGAAGAGATCCTTCTTTGACCCCTAGATATTTTATACTGTTAAGATTTCTAAGAGGGGGAATGTATATACCAAAATATATGAATGATTTATTCCAGTTGATATGTTGGCCAGATACCTCATGGTAGTTAAGGATAATGTGTTTTAGATTATTGATCTTTTTTATCCATGAATGATGATGATTATTTCATCGACATAATGAAGTTATGAGGGGGTATTCACATATCTTGAAGTCGTGATAGGTTTGATCTTTAGATTTTATATGGATTGCGTGAGTAACTTATTTAGGTATTTATCAGCAATTGAGAAATGAAAATCAAAGAGAGGATCACCTTGTCTAACACCATTAGATCACAAAAAATAACCTCTAGGTGATCCATTAACGAGAACAGAAATATATGCCGAATTGAATAATTTTTTAATCCTATTGATGAATGTTTCATTGAAACCAAACTGCTAAGGTACCATATACATGAAGTTATATTTAATGTTTTTAAAAGCCTTAGAAATTTCTAACTTAATAGCAACAATCCCACCTCTATTTTTCTTGCTAAGAATGGTAGTGGAATCCACGTTAATAAACATGTATTCATGAATGGATCTTCCCTTAATGAAGAAAAATTGAATCTTGGAAATGATTTTTTCTCTAATTGATGAAATTTTATTGGAAATCAATTATGTAATGATATTAAAGAGGGACGTTATGAGAGTAATGGGCCTAAAAAGGTGTATTTCATCATCATTATCAGTTTTGAGGATAAGGACAAATAATTAGGAATTGAGGCTGTCCGAGAGAGTGCCCTTGTGAAAGAAATATTTCTCCATATGAAATAAATCTTCTTGAATAACATTACAGTGTTTTTAGTAAAAACCATTATTAAAACCATCTAGTACAGGATCACCGTTCGCGTTATGGATAAATAAAGTGTCCTTAATTTCATGATCTAATGTGATGCTATTAAGAGACACATTATCATCATTAGAATCTAGAGTTCGAAGGACCTCTGGCCTATGGTCATTGTCTATATCATCTCCATTAAAGATATTGTGAATGTAGGAAACAATGTGATTGAAAATAATTTCATCATAATCTAGGATCTTTTCAATGTCTCTAAGAATGACAAGGGGGCTAAAGGATTTCCGGACTCTGTCAAGAGCATTATAAAATTTAGTATTCTTATCCCCGTCATTAAGACACTTGGCTTTGAAAAGTTTTTTTTGAAGATTATCCTTAAAGTTATGTAAATTGATAAGGTTAGAGGAAATGTTCATTTTGTGTTGAATATCCTGCTCAAAATTTGAAGAGGAATTATGATTTTGAATTTGTAAAAGTTCCTTTTCAAAAGTGTTGATATTAATATACATTTCATTGGATTTTGATTTGTACCAGTTTTTAAGGATTTGTTTCAACATTTTAAGTTTCTCCGGATAGGAAAAATGTTCCATTCGATCATGCATATTTGTCAAAGTAGTATTTATGATGTCCCTACATTCCAGATCTGAAGACCAAACTACATTAAATCTTAAAGGGGCCCTGGGTTTACTATGGTTATGATAAAAAATAACTAGAATGGGGCGGTGATTATAGTCCACCCTTGCAAGGGTAGTACTTGGGATATTATCCCATTTATCAAGAGAATGGTCATTGTAAATGCTCTATCAAGTTTACTAGCCATGAACTTATTATAATGTTTTCTAAACCATGTGAATTTGGCTCCAATTATGTAATTCTCTAAAAATTTATTCATTTAAATACAAGATTTGAATTCTTTCAAGGAGATAGAGTCATGAAAAGTACCTACTCCTTCACTAGGAGCCAAAATAGAATTGAAATCCTCTACTATAAACCAAGGACTAAATTGTTCTACGCAGTTGGGAGATATCATGCCAAAGGCCTCTTCTGTATTTGTATCATTTGTAGGTGTAAAAAAAGGTAGATTAGACATGATCATTTTCAAATATGTAATCACAACTAATTGATTTATTGGTAATAGTGAAGATATTAAGTCATTGAATAGAGGAATGAGCAAACTACCATATAGATTCGCAAGATGTTCCATTAATGCAAGCCCCTAAGAATGAATAACCAAAAAGGTGAAAATGTTGGAATATTGAGATATAATTCACTTTTGGATCCACAATAGCAAATAGTTTTGGATAATGAGTAATAATAAAACACCTAAGAATATTAAACGGGTTATGGATAACAATCCCTAGACAGTTCCAATATAAAATATTCATTTATACTTTTTTATTTTGGGGTTGTCCCCCATTTTTTTAGAATCCAAGGCCCTTGACCTTGTTGTCATTCCAATATTAGACTCTTTTTTAGTAATATTTTTCTTATCCTATAAAAAGGAATGTGATCCCAAAGAGTGAGAATCCTCTGAAATATAAATGGACACCTTACCTGTTGGGTTGGTCACCAAAGAAGGTTGGTTGTTTGAATTTCCAGGAGGATTCAACGCTTTTTGCTAACTGTTAACCTCCTGCCTATCCGCACATTGGGAAACCAGATTGTGAGAACAATATATATAGGGGAAGTAAATTTCTTCTCCTCAAATTTTCATAAGTCAATGTTTTCCTGCCTTTTATCAATGATGCATGTTGAGGACAATAGGGAATCTTTGTGGTGCATACCACCCTGAGAAACCACGACACTAGCAGAAAACTGTACAATATGTCATTAGCCGGTTTTTGATCATGCAGTGTGGATATTCCAGGGGAGATAGCCTGATTATCGTAACATGTAGTATGAGTTTTCACAAAAGATACATATAGCTCTTCCATGTGATCAGAGAGATCAGATGAACCAGAGGAAATGGGATTTATAACTAGGATTAGGGAAGCAGATACCTCACATGGAGGGTCTTCTATCCTAGATTCTGGAATAGGGTGTGATAAAATGTCAATTAATTGTCCTTTAATCCCATTTTTAATATTATGTTTAATTGTTTCCCCATCCTGCTCATCAACCAGGTCATCCCATGACCTGGCTTTCTCAGGGTCCAAAAGACCAAAGGAACTTGATTTTACAACACATGTTTCATCTCTTTTTTTAGAGGATTATGGTTTCTCTAATTTAAACTCTTTCGCCTTTCTATTACTTTTGATTTCAGTCCATCTAGAATTGTTTAGCTGAGGGGGATGTTTATGGACTTTCCAAAAATTGTGAATAGAATTTCCCACATATCTTTAGTATTCAATATATGGTGTAAGCCATTCATATTCTAATTTCACCACTATTTTGAAATCCTGTGCATTGAAATTATTTGATTGGTGGGGCTTTGTTTCTAGGTTATCCTCGACAAAGACTATAGAATACAATCCCAGGTCTCCATTAAGGGTTCTATGGACGATTTTGAGAGGAGTATAAATGCATACCGTAATATATGATAATATTTACCCACTTATGAGTAATTTTGGGTAACATCCTAGGATTTTAGGAATCATATTATTTTTAATATTCTAAATGTTTAAATTTCTATGATATTTTTTCCTATTAATTAAAACAATAATATATATATTAGGTAACATGTCATACAATATAGGGATGAAAATGATAACATTTTATTATTTAATTATACAATGTCATAAAAAAAGTCCCGTGAAACTAATTATTACACATCATGGATGATTACATAGATTAACACTGTATAAATTAATAGGGAAAAAATTAAAAAGAGTAATATCATTAGAACAGGAATTCCTAAAGACCACCATAATATTTAATAATCATTATTAGTATAAAAAATCAATAATGAGAAAAAATACCATGAATGGAGATTTAATATGATGATATGTAAAAAGAAACTGATAATAATGGGATGTGTGAATGGAATAATTTTTGTATATTTTTATGTGTAGGAATAAAATATGTTCATTGAAAAAATGGTTGTTGAAAATTTGGTTATTGAAAATATGATCATTGAGAACATGGTCCTTATAGATATCCTCATTTTCCATATATTCTATAGGTATACTGATTTTGTGTATGAAGTAGTAAATTAAAAATAATATAAATCAAAATAAAATAAAAATTTGATACTAAAAAATTGTAAAAAAATATATATATATTTAATTTTTAACTACAAATATAAAAAATATTATAAAAATATAATGTGATGTATATATAAAATTAAAATAATTTAATATTAATTGAGTAATAAAATAAAATTGATGAATATAAATTTTTGAATTTATTGTATATGATGAAGTTTATTTTCTAATTTTTTTTCATGAACCTTTCTATTAAATATTGTATATTTTATCCTAATATATAAATTGAACAATTTTTCAATAGTACTATATAGGTATTAATATATTATCATCTTTTGAATTTTGAATTTCTGTTAAATAATTAATAGAATTATCAATGTTTAAAAATTTAATTTCATCAAGAAAAATTATTTATAAGTATCATTAAATTTTTATTTTAAATACAAAATTTATAAAAAAAATTATGATTATATAGGATTATATATAATTATAATGGATGAATCAACATATAAAAGTTTAAAACAATTCCTCCCTGAATGGGGATCTTGTTATCTCACCTAAAGGAACACATAGATTTCCATCTTTCATTCCTACAAATGATAAATGATTGCAATAAATAGAAATAGGCATTTTAAAGGGTTTTCACACATTAGGATACATCCAAGGAGCATTCGTGATAATGATTTAGTGCAAAAAATTCACTAAAATCTTAATATATTACAAGTAAAATTTTTTATGGGTCTCACTAACCATCTTACTTCTCTACCTCAAAAAACTAGAGTGCTCAATATTCTAAAAGTTTTTGTTTCCCTTTTACACACGAATAAGATTAAAAAATAAACCAACAATTGAGTTTTCATTTATAACAAAAAAAATTCAACTTCTATAGAGATAATGTAACTCCTTGAATATAATCTTTCTCAAATATCATACTTTTTGATTTTATATATAATGATCCCATATTCATTTACCCTTTAGAATCTATATAAGCATGAAAAAAATCAATGTTCTTCTACTTGATGTGTCCGTTACTTTTCAGTCAAAAAAATTGATGTGTGAATACTCTATCCTATTAACACATAATGTGAAGAAAGAAAAATCCAAATTTTAATGTACACTAAGTTGAAGTTACAACTATCATCAAATCCCAGAGTAAACCCCAATTTTGGAATATTAAATATTAATCTATGAAATGGAATCCTCCATGACCTGTTGAAAATAATCAGAATATTTCGACATACCTAACCCCAAACCATTCTTTCAAACTCCCATTGTGAAATTTTTTTCATGTGTATCCTTTCACCAAGCCATTACTAATAAAACATGTGTACAATGGATTTCAATGAAATATAGGCTGAACTAATCGATACCCTTCCAATTAAAATTGTAAGGTCTTTCTTAGGTCTACCTCATTCAATTATAGGCCTTTACCATGATTTTATCTCAATGGATTTGAGAATATTTGATAGTCATTTGAGAGCATAGGTCGTCATATAAACCACAACCACCTCTATGAACATCAGTTTTCACCTATACAACATTTTTTGTATAGGAAATATAAAATTCAACAATATAGGCCACAATAGGTTATGACCCTCAGGATCATTCTATTTTAGGGATCTCACACACATATATATTGACATTGTCCTCCTAGGCAGTCCCCAGCCTTTTCCATGATCATGGACCAAGGTATGGTTATGACTTTGGTACACCCCTATATCAGAAAACATGTGAACCTCCTTCATTTAAATTACATGAATGAATAATCTAGTAAACAAATCAATAACCACAATTCAAAAATAATTTTGATTGACTTTGGATAAGAATCTACAACTTTGGGTTTGTTGATAATAGTCTAAATTCTATAAGTGATGATTCATCTTAAATTGAAGAAACCACATTGAAGATGAGTATCAATGATCCACTAATCATAAATTTTATTCCCACAAAATCTATTCTCAATGAGATGAACATGAATTATGTGAAATTGTTTTCTTGACTATCTTTAAAACAATTCAACCTTTTAATCCATTCAAAAACCACATACCCCCACCCATTTCTCATTTATATACTATCCATATTATTCATTTCTGTTCTCCCATTTTAATGAACACATCAATATTCCCCCTAAAAATTGGTCCAAAAAGATAACATCTATATACATTTCATAATATGAGGTTACAAATCCCTAAAATAAAGGAGATAGTATATAAAATTATATTTATAAGAATCAAGGAGAGTGGGGGTTCCATCCTAGTTTCTATTAAATGGAATAATATTTTTGAACTCTAAGATTCAAACATTGTTTATTAAACAAATATTTAGTTAGTTCTTATTTCATGATATCATCTATTTATCTTGAGTTGACATGTAATCTAAAATCACAATTTTATACTCCATCATCACTAATATTTAATTGTATTTCTCCTCAATTATTTTTCCATGAATGGTGACTAATGTTTTTTATTAGCTATCACACTTTTCATTTCAAACATTATTGAATTTATATAAATCATTTCAACACCCACGTCATCATGTTATTATTTAATTCATCGTAACTAGGTGTATAACTGAATGGACACAATATTTTCAGAATCATTGGTGATCAAAGATATTAAATCCATATTCATTTTTTTCAATGATATACATTATATTCTAAGATAAAAATCGCTACTTGATGTTGAATTTCATCCATCTATTGAACATTCACAATCTATATAAGAAAATCACATCAAACACTTTTATAAATCATTTTGATAGAGGAACACATAGTCTGTCATATGATAGATATATCAATGTATTGTATTAAAATAAATCCTGCAGATTTTATTTGGATCACTCTTAAAATGGTAATCTTCAAAGGTACAAAAATAGGACGGTCTAGTCGAAGTCAAATGTCATATACTCACAATGATTTATCGATAATTAGTCACATCAAACTTATTTCCCTTATCATATTTTAATTATATTTTCTATTTTAAAAAGATTAGATGGTCTTAAAATTATCTATCTGAAATATTATTACACCATCTTTGGAATAATTATTTTATAGAATAAATATCTAATAAAATAACTGATTAAACATTGATCCATAGAGAAAATGATATCTTTCCAATTTGAGTAATCACAAATTCAATCATCATAATAGATGAAAATTCCATTCATTAAATGTCACCTGATCCAAAAAATATGCCTTAAATGTAGATAAGAACCATCAAACAATACTAAATTTTTTCTTGATATAGAGGTTGTGATAATATTATCCCTTATAATAACTGTGCTTCATTAGAGATTGGGCTAACCAGGAATATCATGGTCTTGGATCCTTTGTAAATATAAATGGTTAAGTGTTAAATTGATAAAATTTTAAATTATATAACTCAATGAGTAACCGATGTGGAAGATCAATATAAACATTCTCTTTTTGGATACCATACGAGAAGGTATATTTTATGTCTATTTGATATATAATGAAACCATTTTGAGTGACCATGTCATAGAATCATAATGTAGTATCTATTTGTCCTACGAGAACATGCTCTTAGTCAACATTGATTAATTCCATTCAAGAATAACCCAAGTACACACACACAGCTTCATTTGTAATCAAATTTTCATCTTTATTTAGATTATTCAGACCACCGAATTGGTTGCAATTAATTTCTTGTCACCAAGTCTTGGAACAACTAATAATTTTTCAGTTTTTTTATATCTCATCATTTATCTGATAGACATATCTATTGGCATTTTATGCTTCCTAAATCGAATTTTTATCAATGAATGATAATAAATATACATGCTAATGAGCCTTCAATCTTCTAGATTAAATTACATAATCAGTATAAAATTAAATTAAGGATGTGTACATAAATCAAAATACATTAATGATATTGTTGGAATGTTACATGAGGAAAATTATTTTTTTACTTTGAAAATATTTTATAAAATCTAATAAATGAACACATAATAATGAAATAATTTTAAAAAAAATATACACTGAGAAATTTAAAGGAAACATAAAATAATTGTGGAATAATGACTTCTAGAAATTTCATACATTCAGTATTTTTTAAAAAAGATTCATTTCATACCTTTTTAAAAAAAACTAATAAAAAAATTAAACCAACAAGAAGATTCTATATAAATATTTATTTTAAAATAAAAAAGGGATAAAATGAAATAAAAATTTAATTGGAAAATTGTAAAAAAAGTATATTTCACTTTTATAAAACTTTTTAATGGAAAAAATAACCCTTATATGATACTTAAGATTAAATAGTCTAAAAAATGATATGATTTTAAAATAAACCCATACCACTTTTTGACTAGTTGAATTTTTATTTCCCGTGAACGAAATCAATTCAAATAAAACATTGAATAAAATTTATACAAATTTAATAATGATATATATTAAAAATTAGATCTATAAACATCACATAAAATTAATATATGGTGAGCATGAGATATGTTCCACAGACTTAAAAGTGAGATGACTGCCCTTACACAGATCATATCGTTGAGATTGGAATTAATCAAATGAATTGATTATCTGTATCAATTATAATTCCAAATTAATAAATATTACATGAAACATATGAAATTAAAAGTCACTTCACATATAATAATTGTGTGACATAGTCAATAAAGATGAATATTAACATAATTAATGTAAATTTATTTAATAATTCCATAACATTACATATTTCCTTATTTTAAAACTATCTCAACTAATTTATAATGGTATACATAATATTAATAATTTATAAAACAACCATATTCATATTAACTATATAATATATTATCCTCAAATATTATCTTAACACCTATTTTTTAATCAATATTTTGTTATTACCCATGTTTTGGGTGTTTAATGATTCATTCTCTTATGAATATTTTGTCATTTAATTACTGATTATTATTCATAAGATATAATTGCATCACATAAAGAATGATATTTTGATCATATATTTCATATTTATCCATTTAATATATTTTTTATAATGAATCTCAAATGTTGAGCATGGAATGTAAATTTCATCATGTCATGGAGATGGTAGGTTGTACATACGCACGAGTGATGATATAATTCCATTAATGGGGAATAGTAAGGGAATTGGATAATATATTATTTTACAATATTCAATATTTTTTTATATGTATCATATATATAAATTAATTTCTTCAATATATGAAACCATGTAAATTGGTGATGAAAAATAAATTACGCACCTACGTGGAGATAGTAAGGTGTATGTACCCACGCATGACGCTTCCATTTTTATAAGATGGATTAACACTGTAATATAGTTGTATATTAATCATAATAACATATATTTTTTTATATAATAATAAAATTATCAAAATATTGTGTAAAATTCATATAAATATGTAATATATGAAGAAATAAAGGTTGACGAGTTTTTGATGATGATTACCTCTTCTCTATCAGAAATCCTATAGTTTTCCTCTTAAGGGTTTTATGATTTATCGTTTGAGTTAATTATATCCTCATGAACATGGATAAGATTTATTGTTAAGGAAATAGGATGAATTTCTTAGATCTAAATGTCTTAATGTTCTATAAATAAGTAATTAATTGTGTGCCCTTTAATAATTCATGTGAGGGTAACTTGGGGAATTTCATAAAATATTAAATTAATATAAATTCATTTTTAATTCCAAATGGATCCAAACAAACTAATTTCCATGATAAGGTTATTATTATTAATATTAAACAAATCCTTTAAAATATAGTTATTTTTTTTAATTAATACCCTCCCCTTTTTGTTTTGACCCTAATTTATCCTCTTCTACTCCTTCCATGATAAAATACTTATTTACACATTTATGGTTAATATAGGTATTATAAAATGAAACAATACACATATATAGATCATTTATTACATTTTAAATATTATCCTAGTAATTTAGAAAAAATTAGGATCATTAGTAATTTTATATCATTTCATAAAATTCTATTTACTATAAAATATTCAATGCCAATTTAAAGAACTATTCATTACTATATTTTAATAATACCATTAAAATAATATATCTCTAAAATAATTATTTCAATAAAATTTTAATATTTTATTTTTATTTATAACATTAATTATCTCAAATTATATACATTTTAAAATTATTAATATCATTTATTTTATTTTTTTATTAATTGAACAATTACATTATCATCAATGTGTAATTATTTAGGGTAATTATTTAATCACTAGAAAATAGAAAAATAACCAAAATATACATAAAAATTTCAAATTTAAAAATAATTTTTATAATAAAATATATTTTCTGGATGACACAATATTAAATGTTTTATAGTTATTACAATCAGGAGTCTATCATCCTTGACTTTTTATTAAATAAAATATTAGTGAAATATTAATATCATTAAAATTGACATAAATTATACTATAACTGAACCATAAATCATAATGTTAGAAAATTACTTATGGAATAAAATTTGGTCAACTGTAACTATAATTTTAATCTCTATATCATTTTATTTTTAACATAAATAAACTGATTTTACCTTTAATATTCTATCAAAAATTATAAAGGTTACTAATTATAAAGGTCCAAAATAAAAGGGAATTATTTAATAAATTATTCAAATATGATTCAAAATATAGATTCATTTTTTTGAAATAGAAAAATTTTAATTTTCTTGATTTAATTTAAAACCAATGACATAAAATGAAACATGAAAAAGGGTTTATTTAAAAATTAATTTTTATACACAAAAATCTACTTACACTAGAATAAGTTATTATAAGCATTAAAATAAAATTAATTATTTTATTAAAAACTAAATAATATTTATGTTACATTGATTGAAAAATAATTTCATAAAGGTACTTTAAATATATTGAAATTTATAGTTTTATAAAAATCTTTATTTTTCACCATTCATTGGAAAATAAATCATTATTAAAAATGAAGAAAAATTAACCAAAGATAAATTTAAAAAATGATTTCAAAGATTATTTTTGTATTATAAAACACATTTTATGATATTTATATAAATTTATAATTATATTTAATCATAAAATTAAAGTAATGAATTTTTTATGAAAACTTATTTTATAAAGAATAATTGTTGTTATAAAAAATTAAGTGATTATGGAAAATTTACTAATTAATACATTAAAAAAGAGTAAAAAATGATATATTTTATAATTCAGTTACTAATATCCATCACTATCATTTTAAAGGATAGTTTATGGGGATCACATTATATTATTACAATGATATATTAAGCTAGGTGTTGTGTGCAATGTATGCTATAAAATTTAAAAAAAAAATAAAAAGATCCATACCATAAAATCATTGGGGTGTAACATTCTCCCCTCCTTAAATAAATGGTTCCTACTAATTTTTAAATTTCTCTTTAAAAATCAATGGTTAATAATTTTATTTTTTTAAGGGAAATCCGCATAATATAAAGGGTTAATAAAACATCCTCTTAAAAAGAGGGAAAGGAAAATATGGAGCTCAGAACAAAACTAGGATTGCATATAGGAGATCATTATTTGGAAGTAAAAACATAGACTTGTAGTAGAAATGTGATTACCCATTTTTTATGTATTGTGAAACAAACCATGGTCATTATACTATTATCCATTAAAAAATTGTAAATCTATGATGGGGTAAAGAACCATTGATTTCTCAGTAATATATGTAAATTGAATAATTTTTTTCCAATATCCTTTCCTAGAGTTGAGGAAATATTTTAATATCTATATAAAGAACACAAGAAAATAAAAAAACATAATTTCACACAATGTAATTATCATAATATCACCATTTTGTTCTTCCTTTGATCTATATCCACTTTAACTCTAGTTTAAGGAAATGGATATTAGAGATGCATTTTTATTCATGAAGAAATTTAAATGAATTATAAGATCCATAAGAAATAACAAGGGCCTCAAATTGTTTACCCAAATTCTAATATTATTGTAGAAAAATAAAAAAATTAACTCTATTTTTTCCAATGTTGAACTCAATGAAATCCATTTGTACGAATCCGTTATGTTAACAACAAAACATCTTCCCAAATTAAACCTTTAAAAAATTTATAAGGAAGGTTGATATATTTAAAAAATCAACATGACATTAGATTCCCAAAATAATATAATGTAAGAAATATTATCACATTAGAAATATATGAATACATTGATAACCTTAAAACATTAACTAAAACATTCATTCTCCCAAAAATTAAAATATTTTCTTATTGAATATATTCCATACATCCAAATATATTTTATAATACAAAAAAAAATTAAATAACCAATTAAATGGTCACCAATACAATCCCATAATTAATTTCTTACCGTTGAGAACATGTATAGGGTTATATTAACCAAATAATGTGATTTTTAAAATATCACCTTGCAAGAAAATGAAATCTCTTGGTTATTTTTAATATTCACCACATGCTTCCAAATCCTTACATAAGAAGTACAATAGTACATTCCTTATATATCATACGATTCTTATACCCAGATCATGATTGATAAAATAATATTTATAACATAATTATTGATTCAAAATATATAATAACATTAATGATTCTACATCATTCATAAACCTATATATATTAATCATTATTTTATTTCATTATATCTCCTTACATTCATATGACATTTGTAGTCCCTTCATTTTTAGTCATATAATTGTTACATTTATAAATGGATGATTCTCTTCATGCCTTTCCCCTAGGGCATTGATTTTAATTATTATATAATTTTCCACATTTAAAACATTCATCCATAAATAATACCATAAGTAAAACATTATTCTAGGATTTTAATTTTAACTTGATAATTAAATTATTTTTTTTCAATCTATCACACATTAAAACATATATATTTCCCATTCAGACATTAAATTGTGTGTTTCTTCTCAGAATCTGATCATATATAAGACTTAATCATCATTCATTCAAAGTTTTCTCTACTATAGCTCATAGGGAACTATATACTTCTCTTATTTGGTGAGTCCGATAGTTGGTTGATGTGTTAATTATTATTAATATATCATAGTGTCTAGTTAAAAATAACCACAACATTATTTACTCCATTAATTATCATGTTTGGTTTCTCACTAACACATTGCCTATTACATTATTAATTGACCACCTTTTCTCTATAAATTGACCTAAACTAAAAAGTATAGATTTAGCAACACTATTCATTGGGGTAAATTACAGTCATAAAGAATCATTTATAGGGTGTCTAAATCATGAATCTTTTTAAATATGTGAATGCTAATATTCAACACATGTATTCCATTAACATTAAAAACTGATAGGATTATATATTATTTTTAGAAATACTCTCATTTCCAATGATAGTTTTATGTTCTATAATATATTTTTTCCTAAATATTTTTTATAAGCATTCCCTTAAACATGCTCTGATATTAACTGTAATGACCATCAACATAGTATCAAAATTTATTGGTTACTTTGTTACATTGGTGTAATATAAAAAAATCCCATATGAAAATACTAAATAGTTTAGTATACTTGGTAAACTAAATACATACCTGAAATTAACATTATCATTGATGACATAAAAATTAATTTTCTTGGAGAATGTCATTATTCCCCTTAGTTTATCCATGTATATCAATCAAAAAATGATTCATAGTATCATATAAAAAAGTGAAACATAATAAATGGGTGAGGTTAAATGATCTGTAGGAGAAAAGTACAACAGAAGCTATCATGAATCAATAAGAATAATAAAAAAGTATAGATAATTAAATAAACCCACATGCAATTTAGTAACACAACTATGATGAGAATACAAGGAATGCTCATTATATAAATGTTAATTATTGAAAAAATAACTTTAGTTAATCTATAACATAATCACATTCTAAATCACTGGATAATATCATAGTGAAACTATCATTGAAAATAATAATTAAAATCAAAATAAAGAAATTCTTAATTATTGGATTTCATGTTTCTGAGTCACATGATACCTTTTCAATAAATAAATTTCCTTAGAAATTGTAATATTTTTGGGTAAAAAGACATTTAATTTGGCTAACTAATTCATCTCCTAAGACAATTGATGCACCAATGGGCCTTTCAATATATATTCTCTACCCTTTACTATATGTCCAATAAATTACTCATATTACCAATAATCTATTTAATTCATAAATAATGTGAATTTTCATCATGTATCCATATTGATTGAATGATACAAATTTACAAACATTTCCCTATTCAAAATAATAAAAAACTACCCAAATAAAAATAACAAACAAAATCATTAATGTAAATTCAATAATAATTATTAAATTATGTTTCCATAGTTGAAAATATTTTAAATATATTTAAAGAATATTTTTCATGGAAAATTCCATTTTTAATTTTAATATAATTTATAAAATCAAAAAACTGCGCACATAATAAATATATCATTTCCACTGAAATAAACCATCTATAATTGTTAATGAATCTTCATATAATTAATGGGTAATTATGGAATGAAATTAATTTCTTCTCTTTTAAGTTAAAATATCATCCTTTCACACATTTTTAGGAAAAATAAAAAAAATATGATTTTGGAAAATGAAAAGAAGATTCGTTTTAAAACATTTTCATAGAAAGTAAAAATGTTGTGAAAATTAAATTACAAAATCATTATAGAATATTAATAAAATTCATTTTTAATACATGATAATAGAAAATAAATATTCCACATTTGAGACTTAAAACATAAATAATAATGAATAATAATGAGATTGTGAAATAAAACCTTACCACATTATAACCAATTTAGTCGTATTTTCTATGAAAGAAATAAATTATAATGAAATTTAATATACGAAGATGGTAACGATATTTGTGATACAACTTATAAAAGTGGTAGTATATCCTCTACACAAAATAAATAAGTGTTGAAAATTCCATATGTCTCAAGAATGTAAAAGTGAGATTAGAACCCCATAAAATATCATTGAATTTGAGTGAGAAATAAATAAATAAATAATTTTTTTATCCTTTTTAAATAAAAATAAAAAATTTTAAATACAACATTAAAAACATTCACTTTACGCTTCATATAATCATGACATAATACAATAAGTAGAAGTTGTATCCAATGAATGGAAATTGGTGTTTTCAATTCCCTTACATTAGGATTTTTTTTAATTGAATGCATTTTAACATCATGAATAATGGTTTAAATAATGTTATTAATTTATTATATAACCATATTCATATTTATGGTATCATATAAGTTCCACTTATATCATCTTACCGCCTTTTTGTTAACAATATTTTGTTATGACCCTTGTTTAGAGTGTTAACTTCTTCAATTTCCTATTCTTGTTTTGTCTTGTAAGTCTCGATTCACATATATAGAATATAGTTTCATCATATAAATAATGAAATAAATGTAATATATTTAATATTTATTCATTATGTATATATTTTTAGAACAAATATCTAATGTTAAACATAGAAAATTAATTGTGTCGCGTCCTGGAGACAGTAAGTCGTTTGTACGTAAGAGCGATGATATCATTCCATTAATGGTGATTGGGTAGGGAAATGGATGATATATTTATTTTCTAGAATCAATATCATGTTATATGTATCATGTATATGAATTATTTCTATCTTTATACCCATCCATGTAAAGTGGCGATGAAAAATCAAATTCACTTCTACGTGGAGATGGTTAGTCATATGTAGGCATGCATGGTTCTTTAATTTTCCATATGATAGATAAAAAGTGTCATATTGTTTTTCATACCCATTATAAAATCATATTATTTATTTTAAACTAGTTTTGTTATATTATTTTAGATATAATATTAATATGAAGATGAAGAATAAATAATCTTCCAAGAGTTTATTAAGACAATAATATCTTCTTCAGCATACATCTCTTACATCTCTTCTTAAGGGAATTTATGATGATATATTTAAGAGATTAGAGCCTTAATAAAATGTATATGGATGTTGGGATGGGATATTTGGTGATTTTGGAGAAGGTATATGGCAAAATTTTGTGTAAATAATTGAAGAAAGGGGTTCCATTTTATAAATTAAGTAAGGGGTACATTGTGAATTTATTAAAATATTAAATTAATATAACTGAAATTTTACTTAATAATTGATCCAAAAATATTAATTATGAAGATAATTTTATTATGGGTTCAAATAATATCATAATAAAATCAGATAATTTTTACTAAATTTATACACTTATCAATTGGTTTTAACTGTAATTTAACTTTTTTAACTCTTACACTCACAACATGGATTTTATCTCTTGGTGGTTTAAAATTTTTATTATAAAATGAAATAAGACTCATAAATTTATATTGGGTGAAATGTTCAATCTTATCAAAAAAAATTCACTTAATTTATCATTTTTATAAAATTTATATCTTTTACTAAAATATAGTTTACAATAATAAATTCATATTTTTAATTTTAAGAACTATGCCTTACTTTGACATTAATTAATTAAATACAACATGTTAAATTTGAAAAAATATATTAATAAATACATAATATGTAAAAAACATCTAAAAAATTCATTTATAATATTAATTATCTAAAATAATATTAATTTTAATATTTTTAAAATAATTTATTTCAATTTTCCATTAATTAAATAATTACTTCATCATCATTTTATAATTATTTAACGTAATTAATTTTTCAGGAAAATTAAAATGTAAAATACGATGATATAATTAAATATTTTATTTTTAAAATTAATATTAATATTTTGTGATATATTCTTGAAAATCCATCAAGAAAATTCAATAGATATAAAAATCATGAATTTGGGATATTTTAATTCTCATTTAATAAAATATTATAAACGTAATAATCACTTTTAAATGGATATAAATGTTCATATAACCAAAACATTAATTAATTATAATTATTTTTACTCATTAAAAAACATTTTCATGTGTTAGAGTTATTTTATTGTCCTTATTATAATATGATTAATCCATATTACATAATTTTCCTTTTACTATGTTAAAAAAAATCTCCATGTTTACTATTCTTATTGGTAAAACATAACATGGACGTATTTAAAATTTTTTATATTATGAATAAAAAAATTTATTCTATTTTTAAAAATTTAAAACTCATTAGTAACAATAATAAATTTTAAATTAATTCCCCAAATGCAATGAAAAACCATTTTGTTGATAAATTAATTAAAAAACAAAAATCATATACACTTAAAACAAATTAAGGTATAATGATAATTAAGAAAAAATTAATTTATTTATTTATAAATAAATGGAGTGAATTTTAAATTGAGTGAAAAATTTAATAATAATTTTACTTTCAATATTATGATATTTGTAGTTTTTTTATAATAAATATTTCTCACTATTCACTAGAAAATCAATCTTCTGAGAAAATCACATAAAATTCCCCATAATGATAATTTTAATATGATAATTTAAAAATGGATATAAAACTTATAAAATGAAATTTATATATGTTATAAAAAATTTATTTAAATCGGTACTAATAAATAGAAAGAAAACCATTTTTTATGAAAATGTATTTCTGAAGAATAAATGAATTTGCGAAAAAATAAGTGTTTTTTGAAATGGAATTAAGAAGAAAAAAAAATGTATTGGAAAATAATTTATCTAATAATGTGGAAAATAATAATTACTATTAAAATTTTATAATCAAGGTTATAATGGCCACATAATAATGTTTCATTATTTGTTTAAACTAACTGTTATGTGAATCATAAGTTATCAAAGAGAATTAATTTATTAAAAAGGAGACATACAATAAAATATTTGTGTGTTAAAAATTAATTATAGGTTTCATTCCATAAAAATTTAGATGTATGTAACCCTTATTTTTCATATAAAAATACCATATTTGAGATGTATAACAGTTCATGATAATGTTATTTGCTAAATCATCCAAAAATATACTTCTATATAATCATTTACTTTTCCATGTTGTTGCTTATTTTATTTCATCATTCCAATAACCATTTTTTAACACCCCAGATTTTTTAAAATAAATTTAATGAAATACATGAAATAATAATTATCTATAAAACAAAACATGGTTTTAAATAGAGTGTTAAAATATATCCATTAATCATAATTTTCCTGCTCTTATATTTTTAATTTTAAAAAACAGACAATCACGGTTCTGATTACTATAACGTTTGGTGTCTGATAGAACCAACATTATTTTTTGTAAATAGTGAACTACTATTATTTTATAGTAGTTTAACCTTATGAATAGTAATATGAGCACTATTAATAGAAAAATGTTCAAAAGAATAGTAACCTCATCAATTAATTTATAATAAAAAGGCATTGTTTAAGTTCCAATTTGATTATTATAGTGTTGTAACTTTTATAAGTTATAAATATTTAATTACATTTTAAATATTAATTACTAAATTTAAGTGATTTTTTTTCATAAAATTTAATCATAAATTATTAATTTTTTGTCTTAAGTTTATAAGATAATTTTTTGAGACCATGATTAATTTTTCATACTGTTATAAAAGGAGTTATAGTTTTAAAATTGTCAAAATTCATATATAATATGATTTCATTTAAAAATAAAATTAAACATATTTAGAAAATTATTTTGACAAACAGGATTTCATTTTTGATGTATAATGGTCAAATAATATTAAGGGTGATTTTTTTCATTTATTCCAAAATACTTGAATTTTTCATTACAAGTGAAATACGGTAATTTCTATATATACACATTATATGTTAGATACGCAATTCCTAGAATCATGACTACTGTAATAAACCTTGGTTTAAATTCACGTGCTCTATTTACTATAACATGAATCATTAATATTCCTATTATTGAGCAAAAATATTAAACTATTGATTAAAATAATGGAAAACCTCTCCTCTCCTCCACTATAAATACAACCCTCACCCCCCCTCTTCCACTCACACTACTCTGGTTCTCAGAATTTCTTAAATTCTACCCAAACCCTTTCCCATGGATCTTCCCCACGTCTAATACATGTTGGTCTCACAAAAACCTTTAACCGACGACCTTAAGTAGGATCTCAAGGGGAATAGATCAAGAGGTAAAAATCCACTTTCTTTTTCTTGTATTTTCTTTTCAATTTATTATTTTTTCTTGTAATCTCTTTCCATAACCGTATCTAAGAAGAATGAAATCTCTATAAAATTATATATTCTTTATTTTATCATTTTTTGATAAAATTCATCAACAAATTTCTTCTCCTCCCCCTCTTATTCTAGAAACAGAAACAGCATCTTTGATGTGTCTATTTACCAACATCATGGATAATGTGTTTTAAATTTTCATTAAATCCTTCATACATGGTTTGAAAAAACATTTTAATGGTATAAAAAATTGAAATTTGTAGGATATAACCTTTTTTATTTTCTTTATATAACATATATACATAATAATATGTAACATAATTAAACTAATTCGTGATTATTGAAGATCCGCCAAAATCATCTAAACAGATATCACTAATGATTTATAAAATTATTATCCTTGTAATATACTTACAAAATGATTTATAGAATTAATAAACCTTATAAATATATATTAAAACTATTTCATACCACTTTTAGAGTTTCACTTCCATTCATTAGGTAAATCCATTACGAACCAACCTTGGAAATCATGTAATTGACACGCCCAAAAAAATGGAAATAACAAAAACTTATTAATAAATGGGTCAAATAATGTTATAAAATGATCATATAATGAGGTATAAATAATATTATGTTTCTATAAAATATTATGAACACCATTTTAACCATTTTACATGAGATTTATACAATTTTTAAGTAATACTAACCTGATGTAATATAATTCCTAACCCAATTTCCATTCTTTTCATTAACCTTCTACTTCAGTGAATATATGGTATTAAGAATTTTTTTGTAATTGATTTTTGTTTTTATTATTTTTTATTAATTGGATTTAATGTGTATACATGTATTCTTTTTAATCTATTAATTATCAAATCAATTATAATATATTTGTAAGGTACTTCACTTTAAAATTAATATTTTATAAAATTCAAGAGAAATTGTATTAAGAAAAAATTCATGTTGTATGATTATATTCTGGATCATGGGAATTTTTTATGATCAATGTTGGGACCTATATATTCCTCTAATATATGGGTTATGTGTATGTTGGAGGATGGCCATTTGGTTACTCATAGTGTAACTACAATGGATACACCATAAAGTAGCCATGAGGGTTATACTGTAATGTAGCCAAGAGTGATATCATATATCTACATAATTCCCCATGATACAATTATGGTTTTATTATGTGTTCTATTTTTTTATGGAAATATCATGTTTCAAAAAGATTTTTTATACATGGGAGAGAAGTATGTCATTATGAAAATTATTTTATATATTTATATGTATTATTGTGTAATGGTATCATTCTATCTTTTTATATCCCTTCCAAAAAATTTTAATATAATATAATGTTTTTAAATGTTTTCCAAAGGTTAAAATGATGTGTAAGAGAAATAATTAAGTCAAGTTAATTTTCATTAATGTATTTTCCTAGAAATTTCAATGAGTTTTTTAAAATTATATAGATTATATTGATAATAGGGACAATGAAATCACATTATTACTAGGCCCGGGGTGCCCAGAATAATTGATTAAACTTTTTTAAAATAGCATGTGTGTGTGGTTTTGATAACTTTTAAAATGGTGCTAGTATTAAAAATATGTGGGAACCATTGTATCCAAAATTATGACTTTTCCTTAGGAAAGACCTAACATCAACCAGTGTGGGTCATGGTTAAATGTTAATTTTGGGGAGTTTTAATGAAAAATAAATTAAATATTGGAAGGATTATTTTATTCAAAAAGTCTTTATTCATCACAATGATGTGTCCGCTGTTTCATTTCATATATAAAACAATGTAACGATAATCTAAATCAGCATAATATAAATGCTAAAATATGTTTCCACGTTTCAATGGATTAATAGAGATACAAGACCATGAGAGGATCCTAGAATTTCTCTGAATATTTGAAGGAACTGTGTTGCTGAATGATGAATATAGATGAACCATGGTTCACCAACGACAATGAATTCATCCTCCTCTTTGAATTATTTTTCCAATAATGATGGATTATGAATCGAGGATCGATGAAAAACAGTTATGCGGATCAATTTTTGACTAGTGATTGGTCTAATCATCAAGGTAGGGGTTTATTTATATTTTATTTCATTAATTCCATGTTCATTGATTTTAGTGAAATATGATGATCAACCAATGAAAATGTTGACCTATGGATCGATCATGTATGCAAGATGGTTTTGATTTTGGGAATTTAAATTGGGGTCATTCATCTTATTATGTGATCTTTTATTAGAGTTATTATTCTCCCCCCAAATGTTAATTCAAACTTGTATGGACTGAGGCAGATGAGAAAAAGGTCGTAATCCATCTTTTTTAGTCGTTCCTTTGTTCTAACCATTTCTTGTGGCACAATTATCTTGGCCGTTGGCTCGATGGCCAATGGCCACATAAATTCGTTGTCCATGTGGGATCGTAGCAGCAGATCATCCTGCAACACGAGGCCATGGGATATTATGGTTCTAGGCAGATGTCCACTGGCATGGGAGTACGTTGTGGTAGAAAGACATAGCTAGAGAGACCGCGATGATGGAAGAAGGCTCCGACAGTGTCTAGGGCCACCGACTTAATGACCGATGGATCAAAGGATGTTAGAGAAGGAAACCATAAAAACAATATCAGGAAGTGAGACGATTCCACTGGTAGGAGGATGGTTATGAAACACGTCACGATTCTAGGAACAATAATCTAATGGGGCCTCGATGGAGGAGACACAGTGGTCGGCCAGATTGCATGTGGTAGTCGGCAATATTCCTTTGGTGAGGACATGGTGTCCACCACATCCTGGGTGGAGCAATAGACCCACTCCATTGAGATGGGTGTGTAATGTGGGCTAAAACCGGGTTGGTCCAACCAATCCAGGTTGGGTCAGAAGAACCCGAGTTGGGTCGGTCCGACCGGGTCAGCACGGACTCAGACCCCACTGGTCCATTTTCACTAAAAGGTCCATAACTCTCAAAATGTATGTTTGATTGATGTTTCATTAGTATCATTAGGAAGCTCATTATGAGGAGGTACTTTTGATATACTCTATGTGGGTTTCATAGATGTCAACATAAAATTTTTATCATGATGACTCTGTTCCCCTAGAATATGCATACTATGCGTGTGAATTGTGTGGGAGGATATTACAAGAACACTATAAATATGTGTTTAAGAGACTCAGGGGGTCTAAGTGACTTATTGTGATAACTGAGACTGTGGGTCTAAGGGACTATGTGCATCTATGTGACTTTTCTGGTATTTGATACTTAGCGGGTCTAAGTGATTCAAGGAGTTTAAGTGACTCATCAGATCTAAGTGACTATGTTGGTCTAAGTGACTCAATATTAATGGTGTTCTATTATTAAATATTATATTATTTCTTTTATGAACATTATATTTATACCCATGTGAGCTAGAAATAATTCATGTGTACATTCTATTGTGATTATTACCTTGTCATCTTTCATTTGTGGCCTTTCCATTGTGGATTCAACGAATCATAATGGGTATTGTTTTACTCACCCCTCTAAGGGATTTTCCTACACATGTCTTGTCTTTTACAGATTATCAATACATTTATAGGGTCCTATGTCATCTCGAACTAGGTGGTGCCCAGTGAGATCAGATAGTTGAGGCAAACTCTTATGGGTTCAGGCAACTACCGTTATCCAACCTTTTCGGTAGGTTTTTCTAGAGACATGTTTCTAATGGATTTTTTACTCACATATTTATAACATTTATTTTGTTGGTATATTATATGGGCCCCCTATATATTCTATTTTTAAATGTTACTCTAAGTGGTTTTCTTAGTGTAATTGATGGATTACTCAATGTTTAACTTTCATTATTTGTGGGATTATAGGTGTGTTTGTATGTGTGCATACATGTTTAAAGGAAATTCCTCCCATTTGTGTGTTAGGCCTACTCGGTTTGATTCTCGATCCCCAGGTCCATTGAAGGGGGGATTGGGGTAGTCAAGGGATGATTCCCATAAGGATGAGTCATGATATATTTTTATCAGAGCAGTTCAGTTCTACATTGGGTCCCGGAGTCTATGAAACTTGTTTTCAGAAACAGTGTTAAGTGTTTCAAGTTCGACATTTAGGCCTAGAACTCTAGTGTTTGTGTGGTGGCTGAAATATCCATACATCAGGACTCTGGGTTTCTAATTTTCGACACAGTACATGAATCATGTTGGATTTTGAGTGTTTCCTCTTATCCTTCTTGACTCAGCTCACCATGTATATTCTATTGACGTTCGTTCATCAAGGTCTATTTCAGGATGCCTCTGCATAGAAACTCAACCAGGATTATATTTCATGACCATTAGGACAGTATTCCTAGTGAGGTGATGTCGGAATAGGGACTAGTACTGGAGGTATCCCCACAGTGTAGTTCAGGAGTTTTTCCACTACCCATCGATCAACCGTTTCTAATATCTCTAACAATAGAGGATGCATGCAGGCTCAGTACATTAAAAAAGTTCTAGAGGTAGAGGGGCGAGTGGGGTGGTCTGTATGGTGGTAGATGTTGGTGGGGAGCAGGCAGAGCAACATGTGGTGGGTGATGTTTTTAGGTAACAACACCACCACCACCCACATGTGGTCTTTCATGGTCTCTAAGAGGTATTTGGAAAGTCTGGGATATCTGTAGGGGATTTAGGCCTATGATCCCGATACAACACAGAAGATTATAGGTATGGTCTATGTCTTCAACACCATAACTGCAATTCTTATAGTCATAGCTTCCAATAACTCTTTGCATTCTACAATACTTGTTTAAGATCGGATATTCAAATGGAATCATTAGATCGACCCTTACTCTTAGATTCTACTACAGGAGGGGATTTGATGATCACACACTGGTGCAGGTAGTATGAGATAAATCTTAGATTCGAGAGCTTTGACTGGAATCTCCAAATACCGATGTCGAGACATTAGGACTTCATTCTGGGTATGGACTGCTTATCCATAATCCAAAATCAGATTGCCTATTTAATGCATAGATTGTGGTGTATCCTCATAGATGGGGAAATTTTTTCCTTAATCATTTAAAAAGGAATTCATGTTGTGTATGCTGGAATGAGATCCAATCACTAAATATTTGGATAACCATAGCCTCAGTGTGGTGGATTAAAGGAGTCCTCAATTTCTTGTAGTGGTGGATGAGTATGGTGACATCTTCCATGAGTATTTTTTATTATTACCTCCTCCTTGGGAGGTTGAAAAATGCATTGATCTATACACTCAGAAGGAAATGATATCCACACCATCATTTTTGATGGCTCCATTGAAGCTTTGTGATTTTAGGGTGAAACTAGTGAACTTGTAGAGGAAGGGATTCATGAGGTTGAGTGTTTCACCATGGACGGCCCCAATTCTATTTTTCACAAAGGCTGGATGGAAAATGATAATGTTTGTGGACTAAAATCTCCACAATTAGATGAACATGAAGAAAAAATATTCATTCTTAGTAATTGATGATCTCTTCAAGTAGATAAAGGGAGTGATGTGGTTCTCAAAGATTGACCTCTGTCCTGGATTTCATCAGCTTCATGTATATGACGCAGATGTATGAAAGATATCCATTAGATAATAGTATTGACCATATGAGTTCTTTTTAATTCCATTCATCATAAACAATCCTAGTGTAGTGTTTGTGGGACTCATTAACATGACCCTCCATCCTTTCCTTGACCAGGTTGCGGTGGTCTACAATGATGTCATCCTAGGGTACTCATCATTTGAGGAGGATCATGTGACACACTAGAGGATGGTTAGATATACACTTCGAGAGATCCATATCTATGGGAATCTCTCTATGTGTCAGTTCTTGATTTGAGAAGTTCACATTCAGGGTCCCCTAATTTCAGAGGCTATATTTGAAGTTGATCCATGGAAAATATATGTTGGGCTTTATTGGGAGCCACCCATGAGAACAATTGAGGTGCAGTGTTTCTTAGGATTAGCTGGATACTATAGGAGGATTCTTTCTGAATTTTCTAGTGTAGAATCACCCTTATATGCTTTTACATAGAAGGTACAACCCTTCATGTCGATGTAGAAGTGCTAGCAGAGTTTCTTAGATTTGAGGTGGAGGGTGAAGAGTACCCCCATATTGACTGATCCATAGGAGGGAATTCAGAATGTATTTTTCTATGATGCCTTAGGGACTGTACTATATTGTGTCTTGATGTAGTAGAATGTATTGATCACATACAGTTTGTGAAATTTGATGCATCGTGAGTACAACTACATGACCAATGAGCTTTCTTTAGTAGTAGTGGTCTATTCATTAAAGATTTGGTGGTACTAATTTATGGGTGGGAAGTTTACCGTCCACTCTATCATCAAAATTCTCATGTATTACTTCTCCCAGAAGTAATTGAATGTGTGGCAATGGTAGTGGCTAAATTTACTCTATGATTATCAATTTGAGATAGTCTAAACTCGTGGGGTGTGGAATATGGTGACAGAGATGTTCAGCAGTAGATCCCAGTTATAGTTTCTGAGTGAGGAACCGGAGAACTTAGTCATGATGAAGATATCCTACATGGATGGTGATGGAGTAGCTTAACATCAGTCACTATTTGTCACTCCCCCGCACTTATTATGAGTAAGAGAGGAATAACTACGGGTTGCCAACTATGTGACCCTATATTTCAGTTATCCACAAAGAAATCCCCTGATAGATATTTGATAGGTGGTAGGAACGTCATCCTTTTTAGAGGGTGCACCGTTGTACCAGTTATGTTTCAACAAGAGGTTATGGAGGAGTTCCATACCTACACTATGGTGGTACATCCATGAGTGGATAAAATTTACTAGGATGTCTGACATCAGTTCTAGTGGTTGGGGATGAAGAATAAAGTGGCAGAGTTCATTTCCTAGTTCCTCACTAGTCAACAAGTAAAGGTAGAGAATCATGTTCTTGCTAGCGTGGGACATACAAATGGTTTTCTATAGTGGAGGTGGGATGGTATCTCTATAGACATAATGACGGTTTTTTCACACACATCCAGGGTACATGATAATATCTAGTCAATCATTTGACTACTCACCAAGACAATAAACTTTCTACCCATCTTGGATTAGAGTTTAGTAGAGGAATTGGGGTGCCTCTACGTTCATGAGATAGTATATTTTTAGTGGGATACATAAACCATCATTTTAGACATTGAATCTTACATCACATCCCAACTATGGAGCAGTTTCAGGATGCGTTCGGGACTCAGTTTCTCTTGACCATGATGTTTCATTAATAGATGGATTGCCAGATGTAGTTGGTTGTCCAGGTTTTAGAGTTCATTCTTCATGATTGAGTCTTGGAATTTGGTCAAATTAGAGAGGACCACCTACCACTAGTGTAGTTTACCTAATAAATATATACCACTCCACCATTGGTTTGGAACTATTCGGGGCACTGTACAGGTGACCATGAGGGTCATCGCTATGTTAGACAATCCTTGGGTAGTTAACACTCATTGGCCTATATATGGTAAAATCTACCTATGATAAGCTACAGATCATCCAGTAGAGGATGATGAATACACATACTAGGATGAAAAATTATGTTGACTGGAGATATAAAGGCATCTGGAGTTTGAGGAGGGAGACCATGTGTTCCTTCGGGTCATCCCTCGGTGGGGATTGCAGAGATTTTCCCATAGTGTCAAGTTGTGTCAGAGGTTTATCAGCCCTTTAGGATTCTGAGTAGAGTTAGCCAGGAGGCATACCTCATATATCATCCCCCACAGATGCATAGGGTTCATTATGTCTTTCACATGTCACAACTTAGGATGTACATGAATGATCCATCACACGTCATCGACTATGGTGAGCTGGACATTGATGATGTGGTGACGTTTGTAGTGTTCCCTATGAATATTGAGGATCAACATATGGAGGTACTTCATGGATGGAATATTTCTATAGTGTGTGTTTGGTGGTATCACATGATTCTTTCAGAGTGCACATGGGAGTGGGATGATTATATTTATGGTTAGTATCCCCATTTTTTCGTTTAGAACTTGTTTTGGATTTTGGGGACATAATGACATTAGGTGAGGAGAATGAAATGTCAAAAAAATTTCCATGTAATTTTTTAAAAATTCTATTGTTTATTTATAAAATGATATTAAGACAGAAAATGATTTTAAGAACCATGTTTCTAAAAAAAAATTTGATCATTTTTTTAAATAGATCCCATGGGTGGTTTAGGAATCTTCAAAATCGGCGTCCAGATTAAAAATCTGAGAGCTCTTTTGCATATAGAATGATAACATTTCTATATATAATACCAATCCTCATTCATCATGGGTCGACGGTAAAAGGTAATTTTTTGGTGTTTAAATATAAAATAATATAAACATAAAAAAGATTATTTTATTCAAAATGTATCGCTATATTGCAATGAAACGTCATCTATTTTATTTCACAAATGAAACAGTGTAACAAAGTAGCAACTCTCTGTCATAGAAATGTTGAAATAAATATCTGACATTCAACAGATTAATAATGATATGGGATCAAGAGGGGATCCTATATTTTGCTCTGAATCATTAAAGGAACATAATTGGAAAATATGAAGGGTGATGATTGACAGATCACCAATGATAATGGACGCCCCCTTATCATAGAAGGATTTCGTTAATATGGAAAAATTCTGGACCAAGTATCGATGAATGATTGTAGTGTGGCTTTATTATTCATAGAAGATCGATATAATCCTCTGGGTAAGGGTTTATTTTTATTTTTTTCTTTCTTTCCTCGTTCGTCGATTTGAGTGACAAACATAGATTAACAAATGAATAGGATAACATGTGGATCGATCACATATGTGGGATGGTTTGGATTGCATTAATTTATATTAGGGTCATCAATGTTTTAATGTGATAAACTATTGGGGTTATTAATTTTTTTCTTATATTTCAATTTTAATAGACATGGATTGGGGAAAACACAGATAAGGCCCAAAACAATATGTTTTGGGAATATTTTTATTCATCCAGCTTCTCACTATGCAACGATCTAGGCCACTAGCTCGACGGCCGGCAGTGATGAAAATCCATGATCTAGGTGGTTCCACTGAATTAGATCAACCAACCGTAGGAGGCCACAAGAGATGGCAGTGCCAAGTGGATGACCAATGAAATGGGTGATAGTGGTGGTAGAAGGATAGTGTGAGGAGTGCTGTAGAGAAGACAAAAAGATATAGTTATGAAGGTCACAATCACAATGAGGTCCTCCATCTCAAAGGAAGACGAAGGAGTAACCCATGAAAACCACCATCGACAATGATAAGGGGTCACCAGTAGGTCACAACACATGTGGAAGAGAGGCCACGTTAAATGGCCTGAAATCAATTTCTTGTGGTACCGGGCCAGAGGAACCACAGTGGCCAGCTATTTTGTTGGTGGAAAACAACCAAATTCATTAGGTGGGGTTTAGGTGCATGCCACATCTCGGTTTGAGAAACCGGTCCACTCCAGAAGGTTGTCACACTGGGTTGGGTTGATTCTGTCTGACCTGGTCAGATTGATCCCGGACCCAACCTTCCCCTTTTAACTAAACACCAATAACTCTCAAACCATACATCTGATTGAAGAGTTTTATGTGGAGTTGGGACCCTCATGATGGGGTGTTACATTTAAGATACTAAAATTTGGTTTTTATGTAAGTCAACCTGCATCCTATGGATTGATGTTTAACTTATCCAAAAACAAGAATGCTATATATGGGAATCATGTGGCTAGATGTGATGAGAAAACTATAACTATGAATATAAGTGACATAGTGGGTCTAAGTGAATTAGTGGATATATGTTACTCAGTTGGTCTAAGTTACTCCTTATTTCTAATTGAAATAGGTAGTCTACGTAAATAAGTGGGTCTAAGTGACTCACCATGTCCATGTGACTCATCGGGTCTAAGTGACTCATTATTACTAGTGTTCTATAATTATGTATGATATTATTCCTTTTGATACATTGAATTTATAACTATATGAGCTGAAAATAATTCGTGTGTAGATTCATTTGTGGTTATTGTTTGATGGTATTTTCTTTTGGGGTTTTGGGGTGCCATATTGAGAATTGTTTTACACATTCAGGAACATGATTTTCGAGTAAGTGTCATGGCTTGTGAAGATGATTGACACATTGATAGAGACCTAGGTCATCCAAGAATAAATGTTTCCCAATGAGATCAGACAAGTGAGACATACTCCTATATCTTCAGGAATCCACACTTCACATACCATTCAGGTAGGGTTTTCTGTAGACAGGTTTCCAGTAACTTATGAAATCACTTATTTAGAGATTTTCTTTTTTTGGTCTTGAATACATGTCCCATTTACATTCTATTTTGTATTGTTACTCTGAGTGGTTTCCTTATTGGCATGCTTGGTTTGCATAGTTTTTAGTTTTTAGAATTTGTGGAATTGAAGTTTTGTGTGTGTACATGATTAAAATTAATTCCACCCATTTGTGAGCTAGGCCTACTCATCTGTATTTACAAGCCCCTGGCCTATAGAACGCAGGCTTGGGATAGTGACGACGTTGTCCCAATTGGGACTGGTCATTATAATAAGGATTTTTCAATGAAATCAATCTATTTTTGTGTTAAAATAGTTTTGTTTTGGATTTAATGGATACTATTATTGTTGTACCCATTTTGTATGCATGTGGGTTGATATGTTTGTGTTATTACCTAAAATTTTAAAACACTAAACCAAAATGATAATTGGTAATATAACATTACTATTCTTCTTCATGGGTTTTTTATATTCATCATCATGATCATCATGTTAATTTTTAGTACACATTGCTTTAATATTTCCCATCTTTGCATATTTCAATGAGGAAAGAGGAAGCTTAACCATAAAAAATATTTATCTTATTTTATGATTAGTGTACATAAATTATATAACATCATAAACTTCATAAAATTTTGGATTAAAAATTATTGAGAGAAACTTTATGGAATTAAAGTCCACCTCCATAGTACTTTATATCTTTCTTAACTTCTTTTAAAAATTTATCAGCTTACAAAACAAAAGAGTAATATGAAAACTATCTAGTGAAATCTCTTTCAGATATTTTTATTATAAAATCGAACATTTTAATTGGAACAATGAGGTATTCATATTATGATACTCGTAATGGTATTATAATATTTAATATCTTCACCACAGGATCACATATATTCACAGAGAAAATTTTTTCAATCAAAAAACGAATCAATAAACCATTTAATTCATTATAAATTATTTATTTATTTTTTATAATAAACATACATATTTTCCTATAAAACCATTTAATCTCATTGATAAATATTAAAAATAATTTCTGATATAACATGAGGTATTTTCAATGACATTTTTCCTTTAGAAAATGTGATTGGATAGAGAACATCACAGTTAATTTATGTCTTGTACATTTTATCTAAATCTCTATGAGTTGTCTCCTTCAAAGATATAATTTAAATATAAATTGTGATTCCATTAGTGGTTCTTTTGTAAAAATATATACCGAATGATATGGAATAGTGATACACATACATTTTTCTTAACTACATATTTATTCCTTCAAATATGAGTATACTTTTTTGATTGTAAATATTTTTTATTCTTCCAATTGATAAAAATAATAAACATTCATTTATACCAGTTTTTATATAATTATATATGATTATACCCTTAGTGTGGGGATAATAATTGTATAAAATAGTAAATTAGTTATTCTTGGATTGAAGATATTTTTTTTGAAAACATGATATATACATCAATTTATCTCTATATTTCCACTCAATGAAGGGTGAAAATAGTAAATAACATGAGGTGTTTAATTTAATTAACCAAGACTATGATACATCCTAATAAAATGCATTAAATTGTGTTTGTAAAAGAAATTCACTAAAATAAAAATAACATAATAGTAAATTTTCGAGTGATATCACTGACCCTCCTAGTTATCTACCATTAAAAATTATAGAACTCAACTCCCTACTTTAGAAATGATCTCACCACTCTTACTATTCTTTTCATTCTACTGCACATGATTATTATGGAAATATACACCAAAAATGGTGTTACTATTTAACACATACAACTTCATCCTCTGGATATAGGATTTCACTCCAAGAATATAATCTTTTTTGACCTTTAACCTTCGTATTGTGATCTATAATGATCCACCATTCTTCATCCCTTTTGATAATATATAGTCATCAATGACATCTATGTTTTTAATCTCGAAACTTATTTCCTTTTGAACCCACACACATGACATTTTTATCATATATCCATTGACTTAATTGATTAAATCACTTGTAAAATAGTGTTGAACCATCCACTATGTGGAATTTTCCACAAAAATCAATGCAAATTGTAATCCCCAAGTGATTGTTTCTTCTAGAATCTTGAATACTGAAACAAAATATACAATAACCAAGGGGAAAGAATCAGTTCATTTAACCTTGAAATTATGAAAACATTAGATGTAGCCTCTAGTTTTAATACTTTTCACATAGATATCCCTTTTATAATCTATAAATTTTAAAACACAAAAAATATGGATTCCAATGGTATATAGTATGATGTAATCTCCACAACACCATGTGAAATGATTTAGTCTCATATGTGTCCTCCTCCATCGATTGAAGGCCTCATCCATGAATATACCTCCTTGGCCTAGAGTCTTTTTCCATAGTATTTCCTCCAATCGACCCCACTAACAACCAAAATGGGAGTTGTCACAAGTATAGCTCTTTTAAAAAAGTAACAATGAAATGATACCATGTGGACCACCACTGGCATGGTCCCTCACAATCAACCTACTTTGGGAAAATCCCTTCTCAACATGCTCAATGATATGGAAATGTTTCTGGTGGGAAGTACACCACCTTCACCATTCCCACTGAACCAGTCGTGGTTCTCACTGTGTTAAATCCCTAATTCACAAAACATGGTCACCTATTTCATTTGACATCCCAACCGGCATCCTCCGTTAAAATTTTCAACAAACCGAACTCAAAATTAATTATGAGTGATATCATCTAAAATATATTTTAGGATCATAATTACATAAAACTAATATAAATTTTTTATTTAGAATTTTAATATTTAATTATTATCAGTTTCTAAGATTTTTCTAAAAGGTGATATTCTTGTGTGAATAGTGAAATATATTGATACTAGGACTATTATGATATTTTTTGTATATACATATAAATTAAATTTAACAAAAACGTTTTATTGAAAAAATATGTATATTATAATTTAAATTATCTATTTTGAATGAATAATATTTTACAAACCTATATTTTATAATATAAAACTACTATAATATTTTTTTCAAATTTTTTTTAATACATTATGCTTTTAGAATATTAAAATGATTTTTTTAAAAAATTATATAAATTGAATCAGATGAAGTAGATTTAATTTTTTTTGGTAAAAATTATCTAAAAAGTACCACATTATTTTTTGGTATAAATATTATGCTACCATAGTAGAAAAGTAGTTTACACATTAAATACTAAAATGAAGTTAGTAATAATTCAAGGGATTCATGTATTTGAACAAGTTAAAAGAATGGTTCTAAATGATTTTTTGAAATATAATTAACCTTTTCTCACCCTCTATTAAATTATGTTACATTTTTAGAGCCACATTACATGTTTAACATGTTATCTATTTTTATTAAGTTGAAATATTTTCAAAAATATCACCCACAACACATATAAATGGGCCATGACACCGAACCATTATTAATAATCTAAAAATAAATTTTTTAATCGATAAAAAAAACAATTCCATTACATTATTAAAATAAGGGGTTTGAGGTGTTTTAAGAGTTCATGTTGACTTATATCTATGAATTTTTAAAAATTTATAGTTCTTTGAGTAGTGTTATTAGTGAGACAGATGTGAACAGTTTCATCAGAGAGATAGATGTGAAGAGTGTAATTAGTTAGACAAATGTGAATAATTTAATCAGCAAGATAGATGTGAACAATTTCATCACTGAGATCGATGTGAATAATTTCTTTAGTGAAACAGATGTAATTAATCATTCCAGGATGATAGTTCATCTATTTTTTGTTCATCTTTTAATAGGTTTACAATGTTTCCAAGTCGATAGGTGTATAGTGTTTCAAGAATGGTGAATCACATCAGTGACTCGCATCGATGAATAACATCAGGGACTAATTCTTATTACATTCCTTGGGGACTCACATCGGTGACTCACATTGGTGACTCATGTGAGTGACTCAAATTAGTGACTCGCATCGGTTACTCACGTCTATGTGTCATCGGTGAACATTGTTTCCAACATCATATAGTTTCCCACCTTTTATGTTATCCTTGAAGTTAAATTCATTCAAATCCTTTTATAATTATTTTTTGGCTGACTCAAATCCCATAACTCCAATATTTTTTTCCTACGAGTATCGGTTCATTTACATAGTGAAAATGCATAGTCTTCAATAGATCCTCCATTAATGGAGAATCTAAATTATATCTATACAAATGATCCATAAAGATTTTTAAAGTGGTTGATATAACTTCTTCCCCCATCCTTACTTATCATTTATATTTTTGTGATTTACTACAATCCTTTTCTCCCAAGGAGTTGTTTTATAGTTCTACCAATGGATCATTTTTACCTTTTATTTTTCACTACTACATGTGTACCCCCTATTTTGGTGCATCTTAGACGTGTCAATCAATCATCAATATAAGTAATGATATACCTCTTTTCTTCTATGTCCTAAGATATATTTCCTACTATATATCCTTTAAATATGATGGAATGGAACCTCTATATTTCTAATAGAGATTTCTTGGATTTTAGATGATACCGTTGTGTCACAATGTCCTTTGGTGTATGCAGTCATTATAGGAGAGGTGATCATGATCCTTTGTGTTGTCTTGTTCTCATGAAAAGAACTTTAGAATCCTATTGAGTTATGGGATTCATGGAATCACTTTTATTTTTTTTATTAAGGAATATATTTACAATGGTTTATCCCACTTGATCACAAATAAATTCACATAATAAATATTATAACTAGATTAATGAATTGGTATTGATCATATATTGTCACTTTATATTGTGAAAATGATTTGCCTCATGATTTTATAGATAGTATGATGTCTATGATTTTATTGATTATCATGTCATTATATATGTAAATTGGTAAGGAACACAAATCTAGGATTAATTTTAAATTAACTGGATAAAGATAAAAAGGCATGGTTACTAAATCTGTTTTTTGTTATTGTGATTTGGTGATAATTAAATCGATGTGGTTATGCATTTTTAATTGAATCGGTTAACTCAATATGGAATAAATATCTTATTGTGTGCTTAAATTTAATTCTTTATAGGTTTCATTGTTACATGATTACTTTTAAAGGCCATTTGGCGCATGATTTGGAGGTATGAATGCTTATTGTGTGTATGGGATGAATTATTTATTTGGGTCCAAGAGCCTAGTTTCTATGTTGTTTGTTTCCTGGTGATTGTGATCTGATTTGATCATAGGATGGGTGAGCCTTGATGGTTTTGTGCTATGTGGGGGCAGGGAGGCCTAGGGATCATTACGGTAGCAGTTGACATCTAGAGTGGCCTGATGCATCAGGTTATACATGTAGGTGTCAGGGAGGACACCGAGGATGATAGAATGGGTTGAATCTTGTCATACCCATGGATATGAAAGTTGGATTCTTTTTTAATCTATTTATTTTTTACCTACTTTAATTACTATTGATTGAGGTAGATGTTCATTATACCATCTTTCCGAAAGAGGTGAAGTTGCAAGGGGTATTTCACATGCCTTTTGTGTTTATCTTTCCAAAGATGGATTTTTCTGCACTCCTATAAGGGAAAAGTACTATATGGCTAGTTCATCAACTCACTATGTTGATCCCCTTGTGTTTTTTAGTATAGAAAGAATTTCTAAAAATTGTGTAATTATGGAAAGTGAATAATTTTATAATAAATTATTGAATGAAATGATTTTTAACCCATGGAGGTGGATATTTCCACGATGCAATGTTGAGGTTATAATTATAAGAAGTTATGGACTTTCTTAGGTTATGCCTGGAGGGCATGTATCATGAATGCAATGGTAATGTGTTAAAATTTGGAAAATGATAATGGTTAATAAATAGCTAAATTATTAATTAATGTAATGTCAAATTGATTAAATAGTATAAGATGACATACTATATCTCTTAAATTGGTTGTGTTCATACATGATACATAGTCTAAGCAGTGGTAGCTATGAGTCTGAGAGTCATTAGAAACAATTGAGTCTCTAACTAGGTTTTTCACAGAGTGTGGTTGTCAGATATATTATAACATGTAATTTATTGTTTCTATACAATACTCCACCTTTTCGGTTGGGGCCACTAACACCCAATGGATTTTGAACCCTAGAGGTTTCTTCACCAACATCATCATAGGAGGTTGGATGAATGAGTCTCCCATTAGTGTTGCACTCTTCTCTGGGTAGTTACATGTGCTAGTATGAATGCATGTTTTTTTTCTCGTATATCTATGTAGAGGGATGTAGTGTCTTGTGTTTTTTTCACACATATTTTCAATATATACTATCTTAAGTGATACTACAGGTATAACATGTACATGATATGATCGATTTATGATCCATATTCATCCTCTAAGTTCTAATGGCTTGCTATATAATAAACAATGTATTATAAATGTTTTCTGAGCTTTAGTGGATCCCAAAAATTACTTGGTTACATTGGTTACATGGACACGGGTGTGCGATGCACGAGGTGCATGTTGATGCATGAAGTGTGTGTTGTGTTCCTTCACCCTGAAGTCGGTGGGAATCCCTTTTTGGAGATAGATTCTCATGATGTGTGATGTTGGTGAAAATAGAAAACCCTGTGGGCGGGGTAGCGATTTTCTGATGATATTATTTATTATGTTAAATACTATTGAAAGAAATAATATGTGAGAGTAGCCTTGGTGAGGCTGAGGAGATAATTTATTTGTTTAGGTGGAGAGTTTGTTTCATTTGATGTTCTCAAGGCATTATCACGGTTTTATTACTTTTTATGAGAGGTTATGTGGAGGATCAATCTAATTATACATCTACAATAATCCTACAATATAGATAGTATTTTCCATGTCAATGGAAAAGGTTGGAGATGAGGTAGGTTACTAATAGCTTGCTAGTATTGTAGGAGCTATTTTGGCTTCGTGGTCGATGTCGTTTTACTGTCTTTTAGTACATACTATTTTCCCTTTTATATCCAATAATATTTTAATGACATTATATATATTTTCATTGGTTTAATTTATATTCTAGTCTGAGTAGGAGTCATTTGGTCTCTCCCTTATCTCTATCTTCCATGTGTTTTATATCTGAGGGTAATGCTTCCCATCTATGTGTTTTCTATTCCCTCAGTGTTAGTCATCAACTAAGGCCTGCTGGAGTTGGGACTCGGGGTCATTATCTCTCTTCTCAAATTTCCAGCATCGGATGGTACACCATGTGGGAAGAGGGTTGTGACCGAGTGGTATTCGAGGTCTGGTTGAGCGATATGATGGAGATTGGAGTCAGACACAACTATGGTTGCATCGGTTGGTAGGGAAACAATGTCATCATAGATTAGAAATAATGGTAAACACGAGAGACTAGTTGAGACATGGTTATTTAATGACTACTATGATTTATTAAATGGATCATTAATATTACATTGGATACTAAATGAAGTGATTCTAGTTATAAGGTAGAAACCAAGGAAAGGATCATTCATCACTTTTCATTGCGCCTATGTTTGAAAGGGGTAGAACTTGGGATAGGTTACCCAAAAATTTATAAAAGAACATAATTATTTAATGCTAACGTCTTGCATACACCATGTTTAGGAGTTATAATTGGGTTTTACATTGAATGTATCATTGTTGGTCAATATAATCATCATGTTTGCGTAGAATATGTTCATCAGGTTGCATGATTAGACTGGTACATAGTAGAGGTTGACCACAATGATACTTGCAAGAGGACAATCTTATAGTTTCAGTGATAGACTAAGAAGATGTAAATGGTCTACATTTTAAATGAAGTCATGAAAGACTAGTTGGATGAGGTTGAGATAGAATTATGTTCGATCTGTTCTTATAATATGCACTGTGTATCATTTTCTTGATGATTACGTATGGGAATACAAGGAAGTAGTGGTTCTTGTTCCTCAAGGATCACGTGGTATGAGTATTCTTGTGGGAGGAGTTTCAAGAATAGTTTAGAGCTGAGTTTATTTCTTCAACTGATAAGGTGTCTAATATCTAGTAAAATATTACACTTTAGGACGGAAGATACATTTTATGAGTGGTAGGGATCTATTTCAGGAACCTTTTTCTATATTATTTTGAACTATTTCCAGAAGCAAAGGCCTGGGTGAGGCATTTCGAGGAGGATTTTCATTTAGAGAGATAGTGTGGGGTCACCCTATTTATGATGATTATATATATTGAGGTACTAAAGAGGTAAGATATCATTGATATTAATTTATAAAAAACCATATCATCACGACAGGGGAGTTGTCAGATTCCCCATGAAATAGAGCTGTTTCCGAGGTTCCAAGTTTTCAGGGCATTAGAGTTTCCATTCGACAGGTGGTAAGTCCCAACCCTCAGTATCTTGTTTCTATGTGGAGAGTATCTCTAATTACTATGCCAATGGATCATAAATTTTTTATTGTTGAGACCAAGGCCACCTACAACAATAGAGCCCAACATTTTTGAGTATTCAGTATGCGTTAAGTGTTTCACTATATGTTCATATGTTGAGTCAGTTCAATCCAAAGCTGAAGGAGTAGGTTGCACAAGTTTTGGATTATCATAGGGTAGATGCGGAAGGTAGAGTACATCACCAATATTCTCCACATCCATAGAGAGTATAGTGTGGCCATTAATATTGTCACTATTAGGGTCATTAAAGCCATAGTAAAATCCTTGGTCAGCATCATGTGTTGGGGTTGTTGGCACCAGGTGAGCCAGATATCTTTTGAGGTACCCTTTTTTGTTTTATTTTTGGGTCAATTACTTTTTTTTAAAATATGACACAATCCATTATATAGCGTTCCCTTTTCCATGCTTTGGGACTTGAGTTAGAGATGATTATAATGCCCTTGGGATTACCTATTCCAGTTGGAGGTTGAACTGACTTTTTTGAGGTATGTAGAGTCTGGGAGCATTTACTGGGGAAGCACCTCTCTTGGAGAAATTTCCTATGTTTATAGATAAAACCATATGATGTCATGTTCATCATGGATTAGTAGTACTCAGTGTTGGATACTATGGATTGCTTGAGGAGGCAGGTGGTGTTCATAAATAATTATAGTGTTCCAACATTGTTTGATGGAGAGAATGTACCTTGGATGCGCTATAGGTGTGTTCTGTACATTTCTTCCAAGATGGATGAGTTGAGGCTGAGTTCATCCGATTTTTTTTAGTTGGAGTTTCCTAGTTTCATAGAAGAGTACACTAATGTCTTTCCTAGAGAGTTCGTTGCATTATCCCCTCAACGAGAGATTGAGTATTGGATCGAGTGACATCTAGACATTTCTCTTATCTTAATGTATCTATATAGTATGGGTCCTTCAGAGTTTCAAGAACTACATATACAACTCAATGTTCTATTTTATTGTGGTTTTATTCAGTCGACTGTGACCATGGGGTGCTCCAGTTTTGTTTATGAAGAAGGAAGATGATAAATTTTAGTTTCATGTTTATTATCACCGATTAAAAAAATTGACAGTGATTATCAGCTATCCTCTAATGTGGATTGAGGATTTATTTGATCAAATGAAGGGTGAAAGATTCTACTTGAAGATCAATTTGCAGTAAGGATATCATTAGATGGGTTTAGAGATAGAGGATATCTCCAACACTTGTTTTTTTATAATCATGGGCATTTTGTGTTCTTGGTGATGCAGTTTGCTGTGGAGAATTCCAAAACATTGTTAATGGGGTTAATGAATGTTGTGGTATTTGAGTTCCTGCATATGTTCATGATTATTTTCATTTTTAGCATCCTTTTTTACTATGAATCTAATTTGGAGCATGAAATATATTTCCATGAAATTTTGGGAGTTATTTATCGACATAATATATTTCGGAATATTTAAATGTGTAATTCTGGGCTCATGAAATCTATTTCTTGGGGCTTGTTTTCCCCAATATGGATTAGTTTTGGATCTGTCGAAGATAGACACAGTTGTGCCTTGGGAATATTCTATGAAAGTTGGATAGGTACAATGTTTCCATGGTCATAAATGCTATTATATGAGTTTCAGGGATGATTTCACTCAGGTTGTGACCCCTCTAATAGCACTGAACAGAAATGATCAAGAATTATTGTGGATTGCTCAGTGTCAAAATTCATTCAAGTATCTAAATTAAATGTTTGTTAGTACTCCTTTACTTTTTCAACAAGAAGAATGAGTTTAGTTTGATATTTCATATGACGCTTTGCATCTGGGGTTAGGAAATGTTTTGATTCAACAGAGATCGGTCATTTCTTATGGGTTAAGGAAATTTCACCACCATCAGCATAACTATTCCTCCAATGAACATGAGTTAGTGTTACTGGTTGTTTCGCTGATGTTTTGGAGAAATTAACTGTTTGGAGAAAATCTATTTTCTTCACCAATAAAAATTTCCATAATTACATTTCCTCCCAACTTGGATTAAAGATGAAACAACATCAGTGGATGGAGTTCTTATAATATTATAAATTAGAAATTTCATATACACAAAGAAAGTGGAATGTGGGAGCTGATGTGCTGAGTAGGATGTCATGTTTTGATATACAGCTTGAATAAGGTGATTCATGGAGGGTGATTTATGAAATATCAATGTTAAATCTGGATATGAGAAAATTTGGGGTCATTGGATGTCTTTTTCAGATGACGGTGTAGTCATCTCTAGTGCAGTAGGTAGAAGAGTCCTAGTTGGGGGATATTTAAGTTGAGGTCTGGAAAGATCGAGTTGATTTTTGTGAGGCCTCTGAAGGTCGGTCTAAAGATGATAAAAACAAATTGTTTTTTATCATGAATGACTTTTTGTTCCTTTAGTTATGCATGATATGGTTCTTAGAGAGTTACATTGTTCTCCCTTAGAGGTACATCCTAGCATGATAATGAATCACCGAGCATTGAGGAGTCCTTTTTTGTGGTTTGGATGAGAGTACATGGGATATTGAGTCGAAGATACATGATCATAACACTATGCTATATAAAGTTTAGAACTTTTGTTGAAATGAAGTTCGTTTTGTGGTAGTAGACTATTCTTGTTTTTGAGATGAATTTCTCTTGTTTCTTTTTTTGGATAGCTCTCTTTTGAGTTGTATATCCCCTGAGATAGTGTTAAGGAGATTTTTTTGCTTTCTATGTTGGTTTATATAGTTTTATTTTTATGATCAGTTAATGTCATATGTTGGTGAGAGCCTTGGGAGGTATCTCACAGGGTGGTTATTCCCACAACCCAATTCCTATTGCACCTCTAGGTTGGTTTTGGATTATCAAGGATGAGAATTTCTTGATAGGTATCTTATGTAATGGAATGGACCTCTTTGGACCATTAAATTGTGAAAATATGGTTTTTCTGGTTATATGGGAGCCATGGTAACTTATTCCTAATTGGTAGAAAAATATCATGTTCTGTGAATGGTGTGATCGGTGAGAGAGATGTCCATAGTGTCATGAGGGAGTCAGATGTGAAAAATGTAATGTGTGAGATATATGTGAATTATTTCATCTATGAGATAGATGTGAACAATGTCATTAGTGATATATATGGGAATATTTTCATCGATGAGATAGATGTGAACATTTTTTACATGACAATGGGTCATATATCGGTAGGTGTACTATGTTTCCAGATTGAAAAGTATACAATTTTTTCAGAATGGTGAGTTACTTCTGTCACTCACATCAGCGACTCCCATTGGTGACTCGTGTTGGTTACGTGCATTGGTTACTCACATTAGTGACTCATGTCGGTGAGTAATATAAGTGATAAATTGGTGAAAATTAATTCCAAACCCTACAAATTTTCCCCTTTTCCATTATATTTGATGTAAAATGCATTCACAGCCTTATTTAAAGGGATTTAATGCCGATTCAAATCCCAATGATCCTATATTATTTTTTCCAACATGTCCATGTTCATTTACATGGTCCAATCATTTAGCCTTTACCAGTTATACCTTTAATGTAAAATCTAAATTGTATCTAAACTGTTGCTATAATTTTATTTTTTAAAGCAATGAGATACCTTCCACCCATGCTATTCCTTCTCCTGTAACTTTGTTTGATGTGGTGCTACCCTTTTTTCCTGAGGATTTGTGTGATTGTTCTATCCTTGGATCATTCACCCCTTGAATGTTTTACAACTTCATGGACACCCCATAATTTTCTACTTCAACGATGTGTCGGTCTATTGTGAATATACAGTATGTTATATCTCTGTTCTTCTAGGTTCTTCAACTAGTTTCCTCCCATTTCTACTTTCCATATTATTTAATGTTACAACCAGGTTTCTAATGGATGTTTAGTGGGGTTCTGTTGATGATTTCATGCTACAGGAACCTTAGGTTGATGCAGTCATTACGAGAAAAGTGAACGTGATATGTTTCTTTGGCCCATTCTCTTGAAATATAAATTAAAAACCTTTTGAGGTAGGTTATTCCTGGAATCTATGTTCTTTTTTGCATGATGTTTTAGTGTTATCATGTTTTATCTTTTTGGATAATAATAAATTTTACATAGTAATATTTGAAACAGATTAAGAAATTGGTATCAATTGTATGTTGTTTCTTTATACTAAAAAAATGTAATACATCTTGATTAAGTTTATAGAGAGACTAGTATGCTTTATTTTTTAGCATTTAATTATTGATTAAAATTGGTAATGAATGAATATCCATGATTAATTATATATTAGGAAGGTTATGATAAGAAGGTATGGTTATTCCGTGAAGTTTTTGTTATGAAGTTATGATAATCAAATGGAAGTAAATATGAATTTATAATTGAATCAGTTAATTCACGATGGAATAAAGAACATGTTGTGAGTTAAAATATAATTCCTTGTACGTTTCAGATTTATCAGATTTATTTTAAAGCCCATTAACCTTATTCATTTTAGAAATGGGTGATCATCGTGTGTGAATGTTGAATTCCCTATTTAGGAATAAGAGAAGAATTTCTATATTTTTTGTTTCCCAATGCTTTTGTTGTGATGTGATCTTGGGATGGAATAGAATGGAGGCATATTATGGTATGTGGGATAAGGGAGGCACATTGGTGGTGATGGTAGAAGTTGAAGCCTCGTGTGGTAAGATGAATTGGGTTTTTCATGTATGTGTTGGGGAGGACACTGGTGATAATGTAGTGGGTTGAATATGTGATTACACATTGATAAAAATGAAGGATGATTTTTGAATCTGTTTCATGTTTATCTAACTTAGCTTCCCCACCACTTGAGGCATATGATCATGCTTACCCAATTTTTACAAGAGTCAATTATGTATTATGTAATCTACATTCCTTAAATGTTTATCTTTTCAAGGATGGAAGAATCTATGCTCCTGCTATAGGTGGAAAACACTCGATGGGTAGTCTATATACTCACCATGTTGAGAGCCTTGTGTCTGGTATCTTAGAATGAATTTTTAGAATTCCTAGAATTATTGAAAGTGAATTTTTATTAATAAATGATTGAATGAATTTATGATTAATCTGTGGTGTTAGAGATTTCTAATATTCAATACTTATGTTATAATTTTATGAATATGCTATCTTAGTTTGATTATGGCTAGAGAGAGTGGATCATGGTTTGAATGTTAATGGGATGCAATGTGGTACATGATAATAGTAAATTAATGGTTGAAATATTTATTTAACATAAGGTGAATCAGATTAAAATGAATCAGATGACATAATGTAGCTCTTTAAATGGTTGTGTGCTTATAGTATATGTAGTCCTAGTAGTGGAAGTTTAGATTCTGAGAGACGTTAGCTAAATTTGATTAGAGGATTAGGTTTTTCCTAGATTGTGGTTGTGTTCTATATTTTATGATGTATTTTTTTTGTTTCTATATGCTAATCCAACCTACTGGTATGGGAAAATAATACCCTGGGGATTCTAATCCCTGGGGGTGTTTTTGACAACATCCTGGTGTTCTGATGGATTGATGACTACCCATTTTGGCCCTACTCTATTCTTTTGGTAGTTACTTATTCTAGTATGCATGGTGGTTAGTTTTCCCCAAATATATTTGTGGAGGGATGTAATTTGTTGTTTTTATTTAACACACATATATTATGGATATAGTTTCCTAAGTTCCACTATAGGTATAATGTGTGTAGTCTAGTATAATGTGTATCGTCTTGGATGGCCTGAGGATCCTTCCTCGGTCTATGGGTTGCAATGGCATGAGGTATAATACCCAATGTATAATACATGTTTTTTGAGATGATGAGGCTCCCTAAAACTATCTGGTTACTTTGGAAACATGGAAATGGTGGTGTGATGCATGAGGTGAATGTTGACATAAAAGGTGCATCTGGTGGGGCTTCACCCACTTGTCTATGGGATAGCCTTTTTGGAGAAACATGCTCAGGACATGCGATGTTTGGAAAAAGACGAAAACAAGTGGGGAAGTTATAGTGGGATACTCTGGAGATTGTTTATTATATTATATAATCATTTATGTGATTCTTGGTCAGTGTAGTGAAGGTGAGGTTATAACATAGTATGCCTAATTAGGTGATTAGTCAGTTTCACTTATTGTTCACTATGTTTTAACATGATTTCATTACATTTTTACAAGGGGCTCCATGGAGGATCCTTCTATATAAACTATAATACTCACACTATGTTATATAAATTGTTTTCTAGCTCACTTGGACCAAGTTGGAGATCAGGATGGTTACTACTAGATTGTGGGTTTTTCAGGAGTTTTTTGGGCTTATTGGTCTCCATCGTTCTATTTTCTTTTTGTACTTATTTTTTCCCTTGTAGTTTTAGTAGTATTTTCATACCTTTATATATGTGTACATGGGTTTCATTTATGTTATAGTAGGATCCATAGTAGGTTGGTCTCTATATTATATATCCCTTGAATATGTTTTCTCCTAGAGGGTAATTCCCCATATATGTGTGTTTGTTATACCCCTTATTTTAGTCGCCAACTCAGGGCCTAATGGAGGAGGGAAATGGGGGTCATTATCTCCTTACTCACATTTTTGGCCCAGGAAGGCACACCATCTGGGGAGGGGTCGTGACATATTTCCTGCTAAATTTATTCCTTATGTCCTTCCCCTATCATTTTTTTCAATATAATAAAATTTTTTCACAATACAATATCCTAATATCTTTCTTTCTAAGTTGTCCTCCTAGAGAAACCAAAATCCATCAATGTAAGTTTAACATTTTTTAACATATATTCCTTTGGTATTTCAATTTAATTTTTTTTAATATTATATAATTAAATTATTATTTATATTTTACATAATGATTCTATATTATGGTAATAAACACCAACCTCCTACCCTCACCCCCTTGAGAGAAGTGAAAATTCAAACATGCATATGTGGGAACTATCACCTCCAGGACATAAAATCTTTCATTTTTCATCACCAAAGTATGTTGTTGGTTCTAATAAGTAAAATAATATATAATTATAAAATTTATTATGTGTTTATGGTTTTAGAATGATAAAAAAGTATTTCTCATTTATCATATTCTATGGAAAATGAAATCATCATCCATGTATATGTGCAGATTATCACCCCGATGAAACTATTTATTAATTTCTTCACTACCACCATATAGATAGATATAGTGTATAATTAACTATTATATATGAAAAATATGACTAATTAATATTATGAATGTGAATATTTATATATAATATGAAAATTAGTGTATATTATTAGGAAATCTATCAATATTGATAAATATCCCTAAACTAATTCACCACTGATTTCATCATTACAAAATGTAACAAACCAAGAAAATAATGGGATTCCAAAATCATATTTCATTACAAAACATTAATTATTTTAGATTATATGACCCCCATATAATAAATATGTTATCAGTTAATGTGTGATTAAGTCGAGATTATAAACTATTTTTGATAATATTAATATCACTAACACCTAATGATAAAAATAAATGATAACTAATTAATGTTTTCAAAAGAATCATCATAAATATTAAAGGGTAACATATATGAATAATTTTTATTAACTAGAATATTAATTTAGCCATTTTGATAGGAAGTTATATCAATTTTGACTAAGAGGGAATAAAGGTATTGTTTTATTTCTCTCAAATTTAATTTCATGATACATATATCAGTTTATGCACCATGATATCATTAATGTGGTGTGTGCACAACTTACTAAATGCATGTTACCATATTCATGTAATTCATTGGGTTATATGTGCTATATATTCTTCCCCATTTAAATTAATTTTCATTTATTTGATATTAAGTTTCAAATGGGGTTTCTTGACTCAATTATTTTCCTTCAGTCCTAGTCAGTCAATTTCTATTATAATCATTCAAGATATAATTATCCTACCATATTATGTTGTTACATTATATTTTTATCTTATTTTATAGGGAAATTATGTCTCAAACTGATGTCTTATAACACCATGAGTATTTTTGAATTATTTTTTCCAATTATATTAAAATTTATTGATGAATTACATTACATGAATCACTATGGTAATCTTGTTCTAGAGATAACACTATCTTATCTTTAATTACTTACCACACAGATGTTTATCATAACAATTATATATTATTAATGTGACCATTAAGACTAATTCATTAGACATATAGACATAAATAGATATAACTAATTTCTGAACATTAACTTTAGTGTATTTATATAAATAAAACATATTGGTAAAAACATACATAATTATTTGTAATGTATTTATATGTATATAAATTTTTAGGTTTTCAACAATCTTTTTTCTATGTTTTTTTGTAAATAATATTAAATTCAATTTTTCACACTTTTTAAAATTGAATTTTATATAATAAAATTTAATTTTTATTTAATAGTTTACTAATTATCTTAGGGTGAATATTTTTGGGTTTATTTGAAATTTTTTATTTTTTTGATGATTGGTGAAAAATAGTGATTTTTTATTAAAAACTGCCATTTATTTTAATTTTTTATACATAAAAATTATATTTCAAATTTATTTTAATGTAGGTTAAGTTCAATTATAAATATATTAATCCAATTTAGGTCACTAAAATATTTTCCATATTGACTTTATATACATACACAATGTAAACTTATGATCATTTTTTACTTTAAAAAACTTTTTTACCATCATGTCTGTGGGATTAATTTTAAATTATTTTTAAGAAAAACAATGAATTGAATTTGAGAAAATGGATTCCATATTTAGAAATAGAATAATTTATAATTTGGAATGATTTAAATATAATATTTTTCTGAAATGAATTTTGAATTCATTAACAATTAATACTTATGCTAAATAAATAAAAATTATTAAACTAGATTGATAAAAGAGAAAATGACCAAAAATATTATATTTAATTTATTTTTAAAATTTATTTTTAAAATTTACATTAAATTTTATATAATATTGAAATTTATTTTTAATTAATTTTTAATATGACTAATATAAAAATATAAATAAAGAAAAAGAAAAACATTTGTTTTCATAAACTTAATATATATATTGATTTAGTATATGGGAAAAAATATTTTATTGGTTATAAAAATTATTTCAGGAGGTTAATTAATTTCATATAATGATAAATTAATTTTAATTTTTTCTGAGATGAAATAATTACATTTTACACTTACGAAACAACAACAGAGTAACTATTTAGTTAATAATTATATAAAATAAATAACACTAAAAATATAAAAAGTGAAGTAAATTGAATATCGTATTCTATATAAATATTTTTTTAATTAATATACCATTTTACACGGGTTTTAACTTAATATATAAAAATTTCTATTATTTTATCGATCATTTCCAATTCAATTGGGATGAATAATGTCAAAATTGGAAATAATGTTATTTTATAAAAATGGTATTTTATATAAAATTAAAAATAATTAAAATATATATATTCTACCAATTTATTTGTAAATTTTAATATATATTGAATATATTCCAGTAATAGAAAAACTAATCTTTTATAATAAATTTTTTCCTCTAAATAGTAAAATATTTGTTAGTAATGTTGTAGTAGTGTTTTTGTACGTTTGATGCATTTATTTTAAAATTAATTTCCATCACACAAAGGATTAGAATTTTTTAAATATAATTTTATTTTTAGAATTTGTGATAAAATATATTCTTATAATTCTCACTATAATTCAATCATAAAAGACAAATTACCAATGTCAGGAAACTAGTTACTATAGTGAAAAAAATGGTAAAAAATGTGGTAGATAGATATTAAGGACTAAAATGTTTAAAACATTTATTTAATTGTGTGGTGGAGGATATTATAGACCATATAATCCATAAACAAATGTATATATCATATTTTGATCCACTTTAAGTAATATCTACATTCCAGTAGTGAATACATTTGAGTTTTTTAATAAAATCTCACTCCTTGCCATATATAGAAGGGAACTCACTATCCAAACTTCTCTAGACATCTCAATCCATTTAAATTGACCAATATCTTCCCAAATAAATTAAAATACTACTTTACCTCTTCCTAAATAACACATTTTCGGTATATGTACATCCTCGGATGGCTTTTGTGAATTCCAAAGGGGGTTAACAAAGAAGAAGAAATGTTCTTCAATGAGAATATCTATTTTATTTCTTCCTCCCCCAATGTATATTTTTTTATAAGATTATTATATAATATCCAATTTATTTTACATATACTTATTTTTTGTTATGATAATGTTATTAGCTATAACAATACACACTTCCATCAAAAGGGTTATGAAATCATCATTCATGTGTATGGTAGACTACCACCATATGAAGCAATGATGTTAATTATTACATTAACCCCATTCATGGTTTGTAATAGTGATTTAATAATTTTTTAACATATATATATATATTAGATATTTATTACTTCACTATGAGTATTGAAATATTATATCACACATACCTTTATACTCTTTATTTTGTAAGAATATGATTTTGTTGTTCGTGTGTACGGATAACTACTGCCTAGTGAAGCGATGTGATTCATTCACACATTATATAGAATGTAATAATGATTGATATAATATAAATATGTGATGTATATGAAATAATAAATCTAATTTAAAGATAATATATTTATATATCTCATTATTTCAATTAGGTAACAAAATGGAAACAACATTCATGTGTACGTACAACGTATTATATACTTGAACGATGTATTTCATTTCATATAACATAGTATTATAAATTACCCTAAATATATATACATATTACAAAAGATATTTATATAGTTTATTATAATATAGATATGTTGAAACAACTATTTTAGTAATATGAGAAAAAATAACAAGTCAAAACACCTATGAATAACCAAATAGTTATTACCAAAAAGGTAACTTTACCATGGAATTATTAATAAATAAATAATAAAATGTCATAAAAATTTAATATATATATTTATATATTTGAATATGGATATTTAAAAGATATATAATAATTATAAATTTATTATAAATTGATATTTAATTTGTATGACATGATCGACACATAAGGTAAGGGACTTTGATCTCAAATATTACTTTTGTAAGATACAATACATATTCACCACCAATTTCAATGATGTGGTTAATTTAATAACCATAAATTAATTATTTTATGATTTTAATTACAATAAATTTTACATACAAATCCATTTAATGGTATCCCTTTCATGGGGTTTATGGTTTAATAGATACCAAATCGAGAAGGGACTTTTTTCTTAATTTGAATTCTTCGAGAAACATGTTATATTTTGTACCCATATTCTCTAATGAAGTGTACTTTAATCCCCATTTAAATGTAATATAAATTATTTATTCATATTCAGGATATATTATATTTCATGTTATGTTACTCATTGATGGGGATTATGACTTAATGCTACCAATGTGGTACTGATTTCATATTACAATCTCATCATTTATCAGGATTGTTTATTATAATCTTTCTAATGAATAATATATTTTGAACCACCTCAAAATATTATTCATTATTTTAATATCCTATATTTATTCATTATATTATTAAATAATTATACCATTTTCCAACTATTTGATATATTTAGTGATTAAGAAAATGTTTTTAAAAAATACAACTTCATTTCTCTCTTTGTTGGAAATATATTTTCTTTTATAAGCATGTATTGTAAAACTATTATCAATTATAATTTTTATATGATATTTTAAAATAATTTTTGAATATAAATAATTAAAATAATAGTAAGTTTAAAAAATTAATTTTTTTAGTGTTTCATTTACATATTTTCAATGATATTTTGAAAGATAGAGGATAAATAATGTTTTTTAATTTAAAAAAAGTCTTTTAAAGATGAAAGAATATTTTCGATAATAAATGTTTCAAATTATTTTTCTAAATTATTTTACATCTATGATGTCATGATTTGGTGTTACGTTTACCTTAATGATAATAAGTTCTTTGGACACCATTAATATTATTTCTCTAAATGGGTTTTTATTGAATAATGATTATGAAACATACTTCTCTTCTATGGGTTATCCCATAAGGAAATTATTATAAAAAGTTTTTATTTTAATGGGTTATTCTAGGATTAAATAATTTTTAAACCGATCTATTTTATCATGTCATGTTATGATGATATATTTATGATACACATTTTATTTGATCATTTAATATATGATGCATTTTTTTGATTATATGGAACACATTGAAATGGTTTTAGTTATGTAAATAGTGGGACTTATATCTCCATCCAATTAATTTGTTAATGAGTAATATATCATTATATATACATGACTATAATAGAGATTAAATCTTGTTTAGTAAGGTACTTTTTTCAATATTGGTCTAGGGAGTGAACCTTGATTAATATGATATTAATGGGTGGACATATCATTCATATACATAATGTTATCCGTGAAGTAGAGTACATGTTGATAATTTCATTCATGAACCTAAACAAATTTTCACAATATTATGCATGATCATTATTACATATTTAAAATTCATTGTGTGGAACTATCATTCATGTCCATAATGTTTTTTGGGGACCTAGTTGAATTTTTAAATGTTTATGTAAGGGATTATTTTCATGTCCTTTACATAATAGGTGAACATTATTCTAGGAATACATGTATAAATTGTTTCAATCATATATTTATTCCTTATATTTCATGACTTATGAAATTTTTATTCTCTCATATCTAATTTTCTTCGATTCCATTATTATTCATGTCTTATGAACCACTAATCTTTATTCCATGATTGGTGATTGTGATCTTTGATATAAAGGGTAACGTTCTAAATAGTTGTACACATGTTCTCATACACATATATTCTTCTTATTCTTCTATATATAGGTATATATAATAATTTCTTACTAATAATCTGATCTCATCCTTTATTATGTTTCCTTTAACGATGTTATAAATAATATTTTTAATTTTTAATACTAAATGGGAACATTTTTATGAGATATGTTAATGATCTTTCACAAAATTAGAATATTATATTTCAATGTTTTTAAAGGCACTAAGCTATTAGGGTCCATTGGCATGTGTTTGTGTAATTTTTTGAATATTCATTAAAAGATATTTAATATATATGTATGAAAATCATTACCCATTATAGATAGTATAGAAGGAATGATTTAGTTAACCATTGAAAAAACTATGATGAGAAATATTTAGTGATTCCCAATGTATATTACTAATGATATGTCTTGGGATGTCTCTAAGGATAAGTCTGATGACGATTTATAGTGTTTGAAAATGTTTTGGAATTTTAGTCAATGATGGAGCAAGTGATTTTCAAGAAATTACATCCCTACCTAAATGATACATGTAGATTTTTCTCTTGAATAGACATGACTATAGAAAAATACCCTCAAAAACAATATTGAGATAAACTTCCTCCAGAATGGGCACATGATAATAGACCTTTCTACACACCTACATTAACTCCCTTCAGTGACATACTTTGGAAATTAATAAAATCATTATGAATCGTCATTAATGAATAAAATAGATAGTGATGATAAATGGCCTATATAAGTACAATATTTTCATAGAAAAAAACTAGGTGTCATGATTTAAGCATATTATTGTGATTTTTCTTGATTATCTGGTTTCATAATATTAATATTGTTCCTCACACTACATTATTTTTTTAATCAATTCCTAGAACTCAAATGAACCATACTAATGAGGAATGGAATGGAAAATGTAATGATTATACCCCTAAGTGATGAATATTATTGAGGGTTTAATTAAAAACCTCATTTCTTTGTTTATATAACATTTCAAAACAATTAATTCTAGTGAACATACAAGTAAGAAATGGTGGGAACATCATTATTTTCAACAACTCATGAGGAAAACCATAGTTTATTAGAGTGGTTCCACTTATCCATTAGTTATTGTGAAATAGATCTATACTAAAAATGATATTTTCATTTTTACACTATTTAGATACCAAATATTCCAATTATGATGTCTACAATATGGAAAGTGATTCGGATAAATGGTGTAGTCCTATTAATAATTAGAGGAAATAGAAAAAAATTACATCATTAATTGGGATTATTTTAAATTATTATTCTTCAATATTTTATCTCGAAGAATTATTTATAAAAAATGGAGAATGATAGTATATATCTTAAGAATATGGATGATGTATTTGTTTGTCCCCATAAGGAAAATTTTACAAGACAATCAAGGTACACATTTTGTTTTACCATTCATCCTAAAATAATGGTTGAATGATTTTTTGGTGTCTTAACACATAATATTTAAATGAAATTAATCCTAAGAGGCTTTGTATGTTATAATGAAAAAAGTTTATGTGTACTAAATGTAGAAATGGAAGATGGGAATACTCTTGGTTCTGGTTATAAGAAAAGGTAAAGGAGGATCTATAGAAAATCCTATAATATGTCACATTGAGGGAATAATGGTTTTCAAACAACTAATTACTAAAACTGTTGAAAGTACAACTTATGTATGTTCTTGAAAGGAATAATATTTTGTTTCAAATTTTGTTATTCTATCCATAATGAATAATACTATAAATTTTATGTGAAGGGAACATTCAATAAAATAAATGGAGGGGCTTATCAAACAATGAACTACCGTCAATTTAGTGTTTGAAGAACATGGATTTTCATAATTGTGAAAAGAAATGACCTAATCCAAGTAATAATATAGTTGATAATCCAAAATTACCTCTATGGACAATTTTAAAAGGGAAATAATAAGAAATCACAGTGGTTGAGGTCGATCATAAAAATTTGGGGACACTTATCCCCCTCCGTAGTTGGGAATTTCATATGTTATTTTTTTATGAATAATCTCTTTGAAAATATTATTATTCAGACATTAGTGTAATTTAATTTGATTATATCCCAGCACATGGATTTTGTAATAATAATATCACATTTTTTGTCATATTAATATAAGTAATAAATTACTCTTCCAATTTTAATTTTTTTTTCTAAGAAAATATATTACAAAAGTAATAATGGGTGAATCATATTTTAGAAGAAAATATTTCTCAATGATTGATAAACATATGCATTATGGAGACCATCATGGGTTTTTTTAGTTTATGGTTGAGCAGAAGTTAATTTCTTACACCCTCTATTGTGGTTTTATTTTATGGGAGTTTATCAAGGTTAATGATATACTATGATACATTTATAGAAATTAAAGAATTTGGTATTATATATTCTAAAAAAAATATTTGACGGAGAATTCCTTTAAAATTTATGAAAATATTATTATTTTATACTATATGATAATATCTTATGGATTTCAAAGGTGGTTGAGATCAATATCTTCTTCAATTTGAGTATTATTCCATATAGAATTCTATTGGAACCTCAACATACTCATGATATAGACAATAAGAATGAATATATACTATTATAAACCATCTATTTATTAAAAATTTATTCATGATTTATTACATAAGATGACACATAATAAAATTCGAATGATTGAGATGTATTGTCTATTTGGGAATTAGGAACATCACATAAGAACATAAAATATGCGATATATGTATATTATTGAAAACATCCTTAACATGCAACTAATATTCCACTGTACCTAAGACTATATGGTATAACCTCAATACATATATAATGAAGTGTGATATATAAATCCCTGTGTGGGAATAATGAAAATTACATGAATGAAAAATTACATGTTATAAAAATGTTATTTCAATGGGTAAAATAATGGGTGAGAATCATTAATAATAAAAATGAAATATGATACAATACGTTAATATAAATATGACATGGAAAATGTGGAAACAAAATTAAACATGGAATCCTAAACATAGGTCAAAGATAAGCACAAAGAAATACACATGTAAATATTGTTGTGATTTATTAGGATAACTACAAAATCCATTTCATGAAATCTTATGAGACTATATTATTACCTAATGAATCAATGCACTATATAATTCTAGGTGAACCAATCACATTGATATCATTCACATGAATAAGTGTTCCATATTGATCATACTACAAGGAATCAATCATCAAAAAAAAATATTTCCTGATCAACAAGTGTGGAATATATACAAGGAATTAAACAAAACAATATTTGTAAATATTTCTAGGTGAATATCCTTTAGCTGAAATAGTTATGGTATTCGCAATCTAGATGTTTTTTATGGAAATTTGAAATGAAATTTCACTAGAATAATGGGAAACCCTAAATGTTCATGGGATATATTAATGAGAGTGAAAGGGGTATCACATCATTTAGAAACCATAGGATATGTAAGTGTGATCTTTATGAATTTATACAAACATTATCGATTTGAGATAAAAGGCATAAGATAAATAAAATGCTTAAATAAAGGGGATATGGAGAGGATCTTGGTATAGTAAATACATTGGAAAACATTATATTGAGATGTGATAAATGATATCTCAGTCAAATGACATAGTTTGTAATGTAGAATGACATTTATAATTTCTTGAAAACATAACCATTTTAGATTAAAAAGTCTTAATATAATAATTTTTCTATAATGGAAAATAATAGCGAGAGTTCCCTCATTTTTCTTATAGATAATCATCAGAAAATTTTGGTCGCATTATGGAATTACATAAATGATAATTATAATAATTAATGATCGTTAATTGGTATATAATCACATTGAAATAAATATTATTGTAATATTATTTTAGTATAACATATCCAAACCTGATAAAAATTGATACATTGAGGACTAATATTTAATACGTTCTTAAATAAAATGAAGATGTTGATATCCCTAACCCGAGACAACTATTCAAATAGACTCTGAGGACATTATTGACATATTTATGCCATCTAAAATGGTTTTTAGGTAGTGTAAGGAAGATTAAGAATGTGTTTCACGGTTTTTAGTGAAGTGAAATGTGATTTTCAGAGGTATTATATTGGAAAAGTTAGTGGATTTCTATATTATTTCCGAAAAATATGTTTTTCTCTCTATATAATAAGATTACAATGACCACCATCCTTCCCATGGTTTCCCAATGAATTATATCATGGTGATTTGGTCCTAAATATATTATAAGGACATGAGAGAAATTAATCAAATATAATCCTTTATGTTGTGGAAGTGGGTAATGTTTATAAATAAATTATTTTGACACATTAAAATAAAATATCAGTTTTGGTGGATGTATTTGAAATTTGTAAAATTAATAAAATCAAAATAAAATCACATTTTATTAATTTCAAACCTATATTTGTTCATGGAAACCCTTAATATAATTTATTACCTCACTATTTTTAGGAAGTAATAATACTTTTATATTTATATCATATTTAATTTTATATCGTAAATTCCACTCTCTTATAAAATTAGGAAAAATTAACCATTGGATAATTTCAAAAATTAGATAATTAAAATAGTATTTATTTTATATCAATAATTTCAATAATAATTTAATTTCCAATTTTAAAAATGAATCACTAACCGTTGGGAAATATTAGGTTTTTGGACAATAATAGTTTTCAAACCCTTATAAAAATTACATTTCACTTCATAAAAATTATATTATAAATAAAGGAATTAAAATTACTTAATAATATTATTCAATCTAATGTATCACTTATTTATACAATTCTTCAATTCTATAAAATTAATGTCTTAATTGAAATTTCATATTACTACAAAATAAAATTATGACTTTTGTCGCATTAAAATTCATTTTTTAACAAACTCGTTTTAATATAACTTATAAATTAACAAATATAATTGATAAATACTATTATTATTTTATTTAAAATTAAATTTATTTATTCAAAATGTTAGGATTCTTTTTTTTTTCTAGGCTTTGTTAAGTCATTTCTACGTATAATTAACTTATTTTTATTTTACTAAGGTAATTATTATTTACTATAGTTACTACTCATATTTTCTAAAAATTTTGTTTTTCTTTTTACCTAATATTTATAATGATTAATTTAAATAATTAATTCCATAAAATAATTTCACCTAGTTGGAATAGTTTTGTTTAAAATAAATCCAACAATAATGATGAAAAGTGGTTTTCTGAAAATTTCATTTTTTTCAATAAAATGGTGAGTTTACTTTAACTCAATAACTAGTGATATTCATGAAAAAAATTTAAACATTAATTTATAACTTGAATTTAAATAATTAACCATTATTTTTTATTTTTAGTAAATTAAAATTTATAAGCATCAATCATTTAAAAATAGGTTTCAGAAAAATGTTTTTTGAAGGCATAAAATTAACATTATACTAAAATATGTTAGAAAGATGATTTAAATTTAATTAATTAAATTATATATCACTAAATAAATCATTTTTTACCTTTAGATAAAATTAATATAAAAAATATATTATATAATTAGTTATTTAATCAATTAAATTGATAATTTGACATAAAAACTATGTTTTCAACTATTCACTAAAAATTAGATATTTTAAAAAAACCAATATTTTACTCCAATTTAATCTTGATATGACGATATCATAATAATTTAATGTTTCTGTGAAATAAATTTCCTATATATTATTCAAAAAATTATATTATTTTTTATAAATGGAAATTAATATCATTTGTGAAGAAATTTATTTAAGAAAAAAAATACAATGCAATAAATTATTTGGTAATTTACAAAGAATTTATAAATATATTTTGGATATTTTATAAATTAGATAATGTTACTCATATACTGAATTTTATTTTAAACGTTAACATTGAATATTTTTATAATCATTATTTTTTTGGTTTCCTTGTTGCGCATCACATACGCTATTGAACGTAGATTTTAAAAAAACATGGGGTAATATATTCTTCCCCCAAACCCTGTAATAGATTGTGTAATAAACATTTAGTCATTACCATGGTAATAAAATCATAGGAAATTTAAAATATATCTATTGATGACCCATGTCATAAAAAGGGTTAATTACCCATCAACTTGAAAAGAGAGAAAGTAAAGTATGAAGGTCAACAGATAACTAGATTTCCAAACCTGATAACATTAGTGGGATGTGATAACATAGACATGGATGTAAAAAATATCCACAAATAACTAATATAATGATTCATATAACTTTTCCAGAAAACTGTAAATGATCTTATACCATAAATTTGTGATGGGGAATGAATCAATCATTTCATATGAAATAACCATCATATGAAAATTATTTTCTTTAAGATAATTTTCCTATATTTAAATAATTACATTACCATCTATACATGGAACACATACAAAAATTTGTTTGAAATTTATAACTTCATAATTTCATTAATTTAAATTATAATCTCATCATTTATCTAAATAATGAGTACTCATAATTAATTTTATTTATGGTTGACGAACTAGAGTATGATTTTAACTGGTCACAATATAAACTATAGAATACACTCTATTCCTCTAGTCTTTTCTAAATTTAATATGGTTTTCATAAATTAAGGTAATAATGAAAATTAATAAACCATAATACCTTAATGTCCATTATTTCATAAAAATTCAAACAGATTTAACATATATAATTCCTTAAATAAATTCCCATATATACAAAATTATTTTAATAAACTAAACATTAAAGAATGTTTTATCCTCAATGGTTTTATCATACCCTTCATCTTACTCGAAAAAAATAGAATAAAATTATTCAAAAATAACCCTAATGGATGTATATATATATAATTTAGCCCAAATAATTCTCCCTAAATATCATTAGTCACTAAAAATAAATAATATTTGATCATATAATTTGTTTCCAAAAATATCATTAATCATACTACACATCCATCACATAAATCCTAAAAAGGTGTCTCAATAATTTTAAACACAAGATTAGTTTTAGAAATTTTATCCCAAGACTCTCTAGATTTATCTCTTTATGAAACACAAATTAATGGTTATCAATAACTCTATAACTAAATCAAATGTATAGGTTATCTATACCATTCAATAAATATTTCAATTCATTTAATGAAAAATAATATTGAAAATTACCTATATGATTCATTATCCTTTTATCTATAATTTTTTTGATATTATACTAACAGAACATAAATCTAAAATACCAATACATAAATAGCTTATTACTTACACTTCACTGATTTCCATAATTTATATCCTTCCTTGGTCTCTGATTTATCCATTGGATTAGGATATTGTCTCAGATAACGCCCATATTCTCTACACATACTACATTGAACAAGGAAAGGTGGTAAAGGATGTAATCAATTATCTTTTATCATATTTTTTTTTTGTAAACTATCTATATTATATCATATTATTCACACTTTAAACACTTGGGAGTTCTGTTGTGGCCTTTCTATTTGTATCACATTCCATATTTTTGGCATCCGGAAAATTAAATCATATATACATTATCTTATTTATTATTTGAAATTCCTCTAGAATTAGTCTTATTATTATTTTATTTCATTGGAAATTAAAAAATGTGACAGTTATTAATTTTTATTTTTTATAGCTTGTTTGGAATAATCCCATAATTTCATAGTTGATATCATTTTATGATTTCCATAATATTAGGGACGTGTCCAATTTCCCATCACATTGGTGGTTGAGTGAGTTCTTACTATTTCCATTCGTTTACCATAATTATGTGAAAATCACGGATGGATAATTTTAAACTATCAAAAAGAAAAATATGAACCCAATTATCATTAAATGGATAACATATAAATTCCATTTATTTTAATAACATAACAATTTTATGGATTTAATATATGTTATCTATGATCTATTTCCTAACATAAACTCTTATGTGCATTTTTATATCCTTAATAATGGTTTATAATGAGATTGTGAGTTTAAAAAATCTAATCCCCTAGGATTTCAAAAATAGGTAAGAATCAATGACCATTATGATGCACCAACACCCGAGTGAGTCCTAATTAATGTGATTTTTTTAATTTTTACTCCTACATATATATATTCTAGATCTGCATCCTATTTTACTATCTATATGTGGATGAATTTATTGGATATAAATTAAACAATAATATAAAAAAAAATTAATGTGTTCTTATATTTAGTCTTATACCTAAGGATTTTTATATATTTTTATAATCATAATCCCAAAAATAATTAATATTTTAATTCACACCAAATATGATAACAATGATATTTATTACAAATTAATTCAAGATTTGTTAGATAAGATTACACATAATACTCTCCATAAGATTAATATGTATCGTTTATTATAGAATTAGGAAAAATACATAATAACTTTAAATTACAGTAACATCACCGTTGTTGAAAACATCCTAAAATATATCATAATATTATGTCATACTGAAGACTACAGGAGATAATGTGGGATCATACATATGAAAGGGGTGAGCAATGAAACCTACTAAGGGAATAAAAAATAACAACAAGAAAGAACCAATATATTTTATTCAAAATTCATTTGAATGTGACATAAACAGGGTGAGAATCATAAACATGAAAAATGAGATATGATATAGTTGGGTAAATAAAGGCAACAGAGAAAATGTAGAATCAACGTTAAACGTGGCATCATAAACATTGTTCAAGGACAGATGTAAATACATCATGTTGGAAAAAGACTGATGATGTATTTGTTTCACTCTCTAGTCCCTTTTATGATGTATCATGATTCTAAAGCTTTACCAAGTGCATTGGAGTGCTATATAATTATTGCAACACCTATCACCGTCATATCAGTCACTAGCATAAGTGTTCCAAATAGATATTACAATACAAAGTAATTATTCATCACATTTTATTTGATGATTAGGGAGTATGGAACACATAAATATATATACCTAATAAAATATGTATATGTATGTCTAAGAGAATACACTTCAGTTTAAATAATGATGGGATTCACGATATAAAAGTTTGGCATGAAAAAATCACACTAATATTTTGACAATATAAAGGGGAATCATAAATGATCTTGGGAGGGTTTAATGCGAGTCAAATGGGTCTCACTTAATTTAGAAATAATAATATAATTTTGGAGTATTTGGAATAATACATCCCAATATTTTTAATTTTAGATAATTGGTATATGATAATGAACATGCGTGAATAAAGAGGATAATAAGAAGATCATAGCAAAACAACGAATTAGGTAAATACTATAATGATAGGGGATAAATGATCACCCATTATAATAACATAAATTTAAAATTATAAGGATCTTTATAAATTTGTAATAACATAATAAATTGTGAATCAAAAGTCTTAATATATTGAATATTCTCGAATTGTAATGAACATGGAGTGGTCCCTCACTTTTGGTATAGTAAAATCACATGAAACGTTTTGTAGAAAAATGACTATACAGTAAGGTTAATGAGAGGGACTAAGAAGACTTAATGTTTTATAAAATCACATGGAATTAAAAAATTTAATAATATGGTTCTAGGAAAACATACACAAATAATAATAAGTGGAAACTACAAGGTGTAACAAAAAAAATGTTCTTGAATAAAAATAGGAGAGGTAGATCCTTTAAATTGAGAGGATGATTCCAAAAGATTGAGACAGATTATTAAGTGATTTGGGGAACCTTGGGAGGAACCTAGAAAGGGTAGTCCATATTCAAGATGTCATCCATGGGTTTTTTAGTGAATATAAATGGATGATTGGGTTGGTTTATATACTAAAACATAGGAGAGTTATTTATTATTTCCCAAACATCATTTTTGGACTGTGTATAATCAAATAACCTGAAACGAAAACCATCCCATGGTTTTTCCCGTGGTGTATAAAAAATACAATTTTAATTTCTTATTTTATAAGTAAAGGGGATTTTTTAAAATATTACCCTTGCAGATATGGAAGTGACTCGTGTATATAATTAAATTATTTTAAATACCTAAATTATAACATAGGTTTTGGAGGATCATAATATCTTTATAAAATGAATTAAATAGACTTAATATAAAATTATTTTAAAATTAAAACATATAATTTTTTTTAAACATTTTTATAATTTGTTAAATCACTCTTGAGTCATTATGATGTCATAATACAATTTCTATATTAGTATAGTATTTTATTTTTACCTGAAAATTAATTTGTGTTAGAAAATAATGAAACATTTACCGTTGAATAAGTGGGATTTGTTGGTAATAAAAATAATATTTATTGTATTTAATCAATTCTCTAAATATGTGACTTTTCAATTTTAAAATAGAATCTATATTCATTTGTTAAATAGTGTGTATTTTGGCAATAATAGTATTCAAACACTCCAAAAATTTATATTTTACTCCTGAAAAATTATATATTAATTTAAAATTAATAATAAATATTAAGTAGTATTATATTATTAAAATATAATTTATTTTTATAATTAATTAATTCATCCAAAAAATATTATTAATTTAAATTGCATATTATAGAAAAATAAATTTTTTATTTTTTGTATTAAAATCTATTTCTTATCAAACTCATTACATATTCATTTATGAATTAAATAAAATATAGAATAAATATAATATAATTTTCAATAAGAATTCTTTAATCATGTTGATGTGTTTCGGTTTTCATATTGTATATTCATTGATAAGTTATTTTTACCCTCAATTAACCACGTTTCCTTTTGTCGTAGTAATAAATGTTTACTATAGTTGGTATCCATATTGTATAAAAACAATCTTTAATATATTAACTAATATTAATTATAACTATTAAATATATTTAATCCAAAAAAATAAATTTATATTTGTGATATAATTTATTTTAATATAAAACCTTCCATTATGATGAGAATAAGTTTTCTGAAAAATAACTTTTTCAAGGAAATAATGATTTTTCTTTAACTCTATAACAAGTAATTTAAAGTTAATGAATTTAAATTAATACATATAAATATAAACAATATTTTAAATTTATATCACCCCCATTAATTTTTTTTAATTTATTTAAATGGAGAAACAGAATGCATTTTAAGAATATTTTCAAAAAAAATTCTTTCTAAGAGAAAAAATATAGTTTCACCAAAATCAAGTTCAAATATGATTTATAATATATTCTTCAAAATAAATAAAAATTATATAATAATTGATTTTACTTATAATAAAAATAATACAAAAATTTTACTTATAATTTAATTAATTTATGAAAGGAAGTGACAATATTTTTTAAAAATGATAATTATCACAATTCACTAAAAAAAATATTCCTAAAACACAAATATTTCCACCGTAAGATAGTTTTTATATTATAATATTAATAATTTAGTTATTTTTATCAATTGAATTTTATAAATGTTCAATAAAACAATTATAGTAGTTAATTTATAAGAATAATGAAAAATCATTTTTAAATGAAAAATATTTTCAAGAACCAAATATCATTGCACAAAATGTGTTGATTACTAACAAATTTTTTTTTAATATATTTAATAATGTTGATAATAATACTCATTGTTTCAAATTTAATTTAATGGTTATAATATAAAAACTGAAGTAATCATTATTTGTTTAATATCAAGGATTGAAGATACATTATAAATATGACCATTATAACTATTCTATCAAACATAGATACATGAATATTAATAAATGTTTTTTTAAATTTCATGTGTAGTAATTTTATATAATGAAAACATATTATAAAAAATACATATTTTTTGTAGTTTTTATATGTTTTATGAAATCATTTTATTCCACAAAATATTTTCTATGTGTTTTTGTGAAAAATAATAAAATTAATTATTTAAAATTTTAGAAAATGAATTTGATAAAATAAAATTTACATTTAAATTCATAAAGATAAATAATATTAGGGGAAAGTTTTACAATTTTAATGAAATATTTTCATTTCATGATGAATATTGAAAAATAATGATTTTTTTTTGATAATGTCCATTCTGTTTATTTTATTTATGAATATATATTGTTTTTTAACTATTTATAATATATAATTTTTTAAATTATACTTCTATTAATAAAAATTAGTTCTTTTTAATTATATTGATTATGAAATTAGATATAAAACATTGTATACTATTTAACATTTTCACTTTAAAAACTCACTTTTATGTCATTTTTGTCAGATAAATTTTAAGTAAATTTATGGAACTTATGTAAATTAAATTTATATCAATGTATTATATATTTTTAATTATAATAATATGTAATATATAATATGGTAAAATAAATTTTTAACAAAACTGAATAGTGAATATAAAAAAAAAATTACTATAATTAAAATAAAAATGGGTATTCAATAGAGATAATATAGAATTGTAAGAGTGAAAATGACCTAATGTATTATCATTATTTTTTGATGAATTTATTACAAAATTTTCATCAAATTATCTTAAATAGGGAAATTTATTCCTATTTTCCATTGAATATAACCAATATAATAAGGTAAGTGAAGAAAATGATAATGAATATATTTTTCAAACATTTAATATCCATAATGCATTCGGATAGGGGGAAACAACATATGATCATTAATAAATATAATTTTAAGAGATAAATTAAATTTTATTCATTATGATTTATTTTATTTTTTTTGAGATGAAATAATTACTTTAAATGATTAAGAAACACCAAAACAATAATTTTTTAGTTAACTATAACAAAAAATAAATGGTACTGTAAATGTTGAAAGTGAAGTAAATTTAATGGATTATTTTCATTAATTAAATTTGTACATAAATATATCATTTTAAAAAAGTTTTAACTTACTATGTTGTAATTTACATCAATTTATCAATATTTTTAAACTCAAATTAGATGAATAATGTCAAAATTGTCGATAAGATTATTTTAAATCAAATGATATTTCAATAATTAATTTATTGTTACTAAAATACATATATTCAACCATTTTATATTTAAATTTAAATAAATATAAAATATTTTCCATTAATAGACAAAATTTATTTTCTTTTAATGAAAAAGATACCCTTAAATAAGAAAAACATTATAAGCGCAGTTACGGTTATAACCATGTTTTTTACAAGTTATATGTTCATGTGTTAAAATAAATTTCCAACACACATGTAATATTTATTTTATAAATTATATATCATATTTCTAATTATATTTTCTGGTTTAAAATATAAGAAATTATCTAATTCAGATAAATTACAATAGTTAGAATCTAGTTATCATATTTAGAAACAAAGATGGTAAAAATAGGGAAACATAGATTATAATGAAAGAATTTTTTAAAATATATGTTTTGAAGTGTGGTGGTGATTTTGATCACCCACATAATCCCTCTAGACATTTAATTACAATATTTTATGTGACTTGATGTTTCATGGACCTCCCAATAGTGAATACATTTAATTGTTTCCAATAATTTCACTCATCCACAACTATAAAGTGCAACTCACACTTTCCACTTTTCTAACCTCTCAAGTCATTTGGATGAAACAAAGTCATATCAAATAACATCACAACTTCTATCCCATAATCATTAAATAATTATTTTTCATATAAATCCATCCTAGAATGAATTATTTGAACATTATATGAATAGTCAATGTTGAGGTAATGTTCTTCAACATGAATCTTTATTTTATTAACTCTTCCACCCCCCATCAAATTATTATTACACCATGATTATATAATAAAATCAGTATATTAGATAAATTAATATTTTTTTACACAATGTTTAATACCTAAAAATTCAAACAATTTCATCAAATGGGTCATGAAAGGATTATTCTAATGTAAGGTGAACTACAACATTGCGAACCATTGAAAATCATTTTTCAATTACCACTGATTAAGGATGAGAATAATAATGGATTTATATTTTATATAATATATAGATATATAGATATTATTTTTTATGTTATACTAATTTTTTAAAATTATATAACACATAGCTTCATACTCTACTTCTTTTGGGAAGATAATAACATCATTTGTGTGTACGACATACTACCTCTTAGCGAGGAAATGTGATACATTGACACTTTACATGGATTTATTTTGGATGGTTAAAATAAAATTATGTGATATAATTTTAATAAATACAATTATATAATGATCATATATAAATATATATATATATATATATATAATTTTTTGAATATGATAAAAAATGTAAACAATGTTTATGTGTATGTACGTTCAACCGTCTCCATAAACGGTGTATTTAATTTTTTATCACTAAATATTATGTATTATTATATTAAATATATATTCTAATTATATCATGGTTTAAATTATATTGATGAGGAAATGAAGAACAATGTAATAGAACCAAAAATTACTTGTCAAAACATATATAAAAAAGAAATCAGTTATTTCAAGAAACGTAACATTAACAAGGAATTGTAAATAAAAATCTAATAAAGGGTCAAAATAAAATAAAATATTGTATTATATATTTGAATATTATTTTTTAATAGATTTATAATAAAATTTTATTTATTATAAAGGATGTTATAGTGAGTAAGTCATATAACATGATTTAATGTAATAGATTTTTTTCTCGACCATTATCTTTTGTGAGACACATGAAATATTCCCCACTAGTTTATTCAATTTTGTGTATGTACTACCAATGAATGTCTTTTATGATTATTATAATTAAAAATATATTTATTATGAATTAAATTATAGTATCTCACATTTATGGAGTTTACAGTTTAAATATTACCAAATCAGTAATGGATTCCTGCTCTAATTTTACTTCTACGAGAAGTATGTTATGTTTTGCACCCATAATATTTCAAAACATTTATATATAAACCCATTGAAATGAAATATAATGTATTTATTTTCAATCATGATATTATATGTTTCATTTTATGTTACTTCTTCATGGGACTCGTAATTCAATGTTACCAAAGTTCTAAAAATTTCGTGTAACAATCTCATTTTTTATTTGGATTGATTACATATATGTTTCTCTTGATAGAATCCTATAACCCATCCCTCAAAAATTATCAAGAATTTTAAATAGAAATGTTTATTTGTTCTATCTTTTTGTACTGAAACAATTTTTTTCTACTCTTTGGTAATTAAGATAATTAATAATATCTTTTTAAGGAAACCAGAATTTATTTCATTCATAGGTCAAAAATTTGTTTTCTTATAATACCATGATTTCTAAAAATGTCATCAGAAAAGTATTTATATTATAATTTAAGATTAATAATGAAGAAATTTATTTAAAAAATTTTTCAATTTTTTTTATATTATTTTGAAAAAATATATTATATGTTTTCGAAGTTATTTTAAATGGAAAAGGATTATAATATGGTTTAAGATTAAAAAAATCATAGGCGAAAGGATATATTTTTTTAATAAAATTTTTAAGTGACAATTAATTTTTTTAATATAATATGAAATTCAATGGTGTTATTTATGTCATAATTTGTATATGATATTAGGATACCACTCGTATTATTTCTCTAAATGGTTTATGTTTTATGGAATGATGTTTTTGAATACCGTTTCACTTTCTTGATTTGTTCCCTTAGGAAATTCTTATGAAACGAGATTCTTTTCACTATTTATTCTATGATGATAAGATTATGAAACTAGTATCTTTCCCACAGGTTATGATATGAAAACACTTTATGATATCCATTTCATTTTATTGGTTATGATATGAAAAATGGTTATGATCTTGTCAAACACATAAATAATTTTTTTTTTAATGTGATAGGAGGGACCAATATATCCCTCTAATTAATAAGGTTAAGACTTATATATCACAATATTGATTTGAATAGAATGTATATTGAATCTAGTTTAGTATGCTGATTTTTTAACTATGATGTTATTGAGAGTGATCCTTGACTACTATGATTATTATGAATGGACCTGTCATTCATGTCCTTAATGTAATGTGGGATCCCTATACATTATAAAATGTTATGCGTGAACATGATTATATGTTCAAAATATTATGTATAAAACAGATTACATGTCAAAATGTTATCCATTGACCCATCCTTCATATCCATAACGTTATCTGTGGACATGGATTCATTTCCCTATGTTTAAAGGATGACATAATCTCATATCTTTAACTTAATAAGTTAACATGAGTATATTTATATATTTTTCACACTGTTATGAGCTTATGTTTATCCCACATATTCTATTCCTTTTTCTAATTTTATTATCTCATCTCATGTTATTTTGTTCACTTATTATTAATTTATTTTGAACTATAAATGATTATTCTATGACTCGTGATTATAATCTTTGATATTACTGTTATAGTTTGGAAAACATACACTCATGTTATCATAACCTTATGTTCTTGTTATGATTATTTATCTCCTTTATTTACCCATAGTGAGTATCTGAGATCACTATTCCTTTTGATTTCATACTACAAGTTATGAATAAATTTTTTAAGCAGGAGTACTAAAGGGGATGATTTTTATATGATATATTGAAGATCTTTCACCAACGTAAAAGAATATTTTTCCATGTTTCCAATGGAATTAAATTATTATGGTCCTTAGTATCATTTTTTAATGTAATTAATATTCTGAAAAAATTATGTGATATCCTTGTAAAGAAAATCAGAGTAGCTATAAGTCTTCTTCCTTCATTAACATATTCTTTTTTAAATAGAATATAATTTCCCCCAGAATATTTCACATTAATTTTTTTGATTTTCCTCTATATATACACGTTTTTACATCCTAAAAATGTTATCCTTTCCCTAGTGGAAACTAAAACTATTTATAACTCTAATATCACTTATATTCCCCTTTATTGATTTTAAAATAAATGGTTTTATATTATTTAATGAAGTTTTTTTTAATATAAGCATTTAATAATATTAAGTATCATTTCATTACATTTATCTTATATATTTCTATTATACAAATTTTTTTTTCATATATATTATTTCTTATCGTGGAATATTTATTGGATTTGTTTTAATTATTTTTTATGATGTTTTTTATTTATGGAAAGAAATTGTTTTTTGAAATTGACCTATAAATTGAATGCTTTTAATGAAATATTATGAAATTTTTTTAATAAAAATAATTTTTGTGGATTCCCTTACATTTTCAAGGGATTTATATATAATAATTTATTTGTTCTTAAATAAACATATATGTTATCATTTTAAATACTCATTTTGGGTGATCATGTTTGAAATCAAATAATCATGTTTTCTCATGTTATATAATTTGTATAATTTATGAGGTTATTTTCTTTAAAAGGGTGATTTATGATTGCTTGGATTCTTTTATTTTAAGTAGCACTCATATATATGTGTATTATGATGGGTGTGGTCCAATATCATAGTCCAATTAATAGGTTGTATTTATATTAATCACGAGTTTATGATTTTGAGTTTTAACACAATACATAATATTTATTCCCACAAGATTATTCCTAAGAACAATAGAGAATTAGCAACATTCACAATATTATGCATGGACACAATTATTGATATATATATTCAGAAAAGTGAGCATGAAATCCATGATATTAAGCATTCCATAATTCTATGCTATATTCAATGTTACGCTCCATGAAACTTATTTAATATATCATATTTCTAGTCTTTTTCCCATTGTATATTTATTTTTATTTTTTATTGAATACCTTTCCATAATGACTTATAGATAAACCATAATTTCCCTTATTCATTTTAAAAATATATTGTTACCATATTCATGTTTTCTTATATGCCTATGGTCTAACACATAATGACATGTTTATAGGATTTCCCTTACTAAGAGTTTTAAATAAATCCTTTTTTATGTATCCATTCCCTAGTCTATAAATATGGGTACATCTTATGGGAAGTCGAGAAGGGATTCTAGTATGTTATGATAATGGTGAAATTATCCCATATATTGTAAAATATGATTCTTATGTAACATGTAACACCTTGACCCAAGTTAACCAGAGTCAGTGCAATATTACATAACATTGGCATGATCACAAGAGATCAAATCTCAAAATATTAATTAGTTTTGTATCATTTGAAGTAATAGATACATACATAAGTTTTACATTACATTATGAAGTGAAAAATAAAAAACAATGTGACTCTTTTGAACACACTCATATCCCTTAGTCTATTATTGTAGGTCAATCATAATATAATTTTTTGCATCCTGGGAATAATAAAACATAAGAAAAGGGTGAGCTCAGATGCTCAGTAAGGATAACAATATAGCAAAAACATTCATAAATAAGAATAAAAATTCAAGGAAATGCATAAGACTTATACATAAACCTTTTAATCATAAAATTCATCATAACATGGAAAAGATAAATCAAATAATTCCATTTACATATTCATATGGATAATCTACTAGTTGAATTATCACATTTAATATCAATAGATAATTTTATAATGTTGGAATGCATAATGCGGAAAATCATTCCCACATACTCAAGGACTCAAGTCAGGACTACAAAAAATAATTTTGCAAAGGCCTTGTGTCAGGACAGTAGTTTGTCTCATTAGAGCTACCAATTCATCGCGGGGAAATAGAGGGCCCCGCCCGTCACTTACGAAGTCTAATTACTTCCTCATATGCAAAGGTAGAAACACAACATAAACATTCATTTTGAAAGTAGAATATGTAATGTGTATAACTTAACAATAATTCGTGTGTTGTATAAAAATAGCACATTCACAGTCAAACATATCACAAAAGAATAAATACAATACAAATGTTTTTATCTTAATAAATCAACTTCTTACAAGTTTAAAATCCAATACAGGATGTTGACATAGATGAAATCAATATAAAAACTATTTGAGTAAAATATCTCTTTGTACATTGAATCTATTTAACAGTAGAATAATTTTAAAAGGAAACATTAATGTTGAAAATATTCTAATAATCTTGTGAGGGATTCTTTGATGGTGATATAATAGAAAAAATATCCTCACCCTCCATATCAGTTAAAATCTTTGTTTACATAATTTGTCAAAAATGTAATAAAGTACCTTATTCAGAAAACGACAGAAATATTCCATTTAAAAACATTTTATAAAAATAAAAACAATGGTATAAATGAATTTAACACATAGTCTAGGAAATAGTAATATTATTAAATACATTTTTAAGAAACACGGATGTGGATGATAAATAAGTTCCAGTAGATACTAATGTATAAATAGCCTCTTATAATAAAGAACTTGTAAAATTCACCATTACCTTGTAATTTTCTTTAGTATAACATATGTTAATCTCCATTATAATGGTTAAATAATAATAATTAAATTATAAAAAAACCACATACATAAATATGATATCTTATATCATCTTATTCTATTTCATTGTTAATAATGTCTCAGACCTATCATTGTTTCAAGTGTTAACTGATTCATTTTCATTCATTTGATTTGTTACTTAAGTCATGATCATTTTGGATAGGATATATATGATTCATATCGAGAATTATCTTCATTTCTTAAAAATTATTTTTAAACATCAAATGAAAATTATTCTTCAATGGTTGTGATGGGGAATGAAATCTCATCACGTCGTGTAGACGGCAAGCCATACGTTCACACGAGCGACAATATCATTATATTTATGGTGAAATTGTAGGTAATTGGATGGTATATAATTTAGACAGAATCATTTACATGTTATATTTACTATTTATATCAATTATTCTTATTATTATACCCATCCAAATATTGAAGTGTTGAATAACAAACTACACCACGATGTTCAGATGGTAAGTCGTACATACGCACATATGGTGATGTTGTCATTCACAGGATGGATAGAATATTGAATATGGTTATACACAATTTATAATAACATCATATTATGTAGATGTAATTGGAGTTATTATTTTGGTATGGAAAAAATAATGAAATAGGAAGCGGAAGAAAAAAAAAGAACATTGACAGAAGGGGTGAGATAATTACTTCTTTTTTTGGCGATTCCTTTTCATTTCGGGCTCCATAGGATGAATTTATTATAATATTAAGGTCTCTAGGTTGAAGTGAAAATATTTGGGATTATATTTAAGAAGGTATTGGCTGATCTAAATAGCTTTGTATATTTGAATAAAAGAGAAGGGGAAGTACCCTTTTATAAAAGAGGTGAGAGGCACTTTAGGATAAGATTGAAATATTATTTTATTATAGAATAATTTTTAGTGTATAATTTCTCCATACATATATATTTAGTAGATAATGTGGGTATGGGTTTAAAAACACTAAAAAATAGGTTTTATACAAGTTTAGGACACCATATTAACCTTATCGTTTCGATTTAACTCTTAGTTTTAAACTTTAACTTTTAAAATGTTTTCTTGTATTTTTATATTATATGGTTAAAAATACAACTATATAATGCCAAGAGATCCTCAAATTTATCAACAATGAAATATATATCATTAATTAAGTCAGGTTTTTTTAATATTATATTTTTTACGAATATTATATCATTTAATAAATTAGTATTTGTTTTAAAAACTCATTTATATAAATTTTGAAACTATTTAGTATTTGGGTTTTTTGAAATTCATAAAATATTATTTCATATGAAAAATACATTGAATCAAACCTAAAATGTCAAATTCACCAATAAAATTCATGGATTATATAAAAAATTTTAATTTAGATTTATTTTACTATTTTTACCATCAATTATTTAAGAATTTATTTAATAAGGTAATTACTACATCATCATTGTGTCATAAATAAATTTATCTTTTTAATGTATATAAATATTGAAACAAATACCATGATTAAAGAAATATATTTATGTTAATAATTAATATTTATATTTATATTTATATTATGTATAATTCCATATAAAAATGTTTTAGTTATTAAAATTTTAATTTAACACTTTTAATTCAACATTAAATAAAAAATAATAAATGTCATAATCAAATATATATTGATAAAAGAGGATCATGTATTATTCCAATAGTTTTTTTGACAAAATAAACTTATCTAATATAATTAAAACCTATGTTGGGGTAATTATAATTTCATTTTTACCTTTAAATACCATGTTTACTTTTAACCGTGGTAAATAAAATTCAAATGTTATTATTCACCAAAAAATTTATTTTCATTTTATTGAACCACATATTACTTACTGATTTCAGCCATGTCTCTTGGATTTTTGAAATTAAATTCAGAGAAGTGGTGAAATTATATTTTATTCAAATTTACAAATGTGCCTAGAAGGGGGCTAAAAGACGTTAAATAGTACAATAAAATTTTATATATATAACAAATTATAAAATGACTCTAATGAATTAAATTAAAATAATATAGGTATCTTGTATCAATTTTGACATTAAAATAAATATAAATCAAATATAATTATTTAAAAAAAATTCATTTTTAAACAATAACAACGTATTTTTCAGTATTCATCAAAAATTGAATGATCATAGAAAAATACCAAGAATTCACCCTAAAATAATTTTGATATTACAAATTCAAAAATTATATCTATTTTACCAATATAAAAACATATATTTTTCATTAATTAATTTAAAATAATTCATGTTGTCAAAACCAAAAAGCGGGTTTTATTGAGATGTAAAATCTATCAAAAGAATGATATGTTTTTCTGTCCAATTTAATTGTAAAAGTACATTCAATGACAAAAATTTGATTAAAAGATAAAAAATATAATGTGATTATAATTAAAACCAATTAAAATGTATAATTTCTCACTATAAATTATTTTTATTAAAAATGTTTTTTTCATTAATATTTCGTATTTTTCACTATTCTTTAAAATATGAAAGCTACCAAAAAAACACCAAAAATTTGTCCAGACTAAATTTTATATCCCACTTATTAAGAAGAATTTTATTTTGTAAAATTTAATATATAAAAGTTTCAAATATTTAATTTAAAAATGGTTCTTTATTAAAAGGTGGTAAAATTTTGGTTTTTGAAAAATACTTCTTTTATTATAAAAATTGAATTTGTTCATATAATATGTCTAACAAACACATAATATGGATGTTAAAATTATAAAGAGTCTATAAAATTCAAAATATAGTTATATCTATTCATAACCATTTTTTGAACGGCTTGTTTGTTATGTTTATGTGCACTTGAACACAGTGTTGCATGTATTGCAAACTATTGAATTACATTAAAGAGATAACGTAAAATAAAATCCTATGTTGTTACACATACGATCCTTATTGACACTAAACATTTCAGTCGTGGGATTGAGATATTATTTTTTGACATTTACTAGTTACCATATTGAAATGATGTAAATTAAATAAAATTTTATATAGGGTCGTTATATTGGGACTCTATGTATAAGTCATTAATAATACACATTTTTCATCAAGAAACCAAATATGAGTAATACAAGAAACATATGATTAAAAATTTGATGAATATTATAATATTTTTATAGATGAGAAACAAATTCCAAAATAATTTCTTCTAAAGTTTAAATAAAATTTGATGCTACTATGGATACTCTAATATGAAAAAAATAAAGAATAATTTATGATCTATGATCTATTTTTAATTAGAGTAATATTTATGAGATGAAAGATTTTATTAATTATAGTTTTTATCATTGAATTTCATAATATAATATTTATAATTATATTTTGGTGATTATAATTTCTAATTAAATCATATATTGATTGTTTTTTATTTAAATATATAAATTTCAAAAAAAAATTATTTTTTCATTTTAATTGGGAAATAAATGATCAATGCGTAGGAATATTTTTTGAGAGAATATTCAAGCCTCAATAGAGGAAATTAATATCACTTAATCCGAGTAATTTAATATTAAATATGTAAGTGTTTTGAATCATGTTCAACATATCGAAATGATACGTGATACAAATAAATAATGATGAATAATAGGTGAATATGAGATTTTATATGATATTTATATATTCTATAATGGAATATGAAAAGGTATTTATGGAATATCAAAATAAGTTAAGATATGTGCTATGTTGAAAGAGATATTATATTTATTTTTGTAGAAAATTGAAGACTGAATAGATCTATATATTTAAGTGGAAGATAAAAAGATAATTATATATTCAAATAATATGTAAATTGAAATGAATATTTACTGATAAATAATATATATACGGATAAATGAATAAGGGAACTACTATAATTCTAATATTAAAAACCATTGTGAATAAAATGATATTTTTGGAGACATTGATATATTAAAATTGTGACATAAAAGGTATAAAATATCATGGGAACTAAATATTATTGATATTTTCTATATTATAAATGTTGGAAATATATTTTTGGTGACCTATATAAAAAATAAAAAGAAAGTGAGATGTAATGTATGTTTAGTAGTAAAACATAGATCTAATATTTAGAATAATATAAAACAATTTAAATCCTTAAGATACAAAAAAGATATATAATAAAAAACATGACTAATGGAATGATTATTTGAGTACCAAATAAAAAATAGGTGGAATAACTCATTACATCCACTATTGTAGAATTTTTAGAATAGCGAATAAGAGGTTGGGGATATATAGAAAGTATTCGTCCCATTATTGATCATTGTGTTGATCCATCCATATATTGAGTAGTTTTTTTATAAATTAATGTCACATAATATCATATGATTTAAGAAATACTAGTGATAAGATTCCATGTATAATCATTTAAGTATTATAATAAATGATATTGGGTTACTAGAGGTTCTGTTATTTTTTATAATGAATTTTAAGACACTATAGTGATAACTGAGATATGATTTTATATATATAGTGAAATAATTTCCAAATATTTTATATAATTTAGAATTGATAGATGTAAATTCATGATTATACATGGTTTGAATATATATATCTTGTGAGACTCTAGTTATGCAAGAAAGTAAAATTGTGACTTTATGGCTTCAGTGAGATACTGGTAGTGTGAAGTCTTGTGAAATAATGAAATTTGTAAGGATATTGAGAATTTTTTGGGTAGGGGATTCAACAAAACCATTAAATTAAGTGGATAATTATATTATATATTCTACTATTGTGGGAATTATTAATCATAAGAATGAGTTGTATTTTGTGGCTGGAACATGTAGAAATATCACATGCCACATTTTACTTCTATTCATGAATTGCTTGTGGTTTGGGATATTGGAAAATAAATATTGATCCATTATTATCATAATATATAATATACATAAATATTCCAATTGAGTAAAAACATATAGATTAATTTGAATTTATTTAAAAATGTATACACAATCAACATTTCTCCCCTATTAAGTGTTTTTCTTGCGCATTTGGGACATTGAAGTATAAATTATATGTTGGTTCACTCTATATCAAAGAATACTATTTATTATTTAAATATTAACACACCACAAATAAAAATTGGATTAAAAATATAATGGTTTCAATTATATATGTTAAATAAAAAAATAATGATTACACTATATATGGGTTGTTGTTGCATAATATCATATAATCTCATCGTCTTTTTTTTATTCCTATATGCAATATATCAACATTTTTTGTCTCTCTCATGTTATACATATCCATTCATTATTTATATATGTGAATGGAACATATTACTTAATGGTAAATAATACTTTTATTTAATTTTTTATTCCTGAATGTTACCAATGAATGAGTTACTCAAATTCTTTGAGAATATTGAAGATAAAATAATAATATGAGTATTGGGTTCACATTTCCTCATAACCATCTCCATAAAATGCATATACACCTTGTAAAACCATGATTTTTTCACACCTTACCTATAAAGTAACTACATCATTACATGTGTATAGCTCTACTCATTCCTATATTCTTCACACTAATCAAAATATCTAGGGTCCCTAAGTGGTTACTACCATTAATTTTGGAGAACATATCTTATTTCCTATATAAGGACACCATACCCCCAAATTTTATGTGATGTGATCCAATGATTGAATTAGTATTAATTGAGTATTAATTATAATCCCTAGACGTACCTAGGTGAAATAAGTTTATGACTAACATTTCTAATACCCACTTTAAGTGAATTTGGATACAACATTATGGTGAAAAGGATGGAGGTTAAGTGTATATGTATCTTTTATTGAAAATGATAATTCAAATATCGATTCAGCTAGTTAATAATCATGATTAGGTTGAAGGACCAACCTTAATTAGTTCACTCAAGAAACTAGGATGCATCATACATGTGATCTATTTATCCTGAAAAACTGTACATGAAAAGTATCCTTGAAGGCCCACACCATGCCCCCCAAGGATACCCAGCTATGTTATTATTCACTCATGTATATAATTTAGAATTAAATTAATCATATGATACATTATTTAAATGGAATATAATTCCACCCATACCGATAATCACCCATATCTTCCCCAAGGAGACATTCCCAGGTCATAAAACTGTATATAACATTCACCCAAGTCATATAATTAGGTTCCCCTTTCACTATGGATACTAGTTTGGGATCTCATTGTTCATGTTCACCTTCCTAGGTTCACCTTTTTACCCTTTGATAAGGGAAATTGTTCATCACATCAAAGAACCATTATACGATTTTTTCTTTATCAGATAGGATAATCATGGGTTTAGAAATCATAAATTCCCTTGATAGTGAGGGGCCCATAATTATGTAACTAGTGTAACTTTCTCTTTCTCATGATTGTCCTCATAGAATCCCAATACTGGCCTTTATAGCTTCCAAGAATCTAGTTATATTTTATTCACACAATATTATATTAAAATATCTAGAGATGTATAAGTGTTTTCTATAAAATGTAATTAATAACAATTTATCACTAGATCATATTACTCATACATACTATCTTGATTCCTAAACTAGTTTCCAATAAACCATATATGAATATGCATATATGGGCCTCCTACCTTGAGTAAGCCCTGACTATGTACTCATTGATGATATCATCTTTTTTCCCCATCAATGAAACACACATAGCATGAGCCTCTCCATTAGTGATTGAACCCATCATACCCTCTCTTATTTAGTTACATATATAAGAGATATTCAATAAAGGGGATGTCATGAATATATCCCACAAAAACTAGTTTCAGGTTTCATTAAATTAGTATTACTATATAAATTACTATAATATTCATAAATCATTGTATAGTCTTCATTATGTTAAACATCCCAAAACATTTCCTAGTCATTTGATCCAAACTATTGGACATCATTTTTCCTAATTATACATCATTAACAGGTGTATCATTGGTCCTAGTTAAATTATAATAAAATGTTCATCATTGGTCCTTATTTCATGAATATTAATGAATCATCATTGGTTATGGATTTCAGGATATAAAAGTAACCACTATGGTCCTTGTAACTCAGCCACATAATAGATAACATGTACTATGAATAGTCCCTATGATATATTAGTTTTGATTCCATCCATAATGTTACATTATAACCCCTATCTGTGATCGATCCCGACTCCAAAAAACTATTTTTTCTTGGGATGGTGATAATTTTTGGATTGTCTAGTTATGTGGTTTATAAAATAGTATAACCAATCAGTAGGAGAAATATTGAGAACCAATTATACATAAAAATGTTTGCATCAATTCATAGTAACAATAAATCATTCTCATAACCATAGTAACAATCATTATCAAAATTAATTATTTCATGAACACATCATAAATCAACATGACATCCCTGAACTGGGAAATAGAACCACTAATGGTGGATTATACCTTCAATCCTCTAAAACAATTACCAATCCATGTTTTCCTTAGTATATCCAATTTACCATCAACCATTTAATAAAATCATAGTTGAAAAAAATATCTAGGTGAAGGGTGTGTGGAGGAACAATAATTTTCATATAATTTCTAAAAAAATTAAAATGATCAATACTCATTTCCATATTTGGGAGAAATTGTTCTTATTCAATGTATCATGGGACCAAATAATTATGTTATATTAAAAAATTATTATTATAGATGTATAATGTGAAACATTATTAGGAGGTAAACTCCCACCTATTATATTTCATTTCATATTGAGAAATCCCAATAACACCAATGAGTGGTATAAAATTCAAGGATCAAATAAATACACCCAAAAATTGACAAGGGAATATCCACAATGGGGAATAATATAAGACCTAATGATTGAAGAATTAATTTTTTTTGACTTCCATTGAAATATTGGAAAATAATGGTTTTAAATATAACATTGAGGGAAACCAATACAAAATAATCATATATTCATTTTGATAGGACAAAATAGAATCTAATTGTGTCATCCAAACACTGTTAAAACACATTCACACGATAATATATAAAGGTTGATCATATCATTATAGATCTTATTCACGAACCACTATACGAGGGATATATTGTTAATTTATCCCTTATCAAAATGTTTAATTGTAAAGGAATAAAATATATGTTTTTGTGGAAGACTCAAATCAAATGTTTTATTTTGTGTGAGAAGGACCAATAACACATAAAAGTGGTGTTAGGGAACTAGATAAAAACAAATACCCATAGAAATCAAAAAGGGAATATATTGACACCAGAAATGCATTCCTAAAATATTACAAATGCTCCCATACATTATCCAAGAGTGTATACCATTTCATAAGTATCAATTTGATTGGACGTAGAGCCCAAACAGAGTTACGGATTATTATTTATGGACTTTTGAAGTTAGGATGGAGAATTTTTTTGCAAAGCCCATTAGCAAGGCCCCTTTACCCCTTGGCATTCATGGAGCCCCTGAGAACTGCTTCCGGTGTGAATTTGAATCACCTCTACGGTCTCCACAGAGAAAATATGTAGGAGGATCCATGGTTATGACGAAATTGATAGGGAGCTTTGTGCCATAGATATACCTGAATAGACCACTGTGAGCTCATCAAACATGACAGAAGCATCCATGATCTTTTTAAAGAGATCCCTTTGAGAGCTCTATGCTTTTGAGGGGATGTTTGTTGACTCTGTGGTTATGATGAAATTGATGCAATCTGTGGCCGATCTCAGAGCAATATGTGGCTTCATACCAAGAAGTCCAGGAATCACACCACCCATAACCTATAAAAAGAAGGCTCACCCCCTTCAGATGAATGTTCATACTACCCCTTGGGTGGCCGATCTCCCATTTCAAATAGATCATGAGCACTGCAAAGTGATTCCCTTTATAATGGGATCCTATCTTTATGAAGGATGGAGATCCTTTGGGTTTCTCAAGGCTCAATGAGCCTCTTTGCTCAGCGAAACCCTTTTCTCAGTGAGAACCATTGATTTGTGAGACCCTTTTCTCAGCGAGACACTTTTCTATAGGATACCCTGAGCTCTGTGAGACCGTTTTCTCTGCAAGAACCTATGCTCTTAGAGTCCCCATGCATCATGAAATCCCATACTCTACAAGAATATTTCCTTTGTGAAGCTTCATCGCAAGACGCCATGCTCCGCGACCACCTTTCCTCTGCGAAGATAATTTGCGAAGACCTATCATTTGTGAAGCTCCTACATTCGCGCAAACTGGTCCATACCGAGGGTGATTTTCCCTTGAACCCCCACTCCAGATCACTATTGTGTAGTGGTCTCAGCCCTCCAGGCCAGTCCATTTGATATCCTCACTAACACCAATGAAACATATAGAGTCACAACATGATCTTTTTGTGCCAAGACATCGCCATGTTGCATTTCACCCTTATTCACATCCACCATCAACTTGTGGGAGAACATGATTTAAGATACTCCTCCACACTATGTGAAGGACCTCGAGTTGACATATTACTATAGATTTGTTTCCCATGTCTTGAGTTGAGATTATCATCATTGATTTCCCATGTATCTTGAGTCGAACAATTCCTCAACTAACTCATCCAAACCTCATCACCTGACTCCTATGCGATATTCAACCAGAAATGGATTCCCTAGCATATGTCCCAATTACATCTATTTCTAGGAACCTTATTCCAATTTTCCACTCTATATGACTATTAATTGAAGTTCCCCCTATGTGAAAAACATATGACACCTCTTGATAAAAAAAAGAGATGCCTTATGTGAGATTCATATGATGCCAAAAGTCCTCTCTACATGACTATAAGCTATTGTATACCCTATGTTACAAATGTGGAATACCTCTTCCTATAAACAAGAGATTCCTTATGCTCCAAGCATAGTATGCCAACAGTCCACCCCACATGACTAAAAATTGTAGTATGTCCTGTCATTCAATTATATGATTCCTCATGTTCCAAATTATAGATGGAATATGTGACAAGAAAAAGATACCTCATTTCATGATTGAAGTGGCTTAATTTCAATAGAATCATAATGTTTTCATACATTACATCGATCCACCTCATGCATTCTTTGTCATACATTCGGACCTTCATCCTCTTTCGTGTCTGAAGGGACCCCTAACAGCCTAGTCCTATGCCACCTCAGATCACCTACTATCTTGGGTAAGGTGCCCAAATGACTTTGGACAACACTTCGAGTTAGGTCATGTGTTTCGAACACTTTTAAAAATAGATCCTCATTTATTATTCCCTATTTCAAGCTAATCCAATATATATGATTTGTTTTGAAAATGAACAATAGGTATCCTCATTCATCATGCTTCCCTCACAACATTCCAAATATCGAGCATGTGATTCACACTTTCGGTCTCCCTTTGTTAGGATTGATTCGAATTCCCTTGGTGTTATCCCACTTGTGCACTAGTGCATAGGTGTGGGTCTCAATTATATGCCTCAACCCACCAGTGAGTTGGGATGGCTCAAGTCCAGACATGAGGAAGACTTTATGGTCTACTTTTATACATGAACCCCATTCTCCATTGTTTCAACTTAGTGGAACCACGGATGCTTCCATGTTTAAGCCCCATCCCCCATTGCCACTGCATAGCAGCACCCAGGAAGCTTCTATGCATAAGCCCTATCCTTTTTAGGTTTTTTATTACCTCTTGTTTCTCAAACTGAGCATGGATCATGTGGTATTAGAGTACGCATTAATCATGGAATCTTCCAGGCTCGCCTTAGAGTGTAAACCCCAAGCCCTCCATTTCTAACATCATGGATTTTTACTCATGTCTCCTAGGAGAGGTGTGTAGGAATCCTCCTTAAGGTTCAATCCCAACACCCATCTATCCTGACCACTTCACGTCAGTTGACCTTCATCTTGCATGACGTTAAGATGTATCCTCCATTCCGAACTATGTGGACTTTGATCCTTGTCTCCTTGGAAAGGTAGATCGGAAGCCTCCCTAAGGTTCAATCCCATCATCCATTGGTCCCAACAACTTGACGTCTTTCTTCCTTCATCCCACATGATGTTGAAAAACATCCCCCATCACGAACTATATGGAATTTTATCCTTTCCCCAATCTAAGAAAGGTACGTAGTAAGCTTCCATGAGTTTCAATCCCATCACCCATCAGTTCTGACCAATTAACGCCGGTTCACTCCATTTTAAAAGATGTCAATATTTACACCGCCCCCTTTCATCCCACATGACGCTAACTATACTAATTCGAACAACTTGGTTTTTCATCACAGTCTCCAAGAAATGGTATATAGGAGCTTCATTGATGCTCAACCCCAAACAGCATTATTCCCCTTTCAAACTATGTGGTTTTTATCCCTGCCTCCTAGGAAGGGTACATAAGAATCCCCCTTATTGTTCAAACCCAACCAACGATATTTTTTTTTCAATCCCAACCCACGGTAATCAATTTTAAATCCCAACCAATGTTAATAAATAGTCTATCACAACCAATGTTAAGAAGTTGTAGTCCCCAACCTGTGGTAATCCATTATAGCCCGTCCATCAGAATGTTGTTGTGGTAACTTTTGTTGAGACCCACATCTCTAGTCTGCCCCTTGTGCGTCAGACTAACCCTCAGGATATTACCATGTGTAAGACCCAGTATATCATCGGGTCATTTTCCTATGTGTACACCCTGATTCTAAGCCCCCATCAAAAACTAATAGGACATTGATCATTTTATCCTAGACAAGGTACGTAGGAAGACTCCCTTGGGTTCGAGCCCATCATCCATGACTCATCATGGTCTCTCCCTCGAGCCTTTGTTTTTTAAGAAGATCATGCCCGAAACCGAATATTCCACTTCTTCTGAGACACATACCTACATCCAATCTCATTGGCCTCCTCCTTAGGTGTCCCATCTCCCCACTAAAATATGTGGAAATTGAATCTCTACCACATGAATATGTAGGAAGCCTCCCTAAGTCTCAATCCCAACGTTGGTGTCACATTCACAATGGTTCCATCTCTCCCTCCATCCACATCACTCAACCATACATATCCATACTAATTAATACTCTGGATGCCACAACCCGGTGAGATCATGTCATCCATCCCATCACTAGTCATTTTGGAACACAAGATGCTAACCATTCATAAGCTCCACACAATCCATAATCATACAACCAAGTTTGTTATTATTGTTATGGGATGCTATCTAGGAATAATCCCTAGCATTTCTCTTGGTAATTGTTCTTTGATTAACCCAAATTTCAATCCTCACCCATTTTAAATATGTGGTCTTTGATCCCTGTCATCTGCACAGGGTTTATATAAAACCTCCCTGACGTTCATTTCCTGCCAATGGTATACCTCTATATTCTCATTTATGTGATTTGTTTTCCCTTATCCTCCCTTTGAGGGGTCCCGATCAATCTTCGTAGTGTGATATATTCCCTCCATGGGACACACAACCTCGGATCCAACCCCATTTGGCATTCTGATCCATCCATCTGGTATACCATCTAGGATCTCCTTCCTAGGGATGTACCAATATGATCTGCCTACATGGGGGCTTCTGATCACTCCCATTATATCTCCTCAAGACATTTAACTCACAGCAAACCCTATGTTAAACATGAGAAGTTGAGGAAAAACTCAGAGACCTGCCTCCAGCTTGAGATACCCCACAATCAATGTGGGATGCCTCAGGTTCTGTACCCTCGAGATGCCCTCTTAGGAGGAAGAATACTGGTTCACCAATGCCCATGCACCTAGAGATGCCCCGACATGCCTGATGTTACCATTTACATCTACTGAAGGTTTCCGCACTATCATGATCCCTTATAATGTCTTTATAAAAGCAGTGTAATTACCCGACATCCATGAAGATATGAAACATGCAATGAGATTCATGAAAAACGTCTTAATGTATGATGGAGACCTGAACTAGGTAACGAGTTCTAAGGTGAAATCCACAAAAGTTGGAAACGACATCCCATCATCCTATTTTGGTCAAAGAGAAAACGTTATTGAATAAGCAACAGATGTTTCCCACCTTTAGAATGCAGGAATGCGGGGAAAATTTCCAGCGCATCCCCGATAGATGGATGTGTGCCCTAGCAAATGTGTCAGAAACGGTATTTCAAAAAGGGGTATGTAAGAAATATATTTATATTTGAGGATAATATTATTAGGAAATCCCATATAAAATTTTAAATAAGAATAATTGTAAAATATATGTCTAGTATAAATCCAATCCTCTTCAGATGATGGTTACAGTTAAAAGCCCCATAATCACCTATAGTTATAATACATAACATGAAAATTAATGAAATAATATATATATTTTGGGTGTATTGATATCATTCCAAAGGAATTAAATTCATGTAAATGACACTATGTTATGTGAAGGACAACAATTTAATGAAAATAATTCTCACTCATACAAAAATTAATTTGTTGTAAAAACTTTCCTTTGATTCCAATGTCTTTTTCATGAAAGGTAATATCATATATATTACTTATATATGTATTAACAGAAATGACCTTCCATGAATGAAATACCTTAATGAATTATAGAAGACATATATATTTTTTTTTAAATGATTTTCTATTTTTTAACATTTATAAGCTTTGTAATTTATACTATTTTATAAAAAATAATTATTCAGATAATCATAATATTTCATCCATGAAATCAAAATATTTTTCAATAAACATATATCTATGATTAACATTAATTTTTTTAACACTTTACACAATTTCATACATATTATTCATTAGTCCTCATAATATAAAAATTCATATTTTATATTAAAAAATTTCCTCATAATAGAAATGTGTGTGTCATATTTATCATAAATCTATGGTATAAAAAATCACATGAAACCCATAAAAAATGAAAACATTTTTCACCAGAAATGTCAATCACTATATATGATTGATAAATTGACTTTGTATAATTAAAAGTATTACAAGGGTGTAATAGAAATAAATAAAAAACGTTAATTTAAATTGAACGTGTATAAGGTAATGGACTCAAAAAAGTATCATATTCATAGAAAATAATATAAGAAGGAAATAATATTGACTAATATGTTTTTCATTTTGTAATAATAGAATAGATACCCTATGATGAAATTGCTTGACTAATGAATATGTAAATAGAATTTATTTATAGGATTTGAAGATGGTATTTTTTAGTAGAAATATAACCATTAGAATAATATCATGGTTGATATAAAAATAACATCACCAATAAATTAGAAACATTTTGATTGAAATAGTAAAATACAATTTATGTTAAATAATTATGTAAAAATATATATAATGTTCTGCAAGGATAAATTAATTTATAAAATGTATAAAAATAACAAAAAATTATTATTTAATAAATATATCATAATTTATGTAAATGTATATTTTTTTAGTAAAATAGATATTAAATTATTTAAAACCTATTAATTTTAAATTATAATTAATCATCAAGATCACCTTTTATATAAAATCACTCTTTGATAAAGGATTCCACTTTTAGAATTAGTATGTAAAAATTAGGTATGTGTGGTGTTTTGAAAAATCTAATGAATAATATAATAAATAAGTGAATAGTAAAGAATAGTTTAAATAATATATTTTTCAATTGTTATGTATGATCAATTTTTTGGAATTGCATAATATATATGAATTTAATAATACCCCATTTACTATTATGTCACAATCCCTATACTATTGAAAAATAATTTTTATTAATATTCGGAGATATAATATTTCATTCCAATTATTTATTCTTAAACACCCTTCTTCTCATCCAATAATAATTACCCAATTTACCCCCATAGAAAAATGATCATAACATTCCCATGTTTATCGAAAATCAGTCTATAAAAACAATTATTCATATTTTGGAAGTTATGGTCTAATAAGACCATCTTTATAAGGCATTAGAAGATTACAAAATGAGTCATTCCATAGAGTAAAGAGGTTAAACCCCAACACTAAGACAATATAGAGCAAAATTAAGGGAAATCTCAATCCATAATTTTAATTTAGTGGATGATATATTATTATATATATCTTTCTATCTTTAAAATCCAATTTTAATATTCGTAATTTCAATATAAATATTTTCTTGATGTATACTATTTCATTTTATCCTTATTTTATAGGGAATGCATCCCTTTCAAGTTACCATTCCAATCAATTTGTTAGATAAAACATTATTAAAGAGAGTTTTTGATTTTATTGTTCCTGTTAATTTATCATTATTAAGAACAATTCTATTTAAAAATAAAACCATTATTAAAAATTAATTATTATTTTTCATTTTTGATGTTAATAAAGATATTAATCACTTATTGGTGATATTATGGCATGCAATGGAATAAGATTGAATCCGGATGTAACATTTCTTTCACCGATGATCAAAATCAGTATGTTATAACATTTGAATTGTATCCCAAATTAAGTCCTGAGGATTTTTCCTGATAAATTTAATGTGAAAATATACAAAAAATAATTCACTATTTTTATCTGCATATTCACTCTACATCCACTCATCACTCATTACCATTTCTTGAGCGAATAGTGGAATATTCACTGTAGGCCATCCACACGTGCTTCAAAAGCTTACTAGAGTATCAATAATTGAATAATTGGTGATTTTATAGATATCTAATGGTTCCTTAAACATCCCGATGATCACTATAGATATGACACACAGATCTAAGAATAATAATATTGATGAGGAGCTCAGTTCATATAATTCTCCCTTAATGAAGCAGGAGATGAATGATAGGCTCTCATAAGCTCCCATTTTATAGTTTAGATAATGGTAACCTCTTCATACTTATATAACGAGTGATTAGATTTACCCAGTGAAGTCTCCTTCACCCCTTAAATGGTCATTACTTGCTACATATGTCATAGAAGAAATTTTATGAAAAAATCACAGGGTCATTAATATCATTTATATTTTTATAAACTTCATATAATATAATTAAAATACTACATGATAAAATCTATTCATTAACTCAACTCATTATTCAAATAAATTTTTAATGAACATAAATATTAAAATAATATTCTCTTATATATTATTTTTCCATTTATTCACCTATAATACAATTAATACACATAGAAAACAATTAAATATCAATTATTATGTGATATAACATTATGAATTTTTTTATTCATTGGGTATTGAATAGCCTCAAATATTTCCCAGTCCCCATGGTGGGTCCCTGCATTCCATTAACACATATTCATCAAAATATAGAATGTATTTTTAATAGGATTAGTGTTGGACCATATATGAGCTTATGTAGATTGTGGTGAAACTTTTCACAAACTAGGATTGGAGTCTAGGAACCCGTGTCAGCCTCTAATGAGAAATGAAGAAGTATTATAAGCGAAAAACATTTATAAAGACATTATTTGTAATGTATTCTCTTTATCTTGGGATATATCATAAAGCAAGATGGAAACTTTCTGTCATCATAATTACTTTATTTATTAATCATTGACATTACTGGATGGATATATCTTCTTCTACAATGGTAATTGATTTAGTGAAGGTACTACGGCACTAATCAAATAATCATAAGATTTCAAATCCAATCGAAGGGAAGAAATTTTTTCTTGATTATTCAATATATTCTATACAACAATGACAAACCCAACACAAGATATTTTTCTATAAATTAAATTTCATAGTCATTGTATTTCATAAAAGCAAGTAAAATAATATTATTCCATAAAAATATTCTCAAGCCTAAAGAGAATGAAAAATTTACTCAAATAGGAAATAATAATAACAATATAAATATGTGGGGTTTGAGTAATAAGGACATTTCTCACAATATTATGTACTCTATATCACAATGTAAAAAAATACATGAGAATAATTATTAATTCATATGGGCCCCTAACACCTGATATCATCTTTTTCATGGGATAAATATGTTTTTGGACTATAATACATGTTTTTATTATTATAGTCATGGTATCTTAAGGTTCTTTTTAATGACTATGAACTTCTACAATAGTTTGATCTGAAATATAATCTATATTCAATACCATGTAAATAGTGAACGAAAAATATATAAGCACTATTATGGTAAGTCTAAATCTTGCATTACTCACTCTATACATGTGATGATAATAAAAAAGTACTATATAATATGGGTGAGATAATAAAACGAAAAATGATTGTTGGATTATAATGTATGCAATGACTATAATTAAACATAGTGTAGTCAATATAGAGACCCATAAACTATGATAGACCATGAAATTACCCATAATTATGTTTTTATAAAACAATAGATATGTACTATTAATTGAAGATGATTTATTCTATTCTATTTTTTTTATGAAGGATACATGATCGAAATCTAAAAAAAACCCTTTCTAAGGATGTTTTTAAATGATGGGTTGAATCACTCAATGATTATGAAGGATCCTATCCTCACCCATGAAATTTTTTTCCATGTGAAGGATATGTGTGATGAGGAATAGAGCTCAGGGATCATGGGAATTTTAGCAAAGAATAAATGGTCATGTAACTAATATTTTGTAAAGGTAGGATCCTTTATACATCCATTTGTACTCACTTGAGAACACAATGAATTTTTAATCAATGAAAGGACACATGATTGATGCCTTGAATAATTATGAAATCATCGCATGAAGGAAACCACTATCTATTTCATCGTATGAAATCAATTACAAATTTATATCTAGTGGGATTTATTTAAAAAATTAACAATTATAAATTATAAATATTTTATATAAAATTTTAATTTAAGGAATTTATTATAGTTTTACACATTTCATAATAAATTATATTCTAATCATATCTTTGGTTATTGTATCATAACATTGTACCAACTAATGTGACCATCATGACATTTTTAAATTTTCATGAAATGATGATATTATATCCTGTGATATTATTATATAATATACTATCATATATGGGGTACGTTACATTCCTCTTGATGATTTTTTGAGTAAAAATCATCTACAACTCTACCATTGGTTTGGATCTGTTCGAAGCCTTGTTTGTAAGGATGTGTTGTTCTCCCATGTATTGGACCCAGATTGGGGATGTTGGTGTTCGTGGCCTAGAGGTAGTGTTGAGCATGATAGAGAAGTTCAACATGTGCGTGAGAGGATGAAGGCAACTCTATACTGGTATAAGTCGTATGTCGATCAATGGAGTAGACCCTTGGACTTCGTGGGTGTGGACCATGTGTTCTTAATGGTATCTCCTTGGTCTGGTCAATGGAGGATCGACAGGGGGAGTATGTTCCCTCTCAGGTTCATTGTACCCTTCAAGGGATATGGGGTACGTTACATTCCTCTTGATGATTTTTTGAGTAAAAATCATCTACAACTCTACCATTGGTTTGGATCTGTTCGAAGCCTTGTTTGTAAGGATGTGTTGTTCTCCCATGTGTTGGACCCAGATTGGGGATGTTGGTGTTAGTGGCCTAGAGGTAGTGTTGAGCATGATAGAGAAGTTCAACATGTGCGTGAGAGGATGAAGGCAACTCTATACTGGTATAAGTCGTATGTCGATCAATGGAGTAGACCCTTGGACTTCGTGGGTGCGGACCATGTGTTCTTAATGGTCTCTCCTTGGTCTGGTCAATGGAGGTTCGACAGGGGGAGTATGTTCCCTCTCAGGTTCATTGTACCCTTCAAGGTGTTGTGACGAGTTAGCGAAGTGGATTATAAGCTGGTGCTACCACCGCCGCTACCGAGCATCCACGATGTCAACTATGTGTCTAAGCTCCATCTGAACCTACATGATGATTTTAACATACTCGACTGGGGAGAGTTAGATATCAAGGATGATGCAAAAATCGTGGATTGACTAGTATGATTTGAGGATCTTTAAGAGAAGGTGATTTATGGGTGGATCATTCCCTTGGTTTGTGTGTTTTGGAGGCATTGTGGGAAAGAGGAATGTGCCTAGGAATAGGAGGCACAAATGTGTGACTAGTACCCAGAGCTACTTTGATTTGTTGATTTTTCTTTTCCTTGTACCTTATTGTGGTGTAATGATTAACCTTGTTTTCAATAAGATGGTCGGTTTTCCTTATTCCCTGAATGTGTGTAAAGTCGTCGTTGTGGAGAGGACATGACTAGATACCTAATCATCGAACATTAAGAAGGATGCTATTAAACTCATGCGGGTGAGTAAGAACCTCCCAATGTGGATAGTATCATGACACCAGAGAGGAGACTCCCTAAATTGTTAGTGTGGATGGTGTGAAATTTATTTATTCGTGTGGTTTCTTTTGGGTGAGGTGAGTTAGTGCTTCTATAGTTGATCAGTATGATGGAGAAGTGTTCTTAGGATGTCGAGGAGGTGTCCTTGTGAAGAATTAGTGTTTCCATAGTTATTTCGGAGATTGATGAATGAGAGGCATTCCAAGGTATTGAGGTTTGTTCCAGCTTTCGAACCACTCTAAGGTGGTTTGTCCGTGAGAGGTATCTTCTGATGTAGTTGTTTGGATACCTCTATTTTCCTCAGGATTACCCTTGAATTATCTAGGATAATAATAGTTTGAGAGGAATATAATGTAATGGCCTAAACTATCTAGCTCCATTACATTGTTGAATTCTGGTTTTTGGGGTCTAATGGGGACCATTTTTGACCCATTAAAGAGTTTTCCAAATTTCTGTGTTGAACGAACGGTAGCACCGATGGGCGTCGGTAGCACTGATGGGTGTATGTGGGATCGATTGTTATCAGTGGAACTGATGGTTCATTCATAGCACCATTCAACATCAGTTCTAGGGAAACTATACCAGGGTAGCAGTGACAGGGCAATTGTGCCAGGGTGATGGTTCCCTCATGACAGTGCCATGGCGACAGTGTTAGGGAAATTGTGCAATGGTGACAGTTCCAAGGGGACTGTTCTATGTCAATAGTGACAGGGTGAAGGTGCCCTGACAACGTTTCCAGGGTGATGATGCCGAGGAAATGGTTCCAGGTCGGCAGTTATAGGGTGATGGTGACAGGGCAGCTAGGTCCGAGCAACGATGACTCACCTAATGTTTAGTCCTTTCCTGTTAATTTAAGAACTTTTATTCTTGGCCCAATAACGTATATTTTGACGAAAAATCATTATATTACCATTCTCAAAGCCATTTAAAGCCAATAAAAGATTTTTAAAACCCCAAGAGCTAAGAAACCCATGAGTTGCCAAAACATGTGGCCTTCTTACTCAGTGTCACACCTTTTCTTGTGCTTTCTAGTTTCACCCATGTTACATGGTCTCTCAATTTATGAGAAATAAATTAACTGACATCCATTTTCTCCACCATCTCTGAGGGGAATTATTAAATAACAACTAATCCCAACATGTGGAACCAACTAAATTCGGGGTCGATCCACAATACTACTTTTATGTACATTAAAATCGTCTCCCTGATTTAAGGATCTATCCTTTTTTATGCTAATATACACTATTCATAATTATTTTCAATTCTCTAAAGTAATCCCTAGAGACATTCTCCGGAGATGAATCATGTGCCCATGATAGAGCACTTCTCACTCAGCATTGGATCCCTTGGAGTAATTCCTCTGTATGTCGTGAATCTTCAGTTCTTGCATTGAGTAGAAAACTTTGATCACTAATCATCCAAGTAGGGTTTTCCTTTATCTTTTTTACTGTGTATCATGAAGGGAAGGTATGATAAAACATCCCTAAGGACATTGATAAAACCAAACCTTACGGAAGAAAATAAATGGACTCTAAAGAATGAAGGGTTGTGTTTTATGATTATGTCGTTGTATATATTTTATCTTCATTTTTATGTTGTGAATTGTACATGCTTATACCCTTGGAAAATAGTGGCTGTTAGTGGTCCTTTCTTGTGCACTAATGAATATTTGTTTTTATGAATAATCATTTTATTGAATGGATGTAATAAGAAAACTGGTTAATCACATAATGTTGGTCGATAAAATGGAATCCTAGTGAATATGTATCCTTATGTGATCACCCCGGTTAAATAAATAGAAAGGAGGAACTTGATAAATGTTGTGGTTATATCTGATAACTCCCATGCTATTTTATTCAACAACACATGGTTGTTCTGTTTGATTCTTATGGGTTGATGTGGGTTGGGATGGGATCTTCGACTGTTTAGTTGTTGGTTGTGGAATTGAGACCTTCTAGGTCCATACATATGGGCATGGTTTGGTTACAGTACTTCGAGCGGTCTCATAGATCCCTTTTGTTGTTGTGACCTTACAAGAAAACCGGGTGTGAATTATTAAATTAATGCTAGGCTATTTTCCATTAGTTGTTGTTTTGGATTGTAAAAATGCATGATAGTTTCCTGGTAGTGAAGGTATATTATAAAATGAATCAATTGAACATGATAATGGGAAGGGCTACACTAGGGGATTGTTTATTTGAAAATAGGTTGTGCTCGGTTTTTGGTAGTTGTGTGTTTGTGCATATAGGAATAGTAACGATAGGGTTTGTGTATGGGATATTTTGGAACCCTTGGGATTAGATGAGTACTTGTTCAAGTATGAATATAAATTTAGATTTGTGTTTTTATTTACACCATGCCCACATTGATCACATCATGCTGAACACCCCCATTTCATGGGGGAGGGTGTTTTTCCCAACATTCATATGAGTGTGTAACACCCCAGGTAAATAAAGAATAAGAAATTTTTATATTTATACATATTTGTGAATAAAATATTAATATTACCTTAATGGGGATGTTATTCTCAATGGCGTGACCTATACACAACAACGAGTTTATTGGTAATCTTACGTTGCACTCTAATAATAAAATAATATTATTTTAAATGGTAGGTAATGCCTAGCCATTGTAATGGCGGGAATGAAGATAACTAACTAAAAAATGATTATATATGTTTGTCAAATATTTTTACTTTTATCCAATAAATGTTAGAGGCTTAATATAAAAATGAATCCAATTTTTAGCATAAATCTTCTTTAAACGGTCTATTAACCGCCTTTTGATGGAAAACCCTCTTTAAATATAGTTATGGTCACTCTTATACATTCTATTGGACCAAATAAAATTATTCTTTAGAATCAGAACATCAAAATTTATTTTCTGTAAATTTTTGGTATTTTTCCGAAAAAGTTCAATTTTTAATGAATAGTAAAAAATGTTGTATTTTAATTCAAAAACTATTTTAATCTAGTTTATTTATATTATTAGATTATCTTTTTAATTGGTTTTAATGTGTAAATAGAATATATTTTTAACATTTAATCCAATGGTAGTCATTGTAATTAATATCACTTTGAAATTTGACTTAAACTAGTGTCAATCTTTTGATACTTATTATTTCATAAAAACACGCTATTTGACCTGACTGCGGGAATTAATTATAAAATTAATCAATGAAACTTCTATGTTATTAATTTGGTAAAATAGACATCAGTTTTGAATTCGGAATATCAAATATAGCTTAGGGTGAATTTTTTGTATTTTTCTGAAAATCTTCAATTTTTGATGAATAGTGAAACCACAAAGTGGTCGTTACGAAATTTGATTTTTCTTTTAAATGGGGCTTTACCACTTCTCTGATTTGAATTAAAAAAATCAAATTTAAATTATTTTAACTGTTAAGTAAAATTTGGTTCAATGGGATGAAAATAATTTTTGATGAAAAGTAACTTTTATGTTTTTTTAATCGCGATTAAAGGTAATTAGTGTGATTTATGGTAAAAATGATATTATAATAAAATGAAAATATATTGACACTTGTCCTAACCCTATTTGATGAGTTATGTCCGACCAAGACAACCCATGGGTTTATTTTTGGTACCCCATGGATCCACTTGGGTATGATAATGATATTTATGCCTTTTATTTAAAGTTAAAATAAAAATGTCACAAACATGAGTTGTTTTACTAATGAAATTTTTACATGTGGTTATAAAAGTCATAATTTTTGCTATAAAATTTCATTGTAAATATAAAAATATTTCCTACATCATAGTATTTTTTTATAATTTTTAGAAATTAAATAAATTAAATTCTTTATGACATCATGATGATGCAACGATGACCTCATTATTTAATGATTTAAATAAAATGGAATGATAATGCAAAATCTAGAACCTACACATGTCAAAAACCTATTGGATGGGTGGATTTAGAACCCTTATCACCTTATCCTCGAAACACATCAATTTGGGACCATTAAAATTCCAAAACCATTTGAAAATCAAGTAACATTTTATACTTTACCAAGAGTGCCCCTCCTCTCCTCTTATAAATGGACCCCACCTCTACCACCTTACCCACACCTCTCATGCCTTTGGTTCGGCCATGATATGATCATTTTGTCCCTCCACATCCCTCTCCTCATCCTATAAGCCTTAATTTAGGCAGGATTCTCTTCATGAAACCCTTTTGGTTCAAACCAAAGGGAGTTACCCGATTTTAAGGTAACGTCTTCACTTGTGCTTATTTTGTATTATTTTTCTTCTCCAACCCCCTAAACTCTTTTTATTCATTTCTTTTGTAACAACTCCAGTATCATCAATATACTAGGATGTTGTTATAATAAGTATTCGAGCTACAGTTACACACACATTCATCTAATGGTTAAAGAAAATATTTTTTCTGTGGATGGAGAATTTCTGCCTCATGAAACGATGATTGTTCAACACTCATATAACACCTTCAAAGGTGGCCATTAAAATTTAACTACATTTATATATGATATATATTATGTTTATGTTTTCCTTATGCTTATTTATTTTTCATTTGTGTTATACCTTTATGGTTTCCATTGTGGGTAAACACGATAATTTCATTTTAGGAAGTGCGGACTACCGCCCCCTCAAAGTGATTTGATTCGTTAATGCCATATGTGGGACATATAAGGGATGGATTTAAGTTATTATATGTTATGTTATACTGTAATTATAATATACCTCTATATCATTATTATTTATTTCCTTTAAAGTATGAGATAGAAATTAAAATAGCGTTCATACGTACGTACGGCTTACCGTCTCCATGAACGGTGCATTTCATTTCTTATCCCCAAATGTAATGTACTATTATAAGTACATGTATATAATGGATATATATGATGAATGATACATCTAAATGATAAATATAATTATTGAATTAAAATATACATTCCTCTCATTTAGTTTTAATTCCATTAATATGACATAGAAATGAAAGTAGCGTTCATGCGTACGTACAACTTATCGTCTCCATGAACAGTGCATTTCATTTCTTACCTCTAAATATTTATGTGATATTATAAATACATGTATATTCTAGATATATATGATATATATGATATCCAAATCAGTAATTTAATTCTGGATATAGTGAACCTCTGACCACATGAACAACATGTAATTGTAAGAAGTCCACTTTTGACTTAAGAACAAAATATTGACAAAAAAAACATTATTAACTTAAATTATTACATAATGTTTATGACATGTCAATAATTTATATAAAAGGAATAACTAACTTTAAAAAGTTTCTTAATCAAGTAGAAATTAACTCAAGTTTATTATTCAGGACATTAAAGAACGATCGAGTCAAGTCAGACCAGAGGTAAGGGATCCTACCCCTCTCTTTCTTTTTAAGTACACTCTTTTATGTCATTCCTTTTAAAGATCATATTTCTTTTTATTGGAATGTTATTTTATATTAATTTTACTGCAATTTTTATGTTCATATGATGAGAGACCCTATTCTCTCTCATTAATCCATTTTGGATGTTTTGAGTGGCGTCGTTAGGCTGCTGAATGTTCGTAAGAGATTTAACCTCTCTCTTTCTTTTTAAGTACTCTCCTTTATGTCACTTCTTTTAAGATCCTCTTTGTTATGTTGGGGGATGTTATTTTATATTAATATTTCTATAAACATTATTTTAATATGATGAGAGACCCTATTTGATCTCATCAATCCATTTTTGTGGCGTCGTTAGGCTGCCGAGTTTTCGTAAGCGATTTTTCATCTCACTTTTATTCCCGTGCGATTCATGCTACATTTTCCACAATGTCCTTTGATTGGTGTATGTACTGTCCATTATTTTACTCATTGTGTAATATAATTCCATTTATGAGTATTTAAATCAATGTTGTATTTTCCTACTTTCATGGGGTGTATGTTTCGAAAGATACCCATGTCGGTAAGGGAACCTTTCACCCTCATCTTTTTAAAAGACTTCGTTTGGTATGTCTTTTATTTCACATGATATTATGTTGGGATATTTTCTTATATATCCTTATTTATGTAAATTTTATGTCCAAGTGATGAGATACCATTTTATCTCTCATCAACTCATTTTCTGAATTTTGATGTGATGTCGTTAGGCTGTCGAATTTTTACGAGGGAACTTCTTAAACCCAATTTTGATTCAATGGGATAAACTTGCACTCCTTGAATGTGTTGTTCTATGAATATGTGTGAATAACCTCTGATTGTTTTACACTTAATTTCCACTTATATTTGGGGTATTCATTTTTCATACATAATTATGTGATTTATTTAGCATTGATCCAAGGATACCGTCTTTGTAAGGGACTTCGTCTCACTCTCCTTTCATTGAGGAATAATTTGTTTTATACACAACTTTTTTTATACGGTGTATGAACCCCTTTGACTTTTACGTTTATTCAAAAGGAATCTTTTTTCAACGAAGCGTTTTTTTAAACGACAGAAAGGAATGTTTCTTTTAATGTACCCGGTGACAATGACCTTTTCCGCCGCCGCGAGTATTATTTGATCTTTGGCTTCCTCAAAAAGCCGTAATGTTTTTAAAATAAAATAAATACCATATACTCTTTTCTGTATTTCGGTATTGAAAATGGTTTTGATAAAGGATTATATTTTGTCAATATATTTAAATGCTATATTGTGATTGAAATGTGTAAATGTTATCATTCCTTTATATTAGTTTTATGTGTTATAATTTTATAATGGTACTTGGACATTTTACGGGTGGTTACGTGATAAACCATATGATGGGTGGTGCCGTGAATACCAGGACGGGTGGTTACGTTATAACCTCCAATGAATTGGGTATGGAAGTCAGCTGTATGGCTATTCCACTAAGTATGTATGGAAGTTGGCCGTGTGGCTATTACATTAAGTGATATGTGTGGAAGTCGACCGTATGGTTATTCTACTTAAGTATGTTTATGTCCCAAGTTACCTTTATATGTTATGTGTTCTCTATATAGATTATATGATAATATTTTGATTATAAACGGGTACGTAATGATATTTTATTCAGTGAAGAGTTTTTACTACTTCATAAAGGTGAAGGTATTACTTTGTTAAAGTAAACATGGTTTACTTGTTGTTTTAAAAACTAACAGTTTTCATTCATTGTGTATCCCTTACGAAGCTTTTTATGCACACCACTTGTTTTTTTGAAATGTTTTTCGTAGGACTTAATGTGGAATTGGGTCAAGTATGGGATCAAGGGAATGTCATGCTATCTAAAACATGAAACTAGACATGTTTATTTTTAAGAGTTTTTATTTTATGGAAACTTAGTAGAAGTTTATACATTGTAATCTTTTGAGATGTAATAGTTATGTTCTAATTCTCTAAAACTCTAACCCTGAAAAGATCCTCAATGTGTAATCTTGTAATAACCCCAGATTAAGTAAGGTTTAAGGCTGGGGCCTTATAAAGTGGCTGGTTATTATCTCCTTTCTGATCCATCTATCAGGTAACAGAAGACTCTTCTGGAAGGTTATGATGGAATGAGGTCCATTATAGCCTATGACTCTTTTGGATGGTTATGGTGTGGTATTTGGCCTGGTTGTGTGTTGGGAGGTTTATTTTCCAAGTGTGTTTGTGATAATTCCTATGTGTATTAGGGCATAGTGGTAGTTGTTCTTTCCCAAGTGTCTATGGGTGTGGTTGCATATGGTTGTGGTGGCCCTGGTGTCTAAGGGAAGGATGCATGGTTGTGGTGTCCTAGGTGTATGCGGGTAAGATGTGTGGTTGTGGTGGCCCGGGTGTCTGCGGGTATGATGTGTGGTTGTGTCGGCCCAAAAGCTTGTTGTTGGGGTTGTAGTGGGACTACAGTGAAAATGGTGGGGACATTATGACGTGTAGGATATCTTCAGTAACTAGTGAGAAAGTGGTGCAGGGTACCAAAATATCAATTAGATATTACTATTATTATAACTTAATTGCATTATTTGGGGAGTGTGCCTTAGTGGGGTGGGGTGGATAGTTTCATTCTTGGTGCTTTGGTTATCTCAATTTCTCATGGGGAATTTTAATGCCTCCCCACTTGTGCATGAGGGCATTTCGTTTTCCCTACTGAGTATACCAATGTACTCACCTTATGTATATAAAATTACTTTCAGGTTTCCAAGAGAACATTCAAGATGGTGTCATAACTTACTAGCTAGGGCATCAGGATAGTCACCTGTGCTTCTTTCCTTTCTTTTGTTACATCCCTTTGGAGTTTTCTTGTACCTTGTAGCACTTTAATTTGAACATGAATGTATAAATGTGGTTTTGGATTAACTTTTACATTCTTTATTTCGAGTTGTTCAAGATTTACCATCTTATATCCTAGTATTTTTCTATAAAAAGGGTAATGCCTTCTATATCACGTGAGATTCTATACCCTTGGTTGTAGTTTCCACTCTGGGGCCTTCTAAAGGTGGGACTCAGGGGTCAGTATATCTCTATCAACATGAAGTAGGAAGATTTTTAATACTTTCTGTCACATTCCTAATCTTGGTGAAGGCGGGTCATGACAACATACATGGTACTAGACTTATTTTTGCATTTTGGATGATGGAGGTGAGGAAAAGGTAGAGTAAGAAAGGAATATTAATATGGAATTTTGAGAATTATACCTCCATAATAACACCTCCTTAAAGGAATCCTAAAGGATCATAAAATTGGCCTTTGATTGTGACCCAAAACACTAGGACATGGGGATAGTGAGTAGGATATGTTTTTTCTGAGATTTGGAACGAATCAAGTCTTATAATGTTTGAGGAGATGGGTGATGAGGGTTGTATTTTTAAGGGTATCAAAATGTTTTTTTTGACATCTATATTCATTAGATTATAATTTCAAATCCAAACTATAAATATTATTGATTTTTTGACTATAAACATTAAATGGTGAATTTTATTTTTTAAATATGAGTGATTACATGGTTAATTCCACAAATATCGTGTATTTGGTTTATAATAATATATACTATAAATTCTTATATTTCACTATTAACCAAAAACACACAAAATTTAGAAAAATTACAAAAATTCAACCAAACCATTTTTTAATGTTTAACATTTAAAAATTTTATACATTTTATGAAAATAATTTTCTATGTTTGAAAAATAATTTTTTTACAAATATGCTAATTTAAAAATTATAATCTATTTTATAACCCATTAAAAAATTAAATATGCTATCATAAACTTGTCTTATCATTATTATAAAACATAATAATAATTTAAAATTTTAGTTTCTGTAAATAATTATAAAATTAAAGTGTCATGTTTATTATATTTTTTTTATTAAAACATTTATATTTTATAAAAATATAAACAGTTAATTTATCATTTTTAAAAACATTTATTTACATTCACCATAGTATAAATATATCATATTTTTGTTTAATGTGATACCTACTTATTTTTTTATACTTCCATATATTTTTTACGATAATAATGGTCATATTACGATTCCAACGTTATGGTCACTACTCCAATAGTAATATTCATAAGGGTCATATGGGTTCCCTCAGTTTTATAAATTCCATATATTTTATTAATTCATTATTCATTTATATTTTTTTCTGATGGTTATATATGTATTTATATTAAAATTTTATATTGTATTATTAACATTATGTTTTTATTCATATTTATACCCGAGTGCGGTCATTCCGGTGGATCAAGAAAATCAAAATTTCCATGTATTACGTATCATATTTTCTATTTTTATACCAATTTAAAATTTGGATTTATTATTAGTTTATTTTGTAATAAATAAATCATTATTAATTTATGTGAAAAGTGTTTTTTTATTTTAGTACGTGATGTATGTTCTTCTTACTATGTAGTAAAATTGTAAAAATGGAAATTTTATTGATAAACTAATTGGTTACTTCATTATTACCCCTTAGTAAATTTCCCAAATGAAATATAATTTTATATAACAAAATGATATTTTGTGGGGATATTTCTTTATCATGTTTTTCACTAGTTCCCATGTCACATTCTCACACATATGGTTTCTCCATAGTACTTTGACTCCATGAGTTATCTTGTTGTATAAAACATTATATCTGTTGTCCAAGATCCTCAACGACTTCTCCTAAAAGATATATCATTGTATAGAATAAAAACACAAAATTTGGTATATGTGAATTTTTTGGAAATTTAGTACCGAAGTGGGATATATTTAGTACATCATGTATTTGAGACATAGTTGGTGGGAGCTCCAGTCAATATGACACATCTATAATGTGAAAAATGATATCATAGTGTATGATGTGCATGGGACAAAGAATATCCTTCCTTGAAAATATCATGTATCTATTGCATGGAGATATATTGATGAATAACTTATCAGAAAGCTCAAAAACTCTGTCATGTCAATGATTATTAGCATAGTCCATCAATCAACACTACGCTTCCCTAATATGCTATTGAAAGGTATTGACATTTTGTACCATTTTATCAACCATTTCTGATCCCAAAAAAAATCATTCATTAACATCATTCCAACATGTGGGGTTTATATATATATCTACCCATAAATTGATTCTTGTAGAGAAATGTGTATTACTAAATGGAATTAGTTTTTTATGAAAAATATTCTAGAGAAAGATATTGGTCCCATCCTCCTTTGATATCCATCGACCACGTTCTAGGCACGTCTTCCAGTGTATATATAGTCAATCTTGATTGGATATTAGTATAGTGGTAAATAACTATACTGACATTCCACTCAGTTTTATTGGAATAATTGGGAATATTCTAGATCTAAGATGTAAAACTCATATCACATTCATATTCAATTTATATTGCTGATCTGATAAACCTCACTACTTATATGATACATAACCTTGTAATTTGACTGAGTGAGAAGTATTGTCAAATTTTAATGAAGTGAGAAGTATTTATAGTATGATCCAAAAACCCAATATAGAATTATATCCTATATATGTATTTTGAAGTCTATTAAAATTTTCACTGTGATTTTTTCTCAATTACATGAATTTATAGGTAATAGTTTCATTATCCCCTTAGAAGATTTCCATTAATCCTTTAAATGAATTGATACTAGGAACATTGAGGTATATAATGAGATGTCATTATTTATATTTCACTATGTGTAGTTCTCATGCAGATAGAAATACATATTTGTGCCCTTTGGGCTGATTGAGAGGGTTGAGTTATGTGCATCATTCAAAAGATAATTCTTTATCTCATGTTTTAATGGTATACACATTCATGACCCAAATCTTATGACTCCATCCTCATGAATTCTAAAACCAGAGGAATCCTTATTTCTGATGGCTTCCATATTATTCTAAATTTCTACATCTCCTATTTTATCATCCATTATCATCTCCAAAATTCATTGTTGAGAAATAATGTGAGAAATTAATGATGATGTTCTACCTTCTTTGATCCAATGACTGTCCTTTGAAATTCATTGAATATTGGATCCCTCTATATTCTCATTATTATTAATGTTATAGGATCCTTTATACTAATATCATCTACAAAATTATTCACTTTCCTAGGAAGGACCTATATTGAGTAGTCATAATCAGTTATTTTCTCTAACATATTCACTAGTGCATATTAATTTCCTTCTATGTAAATATATATTTGTTTCTATTGTGATCTATTAATATCTCACAGTTCTACCAAAAAATGGTAATTCATCCAGATTATCAATGTGACGATCACACCCAATAATTCCATATCATATGTGGGATATTTTATATCAGGAAATTTCATATTCCTTGATTGGTGGGCTTTCACATTATAATTTTCATCGTTACACAACTTAATCACTTCATTGATGCATATCTATATACCACAGGGAGTTCCCTGTGTTTGGGTAGTATAATTACTAGTACAATGGGAAGCCTCTATTTCAAATCCTTGATGAACACTACACATTAAAGGGGGTGAAATTACTTTACTCTCTTTTAATTTATCTTGTTTAGTGGGCTTGATAATCAAGATAATTTCATCTAAATTCTTAGTAAAAAAAACATGACCATGGAAACTATAGATATATATTACAGATACTACCCTAGGACACTCCTCATTTTCTACTATCATATAATGGTCCAAAAATATTCCTTTAATGGTTATAAAATTTCCAATGAATGACACTTATACCAGATATAACTCACATTTCATATAGTTTATCTCTTCACAATAACTATATAAGAAAAATAAATTGTTCATCATGATACACCATACTCTTTTATTATATTATAAAATCATATATAATGTATACAACATATTTTAAAGGGTAATCCCCCCAATATTATATTCCTTAAGTCCATGAAATTTTTTGAAGAATTAATGAGTTCAAAGGCAATCACTATAAACTCATTATGTCTATAACTCATTAAAATGATAACATGGGAATATATTCCTTCTTCACCATTAATTGGTGAAAACATACTTGTTCCTTATCATAACTATGTTGAGATCATGATAATCAATGTGTAGGAACACTGATATATCCATATTCATGACAATGAGAAAAAAACACACCACGTGGTGAAGAACTCATTCATATAATATCCTTATTCAAATGCCCATTTAAATGATTATTTAGTTCATCTAACTCAATGGTGTACATCATGTAAGAAATAATTTATATGGTCAATGATCCAGGTAAAAGTTAAATTGAGTACTCAGCCACTCTATCAGTATGAACCCTGAGAAATTCTTTATGAAATATGTTAACAAAGGATCTTAAAATGGGCATTTCATGATCCATGATTGTATCCTTCTCTTAAATCATATGAGCTTGATAATCATTATCATTAGTAAATGTTATCCATACTTGAGAAGGATATTATAAAGGGTATTCATCCTTTTAATTACTTTTTTATAAAATTGGAGGATGTCTTAGGATATGAAGGGTCATATCCCTCTCTTGAAAATTGATGTTTTCTTCATATAAAAATTTAAATCCATTTCCAATATAGAAAAAATCCCCCAATAAATTAAGTTATATTAGATTTTATGGTAGATTATGTACACTATCAATAATCAGGGATGGTTATATAATTCAGATTCAATAAAATAAACTTTTCATTTTCTCATAGAAAAGCTAAAAACCCTATTTTGAGGTGATGTGTGAATAGTTATTCTAAACATCATTGACATGAATTAATGTTTTGAACATGAATAAAAAAATTAAATTTTATATTTTTTAATGAATAATTAATATACATATCACCACATCGGTTTTCAGATCCACCTCATCAGTTATGATAGAATATTCCCTTCTTTACTACCTCTAATGTTATTCTTATTGATTGTATACAAAAACCCCTAGATTGGGGAATTGGATCATATAATGTTCATTTTACTTTCTATTGAAACATTGTTCTATTGTATTAATATTAATCTAATCCAAATTTTATTCTTTCACATTACTGGTAATCTTCATATCCCTTCAAAAACTAATTTTCATGATTTTGATTTTTTCAACATTTTAAGCATCTCCATGTATCCTTTAGGCAGTTCATGGTTTATTTATTCCTAATCTTTGACATCTGGGATTTCATGTTTTATTTCATCCAAGGTATTTATGTATCGGTCAAACTATATTAAAATCTTTTTAAATTTATTTATATGAAGCATCTATACCACTGATAGTATCCAATATACATTTTAAACTTAAGGGTACAAAATATTATCTCCTCCAACCTGTCAAGGACACTAATCACCATGGTTTTTATAAACTCATCGTTAATACACTAATAAAGAGATCCACTTTTTATTCATTGTTAAGGAAAAATCTAGAGGTGTATCATTAAAGTGTTTTACTATTTTCCTCATACGTGATGATAGAAATATATTTCATCTATTTTAGTATGAGTTACTCCCTATGAATCTTAAGGTAAAGAGTTCTTGAAAAATATTTATTGACAAATATTTTCTGGAAGTGTTCCCTTAAAATCAAATCAAGTTACTATTTATAATTCATGTTCTTAATTAGTTTAGAACACTAATTAGCTTCCCTATAAAAATGATATCCCTCCATATTGAAATTCTCTTCTTCAATGCAATGGAGGATAGAGAATATATTCTCATTGGAGTTAATAATTTTTTGTGATAAGGGGATAAGAAGATTTACTAATGTCAAGAGGCCTTTTTCAAAAAATGTATTTGACTAAAACATTACCATTATTAGAATAATGAGGTATTTTCATAAGGTTTAATTTATTATACCTAACATGGACCACTTGCTCCATTATTATCATGATGTTTGGAACTCCAACTCCCTTCTAATTATGCATGTCATTAAGAAATCAAAACATTTCCTATCACATTATTTTAGAACTGGTTTCCAGTTTCAATCCATTTACTATATAAGAAATATAAATTAGGGGACCTGAACATATATATAATAAGAAAAAAATATTCAAATATGATCTCAGTAGGAATAAAATATAATTGAAAATATATACTAACATTTTATTCTGATAGATTCAATATAGTATATCCATAAAAATCATTCCTATATATAGACATAAAGATATGTTTATTTCTAGAGTTTTATATTCCCAATACCCAAAAGTAACTACACCATTATTTTATTATAATCATATATACCAATGCCTTTTACACATATGTATACATGATTTTGAACCAAAATATCCATTAAGTACAAACGATAGATAAAAAGGTGTTTTATCTTTGGAAGAGTAGGAAATTAAATTGAAAAAATGAAACTAAAATAAAAAATCTTAATTTGAATCTGCATAATCAGCTCATAGCATCCCTTTATATCCTAAAACAACGTGGGATAACCTTATGAATATATAAAAAAAATGGTTTATCTAAAAAACCAAGAAATGGAATATACATTGGAATACAGCCTAGAATATGAGTCACATGGAATAACCGGATGAAACAAAATGCATGGATCAATTATAAACATATAGAGGCATAATATAAGGAAGATGGAATCATAAGTTCATTAAAATAATGGAATATATAATAAACATAAAATATGGTATAAACATGATTCAAGTCTTAAATCCAGGAAGATATCACATGTTATAGAGATCCGTATAATGGATTAGGATTACTCTGTATTCCCATTAAAAATAGATCTTGAGACAATACATTTCCATATGAATTGAAACTCTATCTGGGTGAACCCATCATCATCTGTAATTTAATATCTATTCCAAATATATATATCTGCAATAAAGCATAAAAAAGTATTACCCATTGAAATTAGTGGATTCCATAATCATTTCATTGTGTGTAACCAAGTGGTGTATCATAATGGTTTTCCTTAATTAAAAGATTAAATAGTTATATGAAACCAAAAAAGAGAAAATAGACTTAAATTAGGATAATTAATGTCCTATTGAATCAAATTCAACAAATCGTGCGGTTTTGTTACTTTGGAAATGTCCCACATCAGTTTGTAATTTGGAAAATGATTATATAGCATTTAATGAGGTTAATATCATAATAATTTATATGAAATGATATTTTAACTAAAATTGTACTAAAAATAAGAATGATTGCTTTTACATGCCACTTTTTTTTTAAAACATTTCACTGAGAGTCACTTTAAATGTTGCAATGAAAATAGATGCGTTCCCTTTAGTCTTATTTTTTAATGAATGTTAGAATGAAACTAATAAACATGTATATCCCCAAAACAAATATTGACTAAAATTTTTATATATGTGTTGTAAATTTATAAATAACACATAAGATTTATATATGAATAATAAAGATATAAATTTTGGTAAATATGTAAAACATGTAGCCCAAAAACAGAGGGTGATTTAAAGTGATCCATTACATTATATCTAAAAATGTTCTAAATATTCACTTAATGGACTATATAATTTAATTACATTAATTAATTAATTATTATCAGATCATTTAAATTAATATTTTATTTATTAAAATTTTATTCCATTTATATGAGTCCATTTTGATGAGTTATAATGTTTAAATTCTTTATTCTGGGACCGATCATATCACGGTTTCAATGTCGGAACACTTACATATTCATATAGTATATCTTTAAAAATGAGAATAAAACATTATAAGTGAAATGAAATTGTATTAATGTAATTAAATAAGTTTAAATAATAAATAATATCCATATTTGTTCTAACATAAGGATATTTCATTGAGTAAGAACATTAACATTGTGTGGTTAGTTTATTTATGACGTTTTACAAACCATCATGAAGTAGTTTCATTTTATTTAATATTGTGAATATATATATGTTTTAGACAATGAAATAATTTATAATATATGATTTAGAACATTATTTAACCATAATTATAGTGTTATGACCATTTTTGAATGATGTAATGGGAAAAAAATCCCATTATACACGGAGATGGTTAACCGACAAAACTTTGACAATGGTTTCATCAATTTTAATAAGATGAGAAATTTAAATAATGATTTTAGATATTCCATTACATTTATATAATTATATTATATATATTATACTAGTTATATTATGATATTTTGTAATATTTAGGTTAGGACAAGGTAGTAGAAGAAAAGTCATTCAAAGAGGTCGTTTGAGAATGTTACATATTTAATATCACATCACTGAATGACCCCTTAAAGAACAATGAAATTTTCATCTACTAAGACTAGTTGTAGAAAAAATTTGGAATATTGGGTATGATAATTTTTAGTAGATATTTTCCAAGCATCGAGGAATATAATGTTTTAAGGAGAATGGGTGGTTCAGGGTGGTATTAGTAAGGGGGGGGGGAGAAAGGATTTTTTTAATTGTGTCAATTAGTTTCTTATATTTTCTCATGAATATAAATATAATTTATTATTTTGACTATATACAACATATTCTGCATGTGAGATGTTGAAAATTTGTGACTAGATCATCCATGACTTAAAAATTTTGGAACATGGCTTATAAAGTTAAATAGCATAAATTTTCATATTTATATATTCAAAAAATATCTTATGACATTAGAAAAATAAAAAAAATAACCCTTAAAATATTGAATGTGTAGATTTCAAAAATGGAATTATTTTATTAAAAATAATATTTTAAAAATAAGAAAGTTATTTTTTATATAAAATCCACATTTATTCAAAAAATACCAAGATAAATTTTGTAATCAATGATATGACTCTATGATAAATTACATATGGTAACATAAAAATATCATATCATTTTAATAGTAATTTATATAAATTTATAAATTCATTTCATATAAATAAAACTTATGTTAATTCATTAAATTTATTGTAAATCTGATATTAAATCATTTATATATAATAAAAAACCAATACAGAATTTTTAATTTTTAAAACATTTATTTACTTGTAACATGGTTTAAATATGTCATCTTCTAATTTAATATGAATCCTAAGAATTAATTTATACTTATATAGATGATTTTACTATTATAATGGTATGATTACTATTATTAACTGTTATATTAAAATTATAATGGTGGGGTTAATATTCTAATAGTCAGATTATATTACTAACGACCCGTTTTTTAATTGTCATATGGGTTCCCCACATTAAATAAATACCACTTATTCAATTAAATATTCTGTAAATTATATTTTTCGTCATGTTTATATATAATTTCATTTTCAAAATGAGTAATTTATTATTAAAATTATGTTTTATTTCAACATAATTGTTCATGAGTGTGGTAATTTTGTAGGATCCAAAATATCAAAATTTTCATATATTACTTACCTTATGTTATATTATTTATACCATTTGAATATTTTATTTATTATTAGATTTTTTCTATACATGTTTATCCTTATCAATTTATGAAAATAATGATTAATTGGTTTAACAATGGGATTGAATTTGATTTACACAACATTTCATAATTATAAATAGGGAAATTACATTTATAAAACATTGCATCATTACAAAAAAAACCATTTAAAGTAAAATAATTTTTCATTTATGAAATTCCTGATGAAAAATTATGAAGTGAAATGCCGCAACCAGGGTAGAGGTCAGGGGTGATTAAGAGAATCATGTTGATATCACTGGGGAGTTTAATAAATATTATTAGTTAAATTTTTAAATATGTAAATTGATCAATCATTAAACCTCATAAATTAAACAAAGGTGTGGGGCTACTCATGTCATGGTGTTCCACACTTTTTTAAAGGGTTACATGTTGTGGTCATAGAGTTTTCTAGCTACAACCAAAATATATTTTTAAAAATGTAACAAATATAAAAAAGGATTAAATATTTATTATTAGGATGTTATTCTCAAATTATATTATAGGGTAAAAATAGAAAAATATATGATTGTTGTCCAAGTGAGACTTAATAATAACCATTGAATTATGTTTTTGATTCTATGAATATTTCCAAAACTATTTGAAGTGGTTATGAAAATTAGAGACTGTACTATTGAGAAACTGATTATAGATTTGAAGGAGTTGTTCAAGAGAAATAAAATATTTTTTTTAAAAAACAATATGAGATCATGAAATTATTCTCAGAAGAATATTTATGGATTTCATTACGAAGAGTAACGTGGGTAATTTTAACACACCATCATTATTGTAATATTTTATATATATTATTGATTATCGGAGAAGAAATTATTAAATAAATTAAACATTCCTTGAGAATAATTAATATTTGGGAAACCCTTAAGGTGAATGGATGTATTTGGTAAAAAATTGAAGAGAATCATATATGGTATTAGATAATTCTCCATTTGAGGAAAAGAATATTTTAATGTCTATGTGAATAATTAAGGCTATTGTAGAATCACATATAACATATATAATCACACTTATCATATTATATCTGTCAATATGGGAAGATGTTCTTATAGTAATATAATATAAATAAAAAATCAATAAATTTTATATATCTATTATATATGGATGTTAATGATCCTATGAAACCAAAATAAATGGATGGAAATTGTATTTTATCTTTTTAAATAATTTTTATTTTCAAATAGATTGGTAGATGGATATTAACTTTAAAAATTGAGTTCTTAAAATGCAATACCTTCAACCATATGTTAGTAGAAAATATTATTGGTATGTAATTTAGATACTATATACTGATAATGGTATTTTATTTATTAATAATCATGTGAATGAGTATCTTTTTATGAATCGAACTCTTCATCATGTTTCAGTGATAAGGACTCTTCTGTAAATTAGAGACATTGAGAGGATGAAATGAATCATAAATAATAATGATATAAAAAATTGTCATCTATAAAATCCTAATAGGGAGTTATTATAAGGATTTTTTCTTGAATTAATAAATATATTAAATAAAAAAAATTTCTATATCAAATTAAATAAAACACCCTATATGAGATATGGTATTGGAAAAGGATGGAATTAATGAAATTTTGAGTACATTGATGTAATTGTTTTATTTTCAATATTGAAATTAACTAAAATTTAGAAGTGCATGGGGGTGATGGTATGTTCCACATATATTTATCTATATTCATGTCATAAAAGTGATATAGAAAATGGTTTTTAAAAATCATGAAATTCCATTATGTTATCATGGTTTAGAATGAAGAGAATTTTTAAACTTATTAGAATATGTCACAGTTGTATAATATTGTTTTTTAATAAAAAAATTTATGATGAAGTGAATAAATTTATATAATCAAATATAGATATAGTATAATTAAAATAATAATCCAATTATGAAGAATTTACAATGGGATATATTATAACAAATCGGGTATCATTTGGGTATAAAAACAAATATGATTATATTTTTAGTGAATAAAATACTATGATTCAAATATTAAATATGATGTCTTAATAAAAAAACTCAATTTTATCGAAATAGGATCCTAAAATAATTTTTATTTTGTTAATGAGGAGAATTATTCCAAGGCTCCGAATGAAAAACATGAACGTAAATAAAAGTGTCAATCCAAAGAATTATTCCAATATATATTGAAAAAAAAAATTTAACTTGGGGGGTGTTCTAAAAAATACTAATGAAGATTGAAATTTTATATTAAATAAATGAAAATTAGTGTGAAAATTTAATCTCCAATTTAATATAAAATATGTGTATGAGAAATACTCATCATTGGCATGAATTGAGAATCTATGTCTGTTTTTTCTCTAGAAATGTAAAATAGATGAATAGTGTATCAAATAAACATGAAATCAGAATTCCTCACTGTAGTACATGTAGAGGAAGTTTACATAAACAAGCATAATATATTTCCCATAAATTAATATGATAAAAAATTCAGTGGTTGAAAATGGATTGAAATATGATCTATGGTATTAGTACTCCTGACATGATCAATATTTAATTAAACATTGTTTAAAAATAGTAGGACTTGATCATAACATATATATATATATATATGATATAATACATGAAGGAAGGAATGAGGAAAACATAAAGCGATTTTATATTACATGAGATGTGTACTCGATATGATGATAACATGACAGATTACATTTTTTATTGGCTTAATAAGTACCTCAGAAAATGAGGGGACATTTATTTCTCACACAAAATATTCGAGTAATGGTTTACAAATGTATATCATGGCATATTGAATTAAAATAACAACTCCAGTGGAAACAAATAAGATGTTTTAAAATTATTTTTGTGGTAAGGAGGTCAATTTTGTAAATTATATACATATTATCATATTTTTTCTTTATCAAAAACAACATGACCCAATGTAGTTTTCTTTCAAAATCCAACATACTCATTTTTTTAATAATCCCAAATAATGTCACATACATGTATTGAAAAGGAAAATTAAAAATACCAATAATAAAATATACATCATGCTTTTTTATTAGAGGTTATCTCACATATAGGAGATTAGATAAATTGTATAGTATAAGAATATTTAGATAATGAAAAATCTAAATATCATGTGGTTATTTTTATCTCAGATATTATTCAATTTCATGTCAATGTAATACGTAATACTAAATTTATTTTAAAACATCAGATAATTTATAATGTTATTTATGTGGAATTAGAATAATGTATAGTGATGTTTGATTCTGATTCTACACATGATCATATTTCTATTATTATATCTATGGTATTACCCTAGGCATGTTTATAAATTCATACATTGTCTTTTCAAGTACAACTAAATTCCTATAACTCAATGAGTTAGAAAACAGAACCACACTTCCCAATAATAATTAGTACTAATTATAAGCAATTTTTTCTTTAACAAACTCAATGATTTGATTTATAAATATCATTTATATACCTTTATAGAAGATTCCTTTGAGTTCATTGAAAATTTAATAGAATTGGAACATTAATTCCAAGAGAGAATATATTTTATCATAAAGTATAATAATAGTTTTACTTCCCATTTATAAAGGGGTTGATGTCATTTTTTGATGTTTGAGAATGGGGTAGAGTTTATTAATGCTTATTCAGAAGGCATTATTTTGGTTTAGAGGTATTATAGAGTATACAATTAAATAAATTATTTTCATTAGGATATTATAATTTAACATTTATTTCTAACATCAATATCAACTCATATGGATATATAGGTTTTCATTAGTGACTAATTCATAATATAAATAATCAAAATTGATACATATAGCTGTACATGTAAGATTTCATCTGATCTGTATTTTTTTATAAAATGATGGATTGAATCTAATTTGGAATTTTTAACACAACTAATTTCGAATATTATTGGTAAAAATATATGTATTGTTTCGTTTGGCATGTCTTCATTGAAAATATTATTTTAATAAAGGATGGAATTCTCCCAAGATAACTTCAAATGTAATGAAAACATCTCAATAAGTTTTAATGAACATTGAAGGAGTTTTATATGTCTGAAAAAGACCATAGAAAAATATCTCAATATATTCCATGTAGGGGTGTCTTTGTGTCCAATTATGGTAGGGTTTGGTAAATTTTGAACATGAAAAAAAATAAAAACTAGACTATTTTACATGGACTATGCCATATAATATATTTTATAATAACCCAAACTGACCAGACCTAAGGTGGGTTGGGTTTGATTGGATCAGGTATATTGGGTCAGGCAAATAAAAAAAATTTATGAATAATAAAATAATATAAATATATTGATTAAATTAAAAGTAATAAAATTTATAACAAATAAAATAATAAAAATTTAAATATACAAACAATCCCTACTTTCATCGAATTAATATATTACATAATTTTAAAAAAAATTAATAAATACGCTAACACACTGAGAAACATAGTTAGAGGAAATAAAATAGGGATCTATTTGTTTAGTTTGTCAATATTTCTCAAACACATGACATAATCCGACCCTATATCAACCCAAACCAAATTATCTTGTCCCACCCATATACCATGTGTAACCCAACCCAGCATGATTGAGTTGGGTTGGGTTGGTCTTAGGAAACTTTATTTCTATTTTTGGGATTTCTAAAGCTTCTATAATTTTTTTTATGGTTCCATAATTTACCCTTTTTATAGGAATATTATTTTTCATCCAGAATAAAATGTTCACACCACAATTTATCATATGTGAATTTCAAAAACCCTACAAATATGTGGACCACCAAAGCATGGGGAAAGAAGGATTCCACAAAGGAATAATATCTGCATTTTTATAGTTTATACATCTTTGGTTTTATTCAAGAGAGAAGAATTTTATGTAAGCCAATGATTATGGATATGTCATGACTCGTCCTCGGGGCCCGTGTCGTGACTACCCCAATACCGCCTTCCATAGGCCAGGGGCTAGCGACTAGCACCAAAAGCGTAAATCCCTAAGATGGGAAGGAATTGACTTTATCAAAGTAACACACACACAATCAGAGTAAGCTTGAGGAAAAACACTAAGTAAATAATGTATACAAAAAGTAGTGCTGATAGTAAAGGGACTGGTAATACAATACCAATAGTAAAGTATAGTTATAATGGAAAGAAAGTACAACTGAAAAAGGGACAAACAAATGAAAAGTAAATGGCAGCTCCTAGATCGTCCACCGGGGAATACTACCTGAAGGTTAGGTGAAGATCTCGAACAACTCGTCCCTGATGTACACCCCGTCAAGTCCACATCCTAGAAGCCTCCCATCCGTCATCGTCACCCTCGATCACTGCTGATCGTCGTCTGCACATATCACATCAAGGCACGGGCGAAGCCCGTGAATGGGTGAGTATAACAATACCCAGTAAGGGACCCAGAGACCTAAAAGGTCTCCAATAACCCCTTCTGGAAAATCAAAAGAAGAAATATAAAATCATGAAGTATCATCCAACCCTACTTAGGTATATTCCCATACATATACCTAAGTTACTAGTCATAGTTTGGTTCCAACTCTTGAGACCAAACACAACCCAGACCACAAATGAAGTAAAGCCAATCACCTCAATGATAATGACTGAAAGAAAAGTCTCATCTCACACAGGTATAAAGCACATGAAGAGGGGTAGTGATGATTAGATGTAGCCTCTGAATCATTTCCACTGTTGAACCCACAGAGGATCCTGGTACAAGAGTCATCACAGTCGAACCCACAGAGGATCCTGGTACATAAGTCACCGCTTTCGAACCCACAGAGGATCCTGGTACATATGTAATCATTTTCAAACCCATGTAGGATAATGGTATAATATCTTCACTGTTGAACCCGTGGAGGATCTTGTCATCTCAGTCGCAGCCAGCCATAGGGTTCTTTCACACAACACGCTTGATTCCAAGAGGTTATTCTCTTCGAGCCAAGTGTCCATAAATCATCTATCATGAAGTCTTGAGTTGATGTATCATGTAGTTCAGTTTCATCATATGGAACCCATTGTTATAGACGGCGCGTCAATCAGACGCCCGGTCTGAGAGTTATTGGAATTTCTGTTTCAGGGGCCAGTTTGGTTTTTATGTTCAAACCAACCCGACCATACCCCAACTGCGTCAAAACCTCAAGTGGAGTATGGAAAAAGAATTTTCATGTTTCAAGAATTCCATCTTCGAAGTGGGATCATCAATCAGACACGCGTATCCCATGATTCGGTCTAAAAGGTTTAAATTGTCATATTGGGTCCGGGTCCAGTCTGACCTAGTCAGACCGACCCAGCCCGACCCAGTCTGAATCGGGGTCTGACCCGGCCCGCGGGGGCGGGCCAACCAGAGTGGTCAACCCGGCCCGAGTGGGTGGCCTGAACCAAAGATGTGGCCTGGCCCAAAGGGGTGGCCCGACCCGAAGGCAAAGCCCGACATGAGGGCAGCCCGGCCGGTGGCGGCCCGGCCGAAGGGCGGCCCGGCCCGTGGCGGACCGGCTGAAGGGAGGCCCGGCCTATGGTGATCCAACTGAAGGGCGGCCCGGCCCATTTCGCCCTGTCCCATGGCGGCCCAGCCGAAGGGAAGACCATCCCGTGGTGGCTCGGCCGAAGGGCGGCCCAGTCGTGGTGGCCCCACCGATGGCGGCACGGCCCGATCGGCCTGGCGATCTGGCGGCCCAGCGGGGGTCCGCCTTAGCTGCAACTAGGGGGAACCGCATGCCCCCAGGCATCTGAATAGCTTATCTAGTTGGTTAGAACCGAACCGGAACCCAGTGGTGCTGGTCCTGATCACGCGGGACCCATCAGGGTCCCGCGCCTCCCGACTGGCCGCTCAGGCCACCCGCTCCTCGTCACCATCGTGGCGCGACGACATCGTGCCCTCCGTCGCGGCCCAGCCTAGACGCGGTTCTACATTCCTGACACAACATGACAAAACCCTGCTTCCTCCTCCGTGGCTCGACCTGGTCGTGGTTTCGCTTCCCCAGCACGGAATGATGGCGCCGTGCTTCCTCTACCACAGCACGCCTTGGCTGCGGCCCTTCTTCGGCACAGTGTGAAGAAACTGCACCCTTCCGTCTTTGCCTATGTCATTAACACAACGAGGACAAAAACATGGGTGGAAGGGTTCATCCTCTTTCATGCAGTCTGATCCGTACTCATTATGTTGTTAACATTCAGCATCAAGAAGCAAAACAAACAAATAGGAAAGGAGGGTATAACACATACATAAAAAATAATCCAATTCCCCCTTTGTCGATTCAGAGTACATTGTCAAAGTCATGGAAATAGGGAGGAGATTGATTCATTGACATTGGGAAACGTCCGAGGATGAAACAGCGTCGACATTTCTCATGGGAGGCTCCTTCTCTTATGGCATGGATGAGGAATGAAGATGGTATTCATCTTTCTTCAGAGATGTGGAGCATTCTTCATCGAGAGGATGATGTTCATCCAAGAGTTCTTCCTTACTCCACCAAAAATGATCGCCAACCAAAAAATAATGGGTTATTCCAACCACTTATTTTATTGTTGTGAAAAGAATTAAAATGTTTTTAAAAATGTATTTAATTGAAGGAGCTAAATTAATTAATAATGGGGGGTCGACACTTTAATGAGTGACATTCAAAAGCCTTCCTCCACTAAAAGAGCATTACCTGGGGGTATATACTCATGTGGGTCTGACCTAATAAAATAAACTCCCAAGGGAGGTTAGGCGGTGGTGGGACCCTCCTCAAACCTCCCTTTGGAAGATTAAACTGCCACAAAATAAAAAACAAAGTATCACTTTTATTTTTATTTTTTTAGTTAAAAACCCCATAAAATAACTTCCTTTCTTGATAAAATGAAACTATGGTGAAGGTCTCAATATGAACAAACTGGTGTTGAGATTTCAACGGTGATCTCAGATTTCAATTTTGATCACTGTTTCAAAAGATATAAAATCTTGGTCGTACATTTACTGAACATACCTAAACAAAACTTCAGAAATTTATTCTGGTCACACCGAACCTTGGAATCAGACGCCGTCAAAAACTGTAGACTCGTAAAATTCCCATGTATTTAAAAAATCATGGAATTTCCAGGTCATTAAATTCTCCCCACCTCAGGGATTTAAGTCCCCTTAAGCTACAACACAGACTAGGGAAACAAATTGGGGTACTAAGCATGCATCTGAGCCTCCTGCTCCCATGTGCTCTCCTGGAGGTTCCTGTGATGATAGCGAATGCACACAAGAGGAATCGATCATCCACGTAGAACCTGCTCCTGTTGATCCCCAATCTACACTAGAACCTCCATGAATATCTTCCCATCACCGATATCTAGCTTCCCTTGGTCGATGATGTGGGATGTGTCGTGCACATATCTCCTCAGCTGCGATACATGGAAGACTTAATGCACCTGCTACAACTGAGGTGGAAGAGGCAAGCGGTAATCCACCTTGCCTACCCTAATAAGGATATGGAACAGTTCTATGAATCACTACAAAAACTTGTTTCCTTGTCCAAATCATCGTAGACCTTATCGAGGTGCGACCTGTAAAAATACGTGGTCTCCATCATCGGACTCCAGTGGTCTCCGTCTCTTATCATCATAGGACTAATGCATGCTCTGTGCTGTCTTTATCTGCTCCATGATGATTTGAACCTTCTCCATCGTAGCCTACAACATCTCTGGTCTTACATGTGTGGACTCCCCTAGGTCAGTCCAGCATAGAGGCGATCTGCAAGGTCGGTCGTACAGTGCCTCGTAACCTGTCAACCAAATGGGGGAGTGGTAGTTGTTGGTGTACGCAAACTCTACAAAGGGTAAATGATCCTCCCAACTACAACCAAAGTCGAAGATGCATGCACGGAGCATGTCCTCGAGAGTCTGAATGGTTATCTCAGTCTGACCGTCTATCAGTGGATGGAAAGCAGTGATCAAGCGAAGTTGTGTCCTAAAAGCCTCCTGCAACCCCTTGCATAGGTGGGAAGTAAAATGAGCATCTTGATCGGAGGAGTTCATCCATGGAACACCATGAATCCGTACGATCTCCTATGTATAGAGGTGTCCTAGGCTCTCAACTAAACCCTTCTCTTTGATCAGTAGTAAGTGGGCTGACTTGGTGAGTCGGTCAACAATCCCCCTTATAGAGTCATGACCTATGGATGTACATGGATGTCCCATTACGAAATCCATGGATATACCATCCCACATTCACTCAGGGACCACTAAGGGATGAACTAATCCTTCTAGAACCGGGTGATCCGCCCTCACATGCAGATAAGTGAGGCATCATGAGATAAACTATGCTATATCCTTCTTCATACATGGCCACCAGTGCTGTCGTTAGAGGTCTTGATACATATTCTCCACTCCTGGATGTACCGCTAAAGGAGATGTGTGGAACACCCACAACACTTCCTCCGGAAGTGTAACTGGTACCATGGTATGTCCTCTGAAGAGAATGACGTGCTCCCCACCTTCAAAAAATTTAACAGGTGTCTGCCCAGTGGATATCTGAACACAGTGCATCTCACAGTCAACATCCCCATCTTGTGGCTCCCTGAATCGCTGAAGAAGTGGAGGAGTGACTGTGAGAGACTCTAGAAAGGCTACTCCATCTCTATCCACAAAGGATATCTGAAACGTAGCAAGCTGTTCCGTCGCCTCTCCTAATAGATGAATTCCTGATCTCCTGATGATAGAATCTGCTACAACATTCCCCTTCCCCGGAGTGTAGACTATCTCGAAGTGATTTTCCTAGAGGAACACAAACCAATTCCTCTGTCTCAGGTTCAGGTCCTTCTACAAGAAGATTTACCTATGACTCCAGTGGCCAGAGTAGACTGTAAAATTCTCTCCCATGAGATAGTGTCTCCACATCTTCATGGCGAATACCACTGTTTATAACTCTAGGTTTTGGGTCGCGTAGTTTTTCTCGTGTTGTCTCAACTGCTGAGAACCATACGTGATCACTTCTCGATCCTGCTTCAGGACACACCAGATTTCAATCCCTGATGTGTCATAGTAAACTATGTACCCAACGCCCTCCTCCGGTAGCCTGAAGATGGGTGCACTAGTAAACCTCTGGTTCATCTCTTGAAAGCACTACTGGCATCTCTCTGACCACATGAAGGGCTTCCACATTTTTTACAATGTTGAAAGCAGAGATGCTACTCTGGAGATGTCTGGCACAAATCTCCTATAGTACCCATCCAGTCCAAAAAATCTTCATACCTCTGTCACACTCTTGGGTGGCTCCCATGAAAGAACTGCCTCAATCTTCACTGGATCCACTGCAACTCCAGCCTCTTAAATGAAGTGTCCCAAAAAGTTGACCCCTCGAATCCAAAATTGGCACTTCGAGAACTTACTATAAAGCTCATTCTCTCGAAGTGTGTCCAGTAATACCCTAAAATGGTAGGCAAGCTCCACCTCAGTAGTCGAGTAGATCAGTATATCATCGATGAAGTCTATGAAAAAGTGATCGAGGTAATGCTAGAAGATAATGTTCATGAGAGTCGTGAACACTGCTGGATTATTGTTTACACCGAAGGGTGTAACCATGAAATCTATGTGGCCATACCGACACCTAAAGGCTGTCTCCTGCACATCCTCATATCTAACTCTAAGCTATTGATATCCTCACCTAAGGTTTATCTTCAAGAACCATCGATCTCCCTTGAGCTGATCAAAGAGGTCGTCAATACTAAGGAGTGGGTAATTGTACTTCACAGTAACCTAGTTCAGGTGGCAGTAGTCGACACAGATCCTAACGCTCCCTTCCACCTTCATGGTGAACAAAATTGGGGCTACGTAGGGAGAAACATTGGGCTGGACGAATCCCTTCCCATGAAAGTCCTCCAACTATACCAGCCAATCATGACGCTCGGTGGGAGACATCTGATATGCTGGAGTAGATATTCGAGATGTCCCAGGGTACATGTCAATGTATAATTTCACCTCTCTAGGAGGAGGTAGTCTTGGAACATCGTCAGGGAAAACATCCGCGTACTGATCCACTACAACAGGAAAACTCAGACTCCGCACATCAACTACTCCTAGGATGAGACTACCCAAATGATGTGTGATCGTTTGCCCCAGCCACTGGATAAGTCCATCCTGTCCTGCAAAGGCTCCCATCTTGCCGGTGAAGGTAAACCTTATCCCATCCTCATGGAAACACCACACATTCCGCCTAATACAGTCAATATGAGCATGAACTGTGGATAACCAGTCCATACCCATGATGACGTCGTAAGGCCTAGACGCCACTACAAGGAGATCCTAGCCAAATCTCTCACCTTCTAGAGTATGCTCACACTTCCAGAACCAGTGTGTAATCGTCGAGTCTTCTCTCGTAGGAGTTTATAGTCGTAATGATCGAGCCAACGACTCTGTCAAAATCTCCATCCTCCGAACGAGGGAAGGCGCAATAAAATAATGACTTTAACCTATGTCTATAATTACTACCACAAGGGTGGAGTAGACACAAATAGTACCTCAAATCATCTCAGCTGATCTGTGGTCGTAGGCCTCGACTACCTGGAGCTGAGACCACCTCTATTTTGCAGCTCCCTATGGTCTGGGTGGACCTCCTTGTGGTTATGGTGTTAGGGCCTCGAAACATCTTCCACTACCTACTACTCGGCCAGCTTATCTGCCATGTCCGCCAGATCCTGGCGGACCACCATGGTCAAACCTCTACGTATACCTGGGAGGTCCCTCTACTCTCTACTTCTCATCTCCATGGCAGGTAGGGATGCCACGAGCCATATGACCCTGGCCGCTGCAAGAATAGAACTACCTGCTCCTCGAACGGCTGGCTCTATCTCATGTACCCTACACAACCAAACATGTATCCTAGGGTTGCCCACTTGATGGCCTGGTATGCTTAGAAATCTACGACATTTGTCTAATACCGGCTACATAAGACTCCTCTACGAGTTTCCTTGTGGTGGGTCTTGCGGATGGTGTCTCTTCAACAAGAAAACACTCCACAATAAGGGCTCGCTCCAGCACCAACACCTACGTCGGGATGTTGAGGGAGATCATCAAATCCCTGATCTCATGCCTAACTACCAGCTCAAAGGTTCATGCCCTAATTAATGGGAATTGTACCATATAATTGGAGTAGCATGAGAGGTCCGTGAACCTAACTAAGTACTGATCTACCGTCGTTCTACCATGTTGTAGATGTAGTAAATCCTGTATCTGCACCACACGAAGGGTGGATGGAAAAAACTCTGACCGGAAGAGACTCTCAAAGTCTGCCCAGAGTAGAGATGCCTCATCATTTACCTAGAGCATTATGCCCCACCATTTTCCTGCTTCTACATGCGGGAGACTTGCGGCAAGGATCACCATGAGGTCGGCTAGTGTCCTTAGAAATCTGAAAACTCTCACAACAGCCTCCAACCAATCCTCAGCTGCGTGTGGGTCCATCTCTCCCTGGAACTTGGTCGGACTCTAGTACTGGAACTCGTTCAACACACTCATATGGCATGCACTCTCAGCTGTTGGAGGTGGTGGTATCAGTGGCCCAGCGGGTATTGGTACCGCTTGTACCTCCGGTGTGATGGAGCCCTGCACCGAGGCCTCGTCGCTCGGTGGGCTACCATCTCATACCATACTCGGAACCCTAGTTGGTTGCCTTCGTGGGGCCATCCTAAAAGTAACTGGTGTTCCATGGTCAAAACAATATACCTGGTGAGCTGACACAATTTAATCATGAGGAAAACATTTCAGGGGAAACACACATGAAATTGGTGTTTTGGTGTGCTGAGTCGGAAATCAGATGTCAGAGTCCTAGTGTATTGATATGTCGTCCACCAAACCAACACTAGTTTTCTTAAACTGATAACCACATCCAAAAACTTAACACTATTGTTGTTAAAAGAATCCGATTCTATGTTCTGAGGTATAACTGACTCCTTTGATAAAAAATTTTCACAGCCCATCCATGGGCCCCATGCCATGACTACCCCAATCCAGCCTTCCATAGGCTCGGGGTTGTCGACTAGAACCAAAGGGGTAAATCCCTAAGCTGGAATGGAATTGCCATTATAAAAGTAACACACACATAATCAGAGTAATATGGAAAAAAACCCTATGTAAATACTGTATAAAAAATGTAGTGATAAAAGTAAAGGGGTCAGAAATAAAAGCCCAACAGTAAAGTACAGGTACAACAGAAAGAAAGTACAACTGAAAATAGGAAAAATAGCTAAAAATTAAAGACCAGGTAATGGATAATCCATAGGGGAATCCAACTAGAAGGGTAGGTAAAGATCTCTAATAAATTATCCTTAAGATACGTCTCGTCTAGTCCAGATCCGAGTAGCCTCTCATCCGTCACCCTCACCCTCGATCACTTTTGACCATCATCTGCACAGAGCACAATAAGTTGCGGGCGAAGGTCGTTCAGGGGTGAGTATAAAAATACACAGTATGGGACCCTGAGACCTCAAAGGACTCCCATAATCCACTAATTACAATCCAAAGAAGAAAGATACAATCACCATGTATCAACAAACCCTACATAGGTATATGCCCATACATATACCTAAGTTACCAGTCACATTCTGGTTCCAACTCTCGGTCCCAAGCACAATCCAGTTCACTAAGGAAGTAAAGTCAATCACCTCTATGGTAATGACTGAAAGACAAGACTCAGCTCACATAGGTATAACAAACATGTATATGGGTAGAGATGATTATATGTAACCTCTAAATCAATTCCTCTGTCGAACCCATGTAGGATCCTAGAACAAAATCTGCATTGTCAAACCCATAGAGGATCATGGTATAGAAGTCATCATTATTGAACCCACAGAGGATCCGGGTACAGAAGTCACCACTGATGAGAACACGGCGGATCCCGGTAATGAATTCATCATCTTCTATACCACAAAGGATCTTGGAACAGTATCGTCATTGTTGAACCCATGGGGGATCCAGTCATCTCAGTTGCTACCAGCCATAGGGTTCCTGCACACAACACACCTGATTCCGGGAGGGTCCGATCCTCGAGCCAATTATTGATACATGTAATAACACGAAGTATCAAGTTGATGTATCACGTAGTTCTGTATCACCATAAGGAACCCAACGCGATAGTCGGCGTGTCAATCGGATGCCCATTCTGAGAGTTCTTGGCATTTCCATTCCAGGGGCCCGGTTGGTTTTTACATTCAATCCAACCCAACCATACCCCAACTACATCCAAACCTCATCTGGAGTATGCCAAAAGAATTTTATCACTCCTGGAAATCCATTGCTGCAGACAGTTCGTCGATCAGACACCCGTAGCCCATCATGTGGGCTAAAAGGTGTAAATGACCATAGAGGGTCCGGGTTCAGTCTGACCCAGTCGGACCAACCCGGTCCGTGAGTGTTTCCCGACCTGAGTTGGATGACCAAACCAAGAAGCGGCCCAGACCGAAGGAGAAGGCCGGCCCGTGGCGGCCCAACCAATGGTTGGCCTGGCCCGTGGCGGCATGACCAAAGGGCGCCCCGCCTCGTCGACTTGGCGACCCTACGGCCCAACGATGGTCCACCATTGTCATGAATATTAGGGGAACCACACACCCCCTTGCACCCCAACTGATTAGCCATTCGAGTAGAGCCAAACTAGCGCCCAGTGGCGCAGTTCTGGCTCTTGCGGCACCCGACGGGGTCCCGCACCTCTCGGATACCCGCTCGGCCCAGCCTCTCCCCATCACCGGCGTGGCGCGACGCTGTCACGCCCTCCGCCGTGGCCCAGCCTAGCCGTCATTCTGCATCCCTAGCATGGTGTGGAAGCACCATTCTTCCTCCTCCGCGGCCCACACAAGCCGCGGTTCCACTCCACTGGCGCGGCGCGACCGCACGGCGCTTCCTCCGCTGTGGCATGCCCTGTCTGCGGCCCTTCTCTGGCACCTTACGATGGCACTCTGCCCTTCTGGCTCCACCTCCTTCGTCAACACAATGAGAACAACAACAATTAGGGAAGGTTCAGACTGAGTTCACGTGGTCCCAACCCTCCTCATTTCATTGTTAACATTTGGCATCAAGAAGCACAACATATGATGAGGAAAGGAGGGTATAACACATACATAAAAATTAATCCAATTCCCCCTACCTTGATTCGATGTATGTTTTCGAAGTCGTGGAAATAATCCAGACATCAATTAATTGATGTCGATAAATGTGTGAGGATGAATAATCATCGACGTTCCTCGTGGGAAGCTCCTTCTCTTGTGGCTTGCATGAGGATAAAAGATGGTATTCGTCATTCTTCATAGATGAGGGGCATTATTTGTCGAGAGGATGATGTTCTTCCAAAGTTCTTCCAAACTCCACCAAAAAGGATTGATAACGAAAAAATAATGGGATATCACAACACCTTATTTTATTTGTGGAAGAATAATTCAAAAAATTTTTTAAAAAAAATTAATTGATTGATCTCAATAAAATAATAATGGGGGGTTGAAACATTAATTAGAGAAGTTCAAAACCCTTTCTCCACATAAAAAGAGTTACATGGGGGTTTATACTCATGTGGGTCCCACCTAATAGAATATCCTTTCAAGGGAGGTTATGGTGTATTGGGCCCCTCCTCCAACCTCCCTTTGGAGGATTAAACTTCCATAAAATAAAAATAATGTATCACTTTTATTTTTACTTATTTCATTTAAAAACTCCATAAACTAATTTCTTTTCTCGATAAAATGCAACTATGGTGAAGGTATTACTATGAAAAAACCATCGCTATGAGTTCAACAGTGTCCTCAGATTTCAATTCCATGCACCGGTTCAAATGATATAAAATCATGCTTGTACGTTTACTTGACGTAGCTGAAAAAAACATCAGAAATTGATTCCGGACACGCCAGACCTTGGAATCGGGCACCGTCAGAAACTGTGAACTCCTAAAATTTCCATGTATTTAATAAAAATTCACATAATTTTTGGGTCTTTAGAGGATAAATTAATCTACTATATAATTTTTAAGTGATTCATTTTGTAAGATATATCCATTACACAATAGTTTTAATCACCTAGTTATTCACTCCACATAGAGAAAATGGAACACTCCTTCCAATTTGGAGATCGAGGGAGATTGCAAGAATCTGGATTAAATATTCAAAATGGTTTATGAATTATTTTTAGTAAATTTTGATGATATTCTCTCTCAATGATCATTGTGATCTAGAAGGTATATAACACCATAGTATTTCAAAATCCAATATACATTATTTTATAGTAAACGGTTCCACACCATCATTAGAATAAATTATATTTATAACTATAATTATATATTAATAAATTGGTATGTATTTACTAGTGTTGAATTGGGTTTAATTGAATGTTTTGACTACATTGTATTATTCATTTCACATATAACATTATTAGTGTACAAGGGAAGTTAAAATTAAGCATCTCCTTTAGATAAGTGATTGGATTTAAGGATATTAAAAAAACTGTTTTATGTGATTAATAAAATTAGAGACCACACTCCAATGACCACATTTAAAAATATGACAGATATGTTCTAAACAATTTATAGAATGATAGAAAATAATTAAAAGGTTATAAAATATATATTATCACTTGAAAATTTATGGAATTATTCAATAAGAAAAAATTTGGGAAGAACAACACACCATTTCAGAGGTATTTTTTTCAATTATTGATAATAGAAAAAATATTAGTGGAGTAGTGTATTCCATGAGAATTTTAGAGAATTTTCCTTTCATCTAGTGTTTTTAAGCTATAAGATTCATTATGGACTCTTCAAAATTATAACTAAATCAATGACCATTGTGTTTCTATTTCACATGCACATTTCCAGGCATCCTCCCTCGATTAGCCAATTTGGGAGAACTAATTAATAACTAATTTATATATTAATAGTTGTTTTAGTTTTTATCAACTAACGGTAATATAGATACAATCCTTTTAAAATGGAATAAGATCATCAGAATGTGTAGAGAAAAATACAAATATATAAATGTAATTCACCCACACCCTCTCTATTTGTTAACCATTGTTTGAGACCAACACATCTCTATGGAATATATTAAAAAGGATTCAAAATAATGGAATGATAACCCCTTGAAAAAATTAACCTTATTATATTATTTATTATGTCAAATAATGAAATTATTTACCTAATCTTACAAATTTAACTATCTCAAAAACATATTTTCTTCCACATATCTGTGATGAGAAATCACATGAAACATATATAACATATATTTAATAATGACGTGGTTCTATTGAACTATGATGTCTATTATGAAGCACATAAGGTGAATATATTTTATTATAGATAAAATTTTAAACTCCAAATTATAACTCTTCATTTCAATTTCCTTTGGATAAAATAATTGTATGAAGATGAAATATGGGATGAAAAATATTTAATTAAATAAAGGTGCCCATAACTATTAATGATTGATAATATTGATTAAAATTTGGACAACAATATTACTATATAGGGGATGAATGTAATGAACCATTCTTATTTCGATGATAATTTCATTCATAAAAAATATATGTGTGTCATATTTAGTTATAATCAATGGATTGAATAAATCATATATACCCCCCTAGTAGAATTACCCTGATTTTATATCAATAATATTAGAAATTATATATGAATATTATATATATATATCATAATGATGAATTTATTATAATAGGACGAAAAATGTAACATAACTAGCATTTGTAAAACTATAAGTCCAAGGTCCCCTATATAAATTACACCCATAAAAAATAATATAAAAATAAATCAAATTATCAGAAATATGGTTTCAATTTTATAAAAAAGTATAGATAAGCATGAGAATAAATTTATTAAATGAATAATGATTTAAATATATATATTTTCATGATGGATAATATATATTATCATTGGAAATATGAACATAAGAATAGTATCATGACAACTCAAATAAAAATTTGACCATTGGAATAATAACATGACATTAAAATAGTAAAATGATAAATATAGTAACTTTGTCACACACAAATTCCAGGAAGAAAACTACATTGTGGATTCACATGCCAAGAAAGGTGTATTAGAAGTGAAAAACATAAGACTCATCAATGCGCCTCATGAAATGATACCACTTATTATGTGAGACAAATGTAAAAAAACCTCCTTCCTCAGTGTTTACCTATTTTCTTTTTATTCGATATATTACCCAATGTTCTCACCTTTTAAAAAAACTATGAAACCTTATAATTAATTCTTATTAATGATAAATTAATTTAAAATATGTATCCAACTACCAAAAAATAGTTACTCAATTAACATGATAGAATATAATTTGATCTATACAATTTTTATAACAATTATTTAAAATAAAATAGAAAAAAATATAGAGAATATATTTAATTATTAAAATCACATAATTTATAAAATTATTTATAAAAAATATATTTCACTTTAAGAATGGATTTTTAATAATAAGTAAAGGGTGATTATTTTTATTTTTCTTCAACAACAAAATATGTGTTTGAATAATAAAATATCATATAAAAACCATATTTTTAATAGTTATATATTAATAATATTTTTGGATTACTATAATTTAGATGATTAAAAAATAACGCATTGAATCTTATGTCAAAACCCCTTACTATTGAATCAAAATACATATTTATATAAATAGTTACATAACACAAAATTTTATTCTAAAAACCCCCTCTTCTCCTCTTGTATGTACCAAACCTATCCTCACACTATAAGATTCATACATTTTCCATGATCTATAAAATTCTATAGAAAAAACTCAAAAACCTTTAAGTTAGGTTCTGAACTCATTAAAATAATCCTTTTATTTCATAAGTCGTTTAGTAATGTTTTCATCTCAAGATAAAATAGGATATATGTGTACAAGAAGCTGGTTTAGGAATCGAGTTAAGGGATCTTCCTCACATTCCTTTTAATTAAATGAATTATATTTTTCCATCCCTCTTCCATTTACTCATATTAACTTATTATCTTTATAATTTATATATAAATATTTCAATAATGGAAACTATTTCATTTTTGTTTTTTTGAGGGATATGCATGTTTTTTAAGTTTTTATTCCTATATATTAAAAAAACCCAAAAAGTTGGAATTTTACATTGCATTATTCCATTCCATTTATAATTTTCATTGATATAATTATTTATAAAAACCTCCTTATTTAAAAATTAAATATGATATTCCATTTCTAGTTTATAGGAATACCATAATTTCTTACCTCTTATAGAAAATCTATTAGCCATTTTTAAAACAATATTTAAGTGCTAAATTTTCAAAACATCTTATTAAACCTTTTATTTGATTTTTCCATGACAATGAAATTTATCCTTATGAAATAATTTTCCTTATTCAATTATTATGAAAATTTTTTAACAATATCATTTCATTGGACTCAACATGATACCTTGATTTATTAAAATTCCGGACATTATTATAAAACCCAACATTTCATCATGTGTTTATTTATAGGTTATGCCTTATGTATGATTTATTTTGTATGTTGAACACATACAAAAGATATATTAGGATGTTACCTATGGGAATAATGTTATAAACCCCTCAAAAAAATTGGGTAAACCTTCCCTCTCATGAGATATAATTTAGAATACACTATCAATGATCCTAGATAACTATGTTCTGATGTATCGTGAGTGAGCAGAAATATATGTTTATATTTACAAAATTCATATTTTCTCCACATTCCTATTATTAATCTTATAACAATCATTCCATGTTTTTAGCTCAATTATTACATGTTCTATGTTATAATTCATGGTCACCAGCTTTGTTGAATTTTCATTTTGGTTATTAATCCATGTGTATTCTCACCATCAAGATTATCTCGATTATTCCTCTACTAGGATTCTTATATTATTCATTATTTTTCATATATAAAATGGATATCACATGGATAGATAAGATTACAATGATATACAAGAGTGTAAAATGAAAATTTGAATAAAGGATTATTATTTTAATTTTTATTATGTTATTTTATACACTCAATTGCCCAATGAATCTGTACCTATATACTTCATAGAATGACTATAGATATTGAAGGTAAAATTGTTTAGTATTATGTATATTATATTTTAGGCATTATACATATCTCAGTTGTGTAGTATCATTACAATATATTTTTATGGATAAACATACAAGAGGGGTGTGAATGATAGTTTAAAAACATTGTTTTAAACACATTAATCTTATCACAACAAAATAATATTTAATATAAGTTTTTCAGAAGCATACTCAAGCTAGTTATTAGAATAAAAAATATAAACCATGACCAGTCTAATTATATCAGATTAAAATATTGTAATCTTAATGGTTCTTATTTATGAGAGGAGTTTTATTGTAATTAGGGTAATGTAGATGAAAAAATAATAGAATGATGAATATGATGAGTCGCATTCTATTATATTCAGTTTTATAGAAAACATATATAAATAATTAATACAATATCTATGTAAAAGTAATAATTAATTAAAAAATATTATTAAAATTATAACTCTTCTAACCTTAATATAAAGGTTGACCAAAACATTGTCAAAAGTTATATTGTATTTTATACTATCAGTAATGTATATCATTAAATAAAAGGGAATACATCGATAAAATGTTCAAACATGATTTGTATTCCTATCGAGGGAATCCCTCTATAAAAATATCAATTTATATCTTACTTTCCACAAAATCTATTGATCTTTTGGATCAGATTCACAAAATTCCTATACCTAGAATCCCATGATCGTAACTATTATTGGATTTTTATTATAAAAGAAATTTTTTTAAGGATACATCCCATCCAAGGATTCCTTGTAAATAAAAACCTATACACAACTAAAAAGACTAGGAACAATAATTTCACACTAATAAATATTCCTATCCCATTAAAAATGAGTGAAAATGAATATGTAAATCTTCCCTAAACACTTTGAATGAGTCACTATTTATCGGCATCCATCCAATAATTATCTTACTTAGATTATTTCAATGGCCTTGGAAAGATGGTACATAACAACTCATTTGTAATAGAAGGTCTAAATTTTTATTGATTAACATCTTTAAAATGTTAAATATACCCCTTAAAATATAAATAATTTTATTTATTCCAATTATATACTTTATTGGGTCTGATAGATGTCAAGATATACTATCAATAGATTTAACATAATGTGATTCAGGTCGACTCTATCGGTACCGTATCAATTCTGATGATGATTACTATTGTCATTATGAATGAAAAGACAAAAATTTAGCTCATGGTTCGTTAGAATGTTTATCCTAATTTATCAGACCCATAATCGTTATGATTATCATAATTAAAAAATATATTTTTATAATTAATATAATTGATAACTTATTTTACCTATTGGAAGAGATAATGATTCATACAAAAACATACTAAAACACTGTGGACATAAAAATTTATTAAACATGTTTTTAAAAGTGGTTTGTGACATAAAAAAAGAGAAATGAAAAATTAATATGTATAACTTATGACTTTACAATCTCCCACCTCTGGGAATGTAGAAACTGTAAAACAAAAATGATAAATAACCTGAAAAAATATACTCATGAATATTTTAAGAACATCCTTTATAGTGTTATATTTTGACTATTAACTCTCCATGAGTTTGTAAATCTTATGAAATTAATGGAGGGAATTAATGAAAACATCCTTATGAAAACATATCACCCATATAATAATTTATCCCCATTATCATACCATTCTACCTTTGAAAAATATTCCCATTCATTATAAATAAATACCCCTTTGTAAAACAACATATAATTTAATAATTTCTCACTCTTAGGAAAATTTCCCTCTATTTCGATTTTCAAAACAAATTAGGGATGATCCAAAATTCCATAAATGTTAGAAGAGAAAAAAATAACTAATATTTGACAATGTAATCAACCAATTAAATATTATATAATATGAAACCATTTGGAATTCAAAAAATCAAACTAATTATAATTACATGATGAATTAATTCATAAAAAAAATAATTAAATTGTTTTGAAAACCATTACAACAAGAGTTCAAAATAAAAATATATGTTATTTCTGTATAAATTATTCCCAAAATCCATCATAATTTTTTTTAATATTTTTGGAATTTCTCTAGATTCTCTTGTTTCTATTCCACATTCCAATCATGGGGTTTCACCTTCTTCAGTTTTTTTGATAACTAGTTGTTTTTATTCATTAAAACCAAAACATGATCATCACCTGAACAGAGATTATAAATATCTATCTCCATCTATTGGATCATTTTTTTCAATTAATTATCTTCTACATCTCATAAATTAACTGTATCTCTCAGATATTCAACAAACATCACTATATCTTCCATATATATTGATAACTAATTATGGGATTTATCTGATTCAAACATGATCTTCTTTATATAATAAAATTATTCATCAACCATTTTAATATAGTTTTCAACATGATGAGTCTACATAACCATCTAATTACAAGAATTTTTATGATCTTCGTATGTTTTTTGAAAATTTTTTAAATTGTATTTGATCTACATCACTGATTCTACTAAGAGATTTAAAGAAAGTGATTTTTTACTAGTACTATCTTGTATAATCTGACCTCTTTATTCATTCTTTTGATGGTATAGAATAGTTCCTTTTATTCTATTCAACACATTGACAATATAATCAACAACTTAAAGATATATCATTATAGTATAGTATCATTGATCTAGATCATCATCAAAATGTTTTATTCAATGTGTTATGACATCAACCTCATTGACTTTATCCTATTATTTATTATCAACCATGTTCTCAATATTCATATAATTTGTATTATTATTTAAAAGTTTCATTATATATATATATATTCATAAATCTTGTATTTTTCATCTCATTTTTTTAATTCTGATTATAATATTGATTTAATGGGGATTATTCTTCTCCTTCTAATGATGATGATATTTCCTGTAGAGAAATTCAAGATCATTCATCTATATCGAACAAGGAAGGTAATTCTAATGATGATTCGGATTTCTTGGAATCAGTATTATAGTGATATTCTGAATCAACATCTTATTCATTTCTTTATTCTTTTTCATCTCCTTATCCTCCTTCTTCTTCAACATATTCATAAAATTTATTTTCAACTACTTTGTATTTTTCTTCTTATTTTTAATCAACATCTTTTTAATCCTTATCTCCATCTTCTTTTTCTTCTAGTTCATTTCCATAAAAATAATTAATGAAATTATTCACCAATAACCTTTTCATTTTTTTATCCATTTTTATGGAAATTTGTTAGTATCCCTATGCAAGAATTTGTGTCTTCGATTATTTTTCTAGAACAAATGAAATCGATTATTCCACACTGAATTTATTATTTTCGTTATTTATAAAAGAATAAATATTGGCATAAACTTCATTATTTTCAATTAAATTTAATCTGTCATCTAAATTATCCTGATCGATATTTCGTTTTGGAAGGACTAACTTCTCTGAGGAAATTTTAACTCTTTTCAATAAATTCTCACAAAGTTGAGCTTCTTATAATTTATTATTTTGTTTCTTCATATTTGATTCTTATACTAATATATATATATATATCATGATTTTTTATCACCTTATTCACTACGAGTTCAGTTTATATTTCCATATCCCCAGGCTTCTTCTAAGATTTACCATCCATTGAATATTCAAAAATATCATTTATAACATTATTTTATTTCATTATTTTCTCCAGAGGATATGTCTCCCCATTTTTCTTATTATTCTTATAAAAATTTTATAAAATAAATGACAGTTGTTCTTTTTTTGTATTACCATAATCTTTTTCCATAATATTTCGAAGTATTATCGAATACTTACGTCAAATTTTTTATTATATCCTCATTAATAACTGAAAACTAATCCCATATTGTTTATGATTCATTTAAAATTATAAAGACCTATAAACACATTTCCATCATAATCCTATTAATGGTTGGGAACATTGTAATATTTGATTTTATATATGACGAATTGATATTATATAACATTATAACAAAAAATATAACAAGATCTTTCTTCCACATATTCACCAAAACATCATAAAAATAAAAATAATATATTCAATGTACCTCAGTTTACAATTTTTTGAATGAGAAACCCTTTCAACCATAATGTAACTAATCGATCTTCAAGAGTGAGGTGTGAAATAATCCTTATCATAGAATATTAATAATGTTGTGAATTATCATCTTTTTTTGTGTTAAACACTATATGATTGATTAATATTTTAACTAAAGGAAAATAAGATTCTCCTTCTAAGGGAATACCACATAATTCTCCTAGTTGTATATAATGAAACATGATTTTCATCCCCTAAAAAAAGTAATTTCTTTCCCATCATCCATTAAGAATTTAATAGATACGTAAACCTCATAGATATTATCAGGATGGAAGAGATCATATTATTTTTCCCATTTCTATAATAGATGGATTCCAATCCTTGGGAAGTGATAATCTTTGTTCAAAGATGATCCATAAATTTTATAATGATGTCACTCAATAAAAAATCATAAAGACCATTTAAAAATATCATCCTTGGTGTCCATACGACTTGATATATAAACTAGTGAATGGAGGTAAAAGAATACATTCAAACTGGGGAATTTTTGTGGATACGAAACTTAGGGATGAAGGAAACAAACCACTGATACGAGACATGGTAGGTCCTTCTTTAGTTAAGCATCATGGGAGATGGTTCGACTTCTATAATAAAACCAATTGTTGTGCTGATGTCCAAACAGATATTAATTTCAATTTTGATTTGAAGAATGTTTTCAAATGTCTTTGAACTCTTACGGTTTTCAAAAAATATATTATTTTGATATAGAGAATGACTATGAAATGTATTAAAATGATGAAAAACAAAACAAAATATTATTAAATGATATGTATAACAACTTCAATTATAAAATAATCGTAATGAAAAAGTTCAAATACTAAATAGGTAGAAGGGTTCCTTTTAGATTAGAATGTTTCATCAGCATGGATAACATGTTCTTATTGGGTTTTGAGGTAGATTATGATTGTTTTAAAATTAATATAATATAAAAATAATTCAATAAAAAAACTAAATACAATAATTTTGAATCTGAAATAATTGTTACATAATCTAATTCTTGAAATTTTATACCTTTTTCTGACTCTCAAATCATATTTATAATTTTCCTTATATTTTTTTTATTAATTTTTATCTCTAAAAAGCTTATTTCTAAATTTTTTAGAAATTACACTGATGTTTTAAAAACTAAAATTATTAAAAAAAACTAAATTAATTTATAAAAAAGTAACCATGTTTACTCTACTTATGAAATAGATGATATTAATGTAAATATATGTATACAAATGAAGTTGATGTAAATGGTCACATAAAAATAGTCATTCATATATTCTATTTAATGTAATAAAATATATATAAAGTAATTGGTTCATTAAAAATAATTGCAATATGTTCTTGCATTATGATTAATTGTTAAATTATGTCTTATTTTTTGGTGTGATCATAAAGGAAATGGTGTCTTATATATATGTTTTTTTACATGATTGATGTGATGGATTTTTAATTAATGTAGTGGATTTTATCTTATCATAATGTATTTGATTTTTTGTTAAACTCATACCATATTCAGTGAGTGTGTGTTTTATCCACAAAACTAGAACCCTAATACCTCTAGATACCATATATTCAATTGCATTAGTGGTATGTTCTATTGAGTGTTGTTAATTACAAGAGAAAAATTTAATGAATAACTTAATCAATAAATTTTTATGGTTGTTCATTTCTATTCCATTCTACAACCACCAAAGGTAGCATCAAAAAAACATTTTAATTTAAAAAATATAGATTAATAGAAATTACCTATATCCATAGTTCATATTAAGAAATGAAAAATTCATTTTAAAGCTTTCAAATGGGATTATTTTTTTTCTTTTTAATCTATTACACATAATAATATAAACAACATTAAATATGGTGGAATAGTATTTATGGTTAGATATCTTTATACCATTACTTTAAAAATATTTTGATCAAAATGGCCCCTATCCTCATTAAGATCTACTATTTTTTAGCTTCATATATGATTCCATGTACTTTTAGAATTGTTATAGTAAAATTTACATAAGAATATATTTACATACTTATGTTATGATAAAAAAATTCGTTTTGGTTTATCTGAGATTTTAAAACAAATAAAATATATTATCATTCCCATCATACTCATTAGAAGCTCAGATATCATAAGAATCGAAAAAAAAATCAATTATTGATTATCGATTTTAAACAAATATATTGTTATCAAAAAATTTGTACACTAGTTATATTTTCTATTTTCATATTTTTTAAAAAATATTTCATCTATAACCCTATTAACAATTTTTTTGTAACAAGAATCAATTTAATATATCATACTATGCTCTAGGGGATTTTTTAAGTCTATATAACATTTAGTAGTATTATAACCATGATCTATAATTTATTTTATTTTCCATATTAGGTGGAAGTCCCAAAAAATATCCTCCTAAACGTATCTAAGACAAAAATAATTCTTCCCATCCATTTGAAATAGTATTAAATGAAATAATATTACAAAGGCTAGAAGTATTTGAATATCTTCAAGTGTTTTATAATATAGTAAGATTTTAAACATTAAATTCCATGTTTTTCATTATTTTTTAATGAAATGAGTCTATATTTAATTCATATAATTCTTTAATTATCATCACATTTTTTATTTAAACATCATTTTAATCCCATTATAAAATTTTATATTGGTCGTCTAACTAAAGTCTAGACATTTTTCATCCAAAATTCATTATGATATTTTTTTATTTTCTTAATCAAGTCCTTATCACCTAAAGCCTCTTTAGGATTCATATGTTCAAATTGGGATAAAAAAATCTAGAAGTTCAATTTCATTACTTATGGAACATCAAGTCCAAACTGGTTGATCTACATCCCCAAAAATAGATTCACTATGATGATTCTGGTGCAACAACTATCTTATTAGGTTTTTAATAATCTATTATTCAAAAATAGATAATGAATAATCCGGATGAATAACATTAAAAATATTCTCTTCAGTTATATCCTTTTGAGAATAAGTTTATAAAAAAAATTTAAAAAATGTTTTACAAATAACATCTGGTGTGTTGTGCTGATGTTTTTTGAAAATAAAATGATTTGTTTTTACATGCATACCATATTCTATTTTTTAAAAAGTATAATAACTTTTATTAAAAACTATATATATATAACATATAAGTAGTTGAATTACATAAAAAAATTATTTCCTAATATTTGGGTGAAAATATATGTTACTTATCTTTATTTTTTTAAGATAAATACTTTTCTTTTAAAAAATTGAAGTAAGAAATTTTGGTTTTCATCTTGAACACAGTTCATAATGATTTTTATTAAGAAAACGACAAATTAAAACTCAATTTATCATATATCACGCAGTATTATCCGGTTCATCCAAAAAAAATTGAGCAAATGGGTGTTAAGTCAACATGCATATAGTAATCACCTGTGGAATTATATTTCTTCTATCTACTCCACCATGTTTCCAGGGAGTTCTAGATTCTAAAAACATATATTTTATACCATTATAACTAAAATAGATTTGAAATTAAAATTTGAAAATTATCCTAGATGGTCAATATGAATAGTTGTAAAGGAGTGTTTTATCTCATTTTTAAATTTTTCTATAATGGATTTAAAATAAAAATATTTAGAAGTAAATAGTCCCCATTTATTAATCCTCAATTGAATGATATGATCTTCTAAAGGGTTATTCAAGTCAAATTATATTTCATTGGATATAAATTTATATTATGCACCTATATTTTTTAATGAGGTGTATATATGATCTATTTTACATTTAATATATTTAATTTCATTAAGTTACAGATATTAAAAGATACATTCCAATTTCTTCATTCATGGGACCTATCATTCATATGTATACCAAGTGATATGAGGTTTATGTTTCTATGCAATATTAATACATATTATATATACTTGAATTTCCTTGAAGAAAATTCAATAATCCATATTTGATAAATATATTTAGTTTTTATAATTATCTATATATTTATAAATATTTTATGTTAATGTTCCATTTCATCCATTCATTACTCAAATGTGATCAAATTTTTATTTAGAAAATTAGACCATATTTCACCTATTTTAGTCAGAAAATCACTTTTATCTATCTCAATTTTTTCTAACATGTTTTCAAAAATGTTATATTATAATATAATATTATTTCATTAATTTACATTATCTATTACCTTATTTTAAAAAATATAAAATGTAATTTCTTAATGTTTAGCACATGGGCCACTATTGATTTTATTACAAAATATTGAACAAATTGATTATTTTTAATTTATATGGCATGAATGGGTTTTCCCAATATCATGACCATTATTCTAATTGAATATTCCTATTAGGATTCAATTATTACATGGAAATAAAAATATTTTCCTAGTATATTGTGAATTTTTTCTTTTAAAAGTGGTTTTCAATGTGTATGGGGTATATTCTGCAATAATGTTTTTAATGATATTATTATTGTATTTTTATTCATAAATTACATTTAAACATGATTTTACTTTTCATTCACTAGATAAATGTTATTGTGAATCAATATTTATTCATTATATGGATGTATTATAAATTATTTTATTCTAGTTTTATGGAAATCGTTTCTTTTACATGGGTGAAACAAGCTTTGAAATAAAATAGTTATCTTTAACTTAAATAATATAAGATTTAATGTGTTTTTATTATGTAATTATTCATGGATATTTTTTTTAAAGGGTGAGCTCAATATTACACATCATGGTGAGTGATAATGACATATAACTCTAATAAATTTGGAAAAAGGGTCTCAGTTAACCAGTTATATGCTTATTCTAAATTATTTTGGGAAATTATATGGATCCTTTTTAAATTCCAAATAGTGATTGAATGAGTTATATAAAAAATATGTTCCACACTACCAACATGTTTTCAAAATACAATAATCATGGTCTAATGTATCCTTTGGTAATGGATTACTTTCACATGGGTCAGGATATTGGACTTACATGAAAATTGTATTTTGTTAATTCATTATCCCATGACTCATGTTTCATGATGCGTGTTTTGATGTGTTTGGATTCTCTATTGTTATAATAATGCCCTATCATTATATCATCATAACCATATAATCACTGATGAAATTAGACAAATAATGGTTATGATTACCCTTGATGAGCCTTTTATCTCACATTTATTTTATTTTCATTCCCCATGGTTATGAAGAATGGTTTCAAGTATGTCATGCCTTAGAAGGTTACAATATATAAAAAACTTAGTTAGAGATTATATATATTTTTATGATCCATTATTTGTATGCAAGTAGCAATGTAAATTTTTTCCTGGATTTTGATTAAATTCTAATCATTAAAGATCCATGGTTATGTAAGTGATACAATAGTTTAATTTTATTTTTTATGTATTATATCATTTCAATTGGGTCATGGTTGTCAGTATCAAATATAGAGATGTAAAATATTAGGATTTTAAACCAGGATCCATGTGTGTGGGTATGTATATTTTATTTTTGGTATAATAGTAAAGGTTAAGAAAACATTGTAATTTATGAGGATTACATGTGATACTCTATAAAGAGTTCTGGATACCCTCATAGTTTATAAGTTTATATTTTATCGTAAGATCAATGGCTTATATCCCCTTTAAAGGTTCAATGTGTTAAGATTTTTGGTTTATTTATGATCATATGGTAGATGCCTTTTTGGGTTGATGTATATGTAACACATAATTTTAAATGGAATGATTTTATTAGATGTACAATATTATATTTTTAGGGGTTTTCTAAAAGGTATGAGGTAAAATTTATGGTTATAAATTTTTAATGTTGAGGTTGTTGATGTAATTATTGTTATAAGGTTATTTATTTTGGGAATTATCTATGTTGAACCATTGGTTTCATTATTGATTTTTCGAGATTATTTCGTTATTTATTCGTACGAATGATTTTAAAATTTTGATATTTTCATACGAGGTACACGTCATTTTGGTTTTGGATATGATCTAAATAAAAGATAACTATGTTGTTATAAATTATTTGATTACAAAGTCCATTAAAATTTATATTATATTATCTGGGAATGAAAAATAAATCTTTAATATGTATTGTTGTGAGAAAAATTTTACAATTTAGAGGAAATTTAGTAATGAATGAAATTATACATTTCATAAAAGTGTATTTCTTTTTTATTATAGTCTATATGGTGATTTAATTCCTAAAACCCATTGAAAATGATAATGAAATTAAAATAAAATAATATCACATTATTTAATGATTAATTCATGGTTTTTTCAACTCAATATGATTTATGGTTTTTTGGCCATTAATTTTCTCATGATCATTCAATTTCTTTTGATTATTTTTTCTAATCACCCCCTTTTATTATTTGCATATTAAATTTTACTCCATGTTAATATTTACACATATCACTTTTTTAATACTATTTTGTAACCTAGTTATGTGTTTTTCTTAATGACCACATTATTTACCATTATCTATTTTGAATAGAATCCTTGATTATCCCTTTATAGTATTTGGGATTTTAATGAATGTGTAAAATAATAAAACACTATTCTTAAAAATATTATTTCTTTACAACTTATCTTAAGTTGAACAATTATTATAAAATACATACTCGCATAGGAATATAATGTATGAATAATGGATTATTTTGGAAAGATTTTTTCCAAAACAAGAGTTATTATTCCATAGACCTTCTCATGACCCCACAGAGCATGGGATACTCCATATAAAAATCATCAAAGTCATAGGGTGTTTTGGGCTTGATTATACACCAAAATAGTAAGGGTTTGACCATAATGGATTCTTGGGTAGTATTATAGCTGTCAGCATGGATAAATGTTCCACATCTCTAAAATATGGGGATGATGACCATGAAAAAGAGTTCTTATCTGTGTCAGTTTTAGTATGTATTCAATATTTCAATCATTGATCATTGAATCATCCTAAAAAGGTTTTTATTACTATTATTCAAGGAAACCATTTTTGGATTTATGTAGGACATAATTTTCATAATAATGAGGTTTTAAGGAGTTCATGTCATGTGGAATGAACCCCCTAAAGGCATAAAAATTTCTTCACCAAACTCCTTCATTGATATATTTCTATGAGAAGATAAGGGTTTTAAAAACAAATCCTCCCAAATAAAACTCCTTTACACCGAAAAAGTGTGTACCATAGCCTGGTGGTACACCATGGGACTTTCATCTACCTTGTCATGTTCTTTTCCTAATGCACTGGTGTGTCATCAATTTTCCCCTACATTAGGGATTTGGTTTCCAATAAAACTCCACATCATTTCATTCTACCTTCCACTGTGGATCCTCTCATATTTGTAGAGAAACTTTCACCTCACTTCTTAAACCGAGCACAAGGTTTTATTTTTATGATAATCATCCTTAGGTAATTTATATTTAATATATGTCCGTTCTTAAAACATTTACTAATCTAGTGTCATTTTAATTTTCTTCATAGTGAGGGATCTCCTATTAATTTATTGGTGATCATGTTCTAGTTTCTCTGTGAACATTGTCTAGTTATTGAATCATCTATTGGAACATTAAATGGATGTTGACAAACTGAGGATGGGTGTTTATTTATGATTGGTAATTTTGATATGTTTACTATCATGTGATGTGGATCTATTGAGGGGTGTGTACACAACATGTGAATGTGATGAAAATGGACGTAACCATAGGGTTGGTGCATGTTTTATTGTGGGATTGGACCATGATGGTGTAATGATATGATGGTCTAGGGGCAAAATCGCATTCAATTACATACAATTTTTGTTGTGGATTTTTACCATATTGTTTGTCCATACTCCTTACTACATTATCTGAGCATCCTTTCTGCATAATGAAAAATAATATATGGTTGGTGGTCAGTGGATTAATAGATAGAATATGACTTATCAGTTTGGGATTATATATTTATTCTCATTACATATGTATTTTTGTTATGGAATAATCTTATTATAAATGATAACTATAGGTTATGGATTCATTGGTGGTGTCCTACTTAGCCTCGTACTCATACCCTACATGGAATTTGGTGGAGCATATATATTTCATGAGGGGTCTGATGAAGGGAAAGAGCCCTATGGTGCATATAGAACTTGGAAGTATATAATGGAATCTAGGAGACCCATTTTAATCTATTATTTGTTATACTTATTTATACACTGCATAGACTAAACACTTTCGAACCCACTATAATTATTATTAAACATATTTCATTTATTTGTTTCACCAAGATTCCTATTGTAATTTAATATATGTTTTTTAATAATTTTTTATTGATCCCATGACATAATATTGATGGTATAGTATCCCCAATGATGGACTTCATCCCTCACTACTAGTCAATATCCTCTTTCATATGGGAGGGCATGCAATAAGTAATGTGGACCTCTAGATTATACTCAATGGTTTGGCTCCTAGTGTTATGGAATTGTATGAGAGGATTAGAATTCACTTACACTAAATTTCTCTAAACCATGAATTCAGATAGGATAGATTGGAGATAATTTGATTGGAAATTGGGCATGGGAACTATGAAAGTTATTGGTCCACCCAATATAGTGTATCTCTATGATTATATATTTTTTAGAATTCTATTTTTTCATTAAAATTGATAAATTCACCTTGGATGATTCACATGATGTTAATATGTGATTTATGAGATTCTAGGAGTGAATATGGACCATTAATAGTCATTTATATTAACATTCCATATATATAATTACTATAATACTATATATTAGATATTTTATTATTTTTTTTGATTTTTCAAATCTTCTCAGGGCAGTTTCCTAGATTTCCCTTTGTATCTATGTTTCTAATTTTTTATGATATATCTCTTTTGGAATTAATTAGTTGAAAAATTAATGATGTTGACTTAGTATATATATATTGAATGTTAGTAACATGAATGAATGAAGATCATGGTTAGTGTGAGGATGGATATATCTTATATTGTGTGTAAAATCGTCGGGGAATCTTTTGTGACCCCTCATAATGGTAATGACTTGTTTATGGTTCTAATACTACTTATATATAAAAATATTCTACATCACAAATATTTGGGGAGGGTCTTCCTGTTGAGTAGGCCCCCAATAAGAATTTATATGCTCCATCCCTAGGGGTTCAAGTGTTGGTCCACTTCCACCCATCACTAATTTACATGGTTGACTATGCCAGTGAATTTTAACCCTAGAATCCTCAATCCTCTCATTTCCCTGGTTCACAATAGGATATTAATGATATGGTTGGAATCATTGGGAGAATCATTCACCTCATGAAGACACTGATTGATAGGTAGGTTAATATTCATGTGTTCATTTTATAGGGACACACAATTTGTTAGTGGGATGTTAAGGGACATGAAGAATTATTTGATGGACTCTCATGGGAGGACTTTAAGGTAATTTCATTAAGATTTTTCACTAACACACTGAAGCATGACTGAGTAAATGAATTCATGGAACTATTGCTGGGTACTATATAAATTCTACATAAATAGATCCATTATATTTAGATTATCATCTTCAATCTATTTCTAATTGTTATTAATGTCTAGAGTACTGGTTCATTGAAAATAAATCATTTACCCATCCTTAGATAGTATTTCCAGAGCAATTTCCTTGCTCTTTTCCTAGTGGTTGTAAAGAAATCCCATATCATTGAGTGGATTTTTACGGACTTTTGATAATTTGGTTTTTTAAAAACTTTAACTACTCATATGGTGGATATCGCAAATTAACTATGAGAACCACCTCTGATAGATTTTAAGTGGAAGTCTATGGTCACACAAAAAGGTAGTCCCATGAATGTGAAGAGCAAATTAGTCTCATTGATTATTTTTGGAGTTGACCCATTGTACATACAATGTGGGGAGTTCAAACAATACAGTTATTTCTATTAAAAATAACAAAAAAGGTTCCACTATTGTTTCAATAAGGGATATATCTAGTTGTTGTACAATATATCATTGAGGTTATGTTTCTATATAGTTTCGGGTTAGGAAGGGTATTATGCATTGGTTTCCATCTAGGGTTCTCAATAGTAGACATAGTTTTGTAATACACTCGAGGCATATGGAATAGGAGATAATTTAGTCAATGTGTATACTATGGATTAGACTCTATAAGATGATGTAGAAGGTATATCTATTGTTCAAGGAATAGAAGTGATTTCATCCACTTATTATTATTTTTTATCAGGGATTCCAATTCAATTATATCCTCCTAATTTGTATCTATAAATTTCCAAATCGTCATGCTACCACAATATTTAGTCCCTATTGGTACACCGATGGACATGAAATTGAATAATTATTAGTGACACCCTATGTTTCAGATAGTTTTCACTGATTATCGACATATATTGGAGTTCATGATTGTAGTGATGATGACCCTTAAAGTGATCCTCAACCTATATTTTGATAATTTCCTCCAATATCCCATGAACATTAATAAAGGGTTTGTTTCATTTACTTTTCCCATTAGGGAGAAATTTAGTATTATTAGAGGGTTGGAACTAGGAGAATGAATATTTATACTAAACTTAAGTTATCTCAAGATGATAACTATATAGATGGTGAACTTTGATCTGTAATTAAAATTAGTGAAAATCCTCAATATTATTCCATATATCATTGATAAATATCATGACATATTTATATATTACATCCCCGTATTTTTTCATTATAGAGAGTTTTACTTCGAGAAATGTAATTCACCAAGTACGCAACCCATTTCAACACCATTATATTGTATGGATCCATACTATCTGATGTTTCTCAATGTGTATCATGAAGACGTGGAGAAAAAAGAGATTATAAAGAAATAATATTTCACAATGGGGTGAACCTTCATTGTTCGCTAAGAATGAGGACGGTACTCGTTGACTCTATTTTAATTAATATATCATTAACCATTTGATAATGAAGAAAACATATGATTTACTTATTATAAATGAAGTGTTTGATTATTTAGAAATATCCTAGTGGTTCTCCATGATAATTCTTCAATAAGGATAAAAATAGTGATTATTTAGATAGGAAGAAACTTCTCAGATGGAATCTCAATGAATTTATGTGTTTTGTGAGTATATTTATATAAGGTTCAATTTAAAATATGAAATTTTAATTTTCTTGAAACACATGAACAATATCTACAACACATACCTAGATTCAATTATAATACAATTCATTGATTAAATACTCTTCTATATTCCATAACCAATATATCATGCTATAAAAATTGAGAGTGTAATGAGTATGATTCGAAGAAATAGGCATCATTCCTTGTTTTCAAAGTGTGTGTTACAAATTTAGTTGGTGAAGTTCCATAGATATGTTGTGTCTGGGAAAGGAATATACATGGAATAAATTAGTGTCGATGGCTTCATATCCTAGATGAATCCCCAAAATGTGTTTTACATTAGGATATTTCTATGATTTGTAGGGTATTACTGAATGTTCATCTAGAATTTCTCCTAACTATAATAATACAAGAAAATAATTACAAAATAAAGGGTTGATATTCTAGTTGTCTATCTAGTGTGAAGAAGATTTCCATGAGATAAAGAGGTTGACAATAGATCTTGAAAGGATACCACCTAATCATGGTGTAAGATGAATCATATATTGTGATGCATTAGAAAAAGGATTAGGGCTGAAATTTATATAATATTAGGAGATTGTATCTTATGGGTCATTTCAAAGATGACACCATTAGAGGAGTTACCAAATACATGACATAAAGATGGTATATATGGTTCACAATTTAAATTTTTTGAGAAAATATCTTTTCATGGAAATTTTTTTATATACCCAATAAAAAATATCCTTAAATAAATCTTCACACATAATGAAAAGAGGCTGAGACAAAGTCACTCGGTTGAGTATCTATAATCATTTGAATTTAAGATGAGGTATACCCCATGGAAAGGAAACATTGTTACAGAAGCTCTTAGCTATAATAGATTTGTTTAGAATGATCATTAAAAGTTTTATTTAGAGAATAAATATAATTATTTAAACCTATTAGATGATTATTGGATGGATACATCCACCACTAGTGAAGAAAGTGGCTATTCACATATTTATTTTTTCTTTTAAATTATTTTAATAGGTGATGTTATTTAATGTGATGTAGTGAATAAATTTTTAACATTAGAAGACATCATAAATAAATTATTTAATTTTTATTTATGTCATTTTTTATAAATTTTCTTAAAATCCCATTATGGTTGTGTTTTTACATCATTTTTCTCCTCGATTATCTGATTACTGGTGAAAAAAAATAGTCTTCATGGGTTTTTGATGTTGGTTTACAACTAATTAATGTGAAAAAACAAATTTTATAATTGTATTCCCCATGATTTAGTTGATAACCAATGTTAAAACCCCAATTTGATTGGATTTTTAGGTCAGTGATGACATAACCGATGTGAAAATTTGACACGGTAAAGGGTTTTTTAGGCCTGTTATAAAATAACCAATGTGGAAACCCAATTTTTTCCTTTTTTTAAACCCTCCTATCCATTGAAGAAAAATAAAAGAGATATAAAAAACTTAAAAAAAATGTAGATGATGGGTCAAAATAACCATGAAAAATAATTTACAATTACATCTCTCAAAATTACAATATATTGTACAGACAAACTAAAATGAAACCACACCTATAAAATGATTTTTCCATTCAATTTTTAAGTACATCATACATTGTTAGCTAGAAGTCTAAGGTTCATAAAAAATATATATATTAATAATAATGAATTTAACATGTATTCTAAACAAAATATTTAATGTTAATGAAAATTTTATAATGATATTTAATGTGGTGGAACATCATAATTGTCCGAGTTGAAAATATTTCCAATGTAAAACAAAAACCATAATATCTAACTTCATTTACACATTCTTGATTATGACAACTCTAGTAAAAAGAGTTTTTTAATTCAAATTTACTTTTTTATGTTATATATCCAAAATTTAATCATTATAAATGAAAACTCACCTTAACATTTAGATTTATTATCTTGTTGCTCTTATTTATTTTCATCACTAAAATGAAAATCAATGACCTGTATGAAAATAATAACAATGAAATAAAATAAAAATTCATTATTATATATTCATGTATTAAAATTTCAATCATACATGTACAACAATTAATAAAATTTTATCTCACATCACCATGGATATATCATAACTAGTAAAGTGTTTTCCTCATGGAAAAAAACACATAACATCTAATGGACACTATTATAAAATAAAATTAAATATTATTGGATGTTATGTTAAAATATATATAAATCATTTCTATCTATATGTTTCATAATCTTTAAGATAAGGACACATATGAAACTAAATAAATGCATTAATTTGAAATCTTTCAGCAATATAAAATGTTCTTTATTCTTCATTCATTTTCATCTCTATAGTTGAAACAAATATTAGTTCCAAAAATACATATAAACATTTCATGCCATGATCCTTACACATTTTACTATGATACCTAATAAAAACAAAAATAATTAAAAAATATCAATAAATTAAATGTATGGAAATATTTATTTTATGATATACATGGAAAAAATACATAATGTTGAATACCAACTGATCTCTAGTAAAAAGCTCCATTATATCATTTTTCAAATGCATCATAGTTATTACATGCCCATAAATAGTAGTTTCAAATGGAATGACATAAAAATACAAAAACAAAATTGAAAATGTCGAAAATCTATAATGACAACTATAAATTTTTAATTATGTCATAATAAATTGGTTTTTTCTGATATCTATAAAACATTTAATTACATTTAAAGTATTAATATTAAAAATTGATAAATATATAGACATTAAAATTTTAAAATAAATTTAATAAAAAATTAGATTAAATATAAAATAAACTCATTCATCAATGGTAATATTTTAAACAGGTCTAGGTCACCAAAATAAAAAGTGTTTTATACTTTGTCCCACTGTACTCACCCCATCCTTAATTAATAGTAATACTAATCTTATATATATAATATCTTGTACAATGGCCATATTTTGATATATATATATATATATTGATGTTGAATGATACCTCTAATATAAAAATTTATCCCATATGCAACAATATGATGTTGGGAATCATCAATATATAACTCACCAAAACTAGGAAGCTATAGAGGAAGAGGTGTTGTTGTAATATTAGAATTAGTGGGATATATAGGTGAAGGTGGAGGAGTAGGAGTTTCTATTTGAGGTTAAGGATTGGGATATGAAATAATAAATAGTATTTTCATGACTGCAAACTTCTACTGAACTAAATCCATAATTTTATCATCCATCATCACTCAAATATACTTATCTTTAGTATCCAATGATTTATTATTTAAAAAAAATTTATTAAAGAAGATACATAACCTGGATTCACTTTTTTCATTGATAAACCATCTAGGTATCATTAAACATGACTCTAGTGTTCATGATTTCCCAATTTTATAACGATAATATCCTTCCCTAAACTCTGTTAAAAAGTCCCCCTGTGTTCTTTATTCCCCTAGAGAATCATGTATCATATATTTGAAAATAATTATAGTGAATCACAATATATAAATAATTAAATTAACATAAATAAGTAAATAAAGTAATTAACATTCAATATTCTAAGCTATAATGATCATCTATTCAATAATATATGTCCCTTTTTTCTCATCTGACCCCTCTTCCATTTTTCATGTCATTCCGAGAGTAGAGGGGTACCCTCTGTAGATCCTAGATACTCACCTATTAGTTATTGAAATGTTTAATCCATCATTCAATATTTCAATAATTTATTCCCTCCCTATGATAATTTATTAGGGAACATTTTTCTATATTGTATCACCTAATGGGATCTCCTCGATTACTGTAAATTAAGAATTAATGAAACATTAATATATCCTTAATGTGATCATTAATATAAAAACCTCATTTCTAGAAGAAAACATTTCACTTACCAAAATATAGTATTGTCTTCTGCATTCTACAAATTTCTTCTATTTAACATCATCTATAAAGGTATATATAAATCACGTGGATTATTATGTTTCATATTCCAAAAATTGAAAACTAGCATGAGGGTTGATTTAAAATCCCTCCATATCCAAGAGGAAAATGATAAAACATTCCTCTTAACATTTCATGTACTAGGTATATCATATTTCATCTGATAAAGATGGGGGAAATATATTTCTAAAAATATTAAAAGATATGTTAAATACTAACAAACAATATTACCAAAAAGCTTCTCCCACAAGTGAAATAGTGAATTTTTTTATCACATCTCCAATCATCAATAAAAATATTGACAAAGCTTTTAGCTAGAAAAAATATAACAATATTGAGTTATTTTACATTTTAACCTCATGGAATATCATTATAATAAAATTCAATATGTATCATCTAGTTCTACTTATAGGAAAATGATAATTTTTGTAAACATGTGATGACACGTTTACTAACCCTCGAACTCATCATTGGTCATAGATGAGTATAAGTCTCTTGAAAATAAGGATGAGTATCGTCAACAAAATAATGTGTACATTCCTCCCTAGAGTTATGATTACAATAATTTCCATAAGTATTTGTTTGATTAGATAATTGATCAATCATTATCCTAACAATAAAATAAAAAAACTATTAATACACAAATATATAAATACAACAATTATATACAAATGTAAATAAAAAATTAAAAATATCAAATAGAAAATTAAATTAAAATAAACATAACACATTTTCCCTTATTTTTTATATTTATCTATAATACTGGAGGCATTATTGTTATATGAAATGATAAATAAACGAATTAAAGAAATAAAACAAGGTTTGTTAATAGTAACAATGATCCAAATCAAAATACATTTTTCACACCAAGAAGGAAATTGTTCAAATATGTTCTTATAAAATATATTATTAATTAACATATTAGATTTAAAATAATTTTTATTCAACAAAATCAATTAATAGATAATATATGTAATGGTAAACATGGTAATATAAACAAAACTAATCTAATATAAACAAAAAATTTACTTATTATATATAATTAATATTATAATAATGAAAAAATTAAAATATCTTTCATTTAATGAAATTTAAAAAATTAAATAAGAAATAAAAATATTTGACCTATAATATTAGGAATGTAATAAAGGATTGTTTTCCCAAATCCTTCATCTTGATCATCCCAAATTTTACAAAAAATTATTATTATGTGTTAATCAATATTATATGTTAATCCTTACATGGAATTAGTAATCTCACATAAATCAACAGATTCACCTTGTTTATGATCCCCGATTTTTTTCTTTCCTTGTAAGACAATATATCACTGTATATCTGATTGATCAAAAAAATTGAATTTTTTGGATTGGGTTCTAATTATAAAAGATCAATTATGTATTAATATATATATATATATATTAATGAATTTCAAAAAAAATATCAATTTGTATGAAATTTTTGTTACCAGTAAACTGTTTTTTGTTAAACACTAGAACATGAAATTTAATGTAATAAAGCTCCCAATTATCTTCAATGAATACACAATATGCACATGATGTGTAAAATGATGTTTTGGTATTTGTAACTTGAAAATTTTATTTTTTAGGTGATTATTAAACACTACAATTTTTATCTACACTTATCTGGTCCTGATATTTCATATTAAAATTATACCCGTTAATTTCAAACCCAAAAATGTTATAAATTTTATACTTGGACCTTCCACTAACCGTATCAAGGATTCTAATTCATTTAATATAAAAAACATAGACTCTTTAAACCATGGGGAAAATGTTTTATTATCATCATTTAAAATACAAATATCTTTCTTATTTGGATAACATTATTTCACCACATTAGCATGAAATTACTTATATTTCATAGCATCATTTATGTTATTCAAGTTGTATAAATGTACCGTATTTATTTTTTCACCTTCAAAAGATTTTACTTTCAATCCACTGATTCCATTTCCCCTATAATTAACTCATTCATGGGGATATGTAGGAAATCTATTGTTATCTACAGAAAATATTTATCTTGTATAAAACTTATACATTTCCTTATAAATATGATTCTCAATAATGGAGGCTTCGTGTTAAAATTGATTTGAACATAACCCTTAAATATGTTAATATACCATTCGGAATGATACATCCAACATAAGTATATATAGGTTCAAAATGTTATATTCTCCAAAAAATGAACCAATAAATGCATTATTATATCACAAAAATAGAGTAAAATACATTTATAACTGTCATAGTATTTAATGTACTTCATCTTCCAAATGGTTCAAATAATTCAGATTAATAACCTTATTAAATCTTTAATTAAGAAAATAACATGCTATCATTATAAAAAAAATTAAATGGAAGGGAAATGTTCGAAACAGTGCAAAAAGTAGGGGCTGTTACATCATGAATTGATAATAACATGATTTCATACCCATAAACTATATGTCACATAAAGACCCAAATTTTTCGTCATTTTATGAATGATCCTATGGAACCATGATATCCTGAGTACACTGAAAAAAATATAATTCTATCTGACTTTGATAATTTTTAATAATATAGTGGATGAAATGTTCACCTTCCATTAGGATTTGGAGCTAACTCCAAACATATTCACATTTATAATAAGTCCAATATTTATTTCACCCATCATTCGATATTCCATTAATATTTTCTAATGTTTCAATAAAACTATAAAATATATTATTCTCCATGTTCTTTGAATTAATGTCATTATGGACATCATGAAATATCCAATATAGTAGTTGAAAAATATTTACCATTTCATCAAAATATTTCATTCATTTCTATATTTATGTGTATTACTGAATTTAACATCAATTTATTCACAATCTAAAAATACTAATCAGGGGATAATGGTTTGGGAGAAATATTAAATTATTTTTATTCATTTAATGGATTTTTTTAATATTATATAAGATTGATCCATAAACAAAAAACCATAAATTACCCACGCATACTATTTTCCTCCAACGATTTAGTTGATAATATGATGTATGTTGTTCACAAGTAGGATATCTTTTATTCCCCATTACACTGTATCCATAAAACATTCCATATGATTAGAAGTAATTAATAGATAAAAAATAATTTCATGAAGTTAAAGATATCCCATTTTATAGGAATGACACACCCTACTGCCATCCTCCTATGTGAGTTTCAAATCATCAATTAATACTGATAGTAAAACATGAATATCGTTTTCAGGCTATTATTTGTCCAGAGATCATAAAACTCAACATGACATACTATTACATCATATAAAATTCACAAGGTAATTTTTAAAATATTAATAAAATAGGACATAAACTATCTATGATACTAAGTCATTGATATGGATTAATTCCGTCCATGTAAAGTCGGAGTCTGATATTTCTAACATCATTTGTAAATGTACGAAACTACTAATACATTGTTCCACTGGGGACAATCAGCTGGATACCATAATTTTCCATTACATATCTACTATTTTTCATTCCATATGAAATCTTTTTCATCATTTGAACTATAAAATAAATGTTTAAAATAATTAATTATACGAACATAAAAAATTACCTCATAAGGTTCTTTATAACAACTAATTAATCATTTCATTTTTCTTACAATATATACTATGTTGTCCCACATTTTGGACTCCCTGATATAAGTTTCAATCCAATCCTATATATCAAATAATCATTTAGGCAAAAAAGGTTATTTTGTTCAATAATCCCATAAGAAATAGTATTTTATTCACATTAATCTGTTAATAATGATGATCATTATATTTATGGATAATATCATTCAACAATTATAGAATCTTTTTAAGACTCTTATCACTTCATCCATTTTTTTAATTTAAGTTATTAAATTTTAATATGATTGAAAAAACAATAAGTTTCATACAACCCAAACATAATGGGTTTTCAACAAAACCAAATATGTGCTCAATTATGAGTTCATTCTCAATGTCCTCTACCTCAATAACATAAATCATTTCATCAATTTGAATAGGGTTATCATCTAGTAAAGAATCATCCTCAATGGATCTGAAATTCATCACATATTTACTATACATAATTAAAAGGGTTATAAGTAGTATTAATACCATGATAAATTAATTGATCTTTTATCTCTCTACTCTTCAAAATATTCATATTTAATAATTACATTCATGGGTAGAAAAACATTTCATTGTTTGAAACATTTCGTATAGAAAATTCCAAAAAAAAAGAATCAACACTGTCCTCATCTTCATCACTTATTCGAAGTATCATAATCAAACATAAACTTACTTTTACTTATAATAAAAATTAGAAATAAATATCAGGTCAAAAGAATATTGTTGTGATAAACGTGAGTAAGAGGGGAAGATAGTGAATTATTAAAAAAATAATCAAGATTACATACTTGAGGTAGAATTAATCGGTAAAATGTTTGTATGAGTTTGAATAATACAAAATATAATGTTTATAATGTTAATAAAATTAGACATTAAATTGAATTTTAATTTTAGTGATTATACAACAGTGAAATAAAAAATAAATTAAATTTATATCCAAGATGTCATAATTTGGAAATAATAAATATTTTAAATTCTAAAAATAAGTGTATATGAAACATATAATTAAAAATTTAGAAAATAATGAAATATAAGTTTTAATATTAATGGTAAATACTATAAATTAATTCATGGAAGTAATATAAAAAATATAATATTTTGAGGCCATTCTACTATTTTTTATTATAATGTAAATCAAGTTATAAGAAAAATGAAATTACATACTATTAACTAGAATCCACTTAGATATCGTTGATAAGGGACCAAAATCCCCTGATGTTTTTCTTTACATGAGTAGAATTTCATTTTCTAGTGAAAAGTTACTAACATTATGAATTTGTTCAAAGGAAGGTATGTTATCTATTTTGATTTGGTTGAGTGAGTTATTATTTATTATGATTTCTTAATAAAGTGGTTATTTTTTTTCAACATCAAGGAAGTAGAGGTGATCCATGATATTTAAATGGGGATATTGAATCATGGAATATTTTATTCTATCAATACTCTATTTTTTAGTGAAATTTTATAATGTGGTTATTGGAAATATGTTTGAATCCTTAGTGACAGTATAGTTTTTTAGAATCAATTTTTTCTGTTCTTCTTTATAATATGAGGGTTGAATGTCCCCATAGTGTATGTGAATTTATAATTGGATTATAATTATTTTTCAATAATATATATTCTATGGTGAAGTAAATTTTTCATCTTTAATGGTCTATGATAAACATTAACATTACAATGTATTCCGGATAATTAGCATGTACTTCACAAAAATAATTATGTAAGAATCTATAGGGTTTTAATTTAACACAAATCACAAGCAGGATGTCAATAATAATTTTTTTCCTTAATAAAATTAATAGTAATTCCTGAATAATTTTAGAAAGTGTTATAATAATCCATGTATTTGAAATAATTATCTATATATTACACTAACAAATGACATATATAATTATGTACAAAAAGCTCTTTTTGGAGAAATTGATTCAGATAAATATTGTAGTAAACATTAATTCATATTCTATCTTGATATAACAAGGATATGTAAATGAATCCATTGAATGATCCTATTCTATATCCACCAATAATTTCACAAATATTTTAATATTAAATCATAATATGCAGAGTATGTATTTTATATATTATTTTTCAAGATATTAATGTGCTCACATCATTAGAAATAAGTTGATATGCCTAGACACAACATATATGATATTGTATATTAATGTTATAGAAAATTACAATGTATATATAAATTAAATATTAATATTACATTTTTTCTTAAAAATTCAGAAAAATAATTTATATTTATCCAAATAGATGGTAGTGTATGCATAAATAATTAATGATTCAAAAAAGTAATCCAAATAAGAAACATTTATAAATTCAATAGAGAAATTTAAGATATGAGATGCGTAAATATAGTTGAAAATAATAAATGAACATTAATTTCCATAGTTAATAAACACCAAAACATTTTGATATAATAAGTAAATTTATGATATATCATAGAAAATTAAAATATGATTAATTCCACATAGATATATGCTTACATAAACGTATGCCTATGGAAAATGATGATGTAAATGTGAAATTTGAGATGGGAAGACATATATTTGAACCTAACTAAATCCGACTTAAAAACCAGAGGGTTAATGAATATAATAATAGAATATTTGAGTCCTTAGAATAAAAAATATATATTTAGTGATATCGTTCTGTTGAACAACAAAATGAGATGTTCAGTGTGAGAGTATTACTTGAGTTACGAGAAAATTGAATGTGAAACATTGATCCAATGTAAACTAATGATATTTATATATTGAAATCCATTATTAGAGTGTCCTAAATCGAATAGAAGATGTTCGGGGATTCCATTTGAGATAAATGAGTATACGTTCATGAGAATAACTGACGCTAAAATGATTAAAATGGACTATTCATAAAATTTTAAATGGTATATAACATTGGTTATTATTCAACTGATGTTAAAACTATGAATTTTGACATATATAATATGATAAATTACAATATATATCAGTATTCACTAATATTTATCATCATTCATTATATATTAGATTTGAAGAAGCCTCTTTATCACATTGTTTATCATATAACTAACATGATAATGAGAAATATGTGGCACATTCCTATTATTTTTATAATAACCAATGTGATGATGAAAATATATGACATCTTAACATCAGTTATCTATAACTGACATGAAGAAATAAATTGATATATAATTTTCAGACTAGTGATCTAATTATGAATTTATGAATTGTTACCCATTGGTTATCACATCATCACTTATAGAGTGGGTGGTGCATGGTTAGGTGTTATACCTATAGCCTTATATAATGAGGGAACTGTTGGATGGCTATGATAAGATTCTTGGATGGTCGATGGATAATGATAATGGGTTCATTATATATAAGAGGGAATTATTACCTACATCCATTAGAGAGGAGTTGACAAGATATTAATATACCATTAGAATGATAGTATATCCTGGTGAAAACATTATATACTATAACATCAGACCCCATTTCTAATGGTCTAGTATGAAGAGGGATATTGATAGGTTTTTTTATTGAAGTCATAACAATCAAACGGTGAAGGTTGATCATCAGTTACCTAGTTTTTTTATCCACCCACTTTAACTCCCTAAGTGGTAGTTGGAGAAAATCAGGATTGAATTTGTGAAAGCATTACCAAAGACCATGAGGAGTTATGACAGGATTGGGTGGTTGCTGAAAGGACAATAAAGGTGTCTAATCTATTATTAATCAGCTAGAATTATCATTAATGGGACCTAGGAAAGATCTATTTTTGTGATATTTCATGCTTTCATTTTGTTCTCTTGACCATTATATTGGATAGTGATTCATGTTTTACATTGTAGTTTTGGATGGGCTGGCAGAAGGCCCTAGAAGATCAGGTGAGGTAGATCACAATATACCATCCACAGAGAGTCCAATAGTCCTAGAGGAAAATATGCATACTAGATGAAATTATATGATCTTAGTTTCAATACGTTATTGGATATTTGGATTATCCCATATACTTGGTTGAGTTCAAATACAATAATATTTACTATTCATCGATATAGATGGCACCTTGTGAGGATCTTCATGGGAGGGTGCATCATTTACCGGCATATTGGAATTAGTTGGGTATGGTAGAATTTGTTGGCCTCCAACATGGCTTAAGAGATTATTACATGAGTCTATATGATTTAGAAGAGGTTGGTCACTAATCAGATTAGATAGATATCATATGTATACTATAGTATGAGACCTCAATATTTCTTTATGTGTGATAAAGTTTTATTGATCGTTACTCCTTAGTTAAGGAGCTAATTTCTCAAGAAGAAATGAATTGTTTCCTCACATTTAATTGGACCTTTTGAGTTCACCAATAATATATGTATTGTGGCACACTATCAGTATATTTATTTTAATTATAAATCTATACACAACATTTTCCATGTGTCACATCTCAAGAGATATTTTAATGATCCAATCAATGTAATTAACTAGAGGGATAATGATTTAGAGTGTGAATCATATTACGAGGAGCTACTTCATGGGATTGTAGATTTGGGTGAGAATGTATTATGAGATATGAATATACCATTATTCTATATTCGGTTGAAATATAGAAGGATCCCATATGATACATGGTAGTTAAAGGCTAGTGTTGGATCTTAGTGGCCTAAGTTGTTTGAGTTAGAACCCTATTATAGATTCATGAGGAATAAAAGTCTTTATAAGGTTGAAATTCATAAAATAAAGGAATTGGTTTCTCTATAAAATACATATTTCACCATATATTATGTGCATACATGCTTTGAAACAGTATTGGGTTCTAGAGGGTATGGAGTAATCCATCAAGTCAGGCATGTTCTTTGACACATGACACTTGATAGCCGAACAACCATGCAACGTTTGAGAGATTTTTCAAGATAAATTGATGGGGAAGGGAAGATCCATATTTTCAGTCTGGTTTTAACCTCTATAAAATTTTGGTTATGTGATTTCTTATGTCATGATGTCTGTTTGGGTTCCCCACTTTATCCATTAAAAGTGGAATTTATTATAATATTAAAAACTGATGGCGTTCAGGAAATTGGATGGATGGGTGTTTTAGAAAGAATTGTACTAAAACAAGGGTGGTTTTTTTGTGTAAATTATGGACAAACTTTTGAGGGTGGGTTGATCCATAATGGAAATGGATAAATCATAGGGTGTTGTGGTGTTGATGATACACTAATGTAATAATGAATACACCATAGTTTATATAGGGAATGCGTCAAATATATCACCTTTGAGGGATGTTTCATATACCTACATCATGATGGAGATGAATATACTATAGAGTTATTCTCCACTATTTTTACAAGAGTGGTACATCTCTAGATCTACAGGCATCAAAAACACATAGAAAATCTATTATGGTATTTTTTAGGGAAAACATTTTGTGAATTATGAGGGGTCATCATTTTCATTTTTATTAGGTTTTAATGAGGTATTCTCTTATGGAATGAAATCCCTGAGGAAGGAAAATAAATTATTCTTTCCCATATTTCAATACGGTAATAGGAATACCAAAATGCAATAAAATCAATGAAATACCTTATAAACCTCTTTACATCTTAAAAGAGAGTGATACACCCCAAATTTACACAACATGACATCCCTATCTACTATTATGTACTTTTATATTTCTATATGTGTTAAATTTAAATTTTCATATGTCGTAGTGATGGTACTACTACAACTCAATGTTATAGCCTACTCACATGCATTTTGGAGACTCCTAGTTTTCTATAAAACATTCCTCCTCTATTAATGAATGATGTTGGCACATATATTTTTATGATGATCGACCTAATGCGATTTTGGATTGATCCATTTGAATCATTACCATTTTCATTACTCTATAACTTTATTAATCGTTGATTGGAACTAATTCAATGAGACCTTGATTGATGAACATGTTCCAATTAGTGTGAGAATTTGATTTGGTTATCGACCCCAATGACAAACCATGATGTATATGTAAATGAATTGAGGCTGTAAGAAGCATACCATATCGGGATATCATTTACCCATGATTCCATTATATTATTTTAATAAGTGATGACCATTATTAAATTTTATTTCATTTTTCTATGTCTGTAGAACATATAATTCCTTAATATATTTGATTCCATGAGTAATATTTGAGTACCTCGATTCAATTCATGATTTTGATCACAAGTTATTCTGTTGTTATACTTAATTTAACATATGGGTATACCATACTTCCTTATACTATTACAGTGTTATTTTTATTCAAAATTATTTGGATATTGTTATTGGTACTTTATATGGGTGGACTATAGTTGGATTTGAATAACTTGGATGTGATGTATCTACATCATGAGATAATCGTGATGATGGACCTATGAATTGGATCAAGACATTGTGGACTACTGGCATGACCCATGGCATAATGATATAAAAATAAAAGACTAGGGGTGTCACCCAAGTGCCAGGAATGTCTAGTTGAACACCGCATGACATTGTAGGGGTGTTATGGTTTGGTGGTCTAACCCATGATCGAGTCTGTATATAACGACCTAAGGGAATAATCTAACTTGATGGCTTACTATCAATGATAGATGTATTTTGACCCCAATATTGGTCATTTCACCTTAAAATTTCCATTGATTATCCTTCTGGAATAGTGAAACAAAATATATGGTTGTGGCCATTGGATACTTGTAAAGAACACGACCATTCGGTTGTGTATTTTATGTTTACGATCGTTATGAATTTATTGTTCTTAGCCAATATAATTGTTATAGATGATCACTATAGGTTAAGGATGCATTGGTAGTTTTATAGTAATAATTATACTCTTTCTAACAAAGTATATTTTATGTAATACTTTGAAATATATTGATAAATTTATTTATATCTATGTGCTTAGAAGTAACAAGATTCTGAACCTATGTGTGACCAGAATTGATATTTTAAAAATATTAAAGATAATAATATCTTCGGCATGGAATTTTTAGATATAGTATAATATATTCTTAGTAAATAGTCATAATAAAAATATTATGTCCATGGTTGATTATATAATGTCTGGTTTATCTTAGGAATAACGTATAGTTGTTCAGCACAAGACTTTTTGTACACATAGCTTCTGACAAGTGTGTAAAGTGAATTAATTAAAAAAATTAAATTATTTATTCTAGAAAAATAACCTAACCCTCCCTGTTTAAATATTTTGTAATGATAGTTTTACAATGTAATTTACAAAAAAAAATCAATATATAATAGTTTGAGAAGAATGTCCTTCTTTGGTGGATCAACATCAGAAGATAAACTATGTTTGAATAATGGTGGATCGATGGGCAATGAACACATTGGGTCTTCCCCATTCCTGGAAAACATGTTCATCACCAATAATCAATCCATAATCTAGGTAGGAAAAAATATTTTCGAATCTGATCCCTTATATTTATTATTAAAGCATGTATCCTTAATATGATTTGCCTTTGGGATTTTTTAGAACATCATATAAGACCCATAAATTTTTTGATATTATTTTATTTGATTAAAATACCTTTTGGGTTGAATATCACACCTTGGAAATCAATATTTTGTAATTATTGGAAAATAAATCATGGCCAATTATTTTTTCCTATGTTTATGTTCCTTATCCCTCCTTTATTCATTACTACCGTCACCATTGGACTATGACGTTGCGACCTGACATTACTGAGAAAGATTGGATCACAATTGTACCCCATGATTTGTAGAGGATTTATGGATGATGAATGGATTTTTGATTTGTGGATGGATCAAGAAGAGTTCTGTATTGTGGTTAAGACATCCATGGATTCAGGATCTGAAGAAACAATAAGAGTGAGAGCCAATAAAGGGATTTCAGAATCAAGCCACTATATATGGATAAAGCGTGAATAAACCTAGATCTAGACTTCATAGTGAGATTAAATTTAGAATCAAACACCAATTTTAGAAGAATCGGTGGTTCAGGAATCCATATGAAGAACCATTCATTTTATAGAAAACCCAACTACATGACATGTAGTTCAAGAACCCACAACATGTATCCAAACCAAGCTAAAACATTTAGGATTTTGAGGAATATAAAAACACATTCTTTGTGTGGTGAATACCACATGCTTATAGAATCTCTCTTGGTGGATATTCCCAAGGGAAGTTGCATGTAGCTAGGTCATTTTATAGAAGGAAACTCTACGTACTTTAGGAGTACATATGAATGAGCTAGTACTCGAACATGACCAGGTACAAGGGAATTTCCCAAAGTACAAAGGCATGACTAAGAGAACACATGCAGTCCCCATTTTCTAGAGACACCTTGTGACTTACCCATACATGTTGTGTAGTAATAAATGGCCAGAAAAGCAACGTGTTGAGGTAAAAAATGGATAGGATTTCAAGTGATGTAAAAAACCATGTGACCCCTAGTACATGTTATGCACTTCTCTTATGATATTTTCCATATCTTATATCCTTCATTTGGAATTGCATTATGGCAGGTGAATAACCTATCCAATGATATTATCCATGTATAAATTAATGGCAGCCATTGTAGTGGAATAATCATTATTGTAACACCCCAAGCTTCTACGGTACACTTCTCTTTGAATAATGCGATAGCGTGTGTTGTAGGCAACATCGAGTTCTAACACACCACAACTAATCAAACTAGCCATTATGAATAGTAATACCTACTTTTTGAAATTATATATATTTTATATTTCAAAATGAACATCATTTTTGGATTCGTAATATCGAAATTATCCTATGTTGAATTTTTGGTATTTTTCTGAGAACTTCCAATTTTTATGAATAGTGAAATATACTTAAAAACAACTTTTTTAATCAAAATAATTTATAGAGATAAATTATATTATTGAGTGGTTTTAAATTATAATTAGAATATATTTTTACCAATTTATCCAATGGTATTCATTAAAATTAATTTCACTTTGAAATTGGACATAAACAGTTATCAATCTTTTGATATATATTGTTTCTTAAAAACACGCTATTTGTTGTGACAGCAAGAATTAATTATAAAATTAATTAATGCAACTTATATATTGGGAATTTTTTAAAATAGACATCATTTTTGAATTTGGAATATCAATTATAGCTTAGGGTGAAATTTTGGCATTGTTCTGAAAAACTTCAATTTTTGATGAATAGTGAAACTACTAAGTGGTAGTTAAAAAAACTGAATTTTTCATAAAACATAATTTTACCGCTTTTGTGAATGGAATTTAAAAAATCAGAGAAACAAAGTTAATATCAAGAAATAAAATGTGGTTCAATGAGATGAAAATAATTTTTGGTGAATAGTAACTTTTTACTTTTATTTACCACAGTTAAAAGTAAATAGGGTAATTAAGGGTAAAAATGATATTAATATTACCCTAACACATTTCATAATTCTATTGGACAAATTTATCTCGTCCAAAACAGCCTTAGGAATAAAATATTTTCATTTAGGTCCACTTGGATTAGATTAGGACATTTATTATTATTTAATTCAATGAAGAGTTAAAAGAGTTAAAATCAAATTTTATTTAATAAAACATTTTTAATATAGGGTTATAAATAAGATAAAATAGATTGTAAATATTCATTAGAAATATAATAAGATTTCCTAAAAATTGATATTTTATTTATAATTTTTAGACTTTAAATAATTTAATTTATTTATGACACAATGATGATGCAATAATTACCATAATTGTGAAACATTAAAATAATTGATATTATAAATTCCCAAATAAATAAAATTTGAGACTTTTAATGAATTAAAATAATTTTATAGGCTAATATGACATGTTCGTATTGGTTTAATTCACTTTTGTCGAAGTAATAATTCTGTTATGAGTTTAAAAAAAATCAATTATTGAATAGTGTCAAAATTGACATAAAAGAGATTTTAAAACAAATATTATATTATTAATTGATATTAAATTCCTAAAAATCTATGGATTGGGAAAGAGACTTATATCATGATAGTTTCATCAGTAATGGACAACTTTGGGGTCTCTTGGATTTATATAGTTTGTTTATTAACTATATATTATAAGAATACAAAGTGACATGGTAAATGTCAAACTAATTAACTAAGAGTTAAAACTAAATGATAAGGTTAATATAGCAACCCAAAACTGTCTAAATTCTATTGGTTGAATGGCTTTCGACCTATCCCCACCTTAACCTTTGAATAATAAACTTTGGAGCCATTAGAAACCGAATATGAATTTTTTATAAATTAATATTTCTAGCATTTCCAAAGGTTCCCTCCCCACTCTTATAAAAGGGAACTCCTCCTTCTCATTTCATCACACCATAAAAGCATTTTGGTTTGGCCAAAATCTGACCAAATACTCTCCCAACTTCCCTCACTACAACCTAGTGGCCTTAGTCTGATCAGAAAGCCAACCTAAGGAGCACGTTTGATCAAATCAAAAGGAAGAACCCGAAGAAGAGGTAATGATTTCACCACCCTTTTCCAAGTTCCTTTCTTCTTCAACTTCTTCTTTCTTTGTTGTTACCATTATAAAATAATAACCCCAGTATCTTATATATATTGTGTTGTTATTATAAATATGGTACAACCATATTCAGTATTCTATCCACCCTTTGAATAACAAGTCACCATACGTGCGTACGTACGGATTACCGTCTCCACGTCGTGGTGTAATTGTTATTCAATATATTATTATTTTGATGGGTATAATAATGATGTGTAACTCATTTAAATAATAAATATAAAATGATAATTTTTCTTTATATATGATATACTATCAACTTATAAATTATTTTAATATCAAAAGAATGATATTGTCGCTCGTGCGTACATACGGACTACCGTCTCCACGAAAGCGATGAGATTGAATCTCCATCATATCCATTCAAGTATAATTATCATTTGTTGATTAAAAAATAATGTTTAAGGACTTGATATCATTCTGGATATGAATAATATACAACCTATCCTTTACAAACATGGCTTATGTAACAAAACATATAAAAGAAAATGAGTAAGTTAACACCCGAAACAACGATAATACTAAGATATTATTAACAAAGCAATGTTAAAAGATCATATATGATATCATATGAATGCATATGATTATAGTATAATTTAATAACAATTATTTCAATATTATACAGGAGGTTAACCTACCCCAACCAAGGAAAAGTACAAGGTAAGGGTTATTTCACAATCTCTTCATTATCTGAGGTTGTTTATACATAATAATCTACTGGGATCTCTTTATCATCCTCATCCATTTTTCTTAAAAATGTATTTCAAAACATTTTTACTGTTTACTAGATTATGAGTTAAAGTCATTTATATCCTTTTTAACTTTTATAAGTGGTTTATAAAGGAATCTTTCCGTCGTTTTCAAAATAAGGTCCTTTTTAACCTTTTCGACAGGATTAAGGTAAGAATGTTTTTTTTAACTTATACGGCGGGTGCGACTATTTTCTGCCGTTATAAAATCTTCAAAGCTTCCCTTGCAAGATTATAATAATATTTTCAAAGAAAATGTTTTATTTTATATGGCTCTTAAATTATTTCAAAATAAAAAGAGATATTTCTCTAAAAAGAGTTTTGATTTCATCTATGTCAACATCCTTTGATGGATTTTAAGCTTATTTGAAGTTGATTTATTATGATAAAAAACATATATATTGTATTTTAAGGGTTTGTGATATGTTTGACTATGGATGTGCTATTTTTATACCATTCATAGTTTATGGTGAAAGTATTGACATTTCGTATGCTAGTTTTAATACGAATTTTTATGTTATGTTTAAACCATTTCATATGGGAATGCATTGGACTTAATATGTGACGGGTGGAGCCCGCTATAGCTCCTCGATGCATCGGTAGGTATCATGAGACAAACTAGTGTCTTGGAACAAGGCCTTGGAAAAATCTTATTTGTAGTATTGGCACGAGGCTTTGGCTATGTGGTTATGATAGTCTGGCATTATGCATTCCATCATTATGAAAGTGGTTATTGATATTGCATGTGATTATTCGATTAGTAGAATATCTATGTGACTAAGTAAATGGAATTATTTCATTTTACTTTTGCCATACAATGTTGAATTTCAAGCTTAAAAGGCTTTTGTTTTAGTTATACATTGCCTTAAATGTTTATGCTTATTTTTGAAAGATTCCGCTATATTGTTATCCTTACTGGGAATTTGAGCTCACCCCTTTTCTATGTTTGAATTTTCCCAGGATGTGAAAAGTAAGTTATGAATGACCTGCAGGGATAGTATGTGGGGATATGAGTGTGGAATATGGAGACTATGTTGTTGTTGTAGTTTTTCACTTTGTCATGTAATGTAAAACTTTAAGAATATATCTAGTATTTCCAAGGCTACTAAACCAATCGGTCTTTAGAGATTTGATCCTTCTTGAGATCATGCCAATGTTATGTAATAATGCACCGACTCTGGGTAACTAGGGACGGGGCGTTACAGTTGGTATCAGAGGATGTTTTGTACAAACCTTGGAAGATAGATTTAGATAAACTTTGATTAGAGCACGTTGAACTAAGATGAACTTTGAGGATTAGTGTAGAAGAACATCCTAGAATTTTGGTATTGTAGAGATTTTGTGAGTTTTCCGAGCAATACATCCATGTCTGGATACGAGCAGGTAGGGGCAGCTCTGGCATAGATGTACCTAGGGGTAAAACCCAAAAACACCACTTTGAGCTAGACTCGAACAGGAAATGGTGCACGACAATGGGCCTTGCTGCACTCTTGGTTACGACACTCCTGGGGGATATGCTTAGGATAACTCTCATTTTCTTTAAAAATCATTATGAAGGGTTTATGAGTATATACTTACTCAAAGAAAACATTCTTATGATTATGGATTATATCCATAAATAGTTCTATTTATGTTAAGTTTTTTATAAGTATGGGATTATGTATTTTGATTCATAAACTAATCAAGTTTATGCCATTGTTTAGAAATGGTTCCTAGTGGAAAAAATGGAAACCGTATAAATGCACGCACTCCATGTAGGCATTTCCCTCCTACTCAAGAAAATTATAGTAGAGGTGGTGATGCAACTAGTGTCGATCAGCTAATCACCATCTTGGGACAACTTACTTAGGTTATGAATAATAACCTTACCCGTATGAAGCACCCTGATCTGTAGCGTGGAGGATAAATGTTAGATCAATTCATGAGGAAAGAACCACCAACATTAAATCGGAGTACAAATCCCTTAGTATCTGAGCAATGGATATTTTCCCTAGAGAAAATATTTCAGGCTTTGGGGAGCAGTGAAAGGGAAAAAGTTATCATGGGAGTTTACCGCCACACTGGAGATGCTGATCAATGGTGGTCATTCAATCCAAACACGAAGGAAGATGATGAAGTATCAAATATGGAATGGAGGGAGTTCAAAGATATGTTTTTAGAAAAATACTTTCCTCGCGACCATCGAGCAGATATGGAAAGGCAATTTCTGAGTCTGAGACAAAACGAGTATGAGAATGTCACAAATTATGAGGCTAACTTTACATGGTTAGCAAGGTATGATGGAGATTATATATGTAACCCAAGAAGTAAGATTGATCGTTTTTTTGATGGGTTAAAACCATTTCTCCATCAAGTATTAGTCTCACAATCCTTTTCATCGTACGAAGACATTGTCTCATGTGCTATCAAGACCGAAAAATAATTCTCTATGTCTTATGACTTTAAAGCAAAGAAAGAGAAGAAGAGGTCTACTGATCAATCTAGGAATGGAAATAAGGGGAAGAAAGGAAAGGTTGAATATCCATCCTGTGGTAAATGTGGGAAGAAACACCCCGGTACTTGATTGAAGGGAATGGGAATCTGTTACAAATGTGGTGAAAAAGGCCTCCAAGCTCGTGATTGCAAAGGGAAGAAGGAAGCTACCAATGTTCAGTGCTACAATTGCAGGGAGATGGGGCATTATGCAAATGAATTTCCTAAGCGTCAGAAGAACCTACCTCAGAAAATTCCAAGGGATCATGGCCAAGCTTATGCTATCACTACTACTGTGGTAGAAGCTCCAAAAGACGTGGTGGCAGGTAGTTTAATGGTTTCCTCAAGTTTAGAAAATGCATTATTTGATTCTGGATCATTGCATTGTTTCATATCTTCCTAGTTTTCTAAGAAAATTAGATATTTCCAATTTGATTTAACAAGGGAGTTGTCAGTTAAAACTCCTAAGGGAAGTATCATTGCAACAAATTTTTGTGAACCAGTCCCCATTAGAGCACATAAATGTTCTTTATCTGCTGATATCATCGTCATACCTGTGATTGAGTTTGATATAATCCTCGGTATGGACTGGCTTTCGGACTATGATGTGAAGATTTATTGTAAGAATAAAGAGGTCACGATTCTTGATGATAATGATAAGGAACACCTTATCTTTAGAGCAGAATCGTCACCGCCTAATTCTTATTTAGATCCACCCCTAGTATCTCAACTAAATTCAATTATTGGGGAAGAATAGAATGAAACAACTGTGGGTGAGGAAAGGAATGTTCAAATAGAGGATGTACCTATTGTGAAAGAATATGTATATTTATTTCCGGAAGATTTACCGGGACATCCTACAGAACGAGAAGTTGAGTTTTCCATTGATTTAATTCCTGGATCAAGGCCTATATCAAAGACCCCTTATAGAATGGACACTTTAGAATTGTTCGAACTAAAGAAACAACTAGAGTAATTGAGTAATAAATTATTTATTCACCCTAGTGTTTCTCTATGGGGAGCCCTTGTTATTTTTGTTAAAAAGAAAGATGGATCTATGAGGTTATGTATTGACTACAGGGAGATCAATGCTATAACGATAAAAAACAATTATCTCCTACCATGCATTGATGATTTATTTGACCAACTGCATGGAGCTCAATAATTTTCAATGATTGACCTTCAATCTGGATACCATCAGTTGTGTGTGAAGAAGGAAGACATTCGGAAGACAGCATTTCGAACCAAGTACGGGCATTACGAGTTTACTGTAATTCCTTTTGGATTGACTAATACACCCTCTGTATTCATGGATCTGATGAATAGAGTTTTCAAGGAGTATCTCGATGTATTTTTTGTGGTAATTATTGATGATATCTTGGTATACTCCAAAATCTAAAAAGATCATGAAAATCACTTGTGCATTATCTTGAAGACTCTGAGAAGGCATGAATTATATGGAAAGTTTAGCAAGTGTGAATTCTGGCTTCATGAGATTTCTTTGCATGTCCATATTGTCTCTAAAGATGGAATCTCTGTTGATCCTTCTAAGACCAAGGCAATTCATGAATTTCCAGCACCTACGAGTATAAATGAGGTACGCAGTTTTATTGGTTTGGCAGGTTATTATCGACGTTTCGTCCAGAATTTTGCCCGATTGGCTAACCCATTAACGAAGCTCACACGTGAAGGTGTTAAATTTGTTTGGACAAAAGAGTGTGAAGAATGTTTCGAAGAATTGAAGAGAAGATTAGTCAATTCTCCTATATTGACTCTACCATCGGGGAATGATGGGTTCGTTATTTATAGTGATGCATCAAAGAAAGGACTTGGTTGTGTCCTTATGCAGAATGATAGAGTTATTGCCCATGCATCACGACAGTTGAAAATTCATGAAAAAAACAATCCTACTCATGATCTCAAGTTAGCAGCTATGATTTTTACACTGAAGATATGGAGGCACTACCTCTATGGTGAAAAATGTGAGATTTATACTGATCACAAGAGTTTGAAGTATATTTTCTCACAAAATGAACTCTACATGAGGCAAAGGAGATGGCTTGAATTACTCAATGATTATGATTTCACGATACACTACCACCCGGGGAAAGCAAACAAGGGGGCAGATGCTTTGAGCCGAAAAGACCATGGAGTTTTGAACAATATGATAATTGAAAGGGATCCAATTTTCATGGATCTAGTGAAGATGGACATGGGAATAACCAGGGAAGGTGAAACATCAATGATTTTTCAAATGGTTGCCAAACCAAATTTACTAGAAAGGATTAAGATTTCTCAGACAGATGATGAATAATTTCAAAAGAAGATTAATGTTGTGAATGATTGGAGATTAAGAGACTTTGTGTATGAAAATGGAATTTTGAAATTTGGGAAGAGACTTTGTGTTCCCGATATACCTGATCTAAAAAGGGAATTGGTGGATGATGCTCATAGTTCCAATTTCTCTATACACCCTAGGAGCACCAAAATGTATAGAGATTTGAAGGAACATTTTTGGTGGGACAACATGAAGAGGGAGATTGCTGATTTTGTGTCAGGATGTATGGTTTGTCAGCAAGTGAAAGCTGGAAGGCAACAGCCTGGAGGAGTCATGCAACCTCTTCCCATACCAGAGTGGAACTGGGACAATATTATGATGGACATTGTCAGGGGGCTAGCAAAGACTCCTAGAAGGAAAAATGAAATATGGGTTATTGTTGATCGTCTTACCAAGTCAGCACATTTTCTTTCTATAAGAGAAGATCTACCCCTGGAACGTCTAGAAAGACTATATATTAATGAAGTTGTGAGACTTCATGGAGTACCCCTATCGATTGTTTCTGATCGTGATCCCCGTTTTACTTCAAGATTTTGGAAAAGTCTTCAGAAATCCCTGGATATTGGACTTCATTTGAGCACTGCTTACCACCCTCAGATAGACGGACAATCAGAACGGACTATTCAAACCTTAGAAGACATGTTGAGATCCTGCTCACTTGACTTTCAGGGTATGTGGGATCAATACTTACCTCTCGTAGAATTTTCCTATAACAATAGCTTCCATTAGAGTCTTCAGATGGCACCATATGAAGCATTATATGGAATGAGATGCCATACACCAACCTGTTGGGATGACATTGGTGAAACAAAACTTGTAGGCCTAGAACTGGTGGAGGAAACAATGGAAAAGGAGAAGGTAATCCAAAATCACATCAAACCAGCTCAAAGTAGGCAGAAGAGCTATGCCGGTAATCGAAGGAAGGATTTGGAATTTCAAGTTAGTGATCATGTTTTCCTGAAGGTATCTCCATGGAATGGAGTCATACGTTTTGGCAAGAAAGGTAAATTGAGTCCCATGTACATCAGACCTTTCGAAATTCTAGAACAAATTGGGGTTGTAGCTTATCGATGGCAATGCCGCCAAGTCTCTCCAAATTTCACGATGTGTTCCACATATCTCAGTTGAGGAAATACATATCTGACCCAACACATGTACTCACCTATGAAAAATTAGAACTGGAACCCGATCTGTCTTATTGCGAAGAGCCCGTCAGGATTCCTGATACGAGAGAACAAGTTCTGAGAAACCAGACGACGCGTCTGGTAAAAGTTTTGTGGAAAAACCATAAGATGGAAGAGGCAACGTGGGAACCCGAGGAACTTATGATGAAGAACCACCTGAGTCTTTTCTTGTGATAAGTATTCTTGAAATTTCAAGGACTAAATTATTTGAAGGAGGGGAGAATGTAACACCCCAAGCTTCTACGGTACGCTTCTCTTTGAATAATGTGATAGCGTGTGTTGTACGCAACATCGAGTTCTAACACACCATAACCAATCAAACTAGCCGTTATGAATAGTAATACATGATTTTTAAAATTATATATATTTTATATTTCAAAATGAACTTCATTTTTGGATTCGGAATATCAAAATTATCCTAAGTTGAATTTTTGGTATTTTTCTGAGAACTTCCAATTTTTATGAATAGTGAAAATTACTTAAAAACAACTTTTTAATCAAAATAATTTATAGTGATAAATTATATTATTGAGTGGTTTTAAAATATAATTAGAATATATTTTTACCATTTTATCCAATGGTGTTCATTAGAATTAATTTCACTTTGAAATTGGACATAAACAATTATCAATCTTTTTATATATATTGTTTCTTAAAAACACGCTATTTGTTGTGACAGCGGGAATTAATTATAAAATTAATTAATTCCACTTATATGTTTGAAATTTTTTAAAATAGATATCATTTTTGAATTCAGAATATCAATTATAGCTTAGGGTGAAATTTTGGCATTGTTCTGAAAAACATCAATTTTTTATGAATAGTGAAACTACTATGTGGTAGTTAAAAAAAACTGAATTTTTCATAAAACATAATTTTACCGCTTTTGTGAATGGAATTTAAAAAATATGAGAGACACGGTTAATATCAAGAAGTAAAATGTGGTTCAATGAGATTAAAATAATTTTTGGTGAATAGTAACATTTTACTTTTATTTACCACAGTTAAAAGTAAATAGAGTAATTAAGGGTAAAAATGATAATAATATTACCCTAACACATGTCATAATTCTATTTGACAAGTGAATATCGACCAAAACAGCCTTAGGAATAAAATATTATCATTTAGGTCCACTTGGATTAGATTAGGACATTTATTATTATTTAATTCAAAGAAGAGTTAAAAGAGTTAAAATCAATGTTTATTTACTAAAACATTTTTAATATAGGGTTATACATAAGATAAATTCGTTTGTAAATATTAATTAGAAATATAATAAGGTTTACTACATAATTATATTTTATTTATAATTTTTAGACTTTAAATAATTTAATTTATTTATGACACAATGATGATGCAGTAATTTCCATAATTGTGAAAAATTAAAATAATTGATATTATAAATTCCCAAATAAATATAATTTGAGACTTTTAATGAATTAAAATAATTTTATAGGATAATATGACATGTTAGAATTGATTTAATTAACTTTGGTCGAAGTAATCATTCTGTTATTAGTTTCAAAAAAATCAATTATTGAATAGTGTCAAAATTGACATAAAAGAGTTTTTAAAACAAATATTATATTATTAATTGATATTAAATTCCTAAAAATATAAGGTTCGGCCAAAAGACTTATATCATGATAGGTTCATCATTAATGGACCACTTGGGGGTCTCTTGGATGTATATACTATGTTTATTAACTATATATTATAAGAACACAAAGTGACATGGTAAATGTCAAACTAATTAACTAAGAGTTAAAACTAAAAGATAAGGTTAATATAGTAATGAAAACCTGTCTAAATTCTATTGGTTGAATGGTTTTCCACCTATCCCCACCTTAACCTTTTAATAATAAACATTTGAGCCATTAGAAACCGAATATGAATTTATTATAAATTAATATTTCTAGCTTTTCCAAAGGTGCCCCTCACCCCTCATATAAAAGTGAACTCCTCCTTCTCATTTATTCACACATTCAAAGCCTTTTGGTTCGGCCAAAATCGGCCCAAATACTCTCCCAACATCCCTCACTACAACCTAGAGGACTTAGTTTTATCAGAAATCCAACCTAAGGATCTCTTTTGATCAAATCAAAAGGAAGAACCCGAAGAAGAGGTAATGATTTACCACCATTTTCCAAGTTCCTTTCTTCTTCCACTTCTTCTTTCTTTGTTATTACCATTATAAAATAATAACTCCAGTATATTATATATACTGTGATGTTATTATAAATATGGTACAACCATATTCAGTATTCTATCCACCCTTTTAATAACATGTCACTATACGTGCGTACGTACGACTTACCGTCTCCACGTCGGGGTGTAATTGTTATTCAATATATTATTATTTGGATGGGTATTATAATGATGTGTAACTCATGTATATAATAAATATAACATTATAATGATTCTGTATATATGATATACTATCAACTTATATATTATTTTAATATCAAAATATTGATATTGTCGCTCGTGCGTACGTATGGACTACCGTCTCCACGAACGCAATGAGATTCATTCTCCATCATATCCATTCAAGTATAATTATCATTTTCTGATTTAAAAATGATGTTTAAGGACTTGATATCATTCTGGATATGAATAATATACAACAAATCCATTACAAACATGTCTTACGTAACAAATCATACAAAAGAAAACGAGTAAGTTAACACCCGAAACAACGATAATACTAAGATATTATTAACAAAGAAATGTTAAAAGATCATATATGATATCATATGAATGCATATGATTATTGTATAATTTCACAAATATTATTTCAATATTATACAGGAGTTTAACCTACCCCAACCAAGGAAAAGTACAAGGTAAGGGTTATTTCACAATCTCTTCATTATTCGAGGTTGTTTATACATAATAATCTATTGGGATCTCTTTATCATCCACATCCATGTTTCTTAAAAATGTATTTAAAAACATTTTTACTATTTACTAGAATATGATTTAAAGTAATTTATAGCCTTTTTGACTTTTATAAGTGGTTTATAAAGGAATCTTTCCGTCGTTTTCAAAACAAGGTCCTTTTTATCTTTTTCGACAGGATTAAGGTAAGAATGTTTTTTTAACTTATACGGCAGGTGCGGCTATTTTCTGCCGTTATAAAATCTTCAAAGCTTCCCTTACAATATTATAAGAATATTATCAATGAAAATGTTTTATTTTATATGGCTCTTAAATGATTTCAAAATAAAAAGAGATATTTCTCTAAAAAGAGTTTTGATTTCATCTATGTCAACATCCTTTTATGGATTTTAGGCTTATTTGAAGTTGATTTATTATGATACAAAAAATCTATATTGTATTTGAAGGTTTTGTGATATGTTTGACTGTGGATGTGCTATTTTTATACCATTGATAGTTTATGGTGAAAGTATTGACATTTCATATGTTTGTTTTAATATAAATGTTTATGTTATGTTTAAACCTTTTTATATGGGAATGAATTGGACTTAATATGTGAAGGGTGAAGCCCTCTATAGCTCCTCGATGCATCGATAGGTCTAATGAGACAAAAAAGTGTCTTGGCATAAGGCCTTGTCAAAATCTTATTTTTAGTCTTGGCACGAGGCCTTGGCTATGTGGTTATGATAGTCTGACATTATGCATTCCAACATTATGAAAGTGGTTATTGATATTGCATGTGATTATTCGATTAGTAGAATATCCATGTGAATAAGTAAATGGCATTATTTAATTTTACTTTTTCCATACTATGTTTAAGTTCATGTTTAAAGGGCTTTTGTTTTAGTTATGCACTGCCTTAAATGTTTATTCTTATTTTTGAAAGTTTCTGCTATATTGTTATCCTTACTGGGCATTTCAGCTCACCCCTTTTTTATGTTTTAATTTTCCCAGGATGTGAAGAAGTAAGTTTTGAATGACCTGCAGGGATAGTATGTGGGGATATGAGTGTGGAATATGGATACTATGTTTTAGTAGTAGTTTTTCACTTTGTCATGTAATGTAAAACTTTAAGAATATATCTATTGTTTCTAAGGCTACTAAACCAATCGGTCTTTCGAGATTTGATCTTTCTTGTGATCATGCCAATGTTATGTAATAATGCACCGACTCTGGGTAACTAGGGTCGGGGCGTTACAATTATGATGCGATGTGTTCCAAGAGGTAATCTTCTTTAGGAAATTATTGATGGAGGTGGGGATCAGGATGTATCTTCTAATGGAGAGGTCAAGGTCAAAAACCCACTATTTCAGAAGGTTGAGGGTCCCAAAAACTCTTTTTATTAGTGAAGTGGAACTCGTCCAAACATATTATGGAACATGTGATGTACCCCTTGATTGATAAACCCCTAACATACTTAGGAGTGTGTCCCATACCATTTCAATGAAAACCCCTTGAAATAATAATGTATTGGCCATATACCCATTTAGTGGAACCCCCTGACAAAATTGGGTGAAGGTAAACCTATGAGACATACATAGTGGGCCCCCTTATAATAGAGATAGTGTCCTCTCTATTTTGAGTAGCATCCCCAAGACGCAAATTTTTGTGGGTCCTCTATCCATCAATTGAATTGCATCCCCTAAATGGACATGGGTGTGTGACCTATACCTATCTTTAAAGTGTCATCCCCGTAAATTAGTAATATGAATATCCTATTTCAATTTGATATTTCAAACTCGTGAGTTGTGGTGTTGTGGAGAGTTATGGGTCCTCCTCATGAATTTCTCAAGAAAACATGTCAGATGTGGGGAATCGATGTTGGACCATTTATGCTTCCAGAAGACTAATCATCCATATGTATTCCATTAGATTGAGATCCCATTTCTATGTCATCCATGATTCTTTATGAGAATATATATATATATATATATATATATATGTCATTGACTAGAATTTACCTTTGGATTTTCGTTGAGCTAATTAATTATATCAAATCTGTTTATTTTTAAAATTCTATTCTTTGGGGGCATACTACTGGGGATGTAAATAAGCACCCTACATAGGATTTTCCAGCACTAGTAGGATCTTATTAATGTTACACATAGATCAGTAGTGACATCGGTTGAGCATAGTGATACTCGGGTGCATAGGCCATGTACTGTGGTCAGGCTTGGAGATCAATAGTCATGATCTTTCATCATTCATTTCATCCATTTTTTTCAGGTTGGGACTTTATTTTTGGTTGGTCGTTTTTCCCTTTATACACTGGTTTTATTCAATCATACTAATATATATTCCCTATAATTTGTTTCATTAATTTATTACTCTTGAAGTTATTTAGCTTTATTATTCCATTACACTATTACAAGATGGTGGTTGGGTGTATTCATACTAGTAAATTATGAAAAAGAGACCCATTTTATATTAGTAATTTTTGGTACTTTGTTCAATCCTTAACCTATTGGAGGTGGGATTAGGGTCATGGAAACTTGACCTTCAACCAAAAATGTATTCCATGGTGGGTCGGGTCATTTAATATTGGTAGTAGAGTAGTTCATTCATTGGGATAGTGCTTGGAATCTTTCACTTATGATGATGGTTGGAACAAAGGGAAATGGTGTTGAAGTGTCTCGAGTGAAACATTCATTATTTAGAACTCAGTGTTGGGGCATCGGCCAATATATCCATACAAAAATACTTTGAAAAAATATTTTTTGAATTTAATTAATAATACATTGGTTGGATGGATATATGGTACTTTCATCATATAATATTTAATATGTTTACTATCCATCATGATTGAGGTAAATATATATGTTTGTGTGTGTGTGGTTGTCATATTTTTGTATTTCATGATCACTTTTATTATTCTTTATGAAGATATTCAAACCTGATACTCATTAAGGCTCAGGATGAGGATCTTATTAGTGATGATTCCTCGGTTTAGTGGTAATATCTCAAGGAACCTCCACCACATGGGAAGATGGTATAACATTATCCTTATGATAAGAATTGAGTACTAGAAGGGTTTGATGATTATTTGCATAGTCTTAGGACACAATTTTAGTTCTATCCCAATATCCCACTAAGGTTCCATTGGGATCCAGATCCATAGGTAGGGGATGATTGGATTGAGTCTGTGATCTATATCATTATTATCATTTGTTCAACAAATGATAATATAGTTTCACTCGAATTAGCCATTTACCAATCAAGTTTCCACTTAGTTTTAATTCATAAGATTCTACAGATTTATTATGGTAGTATGATGTTTTTTTGAGTTTTGTTTTGTGGTCCACATAATTTACAAGGTACTACCTCAACATGGTGCTAGATGGTCACTTTCGAGAGTGGATGTTTGAGCAGGGTATCATTATTGACATCTATGTTTTTTTGGCTCCACTATAAATTCACACCCATTGTGGTGTTCAATAGAAATAACTAGTGATAGAGTTATTAATTTCATATGGAGGCAAGGTAACTACAGATGGAGTGGTATTCATAATGATAATATTTCTTCAATAGATTGTAGGTTCCAGTCTCTAGGATCCCAACATAGGAGGCGTCCACAAGGTCAATCTACAACACATGAAAATACGACAAATTATTCATTTATAATAATATGATAGCATGAAGAGGGGTTATATTATTCTTGTTATGGTAGAGTTCAATTGTAACCTAACTACCAGAACCAATGTGATGAGGAGGGTAGCTAGGTGGTTAATGGACTTCCTTGGTGGAAGAAGTTTCAGGATCCGAGTTTCCCTACTGTGGAAAGGGTGGCCTATAGTGAGGTGGTGTTGGAAAAAAGAAGGTGTGAATCTAGGGGAGGAGATAATATTGAACGGTGAATCTCTGAGATACTTCCATCTCCACCATAAGAAATCTCATGCCAGTATCAAGGAGTTGGGGGTCAGGGAAACATATATATGCAAGACATGTTGGGTAATTACCCTGCAGCTCATGAGATGAAATGTGGTACAATATAAATATAATATGATCATTCTATGGTACTTATAGACAAAATAATTATTCAATGATTTTTATCTATTGTGAGATATTTAGATCTATATATTCAGAGCATATTATTACATATTTTTCATGAGGTTCTGACATGGTGTTCTTCTTATATATCGTTTATCTGTCGATAGTGAGAGCTTGCACTCGGTAGAGAGAGTTTCACCAGGGACCTCATTCTCATAAATAGGAAAACTTGTAATTCCATATATTAAATGTAATGGTTATCCATGGTTTGGTCCCAAATTGACTATCATCATAAACTCAATAGGTGCATTCCTAGATATGGGATGGGTTTATACTTTGTGGGTGAGAGAGGTAACATGGATTAGTTAGTTGGATTAATGTAATAGAGGATAAAACTCATAACCCATCAGTCGAGTAGTTTATACCTTGGTGAAGGAGGATGTTCTGGCATTAGGGTTCCATAAATAGTGGAGGAATTGATGTATTCTTTCCCCTTTGATGTTTTGGGACTACCACTAAGATAGAAATGGAATTCTACATTAACATTCATGATAAGACCATATCATTATCATATATGTCATATCGTATGGAAGCTACCAAGCATCATGAGCTGATGCGTCTAAAATGACAGCCATATATAGAATGCCATTGAGATAAGGATTGTATCATACTAGTGTGTCCTCAGAGAATATCCTATTTTTTGTGAAACATGGTTATGGGAACATGAATCTATGTGTTTATTAACATTTCCTGAACTAGGTAATGATAAAGAACCAACAACACCTTCCAAGAATTAATGAGCCATTTGATAAATTATGAATCTCATGTTATTTATCAATGTATTATCTATGTTCTAGATACCACCAATTGAGGTTCAGTGATGTTGATATTCTGAATATGGTGTTTTGATGTTAGTAAAGACACAATTAGTTGGTTCTGATTCATTTTTTTTCCACATATTTCCCCATAATGTTTATTATTTTGTGGAACCAAATCCTTGATCTATACATAGAAATTTTTGTGGTTTTCTTCATTGATAACATACTCATTTACTCAACATCATAGTAGAAGTATGTAGAGTAGCTGAGGATGGTCTTATACATAGTATTGGTTTGCCATCATTATGGTAAGATATCAAAGTTCTATTTTTGGATTCAAAAGGGTCAATTTATAGGATATGTCATTTCTGAGAATCATTTACCTACGGAACTAGTGAATATTTTTATAGTACATTCTTGGGATATACAAATATAGCATGATATAGGACTATAGTTTTTCTGAATGGTGGGGTAGAAAATGTGGATCAGGGTTGAATTATCTATTATTGGCACCCATTTTCTATTTCAATAAATGTAATGATCATCCTTTTTCATGGACCAAAAATTGTAATACATCCTATGAATTGTTATGTTTAAGGATGACTAGTGCTCATGTGTTGGGACTTCATGTGTTGTTCGTAGAGAAAGTAGTGTATTTTGATTACTATGGAGCTTGGATTCATTGTGTGTTTTTATAATGGAAGAAAATGATATCATATGGGTTGATTTTGTTGAGACCCCATGAGAATAACCTTGAAACATCAGACCTGGAGTTAGCAGCAATAATATTTAAAAAAATTATTTTGATTTTCTATGTTATGTTAGAGTACTTTGTTGTTTACTAAGGGCATCAAGTTATTAGATATATCTTCATGAGTATAGATTAGAACCTGAGAATGTGGTGATGGTTATATTTCATAGATGAATTAACCTTTTAGACAATATATACTCATTGGAAGGTAAACATGGAGATATATTCCCTAAGAATTCTGTCTTGAACTCTTTTGATAGAGGTGGAATATGTATAGCTGGCTTCTTTGAAGCAGATCCAAGAAGAGGAGAGGGGTGTATTTTATCGTAAGTTTATGGGGTTGAATCTTCATCTTCACCATCAAGTTATAAAGTATTAGTTGGGAGACATCGACTATCATGTTATTCATGATCTAATATATTCATAATATTCCCTTGATGCATATTATGGAGGGAAATACATCATTAATTTCTAGGGATGGACATTGGTTCTAGTTGCGATGAAAGAGGTGGTGATGAAGGATATTCACAATTATTATTTGGATGTATCTCCAAATGTTTATAAGATCTATTGGTACCTTTATTGGTAGTCATGGAGGGTTTTCATGAGGTAGATCATATCCAAGTTCATCTCTCAGTGTCTCACATGTTATCAAATGATGGATGAGCACTTGTTTTAGTTAGTTGGACATAGTCACTTAAGAACCTGTAGTGTATGTGAGATAGCATACCCATGGAAATGGTGAAATGTATTCTATGGATAGTGAGACCCCATGATGATATCTTTCTTATTTTGACAGACTCATAAATTCATCACAATTCATTTAAATCATGAAGTATAGTACAATGGATATTTTGTGGTTGTTATAGGTGCAGAAGATCATCCAACTCCATGGATTACCATCAATAATTGTCTTTGACCATGATGAGAGTTTTACATAATGGTTGTGGAGATTATCACATTCATTATTAGTGACCCAGTTGCATATGAGTATGACATTTCACCCATATATGTTTTGTATAACCAGGTGAACTATCCTATTATTGGATGATATAGTGAGAACATATTTTTTGGAATATTTCAAAATCCAGGTATACCAATTTACATTAGAAGAGTTCACATAATATAACACCTATCACTCTATGACTAAGATGAATCCCTTCAAAAAAATTATATGAGAGTCCCATTATGTTTCACTTAAGCTATATTGAGACTGATGAGGAATTTATTCTATGTCCAGATATGGTGATGGTTTAAAAGATTATGTTAAGATGATACATTGGTATATGGGTACATCCATGACTTGACATAAATATTACATAGATCAATGACAATGTTACTTGGTGTTTCAGATAATAGACTATGTTATCTTTAGAGTCTTATAATTATGAGGATAATGTAGTTTTTTTGAGGATGTAAATTTATCCCTAAGGATCATCATGCTATTCATGATTCTTTGAAGGGTAGAGTAGAGTGTTTACCACCTACCCTTCCCTCCAAAATTTGAGTGGGTTCATGAAATATTGAATTATTCACAAATGATGACTGATGTGCATGATCATATGCATGTTAATGACATGGGAGAAATAAATATCTGGGACAGAGCCAACATCACAGAGTACCTGATGGTGATCAAGGATTTTTATAATAAGATCTGTTGGGGAAGGACCATTCCCTCAGTTCCTTTATTCTAGTAGAATGGGAACACAGATGAGGGATGTATGGAGCAAGATATCCAGAAATGGGATCAATATTCCCATAATTTTTTTTAGTATGTTCTTTTTAAGGATGATATTATTTAAATATGGAATAATGTAGTGACCTTATTTTTTCAATTTATAATTTTACAATATATTGAGATTTATTTTTAGAGCCATGTGCTAAGGCAAATTCATATTCTAAGGCCTGATGATCCAAAAAATGATACTATAAAATTTTAAATATTATAATATCACACACACACACTTAGTGTTTCATAAATAATATAATATATCATATGTTGAGTCTCAGAATGGAAATATGAGACTATAGATTAATACAAAAGGTAGGATTTATTCTATGTGAGACCTAATGTTGTTTGGGGCAAGATATTTTGAGGATTCATCCATTGGAAGGTGCAATAATGGAAGTAATTAATTTAAAAAACCTAACCTTACACTCCATCTCTAAGTAAGTTTTTCTAAAAACTATCCTTGGTTTTCCAAAAAAAACTCATACTAGATTTAAGAGGAATATGTGACTGTTCTATATTGGAAAATCAACATCTGATGTTGAATGTTGTTCAGGTCAGGGAGGACTGAAAGTTAGTGACAACCACATGTCACTTTTGATCACTGGGAAATGTTTTTGTTTCCAAATATCATTCTGTAATGGAGGTAGGGAATTTTATTTATTAATTTAGTCATGTGTATCATTTAATCAACAATAGATCCATAATATAACTTTATTTCTATAATTTTCCATCCATTTCATGTGCCCCGTTATTTTTTTGATAATCTTTTATCTGATTTAAATTTCATTTCCGTTTAATCTCACCCCTATATAGCATGATTTTTTATTATTTAGCCAATAATTATTATACAGTAATTTTTCACTTTGTTTATGTAATTTATCCTCCCCCATTATATTCATTCTTCATCATTATCCTAAAATGTTCCCATTATACATTTATGGGTGGGTTCAAATGTAATCAAACCCCCATATTCATGGTGGATTCACAAATTAAAAATGGATTTTTGATTTTGGATGGATAAGTATGACTTATAGATTACTAGTTATTTATTCATTGATTGGGGATCCAAGGATGAATTGGGAGTGAGTAGTGGTGATGGGAGAGTGACGTAGTTGTATGTGTGGTCAGAATATGTCCATTGGGAATGGATTAAGCCAGACAGAACCTGAATCCACACTCCCTTGTTAAATTCAAGGTCGAATCAGACAGAATTAGTGGTGGTATAGGTGCCTTGGGATGCCTTGGGAATAAATATGGTTTCTATATTAATCTATATTACATGAAAAATAGTTTAAGAATATACCACACGTATACACACCAAGCTGTGGATTCTATGTTTTAAATGAATTTAATGATTACACACCATATGTGGTTAGGCCCACATACATTGTGACCCTCCTCTGGTGGCTAAGTCATGCTCTATATACACATGAAAATAACCCCATGTGGGAGGAAATACAATGTACTCTTGTAGGATATATTTATTGGTTGGTTCTCAAACATATATTGGAACACAACCATGTACATAGGCATGACCTGAAGGACATGGGCATTACTACAAGAACATGGGTCAGCCTTGGGTGGATAAGAAATTCCATTTAGTACCCTTATACGATATGTATCAATACATGGAAAATAATTCTATGTGATGATGCATAAATGGTTAGGATGCTAGGTGAATTCACATAAAATGTTACACATGATAATTGTTGTATATATATCATAGAGTCTTCACCCTCATATATATATCCTTTTTCAGGACATGTAATTTGGAAATTTAGTAGTACATCATTAGTGATTTTAGACATAGGACATGATGGTTGCATGTATGGTATCATATGAGATATGATGTGGGGTGTTATGAGTGGAATTATTCTTTAGGTGAATCATGACAATGTTGGTGATCAAGAATGATTATCTGAGGAAAATATTGCGGTTGTAAACCCTCTTATTACATTTGGGTGTAGGTCCCCCTAACTCTTTTCACTGGTTTAACGGTATCCCATGACATACTAAGGTTTATTTATTCTACACTATGAGTTTAACCCCCATTAAATTATTTTAAATGGACCCCCTTCATGTTTAAGTTCACCCCTAACATACTAGGGAATGATTACTCAAACCATAAAGTGGAACACCCATGACACACTAGAGTGAGGGTCTAATATAAGTAGATACCATGTGGAAGCCCCCAACCCCCACTATCCACTAATTCTAGGGTGCGGGTCCTCTACACATTGAGTGGAAAACCTTGACCCTCTATGGGATGTGTCCTCTATCCACTTACCGATGGGAATCCGACAAACTCACTAGCGTGTGTGTCCTATACCTATATACTAGTGTAATAAACACAACACACTAGGTTATGATTCTTATTTATTTTAGAGATTTCAACCTCTTTGGTTGTACTGTAGTTGAGTGGTGTTGTTCCTCCACTTGAATTTTTCAGAAATATAGGTGAGATGTTGGGTTTCGATGATGGTCCTTTGTAACTATATGAAAACTCATCATCCTGGGATGGGCTATGAGAATGGGATCTGCATTCTCTCTTATACATGTTTTTTATGAGATAATATATATATGTGTGTGTGAGTGTGTTTGAGTTTCATTTCCCTCTTTAATTGTTTTGAGATGACTACTTATATCCTATAATTCTATTTCTACCATTTTTTTGGGCAGTCCTACAAGGCTTGTATATACTCACCCTTGAATGGGATTATCCCACACATTTCATTTCATATGAAAATAATTTATAGTTTGGTGATGATATTGGTTGTTCATAGTGATAATAATGTTCATAGCAATATATGATGTCCCCAAAAATCATCTCAGGAGTCGAGATCTATCATCTTTCATATCATAAAGTAGTTGTTAGATTGGGATTTCACTTTTGGTTGGCCATGTGTTTTTCCCTTTTTATTGTAGTTGCAGTCTATCTTAATCAGATGTATTTAGTAAAAGGTTATTGCCTGAATGGATTATTCTAGATGTTAAAACATTTTATTATTTCTCTAATTTTATATGTCGATATGGTTGGGTTCATGTTAAATAGTATATTAGGAAATGGTGCAAAATTTTATGTTCTTCTTTCTTGGAGACTAGCACCTCTCCCTCACATATTGGAGACAGGATTGGGTTTTTTTTGTCCTGGGCTTCTGCTAGACTGGGGATAAATAGTGGTAATTTTGTTTCATATTCTCACCCCACTCTAGAATTTCAATGTAAATATAGATTCCATGACGGATCTAGTTATTGGAATGGAACATGTGGTTGACACCTAGGGAGAGGCTTACATAGAAGATGGTGGAATGGGACAGACTATGGGGGGACATCTATTTATAATTATATTTATCTTCATCTTTATACTTTGTATAGTCATGTGGCTTTAGAATCTAGGTTTTATATGTATAAAATTTATTCCATTTATTTTTTTATGAACATTTACTTAAGTTGTTTAATACATCTCTTATTATTTATTATTGTTCTTCTAAAATGATATTGACAGTATAGTCACTCCAATAAAAGAGTAAAATCTTCATTACTAGTCATAAGACTGTTGTGTATTGGGATGTATGTATCAAATCATCTGACCATCCATGTCCGACTCGATGTGTCGGGTCAGGTTGTTAAAAAAGTGATTTTAAAAAGTAAATCCATTCAATAAGAATATCAATTTCAAATTTTAAGGATGGATTGTATCGAATGGAGGAGAATATAATATCTTGAAATTTTAATACCGTTTTTCCTTGAAATAAATATTATAAATAAAAAAATAATTTTATAATAAAATAATGATGGAATCTATTTTAAATTAACGTGATGAAAATATGTTTAAATGTATACTAAAAAATATACAATATGTCATTAAATATGTTTCAACTATATAATTATTTATAATGGTGAATGAAATTATTTCTTTATGTTATTTTGGAAATTTAATTCATTCTTAATAAAAGTTCATTTCATGTGAAAGCTATAATTAATTACATTAATGTCATTTCATTTTGTTTTGAACATGTAGTTTTGATTAAAATAAAAAATTATATTTTTTTCATACTATTATATTTGAATATTTTCATATTGTTTTTCATAAAATATTTACATAAATGTTTACCGAAACATGAAATCCTTAGGAAATTTAAAATTTAATTAAAACATGTTAATAACTATGGGGGTAATATTCTAATCAAAATAAGTGGTGACATAGAATTATTGATAAATATATATTTTTTCATTGTAAATAATGTATTTTATTAAAATTTATATAATTAAATTTTAGTAAAATGAAAAATCAATATATTAATAAATTTATAGTTTATTTGATTTTGATAATTGAAAATATTGAATAATAAAATTTTATAGTTAAAATCATATTATCTATAATAATGAATTACTTATAAGGGTTTGACATTTACTTATGTAAATGTAATTAAATGGATTGGGTAAACATAAATTTAAGTTGATACATATGTAAGGTTAGGATGATACTCATGTAAAGGTCATAATGTCACTACTTAAGGATATGGTAGGTGTCTTTGATTCTATGTAACAGTAGCAAATACCCTTATTTTGATTAGATTAAGGTAGGTACACAGCTCCATGATCGTAAAAAGGTAAGATTAATTAACAATGTAACAATATATTATTAATTAAACATATTTCATAAGGGTAACACAATGATTTTATGCCTATATAAAGGTAATATGTAATTTTATTAAAAAATAAACACTTCATTCATGTAAGGGTAGATAAAATTTTCCCAATTTACATAAGTATAATATTGTACATTATGTATAGTTAGTGAGGTAAAATTAAATGTGACATAAGAGAATGTGATGAGTTTTAACGCCCACAAAAATGAAATCATTTATCTAAGAAGAGAAAACCAAACAATGATATATTTAAACCTATTTAGAATCAATGAAATTTTATGATAATTCCACATAAAATAATATATTATAAAAGAATCCATTATTATCATCTTCGTGGTTACACTGTTTAATATAATGTTGAGTAATATATATATATATAATATGAAATTATAATATTTGATAACATATAGTTTATATTCCAAAATTAGATCAAAATTAGAGAAATGGAATAATAATATCACCATCATAATTAATAAAACATTTTTTCTCTTATTTAATTGGTAATAGTTTCCACCTTTCTCTATAATGTATTAGAAACATGAGCACCATAAAATATCCTTGTTTTTAGTTTATAAATTATTTTATAAGAAAATAATAATGCATTTAATGTAGAATATTATCAAAGTTTTTGGATTTTTATGTGTGAAAAGTTTATGTATTTAACAACTTAATCATATATTTGGTAAGGTTCATTTTAGTTCCACCTAAATCTCAGATGTCCATCAATGATATATGTTGTAATATTATTACTATAATGGAGATCATATTACCTTAATATTTATAGATACCATCATGTGTTTTTATTTTTAAGGCTAATCCTCTGTTGAAATTCATAGAAAATCCTTTTGAGGTTAAATGTATTTGGATTTTGAGTTGATGAATGATATTATGGGATATTTTCGTATTGATTTGAGGTATATTTAACCATTAGGTTTAACAATAATGATTATTTATAAAAAAAATATTATTATTTTTGGATGTATGATGAATGATATGTGATAGACAGTAAGATTAAAATGTTATATAATGTTGAGGTTATTGAGGTAATTTTAAATATAAGGTTATTTATTTATGGAGTGATCTATGTTGATTATTTGGTGTTATGGTTCAATTTTAATTTTTAATGTATTATTTATTCATTTTTTGTTTTATAAATTGTACAAAATATCTTACCTTGTACTAACCACATTAGATTAGATTAATATCAAAAGATAAGAAGAATATATTATTATTATTTTTTAGGATTTTATGCTAAGATGTTTATTTTAATTCTGTAGGAATGAAAAAACCATCATGAATACTAATCATTTGGAGGAAAGGATGAGGTTTTGTAGGAAATTAATTAAAATAAGTTATTAGTATTTTAAATTAGTAATATTTATTTATGGTCAAATATTATATATTAATGTAATTCCATAATTTCTAGGATCATGTTCTTGAAATGAAAATCTCATCATATAACATTACATTATGATGAATTATTTGTCTTTTAACACATATTTTGTTTTTGATTGTGCGGTAATGAACATTTTCATGACCATTCACTTTCTATTGATAATTTTTTTATGTATCTCTATATCATTATTTGAACATTAAATTTTCCTCCATGTCCATATTTTTACGTTCCACTATTGTAATCCTATTTAGAAACCTATTTATTTGTTTATCCATATGAGATTTGTATTTCCATTTCCCTCCTTTCTTGGGGATATTTTTTCTACACTTCTTATGAGATGGTTTTTAAAAAAATCATTTTCAAATGTAATACCCTTAACTACCAATCATGTTTTTTCCCATCCTGGATTAATCAATAAATAGTAATCGGATTGGTTGGTTTCAAGGCCCAAGAGCCACTCCCGACACACCAAAGGCTACTGACTAGAACTAACTATCTAGGGTGTGTTACTATGGTGAATATTCAATTATATTAATGTCATAAAAATAGTATAAATAAACAACCACCATATATAATTTTAGATAATTAGAGTGTAGAATCAAACAAGATAAATAATTTTTTAAATAAAAATGAAATTAAGTACTGTCCAAATTAGCCTGGTCATAGAAACAACACTATTTAATAGCTTCGATAACCTAATATACAATATTAAAAAAAGGAAAGAAGTTTATAGGTCTCTACATATATCTCTAAGATGTTCCACATAACATTTACCTAAGACACTTCTGTGTTTCTATAGTCCAATCATAAAAATACAAATGAGTGACTATGATTTATTGTGCATAACTAGTCGTTATAACAATCTTTTATATATCTTTTCTCAACCAGAACACAGCCACAAGTTCTATATACACACCATGTTTCATGTACATGGGTTGAAAAAAATATTTGTAGGCCACCCCCAATGGTGAACCAATATTCTAATATCATAATTTTACACCAATTATATTATCTCATAATAGTCAAGGGAAAACTGGACACAATTAATTAAAAATAAATCCATTATAGTTCCTGGGATTCCTGATATAATTGTATTGAAATCCACATACTAGGCCATTAATTTTTTTCCCATTTTCACAGTCTAAAAAAATGGGTCTATACAACCTCCCCACCTTGACCCTTCTCATAACTGAGAAACCATGGGGGTCATATCATATCCATGATATCAACCCTTTCCTATTCATAACTACACTTTCATAACTATCAAATGAATTTCCATGCAAATGTAACAACTCTCCCATTCAAGGAAAAATTGAAACCATAGTCGATCAGGTACACCCCACCAAAGAATTATTCTTAACATTTCCTCATAATAATATGCTAATCTCAATGGCCCATTCTCTATTTATTATAGAATGAATTGACTGGTGTGACCAAACCTACTCATTCAAGAAAATCAAAATGCATCATCAAAGAATTTCCTATTACCAAATCTTGAGGATTATTCCTGTATAATTTAAATAATTTCAACACATACGAGGGTTACTACCCTAAGATATAAAGTAGTCCACTCACCACCTCATGTATTAACATATATCTCTCCTTAAGTGAATCCTTGATAGGATCCACAACCAAACATGTCTGACTCCAAATAATCCACACTCACATTACATTCGTTTTAGGATCAATATTATGCCAGATTATTCATCCAAAAACACCCAATACATTTTTCATTTTTCCTCTACAAAAAATGGACAATTCTCATTTCATCACATCTTATGTGAAATTACTCCCCAAAAAATCCCATAATACCATCATACCCTATCTCTAACACCACCAATCCTTGATAACAAATTTAACCAATACTATATATAACCAATACATACAAAAAGTTACATACATAGTGGTTGTACAATCTCTAGCTACTCAATAATCCCCAATCTCATGCTACACTGAGCTGAATAGTACTAAGATCAAGCTTGTCGTACCACCTAGCACATCTGTCTTAACATGTCAGGACATCCATTGAAACTCCACTTCCAAATCAGGCACCTCACCCATTCCATAATTTATTCCACGACTCTATTTCACATGTTCTAATTTTCTAAATTATATGGAATCAAATTCAAAACCAATTTTCACTATTGCTAGAAAATTTTTTATAATCACATCAAAGACATTATTGATACGAAAGCACTACAGGAAAATTCTTTGAATCCAATGGCATCATCGTGCCTATATCACAAAATCAAATAACTACCCATGATTCAGTCTAAAAATATAATAATGACAATATTTAAACCTAAGAAATCCATAAACACAGTATATCGCTAATTGAAGGCTTCTATCTATCAAAGCGAACACATAATCACTATGATTTGTGTCAATAATTAAGTTCCTCTAGTTGTCCCACCAAACCTATGGGTCCAGTCTCATATTAGGGAAACTATATGAAACCATTTATCCCAAAAGTCTCTCACACAAGGACCAAAATCATATAAAGCATAACCTATCATTCCTTGGAATAATGTTTCCCAATAATCGTAAAGAATCCACATGATGTACTTCTCTCTAGGGCTTCATGACAAAAATCATAGAAAATTATAATAAATTAAACTCCATTGGAATTAGTATATGTTAATACTCCATCAAGAAACTTTTTTAGTATAAACAATTTGGTACCTATTTCCATGACACTTGAAGATCCTACTTAATAAACCACAAAAAATCAAATTAATTAAAATATCATTGAAATATATAATGGGAACCTCAATTTAGTTTCTAAGGAATCTTTAGTTAATATCACTAGAAAAGGAAAACCCCACAAGGGGTCTATTATAAAATAATAACTATTGATATTTACCTACATGGGTCATTGGTACACACACTACACAATCATAATGATATATGTTGTATAAACTCTCATAGTTGAGTTAATAAGAATTCAGTTCTTTTCTATCTCTGAAAACACTATATTTGTTTTTAATAAATCTTTAAATAACCTAGACTAATATAAAATGGTACATTAGGGGCCCAAAAATCAGGCACCATGTGCTCCATTTTCCTTCTAAGGTAATTTCACCTCATGTGTATGAAGACCAAGTCATCAGTCTCACTATTGAAAGCCTCACCAAAGATCTACATGACCATCAATCATAATGGAAATCATATACATGTTGGTCCAGTTGAGTAGAATTCCACCAATAACCTATATGTAGAAACACCATTTATGATATTGTTGACACTTTAATAAATAATCCTCTATAATCAGTAGTAACATCTCACATTAGAATACTATAAAACATGGACCCAAAATTTTTACTATATTGAATGAACAAATATCTCTTACCTCTTCTATATAGGATTCAAAATCAATGAATGGACTCTATCAAATAAAAATAGATCTAGAAATCCACCATAAATCATATAAATTATATCACATGGGTGTCTCTTTATGTTAAAACCATATAAAAATATAGAATAACATATCAATAATAGGAATTCATAACCATGAAAACCTATAAATCATAATAGAACATGTGTTATCAATTCACTATTACAATATCCATCATAATATTTGATAGACTCATAATACTCCTTTCATCAATTTCCTAAATTGTACAACAAAGGGAATGGTACAAATCAGATACCACATTGTCACATCATAATCCATATCACTCTATAAAAATTAACTAGACCATTTGGTTATAAGGCCTGAAGGGGGCCTCCCTATACACCAGAGGATTCTGACTAGTGATGAGGTCTTATGGTGTGATTGTGGGGAGACTATGCCCCCACATGAAATTATGAAAAATATAACAAATAATTAATCATCATGTATAAAATGAAATAATTAGATATCAAAATAATGATAATAAAAGCAGTAATATAGAAATAAATAAATTTAAGGACTGAACCACATTGTCATATATAAAAAACTAATCACCCACTAGGATGACCACATATACAAGAGTAAATAATAGGATTTAAAATAAAAGTATAAAGATATAATACTATCATCAATATATTTCATATAACCTATATCTTTGAAATGATGTGATGATATACTATGATTATAAGAATCCAAATGAGTGGTTCCACTCAATCATGAAGACCTAGGCCGTATCCATATCAGACAAGCAATATTGATCGACCTAATATCAAACATACAGAATAACATCCTACCAATTTTTTTGTATAGGGGGTGATAAATAAGGAATACTCTTCAGAACCCAACTATAAACATATAATATATTATTATAATTTCATGGTCATGGTATATTCTTGTAATAACCAAGTCAAAATAAGATAAAATTAAAAAACCAATCCATTGTTGACTCTACAATTTTTTTTCTAACATTCTTGACGTCATATGACATGAAATTGATCTGGATGTCATACCACTAAATCTATGTATAGTGATTTTGATCCGTAGGTCAATAATATCAATTGAAAATACCTCCATTTGAAAACACCATAAATTTCTCTAAGGAAGAAATGTCACCCTAAGAGGATACATGTCCTAGATCAGGGACCACTTGGAAATACATTAAATCACTATAATGAAGGATTCCAAGTAATATATAGACAAAATTTAAATATATATCTAATTTTGAGTAAATATAAATAGTACCATTTTAATCCATTACTATATCTAGGTTATAATTAATTTTCTGATAGACATCATGACATTATGACGTGAATAATCCCTATGGGGGATAAAACATAGGCGATTCATAAGGATATCTCTCTTTTTCTGGAGTAATAACTCATGTTCTATTTAATAAATGTCCCAAAAAACTCATCATTATGAATGTATGTTCAATAAAGTATTTTTTCATCCTTCCATTCCGAGGGATATTCCATGGAATTGAGTATGGTGATCATTTTCAATCCTCAAGAGTATCTAAAATAGGGGTTATGAAACATCAATAGAATCCTCCACTATAATAATGTATAATGGAGAAATACCAGTGATAATAGGACTCATAATAATAATAATAATCAATAATTTAATGATCATATTCTATATCCTAGGATTTATGTATTGGCATCTCGCTGATGTGACAGTCAATAAAGAAGATAAATTATCTGATCCCAGGGAGTGCCTCTCAGAATACCAATATATTGATATTCAATCAGTTAGGCCCATAAGATGGATCCAAGAGTGTACATATTGGGATATTCCTCATAGAATGACATGATAATGGGTCCTAAGGGGAATGTATTAGGAAGTATGTCATGCTATCAGAAATGTATCAATAGTAATTGAGTTAATGTATAAATAAAAGTGTGATAGTGGATGAATACCTAAACACACGACTACTTAGAAAACCTAATGAGATTAAAATTTTCATCAGTTCAATGGTTACACATACTAAAATATATAATAATACCAATGAAGTTGTTTCTAAATTCTGGTTATCCAATCTGGAACACACTATGTCCCCTATATTAATACACATGAGAGGTATCATACATGGGATTAATGTGGTCCACAAAAAAGAAAACGCGCCCCTATTGGGATCCTTGTAAATAATAATAATGTATGTTCATACCACTTGGGACCTATATTTTAGAACATAATCATAGACATCCCTCATGGTATCTATATGAACAAACTAGTTTCAAGGGTAACACATCCCACAACACCATCTCTAAAAACACATGTACTACTAGTCCAAAGGCATATCCGAAAAAAGATATGTCCTCTATGAAATATCAAATATAGAATCAGTAATGGGAGATAGATCATGGACCATGTAAATTCATCTATCCCATTCTAGGTTTCCCCAAACCTTAATATATCATTCTAGTATTGACACAACTTATTTCTCATAACTATGGACTATCACAAAATGTCACCAAATAAGGTCAATTGTGATCCCAATACATGTCTGTAAAACATTACTATGAACATTTGGTGGGTCTATCTATATGTATCACTCTCAAGAGATAATAGACTCCATTTTATATAAAAAGAATCTCTCTATTATTTCACTCAATGCAAAACACATTTTATGAGTCCCCAAATCCCCCTATGTGTTCCATAATCACTAATTGCAGGAAAAAATGGTAAAAATGAAATCAAATTAAGTCTAATTATGAATATGGGGAGTCAATATATATAAAACCCTATAATGGAACCATGGAATAAGTACATAGTGTGTATACATGAGTACAGACATTTTGTCCTCAAATCCATCACAAGGCTTGTACTTCAATGATAATTGTCATGTAAAACCCATGTGCATGGCAAGTTGAACTGGTAAACTACATATACCCTGCATGGGGTACCATCTCATGTACCACGCATGGATTAACCATCTATTTTTTTCTTTTTCATGTACTCATACATGGAATATACCTCACACAGGGTCTAGTTTTGTACCCAACATGGCAATGTGCCCCTACATGGTCAATCTAGACATATACTCGGCCACATATCGAGTGAACCTACATGGTGTGTATTAGAGTTTCATGGATTGTAACTCAAAATAGTCATATTCTATAAACACAAATAACACATGATTTATATTATTGAACCACACTACATGAAATCCATATTTCTAAATAGGAAACCCATATGAACATATTGAAACACCCTTCTTCTCCATAATGGTTGATAATCAACACTCAGGAGGGCCATAAGAAGTCATAATAGAATGTTAAAACTAGAAATATATAAATATACTTATATTTATGGAAACATATTATACCAATGGAACAACTTCTTGTGTAATTTTCCATATCTTATATAGTTTCGGCATTTCACAGCTGCTGGATGACGATCTCGCTCTTTCGAAGCTACGTAGTGGTGCATACCTTCTCCCATCTCTATCTATCTCTCTATATTCTCAAATGTATCTCTCAATAATGTTAATGGATATCCAACTTCGTAAAAAACATGAAAATATAATGAAGGATAATAAATAATATTGAAAAATTAAATTGAAGAAAAAGAAAAAGGTGAATGGGCTAAACCTTGGTTTCCAATCTATATATATGTACCATATAGAAAAGTCAACCATTATAAACTCAATAGAGAATAATTAATCTCTATAAAATTATTCATTACAAATATATCATTCAATAAACATATGCAAATAAGTTAATATTTAATTCGTAAATATTAAATATTAAGTATTCAATGAAAATTCCAACATCTCAAAATTACATCAAAGTCATAACCTATGGTGTACACTCTATTATAATACCGAAAAAGTGGACTTGTAAGTATGACAAGATCATATACTAGTTGAAACATTACATTTTAAAACTCATGATCCTCCAAAAGAAAAAATTCAAATTTCATCACATTTTATTATTGTGGATATGAAATGGCCTTTACGAATCTCATGTTAAAACTGTGAGGAGAAAATTTCTTAAATGGGAGGGAATTGGGTATCGTGTAATTGTAATGTAATTTTATACTATATATACATATTATAACATAAAAATATTTGAACAATTAAAATAGGATGAAATAAATTTTATGTGAACTTGATGAACATGAATTTATATATTCACTCAATATTTTAAAAGATATTATTAATTAAACTGATTCTGTATCAATATTTATTAATGTGAATAATAAGTTATTTTGATATTTTTTAATAAATAATAATTATTTACTAAGAGAAATTTATTTCAAGTACAACTGATTATTAATCAGATAAAAGTAATTTTATTTTGTTTAAAAAATTTCAAATTTGAATAAAATGGAACAAATTTAACATAAATTTGGATTATATTATTATTATTAATCAATTAATATGTAAAATGATGTGTCTAGAAATATAACGTCATAATGAAATTTAAAATTACTCAATACAATGTTTATATATTATGTGTGTATTATTCTAACAAAATTATTGGTGACTTATAATTATCACCAAATATTAAATTTTTTACATGGTCAAGATATTTTTTGTTTCAAATGATTATAAAAAATAATAATTTATTGAGAGATATATTATTTTAAGAAAATAATATATTATTTCATTTATATATAGATAATGATAGACTTCTAAAATTTAATACTTAAAATATTATTATGCATACTGTTTAACACTATGTAACAGTATGATGTTCCCTGACATAAGGATAATGAAATGGTTTTGGGCTATGTAAAGGATAGGTAAAAATCAAATAAGGATAGTTTGATAGTAATTTAATGCTCTCAATATCACTATATAATGGTATCATAGATGTTTTGAATGTGGAGTAAAGGTATTAAATGCATATCTTCCAATTCACGTAAATGTAGGTATTTGGCTATGTGATAATATTATGGTAATATTAATTAACAATGAAATGCTTGCTTCTAGATTACACTTGTCAGATATAAGTAACATCGTGTTATTTAGGCTACATAATGGTCATATATAAGGTTATTATATAATTATATTTGTTTTCATGTTAGGGTAAATCAGTATCTCCCAATTTATATATGGATGATTTTTGAATATTCAAAAAATTACTGCAGAACAATTGAAAGTTACTAAAGGGTCATGTGGTGAATATTAAAAACAGTGTAAGGTAATTATAAATCCATTTAAATTTAAGTTCACGAAAAAATATTTATACTTGATGAATCATCATTTTCACTTCATTGGAAACATATTTAAAATCAATGGTCATTCCCATATATATATTATGTATCAATGAAATATTAGGAAAATGTATAATAATATACTAAGGTGTAAAATAAGACTCAATTATCTTCTCTAATGTGATACTATTTTAGATAATATTAATATATATATATATATATAATTGGTTGTTTATTTATTGGTTTAAATATAATTATTATTGACAATGAAGATCAAGGTTAGTTAAAAATTAAATTAATATAAAATAAATTTTTTGAAAATATTATCTCTCTGTCGGACCTGGTAATATTTTACAACATGATATGTAATCTACCAAGAACTAGAACACCATTAATGATTAATTTTCTGGATTTTATAAAATATTTTTTTTTGAAAATAAGAACATTGGATTGGTAGACTTATATATTATCCTTAAATGTATTATGTTTAAAAAAATTATGTATTTAATAAATTGGATAATTTTTTATGGTAAAACGTAATTCCATGTCAGATTTTAGATGTTAATGTATTCTATAATTTATTATATGAATAGATAAAATTATATATTGTTAAATCAATCTTTTTTACAATTTTGATATATAAGTTGCACCACCTGATATTAGTAGGTTACGATATATTATTGTACTAGCAAAGCCTCTTCCTTTGAATTATACATATCACATATAGTATGGATTAATGTAAGCATAGGGATGTTAAATATAGAGATATTCAAAAAGATACATACAATAAGATTTTATCTCTAGATAATTTAACTACATAGAAATAATTACGGTTTTTCATGTGTGGATTTTATTTTAATCTTCATTCATTAAGGCATATCATAATGTTGTGCACCTAATTTATTTTATATTGTATGTATACTACCATTTTTAATTTTATATAATTTTTTCAAAAAAATATCATGGTTTTTCAAGATATAATTCATGGTATTTCATCCAATGGTGTTTGATTATGAATTTAGCATCGAATTAAGAGATTTCATCTCGATTTCTCTTCATTGAAGTATATTTTAATTTCACTCGCCTAATTTATATATTAATTTTTATACACAAACCCATTTAAATATTTTATCATTAATAAATTATATATACTTTAATTTATTCCTAAAATTAATATTAATTCATCTAGGGCGTTTTCGTTCCGTGGTTACCCAAGTGGTAAGGGTTTTAAATTACATAGTTCCCTTTAATTGGGTATATAACTTATTAATTTAATATATTACATCAGGATTATGAGTGATAAGAAATTATTTTATTTATGTTTTATTTTAGATTTTATTGTATTTAAATTTCATACCCATAATATCACGATTGATTAACTCTCAATTCAATGATATGATCTTTTCATGTTTTATTCATCTCAATTTCTCTTTATTTATGACTAAAGTTTCTATTATGTGCCTATAAATTTTTAACATGTGTATATACTTCACTATTTACATATTATATCATCAATATCATTATGTTAATGATATTTATCTTTTCATATGATGATATTCATTCATGGTTATTACGATTCTAAAGTTATCGAAGTGATATGGTGTTTAGTTTCAATATCATGTTAATTAGTGTAGTTGACTCATTAATTTACATTAATAATATTATTTTTTTTCTTATTTTATATAACCATTAAATATTAATCATGTTTTTATGTTTTGAACATTTTATTTTTATGTCTTATTTCTTGTCTCCTGGTACTCTAAATGGTCCATTATATTTTTTTACAGAAACTAAACTTTATTTCATATATTTCCATATAAAACACATTTTCTTTAATATCGATGTTTTATAAAATAATCTTGTAATATAATTTTGTAGAAAAAAATATTCTCCTAACGTTACTTTACATGATCTTTTAAAATATTTTAAATGTTTTTAATAGGATATTTCTTAACATTTTTAGTATGGGTCACTTTTGACTCTATTTACAAATCCTTGAAATGAGTCTTTATTTCAATCATTTTTGACATGGATAGATTTTCCCTCCATTATAAATGTTTTTTCCCTGAATATTCCATTAAAATATTAGAATATTATTATCAAATAAATTTTATTTGTAATATTTTTCAGTTTCTAGTTTTTATGGGTGATTTTCAAACTATAAAGGGTATTTTTCCCAAGAATGTTTTAATGGTATTTTAATTATACTTTTATAGATAAATGAGAAAAATTGATTTTATAGAAAATACATCTGGTAGGTACTATAATGATATCATCAATATTCATTCTCTTGAAGGATTCCAATTTTTATAAATTTATTGTGATGGAACTTGTTTCTTTTACATAGGTAAATCGTGGTATATAATTATAGTGGTTATTATTATATTTAAAATGAATGATTTTGTGTGTTATGATAATATTTTATTTATTATAAATTTTTTAGTGTGATGTAAACCAGTATATATCTAATGATAATAGGTATCCAGGATATAAATTTCAAATTCATTGGTAAAAGGAAAAATCTAATCGGTTATACGTTTCCTATAATAAATTTTCAGAAATTAAATGGGTTGTAATTCCATTTGTTGGAATTATTATAAGAATGATATGAAAATGGTTTTCCATTTTAGCAACATGTTTTCGTTAATCCAGCATTAGTTCTAACATATCCTTCAATCAAGGACTGTTTTCCCATATCTCATGATTGTTTAATTATATGACTCTTCTATTATGTTAAATTATTATTCCATATCACATGTTTTATGGTATGAGATTTGGTCGGAATTAATTGCATTATTTAATGGTTATGAAACTTAATTATTTAATAATACCCTTATTCTCATATTATGCTCACTAATTAGATCCAGTTGTTAATTCTTATGTATACCCTTATTTAGAATTTGATCTCACCCATATTATTTTTCTTTTCCTCAGGTTGTGAGGAATGGTTAAAAGTATGTTTTTCCTAATAATTTTACTATATATAACGAACATAGTTTTTTATGATGCATATTTTTATAAACAAATTATATATGTATCCATGTTGATATGTAATTTTTTTCCCTAATTCTATAAATATCCAAATGTAAATGGTCCAGGAGTTTGTAAGTGACGCAATATATCAATTTGATGTAATATATTTTTTATGGATTAAATTGGTTTATTTTTAATATTATAAAATTCATTATTATAAGAAAATTTTGTTTTTTTAACCATATATAGGAGTGTTTGTTTAGGGTTGTTGAATTTGGTTTCAGATAAATTGTTTAGATAACATTAGATATTATGATATTTTCAAGGGATGTTATCTTAATAGTCACAGATACCATTATTAGTTTGTATGTTTAATTTTTATCATATGTTTAAATAACATACACTCTATGGAAGATTTTAAAATATTGGATTTTGATTAGAATAACGACAATATGGGAGACATTTTCGTATTTAGGTATATGTAACCCTCGGGATTATTTTGTAAAAATTATCTTATATATTTTGGGATGTAAGAATAGAGGAATGAAGTAAAATTTGAGAATTAAATATTATATAATTTTTAAATTAGTGAGGTAATTTAGCATATAGGGTTATTAATTTATCGAATAATCTACATTGAATCTTTGTTGTTATTGTATACATTTCGAAATTAATATATTTTTTCAACATATAAAATCTTATACATTTTGGTTATTATCTTACTTTGTAAAAAAAATTAGTTTGGGTTCATATATAAATGATTAATAATATATAGTTATCTTTTTTGAATCTTATTAGACCCATTGTATGTAAATATTAGTGGTCAATGAATAAAAAATTCACCTTAAATACTCTTCATTTAGAGAAAAATGGTATTGTGGTAGAAATTAACTAAATAATGAAATTTTACTTGTCAAGTAAGTATATATATTTATTTTCTATTCATATAGGTCAATAAAATTAATAAAACTATAGTAAAATTATCTCAAAAAAATTACAATTACCTTTATTTATATTGAATTGATATTCCTTTTCACAGCTCTTTCATTTATGGTTTTTTAATCATTAACATCATCATGATCCTTCATTTTTTGGTGATCAATGTTCTCATTAATTATCCATCATAATTTGGACATTAATTTTTCATCCATATTCATATTTTTGCATCCCAATAATGTTCTCCAATTCGGAAGCATAGTTATCTATTAATTTATATGAGCTTCATATCTCCATTTCCCTCATTTAACGACGATGTTTTAGAAACCATTTTTTAGTTGTGTGTTTTCAGCATAAGAATTTTCATAGGTAAATCCCTTGATAAACATTCTCAATTTAAAGTTGCGAAGATTAAATTTACTAAGGGTGGGTTTGAAACATTCTAAAAATGTAATATAAGCCACTCCATTAAATCATTGTAATGTTTAAAATAGTATTATATTTTTAAAATAAGATTAAATTTATATTAAAAGAAATCAATGAAAATGTTTTTATAAATTACCATGATAATTTATGTATATTATTCAATATTATATATCCGCATCATTATTAATAAAGGTGAATAAGAAGTTTTTTTTATGTTATATCATACATTATAATTCCACTTTAATAAAATTTCATTTCAAAGGAAATAGATTACTGATAACATGAATGTATATTTATTTTTCTCGAGAAATTTAATGTTTTGATTAAAATAGAAAAACTTATATTTTTTACTATTACTTTTAAATATATTTTTAACATTCATTAAAAAATAAATATATAGATTTTTTAAACAAAATAACATTATGAAATTTACAATCCAAAAAATGATTATAACTTATGTTGGTAATATTCTATAAAATATTTGGTGATTTACAAATACTTATAAAAATAAATTTTAAGCTAGTAAGGAATGTAATTTTTTGAAAGGAATATAATAAAATATAAATTAAATATGATATTAAATAAATTATTAAATTTATATATTTTATGAGTTTTACAATTATAATTATATAATTATATAATTTAATAGTTTAAATATAATTCTACAAAGAAATGAATTCTATGTAAGGGTATGACATGTACATGTGTATAAGAACGGCAATGGTTTGTGGCTATGTACAGGTTAGATGCTACTCACTTAAGTGTAAGAGGATACTTATATAATGTTCAAACTCTTTATATGTAAGGATAATTTTGAACATTTTAATGGAATGTAAGAGTTGTAAATACATATCATTCAATTTGTATTAAGAAATGTACACTGCTTTGTGATCAAATAAATCTAATTTTAATTGATTTTATAAATATAGTTTCTTAATTTCATATATATGATAAGTGGAACACATTTTATTTAAGGCTAATTAATGGACATATACAAGGGTTTAAAATAATGAGATTTTCATTTCCTTAGGCTCTATTTAGTATATCCACATTTACATAAGGGTGGTTATCAGCATTTTTTAAATGGAGTATTGTGAATTTTAAATTTACATAATGTTTATGTGGTGATTTTGAAAATAAATGTAAATGTAATATTAAATTCATGTATTTATACGTGCATACTCATATTTTAACCTTTTGTGTCATCATCTTCTTCCTCACATAAAACCTTTAGATAATCAATTTTTGTTAATATATATATATATATATATATATTATGAATCAATGAAATATTTATGTGATGTAAAATAAAATAATAAGGTGTGAGTGAGCCCTAATTTAACATATTCAAGGTTAGACAATTTGAAATAATATTTTATAATATATTTATAAATATTATATGTTCTTATAATATTTGTTTACATTCTATTTTTATTAGTAAATAATATAAACATTTTTGAAGCATTGAAATAATATGAACATCATTATTTATAAAACATTATACCCTTGTATGACATGTTAATTGTTTGCAGCTTTCTTAGTAATCTAGTAAGATATCAACCCCCAACAAATCATTATGTATGAAGATTATATAGTTGATTGTGGGAAAATAGTAGGTTGATATGGGTATAATATTATCTCAATCTTCAATGTTTTATGAAGGTAAATTTGAATTATTTGACAATATGGAGAAACAAATTCATGGTGCATCCTAATGCAATGTGAAATTAATGATTTCAATAGAATTTATATTTTATTTGAAATGCCCCAAACCTAGTTACCCAGAGTCAGTGGATTATTACATAACATTGTCATGATTACAAGGAATGAAGTCCCGAAGGACTGATCAGTTTAGCAGTCTTGGAAAATGGATTACATACATAAAGTTCAACATTACAACTTGAAAAAGAAAAAACTAAATCAATTTATTCCATTAGAAACTTCCAAACCTCCTAGAATATTCCTACAAGTCACTCATAACTAACATCTTCATATCCTGGGAAAATAAAACATAAGAAATGGGTGAGATCAGATTCCCAGTAAAGGTAAATAATTTTGCGGAAGCTATAAACTATTATGGAATGAGTTGTAACAAAACAATATCCTTTTTAAACATAAATTTGAACATAATATGGAAAAAATAAATCAAAAATTAACATATGAACATGAACATGGATATTGTACTAGTTGAATAATTGCATGTAACAACTAATTTCATAAGGAGGGAATGTATAGTACCAAACATGAATTTCTATGGCAAGGCCTTGTGCCAGGACCTATGGGCTAACTATAACTGGACCCAAACCCAGAGAGCCTCTGAAACTGGACTACATCCTGGAGAGCCACCATTACCAGACTCTAACCCAGAGAGCCTCTATAACCGGACTCCATCCCTGAGAGTTTTTTGTAACTAGACACCAACCCGGGGGGCTTACATTTACCAGACACAACTTGTAACATACTACTCTAATACATTAATCTTATGAAAAGGATGAAATATAACATAAACATTCGTATTAAGACTAGCATAAGAAATGTCATTACTTTAATAATAAACCATGAATAGTATAAAAATAACAAATCCACAGTCAAACATATCAAAAAACCTACAATACAATATTGAATATTTTATCAATAATAAATCAACTTCAAACATGTTTAAAATTCATCAAAGGATGTTGACCTAGATGAAAATGATCAGTAAAATTCATTGACAGAAATACCCCCCTTTTAATTAAATTGATTAAAAGTCTCTCAGTTTTTAAAGGAAGACATTTCAAATAAATTTTGGAATCAAAGTGTCCCATACCACTTTGAAATATTGGAAAATATTTATCATTTAAAACATTAATGTCAATATAAATAATTCGTTAAAATCATTTTGATAACATGGATATTATTTAAATGGTCATAAGAATATAAATATTTTAAACATTTCAAATGATGATCCAGTTAAATAGAACCTCTCATAAAAACATAAAATATTCCGTTTGAAAATAGTTTTAGGAAATATTGGTATTGATGATTAGTATATCCTAGAATATACTTACACATGAACAATCTTGGATATTAATGAGATTGAAGAAATAACCCTTACCTCATTGTAATCAATCAATTCATATGAATAATAGTCAATTTCCACAAAATAAATATCATAATATCTTGAATATAATGATAATAATGATAATATATATCAAATGGCAGTACACAATACAATACATGCAATAAATAAGTGGCGAATAATGGAAATCTCATGGAATTAAAAGTGAGATAAGAAACCCATTACCACGTGTCCGACCTGACTAAATCGTATGTTCCTTGTTCCTCCTGAATAATAAACATAAGTTAATTTATAATTTATCTGGAATATTTTCAAGTTTATTATTCCATTTCTATTACTTATTACCTTTCAATAACATTTAGTTAATTATTTGAGATCATATCGTACATTTTGTCGATGTTCTGAATTTGAGCCAAAAATGAACTTGTTCTAATTATAAATTGCAGATGTGGTAAAAAGTACATTATATATATAATTATATTAATCATTTAGATTTCATATATATCATATATTTCCAGTATATATATGTATTTATAATGTTATAAAACATTTTTAGATATAAAATGAAATGAATCGTTCATGGAGATAGTAAGTCGTACGTAAGAATGAACGCTACTTTCATTTATATTTTGTATTTTAATTGAATTAAAACATAATGATACATAGGTATACTATAATTTCATTATAATATCATATATAATATCAATAAATCCATACTTTATTTGTCCAATATAAGTTTTTACCGAGTCTTTTCACTTTGAGGGGGCAGTTGTCTGCCCTTCCTGAAATGAAATTATCACGTTTTACCCATAATGGAAACCATAAAGGTATGATATAAATTGAAAATATAGAAGAACAAAGAAAACATAAACCTAATATTTATATCATATTTAAATACAGTTCCATATTAATGGAAACCATTGGAGGTGGTAGGATAAAATTGAACAATCATCGTTTCGTGAGGCGTTAGTTTCCCAACCACAGAAACAATATGTTCTTCACACAATAGATGGAGGTGTTTGTAATTTTAGTACTAATAATTATCATAAAATAATCCTATTATATATAGGATACTTTTTATGTCATTAAATAAAGGAATAAAAAGAGTATAGTGGGGTTGGTGAAATAAAATAAAAAAAGAATAGAAAAGAATTTAAGGGAAACTGTTACCTTTAATTTGGGTAACTTCCTTTAGTATGAACCAAAAGTACTTTTTGAATTATCTTCTTCATATGTTAAGGAATCTAGGTGTAATATAGGCATCTTTAGAGCATATTTGGGCACAGATTGGATGATCCATGGGGTTTGAGAGGTTTTTCGAATGGGATAGAAGTGGTGTCCTTTTATACGGGGGAAGAGGGGCCCTTTAGGAAAGTGTGAAAATATTATTTTATTATATAGTGATATTCAGTTTAAAATGGTCAAAAAATAATTAAAGTAAAATATTGTATTACTCCTGGTCGAAATAAAATCATCCAATATGAATTGGATCAGTTTTTTATATTGTTTTAATATTAATAATCTTATTTATTTAAATCATTTATTTATGCGGTAAATACTACATCAATATTGTGTTATAAAAAATTTAATTTATTTGATATCTAAATATTAAAAACAAAATAGAATAATTTAGGAAATATTTTTACCTTCCAATGTATATTTATAGTTGAAAATGTTACTTATATATCCCCATATAGAAATTTATTTACTAAAAGATATTTTCTTTTGTCATTTTTGCCATTACATTTAATTAATTAAAATGAAGTGTCATTATCATTCATAAGTGGCTCCATGGGGTCCCAAAATCTACCATAGGATGACCATGGTCGGCCATGACTCATTCAATAAGGTTATGACAAGTGTTAAGGTAATTTTGTATTATTATAATAATTTTTTACCATGAATTACCCGATTTACCATTACCCACGGTCAATAAAAGTCAAAAGTTACTATTCACTAAAAATTATTTTCATCTATTAAACCACATTTTTCTTAATGAGGTTAACTATTTATCTTTGATTTTTGAAATTCAATACACCAAAGCAGTAAAAAAATTATGCACATTTGCAAATTCACTTTAGAGGTGGTTAAAAGACGGTAAAAAGTTCAATACAATTTTTATATATCTAAACTTATTATAAAATAACTCCAATGAATTATATTGAAAATATATTGGTATTATGAATCTATTTTGACATAAAACAAATTTAAATAAAATAAATAATTATTTAAAATAAAAATTTGTTTTTAACCAATAACTAAGTGTTTTCCACTATTCATAAAAAATGTAATGTTTTCAGAAAAATACCAAAATTTCACCCTAAGCTGATATCAATAATATGAATTTAAATATTAAGTCTAATTTACCAAATTCATAACATAGAAGTTTTATTTATTTATATATAATTATTTCTCGTTGTCAAAACCAAAAAACCATGTTTTTATAAAATAATAACGAACAAAATATTGATATATGTTTATGTTAAATTTAAAGGTAAAATTGTTTCCAATTAATAATATTGGATTAAATTGTAAAAATATAATCTATTTATATTTCCAAACCATTGAAATATGTAATTTAACATTAAAAATTATTTTGATTAAAAAAGTTTTTTTCATTTAAAATATAGTATTTGTCACTATTCACCCAAATATGAAAGTTACTAGAGAAGTACTAAAAATTAATTGAAACTAAATTCTTATGTCCTAATTCTAAATAAGAAGTTTATTTTTTAAAAAATAATATATAAAAGTTTCAAATATTGGATTTAAAAATGGTTCTTCATTAAAAAGAGGTAAAATTGAAATTTTTTTAAAAATACTTCTTTTATCTGAAAAAAATGAAGTTGTTTTATTTTTCATTATGTCTAAAAAACAAATAATATGGGTTCTAAAAATATAAGGATTATATAATGTTAAAAAATTTGTTAATACTATTCATAAACTCTTTTTAACGGCTAGATTGGGAAGTCGTTGTGCGCTTAAACTCGGTGTCGCGTGTAGTGAATGTCATTGAATTACATTGAAGAAATAACGTAATATGAAATATTGGGGGGTTAAATTCTTCCCTCCTTCAATAAATTGAATCCTCGTAATTTGAAATTTTTCTTCGAAAATAAAAGTATTAAAATAGAAAATAACATTGTAGGAGAACCCAAATTGGAAATTGGGTTAATATAATTTAGTCTTAATAAGATGAAAAGGGGAATGAAAAAGTCACCAAAAAATTAAGATCTCGATTAGGAGAAAATTAGTCAAAATTAATGACAAATAATTAGATTGAAAAAGTAAATATTTATTGGGAGTGATTGAGGTCATCAGTCACAAAAAATTGCAGAATTAAGGGCCTCAAAGCCATCAATCTATGATGATATAAAATATCATTGGTTCAACAAAACGTAAGTTATTAGGATAAGACATGTTTAGTTTTAAGATCCCTTACCTATTGTTTAAGAATAATTTTCTTCATATAATAATATAAGAAAAATATAAATTTAACAATTAGATTTACATCCTTTAACTAATTTCTTCCACAAACTGATCTTTCACAAAAAAATATAATAGAACTTAAAAATATATATTTGATTTATCCTATTCGTATGGGGTTCCAAAAAAAATAATTTATAATTCATCTAAGAGACCTTAAAAAACTACATTTTTCAATCCAGGAAATCATGTTGGCCAGTGGTAGGTGATTTTCCCTTGTTTCCCTTTGGTTGCAGGTTCATGTCTCGTGGCCTTTCTTGATGTGACTGGTTGCCGCCCGACCTCCAGGTTATCCTTTTCATGGGAGTCCAAAAATAATCTCAAACTATACATACCCAAAATACTTCAGTCCAAACACATAGTCCAAAATTTATGTGGAAGGTAAACACAATGAAGATATTTTTTTCCCACGTAATAACATGTGAACACCTTCATTTTGTATTCTTTTAAAACACAACAACATCCTAAATTAACATGAAACCATATTGATTACATTTATGCTCACTTATTCCTTATAGAATACTGGATATACTCATTCTATCCAAAAATGTTGTAAACTACAGCATTGATGGAATATACAAATCAGTAATCAGTTCCAAGGTATTCAAAATTGTCTAATATAATTTATCAAAATAAATCGTCTCATATTCCAAAATCACTATCTCATTATCAAGACCATATTAAGGACTACCTTTCCATCAACCATGTATTTCCCAAAAAGTGTAGCTTACTATTAAGTCGCTTTTATTAGAATCATATAACATAAAATCCTCAATAAAATAGTACTATAGTACAATCCTTATTTATCTCCATTATTTATATAACAAGTATATTGTGGATACAACACTCAAATGAAATAATTCTATAATAATAACATAAGAACACTAGTCATTCCTCTTCATCTGAGGTAGTATCATAAATTCATTATTATCAAATAACATCATTTGTGCTATATTCTAATGACTAGGACATTGATTCATGTAGTGTCCCAACACCTTTCAGATGAAGCAGTTTACATTTTAAATGTTTTTCTTTCCCTTGCAATCACATACATGGTGTCCTTTTTCTCCACACATATAACAAACTCACATTCCCTTCAAGCTTTCACCAAGGTGATTGTTTCCACATTTATAACATATGGTAAAATAATTCTTTCATTCATCCCTTTGTCCATATTTCTCTGTACCATCCTTTTATTCTCTTTTTCCCTTCAAATCCATAGGACTCAGAGAATTATTTACTTATACTATTTAAACATGATAATATTTATTCATATGTTGAGAATACATGGGAGACTATTTCCCTTCTAAATGAAGTCTTAATACTGTGAAAGATATGATCCCTCTTACTCTTTGGATCATACTTAATGCTGGAGTCCATATTCCTTCTACTAGGCGCCATTTCTATATAATGGCATACACTAGGACAATTTATGATTTTTAATGAATAATTCCAAAATTGTAAAATACGTAACATAAATTGAACTATTTATAGATGTAATCCATAATCATTAAAATATTTCTTTGAGGTGGTATATAATCTTCACTAATTCATAATTATTTTTAATGAAAATGATAATTTTTCTAAGAATATCCCACGAGAGTGTTGTAACCACGAGTATAGCAGGGTATATTATCATGCACATGTTCCAGTATGTGTCTGGATCAATGCGGTGTTTTTGGGTTTTACCCCTAAGTAAACCAGTTCCAGAGACACCTCTACCTACTCGTATCCAGAGAGGGATGTGTTTTCATAGAAAACTCACAAAATCTCTCCATTACAAAACTTTTAGAAAGTTCTTATATACTAATCATCAAAGTCTATCTTATGGTAATGTTCTCTGATCAGAGTTTATTGAAATTTTTTTCGAATGTTATTGCTAAACATTCTCTAATACCAACTGTAATGCCCCAACCCCAGTTACCCATAGTTAGTTCATTATTACATTAATTGGCATGATTACGAGGAACGAAGTCCCAAATGACCGATCAGTTTAGATGTCTTGGAAATTACATTACATACATGAATTTCAACATTAAAACATGAAAAAAAGTAATTTATTCCATTATAAACTTATATGCCTTATAGATTATGTGTGCAAGTCACTTATAACTAACTTCATCGTATCCTAAGAAAATAAAACATAAGAAATGGGTGACCACAGATGCTCGGTAAGGGTAAATAATTTTGGGGAAGCAATAAAATTTTAAGGAAAGAGGTGTAATAAAACAACATCCTTTTTATACATAAATTTGAACACAATATGACAAAAAAATCAATCATTACCATATAAACATGCACATGGATATTCTACTAGTCGAATAATCACATGTAATAACAAATTTATAATGACGTAATGTATAGTACCAGACATTAATTTTTAGGTCAAGGCCTCATGCCAAGACCAATGGGATAACTGTAACCAGACTGAATCTCAGAGATCCTCTTTAACTGGATTCCATCTCGGAGATCCTCTGTAGCAGTACTCTAACCCGGAGAGCCTCTGAAACCATACTCTAACCTGGAGGGTCTTCTGTAATGGGACCCTAACCCTGAGGGCTTACTTTTACCGGTCCCCAACTCGTAACATACTGGTCCAATACATTCATATTATTAAAAGGTTGAAATACAACATAAACATTCCTATTGAAAATTGTATACAAGAGTTCATTAATTTAACCAAAAAACGATAATGGTATAAAAATAATAAATCAACTTTCAAACATATCACAAAACCTTCAATACAATATGGAAGATTGAATCTATAATAAATCAACTTCAAACTAGTTTAAAATCAATCAATGGATGTTGACATAGATGAAAATGATCAGTAAAATGATTTGAGAGAAATACCCATTTTTCATGAAATTGTTTAAATGTCTCGCAATTTATAAAGGTAGACATTTAAAAGGTATTTTTTAATCAAAGTGTCCCATACCGATTTGAAACATTGGAAAATATTTATAAATTAAAAACATTCATGTCCATATAAATAAATACTTAAAATCATTTTGAAAACATGGACGTTAATTAAAAGGGTTTAGGAAGATAAATCATCAAAACATATAAAATTATGATCTTGTTAAATAGAACCCCCCAAAAAACCTTTAAACATTTTTTTGAAACCATTTTTATGAAATATGTGTATCAATTATTTGTATGTCCCAGAAAATACTTACACATGAACAATCATGGATAATAATGATATTGAATAAATAACCCATACCTCATTGTAATCAATCGAGTCATATGAATAATTGTCAACAACCATAAAATTATCCACATAACATCATGAATATAAAGTGAATAATGATAATATATATCAGATGTCAGTACACAATACACCACATGTAATAAAAAAGTGGTGAACAATGGAAATCTCATGGAATTAAAAGTGTGATAATAAACCACATACCACGTGTCTGACATGACTTGATCTTATGTTCCTTTTTCTTCCTAAATAATAAAATTATGTTAATTTATTTAGTTCGTATCAGACATTTTGTCGATGTTCAGAAATTGAGTCAAAAATGAACTTGTTATAATTATAAATTCTTGATGTTTTCAAAATTACATTATATATAGAATGATATTACTCATTTAGATTTTTTATATATCATATATGTCAACTATATATATGTATTTATAACATTACATATCATTTATAGATATGAAGTGAAATGCACTTTTCATGGAGACAGTAAGCCGTACATACGCATGAATGCTACTTTCATTTCTATTTTCTATTTTAATTGAATTAAAAAATAATTTTACATAGATATATTATAATTATAGTATAATATCGTATATAATATCATTAAATACATACTTTATACATCACATATAAGTTGTTAACGAGTAATATCACTTTGAGGGGGCGGTAGTCGGCAATTCCTCAAATGAAATTATCGTGTGTTACCCATAATGGAAACCATAAAGGTCTGATATAACTGGAAAATATAGAATCAAACATAAAACATAAACATAATATATATCATATATAAATACATTTCCATCTTAATGGCCACCATAACAGGCGGTAGGATAAAATAAAACAATCATCGTTTTGGGAGTCATTAGATTGCCAACCATAGAAACAGTATGCTCTTCACCCATTAGATGGAGGTGTGTATAATTGTAGTACAAATACATCTCATAAAAACATAGTATATTAAGGATACTAGTTTTGTCATAATATAAAGGAATAAAAACTGTTTTGTGGGGTTGGAGAAGTAAAATAAAACAAAAAAAATAAACGATTTTAAGGGAAATCGTTACCTTTAATTTGGGTTACATTCTTTGGTTTGAACCATAAGTAATTTTTCATGTGACTTAAACCTAAGTTAAGGCATATAAGTGTATGATAGGGATCTTGAGAGCCTATTTTGGAAGGAGTTGGATGAGACATGGGGCTTGAGAGGTGTATGGAATGGGTTAGAAGTGGTGTCCTTTTATAAGGGGGAGGAGGGGCTCTTTAAGAAAGGGTAAAAATATTATTTAATTATATAGTGATATTCGTATTAAAATGGTCCAAAACTAATTAATGTCAAAGATAAAATAACTCATGGTAGAAATAAAATCATCAAATAATAATTGGATAGGTTTTGTATATAGTTTTAATATTAATTATCTTATTTATTTAAATCATTTATTAATGAGATAAATACTACATCATTATTGTCTCATAAATAATTTAATTTATTTTATGTCTTAAAAATATAAAAAAATACAATAATTTAGGAAATATTTTTATCCTTACATTAAATATTTATAGATAAAATTATTATTTATATCCACTTGTAAAAATTGATTTACTAAAATATATTTGTTTTCGGCATTGATGCCTTTATTTTATGATAATTAAAATAATGTGTCATTATCACTCATTAGTGGCTCAATGGAGTCCCAAAATCTACCCTAGTATGACCATGGTCGGCCCTAACTCATCCAATAATGTTAGGACAAGTGTTAAGGTAATTTCTTATTATTATAATTTTATTTTTACCTTGGATTACCCTATTTACCTTTAACCGTGGTAAATAATAGTAAATAGTTACTATTAAACAAAAATTATTTTTATCTTATTGAACAAAATTTAACTTAATGAGGTTAACTGTGAATTTTGGATTTTTGAAATTCTACTCACAAAAGCGGTAAAATTACGTTTTATGGAAATTTTCAAATTCTCCAAGGAGGTGGGTAAAAGACAGTAAAAAGTTAAATAAAATTTGTATATATCTAAACATATTATAAAATAACTCCAATGAATTATATTGAATATGTATAGTTGTATATATATCTATTTTGACCTAAAATAAATAATTAATTAAATAAAAAGTTGGTTTTAACCAATAACTCAGTGTTTTTCACTCTTCATCAAAAATTGAATGTTTTCAGAAAAATACCAAAACATCCCCTATACTAATTTTTATATTCTGAAATCAAAAATGAAGTCTGTATTACCAAATTCAAAACATATAAGTTTCATTTATTAAATTAAAATTAATTCTCTTTGTCAAAACCAAAAAAGCGTGTTTTTACGAAATAATAACTAACAAAATATTGAAACTTGTTTATGTTCAATTTCAAGGTGAAATTATTTACAATGAATAAAATTGGATTAATTGTTAAAATATAATATGTTTATACTTCAAAACCATTATAATTTATTACTTAACACTGCATTTTATTTTGATTAAAAATGTTTTTTCAGTTTAAATATAATATTTTTCACCATTCACCCAAAATATGAATGTTATCAGAAAAGCACAAAAAATTTACTGAAACTAAATTTTTATGTCCTTATTCTAACGAAGAAGTTAATTTTTTAAAAATTAATATTTAAATGTTTCAAATATTTTATTTAAAAAGGGTTCACCATTAATAGGTGGTAAAATTAAATTTTAAAAAAACACTTCTTTTATCTGAATTTTTTTTTCATTATGTCTATGAAACTCATAATATGGATTCTAAAATTATAAGAATTATATAATGTTCAAAATTTAGATTATAATATTCATGACCTCTTTATAACATCTAGTTTGGTACGTTTTGGTGCTCTTGTACTCGGTGTTGCTTGTAGTCCAAGTTATCGAATTATTTTGAAAAAATAACATACTATGAAATTTTGTGGTGTTACATTGTTATAGTAATATCATCTAGAATAGATTATAATGTAACCATCTCTTAAAATTTGGCTATATATAGAGAACAATATGGTTTATGTAGGTTATTATATTTTATAATGCTACTAGGGTCTCTTATTTGGATTTATATAATTCTTCCATAGTATTTAATATTATAAGAATATAGATGAGATGAATATAGGGATTAAGTTATAGTGTATTAGTAATATTCAATCCCTAGAGAAGGGAATTTCCTCAAAATTATTCTTGTTTTTTTTGTTAGTGGATTTACTCTCCTTTTCATTTTATTGAGGCATATTTTTAAGTTATGAACAATTAAATGTCCCAACCCGGTTGACTATGATACTAGTAGACAGATCAGTTTCCACACAGACACATGAATGCCTCTTTATATGACAAATACTACTGACTAGAAGAGAGGTTCCCATAGTGGTATAGTGGGGAGACTATAACCTCGTTGTCATACTAGCATAATAATACAATAATAATGAATCAATAGACACCAATTGATGTAGTATAAATATTTGAAATAAAGGGGGAGAATATAATATAATAATAGTTAAATATAAGATATTTATAATAAAAAATATCTATCAATGTGTCCATGTCTAGATGACAATAAAATTAAATATCATTTGGCTCATGTTCCTAAAGGAAACCTCATAGACTCTACCTTCTTTATCATATGTTGGAATGAGTATGATAAGTTTACCTTATATATATATATATATATATATTAATCATATATATACTTTTTACATGTATTGACACAATATGTGTAATGAAATATATAATAATGTACATGGATACTGGTGTTAGTTAGATACAGGTCATAAATTAGGTGTCCATAACTTTTCTTATGAGCCAAAGTCTCTAGAAAAGGGTACAATCCCTATTCTCATATAAATGTGAGACATATTTCTGCTCCCTCGTGATTTTGGGGTGATTTTTCATTCCCATTATTGAAAGAAAAGTGTTGTATAATGTATATAACATCATCCATGTAACAAAATCCTTATGAGATGTCATGCTCGACACCCAAAGTTTGGGTGAATGAAATTCTATGATAAATAGAACTGTTAGTCATTGTTCACCATCAACTAGGAATGGATTACTGAAAATAATAATGATTGATTATTTCTTAGAATATATTATTGTTTAACAAAATATAACCATCGGTGTAACAATCGAAATAATTCATATTCATAATAATGTAACCCTTGGTGTTTCCTTCACACCCACATCCATTCAATTAGATTAAACAATTTAATTTTTATGCATGGAAAAAAATTATAAATGAATGAAAGTACATGACCATAAAATTACATTTATCATTTAATTATATGTTATATGGATGTAAATTCACATTACCATTCCATTAAATCTACAAATTACCCAATGTTCCTTAGGAAACACCAAATCCATAAAGACTAGATTTACATAAATAATTAATCATTTCCTTTTTACCAATAAAAGGAAGCAGAAAACAAAAAGTGATTTTGTTAGAAAAAATTCAATTCACAAAAAATAATTCATTTAACTCTGTTTATGCATCATATTCACAAATAATGAATTAACAAACTAAAAAGTGATTTAATTTATAACATATCCATTATATACAAGTTATTTAAATTAACACACCATAGTGGTGTTCTAATCTTAAGGAAAATAAGTTTAATTCCCAATGATAAATTTCACGAACCATCCCTAAAGGGGTGGTTCTAGTTGAGGTCATTAACATTAAATATATCAAGGTAGATTTTATTATATCACAAAGATATCTAGGGACTTAATTTAATACATATCATAATTTACAAGAGGCTCCCTAAAAGAATTTCAAATAGCACAATGTCATACTTAATAAGTGAACTAGACACTATGTTATATGTTTAAGAGAAACTACCTTATGGTAATGTTGTTATACTCATCCAATATTCATTATTTAGTCAATCTAGTTTGAGAGAAATTGAAAAAATGGAATAATTAACTTGAATTAAGGAAAATTATCTCGCACCATGGTAGCAAAAGTAGTTAAAAGATAAATGAATAAAATAATAATAATGACTTATAGAAATACCTATATGTTTCTTAAATGAACAGTGGTGCTAAAAAAAGTCAAATTAAGGAGATATACTTATTCATGGAGGTGGATATAAAATATCCCTAGGAGATACTACACATGGGTAAGAGGAGAAGAAGAGGAGGGGAAAAGGGAGAAAGTGGCCGGGGAAAATGGTAATTTATATCCCTTGTAATGAGGTACATGGTAGGCCATACTATATGCCAATAGATCTTGAGCCTCTTCCAAAGTAGGGAGGTCATATGGTTCATATGTGTGGGTTTCAAAAATTCATAAAAATGGGAACTTTCCCTCTATCAAAAACTTGAAATTTAGATTACGGTTGTTTGGATCCTATTACAATGTTAGAAAAACTCGTACAAGAACTCCATGATTATTGAATAATCTACACTGTTTCTCCTGTGGGATGCATGGTTTCAAAAAAAATTGTGTTCCCCTATCTACCTTCTCATATTTTATTTATTTTGGGATCAAAACTCATAAAACATGACAAAACACCTATGTCACCTCTCATGATCTTATCCAAGTCTAAAATAAGCATATTTAATTATTCAAACACTCTTTAATTGATTCAGATTCCTGGTTTTTGATTCAGGACATCCACTAAACTAATAATTCAAATTCCATAAAGATCATCTAGTCTAAAAAATGGATTATTACTACCTTCCCACATTAGAACCTATCATCTGAATGATGAGATGGTTAAAACATTGGAAATAAAACCAGATCTACTCAGGTTTTGATGATTTATCAAACTGTTGTGTTTTGTTTCCCAACTCCCAACACACCTCCAAATCATTACATATTAATACAATATATGAACCATTAAAATAAGATCTAATGACTCAAAAATGAAATATCATGATAGATCAAACCCATCCCCGCCTAATTGGATACAAAATCTTAATAGAATCTCTTATAATTCAATGGTCCACGACACTTACCACCAATGGGATTGAAAACATAATTTAAAATTCCAATTAACGATACTGCAACCCTTATAATTTCCTATTTAAAAATGCCTCTATAATTTTAACAATTCCCTTATAATGATTAATGATTCAATAAAAGGTTCAATTCCATATTTATCTTATTTAGCTTGGTTAAATTGATCATTCTAGGAAAATACTTGGACAACATCGACGTTACACCAATCATAACATTATAGAATGACTAAAATAGTTCCTCAATGATTGTATTCACTTGAACCTGATGGGAAAAGGTCAAAACAAATCTCGATGACTAATCTCAAAACACTCGACTTATACGGCTTGCATATCAAAACAAAAAACATCATGGATTCACCAAGGAATCTCAAGATTTCTTTGAGAACTTATTTTGAGAACAATAATTGACTTTAATTAATATCTATTGAAAAATGTTCATTTATGTTTTTTCCACAACATGAACATAGGTGTATTCCTGATCCAGTATCCTTGAATCACTATGGTTAAAAAAACAAGCAATCAAGATTGGTCTATAGTCGGGGGTAACCTTGGAATAATGAATAGGATTCCAATGAGTCCCTTCAAGTTAGTTCATACTAAACTGTTCACGTGTGAGGCGTAGGTAAAAATTCTAAGGTCCAAGTATCTATAAAATCAACTAAATCCTATGTGGAATTTCTTAGTAAGTCAGGTAAATTAAAAACAATGGGTTTCAATGTGTCCACCCAAGTCATTCCTCCAACATAATTTAGGAATCAATCTGGACTAACCATTCCTTGATAACAACCATTATATCAAAGCACACCTCTATCTGAGTGTACTAATCAAATGAAAAGATAATTTTAATTTTTTTCAAAGAATATAACAGATTTCGAATATATTAATACATATGATATCATGAAAAGGTCTATGATCATCATTAAGATGATGGTGCACTCCAATAATTTAAAAGATTTTGAAAATTACTTTGGAAAAATTCTACAGATTAGATATGATATTACAGGTTCAATTTTTAACCAACCATCTATATCTATGCACATAATGGATCATAAAACCATAAAAGGGTATCTTTATTCATAATGGTATAGATAATCTAGTGATGCACCATCCTTAATGGATAAAAAAAAACCTTTCTACTAGAGACATATTATTATCACAAAATCACCCACATTAAATTCCATACTTGACTAATGGCGTTTTCAAAGGCTTCATACACAACCAACCATTCCATAATCATGATGTCTTTTATGAACAAACTTTTACCCAAACTTCCATCTCCATGGGAATTGAAAGGTGACACTAACCATTGAAAACTGGTCCTCCTCAGTTGATATCCTTCTACATGGAAGTATTCATTTTACAATGTGTTCAACAAGAATATCACCACCATATGGGTGTCCTTATAATCCTTTAATAATAAAGGAAACTAACTCCATGGAAAACACTCCATTTTTCATTTAATGCATGTTTCAAATATGTAAAACACACTCCTAACATTCGCTAACATGAAATGGTATGAAATATAGCCTTATAAAATCTTGATTTATATGTATGAATAAAAAACCACCCATGTTTCATCGACATGAACCATAACATTATGAGCAAAATAAAAAATATCTACCCATTATGTAAAGACAGTGGATCATATTGATAATTTCATCTTGAGTATTGGGAAAAGTATATATTTTAGATATTTCTCATTTCACATTACCATGAATAAGACCTATGATCATTTCATAAAATTTCATGTCTTAATTATTAACACTGAACTCATACAGTTTGTCAAACTATTTTAGTAGTTCAATGGGTACTGCATGTATATATGCATACTGCACTATGATCCCAAAAGAAAAAGGAAATATCCTTCACACTATCAATAATATTATCATCCCTATCCAATCTAGTTTCTTATGGTCTATAATAAAATCAACCCACAGTCATATAATCTCATACAAATGGAAAACTAGTTGATGACCTCTTAAGAAATTGGACATTAAAGTGGATGAAAAAAGGCTCAGATGACCGAATAAGTGGCTAATCATGCCTTAGGAAATTATATCCCACTGGAACTGAGCATTATACGATTACCATTCACATACAATGTTTTAAAGGATGGCACAACCAACCATCCTTCTTGGGTATCATCTTTTAAAATGAGGAGACCTACTCAAAACAACAACACCTAAATGACACCAAACATATGAAATGGTACACAAGGATTTACCATGGTTTTTAAGGCTCTGAGGGATCTACCATCCTCAGGATATCCCCTTACCCTAGATTAATGAATTATTCCTACTAAAAGATCATTCAGGGAAAGGGCTCTCTATTCCGAATGCATATCAGTTCTGTTCTATCAATAAAAGAAAAAGGCCCACGAGTTGCACTCACATTCCAATTTCAAGATAACTATTCAAGGAAACATTTAAACTACCATTACATGAATATAAAATATAAAAACACGTCTACATGTTTTATTTTATATGATTAATTATTTATATTATATAATCAAACATGTTTAATTCTTAATTTAAAAATCAGGTACCAATTATAAGCTAAAATGGTTTCTTGATTTATTTAAGAAAGTCCACATGTCTCATAGAAAGTTTTTATCAACCTAATTTCAACAATTTATTAGTTGGTCAACATCTTATCATAGTTATAAAACATTTTCATATATTTTCATTATAATAATCATTTATTTATTCGTAAGATCAAAAAAAGTAATATCTGTTAAATATAATGTCAATTTTAATCTATAGAAGAAAATATACTTTATATTTAAATTGAAATTTTAAATAACTAATGCCACATATAAGTATAGAACAAAAGTAAAATATGGGGTATTGTAAAAATTAAAGAGAGGACTGGTTATGTATCATTCCACCATACGCCCATATGTGAACCCATATTGGAGTCTACGGACAACATAAATTACCATAACTATATAGTATAATTGTACCCCCATGGGGTAAAATAAAAAACCATAATAGATAAGGTGAACTTCATGGATCCTGGTATTCCAACGTGGGTCCATAAGCTACATAAGTAAATTTATATTAATTTTTATACACCCTATGTTGGTTATCTAATATCAAATAAGACCCAACAGACATAAATGGGTCCAGTTTTGAATTTAAGAATTTAGTTATATAGGTCATCATTTCCAACTGATAGGGTTAAGAAGTCTTTAAATTAAATTCATTCCTAAATGATTTATAATTTAGTATACATACATATAAGTTCCTTGGTTTTCTTTGATGAATCACCAATCCCCCATAATAGAGGTACATCCCCTTATAAATTTAAATTAGGGTTCATATTACTAAAACCATGTTTTTAGGATTTCATTATAGATTTTCATAAGTTTGTATGTAATAGTTTGATTAAATGGTTTAAACATCCAAATTTTTAAGGGCACATACATATCATAAAATTTTATTTTCTCATCATTTAATTGTAATGATAAATATTTAAACCCACACAACCAATGGTCAATGTATAAATCATGTCCAAATTGGTTGGTTAAATATAATGTCACCATAAAGATATGTAGGAAAAAAGAAAAAAGGTTTATGCTAACATTTAATTTAACTACCCATGTATTGCATATATAATGTGGCATTATATAACAACAAGTAATTATAAGTTGAAATAGTAAATGATCACCCAAGAATAATGGATAAAAATTCTTATAATAATGAATATAATTCTACATCCTTAATGTATTAGGAAAAGGGTAAAATGACATAATTGTCAAAAAACTGTACGAATTAGATAGTACACCAATCAATCCAGGTAGAATCATTTCCAAATGTAATAATGTAAAAAATGAGAAGCAATAATATCCATGGAAACATTTACATTTCCTCCTACCTTAGATAATCAATCATAGAGTTGGATATTTACCATGTGTCAACACATTACTAGAATCTTGTATACTAACCCAAAATAGAAAAATATCAAAAAAGAAACTCTGATAAAACTTTATAAGTTCCTGACCTAACTGATCATGAATACAGTACTCTTAATGGTCAACACATGGCCCCATGAATGATTCCCAACACACCAGAGGCTACATACTAGTAGATAGGTTCTAATGGTGGAATAATGGGGATTCTATATCATCATTATCAATGTAGTACAATGGTATAATAATAATTCAATAGAAAATTGTTGATGTAATATAAATTAATGATCAGAATTTGAAGAATAATGTATAATAAGTATTAAATATATGTGATATAGAATACCAAATATCCATCTATAAATTAATTTCCAACTGATGATAAAAAGTGATTACCAATGGTGTCATGTTCTTGAAGGACACCAAGAAGACCCTATCATTTTTGGCGTAGGCCAGAATGAGTGATACCAATTTAAAAGATATATATATATATTGTAATCATATATAATATGTATACTTGTCTATAAACTCTATATATATGGATATATAGTGGTATATACATGGATTATATGTGTTCGATGGACCTAAAGAATTACATAGGTGTCCATAATGAGTCTAACGAGCAAAGGCTCCACAAACTGTATAATCCCCAATCTCATATAAATGTGAGACATCTTTACCATCATTTGAGATAGTAGGGTTATTCATCATACCCAACACTCAAAGAAAAGGAATGTGGGGTAGAAATCCTATCCCCGAATTAATATTAAATGTTTGATACACCATGCCAAACACCTGATATAAGGGATCATGAAATACCATGCTCAACAGAACCCTTAACAATATTTTAACCAGTCAATATCAATGTCATAGTCATAATAATAATGATAAATTACCTGTAAGAATTTATTATAATTTATACCAGTCAAATCATGTTTGTAACAATATAAACAATTCATTTCCATAATTATTAATCAATTGGCCTCGACATGCCACCCACTTCCATTCAATTAAATTTATTTTTTAATTTATAATGAAAGTAAAAAAAAAATGATAAATTATCGATTTCACAATGTTTTATTGAAAATAAAAGTGTTGTACATGCACATATGCATGGAATTACATCTAGAAAAAACTATAAAGGCCACGATAAACACCCATACTTTGAAGGAATGAATTTGTAAAGGAAATAATAATTTTCATTTTCATTTTTGAATAAAAAATATCTCATCTAGTGGTTTTATTTGAAAATAAGAAATTGTCATCAACCTATTCATTTAACACTATTTATGCATCCCAATAATTTATACTGATTTAACACACTAGAATTGATTTAACAAATAAACTAACTATTTTTACAGTTTAATTATATTAACAGACCCCAAGGGTGCTATAAGAATAAGGATAATAACGATAATTCTCAATGAGAAATTTCAAGAAACCACCCAAATGTGGGATTTCAGGTTGAATCCATAACCATGAACCATATCAAGGGAGATCTAAGAATATAAAATGATTTTATTGGGATTCAATTTATTGAATTTCATAATTTAGAAGCGACAATAGGAAATTAGTACATGAATCACAATATAATGATTAATAAAACAACTTCATGATAAGGTAAATGCAATAGAATACAGATGTTATACTAAGGTTGTTCTACTCATCCAACATTAATACTTGATTTGAGTTGATTTGATATAAATTGAATAAATAGATGAACACACTAGAAATAGGTAGAATATTCTTGCACCATGATAACACAATAGATGAGAATATAAATGAATAAAAATGGAAGAAAAAGTAATAGAAATACTGGTATGCTTCTAATGTGATAATCGACACTCAAAATAGATTTCAGATTAATGAGATATCCCTATAGCAAGATGTGGATAAAGAGAGCAACAAAAAAGTCAATGTGTGTCGGTAATATGAAAATAAGGGTAGGAGAGTATAAATAATGAGGTAAAGACAAATTTTATTTTAAAACCCCTCTAATGAGTTGCACAGTTTTTCCACATGGTTGACTAAATGATTCCCTAACCCTGGTTGAGCCTCTGCCCATGTTGGGGGCTTCATGGTTCAAGTACACTATCTAGGAAAATCGTTAACATACAGTACATTTTCCCAATATTAAAATATTTAAATTATGAACATAGTCATAAATATCCTCTAACATGATTATATAAAACTATGTGATACATCTATTTCCATTGGATCATCTATATAGTTTTTCATAGGGACCGCATGATTTTAGGCAAAACATGTACCCCTATAATCCATTCTCGATTTTGTGTTTTGAGGGTCTGGTGGTAATCCAACTCAATAGAACACCCAATACACCAATTATGACATTCACCATGTCTAAGAAACACATATAACTATAACAACAATCACAATTTCATTCTAAATACTATTTTGCAATTTGACCCATCTCCCAAACTAAATATTATTTTTCCTTAGAAAATTTCATCATATCCCAAAACTCGGGTCTTATGGACAATTGATTTTATATGGTTTATATATTATTATATTACTTGTTATAACTTTAATCCATCGTACACAACAATATTTTAATCTATAATTGATGTTATTTTGTCTAAGGGTCTTTGATGGGAAATTTACCAATGTAGTAAGGGATTTCACAACAATTTCACTTAATTGCTGAATATTTAAATATCATAAACCAAATATAATTTATTTATAGAATTTAATACCCCATTTAATGATATATCATTAATCCTTCATGATTTGTCGAATTTAATTTACAATTCTTGTTAATTCATTAAAGGTGGATTGATTTGGTGGTTACACAAGTGGTATGAGTTTTCATAACTAAAATTTCTTTCTTTTGGTTACATCACTTATTTATTGATTTTATTATGTAAAGATTATGTTTAAAATTTTGTTTTTAACTTATATATTATTTTCACTTGTTTTTCTTTATATTTTATTTTAAAAACATAATTTCTCTATTAGTTAATTTTAAATTTAAGGATATGATCCTTGTATGGGTTATTAATCTCCAATTCCATTTCATTTTGTACATACATTAATAATATACACATATATTATATTTAAGGATTATATAATTACCCTTGTAAATGTTATATAATTAATTTAATTATGACTACGATATTTAATATCTTAATTTAATTTATTCTTTCATGGGGAATACAATTCAAATGTTACCAAGGCTGTTAGGGTTTTATTTTTCATACTCATTTTAATCTGGTTTTTTATGTCAAAATATACATTATATAAATTATCTCTTTATTATTTAGAAAAAATATTAAATTTTATTACCTTCTAGATATTTCGTAAAAAAAATTTAGGTACCGTTATTCTGTATTGGGTACAAAAAATGATTTAGAATTGATTTCCAGAAAAATTGATATTATTTCTTTTGTTTTAGTCAAAAAACCTTTTTTTATATCATATATTTTTAAAATATTTTCAATATTTGTATTTTATAAACCTAATTTATTTCCCAAATCTAATTTAAATGGTTTTTGACATTATTTTAAATGGGTTTAAAATAAATGTTTTTAAGGTTTTCTAAATGGGTCACTTTTCAATCTCTTTAACAAAGCGCGATTAAAATGTTTATTTTTACTATTTTAAAAATGTATGGACTTTATCACTATCATGGAAATTATTTTATTTGAATACACCATTATATGTATTGATTATTATTTTGAAAATAAAATAATTTAAGAATACTTTTTAATCCTTTATCTTTTAAATGATATTTACAGTGTGGAAATTATATTTTCATCATAAATATATTTTAATGATCATTTTATGTAATTTATATCAATCAATGTCAATAAAAACATTGATTTTACGTTAGATACTCAAGGGAAATATTGTAAGTATACCATCCTTATTCTTTCTATGGATGGTTTTGATTGTTTGAAAGACAATTTCATGGAATTCATTTCATTTCCAGTGGTTAATCATTAAATGATAGAATATTGTTTATAATTAAATTTAAAAATGGATCCTTCCATGGGTTATGATTTTTTCATGGTTTGTAGTCATTTGTTTGTTAACGTGTGTTACAGATATAGATCATGATGACAGGTGATCCCAATATAACACTCCAATCCATTGGGTAAATGTATAGAGTTAGTTTGTTATTGAATTCTCTTAAGATATTGTTGGAATTTAACATGTAGTTATTCCATTGGAAATAGTGAGTATAATAGTGTTATGTAAATGATGTTCCATGTTACCAATATTTTTTATTTATAGTTTACTCATGTAATAATTTTCTCTTTGATTAAGGATTGTTTTCACATTGATCAGGATTTCTATCATTTTTTAATCACAAATTCTATTAGTTATTTATTTCATATAACATGTTTTATAGTCTATGCTGTGAATGTTATGAATTACCTTATGTAATGATTATGTACATCGATGCATTAATCATTACATTACAGTCATCTATTTCTCACTAATAACGTTCAATTTTTAATTCATTTCGTTACCCATACTGATAATTTGGTATCACATTATTGTGATTCCTTATACCCTTGTTGTAAAAAAATGATTCAATAATAATGTTTTCAGAAGGTCGAGATATGAGAAGAACTTATTTGGTGATGATTTATAATTTTGTGATCCAGTATTTATGTATCCAATCATTTATTAAATTATTTCATGGATTCTCTAAATGTATATACCTAATATGTTTTGGATATATAAGTGAATTCATATTTTTCCATTTCATGATATTTGTTTTTAATTATTGAAATTAGGTCATATTTATTTGTATCAATTCTAGAAATGTAAAATACTATGTTCTTTACAATGGATCTAGGAGTGCAGGTTTGGGGAAGATATATGTATTATTGTAAAATGTATTGAATTTTTATATATAATGATGTAATATTTATGTATTTTATGCTTGGGTCACCTTGGACCGATCGTTCTCCATCTTAAAAAAGGAACCCGATTTGATGATAGCCTTCAAGAACATTAATCACATCCCCAAATTTGGTATGGATCATCTAACTCTAGATTTATTTAAGGGATATATCAAATCATAGAACCTTTGAGAATCAATAGTGATCTGAATTAGTAATAACAATTATATTAATATTTCATTTCTAAATATGATTTTGTGTTATCATGGTCATGGGACTGTCAAATAAATGAAAAGAATAAATTTTATCTATTCAATTGTTCTATAGAACATAATAAAGTTAAATATACAATTACGATATATTTGGGGGTTAACATGCTGGGTTTTAAAAATACTTCCAAAAACTACTAATTATTAAAGTGATCATGGACATATTAGTGTAGTTTTTTATGTAATTTCAGTACCCTTACCATTAATAAAACAATGGTTCCTGATATTTTTGTGGATATGTATGTATCTCTTACTTTTCCCAATATAACCTTATTCATACAAGGAACTCCAACTCATTTTGGAAGAAGCTATTTTTTCACAATATAGTTTTTTATTTTTAATATTATAGTCTAAAGAATCATATAAAATCCAATTATATGAGACTTTATTGATATTATAATGCTTTACGCTATGATATTCCCAAAGGAGTTTGAAAAAATATAGTTTTTAGTTCACATTCCTCTCATCGGACTCTTGGAAATAATAATTAATACGAAGATGAACCTTTTATGAGTGTCATATATCCTATATCCATGTTTATCACATGGCTGAGTAACTATTAATCAAGGCTTAATCTATTCTTCGAGAGGACAGTGGATGGTGGTTTATTTTATTTTATGTTTTATATATTATATGTCCTATCAAATAATGAAGCCGTTTATTTTTTATGGAATATTGATGGTTACTATCTGACCCATATTTTCAATCAGTTACTAGGATCTCATTCAATGAAAGTGATAAATGTGTCAATAAATAAATCTAATATAGGATAATAGTGTATCGTATTTTGTTTGATACCACCCCCATAACTGATCTTATAACATATTTTTGTGGTTATTAGTCGGAATAAAGGATCACTTTGGATATGGTGGGTGGTCAAATTAGTACATCCAAGGATAGTATAACCATGGGGTAGGTTAATATTAAATCATTTAATTCTCTAGATTCCTTCGATGATGGGGTTTCGCCCGCTGCTTCCCATAAAGGTAAATCAAAAAATACGAGTAATAAAAATCCTCTTGATACTAATAGGATGTCTAATATGGCCAAAACCAGAAATTTTATCAGTGATAGCCTCTCCTCCCCATTGGGAATGTTACATATATCCACTAAGGTCTACACCATTTTGTAATCCTAATCTCAACCATTTTCATAATTAAATGAGTATTAGATCCCTAATTAAGTTTCTGTTCATTGATTATGAATCTATGTCTATTAAATATTTTAATCATTGACATTCTTGATTTGAAATAAAAGAAGTTGAACTTATGAATGATTTCATTATTATGTTTGGAATGAATCACTAATTTTTAGAATATCCAACTAACTCTTATGTTTTTATTTCATGAAATTTGAACCTAGTGGTATAGTTTATTAATTTTTTTCTATAATACACAATCATTAATATTACATAGATTAATAAAATAACATTCATTACCTTCTTTTTATAATAAATTTAATTTAGTTAATTGAGGTGTATTATTCAGTGTTCTATCCAATTTCAACTGGTGTATAACTACATTTTTTATAGGAAATGATTTTAAAAGGATTTTGGACACCTTTATGAAGAAATATAGCTTCACTTTTTATGGAGTGTTATAAAGGAATAAAATACCTTCCTCGTGCATAATCAGCTAATGGATATTGGATACTCATGATATCAATTTTCAGAGTATAAAATCTAAAGGCCATAGTATAACATGGTTTCAGTTCGATTGATATCTTATAAATATTAATGGTATTAACTGTTTTCTATAATTTTGGAACCCAAATTAGGTTGGTTTGGTTCAGATGATGTACTCCTAGTAAAAATTGAATCCAAGAGTTTTATTGATGATCTACTCATTTCATCTTACTCTTTTCCTTCGAAATAATATTTCTTATATTGGGTGCAAAAATCTGGACATGTTCCAATATATAGGAAACTAATAGATGTTTTAAAAAACATTAAATGTTAAAATTATAACATCATGTGTGAGTAACACCTAAATTATCACCTACAACATATAAAACATATATTCAGAACTGTATAATGTCAATAAATAAAATTCTACAACAATGATGGGATGAATATATATACAAAATCATGAACCTCAAAAATAATTAGATGGAAAAAATATATCTTAAATAATAATAGATTGAAGATGAAAATCTAGGAATAAAAAGATCATGGAGGCATAAATATACACTAACTATTTATATGTATGCATAAAATAGGGAAATATTATGATAAATTTGAACTTGAATACCAGGGATAGATTCATAAAATATATCTTAATTTCATGGGACCTCTCATTATTGATCGTTTCATAGTTTTTCTCACTGGAGCGGGACAAATCAATGGTAGATTATTATCTAGATGCGTCAAAGGTGAATATTTTAGAAATGTTATTCCTCATATAGTATGATCATAGACTGAATGTATTATAAATTTTATTGAGACTGAATATAGATTCCCTAAAGAAATTAGAGGAATAAATCATTATAGCTCTTTGTGACCCAAAAGTTTTCCGAGGTTTTTTTGTTATTTCATGTAATATTATCAAAAAAATTATCCAGGAGGCCAATCTAGAATAGTTCATATGGGGATTAATTCCTAGGTATGTGTGTCCAATAATCCTTATAATCATTCTAAGGGAAATCAATTTACAATCATTCTTTAATTAATTTACCATCTGTATGTTCAAAATCATGTATAAACTACTGTCAAAAATCCAAAATGGTGGAATCACTCTTTATTTCACAATATGGTTTAAATTTCATAATGTGATTTTATACATGGAATTATAATTCATTTTCTAATAACTCTTACCCAAGAGATGATGATTATATGTGATTGGATGGTTCTTTATGTAAATATCATCATAATAAGGAAATCATAATTTTTTTATGATAATAGGGTATGGAAATTTGTCCTTACGGTCATATAATATTGTTGTTTCTGGCCATTGTTTAAAGATATGGGGTATTGTGATTTTCCTCTTCATATATCTAATTTTTTATTTTGTGAAGGAGACAAAAAAAATTTCATGTATATTCTCAGAATGTATTAAGGAGGATCATTATCACCAAGAATGTCCATCCTCTTGTTGGATGTGTCCAGTAGACACCATAATATAGGATTTAATTCAAACAGCATGGAACCATTAGATGGATAGTATGGGAACCAAGCTATTATTCAGATAGAGGGAAACCAAAAACTGTTCAAATGAAAAAATGATCACATGATAATATGAGAGAACCACTAAGAGGTCAATCACAAAACCATTATATGTTCTTACATAAATTGATGTCATGGTATAATAAACCTGTGGACATTCAATTCAACTTAAACAATGTATATGGGAAGTAGGAATTCACATCACCTTATCCACACACAAAAATTTCCTTGGACTAAGTCATGAAACATTCACAGTGATTCAAAGCAATGTAAATTCAATAAAATGATGTACATAATGTAGGAAATGAATACAAGATTTTAATATACATCCTAAAAGTAATCCTACATGAATGGGAGAAACAATTTTCTAGTCCTGTATTATATAAATTATAATGAGTAAGTTTAATTGAAAAAAAATTCAATATAATTTCATTATAAAAATGCAATAACATTGTTAAAACTAGATTCGCATTACATATTTAACAAGAACTATGCATTAGACTTGTACATTTTGGGATATCTAATAAACTATTATCATCAGTATCCACTCCCTTATATTGGAAACCCAATTCGTTATCTAGGTCACGCTACATACCAACATTGGAATGGATCTTCCAAATGCAATGTTACTATTTATTTTCATTAACCTCATTGACCATAACTACTTCCATTGATAAACTTATTTATTCTACATTCTATATAATTATTTCCTGAAATTTTACTAAACATTCTTGTATACCTTTGATTTCATTGGTAAAATAAAATAATAATATACGTTCTTCCATTGATGAGATGCATAGTCTCTAACTTCACACCAAGTATATACTCCCACTACTAATGTGTTTTTAGTCAACAACAATTTGGTGCATGAAATTACAGATTAATAAATCATGGAATCACATTCCAAGGTATCCCACTTGTATACTTATTCTATCAAACCCATAAGGAATTAATTCTATAAATTTTCTTCTTTCCATAGTAGTAGTATTCATCCACCTATTTCTATTCACCCAAACCAAACTATGGTATGATTCTACATCATCCTTTATTGAAAAAAATGTTTTGGTGACATGTTTTCTATATTTTCACTACCAATAATATTATAGATATAAAATATTTTATCCTTCATTAGTTTTTTGATGAAATGATATCTTTTGGTTCATATTCCTTTTTTCTTTTCATGAAAAAAAATTATCCAACATGATATTATAGTAGATATCATAGAAAAAATCCCTCCATCCTAACATATATATATATACTTAAAAAATTTCTTCAGCCAAACAATATCATTCTCTTCTTCCATTGAATCACAAAACATAATTTTTATTGTACTAATGGAATAACATTTTGTAATCATGAAATCAAACAAACCTTTATTCCTCTATATGTAAACACAAATATGATTATATGCTTTTGGATGTCAGAATCCCCAATAAAGTATATCTCAAAAATTAAATGAATCATATATTCCTCCCCATTGAAAAGAGCCTCGTATTTCATTACATTTATATACCAATGAATACTCTTAATGAAATCCAAATGGTTCATACCAGGTTTTGATAAAAAATTTCATAAAAACCCTATAGAAAAAAAATGTCAATCTGATTGAAAATCATTACATATACTAAAAATCCTACTAATATATCTTAACACTCATTTTCCATCTACCAATTCTCTTCTATTATTGAAGATTATTATCGTTTTCATGATTTTATGTTTCTAATAATAGGATTAGTAATTAGTTTCCATTCAATAATGTCAAAACTTCTAGTGAATATTGGAAGACAATAATTTTGAGATATAACCACATATTTAGTATTACAATCCATAATATCTTCGTCTATCATATTTTATTGGCATCCCTGAAATCAATTATCAAAAAACATCCTGAAATTTTACACATAAATTTACAAAATGTGCGGTTATATGGTCCAACCATAAACATTCCATCAATATAAAGAAGAAAAATGATTATATTAATACCATCCAATTTATTTTAATACCAAAAAATGTAATGATTATATATGTTTAAGAGTTAATATCTTACTATTATGGTGATTTCGTTAGTCAATATAATCTTTTATTCTATCTACACAACAGATTCTGGTAGTCCATAGTTGGTATACATATCCATTGTTTCATGTAAATTTTTTACACTAACTAAACATAATATAAGTTTATAATTACATATATATATACAATAGATATAGATCATCCAATTAAATTATACATATCATTGAATGGATATATGAATATTTTACTATCTATGAGAATATTTATGAAAAATCAACTCCTTACTTCTGTTGAAATCTCTTTACTAATATTAAGGCTTTATATCTTTTTTTCTTATTAGGTTATTACGTAACACTATAAAAACAATTATTTTCATGTTCTCTCTAACATTAAGCAATATCATCAATCCTTAAAGTACTATTGAGATTCAATGAATCCATATCCATATTCTTAGTTCATTTCCTCTATTTCAAGTCCCATATAAAATATGCATCCTTTAATTCTTATCCTCTTATGCATATATTGGGATTAGAAAAACTCAATCATCCCGAAAATTATAAAAAAATATTCTAACAATATTTTAACTCCACAATTTTTTTTAATAATATTTATTAACCCTTATAATTCTAATAAAATGAAGACATATGGTACGCTGAATTCTACGGCCCATACATTCGAATTTTCCTCTCCAATTTTAGATATTAATTAAGTCTTTAGTATTATTTTTGGCCATACTCATGGAAATATATATCTTTTATAATTCAAATATGATTTTTTTTGAGGTTTCAAAATTATGATAAAATTACTCTGATCAACATATAACGGAATGTTTGATTTTTCATACAAATCATTTACTATCATGTTTCATTCCTTCCACATAATTTTCTCCATGAGGATTATTTCTCGACTATTATTTATTTGTATTCTATCTTCATCATAAAAAATATATAAAAAATATTCCTCTCAATAACCTTGGGGGGAATTCATTTTCAGATCTAATTCAATTTTATTTATATAAATATGATTTTCATGTACATATGTTAAACTAATATCGTTTCAAAATATTGAACTTATAGTAATTATCTAAACCACAATTTCTATATATGTTCTCGACCAACTACTCGTTATGGACTTCTAATGATGATATATTCCACTATATTGAGCGAATATTCCAAAATCACCTTAATAATTCACATGTTTAACATTGTTATTCTATATTTCTCCATTAATCACATGAAAATTATTTCAAATACTCTATATTTCTATTGAAATTCTAGATCCATCTTAATATTTTGAAATCCTTTATTCTAGTATATATTTTAGAGTATTTACCAATGTACTCACCACCATTTCCCTTCTAAATAAACATCAATTTACTTCACTATTATCTTTCTTCAAAATAGTTCTACAATGTAATCACCAAAATTATATAAGAATTATTCCTTGAAAAGTAAATCCATAATTTTTTATTATGATCATAAATGAATGTATGAATGTAAGGAGAACCACCATAGGACCGGATATATAATTTTCTCCTAATATATAATTCTATGAGATCTATGTTCAAGTTCTTTGGATTTTATACATTTAATTTGAAAGTCACACCTCACAAATTTACAAGTATATAACACATACACTTTAAAATTTTCATGTTATCATGTTTAAATATACCCATAGCCTTTATTATTTCTATATTCTTCTAATTGAGGATACTGAACATATAAAAAAACTCTCATATCATCAGCAGATATACTTCCAGCAACTACATTACCATCTAAATTTAAGGTAATTTAAAGTGCCTCACACATTAATCCTCATGAAACTATCATATATCCATGATATCATTCATTAAACATTTTGAAAAACTAGTTCCATATCATGTTTCAACTAGTTGTCTAAAAAATAATATTTTCCATAATTTAGGAATGTGATTACCTTATATGATTTTTTAGAAAATTATATCATTTATTCATATATTGACCTATCCATCTTCAAAAACATATAGTGATTTATCATTCAACAGATTATCTTTATCAAACATCACAAACATGTAATTGACAATGCATATTTGTTCCATAGTTAAATTAAATGATACTACATAGTCAATAACCTAATATTATACTAGTTTGTTCACACTCATTATGTAATATTTACTCCATATATGTAAACTAATGAAACATGAATTACTAGTGGTCAATGTATTTCCATTATTAACCAAGTGATTCTCTAAATTCTTATTGATATGTTCCTCCCATTAAAATTTATATCTTTTAATATGTGGACCAACCAACTCACTCAATCATATTTTATAGAACATATCATCTATTGTATTCATTATGTATTTTCTATGGGGTGGACTTCCATTTACATTATCAATAAGATTTCTATAAGATAGTGCATAATCGTTCTTCCACATAAGATATTTATACATGATAAAATCATAGAATCACATGACACCAATAATATTTTTACATTAGAGCTCCTAACCATAGTATGTATTTCATCAAAAAATTATGTATGATAAGACAAAAGGATAAACACCCATAAATCATCAGAAATTGTGAACAATACAAATTAGAGTGTACCATAGATAATATTTAAGTAATAATATAATTTAATTCTAGACTTAATTATTATAACCATAATTAAAACAACCATAAGAATATAAACATATTTTTGGGTTTCTTTATTTTATACATTTCATCTGTGTCTTATACAACATCTATTGTAGTTTTGTTTTCCTAGATGTTGAAATAATTTTTTTTTGTGAGATACATTCTATGAATCAAAAAACAATTTCAATCCAACCATTAAGATTCCTCCTTATCCATTTTTATGATCAATTCCACAGAATGGTACTTATAGATCATTTTAGAAGAGATAATATTCTATTTTATTCCTATAAAATCCAAAATTGATTACCAAATATTATTTATCTAGATCATCCCTTAATATGATTCCATACATGATTTTTCTGTCATTGGGGTGACCTTATACACAGATACCACATGCCAGGGTTGAACCAAACTCAACTAACATGAAAACGGATCTCCTAATATACTATTGAAACCATTAACATGGACATTTTTACACAAAATGGAGCTCGAAAAAATATCACTATTATCTAAAACTGATCCTCTATAATATCACTTCCACTTAAACTATTTGTACTAAAAGTAGTATTTTATTACTCTCTAACCACTATATAAATTTAATCTTGAAAACCCTACGGAAAACTCACATGAATTAAAGGAATTGGAAATTAATGAAATTAAATTACGTGGAGTATTAAAATAACAAAACAGAATAACATGCATTGTAAATGTGTTTCTACTTTCATGGGAGAAATAAAAACCCACTCTTGTATTTATAGATGTTTAAAGAATATAATGAAAAACACATATACAATAATAGTTTCATTTAAAAAATTAATCATGATATAATATTTACATTCACTATATAATTTTACTAAGAAATTTATATTCCACTTTTATAGAGTGTTTGTGTGTGTAGCTAATTTACTATTCTTAATTTCCTGCACATCCATTTATAGAAATATTTGTTAGTCATCCAAGTATCACTCCATTCCATCATTCATGGATATCATATACATTTTATGTTATTATTTATTTCTAGTATCCTTTTTGAACTCATCTACATCTACAATGAAAACTATAAATTTATGCATCAAAAGTTTTTCTATTATAGATTTATTCACACATTCTGTTAAACCATTTATTTCATCAATATATAGATCAAATGATATATCTACTACCACTGAAGCGATGAACTAGAACAACCATTATATGGATACCACCCTCATACATTTTATTTTATTTCTATTAAATATAAATTTAGTGATTGAAATTTTGGTATTCTTAACCTTTGCATCAAATATAAATAATATCCCAGTTGATGAATTGTTCTAGGGAAACAACTAGGGATACTCTTTAGGAAACTTCCTTCCTTAAATAGTAGATGTATTACTCCACCATCACTCATTTACTCAACCCTAGATGAGGTATTATTTTACCTCATACCTTCTTGAAATAATGTTTCTGTTAATATATATATCATATTTTGGCTACTAGTTATCTTATATAAATTAAACATGGTTTCCCCAACATTTCTCTAATGAAAATTTACTTAAGGTAGATGTTATTTCTCATTTCATGAAAAATAAGATATTATTCAATGTGGATTATACTTTAGCGGTCAAAAAATTGAGGGCCTGATTCATGAATTATATCTAACTCCATCAAAAATTCATTCGGACAAACTATATCCTTAACTACTTATTTTATGGAAACATATACAACTTCTATTGGACTCAATATACCAATTTCCATAATTGTGATATCCAAATTACATTTTTTCTATTATAGTTAAAAATTTAATAGACTATACTATTTTTAGTTTTTGAATCTCCAATGATGTTTAATTCAACAAAAAAATTATATCATATATTCCCCCCCCCCCCAAATAGATTCATATTTCACTCCTTTAAAATATTTAAGAACTTAATAAAATTTTTCCTAATATTTTTACATGTTTTAAAAAATATTATCACTATTAAAATTGTAAAAGAAATATATGATAATGTAAAAATAATTTCATAATTTAAACATCAAATAGTTGAATCATATAGAACATTCTACTTTATTTTTGTGGTTATCATCTATTTTTGGTTCTCGTGCCTTAGAAAATGTGAAAATCCAGTAAGAATAATAGTAATGGGTTTTTAATTGATTGTGAAAAAATATTCAAGGATTTTATAGATATAATTATTTTTGATATATAACTAATGATTCATTATTTCTGATATCATTTTATCCCCATACTGACATATTTTCTTATCTTACCCTATATCTTTTATCCCAAGACATCTAGTTCCATTTATATATCCTTTAATCATCTTATTCTATCAACAACATGTTATCACCATAAAAGAGAAATAATAAATTTCCCAACATTCCTTTGATTATGGTAATTAGTATAATCAATGTTACATGTCTACAACCATTCCTTTAAAATAAAAGAATTGATAATATGATTCCACTATCATATTTATTACATTATTCCATACATGATTTCATTGAATCTCAATGAAAAAATTGCTTTCTAATATTTCTGTACAGCTATTCTATATTTCATGTAAATTTATTCATCTAACTCATGAAGAATGAAAGAAATCAAATGATCTATATACTCCAAAAATTAATAATTTGACACCTCCAAAAAAATCATTATTCGGAAGGAATAATTATTATTTATTAATGAGATTATTTCTAAGAAACTAAATCTTTAATTCTATAGAAACCACTTCACTAACATTCATCACTTATATTTCTATTTCCATCAAAAATATCCTCAATATGGTAAACTCACTTAATTTATATTTCATTTATCCATTATAAAATTTAATCCATATTGATTGTTTTTTAATATTAATGAATACATATTTTCATTTAGAGGTGATTCCAACTATTTTGTGTCCCATAGAAAAGAATTTTTACTATGGATTTGATAGTTCCCCTACATCAATGTTTAGTATAAAATTTATACCATCCCCAAACTGTTTAACCAGATTTACAAATATTTTTGACCTCCTCATCCATTTTTGTTGAACTACATTTTTTTACTATACATTGTCTTCTAGTACCTATTGTTATGATTCCCTATTTTCTAGATATTGTGAATCCAAATCCCCCACTCGATCATTAGATTCCCATGAACTGTAAATTATTTTTAATTATATGAATACAACTCTTAAGGTGCATTCATCACTCATATATACGTCATCTTTATGTTTTGAACTTCATGTAGACTTAATTTGTTGAATCTAGACATTAAAATTTTTAATTTCACTTTTCATGATTCCCACCGAATGAGACTCAGAAAATCCACAAGGGAAGACATATTTGAATGAAGGTATTTTTTCCCTAAAAATGCATAGTAAGAAGATGGTTTATGGAGAACCATGTATCGTGCAAGAACATAGAAGACTCATGAATTCATGACTAGTAGGAGGTCATGTGGATGGAAATTTGAAGTGCATAGCCTGAGGAAGGACACAAAATGACCCTTAGACGTGTTCTTATACTATCACAAAAGCTTCCCAAAGGATCACTGGCCACATGGTGGTTGCCAAATAATCTCCCCTATTACGTGGGGCTTCTCATCCAATAGACTCCAAACACCCCATCCATCATATTTTTAAAATAGTTGGAAAATATACAAAAGGAGGAGGCTCCATCCAATCGTAATACTCACACAATAAATCACTAATAGGGAGAATTTTTTTCTATGAAATCATTCATGAAAACTCAAAATATCCCAATAAATTGTAAAATTTAAAATAGTAAATAAATATAGAAAATAATGGAGCCACATTCAATCATAAACGTCACGCGATGCACCCCTGGTGGTTTGTAGACACCATGAGACCCTTGTCACATACACGCCTTGAGTCATGAAAGCCCATCAATATGTTAGCCTCATTATACAAAGATCGACCAGTTTGTCCAGGATACATTAGACTCCCTCTATTGATACCAAATAAAAAATGGAAGGATTTTTTCATAAAATACTTGTACATCTCTATAAGACATTTTTTCTTCATGAGACACATCATCAAAAGGTAGATTAATTGTTTTTGACATTACTCATGCAGTCTTTCCTGACTCAGGAACTCTGTAGCATAAACCAAGAAAAAAATGGGGAGGAGGCATGAGCCCCGTTTATTCGTCGAAATATTGAAGCACAATAATGATATATGAAACATAGTCTAGCAAGACCCATTTAAAAGTTATCCTCATCACATGAAGGCCCCTTAACAAGACATCATTGTATTTGGGAAGTTCTTAGTCTAGTCATTGAAGATCACACAATGGCCTTCTAGAGGTGCACCAATCTCACAAAGGTTCTTGGCCATGTCAATATGAAAATAAAGAAGTCCTCTAGAATAATCACATGATTCAATGAGTCCCAATTAAATGAAAATAATGCAAAATAAGAGGATTTTAGGGGAGGGAGACATGGTCCCTGATAATTAGGTGATGCCCTCTGAAGGATCCATGGAAGTTACTTGAAAAGATGTGTTATGCTTAATCTCTTCATTTATTCCATCCTAGATTCATGTGACACACACCGTGAAAAATAGAAAATTATTGAGTTGGAAAGGCATACAAATCCGACTCCCCATCATGAAAATTGAATGGAGACTCACATTGTTGAAGAGGAAGACACTCCAGATGATATGTTGACACTTCTGCATCCTGCGCTAGATATAATTTCATAGAGTAGCTGATAACCTGACTATGAAGTCTTATGCCCCTTAAGATCTCAATAAACAACTTCTATGACCATGAAAACTGCATATTTTCATCACTTTATTATCCATATATCACACAATGTACATATAGAATGATTCATAAGGAAAATCCTACACATATTCTAGATCACACTAGACATAAAATAAACTAACATTGAAGAAATATAAGGCATTGTAAATATAAATGCTAATAAAAAGACTAAAGTTGGTAGACTTATATGAAGGACACACAAGGTGGATATCAGGCACTTCGTGTAAACCAATAAGGACACATGATGACACAATGACATGTTGCCCAAAACTCAAGATGCACTTTTGGTATACGATTTGGGTCTTGTGAATTCCAATAAAAATTTCAACACAAGTCACATGGTTTCACTCAGGAATTACACCCATGTATTGTGAGACCCTATATGTTCTCTATTCAAGAATCATGATGTACTTAAATAAGCGTTTCATAGCTTATATTACAACTCCATAACTTGTTAGTTTAGTCTGGTTGTACCACCATAGCATATTGACTAGCTCTTGTGACACTCTCTGAGTATGCAATCCATGTTCATTGATGACCTCCGGGAATGTTATCCAATACATTTAAAACCCTTTGAGTTAATTCACATTGACTCTCTTGACACCATCAACGTGAGTAATCCATCTCATGCAATGACACTTGTGCATGGTAGCTTGATCATGAGACACCATATGGATATATCAGTTGGGTCATGTGATGGTTCAAGGGTCGACCATCAAAGACTTATGATTTCCTCGGTATGATTCACCCATGATCATCATTCAACCCTTAGACATGACATTCAAAATATGTGACATCACTTGGAAAATGTAAATGGGTTGTATTATTTTTTTAGGAAATGTCTGGAAAAAATCCTATGACATGTCATGCCGACAACCAAGGAATGTGAAGTGAAAAAAACACATATGAGGCAGTCACTTCTTCCACATCAACAAGTTTTCCTAAGACATGATAAATTCGTTCATCCTCAGTGTACAAATCCTGGCTAAAGGAAATATCAATGTGTAAGTCCCAATCAAGGAAACAATGATGAATCTAATTCCTTCTATTCAAAATATATGTATGAAGCCTCTCTAATACTTGATATCCATCTTAACCATCCATAGGGATGTATCAGTACATTTGTCCCACATCCCTAAGTAGTGAGATTGATCATTTTCCTCCCCTTGTTTCTCATAATGACCATATATCACATGGTATTATTGCACTAAAATTACCATATCATTTGAATCATAAGAATCTATCGTGGTAAGGTAAACATCCTTGTGTAAGCCCTAATCAGTGGTGTAATATGATATGTCCAAACCAAAGGGTAACATCAGTGTGTAATACCCTATCAAAAAAACAATAAGAACTATAGTTCCTACAATAAACAAGATATGTATGACTCCTTCATAAGCCCCAAACTAAAATAAACATCCCCTTATATTTAGATCCCATATATCTGACATGAAAACCATTAAGACAAAATAATTCCTAGGGGATGATCACTCACCTTTATCCCTCAGTATATAGAGAAATCAACAGAACATTGATAAATCCAATTCCTACTATAACTAGTATTTGTAGGAAATCTCCCAGAGTCCTAAGATATATACTAAAATTCCCAACGGAATTCCCAACACATGAAATCAACATCTATATGTGATAAGGATAATTACTTGGAACCCATTATTTCTCACACTTAGCATAACTCAAATGAGATTAGGGATATGTAATGAACTCCTCTTTGACATCACGAATCTATATCAGCCTAAGAAATCAGATTATGTAAGCCCTGATGAGTGTATTGACATGAATACCCCTAATATAATGGATTTTACTATGTGTCCAATCTGATGTGCATGATTGAACTACTGTAAATCTGATTCCTAATATAGCTCGGATACGTAGGGTGTCTCCCCAAGACTTGATCTCAAATATCTATTGTCTTAGTTCCCGAATAGACATAATCATCATAAGAAATTAAACTACACTGTTTTAACGTACTACATGTGATTCATTTCCATTAATAAAAAATATATGTTGGATTCATCATAATGGCTCAATCCCCTCTTTTGAGTGTTAACTGCCTCTCTACATAAAAAAAATCCCAAATTAATTGGTTAAAGAGAACTAATATATAAGAAGCTACCCATCATTGGGAAAGGGATGAATATCCTTAGATAGAAACAAATGGATTCACTAATGAGATACCCTTTCCTATGTTCACTAATGAGTTCTAATTTCTATTTCACATAATGAAAATTAACCTAGGGTCATATTTTTAGGGTATCTAGTTCTTCTTTAGGATTAGGAAGAGATTATTAAACAATTATTAAATCTATAAGACAATCACATTGTTGAAATAAATTCTTTATAAAATGGTATGACGAGCCCGACATCTAAAAATATTGACCAATTCGTGTCCCTAAGAACCATTAGATCTAAACCCCCAATTGGACACCTACCATTTTAATGAAGATATGTACCATGTTATGGATGTTGGAACTGTTGAGTGTTTATATTAATTATGAACACTGAAAAATGATTTCAATGTTTATAAAATAAATGAACCCCCCACAATCAACCATCAGGCCCAACTGAACTTTCCACAGATAAGGTTTCCCAATTAAATATTCTATTTTGAAAAATTAATGGAGGGCCTGATGTTAATATATGAAATAAAAAATGACGTGTTATTATCCATTAGGAATTTTTTTCACAATACATACAAACCGAAATGGTGAAATTGATTTGAGTCCCTAATACAAAACATTATTGGATATTATTCATTGGGTTATTTATTTTACAAACTATATGAAAATAGAAATTATGAACACAATGTGAATCTCTAAAATAATAAACTATTGTTTATTATACATAATGCCATTTTGTATACATAGTATATGCAAAAAAAATGGTAAACCTGATGCGAATCCTTGAAATAAAAAATGTTTATTTTTTTAATTATCATGAAACATTATTTTTCATACACTACATAAAAAAATTATTAAGGCTGACAAGATAATAATGTTTATCCTATATATCTAGGTTTGTCAGTAAATAAGTCTATCCTCATATTGAAAATTTAAAATGAGTAGAGTTGATGGATCGAGAATAACATTAAAATTGTGTAAACCATATATATATAATTGGGAACATAATGCCTATGATATTTCAGAAATATTAAAATTTGGTCATTATTTTCGTTGTGACTATAGAGACTTCTCTCATCCCCATCATCCTGATCTGAGATAATGTATTTTTCATTAAGCTATAGTTTCATGAAGTCAACTAGGGTTGTAACCCTCACGGGTCCCATGATGATCTCATCAGCTCAACAACTTCTACTTTGGGTGGTGAACATGATGGTTTAGGAGTACAACAAATTTGGTACAATCCTATCCCTAGAAATAGATTATGAGGGTCTCCATGAAATGAATTTTATGAGCCTGTTTCACCTATGGAAATCTATAGTTAAGATAGTGGCCTTTTCTACCCATCCAATAGATTTAAGGGTTTATCCTCGAAGTGTGAAAACTTACACTATAAATATCAAATAGAGGCGGTATAGGAATCCCAATAAGTCGTCCATTCAATTTTGGGTTAGACCACGATAGCTCCTGTTATCCACCATCACTAGCATCATCCCATTCGTACTTACTATTCACCAGTTGAGGGTGCCACCCAACACACTGATGCCTACGATGACCATGCACATGAAATAATTAAGGCTCATTAGTGGATGAAGAAAATTGATATCCCAAAGCGGGATCATCTCCCCACTCATGTTGCCAATGGTTACCATCATATTCCAATAGTACCCAGTAAGAAGGCTCATATCCCTACTCACTTTGATCAATTCTTCTAGCATATTCGAATAGCATGCATGGGGGAGGTCTATATACCAACCTGCATGCATGATGTCCGTTGGAATAATATGGTTCCATTAGAGGACAAAAGTGGCTACATATTCCCACTTCAATTGAATACATATTATAGAGTAAGATGGAGAAGAAACATTTTCAGTATTATATCCCTGTACACATTTTGCTAAAATGAAAATACATCTTAGAAATAGATGAAAATAAAATCCACCAATATATTATGGAACTATTGAAGTTAAAGGGACAGACACATATTCTAACCCCTATAACATGGATAGATCAACACTATGAAAATCATGAATTAGTGTCTACGATAGAGAAGGTGAACCTTATTTCTTCCATCAAGGGGGATTATCAGCATGTTTTGATAATGTATGAAGCATTGGACCAGGCTCAAATTCTTGTTCAAACCAGAGACCACATTGTGAGAGTGCCACGTGACTCTAGAAAAGGAAACAAGCTTGCTGAAAAAGTATTGCGTCATATTCCAAAGTCTTAGGATAATTCTTATATCCCTGTTCTGGTTAGGGATCACCAACGGAGAGGGGAACATGAATTTGGAAAACATCATATTCCTATCAAATAAGTCTTGTGGCATACTGAAAAGGCCCATGATCAGGCATATATACCCATTCCATTTGAGGTTAACCATGTGATAATGGAAAATGTCAAGACATGCTCATATTCATATAGGTGAATATTTATGGAATATTCTAGCTTATTACCAAAGATAGGATGATATTCATAATTTCTCCACTAAACAACTAAACCATTATTCCAGGGAAATACGAAATAAGACTCATATTTCTTCTCCCATTATGAAGTTCCATTAGCATATTATATTAAGGAATTCATTCATTTATTAGGCTTATGAACTTGTTCCAACTGGGACTCACTATGTGAATGTGGCATAAGCCTCAGGGAAGGATCGTATCCCCTACAAAGAGAGACCAGTGGAATATTCGAAAGGCCTAGGATTGGGATCATACTCCCATCCTTATAGCTGATTACCAAATTAGTGTGCCACATTCCTCAGGATAGGATCATATACCTATGAATAATGTGACATCTCATCATCATATTCCCAATTCTAATCAGTAGTTTTATCATAATCCCACATCATCAAAGGATTATAATAATTTCCTGGAAACCTTCATATATCATTCTCATATCCTTTCACATTACCATAAATAGGGTAGACTTTTTCTGACAATGATGTTGAAAATTACCAATATTTCTAATATGCTCAACCCTAGTGTTGTTGGGGTCATTAAAGACACATTATCAACATCAAAATGATTTTTTAATGCTTCTTACAATGAAAAATATTAACATTACTATAATATTACTCATTCTGGAAATGTGGATATGGATCTTAGGGAATCTACTCTTATTATCCACTAAAGTCAACCACCCAATGGCGATATATCCCAAAAAATTGAAAACCTCCCCTTTCCCAAACACCATCATATAGATAGGTGTAATGAACTATGATTCCTTCAAATAGGGATATCATTACAACATATGATTCAACCGCACATTGTTCCATATCAACATCCAATAAAACTCTACTATAGTCATCAAGTGACCCTTAAATGAAATGTCTATGGTCTAACTGGTTAGAGGTATGTGTTTTTGATGAAGATGAGGTTGAATTTGACATATAGAGAAAGTATCCAAAAACAACCACCCCCTCATGTTCTTGACCCTATCAACATCTAGCTATAAGATCCCAAATATTCTAGAATAGGTGTGCATGACTTATCTATGAAAAAAATGATAAAAGAAACAAAAAGGTAAATACTGGAATCTGGGATGGCACACCACACAGAGAGGGGGAGGGGAGGATAATATTTATTACTCTAATAATAATAATAATAATAATAAATAAAGGATAAAAAATATAATATTACTATATTTTATTTTTTTCATCCAACATGATTTCGGCCGTAAATTATTTATATAGTGCCAGATTGGCCCACCTCTAGTGGAATAATGACACTAGAACTAAGATGATCATTTCAAGACCATTAGTGGATACGTTTTCTTATGTAATGGAAGAAGTCCATGAATCACCTAATATTATTATTAATATTATTATTAAAAAATCTTATATCTAATGTAACTCCCTCATAAGAAATCATATTGGTGAATTGTTAGCAACATTGCAACCCTGATTTTGAGGTGGAAATTTCAATACCAATACTGAGAATTTAATTCAAACATGTGGCTCGGGCCCAGGGAGAATCAATCATCAACTATGTGGTGAAATGTGACTTTTCTCTAGGTATATAATTTTGGAATTTGAATAGAAAATCCCATGATTTTTCCATGAGGATCCGAATTGACTGATTTGTTTTTCTATCTGGGTCCATTTCTAGAGTCATTTTAATGAAATTAGAATTTTCCCCTTGGGCTGACTACAAGCCTCATGTGTTTGTAATGAGTTTGGACAATGCATGTCGTGTAGTACCCTTAAACACCTTTTAGTACTACATGGTCATTAATCCATGTGTTGGAAAGTAAATATTTTTGGTGGTGGGGAAGAATTTTTTACAAACCCCTCACTCATCGTGTATTTCTTAATAATTTTCTACCACTCGTATCTCTTTTCTTTGGAATCAGATTTTTTTTGAGAAGTGCCTATCATCAGTCTATTTTTTCACCTAGAACCTGATAGTTCCCTTCATTCTGAATTTCAGTATATGATGTGTAATGTTTTAGGATCAACACATAATGAGTTGATGACCAGTGATTGTAGTAACCAAGTGTGATCACCATATTCTTCTTATAGAGTGCAACCATCCATAAATACGGTCGTTGATCCTCTATAGATCCTTTGGAGTGGAACCACTTATTTGAGATAGAACATGTTCTCATTGACTATAGTGGACCACCTCATAAAATCAGGCAATGGTTCCTCATCCTTTGTAATGGAACTCACCATCAGCACGGGCGCAGGTCCTCTACACCTTTATACTGATTGGAACTATATCACCTCATGTTTTCAGTTATGTAACCCATAATTTAGGCCTTTTTAGTATATAATTATTTGGGTGTTTTTTTATAGATTTGGAATACTAGTTGAATGTTCGTATGGATTTAATAAGGGTGTATTGTTGTTGCATGAATTGAGGAAATCCTATAACACTTGCTGGAAACAGGTCATAGTGAGACATGTCCTAAGAAGAAGACAAATGGTTTGGTTCACGGGTTTTCAAAAATGTGAATCCACCTATTAGAAACCATAATAAGTCATACAGTGATATTTTTTATAGTTGTTGGAACATTTCATAATGATTTGGTATAATATTTCAAGGTCCTCTTTGAGGTATATCTTGGTTGAGAGTTGGTTCATAGTGTTTCCTAAGGGCATGACTAACCAAGAATGGTTGAAAAAATGAACCTTAATAGGTGGGTCTACATCAGGAATAACATTAGACACATAATATTTTCACAAAATTTGAACTAACATGGGATTTATTCAACCCAAAGGCTATCAATTATTTCCCCATAAATTTATAGGTGATTGGATTGCATTTATTTTTTTTTGTTGAAGCCTAATTCCCTTGGTAAATATACTTTTGTGGTAGTTTTTATTAGATGTACAATCTTACCTCTAATAGATTCTTAAAACTTGTCTTGTGTGGATTGAACTATAGTTTTTTATTATAATAATAGTTATATTTGGACTTTTTAATGTTAGGAGAAGAGATCTACCGTGTGATTTGGGTTATTCAGCCTAATGTTTTTGGTATTTTCATTTTTTCACTATAATTCCCAAGGATGATGGATTAACTCTTGACTCCTCCTCTTTTAAAATCATGGAATTTTTTAAAATTTTTAAATTCATTGAAATTTATTGTGAAATTTTCATGAAAATAAAATTTTAAAACTTTTTTAATGATGGTTTTTTGATTTATTGAAATTGTCTAATTTTTGTACAAAATGGGTTATTAAATGGTTTTAAAATTTCACTTTTAAGCATGTTTTTTTATTTAACTTTCGAAAAATATGATTTTTAAAGGTTTTGGGTAATAATTTTGTTAATTTCAAATGGTTTTGGGATGATGGTTTTGGCCTGTGTGACATAATTTCTTAGTGTGTGATCATATTAAATTTTATATAGACCATTTGAAATATGAATTAGTGCTTGGTGCCAATGGTGTAATGGAACATGGAATTCTAATTACCCTGTGTTGTCTTGGTAGAATGATGAGAGACAGCCCAAGAGTATCGAACTCTCATATGGGAAAGAATGTGTGGATGTCGGGATTTTTGATTTGGAATGAGATATTCCAAAAACCAGATAGGATTTTTTTAATAAATATCTTGGTTTCATCCATTGAAAATGTTTTTCACTTGGAAACTATTTTCATTACAATTTTTTTTTGGTTTTTTATTAAAATATTTTATATTATTTAATATATATTTTTGTCATATTTTTCTTACATTTCTATCTGTGTTGTGTGATTAGAGAAGTCATTTTGGGAAAATATACTGAGATCCATTACTCATACCTTATTTGGAACATTTGAAATATTTTATATATAGTTTATCAGGATACAATTAATGGTAAAGAATCAACATATTTAGTGGTGTGTCCGGATACCTGGGCATTGAGTTGGAGTCGGATCATCAAGTTATGTGTTTGGATTATCTTCGACAGTTTAATCTGATGTTTGTTGTCTTACGTTGTGATACTCTATTATAGTTTGGTTTTGATATTAATATAATTAATTTGAGTTTTTTAACATTTTAATCAAGAATCATATATTGGTGTTGGTAGAGGAATGTTTGGTTGGGTTGTTTATTTATAAAATGGAAATTGATTCACCAATTATTTTGAATCCCTTATCATTTATTTCTAGACTATGGTGCCTTTGTTATGTCACTTAATTTGAAGTAGTAATTCAGCCACATCACAAGACAATGATGCAACACCCTGAAAATCTAAATTAGGGACATTTTATTCAATGTAAAGTATAAAATGAAACACCAAGTCTGTAATATAATTTCCTACATATTTATTTTATATTTACTATTTTAAAAACATCCAATATAATTTACATCGAAAAATGGATGTGATTCTGATTTAGCGTGTGACATAAACAATAATGAGATTCTTCATTGACATGTATTCCACACAAGACTATGTTGGGGAAAACAAAATTATATTATATAAATGTTAATAAATTATATAATAATACATAACATAGCCTTCATATTTTATGATATGAATAGGATTAACAATCCTTTTAAAATATATGGTTTATAAAAATATATAACTAATTCATTGGTAAAAAAATTAATTTTAAATGTTTATAAGGGAAAATTGAACATAATGGGTATATTTTTACAAATAACAATATTTTATCTCACATTGGTTTTTTGCCATAATAAATAAATTTCATTAAAATCAGTGAGTTATATGAATATAATATATAATATATATATTAAATTAAATATTTTATTAATTCATCAAATAAATTTGATAAAAACATTATAATAACAAACCCAATATTATACATAAAATTTTGTATTTTTATTAAGAAATTTTTACTACCTTTTAATGGATAACCATTTTAAATACGGGTTTTTAAACTTTTATAGTTTATATATGTAAAAATAAACTTCATATTTTTTTAAAAAGGTTAAAATATAATTTTAATTATATCATATTTTTATCAATTAATCCAATTCACGTCATTAGAATCAATTTCACATTGTAACTGGCTATAAAAACATAAAAACCTCCACATGTTTGTACATTGAAAACCATCATTGTCATCTTGACTATGGGATTAAATTTAAATTAATTTGTCTAAATTTTGTTATTTAAATTATGAAAAATGGATTATATATTTATAATAAAAATAATTTTTAATTTATTATAGGTTCAACTTAGTTTTTTTCCAAAATAAATTGGGAAATTAATTAAAATGAATTACAACAACTAAGGTTTAATTAAGAATAATAATGGACTAAACCTTATTCTTAAAGGCCCAAATGACCTAGAAAGTAGTCAAAGAGACATTTCTTTGAGATATATAGACCATATAATCCCTTTTATTAAAACTGGACCATTATTGGACCACTATCATTATGAATAAAAAAGATATGGAATTTCATTGATAAAATATTACAACAGTGTCACTCCTCCTCCACTATAAAAAGGCCTCTTCCACTCCCACTTCATCACATATCTCAATCCAATCTGGCTCAAAAATTATCTTCCCAAATAATTCATTATACATATAATAATCATAGAATCATTCCCTTTAGTATAAATAAATCCTTGGAATCCCATTAGAGCCATCCAAAATGAGTTAAGCAATTAAAAGGTAACATCTTTCCTTACTCTCTTTAGTTTCATTTACATTATCCACCCCCAAAACTATTCATATTTCATGATTATATATCAAAACCAGTAGAATAAATATAATGGCATTTTTTAATTATAATCGATCAAACTACACTTACATGCACTTCCATATAATTGGTAATGAACATAATATTTACTTTAACGGTGAACTACCACCTCATGAAACGATGGTTGTTCATTTTTTACTTTAACACCTCTCATAGTGTATATTATGATGGACATAGTGTTTATATATTTTGTATATATAAATTTTTTATGTAATTATACATTTATAATTATTTTATAACACACACCATTATACATTCCCTTTTATTATAATATGATAACATCGTTTGTAGAAGGGTGGACTACCACCCCCTCAAAACGACGTGATTCATTCACACTATGAATGGAACATATAGAGGATGGATTGAATTAAAAATATGTGAAAAAAACAAAATCCATATTATATTCATCACTTAATTTAATTTTTGGAAATATTATATATATATATATATATCATTCTCATTATGAACCTTTCGCACAATAAAAAAAGTGATAACATCGTTCATGGATTTGGGGACTAACGCCTTATAGACATGACATGATTCTTTTTTTACATATTGATAATTATATATACAATTATATATTATTAGACAATATTTATTTTATGATATAATTATTATTATATAATTATATAGTGTGACTTACTTTCCTTCTATACCGATCATTGAAAAATGATAACATTACTCATCTATACGTACAACCTACAGTCTACAGGATTGTAAAATTAGATCATTTTTCATAATGATATTTAATGATTGGTTTTAAAATTATAATTGATTTATAAATATAATAATTATGTAATGATTATTATTATAGAGATGTTATATAGTGCCCCCTATGACCATTGTTGACTGGCCAAATTTATTATTCACACATAAATCGAATTTGGTCAAAACACAGGGAATAAGATTAATTGTTTATATAGTTGTAAAAAAATGGTAATGAGTGAATTAAAAATACTATAATTATGAAAAAGTTTCTGAAGAAAATATTTCCTTAATATAGATTTATTATACATGAATATAACTAATGTTCACCCAAAAAGAAAATGCAAGGTAAGGGATACCGTTTCAATTTACATTCCACCGAGACTTATTTTTTATTATTCATAAATTCACCACTTATGACATAAAAATTACCCTTTCACATGATATATCATGAATATTATAAATATCACAAAATTTTAAGATTATACTGATGTCAAATATTTATTCTTATTTTGATTTTAATGTTTCAAAGTAGTGTGAAATAGTTGCAACTTTTTAAATATTTTAATCCTGAAAAATTTTTGTAATGATTTTCTTTCCAATATCACTTAATTTTGTGATTGTAAAATGTCTCTTGAACCAATAAATTTATTATCATAAATATTCGTTGTAAATTTATTTAATATCCACTTTTTCAAATCATGGCTAAACTATATATAATTTCACATATGGTGTTTACCTTGAAAGTTATTTGATTAACTGGGAAGTTATTGATAAATAGTTATTTTTAATTCAATATGGATATATAATTTGCACTATTGTTTATAAATTAAATAGATTATTTGATATAAAGAATTATTCGAAGATATAATGATTGGAGGATCTTTGACTTTATATAGATCCCTGATTCATAGATAGTTTCTCATGTGAAAAATATGTTTTGTAAAGTAAATGGGGTTCTATCAATTGTTTTATACTCTTTAGTGGATGGATACAAATTGTATATGTCCTCATGTTTTATATAAATAACATCTACTAAATAATAATTTACATTATATAAATATCAATGATCATTGTTATTATAAAAGATATTTTAATATGACAAAATCATTGGATGAATTTTATTTTCAAATTATTTGTTTCATGGAATATGTATTTAGTTTCTTACCTTGAAAAATTTATTTTTCTAATCTAGTTATTTTGATGGAATATTTTCTCATTTATTACCTATCAATATTGTTTAAGAACATAATTCTCCATTTTTTATTACATTTTATGTAATTTAAGTTATTTACCATTCCATAATTATTACTCTCATTGAATCATTATTTCTTATTTTATATTTTCCCTTTACCGAGCATTTTTTATCACCATTACTTTTTTTCTTTACAAAGGAATCTAAGAAATTTTGTAAACAATACATGAAAGTTACAGTTAATGGAATTGAGTTACTATCATCAATGTTATTTATAATGAATAAGACAGTTATTTTGTAATTAATTTATTCATTTTTAATTCAATAGTCACATCTGTATTTGGTTTACTAAGACTACTAAACTCTACAGACCCTTTGGATTTGATTCCATGTAATCATGGAATTGTAATTAATAGAAGACATTGAATGTGGTCATATGGGTTTGGGTCCCTATTGTTGGTTTTAAATGATGTTTAGTAACAAACATCATAGCTATATTTAGGAAAAAATAGCCTCTAATTCAAAACCGTAATGTTTAATTTGAGTATAAGTATAGAAGTTCGTCCTAGAATCCTAGTAAGGTTGGGATTATGTGGAATTTCATATAAATGCATACTTCTCTGGATACTACAAGAGGATGTGGTTCTATCTCAGATGCACCTAAGAGTAAGAACTCTATGAATAATTATTGAGGTTGACTTGGTGTATCTTGGTACTGGACAATTAGTCTTACTACACACCTGGATTGACAATATCGAATGGTATTCTTAGATAATTAACATTTTTTTGCAAAACAATTATCAACTGTTTGAATACATAATGATAACTAATTACCTTGGATAATCCTAATTTTTTTTAAATTGAAAATATGGTGGCATAATTTAGATATAATTTAAATGATAATATTCTTTTATCACAATGACAATTGATAATCACACTATTCTACCTGGTTATAGTCAATTTCTAGAACCTGAAAGAATCAAGTTATCATTGAACTAGTAGGACAAGGTGATGAAAATGAGAAAAAAATGAGGTGTCAATGGGAGTGAATAATATCGTGTTTATTCCAAATATGATTTCATGAAATATAGTTTACAACATATACATTAAGCAACTACTAAACGAAATAAATAAGAGAAGTTTTTATATTTCTAAGAGATCGAGTGGTGGATTCCTTAAATAATATAATACTTTATATCCATCATTTAGTGACTGCAGATGGAACTGACCAGGAAAGTGTCTCACCAGATCAGGAAAAAGCTTTATGTGAGGTAAAGGAGTGTATATAATAATGAATTGTCTTGAAATAATTAAGAGTATACCAGAAAAAAAATCTCATCCTAAGTATTCTTTTATATTTTTCTATCTAAAATTTGTGGAACCTAGAAATTAACTGATTCAATTCCATCTTATAGAAGATAATATCTATTACAAGGAAGAATGTACACAAACAATTTGATGACATAATTATGTACTGGGATTTTCATAAAAAAACATTTGTTAAAAGGCTAATTACTGAGTAACCTTATTTCAAGGGTGCTGATAATATTTATTTTCAAAATTATATTAACGTGTTTTTATAAAAGGACAACATATAAGATGGGTGACAGCCAATCAAGTCTGGTAAGGTAGTAGATCTTGAACCCATAACAAACGATAAGAGTTTCACATCAACCACTAACCCACACAATTTATTGTTTAATATGTTATTGTTTTTAGTTAAGAAATTGGAATAATAAATAATAATGATGAACCTATGGTTTTTCTTTTACAGTTATAGATTAATTTACTAACAATGTTGTTTTTAGTGAATAGTTATATACAAATAGTTTGAATTTATACTCTTTTATGGGCCCTAATATCATTTAAAAATTAATTTCAGGGCCTTTGGAATCAAAATTAATTTCTATATGAACTGAAAATTGATCAAAAAACAAAAAAAGGATGGAATTATATTTAGATAAATTTATCAAATACGAGTATTTCCTTATAAACAATGGCAGTAAATGAAATAACCATCATTAGGAAAAATGACTTAGAAATAAATGTTTTTCTTAGGAACATTTATTCAATTGACCTAATGTATTCTAAATAATAGGATATTTTCATATTTGAGGCCCAAAAATTCATTTTATCATTGAATTTTTTTGATTTATAAACTCAATAACACCCTATTTATATTTACACTTTTCCCCAAAGTACATATCTTTACTCTCTACTATTTTTCCATTAACTAGATACCCAGTTATATATTATTTCATGTACCTTTGAAATTATAATTCTATCATTTCTTGAGGATGTATTATGAAAACATATCATGATGTGGGATTTCAAACATATTAAATATCAAACAATTTTTCACAAATTTCAATTTTAAAATGTGAGGAAACAATTTCATTAATGTTTGGATAATGTTACACCACTAAATATATAATATAGGAACATTGTATTCAAAATCATGTAGGACATGAAACCCCAAACACGTAAGGAAATATAATATACTAAGCATTTATAATATATTTATCTTTTAAAATAAAATAAATATAATATTTATCATTCAAAGTGTGAGATGATGAGCTAGTGTGTGACATACACAACAGTGAGTTTCCTCTAGGACTTGCATTACACGCAAGGCTGACTTTTCCCTAACAATAATATATTATTAGTTTATTATTATCTAATATATTAAGATCGAACCAACCATTTAGATTATATTTTAGGAATATAATTAATTATATTATAAAAATATATGTTTTACACAAATGTTGAACTAATTCATTGGTTATAAAATTAACTGGAAATGGAAATAAAACCAGTTGAATATAAAGACAAAATTTTTATAGAAAATATTTAATATGCTCACCAAGGTGATTTTCTATATTAAATTAAATTAATTAAAATAAGTGAGTTATATTAATTTAATATATATATATATATAATATTTAATAGAATATTTTTTATATTCATTCAATTGATATGATATGAGCACGATGAAAACAAACCCAATATTACACATATAATAATATTTTTTAATTGAGACATTTTTACCACATTTTAACGGTGACCCTATTTTAAATCCAATTTTTGGAACATCTATAGATTGTATATTTCAAAATAATATTCATATTTGAAATCACAACATAAAAATTATGTTTGGATAAATTTTTGTATAATGAAAATACTGAAATTTATTTCAAAACTACTTTTTCATCTCATTATAAAAAGGTTGAATTATAATTATAGTTGTTTTTAAAGTTTAATAAATTCATATTTTTATCAGTTAATCCTATTTCTATCATTTAAATCAATTTAAAATTACAATTTACTATACATTCATAGAAAACATTCTGATGTTTTTACTTTGAAACACTGTATTGTTATCCCATCAGTAGGACAATATATAAATTAATTTATACCACTTATGTGATTGGAATAATCCAAAATGGATTCCATATTTTGAATCAGAAAAATTATTAATTTATAATGAGGTAAACATAGTTTTATTCTATCTATACCTGTGAATGTAATTAAAATTCATTACAATTATTAAGGTATAATTATGCTTAATAAGGGACAAATCCTTAGACATAGTGGCCCAAAGGACCTATAAACATTTATAAGATCCATTGGATGAATATATTTCAACATTTTCATAATTTTATATTAATTTTACCATTATTGGACCCACATTAAATTTTAAAAACGTGTAAGGAATTCCTTTGTCAAAATATTACAACAGAGACACTCCTCCACCCCTATAAAAAGCCCTAAACTCTTTCAAAATCCTCACACTTGTCAAGAAACATTATATAAAATAAGATCTAACAAAATAGATCCTAAAAACCACTCCTATTGGGAAGAATTAAATCTAAGGAATCACATTTTTGTAATTCAAAAGTAGTTATAACAATAAGAGGTAATTTCATTTCTTATGCTCTTCAGTTTCATTTTCAAAATCCACAACCTCAACTCTACTTATTTAAATATAATATAAAATAACCATTATCTTAAATATAATAGTATTTTATTATTCTTTGGAATTGACCTAAATATACACATGCATATATTTAATGTGTAATGATTATATTTTTTACGTGTACAGTCAACTATAGCCTCATGAAATTATGATTGATCATTTTTCCATTACCTCCTCTCGTAGTAGCCATTATGATGGAACTATATTAATATTTTTTATATATGATATTTATTATTAATTTGTACATATTTCTTTATGTTATAATACATACCAATATACTTTTCATTTTTTGTAAGTGTGATAACATCGTTCATCAAAGTGTGCACTATCACCCCCTCAAAGTTATTTGATTCATTCAAACTATACATGGAACATATAAATAATGGATTAATTTAATAAAAAGTGATTGAAAAAACCTATATATGATATTCATGAGAAAATTAAATTTTTTTAAATTTTATATATAAATGTATATCATTCCCTGTATTACCCTTTCACACAATTAAAACATTATAGATCATTTGTGGATGTTAGGACTACAACCTCTTCGACACGATGTGATTCCTTTTTACATAGAAAAGATTATATAAATAAGAATATATAATTAAATAACACTGAATTTAAGATTTAATTATATTTATACAAGTATAGAGTGATACTGACCTTATTCCCATAACAATTATTGAAAAATGTAAATGTTACTAATGCGTACGTACATCATTTCTTTCCAGGAATGTAATGTTAGTTTATTTTTCATAACTATTTTTAATGATTTTTAAAATATGTAATTTATATTTAAATATAGTAATTATTTCCTTAATATTATTATAGATATGTCATATAATGACCCCTTGAATTATAATTTACATTCAAACGTTATTTTACAAACATATACCGAATTCATTCAAAACACCTCATATAACTTAATTGTTTATATTGTTGTAAAGAACATGATAATAAGTGAACAAAAAGTAATGATATACCTGATAAGTTTTCTTAATAATTTATATAATTGACCTAAAATTATTATATACAAATATAAATTATTTTCACCCAAAATGAAGTACATGGTATGGGATTTCATCTCAATTTACATTCTATAGAGACTTATTTGTTATTATGCACCAATTCAAATTTTATGGTGTTTAAAATACCATTTTTTATGTATTTAATTAATATACATAATCACATGATATTATTGGTTTTATTTAATGTCATATCTTTTTGTGAATTATGATTTAAATGTGTTAAATTTGTATGCAACACTTTAGATGTTTACTGATTTTTCTACTAAATAATATTCTTAATGATTATATTTCCAATCTCACATAATTTTTTGATTGTTAAAATTCTATTGAATCAACTATTTTATTTTAATATTTTTTATCTTAAAATTTATTTAATATTAATATTTTTATATAATGGATAATATTATTTATTAATGGATCTACCATTTTACATATTATGTTTATTTGAAAATTATTATATCTACTAGGGAATTATTGATAAACACATTTTTATCATTCAATAAGGATATTTCATAATGAATATTTTTTTAATTAAATTAATTAGTTATTTTGAAGAACACTTTAGATATTCAATTTTGGGTAGATCCCGAACATTTTATATCTCCTTTATTCCTTGATAGTTTCTAATGAGACTAATAAGTTGTGTTAATTAAATGTGTTTCATTCAATAGTATTTCACTATCCAATGGATAGATCTTGAAAGTATAGGTCCTCATGTTACATAGACCTGAAGTCGAATAAAAAATCATTCCATTCATAGACATTATAGTTATCATTTTTAATATCCCTAATATTTTTTCAAATGATAATATCTATGTAGGAATTTCTTTCTAAATTTATTTATTTAATGGAATGTGTTTTCAGTTTCATACCTTTCCATGTTCATTATTTCCAAATATAATTATTTTCATTGAATGTGATTTCATTTAAAACAATATCTTATTTTTTTAAGAACATGTTTATGATTATGTTTTTGCATGTTATGTCTGTTCAGTTATTTACCATTCCATATTTATTATACTCATTGATTAATTATTTCTTATAATATATTATTCCCTTACTTATCATTTGAGATCACCCTTATTGTGGTTTATTCTCCCAAAATCCAAGAATCATACTCGAAAATATATTAAAATATATGATAAATGGAATATAGATAAATTCATTGAATTTGGTAATAATGAAGAATTTTTTTTAATAATCATATCCATTTGTAATAAAAGACACATTTATGTTTCTTGTTCATTAAAAAAACTAATATATTCGGTCATTTGGAATTAGATTCCTTAAAATGATTCCAATGAAATTGACATTAGACACCTTCTTCGGGCTTCTGAGGATAGACACTACAAGTCATTAGGGGAAGGTTGTCGCAAGTGGTATTATTCTTGGTCCTTCTAAACACTGTTGTGGAACTAGTGGTATCAGAATGGTCAATCCTTGAATAACTATTGAATGTTAGTCTTATCAGTCTTGTAATTTAAATTCATTCTACTTTGTTTCCTCAGGTTACGGTTATAGAAAGGAGTAAGACATTTGATACCAATAATATATTGTATAAAATTACATATCTATAATTTTTATACTGAACTTCATGTTACTAGGGATTTTTGTATTTAAGTGTATTGGAGACACTTATAGGTATGTTACCCTAATTTAAATGGGTTTATCCAATGATAATAGCATTAAATGCATTATAGTAATGACTTTCCGCAAGTAGGGTATATTTTATTTATATTAATGATTTATGGTAGTGTGAAATATTTTTAATATCATGAAATAAATTGTAATTGTTTGAAAATTGAAAATTTTGTGAAAGGGCATGGTAGTTGTATTTTGAAAATGAATGTATTCTCAAAATCAGGGTTGAGTGTTTCAAATAATTTTCAACATGTAAATTGATGAATTTTGTAATGAAATTTTTCATATTTTGGTCGGGTTAAAATTTGAAATTATTAAGCCCCAGTTATTAGAGAGTAATACATATGGTTTTTTATAGAAAATGGAACCTTGTAGGCATAATATAAACCAACCAGATGAATCATAGAAGAATGTTGCTTCACATCAACCACAATTGAACCAAAATCTAGTTCAATGTATTTTCCATGATTTTTAGGATAAGGAAATTTGGAACATGATAGATAAACCAAGGAATTTGGATAATTCTATTTAGTTATATATGTAAAATTCATCCATCTTTTAGGGTGTCTAAAAACAAGAGAAGTCAAAGTTGTGGCTTAAAATGATGAATCGAGTCTTTGATTTCCTTAGCCCAAAAGTGGAAGTGAATGTAATGTTGGTTATGTATATGTTGTATGATCTTGAAATAATGTGGTGCGAATTAGAAGTTAAATCTAGATTAGACTAAGGCCCCACAAGGGGCGATTTTAAATAATTGTTCAACAAAAAATTCTTGCCTCACCCATATAGTATTTATAGAACAAAATACATTTTCATCATGAAGTGGGAGAAACTCATAATGATAGTGTATGTAGAAATTGTTTTGAATTTAGTCTTCATTAAAATCGATGTTTCATCTAGGGCATCCTTGATGCCATGAATTTTTTAATTGTGGCTGAGGGAATATATTTTCTCAATGATTATTGAGCTTTATTTTACAAATTATATATAGATGATCTATATAGGAACAGTGGTATAAAGTAACAAATCAGGATCTATGGGTGGACGTATCATGTTTATACCTATATAGAATAGTGGTAACACTAATACTAGTAACAAGAGGAAGAGTGAACAATATTTATGATGAAGTTGAATGAACTGAAATCAATTAGATGGATCGATGAATCTTCATCCAAAAGTCACGACTATAGTTGGATGTTTTCAATGTGGTTCATTCAACCAAATAATGATAGAATTTAAAAATCCATTGCGATAATTCCATAATTGAGAAAAATGGTTAATATTCAATGTTATTGTATAATTTATATAATGTAAGGTGTTCAAGATATTTCTATGGTGTCGCAAGTTTCATGTGATTCAAAAGGATTATGGAAGTACAATACATCTCATTGGAAAAATTGAGCTATCCATGGTTATTCATGGAATTCCATGACTCCTTATAAAGGGATATCTCAATGGGTAGATAGGGATCAAAGTGCAGTGTGTAATAAATTTTATTTAGCTAAATATTATATTTAGGATCACCAATCTAGACCATAAACAGTGGAAGGTACGATTATTTTGAATTTTACCCTTAAAAATTTTTGTTTTATATTGGTGCTTCTTATTCCTTTCATGATTCTTGTGCTATTGATTTGATGGATTTAAATGTTTCTATTATTTTTTTTATGTTAAATAATAACAATCAAATTTGTCTAATATAATTTTGATAAATTATCTATATATCATTTTCTATAACTATTGATGGATATGTACTCATATGGGATTTCTCAATACTTGAAATTGGTGTCTGTGACATAATCATGGGGATGGATTGGTGGACTACGTACAATGATAAAAAATAATATTATACCAGAATAATTAGTTTCACAACTAATGATGGTGATAAGAATCTCTTTAGAGGAGACCAGAATATAAAGGCTGGTAAAACAAGCTTCATGGAACTAATTGTAGGATTGATCTTACTCGAGTTGAAATCATTGAACTTGGAACTGATTAATTATATCAAGAAAACCCATTTTCCAATAGTTTTTTTTCAGTTTCAAGATTATTTTACCAAAAATACTCAGGGTTTCCAAACAAAAGATAAGTGGGTTTAATGATTTATCTCTTATTATGGACCAGTCTTGTTTCCCTATCACCATTCCAAATGACACCAATAGAGTTAAGGGAATTTAAGGTATAGTTAGAAGAGATGGAAAGAAAATCATTCAATCAACCAAACACGTCTTTGTATCTAGTACCGTTCTGTTTTAATGAAATATGTGGATAGAAATCTTTTGTTGTTTGTGGATTTTTTATGCTTAACTAATTTATTTAAAATATAAAATATCCATTTGCAAAGAATTGATGATATATTCGATCAATTATAGGGAGCTTAATTGTTCTCCGAAATTTTCTTACAATCATGATGTCACCTACTATGCATTATGAAATGACTCAGAAATTCCTTGTAAATATTTTTAAAAATTTAAATGGAAATATTTGAGTCTGTGAAAATAGAAGGTGCGTGATTCCAAGGCCTAGTGTTCCCTGAATGAATTTCAGAAAAAAAAAATAGTTACATTAAGTAAACATGCAAGTGGGTTTTTTATCTTTTGAACCAGTGATCTGAATTGAAATTTGAGGGAACAGTTCATCTCACAGTGATGATATTCGCATAACGTGACGTTCACCTCGACCATAGTAGGATGATGGTGGAAGTTAGTTTTTCAGGTTTTTGTGTAAGAGGAAAGATAAAAAAACTAACATTTTATTTTTCTTTTTGAAACCTCTCTTTTTGAATTATGGTGTTGTGATTACCCGAGATGGAAAACCTCCCATTTTGAATTCATGGTGGTGGGGACCACCTGAACCCCTATTAATGTGGGAATACCCTTGCAACACTCCAGTGATATTTTTCCAATTTTATTTAACTGATAAATAAAATTTTTATTATGTTGGATACTCATTTCCTTATGGGAAATCGTTGGCAAACAAGAGTTCGGAGAACCATGGAGAACCGGGAAGAACTTGGTCTAACGAAGAAATATTCTCCTTTGACGAACATTTCTCCAATGAAGAACACTATCTATGGATCTCCAACAAGGAATGTACTTAACAACAACGAACCGACTACCATCTCTCCCACTCCTCCCCGACGGCAATGAATCATTGAGGTAGGTATTGTTGTTTTGAATACCCCTTACCTCGTTCTTGTCATTCTTTCGGAATCAAGAACAACTATGCTTCTTGCTACCACTCTAACACGGAGTGTGTCTGCCAAATGATCATGGACCAACCCCTCTATAACCTCTTTATATTTTGGAAGTGTTGAATTGATGGAGACATCCCGAGATGATTGTGGGAGTCTTCAGAATGAAGATCGGGACACCTGGGCACAACCGGTGACCTAAAGAATGTCGCCGGCGACCGACACCAGTAGGACTTGGGAGCGGCGGTGGTCTGACCGCAACATCGGAGAAGGGTCGGGGCCCTTTGTACGTAGCAGAGTAAGGTCGGAGGCTGGTGCATGGCCGAATAGGAGAAGGGGGCGGCGCGCGCAGTTGCGCCGCCGAGTGGGTAGCTGCCGCAGCACGAGGTCAAGACGACGAAGGAGGGGCGGCTGGATTGGTGTCAGCTGCCAGAGGTGGCGTGGCCCGTGATTTCACCACACAGGTGGGCTTTCCTTCTGGCTAGCCGAGGAGAAGATCAGGACTCTAGGTCCCATATGTCATCCATCAGTGCCATGTGGAACCGTCCGGTCGGCCACCAAACCAGAACAGACCACACATTCAGCGTACCCATGGGGCGCCTCCCCAATGGGTGGATTCTATGGCGAACGCTACCAAGTGGAAACCAATCCACGGGCCTGCCACTGGCCACCCAGTGGGCCTCCCAGCCTGGGTCGGGCCCAGTGGGCATGGTCGGACCCAGGGCCGGACCCGGGTCGGGTCAGACCAGACTCGGACCAACTTTGACCCCTTTCCGCAATTTCAGCCTTAATATGTGCTATCAAAATCCATTTTATGAACCGTATATGGTTCCAGAAACTTTGGATACAGACGGTCTTTTGGTATACCCCACCTGAGTTTTGGATAATGTGGGGGTATGGCTGTGTTGGATCGAATACGAATCCAACTCAGCCCACGGGACTAAAATTCCAATAACATAAAAATTGGTCGTCCAATTTACTCATCGTCTATTGCATTGAGAACCCTTTTACGTGGATGTCCTTTGGAATACTTCTTTGTGGTACATCGTGGATGTTGAAGTATTGACCTATGGCTTGAAGAGTATATCCTCCTGGAATCAAGCGAGCTTAGTGCAGGAACACTGTGGATAGGTATAACAAGAGAAAGGGATCCTCTGTGCATCTATGCCTTGTGCTCATATATGGGTCTATGTTCAAGGATCCCACATGGATCCTCTCTAGGAATCAATGTGAGACTACTATAGGTTCCTACGTGGGTCTACTATACTCAGATCCTATGTGGGTTTAATGATTTAGGATCTTACATGGTTCTTCCTCTCAAAAATGTAAGAATATTTAGTAATTACATCTAATCACCTTTACTACCATACCTAAGTTTTTCTATGTGTGAGCTAAGTCCTTACCTTTTTCGTATTCTTCTGTGTGGCGTTACCTTTTTATTACATTCATTTGTGGTGGTACCGTTGTGGTATTCTTCAATGTGGTGACACCTTTGTGGTACTTACCTTCATGGTGATACCTTTGTGTTATACTGTTGTGGGTATTTTCCATTGTGGTGTTACCTTCATGGTAATCGTTCTGCCATGGAACTGTTGAGCTTTGGGATTTTGAGTTGGACCATGTGTTTCCTCATTAATGATTTGGGTATACTTGATAAATTTGGTATATGTATGGTCATATACCAAATTTGGGTTGACTGTGGTTTCCATGCTTCTTGGTTTATCATTTGTGGATTTTGTGAGACCTTTGAGGGTCTCGGGGTCCATACTGAGTATTTTTATACTCACACTTGCATGGGCTATGCCTGCACCTTGTTGTTTCTTGTGCAGATAATGGATAGTGCTTACAGAGGATGAGGGTACCAGGATTGGTGGTATCTCGGAGGTAGACATTAGACGAGGCATACCATAGGGACAACCATTCGAGAGCTGTACCTACCCATTAGGTTGGATCCCTAGTGGGTGGCCACTGGAGCTGTTTTAGTAATACTTGTAATTTTCAGTTTACTTTTACTTTTCATTTTGTGTTATATTCTTACCCGATATTCATTCTGTACACACCCAATTTACTATATAGTTTTACTTTTTTCTTGTATCGTGCTTTGTTCTTAGTTGTGTGAGTTTATAGGTTATAAAGTAAATACCATCCCAGTTTTAGGTAATATGCATTTTGGTGATATTTCTATCCCATGGCCTATGGAAGGTGGGCTTGCGGTAGTCACAACCTGGGCCCCGGGGGACAGGTAATGACAAATTGGTATAAGTGGAGTCATTTATACCATAGAACATTAGAATATGATCATTTAACGACAAAAATGATAAGTTTTATGAGTGTGGGTATCAATTTATGGAATACATTGTTGGTGTGTCGCCTAATGTGTCCATACACCAGGACCCCAATTTCTGATTTCTGACTTAGTGCACGAATACACTGATTGTGCATGTATTTTGAAAAGTTTTCATTGTGATCTCTTTTGATTCATCTCACTAGGTAAAATTATTAACCATTTATCACCTTTTTATTTTTAGGATGCCTCCATGTAGACAACTAGAACAGGTTCTGGGTATAGTTCGTGATGATAGCCCATCGAGCGATGCAGCCTTGGTGTAGGGCCCTTTTTCTGTAGAGGCACTAGAGGAGGCACCAACGGTATCATTACCCATTGGGAGACCGATGCCACCAGCCCCAGTAGTAGAGATTTCAGGCCACTTTAGCACGTTTCATGAGTTCTAGTACCAGAGGCCACACAGGTTCTGGGGTCAGACAGACCCAGAGGTAGTTGTGGATCGGCTGGAGGTAGTGGTGAGAGTCTTTTCACTGGTAGGGACACCAGATGATCTCATGTTGATCCTTTCAACCAATATTCTATATCCAGTAGAAGGAATGTGGTAGATATTTATGCTCCAGGTTCATAATGAGGTGACACTACTCTGGGTGGACAGTGAGAGCCTTATTATGGTAGTGTTTTTCCCAGTGAACATTTGCACAGTGTGCAAACATAAGCTTCATCGTCTGCAGCAGGGCAGCATGACTATGGTTCAGTACTCAGTGAGGTTCACCGACATCTCTTTCTACTCCACTGATATAGTGTGGGGCCCATTATTCAGGGCACAGACATTCAAACAAGGACTCAGGTGGGAGATTAGGGATTTGATGATTTCTCTCAGCATCCCAGCGTAGACAGGGGAGTAAGAGAGATCCCTCTTAGCAGATAGTTTTCTTGCCGAGCAGTCACCAACAGTAAGACCCACCACTGGGCATCAGATAGCTATGTCTTCCGCACCTGGAAGCAGAAAGATGTCACAAAGATCCAAGTGTACCATAACTACAGGTGGACGACCGGATTATTCATGGTCGGTTGTGCGGCAAACCCATGACAGAGCCAGTCATGCGAGGAGCATGTAGTGTTATTCATGATGCGGGTAGGGTCACATGGTTTGTGACTTCCCGACTTGCTGTATGGATGACCATAATATGGTCGAAAGACCACACAATGAGAGACATAAGTTCGACCGAGGAGGTATGTAGGGAGAAGGCAGATGTGGTAGAGGATCTAGTCATGCAGCTGGCGGCGGGCGACGATTCGAGCTATTACCAACACCGCCACCAGGTGGTCCACCCCGAACACAGGGAGCAAGTGGACAGGGGTGAGCTCAGATCTAGGCAGAAAAGGACTACGACCATGGTGCTTTGGAGATGATACGACGTACGATCTATGTGTACTCCTCCATAGTTGCAGTACTTATAGACATAGGCGCCAATCATTATTTTATTTCCACTACCATCATTTCGAGCTCATAGATTCTGGTCGAGTCATTGGCTCAATCCTTATGACAAGAGACTCATATGGGTGAGGATCTGATGATTACACACTAGTGCTGGCAGTATGATCTTACTCTAGGAGGAATGAGCTTCAGCTAGGATCTCCTAGTAGAGGCGTCGAGGCCTTTCTACATAATCATGGGTATAGAATAGTTATCTATACTCCATGCTTAGACTGACTGTACTAGGTGCAAAGTACGATCCTTCCACATGGATGGTACTAGGATTACCTTCATCAGCATTAAGAGAGAATTTGATGCATGGGATGGACTTACATAGAGGAGAGTTCAGCCGATCACTCATTAGTTGGATAGCCTTACCCTCGGAGTGGATGACGTTGAGAGTTCGAACTATCCTGTAGTTGTTGACCAGTACACGGATGTCTTCCCTGATGATGTTCCGGGACTACCACCTCCCAAAGAGGTGTAATTTTACATTTAATTATATCCTGGGACTGCACTGATATCTACACCAATCTATCATATGGCTCTCGTGGTGCTTCGGGAGCTGCGGGTACCACTGGAGGACTTACAGTGGAAGGAGTTCATCCTTCGCAGTTATTCTCCTTGGGTAGCCCCAATTTTGTTTTCCAATAACGTGGATGGGAGATTGAGGCTTTGTGTTAACTATCGGTGCCTGAACCACGTGATTTTAAGAACAAGTACATACTCTTGAGGATTGAAGACCGCTTTGATCAGCTGAAGGGAGCACAACGGTTCTCAAATATAGTCCTCAGAACAGGTTATCGCCAGCTTAGAGTACGAGATGAGGATGTGTAGAAGAATTTCATCAGATATCAGTATGGCCACTAAAAGTTCTTGGTTTTTCCATTCAGCATGACCAACACTCCAGCTATTTTCATGGGACTCATGAACATGATCTTTCAGCCATACCTGTCTCGCTTCATAGTAGTCTTCATTGATGTCATTATGATCTACTCAACTACTGAGGAGGATCATGCCTATCATTTGCAGGTAATTATAGACACACTCTTAGAGAACCAGATTTATGGTAAGCTCTCTATGTTCCATTTATAGAGAGGAGAAGTTCAATTTTGGGGACATGTCATCTCGGAGCCTGGAGTTGTAGTGGATCCATCAAATATTGAGGCGGTACTTTCTTGGGATCCACCCATAAGTGTGATGGAGGTACAGAGTTTCCTGGGTTTGGCCAGATACTACCAAATATTTGTTCTAAATTTCTCCAAAGATGCAGCACCTTATTCATTATTGACAAAGAAGGGGAAAACCTTCATGTGGTCGGATATTTTCCAGCAGAGTTTTCCAAAGATTAGGCATAGGCTAACTAGTGCCCACATCTTGAGGCTTCCGAAAGAGGGTGTTTGGTACGTATTCTACTGTGACGCATTAGGGACTGGGCTCAGATGTTTCCGGATGTATAAGCGAGATGTTATCACCTATGGGTCTCAACATATGAGACAACATGAGTATAACTACACTACAAATGGCCTTGAGTTAGCAGTAGTGGTCTTCTCATTGAAGATATGGTGACACTATCTGATGGGTGAGTGTTTTACGGTCTACTCTGATCACCAGAGTCTCAGGTATATCATATCCTAGAAGGACCTGAACCCAAGACAGTGGCGATGTCTTAAGTTCCTCTAGGACTATTAATTTGAGATTTTCTATACTCTTGGGAAGTGGAATTTTTTAGCAGTTTCACTCAGTTGGAGATCTTGTATACAGTTGCTAGGTGAGGTGACAGAGTAGCTTGCTGCTTTATAGATATCCTTTGTAGAATGAGATAGAGCATATTTTCTTTAGTCTCTTATTTTCACTCCCCCAATTCTTCATTGACTCAGTGAGGTGCATCGTAGGGACACTTACTGTGGGGCTTGAGGTGTTATGTTAACCACATGGTAGGAAAATGATGCATTTTCTGAAGGTGGGTAGCACGTAATCCTTTTCAGAGGATAAATCATGGTACAAGTGTCTCATTGGGAGGAAGAGTTTATGGAGTTCCACATATCCCCTCTAGAGTTACATCTATGAGTGGATAATAGGTACCAGGTCCTCCGAAGATATCACTAGTGTCTGAGAATGAAGAAAGAAGTAGTAGATATTGTCTCTCGGTGCCTCACTTGTTAGCAAGTGAAGGCGGAGTATCAGGTACCAGCAGGATTAGGTCAGACTTTAGATGTCCTAAAGTAGCAGTGAGATGAGATATCCATGGACATCTTGAAAAGACTTCCACAAACATCAAGAAGTCATGATTCTATCTAGGTGATCATTGAACGACTCAACATGTCGGACCACTTCCTATCGATCATAAAGTAGGGTTTAGTAGAGAGTTTGGGACGCCTCTATGTGTCGGAGATTGTGCTGCTATATAGAGTTCCCTAAATGATTGTCTCCAATCATGATGCACGTTTCACTTACTGGTTATGGAAGGGGTTGTTTGAGGCTTTTGGGATGCAGCTTCATTTGATTATCGCCTTCCGTCCTCATATGGATGGCCATACTGAGCGGACCATTCAGATCCTTGAGGACATGTTGTGTGCTTGTGTCCTCGACTTCCGTTGCAGCTAGGAGGATCAATATCCCTTGGTGTTGTTTTCATAGAACAGAAACTATCCCTCAATCATTGGTAAGGAACCTTTTGAGGCTTTGTACGGCCGACCATGCATATCGCATTTGTAATGGACTATCCTAGGAGATTCAGTACTCCTGGGACCAGATATGGTATGGGCTATCATGGAGAAGGTGCGGATTATGAAGGGGCGGATGAAGACTGCACAGAGTAGGAAAAATAATATTCCGATAGGAGACAGATACATTTGGAGTTTGAGTATGGTGACCAGGCCTTTCAATGGGTCTCACCCTGATAAGGATTGCTGATATTTGGTCGGGATGTCAAGTTATCTTCAACGTTCATCAGACCCATTCAAGTCCTCAGTAGAGTTGGAAAGGTAGAATACCACCTAGAACTTCCCCCTATGTTTCACCAGGTGTATGAAAATTTCCATGTATCCAAATTGAGTAGATATGTGCATGACGGATCTCACGTAATCGACCACGGTGAGCTGGACATCGATAATGGGGAGACATTTACAGGGGTTACGGTAGAGATTGAGGATTGACATCAGTGGGTCCTTCGTGGGCGGTCGATTCCTTTATTGTGTGTATGCTGGAAACTTGGGAAACTCTATGAGAGAGTATGGGAGTGGGAGGCTTAGATTTGTAATCAGTATAGAAACTTTTTTTCCATGTTTCTATGATATGGCTTTCAGGGACGCAAAGCCCTAAGGTAGGGAGAATGTAATGACTTGGATATTCCATGTAATTTTTTTTAAAAAAAATTATATGAAAATATTCAAGTCTGAAATTATTGGTGGCATGTGATTCTGAGGCTCGGTGTGCCCAGAATGGTTTTTTGATATTTTTTTAACTACGTTTAGTAAACGTACAAGAGGGTTTTTGTAAAATTTGAACCAGTGATTGGAATTTAAATTAGAGGGTACCGTTGAACTCGCATCACTAATATTCTATTAAGGAGGCCTTCACATCGACCATGGTAGGATGATGGTGGAATTTAGTATTTCAATTTTTCATGGATGAAGAAAAATAAAATAATTAACATTTTTTTAACTTTTAAAACCACTCAATTTGAATTTTGAAGGTGAGGACCACCTGAGCCGAAAACCTCCCATTTTGAATTCATGGTGGTGGGGACTACCTGAACCCCTCTTAATGTGGGAAAACCCTTTCAAATCTCCAATTTTATTGTCCCAATTTTATTTATTTGTCAAACTTATTTTTTTATGCTTTCCCCACATTCACTTGTGGGAACTAATTGGAAAATGAGAGTTTGGAGAACCTTGGATAACTGGGAAGGACTTTCTCCAAAATAGAACTATTCTCCATCAGTGAAATTTTCTCCAATGAAGAACTCCATCAAAGGATCTCCAATGAGGAACGTCTTGAATGATGAAGAAATGACAACCATCTCTCCCACTCCTCGACGATGTCAATGAATATTTGAGGTAGGGAAGGTTGTATCAAAGACTCCTTACCCCATTTCTGTCATTATTTTTCAACCAAGAACAACTATGTTTCTTGAAACCATTCTAACACGGAGGGTGCGGGCCAAACAAACATGAACCGACCCCACTACAACCTTTTTGGATTTTGGTTTTCTAAAATTTATGCCGATGTCCCGAGACGGGTGCAAGACTCTTCGGAATGATGATCATGAAACAGGGGCACACTTGGTTACCTGAGGAACGTCGTTGGCGACCGTGCTGGTACCCTGCATTCGTGTGGCTCGGTAGCAGTGATCGGCACTCCGGATGGTTGTGATGATGGCATCAGCTTGACCACACCACTAGAGAAGTGCCATGGCCTATCGGTTACGACGGAGTAAGGGAGGTGGATGGTCGCGTGATGGGAGTGGGGGCACGTGACTGCACCACCGGGTGTAGAAGGGCCGCGGTATGAGGACTCAATGTGGTTGGAGGGGTGGTTGGCTTTCCACCGGCCGTCGGTGGTGGTGCGGCACACGACTGTGCTGAATCGGTTGGACAATCGTCTGGAATGCCAAGGAGACGAGTGGGACCCTAGGTCCCACGTGCCAACCACCGGACCATGTGGCGCCGTCCGGTTGGCCACCCAACATGAACGTCCCATTCATTCGAGGTACCTAAGGGGTGCCTCCCCTTTGAGAGGCGGCTAGGGCAGACCACACCGCGGGGCCACCAAGCAGCAAGCTAGTGCGGGACGCATCACGAGCCTCCTGTCAAGACACCCTGTGGGCCGGGCTGGACCCAATGGCTGGGTCTGAACGAACGGTCCGGGTGGGACACCGCTGGCAGGGTCAGACCTAGGGCTGGACTCGGGTTTGGCCTTGTCAAAGAAAACTGGGTCGGGTTGGCCTAGGCCGGATCAAACTGCACCTCGAACAGCTTCGACCCCTTTCTTCTCTTTCAGCTATAACATGAGCTACAGGCGTCCATTTGACAAACCATCTAGGGTATGAAAAACATGGTTCGAGATGACCCTTTTGGTATACCCAACATGAGTTTTGGTTAAAGTATTGGTACAACCAGGTTGGATCGAACACGAATCCAACCGGGCCCTCAGGACTAAAAGGACAATAACTTACAGACTGAGAGTCAGATGGACACACTATATATTGCATTGAGATCCCTATTACATGGTTCTCCAATGGAATACTTATTCGTGGAACTTCATGGAAGTCGGAGTATCAACCTATGGATTGAGGAGCGGAGCCTCCCAGAATCAGGTGAGCTTTGTGCGGGAAACATATGGCTGGTTGTAACATTAGAAAGGGTTCCTTTGTGGGTCTGGTCATTGGGATCCTATGTGGGTCTATGTTCGAGGATCCAACATGGATCCGCTCTAGGAATCCACGTGGTACAACACTAGTATCCTACGTGTGTCTGTTGTACTAGGATCTTATGTGGGTCTAATGATTTAGGATCCTAGGTGCGTCTTCCACTCAATAGAGTAAATTGATTCATTAGTTACATCTAGCCATCTTTTCTACCGCACCTCTGTTTTACCTGGTTTGAGTTAAGTACTTACCATTTTGGTATTCTTTTATGTTGAGTAACCATTGTGGTACTTACATTTATGGTGGTACCTTTGTGGTATTCTTCTGTATGGTGATACCATCCTGGCACTTACCTTCGTGGTGATACCTTTGTGGTATAAATCTGTGTGGCTTTAACTTTTTGGTACTTATCATTGGGGTGATGCCATCGTGGTAATATTTCCATTGTTGAACAATTGATCTTTGGGATTTTGAGTTGGGACTTGTGTTTCCTCATAAATTATATGTGTATACTTGATAACTTAGGTATATATATGGGCATATACCAAAGTTGGGTTGACTGTTTTTTCCATGCATTGTGGTTTATCCTTTTTGAATTTTGTGAGACCATTGAGGGTGTGGGGTCCCTACTTAGTATCGTTATACACACCCTTGCATGGGCTATGCCTTCACCTTGTTGTGTCTTTTGAATATGATGGACAACGCTCATGGAGGATGAGGGTACTAGGAATGGAGGTAGCTCGGAGGTGTACATTAGACGATTCATACCGTAGGGACAACCATTCATGAGACGTACCTACCCTTTAGGTTGGATCCTTGGTAGTTGTCTACTTGAGCTATTTCAATTTTACTTCATCTTTTCAGTTTACTTGTACTTTTAATTTGGGCTTGTATTCTAGCCACTTTTTCATTCTGTACACAATATGTTTACTATATAGTTTAACTTTTTTGATTGTATCCTTCTTTGTGCATAGTTGTGTGATTTTTTAGGTTATAAAGGAAATGCATTCCCGATTTTAGGGAATACTCATTTCGGTGCTTGTCGCCAGCCCATGGCCTATGGATGTCGGGCTTGGGGTTGTCACGTCACATACCCCGGGAGATGGGTCGCGACACCTTAGGAATGTGGATATTCCAAAATTATTTTCAGAAGTATATATGTCCATTATGAGTATGTTGTTATTCATTTTGTTCATATAAATTTACAAAGGGTTAATATAGAATTGATGAAGCTGATATTTCATAGATATATGGATTTTTCTGTAGGTGTTTGTAGATGATATATTGTTTTCTTCATATAAAAGGTATGACAATGAGAAAAACATTTCGTCAGTGTTGGGAATCATGAGATATCATATTCTATATTCCACATAATCAAAGTGCTATTTTTGGATATAATAAGTACATTTAACTGTCCATATAATCAAAAAAAATTTGTTTATGTGGATCCATAAAATATAATGGATTTTATCTCTCAGAATCCACAAAGTAATGACTTCAAGATATGCAGTTTTCTTTGGCATGGGTGGTTATTACTGATGATTTATTCATGATGTCTCATGAATTAATTCACTTATTAATGTTTTTAGAAGGAATAGTTTTTTATTTCAATAATTATTAAAGATAGAAGTATTTTCAAGATCCTATTGTTTTCCTAATATCATCACTTATCTAGACATTTCTAAAATTTGGATAAGGGTTTTATGTGTATTATAATGCTTTATGATTTGGGCATGCAAGTGTTTTCATGTAGGGTAAAAAATTTATGTCTCTGGAAAAAAAATCTTCATAATAACTACCAAAGACACAGCTTGTAATTAGCTGCAATAGTCAATGCTCTGAATACTTCATTTCATTATGACTTTAGTGATAAAAATATTGTATTTATAGATCATAAGAGTTTGAAATACATTTTATCACAATGTTATTTGAACCTCAGATAAACATGGTGGATGGATTATTTCCAAATATTTGACTTCGACATTCTTTATACACTAGGGAAAGGAAATATAGTGGAAGATGAATTAATAATAAAGACATATGCTCAATTGGAAAAACAAGATTAACTTGAGTGGTGGTTGATGTCGGTTCTAGTTGAAATTTACATGGAATGTGAATATTGTGGTGATATTATGGTTTTATTTTTAGTTTCATTTTCCCCTGATTTGGTGGAGATGGATATAGATGCCTAGAAGACCAATTCAGAAGTCTTCCAATGTGGTTAAAACTCAATGGTGGGGAGACCGTAGAGTTATATATACTAGAAGGGAGTTTAGTGTTTCAGATTTAAAATTGAATGGAAATACCTATAGATTATTATGAATTACTAAAGCATTCTTACTACCATTCATGTTGGGGTATTTATCTTGGAATAAAAAATATGTATAAGGAATTTAAAGAACAATATTTCGGGTTTTTCAAGAAAGGTAATGGCTGAGATTGTTTTGAGATTCTCAACTTGTCTGCAGATTAAGGAATGTCACTAATGAACAATAGGCATATTAAATTCATGAAATATTACTATTTTTAAATGGGATCAGTTAGCTATCAATTTTGTAATAGTCTCCCCTAGAATATTTCATAAACATGATTCAATATTGGTGATAGTGGATCATGTCCCAATATTGGCCTGTTTTATCCTTATTTGGGCTTCTCATATGGGGGATGGATTGTCAAAAAAATATATACAATAATTGGTAAAGAGGAATGGTGAACCAGTCTCAATTGTTTTAGAAATAGATCTGATGTTTACATTTCATTTCTAGAAATCCATATATGAACGCTTTGGAAATTAGTTAAAATTTATTATGATTTATCATCCAAAGAAGGTTGGAAAATCTGAATGAACGATAAAAACACTGAAATAAGATTTTCATGCTTGAGGTGAGTTATCATGTGTTGTTTAGGATCTCTCTATGGTTTGGAAGTCATCTTATTGGAATGTCAAGAATTTTTTCTCCAAGATACATATGCCATTTTGAATTACATGAAGGAGTTGGATAGGTGGAATATCTCTTGTCATTGCCTCCACATTTCATAGTTTTGCATAATGTTTTTCATGTATCAGACATGAAACATTATCTACTAGATCATGAACATGCATTACGATGGGATCATGTTGACCAGGTATATGATGATTCAATGGTACACATACCAGTACAAATTATGGATATGAAATTGATTGTATTGTGTGGAGAATGCATTGTTATACAATGGGTTTTGTTCCAACGTGGGCATATTCAAGAAGATACATGGGAATGGGAGAAGTAAACAGTCAACCAGGGGCTCAAATTGTTTCAAAAAGTAGTCATTTATTCCTTTTATTTATGGGAATAAAAATGTAGGGGATAATTAATCACCCAAAATTTTAAGAAAGTGATGATTTCATTATAATTTTTAACTACGAAATATGATTGGTTGAAGTTTTTGTGGGGTTTGAAGACTTATGGAATGTTTTTGGGATTTATAAAGTTGAACCATTGGAGAATGATTTTAGGAAACCATTGACATCCTTTAGTAATCTGTTCATAGTGAGATATGTGCTAAGAGGAAGTCATGCTGTATAAGGCCCCAGCCTTAAACCTTACTTAATATTGAATTAAATGAATAATTCACATTGAGTATCTCTTCATGTTTAGAGTTTTAGAGAATTATGACATAACTATTACTTCTCAAAAGATTACAAAGTAGCCACTTGTACTAAATTTCCATAAAATAAAAACTATTAAAAAGAAACATGTCTAGTTCCATGTATTAGATAGCATGACTTTCTCTTGATCCCATCCATGACCCTATCCCACATTAATTCATGTGAAAAAACATTTCAAAAAAACATGGGGTGAGCATAAAAAGATCAGAAAGGGATACACAAAGAATGAAAACTGTTAGTTTTTCAAAACTACAAGTAATACATGTATACTTTATCAAAGTAGTACCTTTCACCTTTAGGAAGTAGTAAAAACTCTTCACTGAATAAAATATCATTTCTTACCTTTTTGTAACCAAAAGATTACCATAAAAACCATATAAGGAATACAAAACATATAAAGGTAACTTGGGACATAAACATACTAAAATGGAATAACTATACAGTTGACTTCCCCACATACTTAATGGAATAGCCATACGACCGACTTCCATACCCAATGCATTGGAGGTTATAACGTAACCACCCATCCTGGTATTTACGGCACCACCCGTCATATGGTTTATAACGTAACCACCCGTAAAATGTCCATGTTCCATAATTACACATAAAATATTGAAAATATAAACATTTCAATAACAACATTTCATTTGCAATCACAATAAGTAATTCCAAGATATTGAACTAATCAATCCATTTTCAAAAACCATTTAAAAGAGATTTTTCAATCAATGTGTCCCATACCACTTTGATGCTTTTAATGGAATTAAAATTTTAAAACATTAATGTCCATATAAATAAATACTGAAAACCATTTTGAAAACATGGAAATTAAAGATAAAGGTTTAGAATAATAAATTGTTAAAACATTTAAAATGAAATTTTTTGTTAAAGAGTTTTTATCAAAATGAGAGACTCTTGAATACAAATAATTGTAGAATAACATGAAATCTGAACTTTATAATATCATGAGAATAAAGGGATTCATGATATAATATGTTAAAGGTCAGTATACACACCATATTATAGTGAATTTGTGCATAACAGCAATGAAGTCTCAATGAAAATATAAAATGAGATGGAATCTATTATAAAGATGGTATCCTTAAATTAAGGATAAATATATCACATAATTATGTGTGAGGAATAAAAATACACCCAATATAAGTGTATATTATCTGTGAAACAATCAGAGTTCATTCAAACATATTCATAGCATGGCTTTTTCAAGAATTACAAGTTGAACCCAAAGAAATCGAAATTGGGTTAAGATGTTCCCTTGTAAATATTCGACAGCCTTATGGCGTCAATTCAAAATTTTGAAAATTATTTGATGAGAGAGTGAATGGTATCTCATCCCTTGGACATAAAAATTCCACCAATAAGGATATATAAGAACATATCCTAACATAATAAGATGTAAATTAAAAGACATAACAAAATAAGTCTTTTAAAAAGAGGAGGGTGAAAGGTCCCCTTAGCGAGTTGGGTAACTTTCGAAACGTACACCCCATGGAAGAAGGGTCATACAATGAAGATTTAAATACCCATAAATGATATTCTACTACACAAAGTCTATAATAATGGTCATTACATACACCACTCAAAGGAAATAGTGGCAAACATAGCATAAATGTCACGGGAATAAAAGTGAGATGAATAATCTTTTACGAAAACTCGGCAGCCTAACGGCACCACTTAAAACTTCCAAATATGGATTTATGAGATAAAATAGGGTCTCTCATAATATGACCTTAAAAAATTACAGTATGATGAATATAAAATAACAACCCCAATCATAAGAAATATGAGCTTAAAAATAATGACATAAAAGAGAGTACATAAAAAGAAAGACAGAGGTTGGATCCCTTACCTCGGGTCCGACTTGACTCGATCGTTCTTTAACGTCCTGAATAAAAAACTTGAGTTAATTTCTAATTTCTCAATAACCATTTTCAAGTTCATTATTCATTTTATATCACTTATTGACATGTTATAAACATTATGTAAGCATTTAAGTTAATAATGTTTTTTTGTCGATATTTGTTTCTTAAGTCGAAAGTGGACTTCTTACAATTACATGTTGTTCGTGTGGTCAATGGTTCATTATATCCAGAATGATATTCATGATTTGATATAATAAATATCATATATATCCACAACATACATGGATTTATAATATTACATAATCATTTATTGATAATAAATGAAATGCACCGTTCATGGAGACGGTAAGCCGTACGTACAAATGAACGCTACTTTCATATCTATATCATATTAATGGAATTAAAACTAAATAAGAGGTATGTATATTTAAATTACAGAATTAAATTTATAATTTATATGTAACATACATCATATATAATAACTTTAAATCCATCCTTTGTACATCCCACATATGGAATTAACGAATCAAATCACATTGAGGGGGCGGTAGTCCACACTTCCTAAAATGAAATTATCGTGTTTACCAACAATGGAAACCATAAAGGTATTCCAAAAATGAAAAATAAAAAAGCTTAAGTAAAACATAAAAATATTATATATCATATATAAATATAGTTACATCTTAATGGACACCTTTTAAGGTGTTATATGAGTGTTGAACAATCACTGTTTCGTGAGGCATAAATTTTCCATCCACAGAAACAGTAAGTTCATTAACCATTACATGTAGGTGTGTGTAAGTGTAGCTAGAATTATTCTTATAACAACATCATAGTATATTGAAGATACTGGAGTTTTTACAAAAGAAATGAATAAAAAGAGTTTAGGGGGTTATAGAAGCAAAATAAAACAAAATAACACAAGTGAAGACATTGCCTTGAAATCGGGTAACTCTTTTTGTTTTGAACTCACAGGCTTCCTTGGGAAGACTTCTGCCAAAAGTGAGGCTTCTAGGAGTAAGATAGGGATTTGGATAGACAAAATGGGCTGGGGTTGGCCGAGCCAAAGGCTTTATTGGTGTGGGTAAGGTGGTAGAGGTGGGGGCCTTTTATAAGAGGAGAGGAGGGGCACTATTAGAATGTTAAGAAAAGATACTTTATTATAAAATGATTTTCAGATAAAAAGGGTCCCAAAATTATATATTTAGAGGATAATGTGATAAGGGTTCTAAATCCACCCATTAAATAGTTTTTTGACAATTTTATGTCTTAGATTTTACATTATCTTTTCATTTTATTTAAATCGTTAAATAATGAGGTAATCGTTGCATCGTCATGGTGTCATAAATAATTTAATTTATTAATTGTCTAAAATTATAAAAAATATCATGATGTAGGAAATCTTTATATCTTTATAATTAATGTTTATAGTCAAAATTATGACTTGTATAACCCCATTTAAAACTTGTTTTAGTAAAACATCTCATGTGTGTGACATTTTTATTTTAACATTAAATAAAAAGTTACTAATGTCATTTTCCAACCAAAGTGGCTTCCTGGGGTCCCCTAGTTGACCCATGTATTGTATTGGTCGTCCATGACACATCCAATAAGGGTAGGACATATGTCTAGGTCATTTCATATTATTAAAACATTATTTTTACCTTAAACTACATTAATTACCTCTAATCGTGATTAAGAACATAAATGTTACTATTCACCAAAAATTATTTTAATCACATTGAACCACATTTTACTTCCTAATTAAAACCATGTATGTCGGATTTTTGAAATTCAAGACATAGAGGTGGCAATGTTTCATTTAAACGAAAAAATCAGTTTCTTTAACTACCACTTAGTGGTTTAACTATTCATCAAAAATTGGAGTTTTTCAGAAAAATACCAAAAATTCACCCAAAGCTATATTTGATATTAAAAACTCAAAAATGATTTCTATTTTACAAAATTCAAAACATATAAGTTGCATTAATTAATTTAATAATTAATTCCCAATGGCAAAACAAATAGTGTGTTCTTAAGAAACAATATCTTTTAAATGATTAACACTAGTTTAAGTCCAATTTCAAAGTGAAATTAATTCCAATGACCAATATTTGATTAAATGGTAAATATATATTCTAGTTTTACTTTAAAAATAATTCAAAATATAATCTATTCATATAAAAAAATTATATTAAAAGAGGTTTTGAATTATAATACAACATTTTTTTTATTTATTCATTAAAAATGAACATTATCGGAAAGATACCAAATATTTACACAAAGTAAATTTTGATGTCTCGATTCTAAGGAATAATTTTATTTTGTAAAATATAACACATAAAATTGTCAAAAAGTTGATTTAAAAGAGGTTCTCCATCAAAAGGAGGTTAATTGACCTTCTAAAGAATATTAGAATGTTTATGCTTAAAATTGAATTCATTCACATTTTTAATCCTCTAACATTTATTGTAAAAAGTAAAAATATTTGACAAACATATATAATCATTTTTTAGTTAGTTCTGTTCATTCCCTCCATTACAATGGCTAGGCATTAACTACCATTTAAAATAATATTATTTTATTATTTTAGTGCAACATAAGATTTCAAAGGAACTCGTTGTTGTGTATTGGGTAAGAAATCAAGCATAGTGTTCCCTTTAAATTAAGATTATAATTTTATTCACAAATAGGGATAAATATAAAAATTTCATATTCTTTATTTACCTGGGGTGCTACATCCTTCCCCCTTTAGGGAATTGCATCCTCGCAATTTTAAAATTTTTCTCAGAAATATCCTTGAAATTCCCACATCGAAACAAGAGTCGGTAAAATAATCACTTTAAAATAAAGAAATAGAAGTACATAGGTCTCCTGAGTTAACCCATACTAGGATTCCATGTATGAAAACATGGACATAGAGGAGAAAAAATATGGTCATGTTCTGATGGAGAGTGATAGAAAACATGTTTAGGAGAAAGTTAACCACAAGTAAATCACAAACTTCTAATGGGTTAAACGGTATTCAATTCCCCAGTAGGAAAAGTTAATAGACAACATTTTTGTTTTAAGTAACTTTTTGTTGAGAAATTTTTTTCATAAGGAAACATAATTACTTATCATTTTGACATTCAAATTTTATTATATTTCTTACACAAACACATATTTTCTCCAAAAGACGAGTATTTAGGAAGACGTGTTCACATTAATAGTACTATAATCAACATCTAGAGAATCACCTAATCCAAAAAAGAGAACTATATACTTCTCATGTCTTTAGAGTATAACCAAAATCAAAACCAAAAAGGTTAGTACAAGATCAGATAATCCCGAAAAGGATAACCCTTTTTAAAAATAAAAACTATTCTTAATCTCCAAAATTTATCCAACAAAACCCAAAGTTCAAAGAGGACCATTCGATAAAAAATTTGTCCATAAAATTATTCAAAGTAAACCAAAATAAGATTGAAACCCACATATTTGAAGGATTTAGTCACATAGTCTTCCAAGTTAAATCATAACATTTATCTCCAAACAACATCAGTTTCTCTTAAAGTTTAGTATTGAAAAGTAAATAACCTAATCACATATCCTCCATGATAGGTTAATAAATTTCCATAGATAACCCAAAATAAACATACTCTTAATTCATAAAATCATCTAACTAATAAGAATCAGTCAAACTATCCATGGACTTCACGTAGTCCAGTGGTAGGTGATAAATACCAGTTGCACTTTGGTTGTGGGTTCGATTCCCGCAGCATTGTCCGACGCGACGGGTTGTCACACGGTCTGCGTGTTGTCCTTTTTCAAAAAACAATATAATTCATAAAACATTCCCCAACAACGATATAAAATCTTCAAAAATAACCATAACATAATTTAACCTCAATTTTTTCTCATGCCTTTCACTTCCATCATAACATATAGAAACCCATAATTACCCCAAAAGTAAGGATCCTATAAACCCAAATGGTTCTTTATAACTATGTCCACAAAAGAACAGATAACTATTCCTTGAATAAAATTTTCATATATCAAACATCAAGGTTACACATACTATAAAAATTCTTCTAATGTAACCCCATCAAACAAAGAGACTTAATACGCATAAGAATTGCACCATAACTCTTGAATCCCTTATATGTGGACTTATTACTCATTCAACATTCTTCATGAACCATTAACCATTCCTTTCCCACTTATTCTGAAATAATTCTTTCCTACAAACAAAATCATGAATCATATCCTAAGATTCCAAAATAGGAAAACAAAATTTAAGAAATAATACATACCTTTGACTGGTCATTGTAAGTTTCTTCATCCTCAATCGGAATGGTATTAGGTATTGGTAAACAAATATTTGTACGATCATGGTGATCCCATTCCCGAAACTTCTTCATAGTACATGTGTTTTCATAACGACCATTCACACCACATTTAAAACATTCAATTGATCCCTCAGAATGAACTTCTTTCCCCTTCCACGAGTCAACTGGATGCTTCCTTTTTCCATGGAATGTTCTTGCTTTAGGACCTCCATTTCCACAACTATGGCATATTTCTGTCCCTTTGAAACATTTTCCTAGGTGTTTCTTTCCACATATTTGACACATAGGTTTTTGAACACACTTAACATTATGATTATTACCTGTAGTTCCGTACGGATTTGTTTCTCACATATATGATTTCGTATAGAAATCACCAAGGTTTAGGTGGTAAATCATGACTCCAGATAGTTGGTTGAGGATAAACATAAGAGTTCTCATTGAAGCTCCCATATCATTCAGTTGCTTGCTCAGAAAACTATCACAGTTTCCTTCACATCCACCGTTGCTTTGGTGCCTACTAGATCCATCCATTTACTAAAACCAACAAGGTCAGTGTGAGCATATCCACAAAACCATCATCTACTAAAGAGGAAGACAAATACTAAGATATACTTACTCATTCACTTTATCTAAAACTTGGACTCTTTCTGAAATACTAACCATTATAGTAATGTCACTTATTATTAGAGAATACCTAAACCTCTAAATTTATCTAAACAGACCTTTGATACCAACTATAATTCCCCAGACTTAAATCTTACTTAATATTTAATTAAATGAATAATTCACATTGAGGGTCTTTTCAGGTTTAGAGTTTTAGAGAATTAGGACATAACTATTAAATCTCAAAAGATTACAAATTAGTCACTTCTACTAAATTTCCATAATATAAAAACTCTTAAAAAGATTTAAAACTGTTAGTTTTTCAAAACAATAAGTAAACCATGTATACATTATCAAAGTAGTACCTTTCACCTTTAGGAAGTAGTAAAAACTCTTCACTGAATAAAATATCATTACTTACCCTTTTGTAACCAAAAGATTAACATAAAAACCATATAAAGAACACATAATATATAAAGGTAAATTGGGACATAAACATACTTAAATGGAATAACCATACGGTCGACTTCCACACATACTTAATGGAATAGCCATACGGCCGACTTCCATACCCAATGCATTGGAGGTTATAACGTAACCACCAGTCCTGGTATTCACGACACCACCCGTCATATGGTTTATCACGTAACCACCTGTAAAATGTCCAAGTACCATCATTACACATAAAATATTGAAAATATAAACATTTAAATGACAACATTTCATTTGAAATCATAATAATTAATTCCAAGATATTGAATTAATCAATCCATTTTCAAAAACCTTTTAAAAGAGATTATTGAATCAAAGTGTCCCATACCACTTTGAATCCTTTAATGGAATTATAATTTTAAAACATTAATGTCCATATAAATAAATAATTAGAAACATTTTGAAAACATGGTCATTAAAGATAATGGTTTAGAATAATAAATCTTTAAAACATTTAAAATGATATTTTTTTTGTTAAAGAGTTTTTAACAAAATGAGAGACTATTGAATACAAATAACTGTGGAAAAAAATTTAATCCAAACTTTATAATATCATGAGAATAAATGGATTCATGATATAATATGTCAAAGGTCAGTATACACACCATATAAGAGTGAATTGGTGCTTAACAACAATGAAGTCTCAATGAAAATATAAATTGAGATGGAATCCATTATAAAGATGGTATCCTTAAATTAAGGATAAATCTATCACATAATTATGTGTGAGGAATAAAAATACACCAAATATAAGTGGATATTAAGTGTGAAACTATCAGAGGTAATTCACACATATTCATAGCATGACATGTTCAAGAATTACATGTTGAACCCAAAGAAATCGAAATTGTGTTAAGATGTTCCCTTGTAAAAATTCGACAGCCTTATGGCGTCAATTCAAAATTCCGAAAATTAGTCGATGAGAGAGTGAATGGTATATCATCACTTGGACATAATATTTAAATCAATAAGGATATATAAGAACATATTCCAACATAATAAGTTTTAAATTAAAAGACATAACAAAAGAAGTCTTTTAAAAAGAGGAGGGTGAAAGGTCCCCTTACCGAGTTGGGTAACTTTCGAAACGTACACCCCATGGTAGAAGGTTCATACAATGAAGATGTAAATAACCTTAAATGATATTATACTACAAAAAGTGTATAATAATGGGTAATGCATACCCCACTCAAAAGAAATAGTGTCAAACATAGCTTAAATGTCACAGGAGTAAAAGTGAGATGAAAAATCCCTTACGAAAACATGGCATCCTAACGGTGCCACTTAAAACTTCCAAAAATTGATTTATGAGAAAAAATATGGTCTCTCATAATATGACGGTAAAAATTAAAGTATGAGGAATATAAAAGAACATTCCAGAACATAAGAAATATGAGATTAAAAGGAATGAAATAAAATATAGTACTTAAAAAGAAAGAGAGAGGTTGGATCCCTTACCTTGGGTCTGACTTGACTCGATCATTCTTTAACGTCCTGAATAATAAACTTGAGTTAATTTCTACTTACATAAGAACCTTTTTCAAGTTAATTATTCCTTTTATATAACTTATTTCCATGTTATAATGATTATGTAATCATTTAAGTTAATAATGTTTGTTTTGTCGATATTTGGTTCTTATGTCGAAAGTGGACTACTTACAATTACAAGTTGTTCATGTGGTCAAAGGCTCATTATATCCAAAATGATATTAATGATTTGGATATCATATATATATTATATATCCAGAATATACATGGATTTATAATATTACATAATCATTTAGAGATACAAAATGAAATGCACCGTTCATGGAGACGGTAAGCCGTACGTACGCATGAACGCTACTTTCATTTCTATGTCATATTAATGGAATTAAAACTAAATGAGAGGTATGTATATTTTAATACCAAAATTATATTCATAATTTATATGTAACATACATCATATATAATAACTTTAAATCCACGCTTTATGCATCCCACATATGGCTTAACGAATCAAATAACTTTGAGGGGGCGGTAGTCCGCACTTCCTAAAATGAAATTGTCATGTTTACCCACAATGGAAACCTTAAAGGTATGCCAAAAAAGAAAAATAAAGAAGCTTATGTAAAACATAATCATATTATATATAATATATAAATATTGTGAAATCTTAATGGCCACCTTTGAAGGTGTTATATGAGTGTTGAACAATCATCGTTTCGTGAGGCAGAAATTCGACATCCACAAAAACAGTATGTTCATTAACCATTTGATGTAGGTGTGTGTCAGTGTAGCTCTAATGCTTCTTATAACAACATACTAGTATATTTAAGATACTTGATTTGTTACAAAAGAAATGAATAAAAAGAGTTTAGGGGGTTGGAGAAGCGAAATAAAACAAAAGAACACAAGTGAAGACATTACCTTAGAGTCAGGTAACTATTTTTGATTTGAGCACAAAGGCTTCCTTGGGAAGACTTCTACACAAATTTAGGATTCAAAGAGTAATATAGGGATGTGGAGAGACAAAATTGGCAGGGGATGGCCGAGCCAAAGGCTTGAGAGGTGTGGTTAAGGTGGTAGAGGTGGGGGCCTTTTATAAGAGGAGAGGAGGGGCACTATTGGATAGTTATGAAAAGATAATTTATTATAAAATGATTTTCGGATAAAAAGGGTCCGAAAATTATATATTTAGATTATAATGTGATAAGGGTTCTAAATAAACCCATACAATAGGTTTTTGACAAGTGTATGTCTTAGATTTTACATTATCTATTCATTTTATTTAAATCGTTAAATAATGAGGTAATCACTGCATCATCATGGAGTCATAAATAATTAAATTTATTCAATGTCTAAAAATTATAAAAAAAATATCATGAAGTATGAAATCTTTTTATATTTCTAATGAATATTTATAGTAAAAATTATTACTTGTATAACCCCATTTTTATAATTGTTTTAGTAAAACATCTCATGTGTGTGACATTTTTATTTTAACATTAAATAAAAAGTTATTAATGTCATTTTTCTACCAAAGTGGATCCATGGGGTCCCCAAGTTGACCCATGGATTTTCTTGGTCGGCCATGACATGTCCAATAAGTGTAGGACGTGTGTCTAGGTCAATTCATATTATTAAAACATTATTATTACCTTAAACTACATTAATTACCTCTAATCGTGATTAAGAACATAAAAGTTACTATTCACCAAAAAAATTATTTTAATCCCATTGAACAACATTTTACTTCCTTATGACAACCATGTATGTCGGATTTTTGAAATTCAAAACACAGAGGTGGAAATGGTTCATTTATCTGAAAAAATCAGTTTCTTTAACTACCACTTAGTGGTTTCACTATTCATCAAAAATTGAAGATTTTCAGAAAAATTCCAAAAATTCACCCTAAGCTATATTTGATATTCCGAACTCAAAAAATATGTCTATTTTACAAAATTCAAAACATATAAGTTTCATTAATTAATTTAATAATTATTTTCCACTGGAAAAACAAATAGCATGTTTTTAAGAAACAATGTCTATTAAAAGATTGACACTAGTTTAAGTCCAATTTCAAAGTGAAATTAATTCCAATGACCACTATTGGATTAAATGATAAAAATATATTCTAATTTTACTTTTAAAAAAATTCAAAATATAATCTAATCATATAAATAAATTATATTAAAATAGGTTTGGAATTAAAATATAACATTTTCACTATTCATTAAAAATTGAACTTTATCAGAAAGATAACAAAAATTTACACAAAGTAAATTTTGATGCCTCGATTCTAAATAAGAATTATATTTTGTCAAATATAACACATAAAATTTTCAAAAAGTTGATTTAGAATAGGTTCACCATCAAAAGACGGTTAATCAACCTTCTAAATAATATTAGAATGTTTACGCTTAAAATTGAATTGATTCACATTTTTAATCCTCTATCATTTATTGTAAAAAGTAAAAATATTTGACAAACATATATAATCATTTTTTAGTTAGTTCTGTTCATTCCCTCCATTACAATGGCTCGGCATTAACTACCAATTAAAATAATATTATTTTATTATTATAGTGCAACGTAATATTTCAAAGGAACACGATGTTGCGTATTGGGTAAGAAATCAAGCATATAATTCCCATTAAATTAATATTAAAATTTTATTCACAAATAGGGATAAATATAAAAATTTCATATTCTTTATTTACCTGGGGTGTTACATGCTGTTAGGCACATAGTTTTTTCAAACCGTGAAAACACCCAATAGAATCAAAGAAAAGTGGGACAAGGAACTTTTTTAATGTTGGAGCAAGGTTGTCTAACATAGAATGCCAACAATTTGAGGTCCTAGATGAGGATGATCATAGAACAAACATAGTGCAAGGTTTCCAAATCATGTCACCAACCATGCACGATATAAAAGCAATATATTTAAAAAGTGGATCTAGATCGAGATTAAACTTAAAGCCTACTTTTTCACAAAATCAACCAAAAATTTAGTTTTCTTCTCCCAAAAGTTGTGAATGATTTTCCCATAAATTCATAAGTGATATGAATACATGTCTTAATGATTTTAAGACTAATTCTCGTGGTAATATATCTTTTTGTTTTAGTTTTTGGTAGTTTTTCACAGATCTACTTGCCTCTATCTCTTATATATTTAGATATAGACTGATACTAATATATATATGAGTTTTTTTTTTCAATCCATCAATATATTTGGCCTTTTTGATGTTAGTGTAATATATCTATGATGTTTTTTAGATATTAAACCTAGTTATGTGTGTGTTTTCATACCATTATTTGTTTTCTCCACAATTCCATAAGTAGGTGGCTTCACCATAAACTCCACATATTAGAAAATGAAGGATTAGATTCAAAATTTTCAAATTGATTGATATTTATTTTTAAATATTTGTGAAAATAACTGTATAAATATTATTTAGTGATTTTTTGTGGATTTATGGAATGTGTGGAATAAAAGTGAAAAATTTATTTTTATTTTTTAATTAAAATATGGATATTCAAAATGGTTTTTGGTTTGATTGGTGGAAAAATATTTTTTTGATTGGTTTAAATAGAATATTTTTTTATTGAAATGGTTTTGGCATGATGGTGTTTTCATGGAGTGGCATAATGGGTTGGCATATTTTCATATTTCAATTTACGAGGTGCAATTGAAATATTACATGGTGCTCACTTCCAAAACTGTAATCAAACATGGGATTTTAATTACCTAATGAAAATGTGGTATAATAATGATAAAATCCTCATGAGTAGGTATTTTTCATATGGTAATGAATGTGTAGGTGAAAGGGTTTGTGGATGGAATGTTATTTGAAAAAAATTGATTATGGAATGGTTATGAAGATCATTCTTGGTTGCCTCCATGGAATACATTTTTGGTATTAGAAGTCAATTTTTCTCATTAATAGTTGTTGTTTTCTGATAAACTATTTTATATTGAATTATAAAATATATTATATAATTTTTTTATGTAAATTTTGTATCATGATCAATCCTAGTGGTGTGAGTATGAAATAAATTTTATGAAAATCTAATGAGTTTCATTACACAATTATGGTTTTGCACATAGTTTCTTTTCCATATAGTGTCTATTATGATATAGGTAAAGGTAAATCTTAGAAATTCTATAGTGGTTCTACATGATACATGGACATGGATTTGGAGTTGGATCATGGGGGTATGTCTTGGAGTATTAGAGTATTTTTTTCTTTTCTTCTATGTACTTAATTGTCTGTTGTCATCCACTATGGTACTCTATTGTAGTTTTGTTTTGTTATAAATGGAATTACTATGATTTGTGTTACATTATTATCTTGAATCATATAGTGCTGTTGGTTATGTAATTTTTGGTTGAGTTTTTTATTTCATAAATGGTAAATAATCACCCAAATGTATTGAATCCATTGGAATTTATTTCTATCCAATGGTCCCTTTGAGATGTCTCACAAGGCCTTGTATAAATTCCACCTCATCTAAAGCTAATGAGGTGGAGTGGGATGATATAGATACACCCCGATCAAATAGGTCAAGACTCCTCGATTACTATAATGTATCCCAATAATTCAATAGTGTTCGGATCCTCATCCTATATAATAGAGCCCCCACTAACATTGGTGTGGGTCCTCTACATATCCTTCTGAGTTGGACATGTTATAGAATAGGACGCGGGTCCTCAGTTACTAGATTTGAACCCCCTACCACACTAGGGCATGGGTTGTCATCAATTGCAATAAAACCCACCTGATGCACCATGGTGTAGGTCATCTACACCATGTTGTTTTCCACTTGACATTGGGGCATAGAGACGAGGATTGATTCCACATGAACAGTTTCTTATGGCTAGGTGAAGGAGATGCTAGTAATCATTAATGGAATGTTCAAACTATTAGATAATTTTCATCTCGGGTTGAGATATGCTATATATATCTCCTTACACTCTCATTTGTGATTTTATTCATTGAGAATATATATATATATATATATATTCTTATATATCAATATACATGGTTTTGGATACTCTCCTTTCATGGGAGGCAAATACACTAGGGGTATCCCCCATGCTTTCCGTTTTTAGCTTCCTATTTTTGGATTAGTCTACCCACCATCTATAGGAGGTGAAGAAAATACATGTAGTTCATCTACTCACCGTGTTGATCCTATTATTGTTGGACAAGGTTACTTCTACTATGGGTTTTGGTTGAGTTTTTCTCTTTTATAGTATATTGTATCAACATTTTTATTATTCCTTTTTTATCTATTAGTTATGAACCTTTAGATTTTGGGGAGTCCTAATGGATATGTATATACTCACACCATTATGGAATTTTCTAGCACATGTAATTTCTTATGAATATAATGGAGAGATCAGCAGAAAAATGATAAAAGATTAGGGAAACTGTGTACATTTGACGATGTAAAATTCTCACAGTTTGGTATACATGAGTTGTGCTCTCCCAATAGTTTTCCATTATAGTTTTTTTAGTATGGGATATATTTCGTGTTGGGAATATATTTCACTCCTCTAATTTTTATTCATGATCTATCATACACTTGTACAACCTAGAGGTTATGCATGATTGGTTTAAAATTTAACAATGATTCATCTTTTACTCTTTCCCATTGTAATTATGTGTCTAGATGGTTGTCTGTGTCTTTGTGTTTACATATACTTAATAAAAGGACTCCATATGTTATTTCTTCTATAAACACTTTTCACCAGCCACTGGCCTATGGAATCTAGCTTGGGGTAGTTTTGGATCGAGCCCCAACATGGGTTTTGGCCAAGGAAGATTGGTATCGTCTCATTTCATTCATTGGGACATGGTCTGTAGTAGTCCCCTTATGTGTATTTGGTTGGGATTAGTGAAAAAGGGTAATAGGGTATCTATTTCGGCTCTTAGGCCATGGATTCTAGTGTTGGTATGGGAGACCAACATATCCATTCCCCAAGAATATGACCACCTTCTTGTCTATTAAACATTCTCAGACATTGGTTTTAGGTATCAATCATACATGAATCATATATGATTGAGTCTTCGACTGTCCTTATTTAATGAGATCACCATTATTGTTATATATATATATATAAATTCTCAAATCATTGAGGTATATATTGATCATTTATAGAAGATTCTCTGAAGGCATTCGGCTAGGTTATCAATTTATTTATTATGGTGAAAATATGATGAGCAATGAGGCCTCATATTAGGTTCCATACCAAGAGTTTTTTCCTCTATGTGGGAATTTTATAGCATGCCTTCTTATCAAGAAACAAATCATCTAAACATATTATTCATAGGATGCTCACATGATTAGCATGCTCTGTGAGTTCTATCACAAGAGTCCTCTGTGTTTTTGTGATGATCCAAATCCCTTGGAAGAAAATGTATTGTTTCCTTAGGTGATTTTGGGTTTCATAGTTGTGTTTATCTTAGATGATCAGATGGTTTCACTCAAAAAAAGATCTCTTCTTAGAGATGAGGATGATTATAGTGGTTCTGTAAAATGAAACAATCATTTAGAGTGTATATTATAGGTTCCTGCTATCGGGATCACACGGGATTCATGTTGTGCTAGTCACCCTCGTCAATTGGTTGAGGTCATGCATAACATGTGGTTTGGAAATCCCACTCTATTTGGATCCCTTTTTTGGTGATACTCATAGTGAGACCTCTCTTGGATAAAGTTGTGAATCAGTAGTGTTTTTTTGATAGAGAGGTTTTAGTGTTGAATCATACATGAATGTATGGGGTCACTTTCCCCACCGAGTTGTGTCATTGTGACATGATTCAAAATAATAAGGTTGAGTCAGTGCTATCACATAGTGTATTGTATCAACCTATGGTGGAGGAGATCCTTTACGTTTTGTGAAATGGATATATAGATGTGATGGGATGTCATAATATGCCCATGTTGAGTAGCACAATAAGTAAAGTGATATGATGATATCTTAGAAGATGGGGATTCTAGTCGAGAGGCTCGTGTATGGAATGAGGTATGTCCTATGTCACTAATATTTTAGTTAATGGGGTTTAAATTGTGTCAAAAGCCACATATCCATGTGCTTACCCATTTTTTAGACATAGTGATACCAAATGAGGACCTTTTCCTTGACCCTTTTTGTGGATTCCCTCTAAGAGGGATTAGTGTTCAGATTTTCATACTGATGGGACGACCTTACTCTATGAGGGGATATAGCCTCACACCAAATCATTCTATATTAGTAGTGATACCCTATGATATTTTATACTGTATGGATTGGAAATCGACAATCCATGAAAATATGTTTTCAACAAGTGAGTTTAGTTGTTCTTCAAATTTTAGGGAATAATGTTTTCATACGTGTATATGGAGTGATCCATAATTAGGTAAGGATGTTCTCATTCACATATAGTTACAACCCCATATATATTAAATGGATAGTATTACCCATGGAGTAGTGGATGTTGTGATCTATCAGCTTCATGCATTGATGGTGGGGTTAGATGAGGTATTTAATAAGGATGTTTGAGATTTACCTTCCATCCATGACAGGGAAGTCATTTTTTACATTCATTAGGGAAGGAATGATGTCTGCAATAGAATATCATATTATTCCATTGGGATGCGAGAGCTAGTGGTGTGGTTGTAGGAGTCTACATAGTGTGGTCTTCATATGACCCGGTGTGATCACATGGGTATCTCTAATGTTGTTTGTGAAAAAGGATTACGGGAGGATGTGGTTATGCATGGATGATAGTCATCTAAACCAAGCCATGGTAATTAATAAGTACCACATTCCAAGGATTGATGACTTGATTAACCAATTCTGAGGCATAAGATAGATCTGAAATAATGATCTATAGAATTACTAAAAATAGATATATGTTCTCATGAACAAAATTTCAAATTTTAAATATTTATCATTCTACACAAAAAAATTAGTTCCTTTTGTTTCCCATTAGTGTAAAGATTGCCTCTTCCTTTTTTTGGATTACAGGAACTATGATTTCTAGTTGTAAATAGGTTAGTTTGTTGTTAACTTTTTTGACGATAAACTCTTCTAATCTACATTAAATTTGAAGCGTGATAATAATTTGAGGATGGTTACAGTTTTCATTGAATGAAACATATTTATGAGATTCTCTAGAAATTCTAGTTATAGATTCATAAGGAAAACGTTTTGGGGTATGTTGTCTCTAAGCATGATCTGACTACAGAAAAAGCTATGATCAGTGTAGGGAATTTTTTGGTGACACACAAGAATTAATCATATGTGTAGAGAATATCATGTCTTTATAGGGTAATACATGGAGCTTTAGAGAAGTTGGCTTCCCTGTAGTAGTCCATGGTGGATTATGAGAGTACAACATTTCTGTAGTCGATAGTGTTAACTCTTCTGCTTTATGAGCATGTGACAGACCCTCAGTCATGATACATCTACTGATAGATCTTATGTCACCATGTATCTTTAGAGTTTTAAACTGATGTATTTTGAGATAACTTTAGTCAATTTTTCCTTTTTCATGTATGGACTATGATTTCTATCAGGATATGAGGGGATGTGAAGAGGGAGTTTCACACTTTTCCATTAGTTGTACATACCACTGTTCAAACCTAGTCACTAAGACGGCATGTGATTCCAACACTCGGTGATCCCAAATTTGATTTTTTAGAATTTATATATATACACATATTTTATTATGTGTGTACTATTTTCCTAAAAAAGTGAATATCTCTTGAATGGACTCTCTAATCAGATATATGAGACTGAGCATAAATCTAAAGCTCATAGTTTTCCCATGGTTTGGCCTAATGATGTTAGGCATGAGACACTTAAATGAGGTAGCTATTTGGTGGGTGTAGTACATAAATTAATTAATATATTTTATTTATTTAACAACCAGAACAGAAATAACTCACATTTAAAGATTTATATGAGAAATATGATACCACTTTTTAGTTTGGAATGTATAGTTGACCTTAGGGGTGACCTATATTTTGTCAGCATGTGTTATTCTAATGAGAAACTTTTTGGAAGGAACATTATATTAAAATAAATAAATAATTTTTTAATTAAATGGATTGGTCAAACCCTCAATAAAATCCCTATTATGATGGTTTTCCAAGGGTTGTCTAAATAGCCCTTACTACATCAATAATGAGGATGATAACATTCTTCACTGGCGGGATAACATCGAATGAAAAATAATGATCATATCGAGGGAAATCATTATGTAGCGATCAATTTAGGTATTCTTCATTACTAGTGATGACAGTTTTCACTAAAGATTGTACCATAATCATGGCAGTGGTCATCAAATAGAGTTTACGAATCATTTGATTAATAAATTGGCCATGATCAAAATTTTGTTTACTTTATCCTCATTTAAATGAACTATCACATGTTCACATGTGTTGAAATAAATTTTTTTATAATTATATTACTTATATATGACATGTTTCTCACACCGGTTACCCCATTATGATATCTTTGACCATTAATACTTGACCAATGATGTTTATAAACATTTTTATTGCTCATTTTACTCCATTTTTATTTTTGTTATTCATAATTTGTTGATGGGGTCATGATTCGACATTTTTTGTGTAGTTTTTAGTGTTAATGAAAGCCCGAATTCATTTTGGTGACACAAAAGACATGCAGATCGACTGTTTAGAGATGCATTGATTAATATGTGGGGTGGTGTTTTGTGAACAGATTTCCTTGACACAGTAGGTGTGGGTTAGTGATCGAAGGTGATTAAAGGTTATATTGGTTATCCTTATATTATTGTTTCAAATGTGGTGATCATGTGCAATTTAATGGGATCAGTTCTGAGGGGAGGCCATGTGAGTGGTCTCATCGTGGCGGCAGCCCATTATGATGTTTAAGGTTGTCACACTCATATCTCCGATGATGGGGTCAAGTGTGGTTAATGCGGTGAAAACTAATAATAATAATAATAATAATAATAATAATGGTGATGAGTTGATTAAAATTTATATGAATATTTTTTTATATTATCTTAAATAATAACTTAAATGGTGGCATGAAAAGTGAGTTTGGATAGTAAAATTTATATATAGATTTTGAATTGGTGTGAAGAATGTTTTCTTATTATATCTATTAGAATTTATTAAATATGGTGCATTGATTTAATTTTATTAAAGAGGCATAAAATATATTTTAAAAAGGAAGACTGAGTTGGGTAAAACCTTGTGAAATACATGAAAGGGTGGAGACATTGTGTTATTGTATTAATATGTAAAATAATAATATAATATAAAAGAAAACGATTAAAAACTAATAGTACGAGACCCCAATGGGGGCTAGAATACTAACTAGAGAGGGGAGGGGATGCTAGATCATATTCATCTCATAATAATTATAATAAATAAATGAAAATATTAAATGTATTACTATTATTAATTTTGGTTGTGAAATCTTCATTTGGACATAAATTCTTCAGAATGTTTTTAGATTGATGATCTGCTAGTGGCATCATCCCCTAGAAATTAGGAAAGTAATTTCAATATTAGCGGTGGATTACTTTTTCTAAATTTTGTTGAAGGTCTATGAAGTTCCCAAGAAAAATGTTATTTTTATTATTGCATAATCTTATATCAGTCGTAACTCCTTTTTAAAAATTCATATTATATAACCGTCAATGACATTGAAACCCTAATTTTGAGGGAGGAGTTTCATGGAAAATATTGTGTTTTTATTTTGGATTCATGGATCGTTCCCATGATTCACCATTCATGTTTTAGGGGGTGAAATGTCAATTTTTTTTATCATATTTATAATTTGGTAATGTGAAGATATGATGCATAGAATTTTTCAATGAGGATCACAATGTTGTTATCTATTTAGTCATTTGGGGATGTTTTCATAGGCATATTAGTGAAATTTCGTTTTTAACCTTTAGAACAACGGTGATACTCCTGCATTCTCCATAATTTTAGTTGAGGCATGTCATTTAGTACCCTTACAACCCATGTAGTACTACATGGTAAGAAATCTATGTGTTGGAAAGGACATTGTTAGGATGTGGTGATGGGTCACATGTCCTAGTGACCACTTAAATGTCATGCACTTCTTGAGAAACCTATATATCTGCTTTGTCCATTTTTTGATGTCTTATTTTGTCTTATGATTAGAATATCATGAGTGTTTTTTCATGTAGAATTTGATAGTTCCCTCGATTGTGGAATTTGGGATATGATGTAGAATTATATGGGCATGATGCTTACTATAGTGATGCCCAATAATAGCAGTGATCAGGTGGGTTCACTAGAGCCTTTTTATAGAGTGGAACTACCCTTCACTGTTGGAACGGGTCTAATAGAGATCCTTTAGAGTGGAACCCCCCTTGGATAGGGTACGGGACCTCAACTATTAGAGTATACCCCTCATAAACATGGACATTGGTCAACTATATATTCTTACTGAGTGGAACCCCTATCAGATAGGTCACATATCCTCAATGACTAGAGTGGAACCACCTTTCTCACTAAGGCACGTGTCCTCATCCTATAAAGATGAACCCCGATCTGCATGGGTGTGGGTCCTCTACAACTACATTCAAGTGAAACCCCCTATTGAATAGATCCTATGTCCTTAATGACAAGATTTTAACCCTTATATCAAATAGTATCGCAGTTCCTCGACCATTAGAGTGGAACCCCCTAGAATACTATGTTTTGGATCCCCTACTTTGAGTTTATGGGCCCTTGACTGTGAAATTTTTTGATCATTCATTAATTAACATGAAAGGATTATTTTGGACTGATGCGTGAGATGTTGGGAATCATTGATGGACTATTGGAATCATTGTCTACTAATATTCATAGACTGAGCTATGATAAATATCACCTATTACTCTCTCATTTTTTATTCATTTTACTGGGAATGTATATAAATATATGTATTCTTAGGTATCCCAACACTTGTTTTAAGATACTACCCTTATACAATTGGTAAATATACCATGGTATGACACATTCTTTTTGTATTTAGTTTCATGTTGTTATATGCGTAAACTTTCCTACTATAGCTAGTGAGGACTCATCGTGTTGTCCATCAACTAACTGATTAATGCCTCTTCTACATGGATGAGGTTATTTATACTCTTGGTTTGGGTTGAACTATTCACTTTGACTATATATTACATTAACTATATTTCTATTCTTATTTTCTCTCTTAATTCTAATCCTTTATCTTTTGGGGAATCGTACTATTTATGTATATACACACCTATAAAAGTGGTGTTAAATCATGTTTCATGACTTATACAGATGACAGACAAGTCAATGTTGACATAATATGAGCTTAGGGATAACAGGTACTTTGGACTATATATGGTGGTTGTTTCTTGGGGCTCAGGATTTTAGATCCCTTAGTAGCTTACTATTCCTTTTTCAGGTCTGGACATATTTTTGGTTGGGATTTTATTTGTCCCATTTTCTTTTTAGATTCTACTATTATACTCTTGTACACCCTAAAGGTTATGAATTTTTGTTTACTTTATAACGGTATTGAATCTCTTAATAATTCACTATTTACTAATACATTGATATGGTTGTGTTTGTGAGTATATGTATATAGGAAATTCCCCCCCCCTGAATTTTTTTCTTCGACGCTTTTCCCCACTCCTAGCCTATGGGGGCGGGCTTGGGGTAGCTGCGGCATGAGCCCCCAAGTTGGGTCATGTCGTGACAAAGGAGGAATTTATTTGTTGTCACATTATCATTATAACACCTCAACATATTTATTATTATAGATTCATCATTTCAGGATAGATACAATAGATTTAGAAGATTTAGATGAAATAGAAATTACTTGATTATAAGTTATATGTATTTATTAAGAAACCCCATTACCTTATAATGTAATCCTTGAAAGGACAAAATTATGGAAATAAAAAATGATCTATGAAGAGGTTATAGAATATATGATAGTTTTCTAGCACTTCCTAGCTATACTATAAAGATTAAACATTTTGATTGATGTAAAAGAGTATGTTCCCTTTTCTAAGTGAGTGTAATGACATAATTATAATTACATATAAGATTAAATTACATATATATATATACATATATTATAACCATGAAATGCGTAACCAATTAACATGAAATTAAAATTGAATACTTGATATGGGTAAAATTATTATCAAAAGAATGTTTTTATAAATTTATAACAATCCATAATTTAATGGAGTCTCCCAAACATACTACAAAATGAAGGAACTCAAAAAAAATTCAATAAAATATAATATATCATCCCCAATTCCATCTGTAGGTTATGAAATTTCATATAATATTTTAAAATACATCATTGAACTCCTTTAACATATATTTTGTCAAAATTTATGTTTCATTAATTATTTATTTATTTTTATGTCATAATAATTCCATAAATGTGAAAATATTTCAAAAATCAGTATTTTTACTATTCACCCATTAATCAACAATAACAACAAATCATAATTTTTTTAAGATAAACATATTATCATGAGAAAAATGATATCTGTTTATTACAATTCAAATAGTGAAATTGGAATAAATTAATTATAATATCCATTCATAATATAAAATAAAAAACATTTTGGATGAAAATGTTTTTCTGATGCATAAAATGACCTCAATGATAATTGAGAACTTTTTTATGCATTAATCAATATTATAAAATTATATACAAAATTATACTTTTTTTCATACATTGGTTATTCAAATTCAGACAACTAATTTTAATTCGAATGTAATAACTATCATATTTAAATAATATTATTTTACTACTATATCAAGGTTCTGTTAAAACTCATTGTTTTATTAAAAGAAATCTATTGGAAACATAAAAATAATTTCATGTGAAACAAATCATAAAACGCCAAGGTGTTAGATTATTATCATTAAAATTTGGTATTGGGGATTTTGGTTTAGAGATATATAGAATCATGGAATATGAACTGGTGTTCACTACATGGTTTGGATGGGAAATAATATATGTAAGTTGAGAATACAATGTTAAAAAAACATATTGAATAGGGATTAGGTGATTGGGGTGCCCTGTGATTTCATGGTACAACCTTCTATTTATAGAACACGATAGTTGATGTAATTCATCTCTCAGGGTTGATTCCTAGGTATGTATCAGTCATACTATTAGTTTTTTATATGATTTAATTAGGTATAATATGTAAATTGGGGTGAATAAAAAATAATTAATTATAAGGATTCCATATTATGGGTTTAGAAAGTCGCTAACATGACAACACCATCTATATTTTGATTATGTTTTATAGTAGGACGCACCATTAGATAACTAGAGAGTTGAGGATGATATAGATGATTCTTATATGTAAAACATATTTTGAGATTCATTGATGGTTTCATCAATATTTCATCCTCAAAATTTCCAACCATAGACAGAAAAAATAATAATGGTAAAATAATATCATATCCAATGTTAATCATAAGTAACATGAAAGGATATTTTCATATATGAATAATACCATTTAAATTTAATGTAATATTTCCTTAAGCAAATACCATTTTCATTTCAAAATCCCCAATGTAGATACCAAAATATAAAAACAATTACATAAAAAATTACATAGATCATAACCCTAGAAACTTCTAAATTAAGTAATAAATAAAATAGTAATCATGAAAAAATAAAAATCTATTAATGGGGTGTATGTTAAAATAAATAATTTTTTCACACCATTGGTGTAAATTACCTCATTAGGAAAATGAAAAGATGGTTTATATAAAACAATATAATAAAAGTTCAATCATAGTTGAAAAAAGTTATATTCATCATTATATAATATTAAAATAATTTTGGTATTCATTCTAAATAATAAGTAGATATTAAAGATAAATATTCCCAGCCAAAAATAGAAATAAAGTCTTTTTTTCATGAAAACATTTTTTAGGTGACTTGGTAAAGAGAGTAAAATGATATAAAAACATGTAATTTATAGAAATAAATAGTATAGAATAACATTCATGATATTTTATAGAGGATGATTATATAATTTCATCATAAAAATTTAAAACATGAATAATTATGGTAAAAATAAGGTTATAAAATCAAATCCATACTATTTTGGTAACTTTTCATTCATAACCTCCATGAAAAAAATAAAATAAAATGAGATATTAAATTCAATACAAATAATTTATTTCATGATTAAATGAATAAAAAGTTCACTAGATATACCTCGAATGCAAAAATATGTTTATAACATCAAAAATGATTCAAGGAAGCTATATTGAGATGACAAACCCTAACCTAATGTATGATTTGATTTATAAGAACTATAAACCATATTATTGAAAAATTAAAATTTATAATTATTTAAAAGAAATATTTTGACAATTATAATATCACATAATATCACTTTAAAAACATTATCAATCGTTTATTAATAATTCATTATTAAAACGATCTTTTATGGGTTATTATTTTTCCATTTATCATATATATTTGGTTCAACAATAATGATCCTTACACTTTTTCCCATGTTTTTATCGTACCCAAAAAAATAATCAAGTCCTAATTGTAATATTTAATCATTATATATGATTTTAAAATCATTCATACATAGTGGTAAAAAAATTGATGACATCACTTCATCGAGACCACATTTTTTACATATACATGGGTGATATTTCAACTTTTTTGTTGATGGGATGATAAAAAAGTAAATAATAATTCAACCATAATGAAAAATTAAAAAATAATAAATTTAAAATATATTTATTATATATATGTTTATTTCTATCCATTTAAATTAATAAATGAAAATAAAACCACATTTCTTTACGAAGGTGGTAGTCCACAAGTACGAGGGAGAAACGTTATCATTTTCTAAATGTTAGGATAGTAATAAGGTAAATAACATATTATAATTCCATAAGAATAATTATTTCATAAATATTATGTATAAATATTATTTCTATTATAATAACCTACCATTATAAGGTGTGATGGAAAATGAATCATATCCCCATGCGGAGGCGGTAGCCCGCATACAATCTTGAGTTATATATTCATTTCTCATTTGATAGAAAAAAGGTGGAAAATGGATGTCTTATCACCATAGTAACATATTAATACATATATTAAACATGATTTTTCCTATTATGATGAATTATACTTGATTACATACAGTGGAAGAAGAAATAAAATTGAAAGAGATCGTTAATGACTTATACCACTTTTTTGAGAGACCACATTTGGTTTAGACCATAATCCTTGAAATATTAGACTTAGGAGAATTCCTATGGATATAGTGTAATGACCCAAAATTATAACAATTATAATTCTTTTAATAATTATATATACTATATATAACATGTATAACACAATTCAATCTTTATAAATTTGTATTCGATTAAATAATATGTATTTCTAGAAGATAAGGAACCTGTAGCGATGAATTAGTAAATGGCCTTAGGAATAGTAATATAAACCATAGTAAAATTAAAATGACCTAATTAATAGTAACACCATCCATAATATATAAATAAAATTTAGGAAAATTATAAATGAATTTATCATATAATTATATCATAATATATATAAAAAAATTATTTTAGAAATTGTTAATTATGTTTTGGTGTTTTTAAGTCATAAATATTCAATTTTAGTTTTAATTTTAAAAAAATTATTTAAAATAAAATAGATATTCAAAAAATATATTTATAAATAAATATTTTTTTATTAATATTTTATTATAATTTTATGTGACTTTAGTAATTTTTTGAATGTTCTATAAAATCGATTATAAATATAAAATAATTTTTTTCCCAGTAAATGATGATTTCAATTAAAAAAAGTTATCATATCTAGAAAATTACTTTCATAATATGGAATAAAATTTTGTATTCTTAATTTTGAATAATTTTAAGGGAGTTTTTTTATATTTTTCTAAATTTTATGATTTTTTTGTTAATAGTAAAATATGGTAATTTGTTGTATAAATACATTATAAGTTATATTATCTAGTCCATGATTTATCACTGATGTAAGAACCATAATTCATTACAGAAATTAATTATTTTAATATATTTAATGTTATTTCTAAAAAAAATCATAATCTTGAGAAAAAATAATAGGCAAATGATTTAAATATTCCAAACCCACCTGTCTCCTATAATATAAATTCATCCCCCCACAACATCATCTCTTTGCACCTCTAAACCTTTAATACATTTGAAATATTTTACCAATATTCTCCCCAAGCTTCTCCCCCTAATTAATAATCTATTTGTATAAAAAAAAGTCCAAAACCAAACCCCTTATGAAATTTCTCATCGATACGAATTCATGTGGTGTAATCCTCTTCCTTTTCCTTTTCATTTCATTCAATATATTTTATTTTTTTTCTATCCTAAAATCTTATATAAAATTTAGAATTGTAAATATATTATAATATATATACCTGAATTATATTCTATTAAAGTAATATCCTTCATAAAACTCTTTTATCTCTTTCTATTATTTTAAAAACAAAATCATTGTGTCAGGGGTGGGGGAAATTAATAACCTTCGTGGACAATATATTTTTGTTCTTCAATTTATCCTTCAATGATAGAAATGATACCATTTTTAAACTAAAAAACTATAATATATGTATTAAAACCATTATTATTTTATGGATGTAACATATTTATATAATACTAAATGATCAGAAAAATGTGTTCTTTATAATCAATAAATTTCATAGTAATCTAAATTATTATCACTAAATATCGTATCTAATGTATCAACCTCATACCATATAAGAAAATGATATATATAACTCTTTAGACTTCTAAATTTTCATAAAAAACATTTAAATCCAATTTGGGGTAATTATACCCACTCCACATGAGCTTCCATACTCATATATAAGAATACTCATTGAGAAAACCAAGGAAAGAACGCCCCACGCAATAAAATTGTATATTATAACTCATCAAAAAGTCTATAAAAAACACAATAGAAATATAATAAAAAAATACATGTATATAAGGATCATAAATAATTAACAAATGGATATAATTTCATTATCTATGATTTTAATTTCATTTTTAGAGCACATTCATATAGAAGGTAAGTGTTTTATTCTTGAACAACCATTTTAATTCCGGTTATGCTTTCATCCTCTATATAACAATGTAATTAGTAATTAATTTTATATAATTATTATAATTGTTTAATAATTAAAAACACATTTTTCTATTTTATTTCTTCATCCAATTTTAATAAATACATGTTTTATTATGGGATCCCTTTTCAAATCTACCCGATATGCAAGCCCGATTAAAGGGAACTTCTCGATTTCATGACCATATTAACGTACAATCCATAATATATTTTATGAAAAAATAATTTTATTAAAATAAAAAAAATTCAATAAAATCTATATTCTTTTATTATTGTTCTCATGAATATATTTTTTTAAAATAAAAACGATTTTTTATCAAAAGAACACTTCTTTTCATAGTAATAAAGAGGTATTTCTCTCAATAATTCATCGACGACTTTATTAGTGTATTTGAATCTATTTCAAAACATGTATTTAATTTTATGATTTATTGATGTATATATATTATCATTATCATCTAAATTATGTTATGAAATGATTTATAACTTGTTTTAACCGTGGATGGGCTATCATGATACTATTCACCATTCAACTCAGATTGGTTATTGATTATGATTATAGATTGTGGAAAGTTATTTACTTTTAATATGTTCATGATGTTTTTGTTTATACCAATTAATATAATGAATGTATTTTACTTATAATGTGACTAGTGGGTTCTTATATATCCCCACAATTCATCAATAGGTATCTAGAGACAGAAAATTATGGGTCTTTGTTGAGGCCCTAGACTAGTATTTCCAGTGGTCTTGGTCGAGGCCATAACAATATGTTTCATATGTATAGAATAATGCATTATATCATTATTAAATTAGAATATCCTAAACAATGTGATATTTTACTATTAAAATATCCATTATTAATGTTTATTTTCTTGTGATCAGTTATATGGCATTATTTTCTCAGCTTTCATTCATTCCATATTATGCTAATGTTTATTTTTAAAGTAATGTGTTTTTAGTTCCTTATAATTCATAATGTGTATGATTATGATAAATTATTCGATACTACATACCATTACTAAGAATATAATCTCACCCATTTATTATGTTTAATTTTTTCCGAGGATGTGATGATTAATATTTCTATGAATAACATATTTGAATAATATATGTGATTATCGGTGTTTCCAATAGAGTTGTAATGTTATTTTTTCTTTTCGGTTGTAATTTTAATGTTACGTTTCTATCTAGTTTTTTGAAACTACTAAAATATTTGGTCCTCTAGGATTCAACATCCTTGTAAACATAGAACTATATTAATATAAGGCACTATCTCTGAGAAACGGTGGTTGTGGTCTTTATAATTTGTATAAGAGGATGTTTATTAGAATCCTTGGATACTATATTTAGAAAAAATATATTATGGAACATAATAGTGAGATATAATTTTATGATAAGAATAAAAAAAATCCTATAATTTGGGAAAGGTAGTTATTATGTGTATCTTAATAGAAACACATCCATGTATGTATACTACAAGTGGATGTGGTTCTGGAACAGAAGTACCTAGGAGTAACAACTCCAACAAGGTGTCTTCGTATCGACTCAGGGTAAAAAGGTATGTAAAAATGTGCCTCAATGCACATTTGGTTTGAAACTAATTGGGGATATTATTAGCACAAATCATATTTTATTTAAAAACATTCTGGATGATTTAAAAGTAAATTTCTTCTTAAAGAAACTATGTATATGATTATGAGATTATTTATGCATAAAATTTCAATTTATGTTATATTTATGAAGGTTTGATATTATTAATTATGATTCGAAACCAAATCTAGTGTATTAAACTATTTAGAAATGGTAGATAGTAAATTCAATGGAAACTGTACCAATTCATAAATCCCATGTAGGGTTTACCCTACTACGTAAGGTAATGATGTCAGTATTGGAGTTGCAACTGATACTGAGAAACACATAACTATAATGGGAAAAATAACTCAATTTATTAAAAATAAACTTATCCATATTGATCATATTAATACATAAAATAGAGGAGAAATGTCATACCAATGTATTGGACAATAACCACCACCATTAAATGGGAATAAAAACTCATTTTCCACAAAGCAGTTGATAACATCCTTAGTAAATATATTTCTCTCTTTGGTTTTCAATAAATGGGATAAGGTTATTATAGATGTCTATCATTTATTCGGAGATGATGATCAATGGTTTTCACTAATCCATAACAAAAATTATGTTTAAAAAATTAAAAATATGGAATAGATTTATTTTAATGTAATTTTCTTAGGAAAATATTTTCTTCACAAACGAAGAGCACATACGGAAATGAAATTATTTATTATTATGAAAAAAGGAGGATGATAATTTTACTAAGAATGAAGCCTACTTTAAAAGGATATAAAGGCCTACCACTAGATATACACATAATCCATGGATCAGGATTGATCAATTATTTGATGTTTTAAAACCATTAATTTGAAGGGAACAGGTCTCCCAAAATTTCTTATCATATGAAGATATTGTCTACTGTACTATCAAGATTAGAAATAATTATCTATGTCATATGAAACTAAGGAAAATCATGAGAAGAAGAGCGTGGTGGAGGAGATAAGGGATAAAAGGAAAAGTGTAAAAAAGTTTGTCTTCCAATATGTGATACTTGTGCAAGGAAACACCAAGAATCCTATTAAAAATAATGATAGTCTGTTAGAAGTGTGGAGATAAGTCCATCAATATAATGATTTCAAAGGAAGTAAAGATGATTAAAATGATCATAGATGAAATTGTAAATGCATGGTACAATATTAACTTGAATTACTTATTAATGAAAGAAACATTCTTCATAAAAGGACCAGGGAGAAAGTCCAAGTTTATGCAATCACAATAGCTGAGATTAACGTTTCAAATGACACGGTGGAAGGTAATTTAATCATTTCCTCAAACTTGGATAATGTGTTATGTGATTATAGATCATCATATTCCCTTATATCATTATAATTTCCTAAAAAATATATATTTATAATTATCCTTGAAAATGGAGTTCTTAGTGAAACCCCCTAAGGGATGTCTCATTGAAACATAGATTTTTTAGATAGCTCCAATTACGGAATATAAATGTTACGTATCTACTGATTTTATCATAATTCCTATGGTCGAATTTGGGAAAATCCTTGGGATGTAATGGCTTAAAAAATACAATGTGAAAATATATTTCATGAAGAAGGAGATTATTATTTTTGGGGATGGTGTATAATCCCTTATCTTTAGTGAATAAAAATTGGCATATTTTTTTCATCTAAATCCACCATAAGTATATATACTCTATCAAATTATTAGGGAGGAAGATAAAACATAACCTCTGGCTAAGTAAATAACTCTTCATGTTGAGGATGTACCTACTGTTCAAGAAAACATTGACGTATTTCTGATCAATTTACTTGGACATCCTCTAGAGAGGGATGTTGATTACTCTAATTACCTAATTCATAGGTTAATAACTATATCAAAGAATTCTTATTTAATGGCCATAGTATAATTAGTATAACTGAAGAATCATCTAGAGTAATTGATTGATAATAGATTTATCTTCCCAAGTGCTTCAACATGGGGATCCCCTATTCTCTTTATTGAGAAGAATGTCGAATCCATGATGCTATGCATTGACTATATAGAAATAAATGATATTAAAATGATGAATAAGAAACTCCTCCTTTATATTGATGATTTATTCGATCAAAATCCCAGAACTAAATATTATTCAATGATTGGTCTTCAATATAGATATCATAAATTTTTTGTGAAGAAAGAATATACTCCAATTAGAGAATTTCAAAGCATTGATGGGAATTATGAGTTTACTGTAATTTACTTTTAGCTGATAAATACATCCTATGTTTTCATGGATCTAATGAATAGAGTTTTCAAGGAACATATTGATGAATTTGTTGTAATATTTGTTGATGACATCTTTGCAGACTCTGAATGCTATGAATACCATGATAAAAACTTACAGATTATTCTAAAGACTCATTAAAATTGAATTATTTTGTTGGTTTACCAAGTGTTGAATTTTTCCTTAAACTTTTTATTTTCTTGGCCATGTTTTCTCATATTATGGAATCTCAGTTGACCCTTTGAATAAAAAGGCGGTTTAGGAGTGGATTTTACCAATGAACATGACTGAAGTATATAGTTCTATTTGATGAGAATGTCCTTATCGACATTTCAGTCAGAACATCACAATATTCGGAAACCCGTTAAACATGATTATACACAAAGGGTTTAATTTTTTATGGAAAAAATAATTTGAAAAATGTTTTCAAAAATTGTAGAGGATATTATTAAATTCTATGATTATAAATCTACTATCATGAAATTGTGGATTTCTGATTTACAGTGACTTGTCAAAGAAAGGAATCAGGTGTGTTCTTATGCAGAATGATTGAGATATTGCCTATGTATGAAGGCAATTAAAAATTCAGGAATAGAACTATCCAAATCATGATCTTGAGTTACATCATGTAATATTTTCTCTAAAAATATGGAAACTTTATCTTTAAGGTGAAATTTGTGAGATAATTACATATAATAAGGTGATTGGCACTAAATATCTTATCTAATTATTCATCATCATAAAATATTAAAAAATGATATATATAACCATTTATAATTATTTACATTCTCAAATATCATATAAATTAAACAATGTATAATTATTCCCATTCTACCAGAATATCTATACAAATATATAAGTATACCGATCATGAAAACCATGAAAATGAATGCACCCGATAAATAAAATTGTATTTAATAACTCATCAAAAAAGTCATAAATGGAAATAATAAAATTATAATAAATAAAATAAATGTAGATACAGTTCGTAAATAATTAATTAAAAAATTAAATTTGACTATCCCAAATGATAACATTAAGTGCATAACACACTCAGACATAAGGGAAGGGCTTTCTTCTAGAACCATAATTTTCATTCAGGTAATGATTTATTCCTTTATAAACCAATATAATTATTCTATATTTTCATATAATTATTCTATCTGTTTTGCATATTTTTCATAATGAGGGTTTCATATCAATTCATCATTCCTTTATAATAAATACATGTTTTTTCAAGGTTTCTTTTTCAAATCATCCTAATATGAAAGCCTGATTAAAGACAATGTCTCGATTTCATACCAATTTTCGAGTACCATCAACAATTTGTTTTAAGACATCATTTTGTTATAAAAAAATTCATTGAAAAAGATATTATTTAATTAATGAATTTATACAAACAATTAAATAAATATAAATTATTTTTTTGAAAGAACTCGTCTTTTCTAAGTAAAAAAGGGGTATTTCTATCAAGATTTCCTCAATGATTTTATAAGAGTATTTTCATATATATCAACTCATTTATTTAATTTCAGGATTTATTGAGATTTATATCATCATATTGTAATATAAAATATGTTATTAAATGTCTTATGAATGGTTTTGACTATGGATGTGTTTTCTTGATACCATTCACCGTTCTACTCAGATTGGTTAGTGAATATGTCTAGCACAGTTCATATGTGGAATGAATTATACATAGAATGTTATGGGTGTTACCCTCTATATATCTTCTATGTATCATTATGTATCAGTAGAAAAAACAAAATCAGTTTCTAGCTAAGGACTTACCCAAGTGTTTTCAGAATTCTCGGTAGATCCCTTTATGACATGTTTTATACATCTAAAATTATGCATTCCATCACTAAGAAATTAGTAATAGATAAAACATGTTTTTTTACTAGTATAATATAAATTATTATGTTTCATTCTATTAATATCAAGTCATATGGGTTTATTTTATCAGCTATCAATCCATCCATCTTATACAAAAGATTATTTTTAGAGGAAAGTGTGTTTAGTAATTCACCATTACTAATGTTTATGTTTATGATAACTTTTATTATATTATCTACCCTTTCTTATAATATAATTTCACCCCTTTATAATGTTTTATTTTCCACATAATACTATGTTCAATATTATTATCAATGACTTTTAGGATTAATCTTATTGTTTATGGTTGTTTCCAATAGTGTTGAAGTGTTTTTTTCATTCAAGTTGAATTGTAAATCTTTTGATTGTTTATTATTTTACAAAACTAATAAACTATTCAGTATATCAGGTTGTAAAATCCTTGTAAACATATCAATTTATTAATATATGGAACCATCATTGGGAAACCGAGATCGTGTTCTTTACATATAGGATCTATTTTATGGAAAATATGAAAAAAATTTGGTTTTATTATCCAATATATATTCTTATAAATTCATTAAAATATTTTTTAATGGGCTTCCCATTTATATATGATAGAGAAGAAAAACATGGGATTACTAAAATTATTTAAATAAAATAAATGTATTAATCAAATATAATTCTCCCAAATTCTCAAGGATTAATATTTAAGATATTATAGGGATTAAAAATTCTCATACAATAATAATTATACAGTTTTATGTGATATTATAACCCTTATCTCTTGGTTTAACCCTCGATAAACCTATTTTATCCTTTAACGTGGTAATTTTTTAATTTGATTTATATTCATTTCCTTGAAAATGATAGTATCATAATTTCGGAATTTTTACTTGGTAATTCTGAAAATGGAATCCATTTTATCAAATTAAATTTTTATAAGTTAAGAAACCTGAATTTAATATAAGTGAAAAGATCCAACATAATCCCATTTTATAAAAAAAATTCTCCATAAGGGATAATTTTCATTCATTTATCAAGTACGAATTAATATTAAATTAATGACATAGTATATTGTTTAATTTAAAATTTAAAAATTTAATTATAAAATTAGCAGTTATTATTAATATAATTTATTTTTATAAAATCCCATTTATCACAAAAAAATATTGTTTTTTGAATAATGTATTTTATGGTTTAGAGATGAACTATAAAAAAGAGTCTAATTAATAATAAAATTTAATTATTGCATAATTTATAATTAATTTATAGTTATTTTACATAATATAAAATTTGGGGCATTATTTTACTTTTACATTACATTACATAGTTAAATGAAATGAATGTTTTATAAAAATTTATATTTTTTACTATTAAATTATGAATAAATATTCTGAGAAAAATCCCAAAAATTTAACCCATTATAATATTGAATTTATTACTTAAAAATGATATATATATTTCATCCTTAAAATTTCCATGAACTTTATAAATTAATAATAATATCATAGAAGAAAATTCAATAAAACCCATTTTTTAAAATGCATTTTTTTAATCATAAATTGCCTTTATAGAAAATAGTGTACGAAGTTATTATGTATTAATAATGAAATTTAAACCCTAAGAACCTATTCAAATACATTCCTTAATTTTTATTTCTATTCATGAAACTAATTTAATTTCTTTTTTGGAAGTCATATTTTAATTAAATTTTATTACATTTCATGATTCTATTAAACATTGGTGTCGTATGTTAAGAAATATTTAAATAAATGAATTTTTTAAAACTAATTTTTGGGGGGTTAAACCCAAAATTAATTAATTATTGAGAATTGTTCATTGAAATATTAATTAAAGGGCGCCTAATCATGTGGAGAAAAGATAACCCACAACCACTCATCATTTCACAATGTATCATGGAAAACTCTTCATAGACCAAATAAAACTAAAATGGAAGTACCAAATTTGGTCTAATATTCTCTTCATTCTATATCATGAAGTGGGTATCATCCTCATGTCATGAAAATAACACCACTCTAAACACATTTCCTAATTCAAAATCGGTTTGAATAATTTTGGTTATTTTTCATTAATGAATATTCCCTAAATCATACTATTTATTCACGTTATAATACTATATTATGTAAACCACCACAAATGTTTCTACGGAACGAAACATTAGGATTTTTGGAATGACTATTATGGTATTATAAAATGAATATTATGTTCTTAGGTGTGGATCCCTTTCTCAATATCCCACATTGAGATGTATTAAATTTATTCATTAGGATGAAAATGATTCCTATTAAAATTAACAAATTCATACAATGTTTGAGATCATCCTAATGAATACTGTATAATCCTTATGAAGACAGTAATAATCCGTATTAACATCAAATATTTTGTTATGTAGTTTCCATTCCTTTTACAATTATCTATCCATTGTGTAAATAACTCATTTAACCTCCTCTATGAATCATATAAACACATTGATATCTTCATTAGGAAGTTGGAAAAAACTCTAAAAGTGTCTGATGGTCTTTTAGGAATTCCAAATAATTATTATTAAATATAAATGACTTAAGAAAATGGTTATCATACTTAATCAATAAATAATGACCCTTACAAATCACAAGAAAATCATAAAAAGTGTTCTTTCCTTTAATAAAATTCCACCACATAGTTGAAATAACTCTTAGAGAACATGATAACTCTTATAGTGTCCAGATATAACCATGTATTCAACCCTACCTGAACATTCCATAATTGTTCTAACTGATCACTAATAATGTATGAACCCTCTCTATCACATTAAATCAACTCACAACTTCATCCATTAGATATTTATCACTAATTATAAAAATCATTAATCCCAATAAAATTATAAAGGATAATTAATATTGCATGAATGGTTTTTTACTTCTTTTACCATATCTATTTTGGTTGTTTCCAATATATGGATTCTCTGTTGAAGTATATTATAGAAAATTCCTCTTCTTCCAACAAAAAAATGTATTTTATTATTTAAAAAACATCTCTTAAATCACTGAATTTAATCTTTTAAACATCATCTGTAAATATTTGTTACATATATATATATAAGTATTGAACACCACCATCATTTTTAAGAATCACATTATAGTGATTCCAAATTTATTATTTTCTTTATTCTATTGAACAATTATATCATAAAATATTTTTGAAAACGTTTTTCATATTAATAAAAATGTATAATTTTCATTAAACTAAATTTGATAAGTGAATGGATCTCTAAAAAAGTTTTCACTTAAATAAATGTAACAATTTTAACATATAGAATAAAAAAATACAATAATATCCACTTCTTTTACCATTAGAAATCAAACATTCATATTATTAAAAATTTAATTTTTCATGTCCATGATTTAACCAATTTTATCACATAAAAAACAAATTTTTATATTAAAAAGTTATATACTAATTTTCATACATACCAATTAATTGAAATTATATTAATCATAGCTAAGAGATTCATAATTTTCTACATGTATATGTTTTTTATCCATATATCGGCTCAACCATTGGTCTCCCATTAAGGATACATTTTTTATTTACATCATTATGATTGAGATTTTTATCATATAGGATATAATATAAATAAAAAATCTTACCATGATGACTACTTCTTGAACACATTGTATAATTTTTATAGAATATTAATTCTATTAGTTCATAATTGGAAAAATATTTTCAACTTCAATTACATATGAAAAAAATAAAAATTCAAACATGAAAGATAAGGGAATAAGTTGGAAGAATATTTCTCATCAATTTAATAAAAATATTCATAGTTTATTCTCAATAGGAATGATCCTTTAATTTCATATTTAACATTATAAGTATTAATTTTTTTCTCTTTTTTAATTAATTGTTATATTTATAAAAACATTCACTCCCTACCTTTTTCTCAATTTCATAGAGTATAATTCGTTACTTTTATATCATCCATAAAATAACATGAATTTTATATTTATTATTTCATGTCCTTCATGATTTCATCTAATCCTATAAATATTAAAAACAAGACTATCGAAAAACGATTAGTCTTCTTGAATCTTCCTCAGAAAAACAAATAAAATTATTTGGTCATCAATTTTTATAACAACATATGATAATTTTATTATTCTATATGGATAATGTATTTCCAATTTTAACAACCACCAACTGGTGTTTATTTGAGTTTTGTTAACTTGATAATGTTAATTTTCCATAAAACTATATATACATTGGAAATGATTATAGTTGTCTTGGATCTACTAAATGAATGATTATATATTATTTTTACATAACTAGTCCCCGCATACCTTTATTCATATGATTTAAGTTTTATTCTATAGAATTCATCACATTTTTATCTTTAATCATGTATTTTCTAAAATTTCATGATGTGACAACTTCTTAAAAAAATATGGTGTTCATTTTTTGTGTGGAATTATTATGAGAATCCATGTTTCTACATTAAACATCATTGTTAACTTATTTAATTGTTCATTTTATCACGTAACCCCATAAATAAACACATATATTCTTCATTTACTTCTCTAGAGTATATTTTTCTATATATTTACTCTACGTCCTTCCCAAGTATGTATTGGTTTTTTTATATTCAGTGTTCTTTAATCGTAAATAGATTTTGACCCATGCATGTTGGATTTATTCTATAATTATTCTTCACTATAACAAAACTAATTTGATTTTCTAAACAAATTTATATTATTTTAAAAAAATATATGTAAAATGAATTTTACTATTCTTTGCAAGAGTTTGACTCTACGTAGTTATGATCCTCCATGACATAAGGTTTCTTTTAAATCCAATGTTTGAAATATTTTTCCAATAAATCATTATCATTATGATGTAATCTATTACAAGACCACTAATATCCAATGAACCGTAATCTTTTCTCTTAATGTGAAATTTTTATAGAAGTTAATACTTACTATTTTTAAAGAATTTAATTCATTACATGGGCTTCCCTTAATAATTATCTTACTGTATAATTTCCCCCATGAACCACACAAGTAGTGGTTGTATATTTTTATGTTTCTTCTTAAATAATTATATATATTTTTATTTTGAACTTATACTATGCGTAAAATCCGAATTGTCTTAAATAATATATTTTTGGATGGATTTTACCTTTTCTTTTTAGATATCTTGAGAATGGTCATTAGAAAATATTTGTTTCTTTTTTCAATCAAATATATTTTTTTATTACAAGAATCCACATTAGGTTAGTATTTATAAAAATATCATATTTAAATCGTTTCGTGAAAAATAAACTAGATGTTTTTATATAATTACCAATATGACATCGAATTCAAGATAATTATTTATTAAGATGTTTTTATTATAAAATTCTAATTTTCTTTTTTTCTTCATAACTAATTATAGTCTTTTAAACTTGATCTTCATTATTTTTTTTCTATAGAAATGTCAGGCTCTTTATTATTTTTTTATTCGACCTCTATTTATACATTCTTCAATTTAATGATTTTCTTTTTCTGATAATGAATATATCCCCTCATAATTCTCCATCTTATCTTATTTTCATTCATGAATTGTACTGATCCACACAAATTAAAATATTTCATTTATTTATTCAGTATCAACATTTTATGCACTTAAAGATCTTATTTGTTTAGATATTTTTACACATGTTATCACTTTTCCTTCCAATTCCTTCTACATACCTTCAATGTCATCTACATACATGGTGATATTTTCTGGAATACTTCTAAATGTTTTATAAATATAGGTGATTTTTTTAGAAATAATAAAACATATACTCTTGAAACATTTTGTTTTTTTAAATAATAATATGTGTGATCTTTCAAACTTATAACAGACACATAAATTGAAAATTATGAATGGATTTTTAGATTACCACGTTATCACATGTATTCCTTGAATATTTTGGGTAGGAAATTTTTCCATCGTCATGTGTGTGGATTCAACAACTGGATTTTCATTTCCATAATGCATCTATCATCATTGATAATATAGCCTAAGGAAACTGATTTTTATTCCTCCATATATAATTGATATTCGTTCTCATCATATGTTATTTTGAGGGACTTATTATCAATAGATATTACTGGATGAACTCTAAATTGATTACATTAAATTATTAAAGGGTTTTTATTATCTCTATTATATGGTGGAACCATTCTCAAAATCATTATAATTATTATACTCATATTCTATAGTTTATTGGAATATATCTCTTACATGGTCATTGTAATAAAAGGTTTATTGAAATATTATAATATTAACCTCATAGTTCCTTTTCTACAGATACTGAAAATGAAGAATCCTTAAAATATTGAGATTATTGAGAATCCAATCTGGGGTGTTATTGATACTCTAATACCAATTCATATTATTAATTAGGATACGGAAAATAATAATAGGGGGTGTGAATCTTTATAGAATGAATTATTTAGTAATTTTAACTCTTATCTCTTCTTTTCCACTACACGTCTTTAGTAACAAAACCTCTCTATCTCTTTTTTCTTACACATTTATTTCATGAGTTTAATGAAACAATAATGTAATGAAATATGGAAACTAGGTTTTGGTAATAAGGTTTGACTCCATTATGGAAAACTATGTCACCAGTGTATGGAGTTTTTTTATCTCACAAACACACATCTCTTTTAGATTATTAATAAACTATTAGGAATGTGTATGTCTATGGACCTATATTCCACGCACCAATAAGGGATAGTGAAAACCCATATTTTAAAATTCATTAAATACCATATTTTTATTATGAAATATTGATGCATATCAGTACTGAGGTCTTATGTCCCTCCTATATAGTGTGTATTGGTATCCTTCATCAAATATCAATAATCTTGACCGCCACATCAATTTTCCCTAATACATCAGATATAAGTATATCATTAGATAGACCTATTAGTTATCTTCAATTTAAATTTTAATCAATAGTAACATAATTATCTTCCCATTCCTCTTCCATTCATATTATTCAACTGATGTAAAGGTTCTTTACAGTAGGATTCATACTCTATTTATGCCTTAAAACCCAGAATATGTCACATGAATTCTGTGTCATATCACTCTTTACCTTTATGAAAATCATAGAATAATTAATGTAATAGGTGTTTCAAATATTATATTTTTTATATTCTTCTCCAAACATATATATATATTTATACTAATCGCATTAATATTATCAAAATAATTTTATTTCGTAAATTACAATAAGATAACTGCCTAAAAAAATCTCCAGTGTCTTTGGCCTCTAATTATATTAAAATTAGTGATAGATAATTGATAATAAATACATATCCTTTAATTTTTCATGATTGTTATAATTATCATAATATTATTCCATTGTTTAAATATATAAAAAATCTACATGATCATAATCCTGGTATGAATGAGAAGTAGTCATTAAAATATTTGTGGTCAAGACCCATCATGTTGTGATGCAAATCCCTCCCTCAACCTCTCATCCATAATCATGTACTATGGGGTGGAAAATTATTTGAGGTATCATACTCATTCAATTAGTTAAACATTATTCTCCAATGTGTTTTCATTAAATAGATTCATAGTTTAGTTATATTCCTCGCACTGTGGATGTAACACAAATCTCAAAAAAATTGAATCAAAATTTATTTGAATAATTGTGAGGCCCATTATTCAAAGAACACATCCTACCACATCTAGATTATTTTCATCATAATATGTTATAATATAATCCTCCTTAAATATTCTGAATAAATCACTCTTACATAGTTAGTAAATGACTCTAAATAACTAAAAAAATTAATCATATATGCTCAAGGTTTAATTTTTCCCATGTTAAATTATCTACGTTAAGATGTAGAGGATTTATTTTGTAAGTGTAAAATATCTTATAAAAATTTTGTCAATATTATAACATAATATATCATCATTATAAGGTCTTTATAATATATAATTTTTCTAAAAAACAAACTTATTAAATTCAAACTCATCCTAAAATGGTTACCATGACCAGTAAAATTATTCTACAATAGAAACGAGTCCTACAGACTCCTGAAAAAATATTATGGACTAGATAATATTTTCCATATAGAGTTTGTAATGCATTTTATAGAGTCTGATGATCTTTATAGAAAGCTAAATCATCATTATAAAGTGGATATGACTCTTATAGAGTTCGTATTAATCTTTATGTGATTAGAAATTATACTTATGATGTATAGGTTGAACTTATACAATTATCATGTATTTGTAAAATATCCAACATATAGATGAAATTAATATTATATAACTCAATGACTGAAAAATATTTCATATTTATGAAAATTTCTACAAAGACATTAAAATTTAATAATTTTTCCAAATCAACAAAAATCATATAATATCAATATCTATCGCATTAATTCGACACAAAAAATAATCCACAATTCATTCATAAATGAATATTTTAACCTTGATTCCTTATAAAATTAGAAAATGCCTCTTACTATAATAGAACATTTCATTTATTCTTTATAAACTATGTTTTTTATTATTATATTTATTTCAGTAAAGAACGTAATAAAATATTTCTTTAAGGAGAATTAACAAGAAGAAAAAATCTACAAAACTATTATTAACATGTCCTTTAGTTAGATATTGAATTTATCATTTTTAACACTTTGTAGAACTAAATACTTCTAAAATCTACTTGAACGAATTTAATATAAAAATAACTATTTATTATCCATTTTTTCTAATTGAATCGATCTCTAATAATAACCAATGTAAGGACTATATAAAATTTGTTAAATCATATATAAAAATTTATTCACTTGAACTCCAAGAAGCTACCTCATCCTTTTCCATTCGAATGTTGGTAACAAATCATTAACCAAAAGAATTGACAAAAAATCTATAGAAGGTATCTACTTCTAAGATATAATTTAATTTGTATATCATATAATAGTATTCTCTTCTCATCAAATAATAAAACCATTAATTTGGAACAATATTTCAACTTCTCATCAACAAGAGTGAGAAAACCAACTATCTTCAGATAAAATTTATTTCTCTATATATTGTAATCATCAATATATATATATATATATTCATTCACATTGATATTTATTAATAACAATTAAACAAAATTGGGTTTAAATAGTATATATAGTGTTATCATATTGTAGGATTCAAAAATAGTAATTAATTGATGCATTTATTAAAAAAAATGGTGTATGATCATTCACTATAAATATATTAACAATATAGTCTTTAAATGAAAAAATCTAATTATTGGAAAATATAATGGAATGTTACCTTGATGGTTTCTACTAATAATGGTTTGGGATAATTTTGTCTTAAAATAAATATTTTTTCACAACTTTGGTGAAAATTACCACATTAAGAAAATGAAAAATGGTTTATATAAAAGAATTTATTAAAAACTAAATATTAGTTGAAAAAAATTATATCCATCACTATATAATATAAAAATATTTTTGGTAATCATTCTAAATAATAAGTTTATACGATGGAAAAATATTCCCCACCAAAAATAGAAATGAAGTATTTTTTCTTGAAAACATTTAAAAAGTTACTTGGTAAAGAGAGTAAAATGATAAAAAAACATGTAATATATTTAAATAAATAGTACAGAATAACATTCATGATATTTTTTAGAGGAATATTATATAATTCCATCCTAAAAAATTAACACATGGACAATTATGGTAAAAATAAGGTCACAACATCAAATCTGTATTATTTTCGTAAATTTTCATTCATAACCCCCACGAAATAAATAACATAAAATGAGATATTAAATTCAATAAAAATAATTAATTTCATGATGAAAAGAATCAAAGTTCAAAAGATACACCTCGAATTCAGAAATATGTTTATAACATAAAAAATTATTGAGTGAAGCTATATTGAGATGACTAACCCTAACCTAATGTATGAATTGATTTGTAATAACTATAAACCATATTATAAAAAAATTAAAATTTATAATTATTTAAAAGATATATTTAGACACTTATAATATCACAAAATATCACCTTATAAATTTTATTAATCATTTACTAATAATTCATTTCTAAAACAATCTTTTATGGGTGATAATTTTTTTATTTCTCATGTATATTTGGTTCAACAGTAATGATCCTTACACTTTTCCCATGGTTCTATCATACCAAAAAAATTAATCATGTCATAATTATAATATTTTATCATTATATATGATTTTATAATCATTCATACATATTTGTAAAAAAATTAACGACATCACTTCATTGAGACCACATTTTGTACATACACATGAGTGATATTTCAACTTTTTCTTGATGGGATGATAACAAAGTAAATAATAATTCATCCATAATGAACAATTTAAAAATAATCAATTTCAAATATATTTAATATATATGTTAATTATTTTCTATTTAAATTAATAAATGAAAATAAAACCACATCACTTTATGGAGGTGGTAGTCATCATGTACGTGAGAGAAACGTTATCATTTTCCAAATATTGGGATAGTAAGAAGGTAAATTAAATATTATAATTCCATAAGAAGAATTATTTCTTAAATATTATGTATAAACATTTTTTATATTATAATTACCAACCATTATAAGGTGTGATGGAAAATGAATCATATCCCCATGTGGAGGCGGTAGCCCACATATAATCATGAGTTATATTTTCATTTCTATTTGATTGAAATAAAGTTGGAAATTGATGTCTCATCACCATAGTAACATATTAATACATATATTAATCATTATTCATACTATTATGAAGAATTATACTTGATTACTTATAGTGGAAGAAGAAATAAAATTGAAAGAGCTCGGTAATGACTTATACCTCTTTTTTGAGAGACCACATTTTGATTGACCATAAGCCTTGAAATATTGGACTTAGGAGAATACCAAGGGATATAGTATAATGACCCAAAATTCTATTAATTATATTTCTGCTAATATTTTTATATACTATATATAACATTTATAACACAATACAATCTTTATAAATGTGGATTCTATTAAAGAATATGTATTTCTATAAGTTAAGGAACCCATAGCGATGAAATAGTAACAAGCCTTAGGAATAGTAATATAAACCATAGTAAATTTAAAATGACCTAATTAATAGTAACACCATCCATGAATGTATTCATAAAATTTAGGAAAATTATAAATGAATATATCATATAATTATATCATAATATATGTAAAATAGTTATTTTAGAAATTTTTAATTAAGTGTTGGTATTTTTGTATGTCATAAATATTTTATTAAAATTTATAATTTAATAAAATTATTTAAAAGAAAATATATATTCCTAAAATAAATTCATAAATCAATATTTTTTGAATTATTATTTTATTATAATTTTATGAGACTTTAGTAATTTTTTGAAAGTGCTATATAATCATTTATAAATTTTAAATAATTGTTTTTCAATTAAATGTTGATTTTAATTAATAAAATTATCATATCTAGAAAATTATTTTCAAAAAATGGAATACAATTTTAAATTCTTAATGTTGAATAATGTTATGGGTGATTTTTTAATATTTTTCTAAATTTCATGAATTTTTGGTTAATAGTAAAATATGGAAATTTATTGTATAAATACATTATAAGTTAAATAATCTAGTCCATGAGTCATTGCTGATGTAAGAACCATAATTTATTACATCAATTCATTATTTTAATATATTTAATGATAATTCTCAAAAAGAATCATAATCTTGAGAAAAAATAATAGACAAATGATTTAAATATTCCAAAACCACCCCTCTCCTACAATATAAATGTGACCCCTCACCACATCATCTCTTCACACCTATGAGACTTTAATACATTCCAAATATCTTACCAATATTCTCCCCAAGCCTCTACCCCTAATTAATAATCTATTTGTATCATAAAAAGACCAAAACCAATACCCTTATGAAATTTCTCATCGATGGGTATTTGTGAGGTATAATCCTCTTCCTTTTCCTTTTCATTTCATTCAAGCTATTTTATTTTATTTTTCTCTCCTAAAATCTTATATAAAATTGATAATTGTAAATATATTATAATATATATACCTGAATTATATTTTATTAAATTAATATCCTTCATAAAACTCTTTTATCTATTTCTATTATTTTAAAAATGAAATCATTGTGTCAGGGGTGGGGGAAATTTACAACCTCCGTAGACAACATATTTTTGTTCGTCAATTTATCCTTCAATGATGGAAATGATACCATTTTTATACTAAAAACACACTATAATATATGTATTGAAACCATTACTTTTAAATTGATGTAACATATTTATATAATACTAACTGATAAAAAAAATTGATCTTTATAATCAATAAATGTCATAGTAATGTAAATGATTATCACTAAATATCGTATCTATTGATTCAACCTCATACCATATAACCCAATGATATATATGACTATTTACACTTCAATATTTTCGTAAAAAACATTTAAATCCAATTTCGGGTAACTATACCCACTCCACAGGAGCTTCCATACTCATATATAAGAATACTCATTGTGAAATCCAAGGAAAGAATGCCCAGTGCAATAAAATTGTATATTATAACTCATCAAAAAGTACATAAAAGAAGATAATAAAAATATAATAAATCACGTACATGTATATAAATTTCATAAATAGTTAATTAATGGATTTAATTTCATTATATATGATTTTAATTTCATGTTCAGAGTACAATCAGATAGAAGGTATGGGTTTTCTTCCCAAACAACCATTTTCATTTCGGGTATGCTTTTATCCTCTATACAACAATATAATTATTATTTCATTTTATATAATTCTTATAAATTTTTTTAAAAAAATAATAAACACATTTTTATATTTTATTTCGCTATCCAATTTTAATAAATACATGTTTTTTCAGGGTTCCCTTTTCAAATCTACCCAATATGCAAGCCTGGTTAAACGGAACTTCTCGATTTTATGACCATTTTGACGTACAACCCATATTATGTTTTATGAAACAATAATTTTTATAAAATAACAACAATTTCAATGAAGTATATATTTTTTGATTATTGTTCTCATGTACACATTATTAAAAAATAAATAAATTTTTTTGAAAGAAGACTTCTTTTCATATTAAGAAAGGGTTATTTCTCTCAATAATTCATCGACGACTTTATTAGAGTATTTGCATCTATTTCAACACTTGTAATTAATTTTATTACATGTTGATGTATATATATTATCATTATCATCTAAAATATGTTATTAAATGTTTTATAACTGGTTTCTAATTTGGATGGGCTATCATGATACCATTCACCATTCTACTCAGATTGGTTATTGATTATTATTACAGATTGTGGAATGTTATTTAATTTTAATATGTTCATGATGTTTATGTTTATACCAGTTAATATAAAGAATGTATTGTACTTATAATATGACTAGTGGGTTCCTATATATCCCCTTGATTCATCAATATGTATCTAGAGATAGAAAATTTTGGGTTTTGCCGAGGCCATACACTAGTATTTCCAGTGGTCTTGGTCGAGGAAATAACAATATGTTTCATATGTATGGAATAATGCATTAAATCATTATGAAATTAGTATTTCCTAAACCATTTGATATTTGACTTATAAAATATCCATTATTAAGGTTTATTTTCTTTTTATCAGTTATATTGCATTATTTTATCAGCTTTCATTCATTCCATACTATGCTAATGTTTATTTTTAAAGGAATTTGTTTTTATTTATTTTGAATTCTTAATGTGTATGGTTATGATAAATTATTCTATAGTATATACCATTACTAAGCATATAATATCACCCCTTTCTTATGTTTAATTTTTTCTTAGGATTTGATGATAAATATTTTTATAAATAAACTATATGAATAATATATGTGATTATCGGTATTTCTAATAGAGTTGAAATGTTATTTTTTCTTTCAAGTTGTAATGTAATTATTATATTTCTATCTAGTTTTTTGAAGCTACAAAACTATTCGGTCCTTTATGATTCAACATCCTAGTAAACATAGAACTGTATTAATATAAGGCACTTTCTTTGAGAAACTGTGGTCGTGGTCTTTACAATTTGTATAAGAGGATGTTTATTAGAAACCTTGGAAACTAGATTTAAAAAACATAGATTATGGAACATAATATTGAGATATAAATTTATTATAAGAATAAAAAAATATCCTATAATTTTGGTAAGGTAGTTTTTATGTGTATCTTAAAAGAGACACATCCATGTATGTATATTACATGTGGATGTGGTTCTGGAACATATGTACCTAGGACTAACAACTCCAACAATGTGTCTTGGTCCTGGCTCAGGGTAACAAGGTACATAAAAATGTTCCTCAATGCACATTTGGTTTAAAACTCATAGGGGATTTTATTATTAGGATATATTTTATTTTATTTAAAAACATTTTGGATGATTTAAAAGTAAATTTCTTCTTAAATAAACTATGTTTATGATTATGAGATTATTTATGAATAAACTTTAAATTTATGTTATGTTTATGATAGTTTGATATTATTAAATATGATTCATTACCAAATCTAGTGTATTAAACTATTTAGAAATGGTAAATAGTAGATGTAATGGAAACTGTACCAATACACAGATCCCATGTAATATTTACCCTAATATGATAAGTAATAATGTCGGTATTAGAGTTGTGACTGATGCTGGGAAACATATAACTATAATGGAAAAAATACCTCATTTTATTAAAAATAAACTTTTCCATATATAGAATAATAATACATAACATAGAGGAGAAATGTTAGACCAATTTATCAGACAATACCCACCACCATTCAATGAGAATAAAACCTCATTTTCAGCTATGCAGCTGATAACATCCGTAGTAAATATATTTCTCTCTTTGGTATGTAATAAAATTGATAAGGTTATCATATAAGTCTAGCATTTATTCGGAGATGTGTATCTATTGTTTTAACTAATCCACAAAAAAAGTATGAGTAATAAATTAAAATTATTGAATTGAGTTATTTTAAGGGAATTTTCTTAGGAAAATATATTCTTCACAAACAAAGAGCACAAAAGAAAATTAAATTATTTATTATTAAGAAAAAGGAAGATGATAATGTTTCCAAGAATGAATCCTACATTAAATGGATATAAATTCCTACTACTGACTATATACATAATCCATGGATCAATATTGATCAATTATTTGATGTTTTAAAACCATTAATTTTAATGGAACTGTTATCCCAAAATTTCTCATCATATAAAGATATTTTCTAGTGTACTATCAAGATTAAAAATAATTATCTATGTTGTATGACATTACAGAAAGTCATTAGAAGAAGAGTGTGGTGGATGAGATAATGGATAGAAGAAAAAATGAAAAAAGTTAATCTTCCAATATGTGATACATATGCATGGAAACAACAAGAATCCTATTAAAAAGAAAAAGAATCTATTAGAAGTGTGGAGAAAAGTACACCCAGATAATGATTTCACAGGAATTAAAGAGGATTAAAATCATCAAGGATATAATTGTAAATACATGGAACAATATTAAATTGAATTACTTATTCATTAAAGAAAAAATCTTCAGAAAAGGACCAGGGAGAAAGGCCATGTTTATGCAATTACTACTACTAAGATTTAAGTTTCTAATGACATAGTGGCAGGTATTTTATTCATTTCCTCAAACATGGATAATGTATTATTTTAATATAGATCATCGCATTCCCTTATATCCTACCAATTTCTAAAAAATATATATTTATAACTCTCCTTGAAATTGGAGCTTATTTTCAAAACCCTTAAGGGAAGTCTCATTGAACTATAGATTTTTGAGATATCTCCCATTACAGAATATAAATGTTATGTAAAGACCCGGAAATTTCGAGGAAATTTTTTTCTTAATTTACTTTGAAATTTTACAAGAACGCAGTTTCTGAAGGCACCTGATTCCGAGGCCCGGTGTGCCCGGAATAAATTTCCGAAGATTAGCTCGGGTACGTTCAGTGAACGGATGAGCGGGAATTTCTAACATTTGAACTGATGCTCGGAATCAAATTCCGAGGGCACCGATGGAACCGCAGCGCCGGTATTTTCTTAAGAACGCCTATTCCGGAGTTGTGTTTACACGAGGGAATTTGTTAAAAAATTGTGATGTTAAAATAAAAATTTAACATCAATTTTTATTTAACTTAAGTGTTTTTATCCATTGGATGGAAGTTGGGTAACTACCCAACTTCCCTTTGTAGGTTATGAAGAAGGTGGGGCCCACACTAACCCCACCCCTTCAAATTCTTCACCTCTTCAACTCCTCTCAACTCACCATAAATTTAGTTAACTTATGTTTATAACATATGGCATTAATGTAGTGAGTTTAATGTGAGTTTTTGAAATTCAAATTCTTGAATTTCAAAGGTTTATGTTATGTTAATAAAATAAGTGGTACGCTTATTTTATTTGGGGGTTGGAACCTTTGTTGCTTAGGAGGTTTTGGGGAGAGAAGCTAAGGAAAGTTACAGTTCTTCATCCTCTTCGACGAAGAACACGAGGAATGAAAAAAACGCATCGAACTCCGTCGAAGAACGCCGAGTCCTCGAAGACCGACTCCGCGACACCGATCTGCGACGCGATGTCTCTTTCCGCGACGGTTATACCATGACGTTTTCTCTTCGACGAACCTACGATCAAGCTCCGCTCTTGAAACCAAGGTAGGGAATTGTTTATGAAATATTAATGAACCCCATACTACTTACTTCTAAATCAAAGAACGTGGATCAAATAAACATTAATTTGATCCGCGAAGATTATGTTGCGGGTTTGGATTTTATTTTGGTATTCTCTTATCTTTTGGGAAAAGAACGACGAGTGTGGACCAACCAATTCCGGGTTTATCCGCGGATCGTTCATACATGTGGATCGATGTAGGGGTTTAATTTTATTTATTTAGTTCATGAATACCAACTTGATGATCTTCGTGGATTTTAAAAACCAATTGTTATCGAATAACGCGAGGGGGACGGACTGCACAATCACGGCTGACCTTCCTCCTTATTTTTCATGTTGGTTCTTTGTGGATTGAGATGGGAATGGCGTGTGCCGTCGCACCGCGCAGAAACATGTGACAAGGAATGCGCGGCGCTGACGCGACGCGTCCTGAAAAACAAACAAGGGCGTGACGCTGTCGCACCGCGTCGGAGAAACCCGAAGACATCCGCGGTCGGAGTCGGGCCACGACGAAGGGGCGCGGCGCCAGCGCATTGCGCCGGAGAACCACGAAGACGGCGTGTTTCGTTTTTGACGTTCGGATTGACGGGCGATGACAAACGAGGCTGCAATGTAATTTTGAGGCCTCCGTAGTGAAGGTCAGGTCCCGGGAGGACCATAGGCGAAGACGACAGGAGAAACGGACCACCGGAGCGCGTCCGGTGGTCCGCGGAAGGCGGCGGTGCTGGCGACTAGCGGCAGTTTCCGCCTGCGTCAATCAGTGGCGAGGGGGGGGGGGGCGCACCCCCGCTGCTCCACGGCGTCCGCTCGGCCGCGGCCGGCCGGTCGGGCCGGACCGGACCGAGCCGGACTGGGTTGGTCCGGACCCGGACCCCCCGTTTTCGGACCGTTTTTAGTCTTTTGCTCATATCATGAGCTACGGACCTCCGATTGATGCACCGTCAGCGGCAACATGATCCTTGGATCAAGAAGGTCGTTCTGGTATATTACACTTAATGTATCAGAGAACTTTGGGTACGTCCGGGTTGGTTCATACACGAAACCAACCGGGCCCTCGTAGCGGAAATGCTCAAATCTTGAGCTCCGGACGTCCGATTGACATGCCGTCGACTTTGATGGATTCCTCTAAGTGAGACGGATCTTTTAGCTTGCTTTGCTTGAGGTTTGGATGTCGTCGGAGTGCGGTCAGGTTGGTTCGCTCATGAAACCAACCGGGCCCCTGGAACGAAAAAGCCAATAACTCACAGACCGGGCGTCTGATTGATGCGCCGTCTGTTTCGTTGAATTCCTCTTGATGAGACGAAACTTTTGGCATACTTCGCCCGAGATTTGGATATAGTTGGATAGTGACCGGGTTGGATTGTACCCGAAATCCAACCGGGCCCCTGGAACGGAAAAGCTGATATCTTTTAGACAGGACGTCTGTTTGATGAAACGTCAATGGCGTTATTGATCACGTTGAGAAACGGTCCCTATGAGTATACCCTATGAGAGTTCAGGGTACAGTTGAGATACAGCCGGGATTGGTTCGCTCACGAAACTAACCGGGCCCCTGGGATGAAAAGGCTAATAACTCACAGACCGTGTGTCCGATTGACGCGTCGTCTGTTGCGTTGAGACCCCTATGACGAGGTGGTCCTTTGAGATACTTCTTCGTGGGACTTTGAGATACTTGGAGTATCGACCTGTAGCTCGTGGAGCGGACCCTCTAGAGACGAGCGTGCGGAGTACGGAGACCGTGTAGCCGACTGAGACCTGATGACTGCTTGATCGACTCGACTTGGAGTGAGTCGACTAGCCTAGTGGACGGAGCACTACTTTGTGACGTGCAGACCCACGGAGGACGGAGCAATACCTGTGTGATAGTGCAGACCCGCGGTACTCGTCTGGAGAGTACCTCAGCAGGCTACTAGGGGGTGTGCACTACTATGTTTGGGTGACATACCTCGGCGGGAAGCACTACTGTGTTTGGGTGGCTGGCCCACGGTGCTCGACAGGAGGAGTACCTCAGCAGTCTTAGGTTAGTGAGAAGTACCTCAGAGTCGTGAAAGGATCACTGTACACTCCAGAGACGGAGCTCTTCACCAGTTACGGTTTCGATAATGAAAATCCTGGTTTGAGCTGAGTCTATGATCTTTGTGTTTCCTCATGATTGAGATGGGTTACATGATAACTTAGGTATATGTATGGGAATATACCTGGGTAGTGGTTATCCGTTGATTTCATAATCCTTGTGTTTCCTCACGATTGAGATGGGTTACTTGATAACTTGGGTATATGTATGGGCATATACCTAAGTAGAGGTTATCTGTTGAGATTTCTTTGTGGTTATCCATGTTGGATTTAGTGAGACTTTGAGGGTCTTGGGGTCCCTACTGAGTATTGTTATACTCACCCCTGCACGGGCTTTGCTCACACCTCGTTGTGTTGGTTGCAGAAGACGAGTCAGTACCCGGAGGTGGACTACACAACGAGTCAGTATCTGGAGGTGGACTTCACGGCAAGACAACACTCAGAGGAGGTTGACGGACGAGAGCGTTGTGGAGGCTATCTGTACCTACCCTTCAGGTAGGATCCGTGGTGGACGATCCAGGAGCTGAGCCATCTGTACTCACCCTTCAGGAGGGACTTCCAGTGGACGGCTCGAGGCTGCAGTTTTACTTTCCAGTTGCTGTTTTCCCTTTCCAGTTGTAATTTACAGTTGGGCTTGTATTTCCGTACCCAATTACTTTCAGCATAGCTTGTTCAGTTTTACTTAGTATTTTACTTCCGCTTGTACTCTGGGGTATTTTTTTTACCTTTTAAAAGGTAATGCCTTCCAGTTATCGGGATTTTCGCTTTTGGTGCTAGTCGCCAGCCCCTATCCTATGGAAGGCGGGCTTGGGGTAATCACGGCACGGGCCCCGAGGACGGGTCGTGACAAATTGGTATCAAAGGAGTTCAGTTCTACGCAGAACTTATGACTCTGATATTTTCTTTTCTGTGAAGAAATAGTGTTAAGAGTACCGAGTGTGGTTTTCAGTTCAAGGAGTCCAGTGTTGGTGCGGGTGGCCGACGTATCCATACACCGGGACCCTGACAACTGATTTCCGACTTTGTGCACGAAAACACTGATTGTGTGTGTGTTTCCAGAAAGTGTTAAAGTCATCTCAAACCTGGTTAGATCACCAGGTATAAGACGTATACCATGTCACATTTGTTCAGGATGTCTCCACGCAGACAGTTAGTTAGAGTTCCGAGAGAGTACTCAATGACGGCTCACCGAGCGACGAGGCTCTGGTGCATGGCCCTTTTACTATGTTGGCACCCTCGGGTGGTGTAGCAGTAGCACCACCACCTGTTGGGCAGCAGATGCCAATAGCTATACTAGAAAACTGTGCACGCTGGCGGATCACGTTGCACGAGTTCCAGTAGTACAGGCCTCCGAGGTTACGAGGCGAGACAGATTCCCAGACAGTAGAGCAGTAGCTGGAGGCGATTGATAGAGTTTTCAGCCTAGCTGAGACATCAGTAGAGTGGATGGTGGACTTATCCACTAGTGTTTTCTAGTGAATGACCATGAGGATGGTCCTCCTAGTGACGAGGCTTCGGTACGTAGACCGATGCCTGAGATAGTACCTTTGGGTAGTGTGTCAGCTATACATCACTACCTGTTGGTCAGTAGTTACAACCGGCGGTACCGGTAGGAGACACATGTAAGCTTACTGCCTTATACGTGTTCCAACATCAGATATCCTCATGTTCCAAGGCGAACCTGACTCGCAGGTGGCTGAGGACTGGCTTGAGGAGGTGGCTGAAAGTTTTATGGAGCTTATACAGCTTCGGCAGGACGACGTGTCAGTAGCTGAGAATTCATCGAGGCGTACCGAACATACCAGGTACTCGATGGATGCGTTTCGATCAATGCAATAGAGGTCGGACCTCTAAGCATGGTATGTTGAAGGGCTTCCGAGCCAGCACCTTTTCTCTATGCATTCCTACTTAGGCTAGGGTGATAGAAGGAACCTTTGTGGTTGAGAATTCTTTGCTGAACAAATACAACCAGAGAATGATAGAAGTTTGTAAAGTAGGAATCTGGCACCAGTCTTGGAGACATGGGCATGTAAAATGTTTCAAGAAGAGGAAATGTTACGGGCAGATGAATCTGCAGAGCAGCAGACATGGAGACAGAGCTTGGAGAGCAACTTGTGGTGGTGTACATTTCAACATGTTACCATCACCCGCCTTTGTAGTCCCCGCGAGACTCAGGGAGTTGCAGAGCAGGGGAAGAGAGTAGCTGTATGCGGTCAAATAGTGCGACTGAAAGGGATCTAAGGATGATTTTAAGTGATGACTTTGTCTTCTACTAGCTACCATAGCCACAGACATCGAAACGAATCATCCCTTCTTTCCATGAATCTAGTCACAGACCTAGAGTTTTCGGTTAAGCCGTTGACTTAAACCTCATGTCTGGAGATACCTTTGGTAGGTGACTCAATAGTCACACTTACGCCGATGGTGTGATCTGACCCTTGTGGCGAGAGTCTTGGTTGGGACCTCTTGGTGGCAGCGTCGAGGCCTTACGACGTTAGTTTGAGTATGAATTTGGTAATCACTATTCATATTCAAATTGACGGTATTAGGCAAACGTCGGGATGGGTTTTTCCTTGGTCGGTGAAAAGGAAACCCTGGGCAGCACAAGTTAAATTCATGCACGGGAGGGTGCGACCGATCACTTTTGAGTTGGTCAACCTTACCCTCGTGGCATCAGTCGTTTGAGTTCCAGTTCTAACAGGAATTGGAAACCTCTAGAGTGAGGATGACGATCACGTCCTTATATGGGTCTCACCTCGACGAGGTTTATGGAGATGTGGCCAAGGCGGCACGTTATCTCCAAGGTTCAATAGACCATTTCTATGTCTTCGGCTGGGTAGGCGAGGTGGTTTACCGCTTGACCCATCCACCTCAGTTGCACTAGGTGCACGACGTCTTCCACGCATCTCAACTGAGAAGATACGTGCTTTATCCTTCACACATCATCGACCTCAGGGAGTTGGACGTCGATGACAGGGCATCATGCACGGAGGTTCCAGTGGGGATTGAGGATCGACGGGAGTAGGTCCTATGAGGATGATGGATTCCTCAGGTGCACTTTCTATGACAGTACGGGAACCTCCAGGTGAGCACATGGGAGCGGAAGGCTCAGATGCATGCTCTGTACCACTTTTATGACCCTAGTTTGTGATGAAGTTTTAAGAGGACGTAAAGCCCTGAGGTGGGGGTAATGTAAAGACTCTGAAATTTCAAGGAAATTTTTTTCTTAATTTACTTTGGAATTTTACAAGAACGCGGTTTCTGACGGCACCTGATTTCGAGTCCCGGTGTGCCCGGAATAAATTTCCGAAGTTTAGCTCGGGTACGTTCAGTGAACGAACGAGCTGGAATTTCTAACTTTTGAACCGATGCTTGGAATCAAATTCCGAGGGCACCGATGGAACCGCAGCACCGGTATTTGCTTAGGAACGCCTATTCCGGAGTTGCGTTTACACAAGGGAAGTTGTTAAAAAATTGTGAAGTTAAAATAAAAATTTAACTTCAATTTTTATTTTCCTTAAGTGTTTTTATCCATTGGATGGAAGTTGGGTAACTACCCGACTTTCCTTTGTAGGTTATGAAGGAGGTGGGGCCCACACGAACCCCACCCCTTCATATTCTTCAACTCTTCAACTCCTCTCAACTCACCATAAATTTAGTTAAAATAAGTTTATAACTTATGGCATTAATGTAGTGAGTTTAATGTGAGTTTTTGAAATTCAAACTCTTGAATTTAAAAGGATTATGTTATGTTAATAAAATAAGTGGTAAGCTTTTTTTATTTGGGGGTTGGGACCTTTGTTTCTTGGGAGGTTTTGGGGAGAGAAGCTAAGGAAAGTTACAGTTCTTCATCCTCTTCGACGAAGAACACGAGGAACGCGAAGAACGCATCGAACTCTGTCGAAGAATGCCGAGTCCTCGAAGACCGACTCCGCGACACCGATCTGCGACGCGACGTCTCTTTCCACGACGGTTATACTGCGACGTTTTCTCTTCGATGAACCTACGATAAAGCTCCACTCTTGAAACCATGGTAGGGAATTATTTATGAAATATTAATAAACCCCATGCTACATCCTTCTAAATCAAAGAACGCAGATCAAATAAACATTAATTTGATGCGCGAAGATTATGTTGCGGGTTTTGATTTTATTTTGGTATTCTCTTATCTTTTTGGAAAAGAACGATGAGGGCGGTCCAACCAATTCTAGGTTGATCCGCGGATTGTTCATACATGTGGATCGATGTAGGGGTTTAATTTTATTTATTTTTTTCGTGAATACCAACTGGATGATCTTCGTGGATTTTAAAAACCAATTGTTATCGAATAACGTGAGGGGGCCGGACTGCACAAACACTGTAACACCCCAGGTAAATAAGGAATATGACATTTTCATATTTATCCATATTTCTGAATAAAATATTAATATGACTTTAAAGGGGACTCTATGCTCGATGGCGTACCCAACACGCAACAACGAGTTTCTTGGGAATCTTACGTTGCACTCTAATAATAAAATAATATTATTTTAAATGGTAGTTAACATGTAGCCATTGTAATGGCAGGAATGGATAAAAATAACTAAAATATGATTATATATGTTCTTAAATATTTTTACATTTATACAATAAAAGATAAAGACTTAAAATACGGAATGAATTCAATTTTAGGCATATATGCCCTAGTTTTCACTAAAGGTTCACTTATCACCTTTTGATGGAGAAACGTCATTAAATATAGTTTTGTTCACTCTTAAACATTCTTTTGGACCAAATAAAACTCTTATTAAGAATCGGGACATCAAAATTTACTTTGTGTAAATTTTTGTTATCTTTCCGATAAAGTTCATTTTTTAATGAATAGTGTAAATTATTGTATTTTAATTCAAAACCACTTTTTAATCTAATTTATCTATATGATTAGATTATATTTTGAATTGGTTTTAAAGTGAAATTAGAAAATATTTTTACCATTAAATCCAATAGTGGTCGTTGGAATCAATCTCACTTTGAAATCATACTTAAACTAGTGTCAATCTTTTGATACTTACTGTTTCATAAAACACGCTATTTGTCATGACAGCGGGAATTAATTATTAAATTAATTAATGTGACTTATATGTTTTGAATTTTGTAAAACGGACTTCATTTTTGAATTCAGAATATCAAATATAGCTTAGGGTAAATTTTTGGGATTTTTCTGAAAAACTTCAATTTTTGATGAAAAGTGAAACCACTAAGTGGTACTTATAAAAACTGATTTTTCCGTTTAAATGAAATTTTGCCATAATTGTGTTTTGATTTTCAAAAATCCAACATACATGGTTGTCATTAAGAAGTAAAATGTGGTTCAATGAGATTAAAATAATTTTTTGGTGAATAGTAACTTATTAAGTTTTTAATCGCGATTAGTGGTAATTAGTGTAGTTTAAGGTAAAAATAATGCTTTAATAAAATGAGATGAGCTTGACACATGTCTTACCCTCATTGGTTGTATCATGGCCGACCAATAAAAGCCATGGGTCAACTTGGGGACCCCATGGATCCACTTTGGTTGGAAAATGACATAAATAACATTTTATTTAATGTAAAAGTAAAATTGACAAAAACATGATATTTTTTACTAAAACAATTTTTAAGTGGGGTTATACAAGTCATAATTTTGATTAAAAATATTCATTGGAAATATAAAAAGATTTCCTACATCATAGTATTTTTATTATTATTTTTAGACATTAAATAAATAAAATTATTTATGACATAATAATGATGCAGCAATGACATCATTATTTGACGATTTAAATAAAATGGAAACATAATGTAAAATCATTGAACTACACATGTCCAAAACATATTGGATGAGTGGATTTCAAAGCCTTATCACCTTAGCCACGAATAATATCAATGTGGGACCTTTTGAATCCGAAACACATTTTCAAATAAAGTAATATTTCTTTACATTCCAAAAGTGCCCCTCCTCTCCTCTTATAAAAGGCCCCCACCTCTACCTCATTTAACACACTCCTCAAGCCTTTGGCTCGGCCAACCCATGCCCATTTACTCTCTACACATCCCTCTTCTCATCCTAGAGGATTCCCTTTGGGCAGAATCCTTTCAAAGGAAGCCTTTAGGCTCAAATCAAAAGGAGTTACACTTTTAAAGGTAATTAATTCTCTCATGTTCATTTGTTTTATTTTGCTTCTCCAACCCCCTAAAATCTTTTTATTTACTTCTTTTGTAACAAAACCAGTATCTCCAATATACTAGGATGTTTTTATATGATTTATTCCAGCTACACGCTCACACAACTACATCGAATGGTTAAAGAACATACGGTTTCCGTGGATGGTGAAATTCTGCCTCCCGAAATGATGATTGTTCAATACTCATTTAACACCTTCAAAGGTGGCCATTATGATGTCACTATTTTTATATATGATATATAATATGTTTATGTTTTATTTATGCTTCTGTATTTTTCATTTTTGTCTTACCTTTATGGCTTCCATTATGGATATACGCGATATCTTCATTTAAGGAAGTGCGGACTACCGCCCCCTCAAAGTGATTTGATTCATTAAATAACATATGTGGGTTGTATAAAGGATGGAAATATGATATTATATATTATACTATACTGGAATTATAATATACCTTTATATCATTATTATTCTATTCTATAAAATACGAAATAGAAATGAAAGTAGCGTTCATGCGTACGTACGGCTTACCGTCTCCATGAACGGTGCATTTCATTTCATACCTCTAAACGATTATGTAATGTTATAAATGCATGCATGTACTGGATATATATGACATATATGATATCTACATAAGGAATACAATTCTGGATATAATAAACATTTGGCCACACGAACAACATGTAATTGTAAGAAGTCCACTGTCGACTTAAGAACCAAATATCGGCAAAACAAATATTATTAACTTAAATGATTACATAATGTTTATGACATGGTAATAAGTGGTATAAAAGTAATAATTAACATGAAAAAGGTTCTTAAGGAATTTGAAATTAACTCAAGTTTATTATTCAGGAGATTAAAGAACGATCGAGTCAAGTCGGACCCGAGGTAAGGGATCCTACTCCTCTCTTTCTTTTTAAGAGCACACTTTTATGTCATTCCTTTTAAAGCTCATATTTCTTGTTATTGGGTTGATCTTTTATATTCCACTTGCTGTAAATTATATTGTAATATGATGGGAAACTCTATTTGATCTCATCAATCCATATTCGGAAGTTTTATGTGGCGCCGTTAGGCTGCCGTGTTTTCGTAAGGGATTTTTTCATCTCACTTTTATTCCCGTGAGATTTATGCTACATTTGCCACATATTCCATTGAGTGGTGTATGTACTGCCCATTATTCTACTCTTTGTGTAATATACTTTCGTTTATGAGTATTTACATCAATGACCTATTGTCTTTCTTTCATGGGGTGTATGTTTTGAAAGATACCCAAGTCGGTAAGGGAACCTTTCACCCTCCTCTTTTTTAAAAGACTTCTTTTATTGGGTCTTTTAATTTACATATTTTTATGTTGGGATATGTTCTCATAGATCCTTATTGATGTGAATTTTATGTCCAAGTGATGAGATACACTTTTTATCTCTCATCAACTCATTTTGATGTGATGCCGTTAGGCTGTCAAAGGAACTTTTTAACCCAATTTCGATTTCTTTGGGTTCAACATGTAGTCATTGAATATGTCATCCATTGAATATGTTTGAATGACATTTTATTGTTTTACACTTAATATCCACATATATTGGGTGTATATATATTTTTCACACATATTTTTGAGATTTATTTGTCCTTAATTTAAGGATACCTTCTTTATAAGGGATTTCATCACATTTGACATTTCATTCGAGGGTTCATTGTTGTTATGCACCAATTCACTCTTATATGGTGTATATACTGTCCTTTGGAGTATTATATCATGATTTTTTTGAGTCTCATGATATTATAAAGTTCTGACTAAATGTTATTCCTCGATTATTGTATTCAAGTGTCTCTAATTTTGGTAAACCCCCTTTAACCAAAATATCGTTTTAAATGTTTTAATTATTTGTTCTTATTAATATCCATGTTTTCAAAATGGTTTTAAGGATTTATTTATATGAATATTAATGGTTTAAAATGTTAAAAGCTTCAAGGTGGTATGGGACACTTTGATTCAAAAATCTCTTTATTAAATGTTTTAAATGGTTTCTTTTTGAATGGATTCATTATTTCAATATCCTAAAATGTTATATTGTGATTGAAATGTGGAAATGTTATGTTTCCATTATTCATGTTTATGTGATACGATTATGTTATGGTTCTTGGGAATTGTTATGAAGAACGGGTGGTTCCGTGATAAACTAAGGGCGGGTGAGCCCGATATAGCTCTCCAATGCATTGGGTAACGCGAAGGAGTGAAACGTTAAGGTTTCTCCGAAGTGATTTAGGGAATATATTGTGATGGGTATTCCAAACGTAACCAAGAGGGTTACTCCCTACGTAAGAATGTTATGAATGCCTCTAGTTACCTTTATGTCTTATGTTTTCTATGATTTATTCATGATTTGATATGCCTATGTTTTATGGGTAAAGTATGATTTCATTCTTATGTATATATGAACTCATGTTTCCTTTCCATATTTTTATAACCCTTATTGAGCTTTTTATGCTCATACCAAGTTTTTGAAATGCTTTTCACAGGTCAAGGGAAAGGTACATGATGTGACGATAGTGTCAAGGATGTGTCAAGAAAGAATCCATGTTTTATTTTATATAGGTTTCCATTGATGGGAAGAATGAATATTGTCTTTTATGTAACCACCTTGTTTAAATGTGGAATGTAATTCAAGTTTCATGATCTAATTCTCTAAAACTCTAAACCTGAAAAGATCCTCAATGTGTAATCTTGTAATAACTCAAGTTTAAGCAAGGTTTAAGGCTGGGGCCCTATAGTTGGTATCAAAGGTCGGTTTAGATAACTTTAGAGGTTAGGGTATTCTTTAAGCATAATTGACAATTACCATAATGGTTAGGATATCAGAAAGAGTCTTAGTTTTAGATAAAGTGAATGAGTAAGTATATCTTATTGTCTATCTTACTCATTAGTACATGATGGTTTTTTTTGATATAATCACACTGACCTTTTTGGTTTTAGTAAATGGCTAGATCTACCAAGCACCAAAGTAACAGTGGATGTGAAGGAAACTGTGACAGTTCTTTGAGCAAGCAACTGAATGATATGGGAGCTGCAATGAGAACTCTATTGATTATCCTCAACCAACTATCTGGAGTCATGATTGACCACCTAAACCTTGTAGATTTCTCTAAGGCATCATATATGCAAGAAACAAATCCCTACGGAAGTACATGTAATAATCATAAAGGTAAGTGTGTTCAAAAACCTATGTGTCAAAGATGTGGAAAGAAACACCTAGGAAAATGTTTCAAAGGGACAGAAATATGCTATAGATGTGGAAATGAAGGTCATAAAGCAAGAACCTGCCATGGAAAAAGGAAGCATCTAGTTGACTCGAGGAAAGGGAAAGAAGTTCTTTCTGAGGGATCAATTGAATGTTTTAAATGTGGTGTGCATGGTCATTATGCAAACACATGTCCTATGAAGAAGTTTCGTGAATGGGGTCACCAAGAGCGTACCAATATTCGTTTACCAATACCTAATGCCATTCCGATTGAGGATGAAGAAACTGACAATGACCAATCAAAGGTATGTACTATTTCATGACTATTGTTTTCTTATTTTGGAATCTTAGGATATGATTCATGATTTTGTTTGTAGGAAAGAGGTATTTCGGAATAAGTTGGAAAGGAATGGATAATGGATCATGAAGAATGTTGAATGAGTAAGATGTCAACATATAAGGGCTTCAAGAGTTAGGGTGAAATTTTTAAGAGTATTAAGTCTCTTTTGATGATGGGGTTACATTAGAATACTTTTTATATTATGTGTAACCCTGATGTTTAATATAGGCAAATTTTATTCATGTAATAGTTATCTTTTCTTTTGTGGAGATAGTTATAAAGAACCATTTGGGTTTATATGATCCTTACTTTTGAGGTAATTATGGGTTACCATATGTTATGATTGAAGTGAAAGGCATGAGATAAAATTGAGGTTAAATTATGTTATGGTTATTTTGATGGTTTTATCCCTTTTTGGGTAATGATTTGAGAATTATATAGTTTTGGAAAAAGGACAACACGCAGACCGTGTGACAACCCGTCGCGTCGGACAATGTTGTGGGAATCGAACCCACAACCAAAGTGCGACTGGTATTTATCGCCTACCACTTGACTATGTGAAGTAGCTGGTTTGTTTGACTGATTCTTTTTAGTTATATGATTTTATGAATTAAGAGTAAGTTTATTTTGGAGGATATGTGATTAGGATAATTAATTTTCAATGTGAGACTTTAGGAGCAACTGATGTTGTTTGGAGATAAATGTTATGATTTAACTTGGAAGACTATGTGACTAAATCCTTCAAATATTTGTGTTTCAATCTTATATTGGTTTACATTGAAGAATTTTATGGACAAATTTTTTATCGGATGGTCCTCGTTGAACTTTGGGTTTTGTTGGACAAATTTTGGAGATTAAGAATAGATTTTCTTTTTATAAGAGGTTATCCTTTTCTGGATTATCTGATCTTGTACTAACCTTTTTGGTTTTGGTTAAAGCCTAAATACATGGGATGTATATAGTTCTCTTTTGGGGATTAGGTGATTCTCTAGAAGTTGATTATAGTACTCTTAATGCGAACAAGTCTCCATAAATACTCGTCTTTTGGAAAAAATATGAGTTTGACTAAGGAATCTAGTAAAAGTTGAAAGTCAACATGATAAGTGATTATGCTTCCTTATGAATAAATTCCTCAATAAAAAGTAACTTAAAACAAAAATGTTGTCTATTAACTTTTCCTAATGGGGAACCCAACACCGTTTAACCCATCACAAGTTTGTGATTTTCTTATTGTTAACTTTCTCCTAAACATGTTTTCTATCACTCTCCATCGGAACATGACCCTATGTTTTCTCCTCCATGTCCATATTTTCATACTTAGAATCCTAGTATGGGTTAACTAGGGTGACCTCTGTGCTTATCTTTCTTTATTTTAAAGTGATTGTTTTACCGACTCTTGTTCCGATGTGGGACGTTCAAGGATGTTTCCAAGCGCAATTTTAAAATTGAGAGGACGCAATTCCCAAAAGGGGGGAAGGATGTAACACCCCAGGTAAATAAGGAATATGAAATTTTCATATTTATCCATATTTGTGAATAAAATATTAATATGACTTTAACGGGGACGCTATGCTCAATGGCGTACCCAACACGCAACAACGAGTTTCTTGGAATCTTACGTTGCACTCTAATAATAAAATAATATTATTTTAAATGGTAGTTAACATGTAGCCGTTGTAATGGTGGAAATGGATAGAAATAACTAAAATATGATTATATATGTTCTTAAATATTTTTACATTTATACAATAAAAGATAAAGACTTAAAATACGGAAAGAATTCAATTTTAGGCATATATGCCCTAGTTTTCACTAAAGGTTCACTTATCACCTTTTGATGGAGAACCGTCATTAAATATAGTTTTGTTCACTCTTAAACATTCTTTTGGACCAAATAAAACTCTTATTAAGAATCGGGACATCAAAATTTACCTTGTGTAAATTTTTGGTATCTTTCTGATAAAGTTCATTTTTTAATGAATAGTGTAAAATGTTGTATTTTAATTCAAAACCACTTTTTAATCTAATTTATTTATATGATTAGATTATATTTTGAATTGGTTTTAAAGTTAAATTAGAAAATATTTTTACCATTAAATCCAATAGTGGTCGTTGGAATCAATTTCACTTTGAAATCAGACTTAAACTAGTGTCAATCTTTTGATACTAATTGTTTCATAAAACACGCTATTTGTCATGAAAGCGGGAATTAATTATTAAATTAAATAAAGTGACTTATATGTTTTGAATTTTGTAAAACGGACTTCATTTTTGAATTCAGAATATCAAATATAGCTTAGGGTGAATTTTTGAGATTTTTCTGAAAAACTTCAATTTTTGATGAATAGTGAAACCACTAAGTGGTACTTATAAAAACTGATTTTTCCGTTTAAATGAAATTTTGCCATCATTGTGTTTTGATTTTCAAAAATCCGACATACATGGTTGTCATTAATAAGTAAAATGTGGTTCAATGAGATTAAAATAATTTTTTGGTGAATAGTAACTTATTACGTTTTTAATCGCGATTAGTGATAATTAGTGTAGTTTAAGGTAAAAATAATGCTTTAATAAAATGATATGAGCTTGACACATGTCTTACCCTCATTGGTTGTATCATGGCCGACCAAGACAAGCCATGGGTCAACTTGGGGACCCCATGGATCCACTTTGGTTGGGAAATGACATAAATAACATTTTATTTAATGTAAAAGTAAAATTGACACAAACATGATATGTTTTACTAAAACAATTTGTAAGTGGGGTTATACAAGTAATATTTTTGATTATAAATATTCATTGGAAAGCTAAAAAGATTTCCTACATCATAGTATTTTTTTTAAATTTTTAGACATTGAGTAAATTAAATTATTTATGACATAATAATGATGCAGCGATGACATCATTATTTGACGATTTAAATAAAATGGAAAGATAATGTAAAATCTATGAACTACACATGTCCAAAAATTATTGGATGAGTGGATTTAAAAGCCTTATCACCTTATCCACGAATTATAGCAATTTGGGACCTTTTGAAACCGAAACACATTTTCAAATAAAGTAATATTTCTTTACTTTCCAAAAGTGCCCCTCCTCTCCTCTTATAAAAGGCCCCCACCTCTACCTCATTTAACACACTCCTCAAGCCTTTGGCTCGGCCAACCCCTGACCATTTACTCTCTCCACATCTCTCTTCTCATCCTAGAGGATTCCCTTTGTGCAGAATCCTTTCAAAGGAATCCTTTAGGCTCAAATCAAAAGGAGTTACACTTTTAAAGGTAATTCATTCTCTCATGTTCATTTGTTTTATTTTGCTTCTCCAACCCCCTAAAATCTTTTTATTTACTTCTTTTGTAACAAAACCAGTATCTTCAATATACTAGGATGTTGTTATAAGATTTATTCGAGCTACACTCTCACACAACTACATCAAATGGTTAAAGAACATACGGATTCCGTGGATGGTGAAATTCTGCCTCCCGAAACGATGATTGTTCAATACTCATTTAACACCTTCAAAAGTGGCCATTATGATGTCACTATTTTTATATATGATATATAATATGTTTATGTTTTATTTATGCTTCTGTATTTTTCATTTTTGTCTTACCTTTATGGCTTCCATTATGGGTATACGTGATATCTTCATTTAAGGAAGTGCGGACTACCGCCCCCTCAAAGTGATTTGATTCGTTAAATACCATATGTGGGTTGTATAAAGGATGGAAATATGATATAATATATTATATTATACTGGAATTATAATATACCTTTATATCATTATTATTCTATTCTATAAAATACGAAATAGAAATGAAAGTAGCGTTCATGCGTACGTACAGCTTACCGTCTCCATGAAGGGTGCATTTCATTTCTTACCTCTAAACGATTATGTAATGTTATAAATGCATGAATGTACTGGATATATATGACATATATGATATCTACATAAGGAATACTATTCTGTACATAATAAACATTTGGCCACACGAACAACATGTAATTGTAAGAAGTCCACTTTCGACTTAAGAACCAAATATCGGCAAAACAAATATTATTAACTTAAATGATTACATAATGTTTATAACATGGTAATAAGTGGTATAAAAGTAATAATGAACTTGAAAAAGGTTCTTAAGGAATTAGAAATTAACTCAAGTTTATTATTCCGGAGATTAAAGAACGATCGAGTCAAGTCGGACCCGAGGTAAGGGATCCTACTCCTCTCTTTCTTCTTAAGAGCACACTTTTATGTCATTCCTTTTAAAGCTCATATTTCTTGTTATTGGGATGATCTTGTATATTCCACTTTCTGTAAATTCTATTTTAATATGATGGGATACTCTATTTGATCTCATCAATCCATATTCGGAAGTTTTATGTGGCGCCATTAGGCTGCCGTGTTTTCGTAAGGGATTTTTTCATCTCACTTTTATTCCCGTGAGATTTATGCTACATTTTCCACAAATTCCATTTAGTGGTGTATGTACTGCCCATTATTCTACTAGTTGTGTAATATACTTTCGCTTATGAGTATTTACATCAATGACCTATTGTCTTTCTTTCATGGGGTGTATGTTTTGAAAGATACCCAAGTCGGTAAGGGAACCTTTCACCCTCCTCTTTTTTAAAAGACTTCTTTTATTGGGTCTTTTAATTTACATATTTTTATGTTGGGATATGTTCTCATACATCCTTATTGATGTGAATTTTATGCCCAAGTGATGAGATACACTTTTTATCTCTCATCAACTCATTTTGATGTGATGTCGTTAGGCTGTCAAGGAAACGTTTTAACCCAATTTCGATTTCTTTGGGTTCAACTTGTAGTCAATGAATATTTCAACCATTGAATATGTGTGAATTTCATTTTATTGTTTTACACTTAATATCCACTTATATTGGGTGTATATATATTTTTCACACATATTTTTGAGATTTATTTGTCCTTAATTTAAGGATACCTTCTTTATAAGGGATTTCATCACATTTGACATTTCTATCGAGGGTTCATTGTTGTTATGCACCAATTCACACTTATATGGTGTATATACTGTCCTTTGGAGTATTATATCATGAATCCTTTTATTCTCATGATATTATAAAGTTCTGACTAAATGTTATTCCTCGATTATTATATTCAAGTGTCTCTAATTTTGGTAAACCCCCTTTAACCAAAATATCGTTTTAAATGTTTTAATTATTTGTTCTTATTAATATCCATGTTTTCAAAATGGTTTTAAGGATTTATTTATATGGATATTAATGGATTAAAATGTTAAAAGCTTCAAGGTGGTATGGGACACTTTGATTCAAATATCTCTTTATTAAATGTTTTAAATGGTTTCTTTTTTAATGGATTCATTATTTCAATATCCTAAAATGTTATATTGTGATTGAAATGTGGAAATGTTATGTTTCCATTATTCATGATTATGTGATACGATTATGTTATGGTTCTTGGGCATTGTTATGATGAATGGGTGGTTCTGTGATAAACTAAGGGTGGGTGAGCCCGATATAGCTCTCCAATGCATTGGGTAACGCGAATGAGTGAAACGTTAAGGTTTCTCCAAAGAGATTTAGGGAATATACTGTGATGGGTATTCCAAACGTAACCAAGAGGGTTACTCCCTACGTAAGAATGTTATGAATGCCTCAAGTTACCTTTATGTCTTATGTTTTCTATGATTTATTCATGATTTGATATGCCTATGTTTTATGTGTAAAGTATGATTTCATTCTTATGTATATATGAACTCATGTTTTCTTTCCATATTTTTATAACCCTTATTGAGCTTTTTATGCTCCTCCCAAGTTTTTGAAATGCTTTTCACAGGTCAAGGGAAAGGTACATGATGTGACGATAGTGTCAAGGATGTGTTAAGAAAGAATCCATGTTTTATTTTAAATAGGTTTCCATTGATGGGAAGAATGAATATTGTCTTTTATGTAACCACCTTGTTTAAATGTGGAATGTAATGCAAGTTTCATGATCTAATTCTCTAAAACTCTAAACCTGAAAAGATCCTCAATGTGTAATCTTGTAATAACTCAAGTTTAAGTAACGTTTACGGCTGGGGCCTATTAAACACGACCGACCTTCCTCTTTATTTTTCATGTTTTTTCTTTGTGGATTGAGACGGGAATGGCGTGTGCCGTCGCACCGCGCGGAAACTTGCGACAAGGAATGTGTGGTGCCGACGCGCCGTGTCGTGGAAAACAAACAAGGGCATGACGTCGTCACACTGCATTGGAGAAACTCGAAGACATCCGCAGTCGGAGTCGGGCCACGGCGAAGGGGCGCGGCTCCAGCGCGCCACGCCGGAGAACCATGAAGACGGCGCGTTTCGTTTTTGACGTGCGGATTGACGGGCGACGACAAACAAGGCCGCAAGGTAATTTTGAGGCCTCCGCAGTGAATCTCCGGTCCCGGGAGAACCATTGGCAAAGATGACAGGAGAAACGGACCATCGGAGTGCGTCCGGTGGTCCGCGGAAGGCGGCGGCACCGGCTACCGGCAGCGGTTACCGCTGGCGTCAATCAGCGGCACGGGGGGGGGGCACTCCCGCCGCTCCGCGACGTCTACTCGGCCGCGGCCGATAGTCGGGCCGGACCGGACCGAGCCGGACCGGTCCGGGCCCAGCCGGGTCGGACCCGGGTTGGGTCGACCCGGTTCGGGCCGACCCAGGGGGGTCGGGCCGGACCCGGACCCCCCGTTTTCGGACCGTTTTCGGTCTTTTTCTCATATCATTATCTACGGACCTCCGATTGACACACCGTCAGCGGAAACGCGATCCTTGGATCGAGACGGTCGTTTCGGTATATTACACTCAAGGTTTCGGAGAACTTTGGATACGGCCGGGTTGGTTCATACAAGAAACTAACCGGGCCCTCGGAGCGGAAACGCTCAATTATTGAGCTCCGGACGTCTGATTGACGTGCCATAAACTTTTATGGATGCCTCTATGTGAGAAGGATCTTTTGGCTTACTCCGCTCGAGGTTTGGATGCCGTCGGAGTGCAATCGGGTTGGTTCGCTCACGAAACCAACCGGGCCCCTAGAACGAAAAAGCCAATAACTCACAGACCGGGCGTCCGATTGATGCGTCGTCTATTTCGTTGAATTCCTCTTGATGACACGAATATTTTGGCATATTTTGCCCGAGATTTGGATATAGTTGGATAGTGACCCGGTTGTATTGTACCCGAAATCCAACCGGGCCCCTGGAACGGAAAATCTGATATCTTTCAGACAGGACGTCTGTTTGACGAACCGTCAGCGGTGTTGTTGATCACGTTGAGAAACGGTGCCTATTAGTATACCCTATGAGAGTTCGGGGTACAGTTGAGATACAGCCGGGATTGGTTCACCCACGAAACCAACCGGGCCCCTAGGACGAAAAGGCTAATAACTCACAGACCGGGCGTCCGATTGACGCGCCGTCTATTGCGTTGAGCCCCTATGACGAGGAGGTCCTTTGAGATACTTCTTCGTGGGACTTTGAGATACTTGGATTATCAACCGTTATCTCGTGGAGCGGACCCTCCAGAGACAAGCGCGCGGAGTACGGAGACCGTGTAGCCGACTAAGACCTGATGACTGCTTGACCGACTCGACTTGGAGTGAGTCGACTAGCCTAGTGGACAGAGCACTACTTTGTGAGGTGCAGACCCATGGCGGACGGAGCACTAACTGTGTGACATTGCAGACCCACGGTACTCGTCCGGAGAGTACCTCAGCAGGCTACTAGGGAGTGTGCACTACTGTGTTTGGGTGACATACCTCGGCGGGAAGCACTACTGTGTTTGGGTGGCTGGCCCACGGTACTCAACAGGAGGAGTACCTCAGCAGTCTTAGGTTAGTGAGCAGTACCTCGAAGTCGTGACAGGACCACTGTACACTCCAGAGACGGAGCTCTTCAGCAGTTACGGTTTCGATAATGAAAATCTTGGTTTGAGCTGAGTCTATGATCTTTGTGTTTCCTCATGATTGAGATGGGTTACTTGATAACTTAGGTATATGTATGGGCATATACCTGGGTTGTGGTTATCCGTTGATTTCATAATCCTTGTGTTTCCTCACGATTGAGATGGGTTACTTGATAACTTGGGTATATTTATGGGCATATACCTAAGTAGAGGTTATCTATTGAGATCTTATTTGTAGTTATCGTTGTTGGATTTAGTGAGAATTTGAGGGTCTCGGGGTCCCTACTGAGTATTGTTATACTCACCCCTGCACAGGCTTTGCTCGCACCTCGTTGTGTTGGTTGCAGACGACGAGTCAGTACCCAGAGCTGGACTACACGACGAGTCAGTATCTGGAGGTGGACTTCACGGCGAGACGACACTCAGAGGAGGTTGACGGGCGAGAGCATTGTGGAGGCTATCTGTACCTACCCATCAGGTAGGATCCATGGTGGACGGTCCAGGAGCTGAGCCATCTGTAATCACCCTTCAGGAGGGACTTCCAGTGGACGGCTCGAGGCTGCAGTTTTACTTTCCAATTGCTGTTTTCCCTTTCCAGTTGTACTTTACAGTTGGGCTTGTATTTCCGGACCCCTTTACTTTCAGCACATCTTGTTCAGTTTTACTTAGTATTTTACTTCTTCTTGTACTCTGTGGTATTTTTGGTTTACCTTTTAAAAGGCAATGCCTTCTAGTTATCGGGATTTTCTCTTTTGGTTCTAGTCGCTAGCCCCTAGCCTATGGAAGGCGGGCTTGGGGTAGTCACGGCATGGGCCCTGAGGACGGGTCGTGACATGTTACGTATCTACTGATTTTATCATCATTACTATAGTTGAATTTGGTAAAATCCTTAGGATGTAATGGATTTAAAAATACGATGAGAAATTATATTTCATGATGAATGAAATAATTATTTTAGAGGATGGTGTATAATCCCTTATCTTTAGAAAAGAAACATCAGCATATTTTTTTCATCTAAATCCACCATAAGTATCTCTACTAAATAAAATTTTTAGGGAGGAAGAGAAAACATAACCTATGGATAAGTAAATAACTCTTTAAATTGGGGATAAACTTACTATTCAAAAAAAATTATTTATTTCTAATCTATTTACCTAGATATCCTCTAGATAGGGATGTTGATTACTACATTTATGTAATTCATAGTTCAAGACATATATCAAAGACTTCCTATTTAATGGTCACGGTTGAATTAGTATAACTGAAGAATCATTTATAGTAATTGAGTGATAATAGATTTATCTTCCCTATTGCTTCACTATGTGGATCCCTTGTTCTTTTTATTGAGAAGAAAGTCGAAGCCATAAGGATATGCATTGACTATATAGAAATCAATGCTATTAAAAAGATGAATAAGCATCTGCTTCCTTATATTGATGATTTATTTGATCAACATCATGGAACTAAATATTATTCAATGATTGGTCTTCAATATAATTATCATAAATTGTGTGTGATGAAAGAATATATTCCAATTAGAGAATTTCAATTCATTGATGGGAATTACGAGTTTACTATAATTTACATTGAGTTGATAAATCCATCCAATGTTTTCATGGATCTAATGAATAATGTTTTCAAGGAACATCATGATGAATTTGATGTAATATTTATTGATGACATCTTTGAAAACTCCAAATGCTATGAAGACCATAATAATAACATACAGATTATTCTAAAGACTCATAAAATTTGAATTATTTGATAGGTTTACCAAGTCTTGATTTTTTTCTTTCAACTTTTTATTTTCTGGGCCATGTTTTCTCAAATTATTGAATCTTAGTTGATCCTTTGAAGAAAAACGCGGTGTAAGAGTGGATTGTACCGATGAACATGACTGAAGTACATAGTTCTATTTAATGAGAATGTCATTATCGACATTTTGGTTATAACTTCACCAGATTAGGAAACTCGTTAAACAATCATACACACAAAGGGTTTAATTTTTTATGGACAAAAATCCGAAAAAAGATTTCAAAAATTGTAGAGGATATTAGTGAATTCTAAAATCATGAATCTACCATCAAGAAATGGTGGATTTTTTATTTAGAGTGACGTGTCAAAGAAAGGAATCAAGTGTGTCCTTATGCAGAATGATAGAGACGTTTCCTATGCATGAAGACTGTTAAAAATTAAGGAATAACACTATCCAAATCATGATCTTGAGTTATCAGATGTAATATTTTATCTAAAAATATGGTGACAGTATCATTAAGGTGAAATTTTTGACATAATTACCTATAATAAGAGTCTAAAATATATATTCTTATAGAAAGAACTCAACATTAGGAAAATGTGGTTCCCTAAGCTGCTCATGGATTATGATTGTTCAACACAAAAACACTCTATGATGGAAAATATTGTAGTATGTGAATTGTGAATGATAGATCGTAGTGTTCTGAATAAAATTTGGATTGGTAAGGACCCTGTGTATTTGGTTCTAGAAATTATGGATATTGGAATTATCAAGGAACATAAAACATATTTACTTTTTTAGTTGGTTTTCCAACCATATTTATTGGAAATAAATAAAATGTATCAGTTTGATGATGAGAACAAATAAATGAAAATTAATGTGGTTAATTATGGGATGTTTGTAAGCTTCATGTTTGATGAAATAATTATAAAATTTGGGATAAAGGTATGTGTTCCCTTGAAACACAAGATAAAAAGGATGTTATTTGATGATTCTCATAGCTCAAATTTATCTATAAAACCAATTATTATTAATATGTATATAGATCTGAAGAAACATTTCTAGTGGGATAATATGATGTGGAGAATTTCTCATTATGTATCAATATGCTTATTACTTCTATATTTGAAAGATAAAATAAAACATCTGATAAGTGTCACGAAACCTCTTCCTATTAATACATAGAAATTGGATGATAACAATATTTTTTTTCACTATATAACGAATAACTCCCCAAAAGAATAGTTCAATATGGGTGATTGTTGATCGACTTTCCAAATTCACAAATTTCCTCACTATAAGGAAGGATTCACCCCAAGATAACCTTGAAAGACTCTATATTAATTAGGTTGTAAGACATTATGGAGAAACTATTTCTATTTTTATGATAATTGTCCTTGATTTACATCGGAAAGTATTTTGAAATTCTCATATATGGATCTACATTTGAGTACTGCATATCACCCTCGAATTGGCGGGTAGTACGAAAGGACCATTCAAACATTATAATACATGTTGAGATCCTTCTATATATGATTTCATTTAATTTGGGATCATTATATTCTATTTTTAATGTTTTATTATAATAATAGTTTCAATTAAAATTTCCAAATGTAACCATATGAAGGTTTTTATGGAAATATATGTCGTTCATGAAAATTTTGGGATATTGTTTCTGAAAAAAATTCTTTACTGCCAAAGCATTTAGTGGAAAAAACATCAAAGGTGAATTATATTCAAACCCATATCAAATAATATCAATAAAGGAAAATGATTTATGTCTATAATAGAATAAATGATTTATAATTTCAAGGTGGAGATCACATTTTCATGAAAGTATCTCTGTGGAAGTCTTTTATAATAATTGAGAAGAAAGGGAAACTAAGCCCTTGGTTCATTGGTCCTTTTGAATTACTGATGTGAATTTGATCTTTTTCATATCATTTGTAAATGCTACCTAGCCTTTCTAAGGTTCACATTTGTTTGAAATATCCTCCTTATGGATGTACATGCTAGACCCAATTCATGTCCTCACAGATGAAGGAATAAATTTGAAACCTCACTTATCTTACTCTAAATAGCATATGTGTATTCTGGACACTAAATAACATGCATTGAGGCATTGGGTGACCTGGTGGGAAAAGGTGATATGAAAAAATCATAATATCGAAGTGACACCATGGGATACTAAGGATCATTTGATGAATAACTAACAAAATCTTTTTATGGGGTGACAATCTGAAAATTTTGTGGATGAAATTTTTATAAGTGAGGATAATTTAATGACCCAAAATTTTATCAATGATATTTCCCTTCCTATTTTTATAAATTATAGATGGCATATAAAACACAATAAAAACATCATATAAGAATAATAAATTAAATATTTGGTATTTATATAAGTTGAAGAACCCATATCGATGAAATTGTAACTGGCCTTAGAAATAATTAGATGAAACATATGAATAGTAAATTAGGCTAATCAATAGTAACCTCATCCATGAATTTATAAATAAAACATTGTCACCATAAAAATGATAGTATCATATAATTATATTTTAGTTTACGTAAATGAATATTTTAAAAAATTTAAATTAATTCTTGGTATTTTTTAAGTAATAAATATTTAATTTAAATTTTATATTTAATTAAATTATTTAAAGTAAAATTCATTTTCATAAAATGTATTCAAAAATCAATATTTTGTTTTTTTGTGATTTTAATATAATTTTATGATACCTTAGTAAGTTTTTGGATGTGTTAAAAATTCGGTTATAAATTTAAAATCATTATTTTTTAAGTATGTGAAGATTTTGATTAAAAAATAAAATTCTCATATTTAGAAAAAAAAGGTCCATAAAATTGAATTTAGTTTTTAATTATACACATTAAAAAATGTTTATAGTTAATTTTTGGTGTTTTTCTCTAATACTTGAATTTTTTTGAATAGTAAATTACGATAATTTGTGGTATAAATACATTATAAGGTAAATAAATTAGTCATAAATTCATCGTTGAAGCAAGAACCAAAATCAATAACACATCATAATTATTTAAATATATTTTATGAAAATTATCATAAAATTCATATAATTTTTTCAAAATGATCATCAAATGAATTAACTATTGAAAATCACCCCTCTCATCCACTATAAATACCACCCCTCATGACCTCTTCTATTTACACCACTATGACATTGAGCCTTGAAATATATCTGCCCAATAATCTCTCCAATACTATTTTTCATGTCAAATGGATCTTTTTATTATCATAAGGCCAAAACCAATACCCATAATAAGGTTCTCAATGGGTATTCAAGAGGTAAAATCCTCTTCTTTTTCCTTTTAATTTCTTTTTAATTCATTACATTCATTATTATCTCCTCGCATCCTCAATAAAAAAGAGAATTATAAATATGGTATCATCTATATAATTTAATAATATCATTATAATGGAAAATCCTTCATCAGAATCATTTCTCACTCTATTTTATTTTTAAAAAGAAATCACTATCAATGACGGGATTATTTATAACCTTCGTGGATGATAGAATTTCTTTCTATAATTTCTCCATGAAGTCTGATAATAAAAAAAATTGTCAAAAAAACTAGAATATATTTATACATAAGCATTATTATGTTATTAATAAATTATATTATCATGATACTAAATTATAGAAATATTATATCATTTTAATCAATAAATGTCATAATAATATAAATGATTGCAACTAAATGTCTTATCTAATTATTCATCAACATAAAATAAAAAAATTGATATATATAACCATTTATAATTATTTAAATTCCCAAATATCATATATATTAAACAATGTATAATTATTCCCATTCTATATGAACATCCATCCATATATATATCTATACTGATTGTGAAAACCATGAAAATGAATGCACACGATAAAAAAAATTGTGTTTTATAACTAATCAAAAAGGTCATACCTGAAAATAATAAAAGTATAATAAATAAAATACATGTAGATAAGGTTAGTAATTAATTAATTAAAATTTTAAATTTTTTTATCCCAAATGATAACATTAAGTGCATAACACACTAATTCATAAGGGAATGGTTTTCTTCTAGAACCATAATTTTCATTCAGGTTATGATTTCTTCCTCTATAAACCAATATAATTATTCTATATTTTCATATTTTTCTTATATATGTTTTATATACTTTTCATAATCAGGTTCTAGATCAATTCATCATTCATTTAAAATAAATACATGTTTTTTCAGGGTTCCTTTTTCCAATCATCCTAATATGGAAGCCCGATTCAAGACAGTGTCTCGATTTCATACCAATTTTTGAGTACAATCAACAATTTTATTTAAGAGATCAATTTTTTATAAAATAAAAAAAATTCATTGAAAAATATATTAGTTCATTAATGGATTTATACAAACAATTAAAATAAATAAAAATTATTTTTTTGAAAGAACTCATCTTTTCTAAGTAAAAACAGGGCATTTCTATCAAGATTTCCTCAATGATTTTATTAGAGTATTTTCATATATATCAGCACATTAATTTAATTTCAGGATATATTGAGATTTATATATTAGTATTGTAATCTAAAATATGTTATTAAATGGTTTATGAATAGTTTTGACTATGGATGTGTTTTCTTGATACCATTTAGCATGCTACTTAGATTGGTTAGTGATTATGTCTATCACAGTTCATATTTGGAATAAATTGTATATAGAATATTAAGGGTGGGACCCTATATATCTCCTCAATGTATCGTTATGTATCATTAGGAAAAAATATAATATGGTTTTAGCTAAGGACTTATACAAGTATTTTCAGATTTCTCGGTATATCCCTTTATTACATTTTTTAGACATCTAAAATTATGCATTCCATCACTATGAAATTCGTAATAAAGAAACCATGTGATAGTTTAATAGTATAATATAAATTATTATGTTTCATTATCTTAAGATCCAGTCATATGGGTTTATTTTCTTAGCTATCAATCCAACCATCTTATACAAAACAATATTTTTAGAGGAAAGTGTGTTTAGTAATTCACCATTACTAATGTTTATGTTTATGATAACTTCTATTATATTACTTACCCTTGCTTATAATATAATTTCACCCCATTATTATGTTTTATTTTCCACATGAATCGAAATTAAATATTATTACGAATGACCTTTAGGAATAATATTAATGTTTATGGTTGTTTCCAGTGGAGTTGAAGTGTTTCATTCATTCAAGTTGAAATGTAAATCTTTTTATTGTTTTTTATTTTAAAAAAATACTAAACCATTCAGTACATTAGGTTGCGAAATCCTTGTAAACATATCAATTTACTAATATGAGGAACCATCATTGGGAAACTGGGATTGTGTTCTTTATATATAGGACATAGTTATGGACAATATGAAACATTTTTGGATTTATTATCCAATATATATTAATATAAATTCTATAAAATATTTTTTAATGAGCTTTCCATTTAAATATGATAGATAAGAAAAACATGGGATTACTAAAAATATTTAAATAAGGTTAATGTATTAATCAAATATAATACTCCCAAATTCTCAATGATTAAAATTTATGATATTGTAGGGCTTAAAAATTCTCATACAATAATAGTTATAGAGGTTTATGTGATATAATAACACTTATCTATAGGTTTAACCCTCGATATACCTATTTTAAGCTTCAGTGTGGTAATTTTTTTATTTGATTTATATTCATTTCCTTGCAAATGATAGTATCATAATTTCTGAATTTTTACTTAGTAATTCCAAAAAATGGAAACCATTTTACCAAATTAATTTTTTATAGGTTAGGAAAACTAAATTCAATATAAGTGAAAACATCCAACATAATCCCATTTTATAAAAAAGAATTTCTCTCCAAAAGGTATAATTTTCATTTATTTATCAAGTACGAGTTAATATTAAATTAACGACATAGCTTTTTTTTATTAACATTTAAAAATTTAATTACAAAAAATAATGACTTGTTATTAATATAATTTATTTTGATAAAATCCCATTTATCAAAAAGATATTGTTTTTTGAATAATGTATTTTATGGTTTAGAGATGAACTACAAAAAAATACTAATTAATAAAAAAATTTCATTATTGAATAATTTGTAACTTACTTATAATTATGTTACTTAATATAAAATTTTGGACATTATTTTACTTTTACATTAAATTACATAATTAAATGAAATTAATGTTTTATAAAAATTAATATTTTTTACTATTCAATTATGAATAAATATTCTGAGAAAAATATCAAAAATTTAACCCATGATAATATTGAATTGATTATTTAAAAAATGATATATATTTCATCAAAAAAATTTCCATGAATGCTAGAAATTAATAATAATATCATACAAGTAAATGCAATAAAACCCATTTTTAAAAAATCATTTTTTTAATCATATATTGCCTTTATAGAAAATGGATTACTAATTTATTATGTATTAATATTGATATTTGAACGCTAAAATCCTTTTCAAATTAATTCCTTATTTTTTATTTCTATTCATGAAACTAATTTAATGTCTTGTTTATGGAAGTCACATTTAAATAAAATTTTATAGCATATCATAATTCTATTTAACATTGGTGTCATATGTTAAGAAATATTTAAATAATATAATTTTTTAAAACTATTTTTTGGGGTGTTAAACCCAAAATTAATTTATTTATGAGAATCATTCATTTAAATATTCATTGAAGGGTCACTTCATCTTGTGGAGAAAAGATAACCCACAACCACTCTTCATTACACAATTCCTCATGGAAAAATCTTCATTGACCAAATAAAATTAAAATGGAAGTACCAAATTTGGTCTAATATTCTCTTCATTCTACATCATGAAGTGGGTATCATCCTCATGTCATGAAAATAACAGGAATCTGAACACATTTTCTATTTCAAAATTGGTTTGAATAATTGTGGTGATTGTTCATTAATGAACATATCCTAAATCAGACTGTTTATTCATGTTTGAATAGTATATGAAATAAACCACCATAAATATTTCTATGAAATGAAACATTTGGATTTTGGGAATGACTATTATGATATTATAAAATGAATATTATGTTCTTAGGTGTGGATCTCTTTATCAATATCCCACTTTGAGATGTATTCAATTTATTCATTAGGATGAAAATGATTCTTATGAAAATTCACAAATTCATACAATGTGTGAGATCATCCTAATTATGATTTTATAATCCTTATAAAGACAGTAATAATCCTTATTAACATCAAATATTCTATTATGTAGTTTCAATTCATTTTACAATTATTCATCCATAGTTGAAATAACTTATTTAACATCCTCTATGACTCTTATAAACACAATGATATCTTGCTTAGGAAGTCGGAAAATTCTCTAAAAGTGTATGAAGGTCATTTAAGAATTCCAAATAATTATTATTAAATAAAAATGACTTAAGAAATTGGTTATCATACTTACTCAATTAAAAATGACCCTTATAAAGCACAGGAACGTCATAAAAAGTGTTCATTCCTTTGATGAAATTCCACCACATATTTGAAATAACTCTTAGAGAACATGACAACTCTTATAGTGTCCATATATAACCATGAATTAACACAAACCTGAACATTCCATAATTTTTCAACCTGAACATAAATAATGTATGAACCTTCTCTATCACATTAAATAAACACACAACATCATCCATTAGATATTTATCACTAATTATAAAAATCATTAATCCCAATACACTTTTAATGGATAATTAATATTACATGATTGATTTTTTACTTCTTTTACCATACCTATTTAGGAAGTTTCCAATATATGGATTCTCTGATGAAGTATATTGTAGAAAATTCATCTTCTTACAAAAAAATTGTATTTTATTATTTAAAAACATCTCTTAAATAACCCAATCTAATCCTTTAAACATCATCTCAAAAAAAATTTCTATGAATATATATATTAGTATTGAACACCACTATTATTTTTAAGAATTCCTTCATAGTGATTCCGAATTTATCATTTTCTTTATTCCATTGAACAATATAAACATAAAATATTTTCAAAAACGGTTTGTATATTAATCACAGGGTAGAATTTTCTTCAAACTATCCATGATAAGTGAATTGATCTGTAAATTTTTTTTACATAAATAAATGTAACCATTTTAACATGTAGAATAAAAATATACAATAATATCAACACGTTTTCTCTTTAGAAATCTACCATTCATATTATTAAAATTTTAATTTTTCATGTCCATGATTTAACCAATTTTATCCCATAAAAAACAAATTTATAAATAAAAAACTGATATAATAATTTTCATGCATAGCATTTAATTGAAATTATATTAATCACAGCCGTGGGATTCAACATTTTCCACATGTATAATTTTCTTATACTGATATAGGCTCAACCATTCTTCTCCAAATAAAGATACTTTTCTTATTTACGTCATTATTATTGAGATTTTTATCATATGGAATATATGATAAATAATAAATCTTACCAGGATAATTACTTCATGAACACATTATATAATTTTAATAGAATTTATATTCTATTAGTTCTTAATTGGAAAAAAATTATCAACAACAATTATATATTTAAAAAAAATTCGAACATGAAAGATAAGGGAATAAGGTGGAAGAATTTTTCTCATCAGTAAAATAAAAATATTCATAGTTTATTTTAAATAAGAAATATCCTTTAATTTCATATTTAACATTAAGAGTTTTTATTTTTTTTATTTTTTTTATTCATTGTTAAATTTATAAAATCTGTCATTCCCCACCTTCTTCTCAATTTCATAGAGTATAATTATCTTATTTATATCATCCATAAACTAACATGAATTTATTATTGTTCACTTCATGTCCTTTATGATTTCATCTAATCCTAGATATATTAAAAAAAGATTATTGAAAAACGATGAGTCTTCATGAATCTTCCTCAAAAAACACATAAAATTATTTGGCCATAAATGTTTATAACAACATTTGAGAATTGTATTCTTCTATATGGATAATGTATTTCTCAATTTAACAAGCACCAACTAGTGCTTATTTTAGTTTTGTTACATTTATAATGTCAATTATCAATATAACTATACATACATTGGAAATGATTATAGTTGTCTGGGATCAACTAAATGAATTATTATGTATTATTCGCACTAAAATAGTACTCATATACCTTTACTCATATGATTTATGTTTTCTTCTCTAGGATTCATCCATTTTTACCTATAGTTGTGGATTTTTTAAAAATTACCTGATATGTCAACTTCATTAAAAAAATAGTTTTCCTTTTTTGTTTCGAATTCTTATTAGACTCCATGGGTCTACATTTAACATCCTTGTTAACTTATTTAATAGTTCGTTTTTTCACATACCCCCATAAATGAACACATATCTTCTTCATTTACATCTCTAGAGTATTGTTTTCTATAAATTTACTCTATGTCCATCCCAAGGAAGTATTAGTTTTTTTATATTCAGTGTTATTTAATCGTCAATAGATTTTGACCGATGCATGGTGGATTTATTCTATAATTATTCTTCTCTATGAAAACACTAATTTTATTTTCTAAAAAAATTATTATATTTTAAAAAAAATTGATGTAAAATGAATTTTACTATTCCTTTTTAGAGTATGACTCAATATAGTTATGATCCTCCCTGACATAATGTTTCTTTTAAATCCAATGTTCCAAATATTTTTCCAAAATATTAATATCATTATGATGGAATCTATTATAAGACAACTAATATCCAATGAACTGTAATCATTTCTATTAATGAGAACATTTTATATAATTTGATACATACTAATTTTAAAGCATTTAATTCTTTACATGGGCTTCCCTTAATAAATATCTTACTCTATAATTTCCACCATGAACCACACATGAATTGGTGGATTCTTTTTATGTTTCTTATTATATATTTATATATGTTATTATATTTAACCTATACTTTGCATAAATTTTGATTTGTCTTAAATAAATTTTTTTGGATGGATTTTACCTTAGCTTTTTAGATTTCTAGAGAATGGTAATTAGAAAATATTTTGTTCTTTTTTCATTTGGATAGATTTTCTTAGTACAAGAATACACATTAGGTTAGTATTTGGGAAAAAAACATATTTAGAATGTTCTGTGAAAAATAAAGATTAATTTTTTATAGATTTACCAATATAACATAGATTTCATGATATTTCATTATTAAGATATTTTTATTATCAAATACTTATTTTATTTTTTCTTGATAACTAGTTATAGCCTTTTCAACTTGATCTTCATTATTTTTTTCTTTTTTTTCTATTTAAATGTCAAGCTCTTTAATATTGATTTATTTGTCCTCTATTTATATATTCTTCAATTTAATGATTCTTTTCTACTAATTAATATATCCCCTTATAAATCTATTTCTTATCTTATTTTCATTCATGAATTGTGTTGATCCACAAAAATTAAAATATTTATTTTTTTATTCAATATCTACATTTTATACACTTATATATCTTCTTTGTTTAGATATTTTTGCACATGTTGTCACTTTTTCTTCCAAGACCTTCCCCATACCATCAAAGTTATCTCCAAACTAGGTGATATTTTCTGGAATACTTCTAAATGTTTTAAAAATATATGTGAATTGTTTTTGAGAAATAATGAAATATATACTCTTGAATCATTTTATTTTTATTTTAAATAATAACATGTGTAATATTTCAAACATATAAAAGACTCATAAATTGAAAATTATGAAAGGATTTTTATATTACCACATTATCACATGTATTCCTTGAATATTTTGGGATTGAAATTTTTCCATCGTCTTGTGAGTGTATTATACCACTGGATTTTCATTTCCATAATGCATCTATAATCATTGATATTACAGCCTAAGGAAACTGATTTTTATTCCTCCTTATATAATAGCTATTCCTTCTCATCATGTGTTATTTAGAGTGAATTATTATCAATAGATATAACTGGATGAACTATAAATTGATTACATTAAATTAGTAAAGTTTTTTTATTGTCTCTATTATATGGTGGAAACTTTCTCAACATAATTATAATTATTATACTCATATTCTATAGTGTATTGGAGTATATCTCTTACATGGTCATTATAATAGAAGGTTTATTGAAATATTATAATATTCACCTCATAGTTCCTTTTCTACAGATACTGAAAATGTAGAATCCATAAAATATTGATATTGATGAGAATCCAATCTAGGGTGTTATTGATACTCTAATACAAATTCATATGATTAATTTGGATATAAAAAATAATAACAGGGGGCGTGAATCATTATAGAATGACTTATTAAGTAATTTTAACTCTTATCTCTTCATTACCACTACACATCTTTAGTAACATAACCACTCTACATCTTTTTTCTTACATATATATTTCATGAGTTTAATAAAACAATAATGTAATGAAATATGGAAATTAGGTTTTGTTAATGAGTTTTGACTCCAACATGGAGCACTACCTCACCAGTGTATGGAGTTTTTTATCTCACTCACACACATCTCCTTTTTATTATCAATAAATTATTAGGAACGTGTTTGTCCATGGACCTATATTCTAAGCACAGACTAGGGATTGTGAAACCCCAAATTTTAAAATTCATTAAATACTATATTTTTCTTATGAAATATTTATGTATATCAGTACTGAGATCTTATGTACCTCCTATAAAGTGTGTGTTGGTATCCTTCATCAAATATCAATAATCTTGACTGCCACATCAATTTTCCCCAATACATCATATATAAGTATATCATAAGATAGACCTATCAGTTATCTTCAATGTAAAGTATAATCAAAAGTAACATAATTATCTTTCCATTCCTCTTCCATTCATATTATTCAACTGACATATAGGTTCCTTAAAATAGGATTCATACTCTATTTATTCCTTAAAAACTAGAATATGTCACCTGAATTCAATGTCATATCACCCTTTTCCTTCATGAACATCATAGAATAATTAATGTAATAGGTGTTTCAAATATTATATTTTTCATATTATTCTCCAAAAATACATATATATTTATACTAATCACATTAATATTATCAAAATAATGTTATTTCTTTAATTACACTATGATAATAACCATCAAAAATCACTATTGTCTTTGGCCTCAAATTATATTCAAATTAGTAATAGATAATTCATAATAAATACATATCCTTTAATATTTTATTATTGTTATAATTATCATAAAATTATGACCTTGTTTAAATATTTAAAAAATCTACATGATCATAATCCATATATGAATGAGAATTAGTCATTGAAACAGTTGTGGTCAGGACCCATCATGTTGTGACGTAAATCCCTCCCTCAACCTCTCATCCATCATCATGTACTATGGGGTGGAAAATTATTTGAGGTATCATATCCATTCAATTGGTTAAACAATATTATCCAATTTGTTTTCATCAAATAGATTCTTAGTTTAGTTATATTCCTCGCACTATGGATGTAACAAAAATCTCAAAAAATAAAATCAAAGTTGATTTAAATAATTGTGAGGACCATTCATCAAAGAACACATCCTACCACATCTAGATTATTTTCATCATAATATGTTATAATAGAATCCTCCTTAAATAATCCAAATAAATCACTCTTACATAGTTAGTAAATGACTCTAAATAACTAAAAAAATTAATCAAATATGCTCAAGGTTTAATTTTTCCCATATCCAATTATCTACTATAAGATGTTGTGGATGTATTTTGTAAGTGTAAAATATCTTATAAAAATTCTATAAATATTGAAATATCCTATATCATTATTACAAGGTCTTTATAATCCATAATTTTTCTAAAAATCATACTTATTAAATTCAAAGTCATCATTAAATGGTTTCCATGGCTTGTAAAATTATTCTAGTATAGAAAAGAATCCTAAAAACTCCTGAAAAAATATTATGAACTAGATAATATTTTTCATATGGAGTTTGAAATGTCTTTACAGAGTCTGATGATCCATATTGAAATCCAAATCATCATTATAAAGTGGATATGCCTCTTACAGATTTCGTATTAATCATTATGTAATTAGGAATTATACTTATGATTTGTTGGTTGTACTTATACAATTATCATGTATTTGTGAAATTTCAAACATATACATGAAATTTATATTATATAACTCAATGACTCATAAATATTTCATATTTATAAAATTTTCTATAATGACATGAAGATTTAAACATTTTTTCAAATGAACAAAAATGTTATTATATCAATATCTGTCACATTAATTAGAAACAAAAAATAATCCACAATTAATTCATTAATGAATATATTAACCTTGATTATCTGTAAAATTAATAGTTTTCTTCATATTTCAAGTGCAATTTTTTACCCTTTATCCATTGATATTTATTATGTTTCCAAAATATAGATTCTACATTAATTATTATTTTAGAAAATGCCTCTTACTATAATAGAACTTTTCATTTATTCATTGTAAACTATTTTTCTATTATTATAATTATTTCATTAAAGAATGTGAAAAATATATTTCATTATGGTGAATTAAAATGAAGAAAAAATATAAAAAATTATTATTAACATATCCTTTAGTTAGATATTGAATTAATCATTTTCATCACATTGTATAACTAAATACATGTAAAATTTACTTGAATGAATTATATATAAAAATAACTATTTTTAAATATTTTTTCTAATTGAATAGATCTCCAACAATAACCAATGGAAGGACTATATAAAACTTGTTAAATCAAATATAATAAAAGATTTACATGAACTCCAAGATGCTACCTCATCCTTTTCCATTTTAATATTTGTAAAAACTCTTCAACCAAAATCATTGACAAATAAACTATAGAAGGAATCTACTTCTAAGATATAATGTAATTTTTATGTCATCTAATATTATTCACTTCTCAACATATAATAAAACCATTAATTGGGAACAATATTTCATCTTCTCATAAACAAGCGTGATAAATACTAATGTCTTCAGATAAAATTTATTTCTCTATATATTTGAGTTATTAATATATATATCTATTCATTCACATTGATATTTATTAATAACAATAGAAAAAATGGGTTTAAATATTAGATATAGTTTTATCATATTGTAGGAATTAAAAAATAGAAATTAATTGATGAATTTATTAAAAAAATGGTGTATGATCATCCACTATAAATATATTAACAATATAGTGTTTAAATGAACAAATCTAATTAGTGGTAAATATACAAGAATTTTACCATGATGGTTTCTACTAACTATGATGTGGGATAATTATGTATTAAATGGTAAATATATTAACATAATAAGTAATAAATGCGATTATTGTATGTGGGATTATACTTATTAATGGAATCCTTTTGTAATTATGTTTTTCAAGTTATATTTTACAAAAAAAATTAACATGAAGATATATAATAATTATTAATGTTTAATAATAACTACTCACCATTATTCTTAATGTGTGTTGTGTTTCTAGGTGAATATTACCTTCATTTTTGAGTGAGTCATTAGTTAGGTTATCATGTGGGAAACTTTTTATAGTCCATGTATGGGTTGGATAGCTTCCATAAGAATAGTTTGGTGTTATCATATAATAATTATTTTTTGTTATTTTTTTCTCCATAGCATGATTAATATAATGTGATCGACACAAGTATTTGGCCTTGTCTTTTAGGCGTTTTCCTTGATTTTCTGTTGCTGATGATATAGATGATTGAATACTCCCCTTACCCACTCTCTATAAATTATTTAGTATTTTATTTTAAAATATTTAAGCAAAAATGGATTAATGATATTGTATTTGTGCTCAATTGATATGTAGTGCCTCAATGTTATGAAATACATGTATATACTAGTTATGGAATCATAAGGTTACCATGTAGATGTTTATACATGAATTTATTAATTATGGTTATTACATGTTTATATATGCATGAGATATAATTTATTAATGTTTTTTTATGTGTTTACATTGGATATAATATATTCATATTCTACAATATAGTTATTGTGACGTTATAGTGAGATGTTTGTGATGTGCAGTTGTGGTTATTATTATGTGGACATGTCTTTGAATAGGATATATTGATTTGTGGTAAAACATATTAAAGTGAAGAGAGAATCAGAATGTGTGAAATTGGGGTTTCGGTAACTAGTTTAGTGGGAGTTTAATGGGGGAACATTCCTTGTATAATTTTTTTCACTAAAATGTTTCCTAATTCGATGATATATTTTGTGAGTAAAAATTGTATAGGTTAATAATTTAGATGTCTTAATTGGGGTATCAATTCCATTTTACTATTTTTTCACTTAGGATTGTTATGATTCCTTCAAATTTTCATTAGTGGTTTTTGGGATGGCCATACAAAGTATACTTGTATTCTCACCTACAAACATATATGTGTATATGTTCTTCTCGTGTTTAATGGAAGTTATTGGTGAATGAGTTTGACTTTACTACATAATGGCAGTTTTCTTAGGTTTATATTGATCACGTGTTATTGGATTATGAGTTTATAATGATATTTTTCCCCTTTTCTTGATTTTTATTAAACTACATTATTAGGATTGGTTTATTTTATTTAGGGTGATTATTCATGTAATTTTTTATCTTCTCCTCAGAATATTGACGGTAAAACCTCCCATATGAACATGTTTGATATCTTCATTTCTAGATTCAAATGAATGAAATATTGGAGGCATGATATGGGGTCAAAACCATCTTCTCTATTTTCTTATTATGGGTGCTAGTGGGAATGGATTTCAAAACAATTTCCGACAAGAGTCACTTCACAATTATGATGTTATACTAAGAAATTCTCATCAATAATAACACCAATTCTGACTTTCATATTATTATAATAAATATGTTTATTATAAAATATTACTTCAAAAGTTTTATTTCAAGCATACCAAATAATTTTATGTTCGTATAATCCATGTAAAGATCACATGAAACAGGTCTACTAGAAGATGAAGTATATAGAGGCATGAAATATGGAGGCACAAAAGATCCCTTCTTCTAATTCATCACTATCTGCTTAAAAATATATTAAATTAACCCCATACCCTATCCTCAATTTATTATTCCATGTCAAAAAATTATTATTCTATTTAATGAATTTTATCCTTAAAAATTTCTATTTATAAATAATAAATAGATAATTCAAAATAATGTTTTATACTAGACCAACTAGGTGTTCCCCTAACCTTCGCTATGTGTACCCCCCTCCCTTGTACAATGTCTAATATGTCCATCATTTCATCCATAGTTTGAATACCATGAATTTTCTCTTTGTTTAACTCATTTTATAAAAATTGATTAATATTAAAGGAAAATTGTTATTTTTGGAATAAAAGAATATATTTACAAATACATTTAAAATAAAGGTCATTCCAAAATTCATCTAAATAGTTTTTAAATTTCTTATATATATTCCAAATAGGAAAATAAATATTAGCACAAATGTTTTGTTTTTTAATTTTAGATATATTATAAAAAACACACAAATTTATATATATATATATATATATATGATATTTTGATAGAAAACAATGTATATGTTTACTATAGTTCCAAATTATATGCCACATAATAATTTAAAAAAATATTAAGTTGTTAAAAACCCAGTGACAATCATTGTTCTAATAAAATAAAATTAAACTACTAGTAGACAAGGGAATAAATTTAATTATAAGCTACTTTTCAATAAATTAATTGGACATATAATATGATGTTATAAGTAGCCTTTAAAACAGATTATTTAAAACCCCTATAAAACATATCTATTGAGATAATATCATTGAAACCCGAATGTAATAAAAAAACTAAATGAATTATAATATAATTAGATCATTTTTTTGTAAAAAATTATTATATATTTAGTCAAATAATAAAACTATTTTACTAATCTAACCTCTTCCAAGTATCTATTATTAGTGGAGGACATATATGGGAAACATCATAATTTTCCATGGATTATTATTTCCATTCATTAAACGTCATCCACATAATTATTTCATCAAGAAAACAATTCACCACATATTATAGGTTATGTATATAGAAAATATTTTCATGGATTTAAAATGTGATCTTTTAAATTCCTCTTTAAATTACAATTCATTAGTAAAAATTTTAAATTTAATCAAAACATAAGTACATTATTATGTATTTCATGTCATACTAAAAAAATGGATGCCTCATAATAGAATTTTTTCCCATGTGTGAGGATAAATAAATATATACACATTCGAAGGGTTTTAATCATTACAACTCTAAATTTTGAAGTTATATGTCAATATAGACGTGAAATCCATGCATCATTTTCAAACACATAACAAAAAACTGTTTTTTTTTATCATCGATTCTAATAACTAGAAGTGTAACTGAAAATACCAATATTAACTAAAACTTTCTTAATAATTTAGACATAAGTAAATAATTACATCAAAAATTTTAAAGTTCCATTACCAAAACTATATTCCAAAAATATTATTTTATTTTTCCATTAGCAACATTTCAATCCAAAAATAAAATATTATTCATCTTGTATATAGGTAATGTTTATTGTGATATTAATATCATACCAATTTATCCAATTGAATTTCTCATATCATCATACTCAACTAATAATCTTTTAGCACCATCTAAATGAAGAAATAATATATTATGTAAACATAGTATTCATTATTTTCAAACATTAGACTTCAATTTTCAATTTTCCTCTATCATTTATCTATAAAACATATATATACCAATAGATCACATTAAATAATTTGGAAATAAAAAAATATAAATGATTAAAAAATTATCAGATGATATCTTCAAATATAATAAATTAATTAAAAATGTTTAAGAATTATAATTTCGTGAAAACTGAATTATACATGTAAAAATATAACAATACTATTACCTAATCAAGGATAAAAATATTATTATCTTCATGTCTATAATATTACATCATCATTATTTTCTATAATTTCAGAAAAATCATCATGAAATATCTCTTTCATATATTCAGGTATTCTATATAATGAAAATTAAAATTCATCATCAATTAGACCATCACTCTCATCAATAACGTTAAATATTTTTTCATCAATAACTAATGAAAAATATTAATTATTTGGATTTATTACATATAAAACTCTACATATATGTGTTACAAACATAAATAGTTCATCATTGTCCCGAAACATTATCATATTATTTATTGTGAATGAAAATTCAATATTTCAAAACCTATTATTAATATCAAAACCATTACATTTGAAAATAGGTACACAAAACTTCATGTAATAATCAAGCCATATATATTTAAAAGCATAAAAATATTTTATGTATTATGTTATATGATTTTGTATTTAGAACTTTTAATATACATTTCTTCAATTTTAGCCATCATTACACTATTTAGGACCTCGATTTAATTGTCTTGATATTTTTTTTAAACAATACCCATTTATTTCAAACTTAGTCCATGTCAAAACATCATAATAATATTTTTTTCAAACAAAGTAATTTTATCTAGAAAGTTACGATTATAATAAAGTTATTCATTGTAAATTAATGTAAATGTTCGATTATGTTCATTTTTCAATTAAATTTCATTATTTTCTTGATTTTTGCTTCTTATATTTTCCTATGTGGAGTTACATATGGTTGAACTCTATCATTTTTGTAAAAAATATACAAGTTTTCCTTTAGAACATATTTAAATTGCAATAATTTTACCTTCACCACACTTGTATCCTTTCTATTAAAATCAATTTACCATATAAGAGATCTTATGAATCCCTACTGCTTCAAGACCAGCTAAATAGTCCAAACAAAAAATTATTTCTTCTTCAACAACATATTTTTTTGAAAATGGATTGTTCTTTACCATATGGGTTCATCACATAACCCATTATAACTTTCATGTATCTTTAAAATGGAAACATCCAACATAATAAAATGGTTAAACAAAATTTTATTTTTATAGAGAAATTTATAATCAAATACACCTTGAAATAAAAAATGATTTTGGGAAGTATATTTAAAAATAATATAGTTCTGTAAATGATTAATTCTTTAATTCATACAACTTTTTCAAATAAATGAACTTATTAAAATTAAATTGAAATCGAAAAACAATATTATTATATTTTGGTGTACAAATTTATATAAGATCGATAATACCCTAATTGTAAAAAAAATCATTAAAATATTATAGTCAGGATAATTCCTTCCAAGTATATTCAATTAATTCAATGATAATATAGTTTTCACATTTTATTTTTACCATATTGAAAATTTAATTTGATAAAAAAGAAAACATCACCTTGTTAATATATTCTTAGATAGTGTATGACAGGTTGGATGAATATATTATTGATTTAGTAATTATTGAGGGGATAATCCCAATTTTATAACAAAACCTACTAAATCTAATCTTTCATTTTTTTCATCCTTACTTTTTCTCTATATATACAATATTTTACTAGTATAGCTATCACAAATATTCATTTTAACCAGCATCAAAACAATATATAATTTCACATTATGATATTCCCAATAATTAATTTTTTTGAAAATTAAACTCATTATATATATATATATATTTTTATCAATCAATGATTTTGAGGTTTTTCAAAATACACTATTAGTAATTTTTACTTGTTCATTAGATGATGGGTTTGGATCATCTTTATTAACTATAAAACTACTAAATTATATACAATTTTTTTATAAAGATGATCATGTGAAAAAATTATTTGATGTCCCATGTTAATTTTTTTCCTCCAATTTCAAATCTTATAAAACATTGTGCCTTCCTTTCATAAAAAATTTATTTAAAACCATTCATAATATATGCAAGAACGTTTACATATATTAAAAATTCTATTATCATGAACATAATGATTTCATGTAACTAATAATACACTTTTTTATATCCATATAATACATTTACTCCATTATTCCATAAAACAAATTAGTAAATGATATTTTGTGTTAGGTAAAAATGAATGTCAGTTTCTATTTTTCTTGGCCTGGATATCATCACAAATAAAATAATATATTTTATTTACATATACCATTGACTATATTAATTATAGATTGTCAGAAATAGGCATTAAAATTGGTTAACTACCTTATATATTGTATAGATTTATTCCATTGGTACAATGTATAGGTCTGTGATTTCTTTTCCCACTACCAAATTATGGAAACATGACATCAATTCATTTCCAATATAGAGAATCAGATGCATATCAAAATTTCCCATCATTATTTCTTTCATCATAAAGAAATATAATTATCTTGTCATGGTTTGAATTATTTAATAATCTCATTAATCTATGTATTATTGGAAGATATAAAATTTCCATTATTTGGGGAACCATTCATGTAATATGAGAAATTTAACTACACATTATAGTTTTTAGTTTTTAATGTAATTTTTTGTATTTTAAACACTCATTTAAATCTCTAAATTTAATTCTATATGATAAATATTCTTTGGGACATGCATGTATATTATTCCCTTCAAATGCATTGGGCATAAATTCTACCACAATTCATTGTAAGGAAATCGCTAGCTCTTATTAGTGCTAAATAGAAATCACAGATAAAAGCGTCACATTTATCTACACTATGTAAAGGTGATGCTAAAGGTATTTTTATTAGCACAAAAACAAACACTAATAAAGAAATATCTATTATCGGTGTTTTTTTAGAGTTGTTAAGGGTTGAGATTTACCTATAGTATTCTTAGTACTAATAAAACATTAAATAAAAAATATTATTAATCTATATGTCATTATTATACTTATATTAAAAAATAATGATTGTTTATATACATTAAAAATACATGTTTATAAATAATATAAATATGATATATTAATATTTATTTTTTAATAATTCATATATAAATAAATATTTATATATATATATATAATGTTTAAATAAATTATTTATGAGGTTATAAATAAATAAATATATTTTTTAATAACTATAAAATTATAATAATGTTTTTTAAATTGTTCATATATTAATTACAATTATAATTATATATTTATTATTATATATTTAAAATTATAAAATTATAATTACCTATTTATAATTATATAGTTATAATTATATATAATTTTTTTAATATATTTAGTTATAATTGTAATTATAAATATAATAATATATGCCTCTAATGAACTGCATTTATATATATATCTCGTGAGATAATGATGATATTCAAAGAAGTTATTATAATTTTTTTATATATTGATGCATGAGTATAATTGACCCTATATTATCATATGTTTATTGTTGGGCATGATTGTGGGTTTCTATGTTACAATTGATAAGATTACCTATATTATGACGATGCATGCAAATGATATGTACTCATGACTTATAAATGTTCATTTATACATTTACACCCTTATTATTTTCACGTTTTCCGAATATGTGATGACTCATATTTTCTGATCTAAACGTTATTATGTATGATTCATTCATGTTATGCCCATGAACAATTTTTTTTCTCATAAATACTTATAAAATAGAAATAAATATATTTAAATAATAAACATATTTATAATATTTATAATTATAAATTTTTTATTATAGATAAATAATTTTAAGAAATATTTATTTATAATTATAATTATTCAAAAAGGTAAAAGTGTGGGTTGGCTAGCTAATACATCAACAAAAGATTTATTATAAAAAATAATAATTATAAATCAATAAAAGGTAGAGGAAAATCATGTGCGACAAAGAATAAAATCTAAAAGAATAGAAAACAAGATATAAAATCATGCCACAACCTATAGATCCCATATTCTGAGATGAATACATCTCCCATCTGAGTTCTGTTCAATACACCATGACTGCTTCCATTGATGTATCTCAATCTCATCATCTGATGATAATATAGAGGAATACTATGTAATGTCTGAGCTTGTATAATTAAGAGAGAGATCCATAAAATCAATATAATAATTCTCTTGATAGTTATCTTCAATATTTTTAGATAATAGCTTCTGATCAATGTGGTACTCATGATAGAAAAATGTGTCTTCCATTAGAGAAAATGTCACTTCACGTTGTAAATCAACCTGTTTTTTAAATCATCATTTTGACCTTAAAAATACTTTCACCATCTAAATACTTTTTGGTAGTTTTGGAATTCATTTATCATTAATATGCACATTCATTTATCGAGGATATCCTAGAAAAATCAAAATCATATTACATATAGTCAAAAAATTGGGTTGGGAAAAACCCCTCCACATACCCTGCACTGAATGATTGAGTTCTAGTTTTATGAAAATACTTCATGGGGAGTGCATTATCCCTGGTATATGATTCAAATGGTGTCAAGGGATCATTCCTCACCAAATCCTTTACCTAATAAGATTTAAGTCAAGCAAATATATCTTCATTATGGGTGACCATTTGAAACTCATCATCATTAATGGTTACACTCCTTCCATTTCACCCTTTACGAGTCCTTGATGCAATAATCCTTTCTTGAATCAGTCGTTAATAAACCAAATACTATGAAACAAATTCTTTAATGAAATGAATAACGATCGTATCTCCAAAAAAATAAACCCACTCTATGGAATATGGCTAGAATCAGTCACAACATTGCAAACATGAGGGAGAGCAGTAGAAACAATGTTCGGCATGTCATTACCCTTTGTAGGTCTAGGATGATCCCCATGTGGTGCAAAAATTCCCCTATAACAAAATTATACCCTTAATTAACTGATATTATTCTAAGTGGGAATACATAAAACAATTTTCTTCAACATCTGAATAAGACGAACCATCTTTAGCAAAGACATCCTTTATTCTGGACTCTGATGATACCATCATAGATTTCACATAATTTGTGAAGATCACTCTTTATCAAATATTTAAATTATATACAACATCACCAATAGTAGGAACCTCACCTAAAACCATTTTGTACCTTCTCTACCCACAATTGTACGCCTATAGACCATTCCCATTGCAAATACCACATAGGAGCTATTTTTAGTACATCGCTTTGACATTTCTAATGGAATCACAATTAGTACATAACAAGGGAAATATTTCGTAAATTATAAAAATATCAAAGATGAAATCTGAAATAGATAGGGTCACAAAGTCAATGGTAATAAAACTGAGATCCACATCGACCAAAAGAGTGGAAATTTTCAAATCTAGCCTCCTTAGTTATATGATAATGCATTATCAGTTTCTAATTACTGAGTAAATGACAATGAGAATCTCTAGTTTCCATAAAGTTCAATTAATGCCATAAATTCCAACCCAAAACCTTAGTTGTGGTGTTGATGATAGGAAAATGATTTAGTGAGGATCTCAATCTATGATACACAATGTCATGGAGTTGAGAGAGATCAGACCAAACACCCACACTTTTAATTTTATATCTTCTAAGGGAAAAATAATTTGGTATTGAACCATGGAAATAAGAATAAATTTCAAATAAGAAAAATCCTAGAAATCAACCAATCTCTACTGCAATTCCTCAATCCTCCATGGATTTTAACCAAAGAGTAAAACTACTTTATAGATATTTGAAGGTTTACAGATAAAAAACCTACCATGAATATAATATTGATTAATATAGATATGGTCCAAGTTATATCTTATCATTTTTTATCAACTGCCTCTTTATTTGAGGCGATGCAGTACCTAACACATCTTGATCTAACACCCTTAGTTCTACTAGTCATATATTTCTTTTTCGCCAGATTATTCTCTCCCTATAACCAGAGGAATGGACTTATTATTATAAAAATCATATGTCACACCATGATACTATTGGAGAACTAGGTCACCAGTGCTAACTGAATTCATTTAGTGGTGTGATTCCTCTATGATAACTCCTCCACAATGGGATTTATAACTATTTGAAAAAGCACCACAGAGATTGTGAGAGTCAAAAAGGCCATGTGCAAGGAATATATCAACCAATGGATCATTAAAAAAATAATCCATCCGATGAAAATTCTAGATTCCATTGAGATTGTGAGAGTGAATCTCCAAAAAAGGTGAGATCTTTTTATAATTATAATAATAAATAAATACATATATATAATTATAATGAAATTATAATTTTATTTAAATAATAAATATAGTAATTGAATTTAAAATTAAATATATTTATAGAATGACACAAATATATATAATTATATAAATTTGAAAAAAGTGTTGTAGACCATGAGGAATAATTGTATAAATATATTTATATTTATATACATATATATATTAAAATTATATATATATTTAAATAATAAAAAATTATCATAAAAATTTATTATAATTTTATAAATATTTCTATTTAAAGTTTAATATATTTATATATTTATATTTATTTAGAAATATTTATAACTATATTTATTTGAATAATTATAAAATTATAATAAATATTATTATTAAAATTTAATAATTATACAAATTTATATAACAATATATATATATAATTATATAGAGATACTTATAATTATATTTAGTTACAGTTATAATTATAAATATATATAAATATATTTATTTATAATTATAATTCCAAATATATATATATAATTATATATTTGTAATAAATAAATTTATTGTATTTAAAATTTAAAAGTTATATATAATTATATTAATATATAATATTTTTTATAAATATATATAATTATAAACAAATATATATATATATATTAGAGATAAATTTTTCTAACTTTATATAATAATATAAATATATTATTAATATTAGATCTTTATTAATTCTAATAAAGATAACCCATTATCAACACTAAAAAGTGTTGACATTGAAGTGTTTTATCAAAGAATTCTATTTTGGAGATGATAAAACTAGTCTTTATCAGTTCATTTTTGAAAGAACAGATAAAATTATTTCATGGTGTTATAAAGATAACTCATAATAAGTATCTTTCTCTCATGCCTTCATGATTTCACCTGACTTGATTGCTACAACTTCTTCTACCGAACCTAACTCTACAGATGCCGAACCCAACATTTTTGATCCCAGAACCCTATTTCTACCACTAAAAAACCCTATCATTGTCGTTGATACTGTATTCACTATCAAAACCTCGGATTTCATTGAACCATACCACTTCATTTGAACCTTATCCTAAACAAATGCATGTTGCACCTCATCTACACGTCTTCTACATGGTTAGAGTGTCGAGAATTCCATGACATCGATTCCACCTCCTACCCTAATAATTATTTATATTTTAAATGTTTATTGGTTTTTCATTTTATCCTTTATTAATTATTTACATCGTATGAGTTTTTGAGGAAGGAGAAGGGAAAAAGTGCATTTATTGGGGAAATGAACACAAATATCAAACTAACTTGGGTTGGGCCATGGCTCTACCATAATTATTTTAATGAAAAATCATGAAGATACCTTGAAGTACATTTTCCTTATTTTATACGGTTCATAAATAATATATATATTTTTAGAAAACATTAGGTTCATAGGTGATTCTAATAATAGTGGATTGTGGAACAAAATGTTATGTGTTAAGATGAATTGCTGATTTGTTCCCTAGATATAAAAGGATGATAATTATGGTTAATATATTAACCATATATGTGATATTTTTGCATGGTATATTTTTTAATGTTTGTGGATTATTCTATATAATAATTTGTGAAAACAATTTAAGGGTTAAGGGTTGGATAAAAAATAGAAATAAAATCTTCAAATTGATATATAAATGGGTTTAGAGTTCTTATGAATATATTTTTTATGAGTAAATTTTTTTGAAATTATTTGTGGATTTTACTGGACTGTTATTTCATTTTATTAAAAAAATGAGGGTTTCTAAGGGTATTTTTCATGAATTAATTATTATACAGGATTGGGACCAATCTTCACCAACGATCCTTAGTGACTGGAATGTCATAGATCATCCTATGAATATAGATGTCAATTAATATAACCCAATACATCACGTTATTCTAAAAATACCATCTTACAAAAGAAGAAAATAATGTGATGAGATTGAACTAAAATTCTTCTCCAAATTCATTGTGTTTTTTGGTGGGTCATTTTCTTCACTTTTAGATAAACCCTTAAAAAAATCATTATGAAGGGCTCTAGTACTTGAATGTCGGCTTTTGATGATGAAATATCTGAATGTCTTAATTTTTTTATGTTCTTATGTTTTTCATGGTATTTCACTAATTAATTGTTATAATCCTGAGAATGTTACAGGCCATGTTTCTCTTATAAAATCAATTTGGTGAAATTTTTTTATTTGTAATGTGTTTCACTAGACCATTGTTTTGTTTCAAATTGTGTTTCCTTAAGCAGAACTAAATGGGCGATCCTAGAACTCTGGCTTGCCCAAACTAAGGCCTAGTACCATGTAGAATTATGATTGAATGATTAATTTCAATTTGAATGAATTTAAGGACTAATGTGCACAGATTTGTGTTAAGATTCTTGAACTTAATTGGGTATAATGTAACACTGAAATTATATTTTATATCGCATCTGCAATTGAAATTCCAATAAGGATGGACAATGCCACTAAAATTGTGTAATTTAGTCATTATATTCATGTTTAAGTGGAAGTAGAATTATGTTATAAACTAATTGATAGGTTAGTCCTTTCCAATCCACATAGATTAAATTACTCTTAGATTAGAATTTGAGAGAATGCCTTTGTTTTTAAAATACTTTAAAATCATAGGTATGTTGAAATCCATTTTTATAAGTAACCTTGTCTACACTAATGATAAAATTAATGGAGAGAATATAATAAATTTTAGGATTAAATGAAATCAGTAGAATGAACAAACCATTAAGGTTCAGACTCATAGTCATGTTGTTGAAATGTTAGTACAATCCCATGTGAATTCTTAAAAGACACGAGTCGTTATTAATGATAGGTCTACATTGTTATCACAAAAGGATCCTCTTATTTTTCCTCTAATTGATGGATACTCGAAATATCCTATTCTTGGACTAGTTTCCCTTAATATAGATTCTTTTAGTTAAAAATGTCTCAATCAGGTTCTAGTGAAGAGTCGTTTTTTAAGGGAGGATATGTATAAGGTTTACCAAGTAGCCAAAAACGTTTTTCCCTTTAAATAATCTATTTCAAGGGGTTTAGCTAAAGAGATGCTAGGAGAGTAATCTGATGAATTTCATGATGAAATGGAATTTAATGTTCAAGATGACATGGAATTAAACTGATTGAAATAAAAAATAAAATTTTCTTCAATGAATAAAAATTGAAAAAAGAATATTTAGTCAGTGCCACTTCATGGAAGTCCAAAAGAAAAATCTCATAAAATTGTACATATTAATTTATAGTCCCCTCTTCACCTACATTGGGGAATAAAATTTTTAATCAATCCTTAATTATTTCATTCCGGGATTCTAGGGGTGTTAAATATAGTAGTTCATCATCTTTGAATATGTTGGAATTCCTCAAAAAACACCTCATGAAATCCAGCCTCTCGTAGATGTTGTTAGTTTTGTTCCAAATGTTATATCACAACCATTGTTAACTTGTAATTTTTTATAGTCATGTCCCAAAATCATTACCATACACATTATGTTTCATTCACTCCAACATTTTCAAATCAAATAGAAAATGTGTCTATTTTTGGAAGACTTTTTATCTATATTATTGACAATGGGGGGATTAGAAAGCATCAGATGTTTTTATTGATTCAACCATTAAAAATATGAAGGGATTGATCAATTCACCCCTTTAAATAGTTATCATGCCTCCAAAGAACTTATCCCAACAACATTGTAGGGTAGTTATTCTACTTATAAGATTGGATTCCATAATGGATCTACCCCATATCACCCTCTTTAAATGTAGAAGGGCATTAGAAAATTGCATCACTAACTTGTAAGCAATTTGTTGGTAACATCACTTCTCCGAGGGATGGACATGGGGATTCTTCTTTTAAGATCCCCATAATGGATACAAAAAGAAGATCATCATCTACTCTGGGCTTGGACCATGCTCAACATGTTCTGGGGAATCCAAAAATTAAGGTGAGTACTCACAATTACATTGATTTACATGCATAAAGAAGAAGTGATGAGGATGAACAAAAGAATGTTCGGTCTTCGAGAGTTGAAGAAATGGATGTGGTTTTTGATGTTGGACATCCATGCGATGGTGGTGCGCCTTGGGTATAGGTCAAAACATGGATGTGGGGAGGAATTCCCATGGTAGAGGGGGGAGTTCCTTAAATCATAGCATGTGAAATCCTTCCGGAGTTTTTTTACTAATTTTCTGTTATCTATTTTTTCCATGTTCCTCTATTATAATTTCCTATTATGATTTTAATAAATGGTTTTATAAAGAATTACCTTTTCAAAAATATATAATTTTTTTTAAAATTTATATATTTTATCGTTTCATACATTTTTAAATTTATATAATTTGATAAATTTTATAGACTATTTTATTATAATACATATAAAAAAATAAAAAAATTTAAAAATTTAAATATTTATAATTTTATTCATTTATAATTTTAGATAATTTTATCTATTTTATATTATATAATAATTTAATATATATAGATAGAATATAAATTTTTTAAATTTTATTTACATTAAAAAATTTCTTGATTTTTAAATTAATATACATTTATAGTTTTATTCATTTTAAAATTTTATACTTTTATACATTCATAAATTTTAATATTATATTTTATAAATGTATAAATGTTTAAAAATAAATACGTATATATATTATGTGTAGTTTGAAAACATATATTTACTTTTATATAGATTTATTAATATATATATACATTTATAAATTATATATATTTCATTAAAATATATATTCGCTTATAAATTATATATAATTATAAACTTCTTTATACAGCTATAATTATAAATATTGATATAAATATATATATATATATACATAAATTATACTTTTAAAGTTGTATAATATTTTCAATATATATATTTTAATACTTTTTTGCATTTATAAAAAAATTCTATAACAATAATTTTATATTTTTATAATATGTTAATATAATTATTATTTTTTCCTCAAATTAATTTGGATAATTTACAGTTATTTAATTATATGTATTATTTAATTTTTTAAGTCATCATGGGTAGAATTTTGATGTATGCTTTTATTTTAGTGTTGAATGAGATTTAAATAAGATTCAATTTTATTCTTTATTTCATGTTCAATAATGTATCTAATGGAGGACATATATATTCATATTTATAATTGCATCGGTAGAATATGGATTACTAAAAAAATGGTTCTATATATATTTATATGATCATATTAAAGTTCAGAGAACTCAATGATAAATAGAATATCCCCTCCTATATAATATATATTGATAATAACATCATGAATAGGGAATGTCACTAAATCTATCAACCCCAAAGGATATCCATCACGAAATCACTCCCAGAAATGTTGAATCGATGTTTAACCCCATTGAAACTACCAAAACTACTTTTCACCCAACATTTCCTACATGGTTTAAATTAGGGGAGTATTCCACAACAACATATTCCCTATAATTTTTTGTTAACTTCTAAGGGGATGAGTCTCAGGAAACAATATTCAATAAAAATTATCATACTCATATAATTCATCTTCAGAATAATGATCATTTATTTTTATTTCCTAAGACTCATCCTTCATCTCTCATAAATATTAACCTATGTATCTTGAACTACTCTGAGTATGTAGTCATTCCATACTAGATATTGATAAACAATGTGGATGAATCTATAGGAAAACACCTAAAACCGGTGGAGTAATACATTTCTTAAATTCTATGAACCATTTTATTAAAAGAATGATGTTTTTTGAAACATTTAGCTATTGGATTTCCCTTATTTGAATGGCCAATTTTGTGTTTATAATTTGTTAAATATTTATGGTAATATAACCTATAGGCTAGATATAACTAAATAATGGATGGCTACCAATTATATAGTAAACTTTTATCAAAATTGGGTGAAAGATAAAATATTCTTTTGAAAAGATAATTCTTATGAACCTTCTCAAATCCTTTTTATTCCATTTTTCCTAAATATACTACATTTTCACCTGTGCTAAAGATGTACAATTTAAAAGATGGAAATGGATCTAGTTACACTAGTTTTACTAAACTACATTCTCTTTTGAATTATATTCTCCCATAAAATGATGAGCTCTGTATCCAAACCTATAATGCTAAAAAATGATATGTTTTATGGGTATGATCTATAAAAGAACAAATTCATGTAAAAATGAAAATATATTATTTCTTAATAACCATAAATCACATAAATAATTTACAATGGGTGGTGGTTATCAATACATGATTGATGAGTTGGGTCATACAAAAGTTGTATGGTACTTCCCAATCTTTCCATGGTTTAGGCACCTATATAGAAGTAAGAAGACTGAAAGAAAACTGGCATAGCACAAAAATATAAATAATATTGATTGTAAACCTCAACACCTCACACACTCTCATTAGTGTGAGATAATTGATCATAAGTATCCTAAATTTTTAAATTATTCAAGAAACCTTCGTGTTTATTTATCTACATACCAAGTGAATCCTTTTGGTTTTCAATGCAGATCTCATAGTACATGGCCAGTTATGGTGGAAAATAATATAATTTTTACCACGGTTATGACTGAAAGGAAAATAAATTATGTTATTGATGATCTAATTAAGACCAAAACAACTGAGTAATAATATTGATGTTTATTTTTCTACATTGATCAAATATTTGAAATTATTGTTCGTTTCAGGTGTTATGTTGTATGATTCTAAAATAAATTATGATCTCACATTGAGGACCATATTATATAGTATAATAAATTACTTTTCTTATTTTGTAAATTTTTCTGAATATAGCTTTAAAGGAACTCAAAAGTGACCCATTTGTTTAAAGGTACACACTCAATTACGATGAAACATTCATTAATAAATGATATTATAGGACATCATGGATTTCTAACCCAGTGAAATAAGTATATAACATTGATAAAAACATTAAATTTTATTTTTAGAGAACATTCATCACTATCTCCACTAAGAAGTGATCAACATTTTGAGAAATTAATGTATATGGAAACTTCTTTTTTGTAATCCTTTTTTGAAAAACCATAAGAAAACCAGTTTGAAGATAGATCATTTTTTATTAACCATAATGGAATTTTATATACATTATATATTTTCATGATGTTTTCATATTGAAAAAATGTATGTGATAGTGTCATTGGCATGTAACCAAATGTACCCGACAAAACAAATTATAGAATTAAGGCTATGTTCTACATCATTGAAATGGAAATTTGGGATGAGTTTGTGACAGTGAATGGTAAAAAATTAAATTATCTTCTTCTATCTACTTATAATAATTCTGACAATGATAAATATCTATTTTGAAAAATATTGGATTATTTAAAGGATTCATTAGGGTATTCATTAAATACTGAGAATATCATGTTAATAAATGATTTAATGTTAATGGGTCTAAAATCTCATGACCTTTATATTTTGATGCAATATTTTATTTCTATAGATTTAAGTCATATTTTTACCAAGTATTTCCATCATACATTTACCAAGATCTGTTTTTTTTTTCAAAATAATATGAAGAAAAGTTATAGACACAGTGCAACTACCAACAATGGGGACTAATATTTCCATCATATTATGTGAATTGGAATTTTCATTCCCACCAGCATTCTTTAATATGATTGTTCATTTAATGGTACACATGGTGATATATATTAAACTTTTTGGTCTTATACATTATCTATTGATGTACTCCATTCAACGATATATGAATATTCTGATTGGGTATCTCAAAATTGGATTTTGTTCATAGGGTTGCATAGTGGAGTGATATATTTTTTAGCAAGTTGTTGAATTATGTTCTCACAACTTATTTGGTGTGGAAGGCAACAATTTACAGAAATCACATCATATTGGGTGGGTTATTGGTGAAAGAACTTTTAGAATAGATGTTTTCATAATGAATATTATAGATCAGGTGGTGGACCAACATTACATATTTCATAATAATTTATCTGTTTCCCCATATGCTGAAACCAAAAAAGTAATTTTTACGCAATTGAGTACATCAAGGGTTAAAAGATAGATATCAAATTCACATAATCAAAACGTTTCAAGATGGCACTAGGACCATATTTCTATGTTTTTAGATAAATATTTGGATTCAATTTTTGAAAAGCATAGATGTCTATCATGATGATCCTGTGTGTTTTTATTGTCATAAAATGGTTATGTTATTAATTAATATATGTTCTATACAAATAATCATGATCAAGGTAGTATTATTCAAAATAATTGAGTTACACATGTAACTAAAGTTATTTATGTTTCTAGTAACAAGGAATTAAATCCAATTTATGATTATATGTCTTACTATGGAATCAATAAATAAATATGGTATTCAGAATATAAAACATTCAAGTGACTATTTTTCAATGCAAGTGGGTTTATAATAGGAGTGATGTTAAAATAGATGAACTGAGATTCATGAATTTATATTTTAATAATGATGGGTATGAAGATGAATTTTTATAATGGCATCCCATGCATCATAAGTATTTTAGGTTCTAAATCCTACAAACCGAAAGTGGTCACTTTTTCTATTATTGACCAAAACCACTAAAGCATCGGAAGAAAATTAAATTGAGGATAACCCTTTCAATGATATGTCACAATAATTTAATAATTTTCTTAATATATTAGGGATTTAATATGTCATATTAGACCATTATAAATGTATTTTGATACTTGATAAATGGGTCAAAACCCAACATCCTTAAAAAAGTGATAGAGTCCAATAATCAGGCTATATTTTTTAAATATACAATTCATTACGTCATGATATTATTTTTTCTTGGTTTCATTTATGTAATATAAATTAAATGTTAAAACAAATATATATACAATTACTTATACATGTTTTGGAACTATTAATAGTGAGGAACAACATGTTTCTCAACCTTATACTAATACTAATGTAGATGAAAAATTGCATTTTTCAGGTGTTGGTGATCCAATTCCCAAGGAAGAATTGTTTTCTCATCCTAATAATTCTACTAGTGTAGAGGAACAAAAAACATTTTCACATTTCTATTCTACCATTATATATGAAAAATATATTGATGATGATGAATCAGAGGAAATGGTAGGAAATGAGAATAGATGTCCTAGAAAAAATAAGATCACCATAGTGTGATTGTGTTTTCATAAATTTTTAAGGGAAAAATAAAAGGCATCCAATTCTCGGTCAGATAGAATACAAATGGCCATGATGATGATCCCAACAAGCCATGTTCTTTAGTTTCATTACACTCACTTCTTGAAAGCACGTGCTAATTGTTATCAATTTATGGTTTCATGTTGTTGCAACATTAATGACACATATTTGGGAAGAGAATATGGTAAAAATATGGAATCCTTTATTTATTTTTTTAATAAAATAAAATATTAAAACATTTACACACTCTTAATCATTAGTTATGTAGTTCATATATAGTATATGAATCCCACAATAATTTTTTGTTAAAAATCATTGAATGGATTGATAGAGTCTTTTGAAAAATTATAATGATATATTATATTAAAGATCATAAAGGGATAATAAACCCACACCCATATCTCATGCATTTACACATGATAAGACAATCAGTGTAGGATGTGTTAACTGGATATCATTGGGAGGAAATTTTTATGTATATTGGGGATGGAAATAAATATTTTTTCGATATATGTATTCATCATTTTTATAGATATTTTTTATTTTTGACACAATAACTGAGTGATGAAAATAAGGAATGTGAATAAAAATTGACACAACAATACTGTAATTTAAGGATGGGGTATTCTTTACTTGGAAAAAACTGGAACATATTTGAAATCTAAGGTAATAATTTTATGTGACTTGAGAAAACAACATAATTATGTTCCTCTGTTTATATGTAGATTGATGATTCCAAATAAAAAGACACTTCCATCCCAAGTCATGTGCTATGGATGGAGGCACATGTAAATAAATATGGGATACTTATAGAATAAAACACTGATAACATTTGGGGTAATCCTCTGTATGTATTATAAAATAAATTTTATTTTATTTAAATCCATATTATATAAAAATAATTACTTTTTTCTTATATTTTATTTAGAAATTTTTCTAATGAATTATAAACACATGTACCAAATAAACACCTATTATCGATGACCATGACACAAATTGAACATTATAGTCATGCTTGAGGTACAAATTTTGGGGTGACATCCCAAAAATTTTATGAGAAAAAGACAAGATGAGGATAAAGATAAATAAATTAATGAGATAAAATAATTATTATATTACCATAATGACAGAAAATCATTTGATAAATGAGTTGATAGAAAATGTTATAGGGACTAGGAAAGAGAAAAACCACTAAAAAACTAATGCATGAAGATCGAACCCATCCCACTATTTTTAGGCAATCTATTCCCCTAAAAGAGTTATCTTAAAAGAGATAAAAAATTATCATAATTTTTCTTGTGAAATGTGAATTATTTTTTCACCGAAAACATTCCTGTACTGATATTTTATAGCACCTTATATTGAGGGATAATTTGTTCAATATCCAATAGGAATGTTTACAAAATAGACCAATTCTAATAGGTTATGTCAGAGTGGGTATTACCGTAGCTAATGAGGTGAGTATTGAGGTACATGATTCACATGATGATGTAGATGTTCATACAGATGAACAAGAAATTGAAGTATTCATATCATAACCATAAGATCAGGTTAAAAAATATCGACAACGAGGTATTAATTTCCAAAATATTTTTCAGGTTGAACATTTAAAATTTAATGAAAAATGTTCTGAATCAAGGACTCACCATTACCAATCATGTTCAATATCCCATTCAATATCCACATTTTCTAACATTAATGGTTCATGGAGATACATGGTGGAATTTTCGTAGTAATCATATCATTTATTTCTACGAACAAATGTACAGAAAGGAGGTTATATACTACATTGTTATTTAACATGTAAATAAAATGTTCTTACTATGAATAGCTTGGAGGCTTAGTTGAAAATGTATACATGACACATGATTTCATTATTTTTTTCCAAAATATAATTTACTTTTTAAATTATGAATAAATACATTTCATATTTTTTATAGATTTATATATCAATATAAATCATAGGGATTACCCCATGGACATAAATTAGTATTCCTTAGTCCTCTTTTCATATATATTGAAGAAAAATAATTAGATTAAAAATGAATTAAATACTGGGGAAACATTCCAAATAATTTGAGAACAACCATAAAAATACATTCTCTTCTTAATACCCAAATTTTAGAGGGAAAAATATTTAATTAAATCAAATATAACGTATTTTCATTTATTTCATTACTTTTTCATTTTACTATTTTTAGGGAACATTAGATACTAATTTTAGTCAATTTGGATAGTCTAAAGATTTATTTCCAGGATTCTCTTCATGGATACCCAGTAAACTGGCCCCACATGTTGAGGGTTTTAAATTTTTAAAACACTACATCTTAATTTTTAGAACTAAACATAAATTTATATTTTTTTATAAATTTTTTAGGAGTGTTTTGTTATGATAGGGAGGTGTATAAATATCATAAAAATCATAAAATGAGGAAAACCCATGAACACATGGTGACTGAAATGTTTAATAGGTGGAAACATATCGGGGGATATATAATATGATATAAATATACAAACACATATAAAAACATTACTTATTTTAATAAACATTTCATCATTTTCAGAAACATACAAATGGAAAATATTTTTGTTAATATATTTTTTAATTTATGAGAGAAACCATATTACATCAACATACTAGATTCCCCAAAGTGGTATTTTAGAAGGCAATTATTAGTTTCATTTATAATATTTATTAATCCTTTTTCTATTAATATGTCTCTAATACTAATATTAAAATAAAAAATTATCATTTTCAAAGGATGACGTAGATTTTTTTTTCAAAATGAATGGCGAACATTCCAGATGGAATAATGAATATATATATCAAAAAAATTTGACATTATACTTCTTATTTAGTTGATTATTTCATAATTTTATGTACATTTTTAATAATTTTCTTTAGCATTTCGATATGATACTTATTTTTTAAATTATCATCGAGAACATAAATAAATAACCTCATTGTTAGAAACTGATAGGAGTATATGGATGTTTTTTTGAAAAGAAAATCAAATCAATTGTAGTGTCTTGGGCTTAGGTAAAACCAAGGGTGGCTCATACCTAGTTGGCCATGTGACCTCAAGCACATTTCCATAAACACATGAGGCTGCCGACTAGCATGTGACGAACATGGTTTGATAAAAGAGAAACTATGCCCTTATTTTCTAAGTATACATAGCAGAATAAAAATAATAATTAGAAGAAGTAGTAATACCATAAAACTAATGTAAACATCGAATGGATGATCGTAATATAAAAACTAGATAATATTTATATATAAATATGTCATTTCATATGTTTTTAGGAAAGTATCCAAAACTGATCACAAAGTTGGAAATAAAATATAATCCAATATAAGGAAATATCTAGTGAACATCAGCAACATCTCAATCCTTAGCTTGGTCTCATGCTCTCTTTCTCTAAAAGTAATCATGTACATGATGAAGAAGGGACCTTTCCCTTATCTATACACACATTCATATAATCTTCTTGGGTCATAAATAAAGACCCAAACAGGGTGTGAGGAAAATCATAGTAGACAACCACAAAATGACTTATCCCTATCTATAAGTGTTTATATATAGCGGGTAATATGAAAAAATAATGTAATAAACTATGAAGTAATGAAAAGTAAACAATCCTAATGTTATCAATTACATTAATTTGACATTTATTATTCATCAATTGAATCATGTAACACTAGAATCCTGCATAAGCTCTGCATCCCTCAAGTAATGTAACCAAAATTGATGTCTCATAAGACCTTCCAAATAATCATGTAATACTGAATACAAGCTTGTTCTTTTACTAGGAAGACGCATCACAATCATTAAAATATTCACAAATGAGCCTCTGGTAAATCTCTCACAGTCTAACCCCCTTGTTCCCACATATCATCAATTAAATAAATACTAACCATCCCCGAATGCTCTCACGATCAAGTCCCCTATGGTCAACCATCTACTCTATATCTCTCATAGTACAATGTAAATAATATGGATGTCATTTTAGACTTCCTAGTCCAAGGATATCATGTTCCAATGAAAAAATAGTTATCATATCATATCAAAGTAGCTCATGTAATCCATAACTACTAAATGGATAAGAATTTGAAAAGCATTTAATAGTCATATCATATAATCAAACTACATCCTAATCAACTAGGGCATGTAAAAAGAGGGTCGCATTAAAATAAACCTAGACCAAAAAGCCATAAAAATAAAACGAGGGAAAAACACCCATGTGGTGTCCCTTAGAAAAGATATCCAACCTTATAGATAATCAAAAACCCTTTATCAATCATCTAAATCATAGAAGTTAATAACATGGTTAAACTTCAAATCATGCAATAACCTAAACAAGGGATTGTGGCACATTTAGAAAATATAATCCTGAGATAAATATTGAATGTAAAAAACCACCTACCGTGATGTCATTCAATTGATATACTTGAACATTGTCCTTTGAATCAGACTAGATCCGGATATATCAACAAAAAGATGAAAAACTCTTAACCATGAATAATTCCCAAGAGAGGATGAATTAGGAAGGAGGGTTGAATAGTGTTTGGGTTCCCACCAGTGGGATTCCAACGCACTAGAAGGTGTCTAAATCAGATCTTGGATAAGGAATCAGAAGATCTCACTCCATTCGTCGTTCCAGAGCACTCATGTATGTAACACGAGAAGAAGAATATGTTTCTGAAAATGATATGTGACCTTGCTGTGATATGTCAAATAAAAATCAATGTATATAGTGATGTTATTAACACTACATGTTGTGTAGAAACCTCAACTGGACCCTATCATAAACAAGTCTGACAGGTCACCACACATCCATGTACTCGGCCATTACACGGTCAAAACATGTATTTATGTGGAAATCTTGGTACAAAAAATGTACTCTGAAGTACACAATGTGTACTCAAAAGTAAATGACATGTACATAGAAAATCATCTTTTCCCCCTTTTTCTCAAAAGAAACTAAATACAACATCCATATCTAGAAATAAGATCTCGGTTCTTACAAAAATCCCCCATTAAATCAATTCATCCCCATATTTCCCTTCTAAGGGTGTTGAAGAAGAATCTATGAACAACTTTGGACACTATGATTTCTCATCAGCCTCCCTCTCCCATTTCTCGTCCTACAATCACATGTGCTTCCATAGCACCTATACTAGAGGAACAGACCATCCATGGAGAACCATCATGTTGTGATCCAAAAACCGAATATGGTGCTCTTTGAAGGATGCATCCACCTCCAACATGACCTCATCGAGTTAAAAAACATGAGACATGTCTAAAAAGTAATTCAGTAGATGATAAACATGACAGACATCGTGTATAGCCTAGTACCTCTGTGATAACTACAACTTATAGGAAACTGTCCTGAATCTCTCCAAAGCCTCAAACATCCCAATGTCCCTCAGTGAAATCTTCCCTCTCTCATAATCCTCATGTTTTCTAAACATGGTGTGACATGTAGGAAAAAATGGTCTCCGACCATGAACTACATATGTCATCTATGTCGATCATCATAATATTTCTTGTGAGACTATATAGAATCCATCCTTTTCTGAATCAACTCCTCCTTCCCAATGGTCTCTTATACAAGATGAGGTCCCATCATAGCTTCATTTCCTACCTCCAGCCAACATAGGGGTGATTGTCATGGATTACCATATAATACCTCCTAAGGTAAAATCTAGAATCATTTCTTGAAAAATAATATTGTATGAAAAATATAGCATCTGTATTTTTCAATCCCAAGAGCCCCTGAAATCTAGTACTCATGCTCAAAGCATGTCATCCAAAACCCAAATCACATGTTTGGACGGGCCATCTTTCTAGTGATGGTAAGATGTACTCAAAATAACATGTGTACAAAAATCCCTTTGTATTCCCTTCCAGACACGGAAAGTAAATCAGGAATCCCTATCTAAAATGATAGAGTGTGTAACCCCATGTAAACATACTATCTATCATATGTATAATATTTCAATATCATTAACACTGAAGGTTTCCTTGATTGTCAATAAATATGAAAACATCACGATCCTGTCAACAAACCCCTATATAACATAATTTCCTAAGGCGACCTTGTTAAACCCATCATGAAATCCATTGTGACATCATTCCACTTACACTCGTGAATATTTAACTACATTAAAATCCTTGTCGATTAAAAATTATCTTCCTTCACCCACTGAAAGTTGGGACATCTCACAAAAAATACAGCTACATCACTCTTCATGTCTTTCCACAAATACTGACGATGTAGATCTCGATCCATATTGGTGACACTTGTATGAACTGCCCTTACTAAGTAACTAAAATCTATCAACATCTCCTCTTGTATGTTTGATGAGTCCCATACACACCCATGAAAATGAAAAACTTGATCCTCAACTATTTTCCACCAAGGAGTAGGTTCCTCTCCTAACATAGTCTCCCAGAGGATTATGCCTTTAGAATCGGATAGCTACATCATTAACACTAGATCCATTAGAGTAAAGGTAACAGCTACAAAAGAAAGAATTTCTCCCCCTATTTGTCATGCACCCCCAAATGCATCTCAATGATGGGAGTCATAAGTGTCCACCCATATCTAGCCTCCTAAACTACCTATATCTGAGTCCTCATGGTCAATGAATCTGCCAATGTGTTGCATTTCCCAAGCATGTAGATAAGTTCTAAGTCAAAAGACTGAAGGTACTAAACCCACCTTCACTATCTCGGATTCAGATCATGTTGATTAATGTTATACTTGAGGATTTTTTTCATCGTTATATAATACAAATTTCGATCCCAAAAGATAATGTCTCTAATAGAGCAAGGCCTGAACAACCTTGGAAAACATGAGATCGTGCGTAGAGTAGTTCCTCTTATGTAGCCTCAACTTCCAGGACTCATACGCAACAAATACTATTCCATGCATAAGTATTTATCCCATCTCTATACATGATGTTTCATAGTAAATAGTGTAACTATTAACTATAATTCTGTAAATCAATATCAGTGATGAATTCAATCTTTGTTTCATCTCTTGAAAGGATGAATTGTCAGAATCTGTCCACATATACACAACACCATTTTTTTTCAGGCTCGTTAGTGGTGATTCTAAGCATGAAAAGTCCTGAATAAAGAATCATTAGTAATCATCCATCCCCAGAAAACTTTTCACCTCAAAGTAATTCTTGGGATGCTCACAAGAAACTACCTCTCTCACCTTCTCTGGGTCTACTTATCCCCTTGTCTCTAAGATGACATGTCCTATGAAATGAGTATGGTCCTTCCAAAAGTGTCACTTTGAGTACATAGCATATAAATGATTCTCCCTTAGTTTACTCTATAATATCTCTAGATTGATGGCATGGTTGTGTCGAGTGTGAGAGTACACAAAAATATCATCCATGAAGATATGAAAATACAAGTATGTATGGAAAAATCAGTTCATCATATCCATGAAAATGGTTGTCATGTTTATCAGGTCTAACGGTATAAACAAATACCCGTATACACCATACTTACTATGAATGGTTGTATGAGGTATATCTGGTGGTCTAACACACCACAGATAATAATTGTAACTCAATTCAATATTTGAGAACACCCATGGTCCTTAATTTTGATCAAAGAGAGCATCAATATTTTGTAAGGAATATTGACTCTTTATAGTCATCTAGTTCAGCTTTTGATAATCCACACAATGTAAGAGGGTATTTTCTGCATTATTTGCAAAAATGATAGGCGAACCACAAGGAGAAATATTGAGACAGATGAATCCCTTTTCATGAAACTCCTCTAACTCCTTCTTGAGATATTATATCATCGGTGTATCCATCCTATAAGGAGTAGTGGACACATGTGCCACTACTCATAAAATATCAATAGAATAATACAAATCTTGATTTAGAGGAAAACCTGAAAAATCATCTGTAAAGACATATCTAAAATGATACACCACTGGAGGAATGTTTATCTGTGAATTCCACTGGTCATGTAGATATAAACTAGTAATTTGGACTTTCATTACTCCCAACCTATGATGCTGGGGGAAGATCTCCTGTCCTAGACATCCCATTCTCCCTTTTATAGTAAATATCCCCCATATAGTGATATGAAACTCATTGTTCAAAGATAGAAGTCAGCAAATGCCTAAAAGGAGACCAACCATTCCATTATGAGAATGAAATCGAAGAATGTTGTCTCTAAGACATAGAGTTACCAAAATAAGTTACACCTACAGACCTCAATATAGAACTCCTTACACTAATGTACACTATCCATCCTAATCCCCGATTGATTATCTAGCATCATTAACTCTTCAGAATTAAATATATAGAGGTAATCTCATTCTACAAAAAAATAGATATAAAACTATGGGAAGATCCTGTATCAAAAAGCGAAGAATCCAAAACCAAGGAAAGTAGAATCGTACCTCTAACTAAAGCGGGTATGAAATCTTTCTTCTGTTGGGCCTTCTCCATCGCAAAAGTATGACATGTACCATGGTCTTGTGACACTTCATGGATACCCTGAGCTACTCCACACTATTGTAACTGAAACCCTTTCGAATAGGTACCACATCCACAACCACCTACTTGGCTTGAACTGCCTAATTAACTCCAGTTCCATGACTAAGGAGGAACTGGTGGTTCTGCTTCGGTATGTGGATTCATAATAGATTTGGTCTCACTAGCTGCTAATGAGAACATCCTGCAAAAATGATGACTATAACCCATATTTCCACAATATAGACACTCAACTAGGTCTCTCGGAGACTTCGGTCTCATGTTATCACTTTTCTCGCACTGATAACACCTCACCATGCTACCTAAAGATACATCCCTACTACTGCAATCACCACACAAAGGCTCCCAGCAACGCTTCTTTCTGTCAATTGAAGGATTATTAGACATAGATGTTGAACCGCCCTGGATCGCCTCTCTAAACACCCTCATATTGTTCTGGGTAATCAACATCTGGTTTACTATAACAATCACCAAATTCAACCTGATAACATTCACCTGAGATCAGATGTAATACCTAAGACCATCCTTAAATCACCTATCAAGTGACAAATCATCACAACCTGAATAGGTGAGAAGTGCTAAAGATCTGCTAGTTGTAAGAGTAATAAATCACTGAAAGAGCACCCTTTTCCAAATGCATGAACTCATGGTATCGTTCATCCCTCAATGTCATAGGGTAGAATTAATCCCAAAAGGTCTTTTTAAACTCATTCCAATAAATATCTTGATAACATCTCTCATGTGAAACAACAACCCACCATCTCGTGGAGGAATCACATAGAACTTTTGTTGTGATCTTTACCATCCTCTCTAGAGGAATCTCTAGATGATCTAAGATAAAAATAATTTCCTCCAACCATGACTATGCAGTCTATGGTCGTCCATCCCCCTGAAAAAAATTGAAGGATGCTGCTACTAGAACAGCCATGTCAACTCAGCCATAGTTGTTATAGGATGTGGTGCTCCCTGAAAGGCCTTAATTTTCTACATATTTCCTTCACATATCTTTGCATCTACACATGCATCTAGTAAAATAGTTTGTTAAATGAAGGGAATGATGGGAGAATCTTCTAGTAGTCCTTGATATACCATATTTTCTATCTGATTGTTGCCCTATACTTAGCGTACAACTAGAGGATGTCTCGGTGGTATGACCCTCTTCCAACCTGGTCGTGTAACACCCCATACACATTGCGTGTTCCTCCATAGACACACTATGTACATGAATATTATCTCATTAACAAGTACTTATATATTGATAGAAATACAATGTTCTACTAGTGTAACACTACACAATGTGCAAACTCTAGAGACGGTGTGTACAACAAATGGTACATCCACTCGTTTCATTAGTCATATGGCCGAATAAACAATCGATTATAGCATGGAGTGTACTTCCATTACATGGAATATTATACCAATAGTTTACCAACACCTTGTCTCTACTCACACGGTTTGTCACATGGTCAAAAAATACATGGTTTGTACTTATGATATGCTATCTACACTTTAGAAATGTTCATTCTTTCAGAATATAAGAACACATTGTGTGTGTTCATAGCATCACATATTTTGTTTTCTAGTTTTTTCAAACATTAAGCCTCTAGAACATCTCCAGAACCACCAAAATCATAAAAAAATAACCAAGGAATTCCATTTTCTCATTTTTTAGAGACAATACTCCCCAAAAATCAATTTTTGGCATCCATATTCATATCATATCATAATAGAATTCAATTAATGTTCAACATAATCTGCTAAATTTCAATCCAAGAGGTCCCATAACACCACAAGGACCAAATCTTGTCATCCATCTGAATGAGACATTACAAATACCAATACCCTATCAAAATAAGAAGTATTTAAATCATTGTGTCTATAAAAACAAAAAATATGTCAAGAAAAACATCTATCCCAATAGCATGACATTAGAAATGATCTCTAAATGCCATGGAAGGAATGCATGGGATGTGATTTGTAACAATTGACTATATGATGCATGATATTTCATACCATCATCTCATCAGGTAAAAAAAATAGAACCAAAATGATATCAATACTAACAGCAAAAAACAAGTGTGTCACCCAACAGTGAAATCAAATAAACAATAATTGTTCAAAATCCATAAGGTACAATTCAATGCGTTGTAATTTTTTTTCTTAGTACATGAGGAAGATACTCTCGGGAAAAACTAATTAGAAAACTCTACTTCCTTCCTATACCATTCTAATGTCTCCAAATATTAATACAAACTTGAATATAAAATCTCTCTGATACCACTTCGTAACATCTCATGCTTAGGTGACACCTAACTGTTCTTTGTACTTGGTTTTTCACATGACCTCATGTTCTTTCAAATGAATTCTAGTGGCTTCCAACTAGTATCGAGGGACAAGGACTAATAATAGGGAAACTATTCCATCATTTGTAGAGTATACATCAACAAATAAGAATAAAACGTAAGAGGATGCATTAATACCGTACAACAGAAGTAAAAGGTGTAAGAATGGTAGTAATAAAACAACTAAAGAATATTTATATATAAATGATTCATTTCAAATTTGTCTAGGAAAGTAGAAAAAATAGGTCATAAAGATGTAAATAAAATACAATCCAATTCAAGGAAATAATAAGTAAATTCAAATAGTATTGCAAGCCTCAACATGGTCGCATACCCTCTTGCTCTAACACCATTAAAGTTCTTGATAAAGAATTGTGATTTAACTTATATATATATGAAATCATATAATAATCTTGTGTCCAAAAGCAAGACCCAAACAGGATGTGAGATGAATCCCAGTAGGCATCCATCAAAAGTGTTATGCCTATTTGTCAATGTATATATATAGTTGGTAATATGAAAAAATGAATCTATAAACTAGGAAGTAATCAATTCTAAACAGTACTATAGTTTTCAATTAAATTCATTTAACAGCTAAAATCCATCCATTAAATCATGTAAACCTAGGATCTAGTCTATGATTTATATCCCCTCGTGTAATGTAACCAAAAAAAATCTCATAAGACAATATAAACAATCATGTAGTACTGAATCCAAGCTTGTTCTTTGTATTCCCTGATGCATCATAGTCATTCATCTATTCACAAAAGACCCTTTGGTAAGTCTCTCACAATCTGACCCCCTCGTCCCCTCATAACATAAATTCAATAAATAATGACCCTTTGGGAAATCTCTAATGTTCTAATCTCCTCAGGTCAATCATCTTCTCATAGGCTCTCATGATCCATTGTAAATTATATAGAATTCCCCCTTAGTCTTCTTATTTTATGTCTCTCACGGTACGTTGAAAAAATGTGTTCATATCATATCAAATAAGCTCATGTACTCCAAAACATGTATGTGTATAAGAATTATCAACTTATATCACATGAATTTTATATAATAAATCTTCATCCATATCAAACAATGATTGGATAATAAGGTATTCCTCAATAGAAACCGAGAACAAATGACCCAAACCCATCAAACAAGGGATACACACTCATGGGGTGTCCCTTAGACATGGTATCCCACCATAGACATAAGAAAAACCCTTAATTAATAAATCAAACCATAGAAGGTAATAACATGGTTGAATTAAAAATCAAGCAATACCCTAAATTTGGGCATGCGGTAGTTTTAGAATATATAATCCAATGGAAAATAGAGAAAGGAACAAACCACCTACCTCGATGCTCTACGGTTTATATACTTGAACGTTGGCCCATGAATCAGCCTAGATCGGCGTAGATCTAAAAAAATATTAAAACACCCATCCATGCATAACTCTTGGGAGAGGATGAATTAGGGATTAGGGATAAAGTGGGTTTGAGAACTCACCAGTGGGATTACAACACACCTGAAGGTGCCTCAATAGATACCTGGATGGAGAATCGGGAGATCAAACATCATCTGTCATTCTGGAGCACTCATATACAAAACACGAGATGAAGAAGTAGTTTTCGGGCATGAGATGAAACCCCGCATTGATATGTCAAATACAAATAAAAGTACACAGTGTTTTCATTAACACTACACGTCGTGTAGTAGCCTTAAATATCCCCTGACATCAGCATGTCTGACAGATCACCACATGGACATGTACATGGCCGTTACATAGTAAAAACGTGGTTGTACGCAGTAATCTAGGTGCAAGGCATGTACTCAAAAGTACACAATGTGTACATAAAAAATCTTATTTTCATCCTTTTTCCTCAAACTAACTGAAAAACTAGATATATACCTAATAAATGAATATTTGGGTTCTTACATAAATATGTGGTATTGGATGTTTGACAAAGTAAGGAAATGGTTTGGTGTGACATTTTTGAATGGTTGTACATCTTTTTATTAAATATTGAAAATCAATTTGTAAAAAAAAGACATCTGATATACTAAAAACCAAGAAAATTCATTTGGATTGTTTTGATACTGTAGGAAAAGGATATTGGAGTTATTTTTAAAATGTAGGAAACATCCATACCTCAAAATGATTATGATTTTTACTAGTATAATTCCGTATGTGTCTATTTTTTTAAATTTTTTTAATTTTAGTAAAAATAAAACATGACATAATGAAAACCAAGAAAACACATTCATATTGTATTATTGAATTATGATAATGACATTCATATTGTATTATTGCATTATGATAATGATCCATAAGTAATCTGTAACTTCTAGGAATAAAAAATTCCTCAATACGATGCATGGTGTCATGGATTTAACTCAAAATGTGTATTTTGATTTTAAATTGACATTAATTTTATTTAAAACTACAATTAACATACTAAAAACCAATCAAATGAATTTTTATTTTATTTATACTCTAGGAAAATAATTCAAAATAAATTTATTAGTTATAGGAATCAACCAAACCATAATATGATGCACTTTGTAATTGTTATTACTTTAGTGAATCTTTTTATTTAATACTGACATTATTTTTAGGAGGATGAATAAGTGACATACTAAAAATAGATAAAATTTCATAGATTGTTTTTATAATTAATGAAAATGATCCATAATTAATTTGTTTATGTGTACAAAATAAATACCTCAATTCAACACATGGTGTGACCAATAAGACTCAAAATGTCTGTTGTCAGTTTAAAATTTACATTTTAGTACAAAACGTTTACTCACTAAAATCCAATAAAACACTATGATTTTATTGATATTTTCGAAAAAAAGATCAACTATGAATTTGTGACAAAAAAGAAGTATTATGATGTCAAAATGACACACAATGTGACCGGTATGACTCAAAGAGCATGTTTCGAGTTTCAAATGGCATTTTAATAAAAAAAAGTTACACACTCAAAAAAAGAGAAAATGAATTAAAATTATAGTGATACATTATTAAATTTATCTATATATAATTTTTTATGTGTAGGAATTAGATAAACCTCAATATAATTCATGGTGTGACCGGTATAATTCTAAGTGTGTCAATCTATTTAAAATTTATATTATGTTTAGTAAAAAGAAGAAGTGAAATACTGGAAACTGACCAAATGGATAGAGTATATTTTAATAATATTGTAAAATGATTCATTTTCCATTTCTAATGTGTAGGAATAAACTTCTCATTAATATGATGTCTAGTGTGACTGGTATAACTTTAAGTGTGTGTTTTTATTTAAAAATTAATTTAATATTAGTAAAAAGAATAAGGAACATACTGCAAAACAAGAAAACACATTCAAATTGTTTTTATTCTTGAAGAAAGTGATCCATATGTAAATTTTAATGTGTAGGAATCAACCAAATGTAAATATGACAAACAGTTTGAAAAGTTTCACTCAAGGTGTCCATTATTAGTTTAAAATTATCATTTTAGTTCAGAACCTATCACCCACTTAATATTTTGAAAACATGATTTGATGGTATTCATAATTTAAGAAAATGATTGATAGGTCATTTGGGAAATATAGGAAGTAGTATCAAACCATCTCAACACATGATGTGACTAGTTTTACTAAATGTGTGTGTTTCTAATTTCAAATAACATTTTATAACGAAAACCCAAGTGGTATATTTAAAACCGTGAAAACACATTCATATTGGTTTGATATTTTTGTAAAATGATCCATAAGTCATTTATAAAGGGCATCAATCTTCTTATCCTAAATATAACACATTGTGTGATAATTATAATTCTAAATATGTCTCTTTATTTAATATTTCCATTAGTTTTAGTAAAATGAAAAGGTGACATACTGAAAGCAAAGAAAATGTATTTTGAATGTTTTGATACATTAGCAAAACGATTCAAAAGTCATTTTCATCATGTTGGAATCAACTAAACCTCAATTTAATGCATGGTGTTATAAGAAAAACTAAAAATATATCTGTTTATTTAAAGTTGACATTAATTTTAGTAAAAATAATATGTGACACATTGGATTCTGAGAAAATGCATTACTATTATTTTGATACGTTATGATAATCATCTAGAAGTCATTTTTTGATGTTTCGGTCTCTACAGAAGCACAATATGACGCATTTTCTGACCTGTATGACTCTATGAGTATATTTTCATTAAAAATTGGTGCTAATTTTAGTAAAAGAAGAAAGCAATATTCTAAAAATTGAGGAAATTCATTAATATTGTTTTCATATTTTAGTAAAATGAACCATGATTCATTTATGTCCTGTAAAAATCAAACAAACCACAATATGAAAAATGATGGGACTACTATAACTCAAAGATTCAATTTGTATTTAAAATTAAAAATAATATTAGGAAATTGAAAAGGTGACATACAAAAAATTGAGATATTGTGTTCTTAATATTTAGATACTTTTGGAAAACAACACATAAGTCATCTTCGACATGTTGGAATCAGTCACACAAAAATATGACTCTCAGTGTGACCAGTATAACTCCATGTGATTCTATATATTTATAATTTACATTAATTTTAGTAAAAAAATGACATACTTAAAATGTAGAAAAAACTAGGGTTGTATTGATACTTTAGGAACATGGTACATAAGTAATTTGGGACATTATGGATCAACCATACCTCAAAATGAAGCACAGTTCCATCTCTATAACTGCAAATGTGTTTATTAATTTAAAATTGAAATTATGTATAGCTAATATGACAAGTTACATATTTAAAACCAAGGAAAAATTTATTATTATTTTGATACGTTAGTAAAATGATGCTTTTGTCATTTTTGACATGTAAGAATAAATTTCTTTTCAATATTATACATAGTGTGACCAACATGAATGAAACTGTGAACTTTTATTTAAAATGGAAAATAATTTTGTTAAAAAAATGATGTGACATAAAAATGAGAACAATAAATTTTATTATATTGATACTTTAGAATAATGACCATCAGTAATTTATTATAGGTAGGAATAAATGACTCCGCAATTTGATACTTGATGTGACTGATATGACTCAAAGAGTTCATTAACATTTTCAAATTGAAATTTTAGTTCAATACACGTTTCACTCACTGAAAACAAAGGACCCACACTCCAATTGTCATGATAATTTAGGAATGGGATTCATAAGTCATTTTTTACATGTATGAATTAGTCTCACATGAAACTAAAAAATAATTTGTTTGGTATGAATCAAAATGTGTATTTCCATTTTAAAATTAAATTTTAGTAAAAAACATAAGTAACATACTGAAAATCGAGAAAACAGGATCAGATTTTTTTCATACATTAAAAAAATATCCATATTTAATTTTTGATGTGTTTTTATGCATTGTTAAAGGGAATATTTATGGTAATAAAATTTCTTCGATCTCAAGTTAAAAAAATTTGATCTCACTGCCTTCATAATCATATCTTTCAATAATTTGAGTATTTCATAGAAATTATTTTCACTCAGTCCATTTATAGATTTTATATTGATCAATTTCATCATTAACAATAGTTTTGTGAATTTTGTATAATCTGGTTGCAATGGATTATATATATACCCGAAAACTGTATCATTTGTAACATTATAACATTTTATTTAAAATATTATAATCCCAGATCATGAATAATATTCTCAATTAAGTCACAATGTTTTTTTTCATAATGGTAATAATAAGATATGGTATATATTTTTATTTCACCATTATAAATTCACTATATAATCTTTTGGTTAAATCCTTTATAAATTAGATGATCTTTTATTTTTGGTGTATATATTTTTATTTAATTTTAATTGTTAATGAAATGATAATATATCAAACTATCAATAACCTAAAAATGAATTATTTTTTTAAAAGAAATTAAATAAAATTATCATATCCATTTTCATATTCAATAAATATTCTTCAATAAATTATCTAATTATACTTAATTGATTTATTTTTAAAATAAGAATATTTTAAAAAAAATGTAACATATTAGAAAATATACATTATATAATATTATTAAGATGTTGTTATTTTGAGAATTAAATAAATAATAAATGTAAATTTATAGAAGTATATATATAAATTAAACAACACAAAGAGTAAAAAATAACTGATAATTAAATTTAAGGGAACAAAATAAGTGAACTAAAAAATAATTAATTTAAAAAGTTTTATGGGAGAATTTATATATGTTATAGGATTTAACCTCATAACAATAAAATATTATTTTTGGTGTGTTATACATATGAGTAAAAAAAATTTCTTAAAGAACTGGATCTATGAATAATATTCAATTTCGTGTGAAACTAAGTAGATTCTAAAACACACTTGTTGGGAAGGAAACTGTCCCACAATAGGCTCTTTTTAGATAAGAGATTGACATGTAAGAAATGATTACCCAAGATGAAATGTTTTTGGGATTGAATTAAACACAAGTAGGGTTTAGGGTCATTAGGGGGAAAGAGGGAACATATCATGGAGAGGGTATTAAAATTCCAAGATGGGTAGATGATATAAATGAGATGGGAATGTAGGGGATATAGGTTGTGACCTGGATGTAAAAAAGACAATCGAAAATCGATTCAAGGGAATTTCCTACATTTCTCATCTTTAAATAGAATGATCAAATAAAATCTTACCCTTTATCAACGATAGCTAAAAGTGATCATAAAAGTTTCATTTATTCGGGCTATAAAGAGCATTGATAGTGGACATGATTACTGTTATTTATCTTCATATATTGATGTGTGAGTATAATTGACATTATATGATCATATGTTTATTTATGGACATGATTGTGGATTTCTATGTTAGAAATTATAAGATTAAATTTATTATAATGATGTTGGAATATATTATATATTCATCATTAAAGTTCATTTATAAATTAACACCCTTATTATTCTGGATTTCCAAATATGTGATGACACATTTATTTATCTATGTATTTCTAGATATGAATCATTCATGATATAACCATTAAATAATGATGTTCTCATAAATAATTTTTAAATTACAATAAACATATTTCAATAATTAATATATTTAATATATTTATAATTATAAATTTTAAGAATATACAAAAAAATTATTTATATTTATAGTTATAATTATTACCAAATATACGTATACGCAGACACACACACACAAACACACACACACATATATATATTATTAATTATAAAGTCACAATAAATACATTTATTATAATTATATATATATATATATATATAATTTAATACAAATATTTATAAATATATTTGTTATGTTTATAAATTTATAAATATATCTATTTATATAAAAATATTTATAAATAATTGAAAATATTTATAAATATAAAAAAAATTATAATAATTATATATATATATATATTTAAAAATTATAAAATTATAATAAATATATTTATTATATAAAGTTATAAAATTATAAATATAATAAATATATCTGTTACAATTTTCTAATATTATTTATTTATTTATTTTTTCATTGTCATAATTATAAATAAATAATTATGACATTATAATAAATATAATTATTGTAATTATAATTTTATAAATATATATGTAATAATTTTTTAATATAAAAATATAAATATACTATATACATCTATTTTATTTTTATAATTATTTAAATTAATATATATTTATTTAAAACTAAAAAGAAAGAAATATTATTTATAGTTATAATTATAAATAAGGACAGATAGGTGGGGTATCCCTTGGGGGGGGGGGGATATGGCCGGAATTTCTTGCATGTGCCTTTGGTGTGTGTGTTTTTAATGTAATTATACCTCCATGCTCCAAATATATATACATACTTATTTATTGATATAATTATAATATTTTAAAATATATTATATTTATAATTATATAACTATATATAATAAATATATTTAATATGAAATAATTATAAAATTTATAATAAAATAAATATATTTATTATAATTTTATAAATACTTAAAAATATATATATTAATTTATAATTATAACTATCGAAAAATATTTCTTTATTTTTAATTAAAAATTTATAATAGACAAATTAATTATATTTATAATTTTATAGATATTTATCATTATATAAATATATATAGATATTTATAAATTTATTAAATATATATAATTACAAATGAATATATTTATTATATATAATTATAAATATATATATTGTTATAATTATAAATAAATAAATATATGTTTGTTATATATATAACTATATATATATAATAATGTAAATAAATTAAAAACATTAGATCAATATTAGTGCTAAAAAAGTGCTGATGATACTACTCTTTATCAGGATCTTCTATTACAACACCGATATAACTTCTATCTATCCGTGCTTTTTGAAAAGTGTTGATCAAAGCCATATCCCTTTTTAAAAAACACCCTAATAGGATGTCTTCACTCATACGCCTTCAAGATCTCACAGAATGTAATGTGTTTCATTCCACCACTCTTCCCAAACCCCACAACAGTCACATCATCGCTCTGCTGCTCTAACAAAACCAAATTTGTGTCGTGCGGAAGATTTCTGCAAACCTTATTACATCTAGCATCTAAACTCTCTCTGAACCCCACTTCAGGTGCTCCATATCTCTCACTTAATAACATTGTCACTACTCCAACTCTCTCTTCAAATCTGAATCCCTCCATTTTCTCTCTCACTGAACCCACTACCACTACGACGTCCTTCTTATCAAACACTACTCTCACTCCCACCATTCCCCCCATTCCAAATCTATGGTATATAAATATTTTGAGTTAGATAATTAATTTTTAAAATTATTGATGATGTGTTGATCCTCAATTTCATGGTGGGTTTAAATAGTGGTAATTATTATATTTTGAGATGAAACTAGAAGGATGATAGTGGTGTGAGGCTAGTTTACCCGACCGAATATATCTATCAGTGACCAATTTCTCATTTAGAATTTTTTTTTGTAAATGTTTCATGACGAGACATAGTCCATCAAACAATGAAACTATGTACAATATGGTTCAACATTCCACTGGGGTTTTTATTTAGACCCCCTAATTCCTAGAGCCCGGTAGTGAAAAAATGGTTCAAATTGAACCATATTATATGTTAATAATTTCAGATTACATTTTCCATTATAATTTTGGTGTTTCATTCCCTATGTTCTTGTTTTGATATGTTTTTTTGGAAAAAAATTTATTTATAGAAATTTCGTTCATAATCATGTTTTGTGTGGGTTTAAAAAATTAGGTTTTGTTTTATTTTCAGTTATTATAATTTTGATTATTTTTAATATTGTGTTTCTGAAATGTTATTAAAAAATAAGAGTTGGTTACGTGATTTTATGCTTTTTTCTATATGTATGGAATGTTTTAATGGGTTTTTGTGTTCCTAAATGATAGTGTTCCCCTATAATGTAATTTATTTAAAATACTCTATCATGTAGATGGAATTTTAATGTGTAGTAAATATTAGAGTGATTTCAATAAATTTTCAATGCATATATGAATTTATAATAAATTTAATTTCAAGTGTTAGATTTTGTGTAAAATGAATTTTGAATATTTTAATAATGTTGATAAATTTCAAATTAAAATTTTTTATTAATGTATAATGGTGTCCCATTACTTTTTGGATTTTTATTTCCATTTTCCCTTTGTTATGGTAGGATAGTCTGGTTTGATGTGTGCGACATCACCTAGTTGAGTTCAATTGTCATTTTATTTAAATTTTTCTTCCAAGTAAGGTCATAAAAATGAGGGATGTTCTATCAGTATAGGTAAAACATGCGTTGATTCTCTTCAGTTTTGGGTTTCTTTAGACCTTATCCCCCATATATTTTTGTGATGATATAGGTTTATATTATGTGATTTGGAATAATCATGTTTTTTGGGATTATAAATTGGTGAATCTTTTGTTCTAAAATATATTCATTAATTTGGTTATTCTCTCTTTAGTGGATTGGTAGTTTGTGAGATCCCTCAAGGATTTATGATCTAATTTGTGTTTTGGGTGATTTTATATGTGTTCTTGGGAGATTTTTGGAATTGTGTGGTGCCTAAAACTCAGTGTAATCTTTATTTGTAATGGGTTTCATTTTCAGAGCCTATAAATTGAGTTTCTATTTTTTATGGAAACATCACGCTATATTATTATTATACCATAGAGGTCCAAAATGGTTATGGTCTGATTGCACTATACTTGGACATATTTAAATTTAATTGGATTCTCTATGGGTGGTATCCATAGTTATCTTGTGTTGAATGTATGAAACCTCAGTAGATTCCCTTGTTAAATTTCATTTCATTCAAGGATGATGTAGTCCCTTTCACATCCTCTATTATTTATATATTTAATGTTGAATTTAAAATTTATATTTGAAATGGTTATCTAATAATTTTTTAAATAGAATATAAGTTATTTTATAGGTTGTGTGTGACTTCTATAAAATTATTTTGAATTTATTTTTTTCATTCAAAAAGTGGAATAAATGATTTATAGCGGATCCATAAATTTTATGTTGATTTTTCCTTATGTATAAATGTATAAAAAGGAAAATTTACTATATTATTTAAAAAGAACTCCATTGAAATTTATTTCTAATGGAATTCCAAAAAATAATTAGTGAAATCATTTGGGGAATTATTTTCTCACACATTGAATATACCATTTGGTGTACATAACCTTTCAAAATTCACTCTTCAGTCAAGGACCTAGATTTCATTAATTTTCATTAATTTGGTGTTGTACATGTACATTTATGTTTTATATGTTATTATAGTAATTTTTTTATCATACTCTAGTTGAATGAATGTTTTTAGTTTGACGTATTCTGAAAAAAAACATTCATAATAGTGTTCCATGATGCCCAAGTACTAGTTTCCAACCAGTATAGATTGAGAACAACATTCATGAAAAGTAGAGAGTCGGGTCAGGTCTCGGTTCTATTGGAATCCCAGGTTAATTATTTACAAATCGTATCATATCCATGTTTCATTCCATAATAGGATACTGGGTACTTGAAATCCTATTATATTATAAATTTCTATTGAAATTTATTTGTTTTTTATCATGTGGTATGATAAAACATTTTTCAATCATTCTATTTTATTTCAATAAATTATTGATATCCATCTCAAATTAAACATATTTTGTTTATTTATTTTGTTAAATATTAATATTACTGACTTAAATATGCAGGATATGAATACAGAATGAATGGATAACAATCATATGAAAAAAAGTATGAATATGGGGTGAATGATTTCATAATGTTTGAAAAATATCTTACATATGACCCTTCCCAATACCTTTGTTCTTGTTTATGCTATTTTTATTCATGGATAATTAGTCTAGATGATTTGAAAGAACACTTTAACTATGATGGAAATTTTTTATCTTGTAAATTATGGAATAGACGTAGTGAAAATGAATATTTCCAATGACTGAGATAATGTTTTTCTTTAGGGATGATTTGATCTGATTAAAGTTGTGAAAAATGAAGAATCCTATAATATGTATTTGATTACATGTGTGACTTATGATGAAGTTTACATTGAGGAAATGAAAATGGCAGTTGATGATGAAATTCATGATTTTCCAAAATTGTTTGAGAAGTTAAATAGTTGTGTGTGTATTTCATTGTATGTCGGATGAACTAAAAAGACACCACGGTTATCCATACCGAAGTTTTATAATAGGAATATATTAAATGGATGGATTGATTCCAGTTTTATTGACATACTTTATCTCTTGAGTTATATTATCCCAAAATATAATGATCTCACTAGACAAAATTATGACACTAAAAAAATGCTAACTTCGATGGGTATAATCTATGAAATGATACATGTCTTTCAAAATGAATTCATATTGTTTCTTAATGACCAAAAATCAATTAATGAATTCCCAAAGTGTGGTGGTTAAGAATATTGGAAACATGTATCGGTTAACATTAATGGTGTGTGGTACTTTCAAATCATTCCTAGGTTTACAAACCTATATGGCAGTGGCAAGAATACATGGAAATTGATGGGTAAAGTATATATAATCAATAATGATAGGAAACATCATCACCTTAGAGACACTGGTTAGTAGATGAAAATTGATCATGAGTATCCTGAATTTGAAAAACGATCTGAGAAACCTTCGTATTTAATTATATATAGATAAAGTAAATAAATTGTTTTTCAAAGAATCAGTTACTGTACATGGTCGTTTATTGTATCATCTCGGTTCTAGGTGTCGCACAAAGGTTCCCCATACCCGGGTGGTCACATGACCTCAAGTTAATTCCCTCAAATGCCAAAGGCTTCCAAATAGTAGTGGGGACCTTCAGTGTGATCGTGGGGAAACTATTCCCACATTGGCAGAGTAACACAACAGAATGGAAATCAGATAATAATATGGGAAGCAGTAATACTATAAAATATTTAATCAACATTATACTGAAGTAAATAAACCACTGCAGAATATATATAAAATTATTTATGAAATTTACAAGTATTTAGGAATTCCACAAAACAAGTCACAAGGCAAGAATATTGTACTAATCCAACATAAAATGGAAATTCAGTAAACAAATCCTTATCATCGTAATACTTGACTTGGTCTAATGCTCTCCAGCTCCACAGCAGTCAAGTAACTAAAGTAGAAGGGAACTTTCCCATATCTAAACCTGTAACGATATAATTTTTTGGGACCAAAAGCTTGACCCAAATTGATTTTGAGACAAATCCCAATAGGAAACTAACAAATGATATGTTCGTAACAATCAGTGAGTGTATATAGCAGTAAAATATGAAAAATGATGTAACAAAAAAAGAATTACTCAAAAGGAATCAATCCTAAAATTTCAACTATATTCATTTACATTTATTTATTTATCAACAATACATTCATAAGAAACACATTGGGAATCTTCTCATATCTGATCCCCTCTAGTTCAACCAATCAATCTCAAGTAACTCTAAAGGTATGTGCTCACAGCCTAACCCCTCTAGTTCAACCTATCAGAGAATATAACGACCTCCTAGGTAGCTCACACAGTCTAACCCATTTGGTCTTATTCAACAAAGACTCTCTAAGGAAGCATACACCATCAATTCCACCTATATCCTTTTAATGATAAACTACAGACATTATGAGGAATCACTCAAAATCAATTCCCCATTTGGTCTCGTAATGATAACTATAGACACTCTGAGGGATCTCTCAACTCGATTCTCCCTTATCGTCTCATCGCGTGATATAATATAACAGACAATCTAGGGAAGCCCACAATGCCAATTCCCCCCTATGGTCAAACTACACCAGGTTCCCATGGACCTGTGTAAGGAATCATGCACAAAAAATGTTCAATAACTAGAGGAACCCTCAAAGTAAAACATGGCTAAAAATCTATAAAGCATAACACAACATCAGATAATATCACTCCATCCTAAAATCCCAAGGCATTGAAAACAAAAATCCTAACAGGAAGTTATGGATCCAATAGTCAATATCAAACAAAAAAAGGGATAAACACATCCTAGAATGGAAAAATAACACTAATTCCAATAAAAAGTACTCTAACTCACGCAATCAAAGCATATTAGGCATTAACTTTGACAAATTCACTAGACACACAATACCCTAGATGAGGTTATTGGTCACTTTTTCATAAAGACAGAAATAAAATCTATATAAGGGAACAAACCACCTACCTCAGTATTATATGATTGATATAGTTGAACCTCATCCTTTGAATCAACGTAGAACATTGTATATCTACTAAATAGTTAAAAACACTTAACCAAGGATATCTCACGAAAGTAGATAAATAAAAGAATGACGCCCTAGAAGAAGGAATAACTCATTGAGGTGATTTGGAAAAAATAGACGGTGGTTGAATTGGAGAACGCATGGTCGATCATGTGATGGGATAAGAATCATATCCTACGGTCCCTCAAGGACAAGAAGAGCAGAGAAGAAGAGCGTTCTTCCAATTAGATGCGACCCCAGTCTGATTAATGAAAAAAAATTGAAGTACATGGCATGTACACTTCTGTGAATGGTGTGTACATTCCTTAACAGGTCCTTGCTTTAATATTTCTCAAGGTCACCCCACACAGCCATGTACTCAGCCGCTACATGGCTAGTACATGGCTACCCGCGGCAACAGGGTACATGGTGTGTACTTCTATTTACACAGTATGTACTACTTAAATTTCCAAAAAACTCATCTTTTCTCAAAAATGTATTAAAAAAGAATCCATACCTCAAAATAAGATCTTGGATCATAAAAACATCCCCCCTTAATTAAATATATCCCCAAAGTTTCCTTAGAATGTGTAATATAAGAAGAATCCTCAAACAAATCCAGCCACTGCTATCGTACGTCAGTCTCTCTCTCCCAAGTCTCTTCCTTTACTTTCCTGTGATTCCATAGTAGTCGTACCTAAGGAATAGAATAGATATGGATAACCATCGCACTTAGATCAAAAATACGGATAGGATGCTTCTCAAACGAGGCGTCCAAATCTATGTCAATTGCCTCTAGTTGAAAAACATGAGTGGGTTCAATGAAATAACGTTTCAACTAAGAAACATGATAGATGTCATGCATAGCATGGTACCTCTGAGGTAACTGAAACCAATATCTTACCAGACCGGCTCTCTCTAGAACCTCTAACGGACTGACATATCTTGGTGAAATATTACCCTATATTCTTATCCTCATATGTCACAACCTTAGTTTGACATACTGGAAAAGCTAGTCTCCGACCTCGAACTCCAGAGGTCGTCTCCTTCCATCATCGTAAGACTTATGACATGACTTTGAAGTATCCTTCCTCTTATGAATAAACTCTATCTACTATGTGGTCTCCAAGAAAATACGAGGTCCCATCATAGGTGACTCTTATACATCCATTCAATATAGGGGTTGTCAGCATGGCCTACCGTAAAAGGCCTCTTAATGTTCCATCTAAATAGTTTCTTGAAAACTATTATTTTTAGAAAACTCCAAAAGTGGTATGTGATTCTCCCAAGCACCTCCAAAACTGAGGAAACATGTTCGTAGAATCTCCTTCGGCTCCTGAATCATCTTATCAGATTGTCCATCAATCTGTGGGTGGTAAGTTGTACTCAGAAGTACTTGTGTAACCAATTCCCTCTGTAGTCCCTACAAGCCATGAGAAGTAAAACAGGCATCCCTGTATGAAATGATGGAGTGAAGAACCACATGTCAATTTGAAATATCTTTTATGTATAACATTCCCTTCTCATCAACGCTAAAGGTATCCTTTATCGGAAATAAGTTTGAATCCATCATGAGTCTGTCAATGAAAACCCAAACTGCATTACTTCCATGAGGTGACCTTATCAAACCTATCATGAAATCCATCACGAAATCATTCCAATTTTACTATGGAGTGGATAACTGATATAAAATTCCTACTAGTCACTGATGATCCTCATTCACCTACTAATAGGTGGAACAACTCATCAAAAAACAAGAAACATCTCTCTTCATGCCAGGACACCAATATGGATAGTGTAGTTCTCAATACATCTTGGTAACACTAGGATGAACTACCAAAAATGAAGAATTAAAATCTCATATCATCTCCTTGAGTATTCCTGTTGAAATCCATACATGTCTATCAAAATGAAATATCTCATCCTCTCCCACGACCCATCCCAGAATAGGTTCCTCTCTTGAAACACTCTCCCATAGGACTTGTCCTTTAGAATATGATAGCTCCCTCTTTCATACTCGATCATATTGTGTAGAGGTAACAGCTACATAAGAATGAAATATTTACCCCTATCTATTGGGAACCTCCAAATTCATCTTTTATTATAGATCCATAAGCTGACACTCACTACTGGCCTCCTGAACCACCTGTATTTGCGTCCTCATGCTCAACACATCAGCCACTACATTGCCTTTATCAGACATATAGTAAATCTAGAAATTGAAGGGCTGAAGGTACTCAACCCACCTTCGCTATCTCAAATTCAATTCATGTTGAGTGAATATGTACTTGAGAATTTTGTGGTCATTAAAAATCACAAAATACTCTCCCAGCAGATAATGTCTCCGACAGCATAAAGTATAGAAAACTACAGCCAACTCGAGATCGTGTGTCCGGTAATTCCTATCATGTTTCCTCAACTGTTGAGAACCATATGCAAGGAATCCATCTCCTTACATAAGAATAACTCCAATCCTGATACTTGATACATCATTGTAAACTATATAACTGTTGCTCGACTCTAGAAAAACAAGTATCAATTTCGAATTCAACACCCCTTTCAGCTTTTGAAAGGGTGACTCATAAGAATCTGACCACAAGTACTTCACAGCCTTCTCAGTCAGGCCAGTCAGTGGAATTACTATGCATGATAATTCCTGTAAGAAATATCAGTATTAACCAGCCAACCATAGAAAACTTCAAACCTCAAAGGTGTTATTCAGTTTCTCCCATGATACTACTTTTCTCACCTTCTCTGGGTCAACTGATACTCATGTCTTTGAAATGAAATGATCCATGAAGTGAATATGGTCCATCCAAAAGTGGAATTTTCAAATATTATCATATAACTAATGCTCTCTAAGAATAATAAGAATGATATCAAGATGGTTATCATGGTCATGTCGAGTTTGAGAGAACTCTAAGATATTGTCCACAAATACTACCATGAAATAATCCAAGTACATAAAGAAAACTCGGTTCATCATTGCCATAAAAACCGCAGGCGCGTTCTTGAGACCGAACAACAAAATAGCATTCTCATAGAGACAATATTTTCACTGAATGGTTGTAAGATGTATATCTGATGGTCTAACTCACAACTGATGATAATTGGATCTCAATTCAATCTTCACAAACACCGGAGCTCCTCGAATCTGATCAAAGATATCATTAATCCTTGGTAAGGGATATCGGTTCTTGACCGTCAACTGGTTATTCTTTTGATAATCCACACAAAGTCTTTGGGTATAGTGTGCCTTTTCTGTAAACATGATAGGTGATCCCCAAGGAAAAATACTATGTAAGATGAAACACTTCTCCAGTAACATCTCTAACTACTTCTTAGGCACCAGTAACTCTAGTGTAGCAATCCTATAAGGAGGATTGGACACTGGTTCCTCTCTTGGAACGATCTCAAAAGAAAATTCTTCCTCTCACATTGGAGAAAAACCCATAAATTCCTCTAGAAAGACATCCCTTAAATGATCGACCACTAGAAGAATGCCTGTCTATAAAGTCCCCTGCTCATCATGGCATAAACTAGAAATATGGGTTTTAAGTCCTCCCAACCCATGATTCACAAGTTCTTCTCTTCTCGCTCGGACATACCATTCACCCTTTTATAAAAAAACCGCCCTTTGGTGATGCGAAACTCCCACTATGGTTATAAAAGTGGACAACTTCCTGGAAGGGAACTAACCAGTCCATTCCTAGAATATCTTCATATCTCATCATCAATTAGACATAGAGGTCCCATAAAAAGTGACACCCACCATCCTTAATAGGGAACTCCCTGTAATGATGTAAACTAGTCATTCTAGTACTCACCGGAGTGTCTAGAGTCAAGATATTCGCAGAGGAAAAGATACTGAGCCCAAGGATCACCTAAATAGAAACATATATAATGATAGGGGAATCCCCTCTATCAAAATGTGATGAAGCTAAAATTGAGGCAACTAGAATTGTACCTCAAACTATAGAGGGTCCTGGATCCTATTCCTCCTCGGTCTGCACCACTAAATAAGTCTGGCATGTACCATGCACCTGTTACCTAGTCTGACCACCCTATGATAATCCACCATATTGTATTAGAAATCCTAGTGACTGGCTACCATAGCCCCGAACTCCACCATGGCCTGAGCGGCTAGACGAACACCAGTTTCCATAATGATGATAAACTGGTGGTCCTTCTCCTCAAAAAAGATTCATAGAAGATCCTCTATCACCATTTTCGAGGGAGAAGAACTGATAGAAACGATGAAGATGACCCATCTAGCCGCAAGATCGGCACTCAACTAAGTGTCCAAGAACTGTGGCCTCATATGACCGCACATCCCACATTGTTAGCATACAAATTTTCTACCTGAAGGTGTATACTGCCTACTCGTATCTCCAGGTGTAGACTCCCTACAAAACTTCCTACTATCAGCCGGAGAATCACTGTCATTGGATTCCAAAACATCCTGACTCATAGCTCCACAACCGTCAGGTTTTTCTTCTTGATTAGAACCTGGTTGACAATAGAACAAAAGGAAGTCAACCTTATGATTTTCACTTGAGATTAGATGTCATTCCTAAGACCATCCTCAATCTACTTCACTAGGAATAACTCATCACCCTCAAGAATGGGTGTGAAGTGATATAACTATGTGATGTGATTATAATACACCATGACCAAGATATTACCTTGTTCCAAACTCATGAACTCTCAGGATCGGTCACTCCTCAAGGACTCTGTGTAGATGTAATTGTAGAAGGTATGCTAGAACACACTTCAAGACATATCCTGATGGAATACCACCTGTGAGATCACATCCCACCATCCCTTGGCATAGTCCCGAAGAATATACATATTAAGATTCACCCTCATCTCCTAAGGCGTCTCCAAATGCTCGAAGATCTACAGTATGGCTTCTAACCAACACTCAGGTGCCTGAGGTCCACCATCTCTTAAAAAAGTGGGAGGATTCTACTGTAGAGAAACCCATGTCAACTCTACCATATATAGGGCATGATGAGGTGCTCCCTAGATGTAATGTATAACCCTAATGATGCCTTCTCAGAATTTTGCATCGACACCTATATCTGGAATGACAGCTGGTGCAAATACATGCATGATGAGAGGATCTACTGGTAGCCCCAAACAAGCTATGTCTGGTGTCTAGTTATTGACATATATCTTCGAAACAATCAGAGGACGTCTCGGTGGCATTTATCTAAAATGTCAATCGCACAACATAGTTCAAGTTATCAAGGATTGAAACTTAGATGTGATATAATGGAACATGAGAAGAAAAGAATTCAAGTTTTTCAAAAAAAATGTGATACATGGAATGTATGACCCCTACACTGCATTTTCATTTAATCCATCACATGGGAATGTACTCCTACCAACCAGGGTCAATTATTACCCCATACACACAATGTGTTATCCCATGACACGGAATGTACTTGAATCTTTTTCCCCTTCCTGAGTTCTTTTACATGACTAACCAACACGGTTCTCCTAGAATGAGTCTACACATTGTGTTAGTGAAATTCATGGTGTTTTCTTGAAGGATTTCACCGACCCGTGTTTTAGTTACATAGCCGGATACACGATCGAATCTATACGGAATGTTCTAGCTAGAAATGATTTGTACTACCTGAGTTTCATCCATCTGATTTGTTAGTCACATAGCTGGACACATGGTCTATACAAAATGGTGTATAGGTCTGGTACACGGCGTGTGCCACCAATGATTTCATAACCCTGTGTTTCTACTCACATAATCAATCATGTAACACCCGAGACTTTTATGTTATATAAATCATCAAAGGAATCTTTTTCTACACAACACTTGCTTGGCTTTGTTTACACGCAATCGTGACCTTCCTCGATAGCTTTCGTCGTACGCAATACCGAGTTTCACTAAATAACAATATGCTATTAAAACTAGCCGGTATGAATAGTAATAACCACTTTTTGAAATTTTATAAATTTTATTTTTCAAAATGGACTTCATTTTTGGACTCAGAATATCAAATTTATCCTAAGGTGAAATTTTGGTACTTTTCGGATAACTTTAATATTTTGATGAATAGTGAAAATTACTAAATTTTAATAAAAAACAACTTTTTTAATCAAAACATTTAATAGTGATAAATTATGAATTTGAGTGGTTTTAAAGTATATTTAGAATATATTTTTACCACTTAATATAATGTTGGTCATTGGACACAATGTTACAATTAAACCGAACATAAACAAGTGTCAATCTTTTGATAGTTATTATCTCTTAAAAACACGCTTTTTGTTTTGACAGCGGGAATTAATTTTAAATTAATTTCTGCCACTTCTGTGTTTTGAATTTAGAAAAATGGATTCCATATTTGGAATCAGGATGTTCAAATTGTGTAAATAGGTAACTTTTATTTTTAGACATTTTGAATAATTACTGCGGTAAATATTTTATTTACCATGGTTAAGGGTAAATCCGGTAAATAAGGGTTAAAAAAATAATATTATAATAATATTAAATTACCCTAAAACGTTTCTTAACCCTATTGTTTGATACATGGTCGACCATGGGCATATTTGGGTCGATTTTGGGACCCCATTGATCCACTTGTAAGTGATAATGACACTTTATTTTAATTAAGTTAAAATGAATACAAAAATGACACAAGCATATATCTTTTAGCAAAACAATTGTTACATAGGGTTATATATGTTGGATTTTAGATTATAAATATTCATTAGAAAGATAAAACGATTTCCTACATAATGGTATTTTATTTGTAATTTTTAGACTTTAAATAATTTAATTTATTTATGACACAATGATGATGCAGTAATTATCTTATTAATGAAATATTGACATAATTGATGTTATAAACACCAAAATAAATGTAATTTAAGACTTTTTATGAATTCCACTAATTTTCTAGGTTACTATGATATATTAGTGTTGATTTAATCAACTTGGTTCGAACATATAATTCTGTTATGACTTTCAAAAAAATCATATATCAAATAGTGTCAAAATTGACACAAAATCGTTTTTAAATCAAATATTATATTATTAATTGTTATTGTATTTCTAAAAATCTAAGGTTCGGCCAAATGACTTAGATAAGGATATATAATTTAATAATAAACAATTTGGGGTTCGTTTGGCATGTTATAGTAAGTGTATTAACCATATAGTGAAAGAAAACAAAAAGACATGGTAAAAGTTAAATTATTTAACTTAGAGTTAAATCTAATTGATAAGGTTAAAATAATACCCTAAACTTGTCTAAATCCTATTGGTTGATAGGATTTCGACCCTTCCCCACTTTATCTTCGAAATAAGACCCTTTGGAACCATTATAAACCGATTTTGACTTTAATATAAAATAATATTTTGAGATATTCCTAAGGTGCCCCTCTCCTCCCTTATAAAAGGGCACCTCCTCCCCCTCCTCCTCACACCAAATTGAGCACTCAAGCTCGGACAACCCCTGCCATTTTCTCCTCTCCACTTCCCTAGAATAGTCCTAGAGGTCCTGTTCTTCTCCAAAGACCACTCTTAGTTCCTTAAGTGGAGGATTCAAAGAGGCGTTCCAAAGAAGAGGTAATATCCATTACCGATCTTTTCAATTTCTTTCTTCTTCAACTTCTTCTTCTTTAGTTGTTTCATGATGAAGTAATAACATCAGTATTACTTACATACTGATATGTTATTATAAATATGAAACAACCCTAATTCACCTTCTATCCATCCTACGGAAAAATGAAATCACCTGCGCGTGCGTACGTACGGAATACCGTCTCCACGCCGTGGTGTAATCTATTTTTCCACCATCACTTTAAAAGGATGGGTATAATGGTGTAATGAGTAAGTATTTATGATTATTATAAAGTAATATTGATACTGAAATAATATATATATACTCCAATACATTTCCACGATCATAGGAATGATATCATCACTCGTGCGTACGTACGGAATACCGTCTCCACGATGTGATGCGACTCGTTCTACATGATCATCATTACATAGTAATTATATAAATGAATTGAATGAATAAATATGATATATGTTACACTAATACCATTCTGGATATAAGGTATCTATAACCTTGAAAGAAGAATAAGAATTTATTCGGCAAAACACGCGTAAGAACAAAAGGCAATAAAGACCCGAGTAACAAGTAACAATGATATATTACTAACAAGAAGCTAAGAATATGACCATATATGATATCATATCAATATGTATGATTCTGGAATAAGTCAATAACATTATTTAAACCATTATACATGAGCTTCGGACACATACAAGGCAAATTGGACCTAAGGTAAGGGAAATATCACAATCTCATTTTTATCCGAGATTGTTTATTCGTAAGTATTTACTGGGGTGTATTTTATCATCCACATCCATGTTTCATCAATATCCACCTAAAATTGTTTAAATCCATTTTTACCCTTCGGTGAGTTTTTAGTAATATGTATGAAAGGAATCTTTTGTCGTACGAGGTACTTTTTGACTTTTCCGACAAAAGTACGAAGAATGTTTTTTTAACTTAAATGGCATGAATGGATTTTCAAAAACATTATTTCCAAGAAGCTTCCTTTACAAGTTTTCAAGTTTATTTTTAATCAACTTCTTTTATTTTAAAGTTGTATGACATGTTATGAAAGGAAAAATGTTTTTGAAGAAGAAAGGATATTTTCCTCAAGAATGGAGTTCAAGTGTTTTATCAAAATTATTTTCCATCTATGATAATAAAGGGTTCTGTTTTTATCCCTATTATTAAATTGATTTGATCATGTTGTGATGGAATTATTTTTATGAATTCCTTTATCTTATATGAATTGTTTTATGATGTCATGTTGTTTAAGAATCCCATTTTTATTACATGGGTTATGTGATGATGTAAAATTTATGATTATGTGGAACACATAAGAAAGGATTCATTATAATATGGGTGGGTCATATATCTCCCTCCAATGCATTGGGTAAAGATTTTATATCTCATGAGATAGACATGGCTGGAACGGAAGGTTATTTCGGTTCAGTGATACAGGACTGAAACGAGGAGTGTACTCGGTTCAGAAAGGGACTTTGTCCACTAAGATAGTCTTGGCAATGAGTCATGACTAACAAGAAATGATTTTCCATGATTATGTGTGCATGCCACAAAGTTTCAAGTTTTATGTTATGATTATGGGGATCTCATTTTCACTTCTATGATTTATTCCATGTTAAGATATTATGATCTCTTTTGCAGGTTTTGATTTTCAAAAAGATATGATATGATTTTTATTTCCTTTATTTGCCCTTGCTGAGCATTTGAGCTCACCCTTTTATGTTTTCTTTTCCCCAGGTCAGGAAGATGGATATTAAGTAGAATATGCTAAAAGGGACCCTAGATATGATGAAATAAATGGGAGACACTGTAGAATATTTATGAACCAGTTGTTTATGTTTCCCAGTTTCTAAAGACACTATACCTATACGGTCCTTTGTGGTTTTTTTATATGTTGTAATAAGTGTGATTCAATTTTGAAGTATTAACAATGTATGTAAAGTATGGGTCGTTATAGTTGGTATCAGAGGAAAGGTATAGTCAACCTTTGGAAACTAGGATGTGAAAGCCTTAGTAAGAACCCTAAGGATAAGTCTAAGCATAGAACACAATCTTAGTGTTTTAGAAATGTCCTTGAATAACCTAGGATAAGACCTTATGCATGAAAATTTTATTCTTGAATTATGTGGTTTTCCTATTATAATTAGTGTTGCTCACACTATTCTTCTTGGTTTTAGTCAATGGATGGAACCCGAAGGAACCGTGTTAATGCGGAATGTGATGGGCAATGCAATGATTGTCCCCCTGAGCAACCAAACGATATGGGAGCTGGAATGCAAAATCTTGTAGCCATGCTCACACAACTTTCTCAAGCTATGAATCATGCAGGACTTCCAAACGAGCAAAGGAAGGAGTAACATTCTGTTGAATCCTTCATGAGGCAGCGTCCACCTTCTTTCAGTGGGTCTACTGATCCATTAGTTGCTGAACAATGGATTAGTACTACTGAAAAGATATTTTCAGTTCTTCAATGTTCTGAACATGATAAAGTCATCCTAGCAGTGTATCGTTTGGAAGGAGATTCTGATCAATGGTGGAATCTTATTAAGAATATGAGGAAAAGGGATGAAATTGAGTCTATGGAATGGGACGAGTTCAAGAACTTATTTTTCAATAAAGACTTCCCTCGTATTCTCCGAACAAAGATGGAGAAAGAGTTCCTTGAACTGAAGCAAAGGGATGATGAATCTGTTAGTACCTATAAAGAAAATTTTACAAGACTGGCAAGGTACGCTTCTGGTATTATTATCCAACCTGAGAGTAAGATCGATCGATTCTTTAGTGGCTTAAAACCAAGTCTTCGAACTGCGTTAGCCATAAGGGACTTCAATAGCTACAAGGAAATCATTCGATGTTCTCTCAAAGTCGAGATGGAGATTGGAGTAACCCATCAGTCACATGGGTTTGATAAGAAGTGGAAGATGGAATTCAAAGGAAACTCTAAAGAGCACACTGAAAAGAAGATGAACTTTCCCTTATTCTCAAACTGTGGAAAGAAACATGGAGGGAGTTGTCTTAAAGGGACAAGTAAATGTTTTAAATGTGGAAAGGAAGGTCATCGGGCATTTGAATGTCGTGATAATGGGAAGAAGATGTCTAATGACGCAAACAAAGGAAGGGATACACAGAATGAACCTACTACATTTCAATGTTTCAAGTGCAAGGAGATGGGGCATTATGCCAATCAATGCCCAAATCCAAGGGTTGATGATGATGGTCGACGTCAACAAAATCTTATGGCTATAGACAAAGGAAAGTCACATGCAATTTCTATCAGCGATGTGGAGTACGATAACGAAGTGGTGAAAGGTACACTTACCATCCACTCTAAAGTAGCAAATGTTTTATTTGATTCTGGATCCACCCACTCTTTTATTTCTGAAGAATTTTCTAAGGGTATCACAGTATTACCTCAACAATTAGATGTTGAGTTAGCTGTGACAACACCTAATGGCACATCAATCGCATCAAAAGTTTATAATTCTTCTCCGATCGAAGTTTGTGGGAAAGTGCTTCCTGCAAATCTTGTGATCCTTCCTTTAGTAGAATTTGATGTGATTCTTGGCATGGATTGGATTTCTCTACATGGAGCTCATATCAATTGCCAAAGAAGGGAAGTCACATTTCATATTCCAGATCAATCTACGATCGTCTATCAATGCAAGGATGAACATAACCTTCCAGTGGAAATTCCTTCCATCTTATGGGTCATGATTCCACTAAATGAAGGTTATTTATCTCAAATGGTTGGAGAGAAACTTACGATTAAGAATATGCCCATTGTACGGGAGTTTGATGATGTCTTTCTGGAGGAATTACCAGGTCTTCCACCAAATCGTGAAGTTGAGTTTTCAATAGAACTCGTACCGGGTGCTTTGCCTATTTCAAAGACACCTTATAGAATGGCCCCAATTGAGTTGCAGGAATTGAAGAAGCAACTCCAAGAGAATCTTGATAAGGGATTCATATGCCCTAGTGCGTCACCTTGGGGAGCACCTGTTCTATTTGTTAAGAAGAACGATGGATCAATGAGACTCTGCATTGATTATCGAGAACATAACAAGATCACTATCAAGAACAAATATCCTCTCCCACGCATTGATGACTTATTTGACCAACTACGCGGAGCGCAATACTTTTCCAAGATTGATCTTCGTTCAGGGTATCATCAATTAAGGGTCAAAAGGGAGGATATACCAAAGACGGCTTTCCGTACAAGTTATGGACACTATGAATTTATAGTGATGCCATTTGGTCTTACTAATGCCCCTGCTATCTTCATGGATCTAATGAATAGAGTCTTTAGAGACTATCTTGATCAATTTGTGGTAGTCTTTATAGACGATATTCTTGTCTATTCAAAGAGCAAGGAAGAGCATGAAGATCACTTGAGAATTATATTGAAGACCCTGAGAAAGGAGAAGCTTTATGCCAAATTTACCAAGTGTGAATTTTGGCTTCAAAAAGTTGCATTTTTGGGTCACATAATCTCAAAAGAGGGGATATCTGTGGATCCAGCAAAAACAGAGGTTATCGAAAGATGGTCGAGACCAACAACAGTAACTGAGATCCGAAGTTTTCTTGGTTTGGCTGGATATTATCGACGTTTTGTAAAAGATTTTTCACGATTATCTAATCCAATCACCAAGTTGACTCGGAAAGGAGTTAAGTTTGTCTGGACAGAGGAATGTGAAGAGAATTTCAAGGAGTTGAAAAGAAGGTTATCCAGTGCACCTGTGCTCACACTGCCTTTTAGTGGAGAAAGGTTTGTGATCTACAGTGATGCATCCAAGAAGGGATTGGGGTGTGTTCTTATGCAAAATGATATGGTGATAGCTTATGCCTCACGACAGTTGAAAATCCATGAGCAAAATTACCCAACACATGATTTGGAGTTGGCTGCGGTAATCTTTGCATTAAAGATTTGGAGGCATTACCTTTATGGTGAAAGGTGTGATATTTATACTGATCATAAAAGTTTAAAGTATATTTTCACACAAAAAGAGTTGAATATGCGTCAATGAAGATGGTTGGAGCTGATTAAGGATTATGACTGCTCAATCCATTACCACCCTGGGAAAGCAAACAAGGTGGAAGATGCATTAAGTCGACAAGACCATGCTAGTTTATCCATGATGAGGATCACAAAAGATCCAATATTTATGGATTTACAAAGGATGGATCTTGGAGTTATAATGGAAGGGGAAAAATCTTATCTTTCTCAAATGAATGTTCAACCATCTATACATGTGAAGATTAAAGAGGCACAGAAAGAAGATGTCGAGTTACAAAAGAAGGTGAGAAATGTTCCTGAATTCAACCTTGATTGTGATGGGATAATAAAGTTCAGGAATCGGGTTTGTGTTCCTTCCATCCCCGAATTAAAGAAGGAGCTGCTGGATGAGGCTCATAGTTCTTCATTCTCTATTCATCCTGGAAGCACGAAGATGTATAGGGACCTGAAAGAGTACTTCTGGTGGGATGGCATGAAAAGAGATGTTGCTGAATATGTCTCTCGATGCTTGGTTTGTCAACAAGTTAATGCTGAGAGACAGAAGTCTAAGGGGATGTTACAACCATTACCCATACCCGAATGGAAATGGGAAAACATCACTATGGACTTTGTCACAGGACTTCCTAAAACATCCAAAGGCAGTAATTCTATCTGGGTCATAGTTGATCGTCTTACAAAGTCTGCACACTTCATTCCTATTAGAGAGGATTTCTCTCTAGATCATATTGCCAGGATATATGTAAAGGAAGTGGTAAGATTGCATGGAGTACCACTTTCTATTATATCTGATCGGGATCCGAGATTTACCTCGAAGTTCTGGCGAAGTCTTCAGCATACTCTGGATACAGAGTTGAGTTTCAGCACTGCTTATCATCCCCAGAAAGACGGTCAGTCTGAGAGAACAATTCAAACCCTAGAAGATATGTTGAGAGCTTGCTCTATGGATTTCAAATGAGGTTGGGATCAACACCTACCTTTGGTGGAATTTTCTTATAATAATAGCGTTCACTCCAGTATTCAGATGGCTCCTTATGAAGCTCTCTATGGAAAGAAATGCAGGACTCCAACTTGCTGGGATGAAGTTGGGGAAAGAAAGCTATTAGGACCTGATCTCGTTGATGAAATGGCAGAAAAGGTCATATCTATTCAACAACACATAAGAGCAGCTCAGAGTCGACAGAAACGTTATGCCGACAACCGAAGAAAAGACCTAGAGTTTGAAGTGGGTGATAAAGTGTTCTTACGAATATCTCCCTGGAAGAGGGTTATGAGATTTGGAAAGAAGGGGAAGTTGAGCCCTAGATATATCGGTCCTTTCGAAATACTGGATCGTATTGGGAAGGTAGCTTATCTATTGGCGCTTCCACCGAATCTCTCTCATGTTCACGATGTGTTCCATGTATCTCTCCTGAGAAAGTACATACCTGATCCATCACATGTACTCAGCTCAGAAGTTGTACCGCTGGAGCAAGATCTTTCTTATGAAGAACAGCCGATAGAGATTCTGGATCGTAGCGAAAAAGTTCTACGAAACAAGACCACTCGATTGGTGAAAGTTTTATGGAGGAACCACCAACTTGAAGAAGCTACTTGGGAGCTTGAGGATATGATGAGGGAGAAGTATCCTCATCTGTTTGTTACAAAGTGACGAATTTCGAGGGCGAAATTCTTTTTAAGGGGGGTAGAATGTAACACCCGAGACTTTTATGTTATATAAATTATCAAAGTAATCTTTTTCTACACAACACTTGCTTGGCTTGCTTTACACGCAATCGCGACCTTCCTCGATAGCTTTCGTCGTACGCAATACCGAGTTTCACTAAATAACAATATGCTATTAAAACTAGCCGTTATGAATAGTAATAACCACTTTTTGAAATTTTATAAATTTTATTTTTCAAAATGGACTTCATTTTTGGACTCAGAATATCAAATTTAGCCTAAGGTGAAATTTTGGTAGTTTTCGGATAACTTTAATATCTTGATGAATAGTGAAAATTACTAAATTTTAATTAAAAACAACTTTTTTAATCAAAACATTTAATAGTGATAAATTATGAATTTGAGTGGTTTTAAAGTATATTTAGAATATATTTTTACCACTTAATATAATGTTGGTCATTGGACACAATGTTACAATTAAACCGAACATAAACAAGTGTCAATCTTTTGATAGTTATTATCTCTTAAAAACACGCTTTTTGTTTTGACAGCGGGAATTAATTTTAAATTAATTTCTGCCACTTCTGTGTTATGAATTTAGAAAAATGGATTCCATATTTGGAATCAGGATGTTCAAATTGTGTAAATAGGTAACTTTTATTTTTAGACATTTTGAATAATTACTGCGGTAAATATTTTATTTACCATGGTTAAGGGTAAATCCGGTAAATAAGGGTTAAAAAAATAATATTATAATAATATTAAATTACCCTAAAACGTGTCTTAACCCTATTGTTTGATACATGGTCGACCAAGGGCATCTTTGGGTCGATTTTGGGACCCCATTGATCCACTTGTAAGTGATAATGCCACTTTATTTTAATTAAGTTAAAATGAATACAAAAATGACACAAGCATATATGTTTTAGAAAAACAATTGTTACATAGGTTTATATATGTTGGATTTTAGATTATAAATATTCATTAGAAAGATAAAAAGATTTCCTACATAATGGTATTTTATTTGTAATTTGTAGACTTTAAATAATTTAATTTATTTATGACACAATGATGATGCAGTAATTATCTTATTAATGAAATATTGACATAATTGATGTTATAAACACCAAAATAAATGTAATTTAAGACTTTTTATGAATTCCACTAATTTTCTAGGTTACTATGATATATTAGTGTTGATTTAATCAACTTGTTTCGAACATATAATTCTGTTATGACTTTCACAAAAATCATATATCAAATAGTGTCAAAATTGACACAAAATAGTTTTTAAATCAAATATTATATTATTAATTGTTATTGTATTCCTAAAAATCTAATATTCGGCCAAATGACTTAGATAAGGATATATATTTTAATAATAAACAATTTGGGGTTCGTTTGGCATGTTATAGTAAGTGTATTAACCATATAGTGAAAGAAAACAAAAAGACATGGTAAAAGTTAAATTATTTAACTTAGAGTTAAATCTAATTGATAAGGTTAAAATAATACACTAAACTTGTCTAAATCCTATTTGTTGATAGGATTTCGACCCTTCCCCACTTTATCTTCGAAATAAGACCCTTTGGAACCATTATAAACCGATTTTGACTTTAATATAAAATAATATTTTGAGATATTCCTAAGGTTCCCCTCTCCTCCCTTATAAAAGGGCACCTCCTCCCCCTCCTCCTCACACCAAATTGAGCACTCAAGCTCGGCCAACCCCTGCCATTTTCTCCTCTCCACTTCCCTAGAATAGTCCTAGAGGTCCCTTTCTTCTCCAAAGACCACTCTTAGTTCCTTAAGTGGAGGATTCAAAGAGGCGTTCCAAAGAAGAGGTAATATCCATTACCGATCTTTTCAATTTCATTCTTCTTCAACTTCTTCTTCTTTAGTTGTTTCATGATGAAGTAATAACATCAGTATTACTTACATACTGATATGTTATTATAAATATGAAACAACCCTAATTCACCTTCTATCCATCCTACGGAAAAATGAAATCACCGCGCGTGCGTACGTACGGAATACCGTCTCCACGTCGTGGTGTAATCTATTTTTCCACCATCACTTTACAAGGATGTGTATAATGGTGTAATGAGTAACTATTTATGATTATTATAAAGTAATATTGATACTGAAATAATATATATATACTCCAATACATTTCCATGATCATAGGAACGATATCATCACTCGTGCGTACGTACGGAATACCGTCTCCACGATGTGATGCGACTCATTCTACATGATCATCATTACATAGTAATTATATAAATGAATTGAATGAATAAATATGATATATGTTACACTAATACCATTCTGGATATAAGGTATCTATAACCTTGAATGAAGAATAAGAATTTATTCGGCAAAACACGCATAAGAACAAAAGGCAATAAAGACCCGAGTAACAAGAAACAATGAAATATTACTAACAAGAAGCTAAGAATATGACCATATATGATATCATATCAATATGTATGATTCTGGAATAAGTCAATAACATTATTTAAACCATTATATAGGAGCTTCGGACACATACAAGGCAAATTGGACCTAAGGTAAGGGAAATATCACAATCTCATTTTTATCCGAGATTGTTTATTCGTAAGTATTTACTGGGGTGTATTTTATCATCCACATCCATGTTTCATCAATATCCACCTAAAATTGTTTAAATCCATTTTTACCCTTCGGTGAGTTTTTAGTAATATGTATGAAAGGAATCTTTTGTCGTACGAGGTACTTTTTGACTTTTCCGACAAAAGTACGAAGAATGTTTTTTTTAACTTATATGGCATGATTGGATTTTTAAAACATTATTTCCAAGAAGCTTCCTTTACAAGTTTTCAAGTTTATTTTTAATCAACTTCTTTTATTTTAAAGTTGTACGACATGTTATGAAAGGAAAAATGTTTTTGAAGAAGAAAGGATATTTTCCTCAAGAATGGAGTTCAAGTGTTTTATGAAAATTATTTTCCATCTAAGATAATAAAGGGTTCTGTTTTTATCCCTATTATTAAATTGATTTGATCATGTTGTGATGGAATTATTTTTATGAATTCCTTTATCTTATATGAATTGTTTTATGATGTCATGTTGTTTAAGAATCCCATTTTTATTACATGGGTTATGTGATGATGTAAGATTTATGATTATGTGGCACACATAAGAAAGGATTCATTATAAGATGGGTGGGACCTATATCTCCCTCCAATGCATTGGGTAAAGATTTTATATCTCATGAGATAGACATGGCTGGAACGGAAGGTTATTTTGGTTCAGTGATACAGGACTGAAACGAGGAGTGAACTCGGTTCAGAAAGGGACTTTGTCCACTAAGATAGTATTGGCAATGAGTCATGACTAACAAGAAATGATTTTCCATGATTATGTGTGCATGCCACAAAGTTTCAAGTTTTATGTTATGATTATGGGGATCTCATTTTCACTTCTATGATTTATTCCATGTTAAGATATTATGATCTCTTTTGCAGGTTTTGATTTTCAAAAAGATATGATATGATTTTTATTTCCTTTATTTGCCCTTGCTGAGCATTTGAGATCACCCTTTTATGTTTTCTTTTCCCCAGGTCAGGAAGATGGATATTAAGTAGAATATGCTAAAAGGGACCCTAGATATGATGAAATAAATGGGAGACACTGTAGAATATTTATGAACCAGTTGTTTATGTTTCCCAGTTTCTAAAGACACTATACCTATACGGTCCTTTGTGGTTTTGTCATATGTTGTAATAAGTGTGCTTCAATTTTGAATTATTAACAATGTATGTAAAGTATGGGTCGTTATAAATCACATGGTTTAAGACTACATGGTGTGTACATAAATTACAGTCTGTACTCAATACAAGTAGTTTCTTCCTGAACAGATGGTTACTTATTGTGTACTCATCGTAACACGTCATTTATTCTAGGTTTTTCTCGAATCTAACCCACAAAAACTACTGTGAAACCACATAAAGGACTAAAACAAACATTAACATACAAAATTCTGATATGTGGGGGCCCATACTCCCCCTGAATCGATCCTTGACCTCTTATTCATGTATATTACATGAAATAATATTACAATCAATCACATGATCAACCAAATTGCAATACATGAGGGCCCATAAGACCTTAGGGACCATATTTTGGTGATCAATCAAACAAAAAAATAAAAAATTAAATAACATATTAAAGATATGGTATTTTATCAAGGCATCCAACACAACAACATTCATATCTAGAACAATGTCTATCACAACAACATTAACTCACTAATGTGCCCTAAATGTCATGACAATAAATCATGACACGTGATCTATAGAAAGTGCATATATGATGAATGAGATGGCACCCACTCATCTCATAGGGAATCAAAAAAAATAAAACCTCAATAACATCAACGATAAGATCACAAATCATCTGAATCACCCAACGGTGAAATCAAATCAACTGTAAAATTACAATACCAGAAAAATTGAAATAATCCAGGTAGATTATCTTTTCCCTAAACATAGGATAAATACTCCCAGGGACATATTATTACTAACTACATATTTCTTCCTATCCCTTTATATAGGCTCTAAACAGTAAGTTAAAGAAGAAAATAATTCATCTGATACCACTTTGTATTGTCCTTGTTTCGTGTGTAGCCCAATGATGACCTATACCTGGTTGGTCACATGGCCTCAAGCACATTTCCCCAAACTCTAGAGGCTTATGACTTGTATCAGGGGCCTTGGTTGTGATATTGGGGAGACTATCCCCTCATTGGCGGAGTAACACAGGGGAATGGAAATTAGATAAAAATAGTAGAATGAGTAATACTATATAATAAGTAACCGTGGAAGACTTAAATAAATAAAAAATTGAAGAATATATATATAATTAACGATGCATGTTACCAGTATCTTGGAATGTATTCGAACAAGTCACAATTCTAGAATACAGTACTAAACCAAATTACAAATGCAATACAAGTAAACAACTCCTCAGCATTGCAAGCATCACCTTGTTCCCATGCTCTTCATCTCCACTTTAGTCAAGTACCTGGTCTAGAAGGGTGATTTCCCTTATCTATACCTACAACAATATAATCTATTTCGACCCAAAAGCAAGAGTAAATAGTGTTTGGGAAGAATCCAAGTAGGCAACCACCAAAATATTTATTCTTAACTGTCAGTGAGTTTATATACATGGAAAATATGCAAAATGAAGTAATAAACATGGAAGTACTAAAATGTATACAATCTTGCCGTTTCAAATACATTCATTTACATTTATTTATTTATGAACCAAACATTCATAATAAACCCTCTGCGAAAGTTATCAAGGCATATCCTCTATTGTTCAACAAATCAATCTCAAGTAACCCTCTAGGTATGATCTTACATCCTATCTCCTCTAGTTCAACATATGCATGGATATAAAGACCTCATGATAGCTCAAATAGTCAAACCCCTTTAGCCTCATTTAACAAAGACTCTCTGAGGAATCACTCACCGTTAATTCTCTCTATATCCATTTAATAATAAAATGCAGACACCCTAAGGAAGCACTAAACATAAATTCAACCGGTGATTTTGTAACAGTAACTATAGACACTCTGAGGGATTACTCAACGCCAATCCCCCCTTATGGTATCGTAGCATGATATAATATAACAAACACTCTGGAGAATCCCTCAATTTCAATTCCACCTATGGTCTCACTACACCAGGATCCCACATCCCTATGTATGAATTCGTGAAAAAAAATGATGATCAACAGCCAATGTAACCCAAAATGTACTACTTAGATAAAAATATATAAATCGTAACACAACATCATATAAAATAACTACATCCTAACAACACAAGTCATATAAAAAAGGCATCCTATCAGTCATTTCAAGACCTAACAGTCAATATCAAACAAAATGTGGGAGAAACATGTCCATATAATGGAAAAATAACCCTATTTCCAAAAAATATCCCTGAATAAAGAAATCATATCATAGTAGGCATTAACTGAGTTAAATTCCCTAGACACACAATACCCTAAACGAGTTTTTTGGTAACTTTTTCATATAAAATCAGACACCATCTACATAAAGGCATAAAACAACTACCTCAGTGTTATACAATTGATATAGTTGATCATAAACCTTTGAATCGACCTAGAACACTGTATATATACAGAAACATCAAAATAGTTCTACCTAGGATATCTCAAGAAAGAAGAGAAATCATGGAATTCCTCTCCTGAAGAAGGAATAAATCAACGTGGAAATTTCGACGCAATTTAAATCAGTTTATTTAGATAACAGACTACCGATCGGGGGATCAGATAAGAACAATGCCTTATGGTCGCTCCGGGATGAGATGAGCTGAGAAGAAGAGTGTTATTCCAATTAGATGCAACCCTAGTCTAATTAATGAAATAAAAAATTAAAGTACATTATGTGTAATCTTAAGTACATTTCGTGTACATTCCTTAACTGGCCCCTGCGTTATGTGGTCTCCAGGTCACCCCACACATCCATGTACTCATACATTACACGTTATGTACACAGCTACCCACGAAAACTAGGTACACGGCGGGTACTTCTATGTACACGGCATGTACTCCTTAAATTTATAGAAACTCTTATTTTCTCAAAACACTAGAACAAAAATGCATCATACCTAAAAAAGAAAATATGGGTCATTATAGTTATGATGGTAAATTATTACTTTCCTCTATGGTTATTCATGAAATGAAAATACATTATTTTATCAATTCTTATATCAGGATAAAAACAATTGGGTGATGTTATTGATGGTAATTTTTCTCTTTTTATTTAATGATTTGAAATTATTTTTGGATTCAGTTATTATGTTAAATGATTCTTATAGAAATGAATATTTCACATTGAGAGCCTTAATGTATGAGATGATAAATGAATTTACTATTTCTCGAAATTTTTTAGGATATTATATTAAATTATCTCAAGGGTGTCTCAATATTGAACAAAGGACATAATAGATTAGGTTAAAACATTTATTGAAGATGGTGTTTATTGTACGTTAATGATTTCAACCCCAAAACATAAATAATGATCTTCAAAGACATTATTCAATGGAAGGTCATAATAAGTTGCAACAATGTATCCACTAACTGGTGATCAGATGTTCAAGAATGTAAAATAGATGGGAACTGTTTTTTGTAAAAAAAAGTTAAAAACCATACAGAAATCAATTGGAAAAAGTGATCAGTTTATTTAATTACCTTATTGGAATTTTCTATATTTTAGACATTTATATGATGTTATAAAAGATAAAACAAAGTATGTGATAGTTTAATTGGAATGAAATTAAATTCTCCTAGAAAAAAAGATGTAATTAAGGCAACATTGGCCATGATTGACATGGGAATATGGGATGAGATGGTCCTTGAGTAGGGTAAAAATGAACTTTTCTTCCTCTGCCGACTTATACTCTTTCTAGATATGAGATATATCTATCTTTACACATCTTTAATGATGTAATGGTTTTATAGGGATATTCATTAAATATCAATAATATAAATTAAATGACTGATTTAATGTTTATGAGTCTAAAATAATAGAATTTACTTTTTTTGATGCAAGATAAAATTACCATAGATTTACTTTTCATTTATCCTAAGAATAAAAATTATACAATAGCGAATATCTATTTTTTCAGAGCTGTATACATAAAATTTATAGACATGGTGAAATTACCAACAATTTAAATGGAAATTTTTTTCATATTATATGAATTTGAAATATTCTTCCCACCAGTATTCATTGATATGATGGTTTACATGATGGTTCACATGGTGAGGGTGATTTGAATATGTGTTCTAGTAAATTATAAATGGGTTTATCCTATTAAAATATATATAACAATTTTTAAATGGTGTTTCAAAAATAAATTTTTTCTAGAGGGTTTTGTTGTAGAGGTAAATATTTTTTGAGGATGTTGTTGAATTCTATATCAAATACCTATTTGGTGTGGAAAGCATTGGAGTACAGAAATCTAATCACACTAGGTAGATTGTGAGTGAACGAAGTATTGGAAGAGATAATCATACAATCAATATTAAAAATTAAGAGTATCACAACCTTTATTTTTAGTAAAAAAAACTTAATGGTTCCCAATATGTTGAAACCCAAAATGAAATATTTAGGAATTTTAATTCATCAAGGGATAAAATATGGGTATCAAACACACATAATCAAAAAACTATTGGATTTTTTGAGATGATATTTTTAATGAGTCATTTGAAAAATCAGGATTCAATTCCCAAGTGACATCAATTGATATCTATAGGACCATATTTTATATATCATCTAATAATATTTATGTAATTAATTGACATATGTGCTATAAATATGAATATGATGAAGTCAGTACCATGAATATATGTGGAGTTAAACTTGTGGTCGAGAGATATATTATCTATTCGTGAGGATAGAAATCCAAATTATGTGAGTATTTCATAATTTAGAACTATTAAACAAATAAGGGAGTTGGATTATACACAATTTTAAGTGCCTATTTTTTCAATGTAATTTAGTTGATAACAAGACATCAATTAAAAATAGATTAATTGGGATTCATGATAGTGGATTTTGGTTAGGAACTGTAAAAATATGAACCATATATAATGGAATCACAAGTAGTATAATTATTTTATATTACAGATTTTGCAAACCAAATGTGGTAAATTATTCTGTTATTGACCCAAACTACAGAACGATCAGATGAAAAATCAACTGAGGAAAACATTTCATTGTGATTTCACAATAATTTTACAGTAATTCTAATATAGATGAGGATTTTTAATTCTTAGGGATAAAGAATAACGGGATTTGGATACTAGATATAGGGGCCAAATCCCTTCAATAGTAATAAAGAGTGTTTATTAATCAAGTCATACGTTTTTTCTAATATACATTATATTTCATCAATTTATAACCACTTTGTTGGTGTATTTATTTAATATAAGACAAATATTAAACCACATCTATAGAAAATGAATTCATCACAAGTTAGTTATCCAAATCATGAGGAATTATAGGTTTTATCAACCAATTACTTCTCCCAATATAGAAGAAGAATAACCATCTTCACATGCTAGTGCACCCAATCCTAATGAACAATAGGTTTCTCAACTTAGTGCTTCCCCCAGTTCATAGGTAGAATGTCTTTCTACACATGAAAATTATTTTAATCCACTAAAACAACATATTAGTGACATTGAATATTATGAAATGGTAGGTGATGAAGAACTGTTGTTTCAAAAAAATGATCAACATAGTGCGATGTTGTTAGTAATGATATTTATGGAAAATGAAAAGGAATTATGTTTTAGGATTCATGAAATGCATGGGGAGAGATCGTTAACACCAACATGGACTTGTTGAGTATTTACATTGCTCCCATTACTCAAAAAAACCCATGACGATTGGTGAAGATTTTTGGAACCATGTTGTTCTTGAAGAATGTCATTTAGAAATGGATTATAATAACATTATGATATCCTTTTATTAATTTACTAGAAAATAAAATAATGAAACATTTACATAACCTTAATCATCTTTTGTAGAGTTCATTTATAGTCTATGAATAATGCATGAAATTTTTATTAATGCTTTCTAGAAGGATTCAAAGAGTCTTTCTCACAATTATAATGATATTTAATCTTAAGTATGCTTGAGGGAAAATTAACATGCACCCACCATTTATGTAAGCATATCTAATAACACGTCATTCATGTGATGCATTAATTGTCTTTCACTGGGAGACAACTATTAAGGTACATTGTGGTTGGTAATAAATTATTTTATAATATGTGTATTCTTAACATTGATTGGGAATATATTATTTATGGAATAAAGACTGACTATTGAAAATATGGAATGGCCATAAAAACAAATATTCTCCAACTATAAATAATGTATTGGGTAGGCTTCAATTGAAAAAAATTGGTTTGTATTTTAAATACACCATTATAATTTTATGTGACCTGAAACAAAAATATAATCATGGTCCTCTATTTATATGATGATTGATGATTCCAACTCCAAAGAAAATTCAATTCCATTTCATGTGTTATTTTAGGAGGAACATGCAATTAAATATGGGAATCTTATAGGTCAAAACACCAAAAAAAATTGAAAGAATCATGTGTAAGTATGGCATAATATTTTTTTTAATTACCTATTACATAATAATGATTAATTGCTTTCCTCTATTAACTATAGTAATTATTTAGATGAATTATCAATACATATACTCGATGAACACCTACTATGAATTTCTTTGAAGCCCCTATAATTGTATGGTCATGTTAGTGGTGTGAGTTTTGGGATAACACCGAAAACATATTTTTAGAAACAAAAAGAACAATAGGATAAAGATATAGAAATAAAAGAGTTGAAAAAAAGATTAAATTCCCTTGGATAAAAATTTCATTGCTATACAGAGTTGCTAGAAAATGTAATTAGCGTAATAAAAGAGGATATTAAACAAAAGAACAACCACTTAATAACGATATTGCCTCAACCCCACCATCTTTAAAGAGATTATTCCCCTCAAATTGTTGCAGAGATGAGGTAAAAATTATTATAATAATTGTTTGTATTAAATGTGAATTAGGAAGAAACTGATACCTTTATTTTATTAATATTATACAATGTGAAAAAGACATTGATTTTTATTTATAAACACTCAAACATTGCCTTGTGGCAACAGATACCCAGTTCAATTTCAATGTTGACAGTCCACACAACAGAACAATTCAAAATGGTCATGTGAGAGTGAGGATTACCATAGATTATGTGCCAATAAATTAGATACTTATTGAACTTTATGAGGTAGATATTCATATATATGGCCAAACTAATTGAACATTCATATAATGTCCATCATATATGTTAAAAATCATGCCAAAAATGAGGTGTTCAATTCAATTTTTTTATTTCTAAACATGTAACAAATAATGAAGATGGGTCTGAACTAATGAATGTTATTATAGAAAGGAAAATGGGAAAGGGTGAATGTAAAGGTCAACTCAAACCCATCTAAAGGATCAACCAAGTGATTAAAAAGATCTTTTTAATGTACCATTACCACACATGTTCAAAATAAACATTTACAAGGATTGAAGGTTCATGAAGATACAAAGTTAAAAAGTGGTAGTACTCACATAATTGATCTTGAAGAGAAATTATATGGGGAGAACATTATAGAAAACATTCCAATTGAGAATTTAAATAAAATCCTTAACATTGAATGGCAAGAAAGCTCAGTCGTAAATCTACCAATGAGTTCTGATTTCATGATTTGTTTCAAATATATTCTATACTGTGTTAATTATGAAAATATAAACTTCATATTTTTTAGGATTATATATCAATAAAAATTAATGGGATTACCCTATGAACATAAATTCAAATTCATTAGTCCTCACATCACCTCTGTAAGAAAAAAATATATTAAAACAAAATGAATGAAATAGTGGAAAGTAGGGAAAATGATTTGAATAAAAACATATAGATGAAAGTCTCTTATTAATATCATTATTGCACAGGTAAAGCTCTAGAATTTAATAATATCTAATATATTCTTATTTATTTCATTACTTATTACTTTATTTTCTTTTAGGATACATTGGATTCTCATTTCGTTCAATTTTTTTTACTCTAAAGATATATTTTTTCGATTCACTATGTGGATAAGAAACAAACATACCACACATGATGACATTTGTTAATTAATAATATAAAAAATCCTATTTAAATATCATGTTATGTATTTTATATTATGTTTCAATGATAATTATTTTATGATAGGGTGACATGTAAATATCTTGAATATCATTTCATGATGACAACCCATGTGAATAAGAAACCTTCCATGTTCTCGTATTAGAAAATTTTCAGGGTATATATATATATATAATATCAATATCCAAACAGATATCAAAATGAATTTATTATTTTTCTCAATCCTTATGTAATGTATGAATCAAAAATTGGAAAATATTGTGTTTATTATATTTTAAATTTATGAGAGATATATTATTACATCAACAAACTAGAATCCGTGATGAAGTAATTTTGAAGAAATTTATTTTTAATTTAACATATTTATTAATACTTTTTGTATTTTTACATTTCCATTACTTTTATGACAGTAAATAATTCGTGTATTCCCTATACGACATATATTTTTTTGAAAAAAATGGGAATCATACATGATGGAAGTATTTAAACAAATATCATGAAGACATGACTTCCAAATATGTAAAAGAAGGTTTCAAATTTATGTTTTCTTTAGTTCTTTTTAGTATTACTAAAATAAGAATTTTTTTCTTTTGCTGGTGGATTCCATTATTTGATTTTTGGTCATTTATTTTATGTTTCTCATAGTCATGAGAGATTAGACTTTGAGGATGCAATTGGAAGTCCAGTGATAAGGTATAATTTTTTTTAACATTATATGTTTTTCATCATAATTTATTCATAGTCGAGTTTTAAATGAATTTTTAGTAAAAAAATACATCTTATATGCTAAAAAATAAGAAAACACATTAATATTGGTTTGATACATAAGTAAATCAATCGATATGTTATTTGAGAAGTGTAGGAATAAGATTCACCTCAATCTGATACATGGTGTGACCGGTATGACTTCATGTGTGTCTTTTTATTTAAATTTGACATTGATTTTAGTAAAAAAAATAGAAGAGACATACTAAAAATTGATAAAATTTAGTTAGATTGTTTTTATACAATACTTTAAATATACATGATTCATTTTTTATGTGATGGAATTATCCACACATCAATCGAATACATGATGTTCTTGGAATGTATAAAATTGTATGTTATCAATTTAAAATTTATATTTTATTTTAAAATGTTTCACTAAGTAAAAATCAAGAAAACATGCTTTTATTTTCTTGATAATTTATGAAAATTATTAACAAGTTATTTTGGATGTGTAGAAGTTATTGTCACATCAAACTAACACGTGACATGATTGATATGACTCAATATGCATGTTTCTAATTTCAAATTAAAGTTTAACAAAAATACAAGTGTCAAATTCAAATTTAGTCAAATGAATTCAGATTGTTTTTATACATTAGGAAAACGATACATAAGTCATTTCTGAATTATAGGAATCATCCTCACCTCAGTTTAATGCATGATGTGACTAATATGATTCCATGTGTGTCTATTTATTTCAAATTGACATTAATTTTAGTGAAGAAAACAAGTGACATACTACAAACCATGAAAATTCAATTTTTTCTATTTTTATAATTTCTATAAATTATGAATAAGTCATTTACAACATGTATAAATCAACACCACCTTAATTTTATAAATTGTGTTTCCAGTATGACTCATAGTGTATGTTAGTATTTTAAAATTTATATTTTAGAATAAAAATATGGAATTCAAGGAAAACTGAGAATGTGCTCATATTGTCATGATAATTTTGGAAAACCATTCATAATTCATTGGTGATTTGTAGGAATTAATCTCACATCAATCCGACACTCTTTTTGACCAGTATGACTCCAAGTGCATGTTTTCCGTATCAAATGACATTTTAATAAAAACAAAACGGGCCAACATAAAGAAAACAAACATATTAGGATTGTTTTTTAGTTTAGGAAAAAAATCATATGTATTTTTTTAATGTCTGTGAGTCAACCCCACCTTAATCCAACACACTGTGTGATCAGTATTACTGAACCTGTTAGTTATAATTTTTGAATTGAAATTTTAGTTTAAAAAGTGAGACTCACTGAAAATAGAGTTAAAGCACTCAAATTGTATTGATAATTTTTTAAAATGATTAAAAATTAATTTTTTATATATATGAATCATTCTCATGTCATCCCAACACATGATGTGTCCAGTATGACTCAAAGTTCATATTAATATTTTCCAAAGACATATCATTAAAAATTAAAAGAAACATACTCAAAATTATGGAAATACATTAGGATTGTTTTGATACATTTGTAAAATGATCTATAAGATATTTTGTTTGTGTAGGAATCATCTATAACACAAAAAGAAATATGGTGCGACCGGTATAATCCCAAGTGAGTCAGTTAATTTAAAATTGGCATTAGTTTTAGTAAGAAACACAAGTGACATACTAAAAACCATGAAAAAAAATTCATTTTGTTTTTATTCTTTTGGAAAAATATCCAATATTCATTTTCAACATGTAGATATCAACCCCACCTAAATATAACATAATTTGTGACCATTATAGTAGAAAATTATTATTTTTATTAAAATTTGAAAATAATTTTATTAAAAAGAACATGTGGAATTATGAAAATTGAAATAATAATATTTGATAGTTTTGGTAGTTTAAGAAAAAATATACAGGTCATTGTTGACATATAGGATTCATCCTCGCCTCAATAAGATGCACAGTTTAACCAAATATAACTAGAACTGTCTCTTTTTATTTAAAAATAACATTATTTTCAAAATTAGGATTAAGTGTAATATTAGAAAATGAGGAAATGTATTTGGATTATTTTCGTAATTCATGAGAAATTTCTATTTTACATTTTTTATAAGTAGTAATCAACTTCACCTCAATATGTTGTATGGTGTGACTGATACGCCTCAAAGTGTGACATTTTATTTAAAATTGACATTAATTTTTGTTAAAAGAACATGTGACCAACTGAAAATATAGAATATGCATTCATATTGTTTTGAACATTAGGAAAATGATCCATGTTTCATTTTTGATTTATAGGAATAAACTACACCTAAATTTGATGAATGGTTTAACCTGTATGACTAAAAGTATTCGTTATCTTTTAAAAATTGACATTTTAGTTCAAAATGTCTGTCACACATTGAAAACCAACCAAATATGATCGGATTAACTTGATAAATTAAGAAAACAATTCATAAGACATTTTTTATGTGTATGAAGAAATCTCTTGTAAAACAGACACATGATGTGACTAGTATGAATCAAAGGGTGTGTTTTTAGTTTGAAATGTCATTATTGTAACAGAAACAATTAATATTCTAAAAACTAATAAAACTCATTCATTTTTTTTTGGTACTTTATAAAAATTATTTATATATAATTTGTGACATGTAGGAATTAACCACACATCATTCTAATGCACAGTGTGACCACTATAACTCTAACTATTTCTTTATTTATAATATACCTTAATTTTTGAAAAAAGAACAAGTGACAAAATGAAAATTGAGCAAACACATTAAGATTGTTTTGATACCTTAGTACGACAATACATTACTGATTTTTTATGTTTTGGAATCAAACCCACCTCAATAATACACTAGGTGTGACCAGTATATATCAATGTTATTATTTTGATGGAAAATTGATATGTTATTAATTAATTTATTCATATTAATGTTTAATTTATTTCATTATATAAATACTAATATAATATTTTTATTTTTATATATTTGGATTATTTTTCTTAGTTTGAGGATATTTATTTGGAAACTGATACAATGGGTGGTCATTTTTAAGACGAGATCATGGGTTCCAAAAGTTGAAACATTAATAATTTTTAAATTTTTGCAGATAAATATAAATTTAATCATATTTAACACTATTTGAATTGTATATAGTATTTTTCTTATAGTCATGATGTCAAATTTATTCCAATTTTATTATATATTGTTTATATATATATGACATGTTTTTGTTGGATGTTTTATTATAAAAGAATCAAATTGCTGCATGTTAGATCTTTATCAGCACTAGGGAAATAATTCATAAAGGGCCACCTTTATCAGTGTGATTTTATCAATGTTAAAGTGTGATATTTATTAGCACATTTATAGTGCTGATAAAGGGTTCCCCCCATTTAATGAAACTATGGAAAACAATGATTTTTTAGTGAGTTTAGAGGCATATTTGAACACTCTTAATTGGAATATCTTTATAGGGTGAAGAGAATGTTTTATGATAATCTCAGAATGGTATCTTAAATATTAAATAATATAACAATGGTTTTAACACTCGATGTAACACCCGAGACTTTTATGTTATATAAATCATCAAAGGAATCTTTTTCTACACTTGCTTGGCTTTCTTTACACGAAATCATGACCTTCCTCGATAGCTTGCGTCGTACGCAATACCGAGTTTCACGAAACAACGATATGCTATTAAAATAAAACTTGCCATTATGAATAGTAATAACCACTTTTTGAAATTTTATAAATTTTATTTTTCAAAATGGACTTCATTTTTGGATTTGGAATACCGAAATTAGCCTAGGGTGAAATTTTGGTATTTTTCTGAAAACTTTCAATTTTTGATGAATAGTGAAACCACTAAGTGGTAGGTTAAAAACTGAATTTTGCATAAAACTTAATTTTACCGCTTCTGTGAATGGAATTTCGAAAATCCGAGAGACACAGTTAATATCAAGGACTAAAATGTGGTTCAATGAGACAAAAATAATTTTTTGGTGAATAGTAACTTTTTACTTTTTTTACCACGGTTAAAAGTAAATAGGGTAATTAAGGGTAAAAATGATATTATTATTACCCTAACACATGTCCTAATTCTATTGGACAAGTGTAATTCGACCAAAAACAAACTTTGGAATAAAATATGACCATTTAGGTCCCCTTGGATTAGATTAGGACATTTATTATTAATTTATATAAAGAAGGGTTAAAAGAGTAAAAATCAATGTTTATTTACTAAAACATTTTTAATATGGGGTTATACATAATATAAATTCGACTATAAATATTCATTAGAAAGATAAAAATATTTCCTACATAATGGTATTTTATTTGTAATTTTTAGACATTAAATAATTTAATTTATTTATGACACAACGATGATGCAGTAATTATCTTATTAATGAACTATTGACATAATTGATGTTATAAATACCCAAATAAATATAATTTTAGACTTTTTATGATTTGAAATAATTTTCTAGGTTAATATGACATGTTAGTATTGATTTAATTAACTTTTTTCGAACTTATCATTCTGTTATGATTTTCACAAAAATCAATTACTAAATAGTGTCAAAATTGACATAAAATAGTTTTTAAAACAAATATTATATTATTAATTGTTATTTTATTCCTAAAAATATAAGGTTCGGCCAAATGACTTATATAAGGTTATATATATTAATAATAAACAACTTGGGGTCGTTTGGCTTCTTATAGTATGTTTATTAACCTTATAGTGTTAGAACACAAGAAGACACGGTAAAAGTAAAATTATTTAACTTAATGTTAAATCTAAATGATAAGGTTAAAATAGGAACCTAAACTTGTCTAAATTCTATTGGATAGGAGGATTTCGAACCATACCCACCTTATCCTCGAAATAAATCAATTTTGAGCTATTTAAAACCGAACTTGACTTTATAATAAAATAATATTTTTAGTTATTCCAAAGGTGCCCCTCTCCTCCCTTATAAAAGGACACCTCCACCCTCTCTTCCTCACACAACATTGATCCTTCAAGCTCGGCCAACCCCTGCCAAAATCTCTTCTCCACTTCCCTAGTATCATCCTAGAGGTCCTGGTCTTCTTCAAGGACCATCCTTAGTTCTTTAAGTGGAGGTTAAGTGAAGGCGCGTCCAAAAGAGGTAATATCCATTACCGACCTTTTTCAATTTCTTTCTTCTTCAACTTCTTCTTCATTAGTTCTTTCATGATAAAGTAATAACATAAGTATTTCTTATATACTTATATGTTATTATAAATATGAAACAACTCTAATTAACCTTCTATCCATCCTATGGAAAAAGTAAATCACCGCGCGTGCGTACGTACGGAATACCGTCTCCACGCCGTGGTGTAATCTATTTTCCGCCACCACCTTAATAGGATGGGTATAATGGTGTAATTAGTAACTATATATGATTATTATAAAGTGATGTTGATACTGAAATATTATACATACACTTCAACACAATTCCACGACCATGGGAACGATATCATCGCTCGTGCGTACGTACGGACTACCATCTCCACGACGCGATGAGATTCATTCTCAATGATTAACCATTCATGAATGATTATAAATTATATTTAATAAGTACTAATGAAATATATGAAATAATAATGATACTGGATTTATGTATATTTATATGTATGTCATCTACTTAATTCAATTCAATTCAATAAGGAAACGAAAATAGTGTTCATGCGTACGTACGGACTACCGTCTCCATGAACGGTGTATTTCATTCCATTTATCGAAATATTATATATATATATATATATTCTGAATTTATATTATATATAAATCATGTTTTATATTCTGGAATTAATTAATCATGATCTATGTAATCATATGAATAATTACAAGTCAAAACACGGACGATAAATGAAACAATTTTACCCAAAACGCTTCTTTAACATGGAATTTACAAAAGAAAGGGTAATATAAAGTCATAAGTGAACAATATATGATATCATAACAATGAATATGATTCTGTTATAAGTCAATGACATTATTTAAATCATTATATAGGAGATTTGGACACTTACGAAGCAAATTGGACCTAAGGTAAGGGAAATGTCACAATCTCATTTTATCGGAGATTACTTATGCTTTGGTATTTACTGGGGTGTATTTTATCATCCATATCCATGTTTCCCCAATATGTAATATTTATATCCTTCTAAAATTGTTTATATCAAATTTTACCCTTCGGTGAGATTTTTGTAAAAGATATGAAAGGAATCTTTTGTCATTTTTCGTACGAGGTACTTTTTGACTTTTCTGACAAAAGTACGGGAAGAATGTTTTTTTAACATATACGGCATGAATGGATTATTAAAACCAAGTTTCCAAGAATCTTCATTTACAAGTTTTCATGTTTATTTTTAAACAACTTCTTTTAGCTTAAAATTTTATGACAGGTTAAGAAAGGAAAAGTGTTTTTGAAGTTGAAAGGATATTTTCCTCAAGAATGGAGTTCAAGTGTTTTATCAAAATTATTTTCCATCTAAGATAATAAAGGGTTCTATTTGTATCCCTATTATTACATTTATTTGATTATGTTGTAGTGGAATTATTTTTATGATTTCGTTTATCTTAAATGAATTGTTTTATGATGTCACGATGTTTAAGATTCCCATTTTTACTACATGGGTTATGCAATGATGTATGATTTATGATTTTGTGGCACACATAAGAATGGTATCATTATGAGATGGGTGGGACCTATATCTCCCTACAATGCATTGGGTAAAGATTTTATATCTCATGAGATAGACAAGGCTGGAACGGTAGGTTATACCGGTTCAGTGAAACAGGACTGAAACGAGGGTGACTCGGTTCAGAAAGGGACTTTGTCCACTAAGATAGTCTTGGCAATGAGTCTTGACGAACAAGAAATGATTCTCTATAATTATGTGTGTATGCCACAAAGTTTCATGTTTTATGTTATGATTATTGTGATTACATTTCACTACCATGATTTATCCCATGATATGAAATTATGATCTCTTTTGCAGGTTAAGATTTCCAGAAGTTATTTGCTTGTGTATACGATGAGATTTATATTTCTTTTGTTTACCCTTACTGAGCATTTGAGCTCACCCTTTTATGTTTTCTTTTCCCCAGGATATAAAGAAAGGTATTAGGTAAAAAAAGGGGAGATCTTTATGGGAGATATTGGAGATCTTTCACCACGATTAGAATATTACGTTCTGAGTTTCCAAAGACACTAAACTATTACGATCCTTGTGTGTGTGTTTTTTGTTATGTACTAAGTATTCCGCAAATGTAATGTAATGTCCATGTAAGTCAAGCTTCGGGTCTCTACAGTTGGTATCAGAGGAAAGGTATAGTCAACCTTTGGAAACTAGGATGTGAAAGCCTTAGTAAGAACCCTAAGGATAAGTCTAAGCATAGAACACAATCTTAGTGTTTTAGAAATGGCCATGAATACCCTAGGATAAGACCTTAAGTGTGAAATTTTATCCCTGATTTTGTGGTTTTCCTATTATAATTAGTGTTGCTCACATTATTCTTCTTGGTTTTAGTCAATGGCTGGAACCCGAAGGAACCGTGTTAATGCGGAATGCGATGGGCAATGAAATGATTGTCCCCCCTGAGAAACCAAACGATATGGGAGATGGAATGCAAAATCTTGTAGCCATGCTCACACAACTTTCTCAATCTATGAATCATGCAGGACTTCCAAACGAGCAAACGAAGGAGCAACATTCTGTTGAATCCGTCATTAGGCAGCGTCCACCTTCTTTCAGTGGGTCTACTGATCCATTAGTTGCTGAACAATGGATTAGTACTACTGAAAAGATATTTTCAGTTCTTCAATGTTCTGAACATGATAATGTCATCCTAGCAGTGTATCGTTTGGAAGGATATGCTTATCAATGGTGGAATCTTATTAATAATACGAGGCAAAGGGATGAAATTAAGTCTATGGAATGGGACGAGTTTAAGAACTTATTTTTTAATAAGTACTTCCCTCGTATTCTCCGAACAAAAATGGAGAAAGAGTTTCTTGAACTGAAGCGAAGGGATGATGAATCTGTTGGTACCTATGAACCAAATTTTACAAGACTTGCAAGGTACGCTTCTGGTATTATTATCCAACCTGAGAGTATGATCTATCGATTCTTTAGTGGCTTAAAACCATGTCTTCGAAGGGCGTTAGCCATAAGGGACTTCAATAGCTACGAGGAAATCGTTCGATGTGCTCTCAATGTCGAGATGGAGATTGGAGTAACCCATCAGTCACATGGGGTTGATAAGAATAGGAAGATGGAATTCAAAGGAAAATCTAAAGAGAACACTTAAAAGAAGATGAGATTTCCCTTATGCTCAATGTGTGGAAAGAAACATGGAGGGATCTGTATTAAAGGGACAAGTAAATGTTTCAAATGTGGAAAGGAAGGTCATCGGGCATTTGAATGCCGCGATAATGGGAAGAAGATGTCTAATGATGCAAACAAAGGAAGGGATACACAGAATGAACCTACTACACTTCAATGTTTCAAGTGCAAGGAGATGGGGCATTATGCCAATCAATTCCCAAATCCAAGGGTTGATGATGATGGTCGACGTCAACAAAATATTAAGTCTAAAGACAAAAGAAAGTCACATGCAATTTCTATCAGCGATGTGAAGTACGATAACGAAGTGGTGAAAGGTACACTTACCATCCACTCTAAAGTAGAAAATGTTTTATTTGATTCTGGATCCACCCACTCTTTTATTTCTGAAAAAAAATTTAAGGGTATCACCGTATTACCTCAACAATTAGATGTTGAGTTAGCTGTGACAACACCTAATGGCACATCAATCGCATCAAAAGTTTATAATTCTTCTCTGATCGAAGTTTGTGGGAAAGTGCTTCCTGTAAATCTTGCGATCCTTCCTATAGTGGAATTTGATGTGATTCTTGGCATGGATTGGATTTCTTTATACGGAGCTCATATCAATTGCCAAAGAAGGGAAGTCGCATTTCATATTCCAGATCAATCTATGATCGTCTATCAATGCAAGGATGAACATAACCTTCCAGTGGAAATTTCTTCCATTTTATGGGTATTGATTCCACTAAAAGAAGGTTATTTATCTCAAATGGTTGGTGAGAAACTCACGATTAAGAATATGCCCATCGTACGGGAGTTGGATGATGTCTTTCCGGAGGAATTACCGGGTCTTCCACCAAATCGTGAAGTTGAGTTTTCAATAGAACTCGTACCGGGTGCTTGGCCTATTTCAAAGACACCTTATAGAATGGCCCCAATTGAGTTGCAGGAATTGAAGAAGCAACTCCAAGAGAATCTTGATAAGGGATTGATACACCCTAGTGCATCACCTTGGGGAGCACCTATTCTATTTGTTAAGAAGAAAGATGGATCAATGAGACTCTGCATTGATTATCGAGAACTTAAAAAGATCACTATCAAGAACAAATATCCTCTCCCACGCATTGATGACTTATTTGACCAACTACGCGGAGCTTAATACTTTTCCAAGATTAATCTTCGTTCAAGGTATCATCAATTAAGGGTCAAAAGGAAGGATATACCAAATACGGATTTCCGTACAAGGTATGGACACTATGAATTTATAGTGATGCCTTTTTGTCTTACTAATGCCCCTGCTATCTTCATGGATCTAATGAATAGAGTCTTTAGAGACTATCTTGATCATATTGTGGTAGTCTTTATAGACGATATTCTTGTCTATTCAAAGGGCAAGGAAGATCATGAAGATCACTTTAGAATTATATTGAAGACCCTGAGAAAGGGGAAGCTTTATGCCAAATTTACCAAGTGTGAATTTTGGCTTCAAAAAGTTCCATTTTGGGTCACATAATCTCAAAAGAGGGGATATCTGTGGATCCAGAAAAAATAGTGGTTATCGAAAGATGGTCAAGACCAACAACAGTAATTGAGATCCGACATTTTCTTGGTTTGGCTGGATATTATCGAAGTTTTGTAAAAGATTTTTCACGATTATCTAATCCACTCACCAAGTTGACTCGGAAAGGAGTTAAGTTTGTTTGGACAGAGGAATGTGAAGAGAATTTGAAGGAGTTGAAAAGAAGGTTATCCAGTGCACCTGTGTTCACACTGTATTGTAGTGGAGAATGGTTTGTGATCTACAGTGATGCATCCAATAAGGGATTAGGGTGTGTTCTTATGAAAAATGATATGGTGATAGCTTTTTCCTCACGATAGTTGAAAATCCATGAGCAAAATTACCCAACACATGATTTGGAGTTGGCTGCGGTAATCTTTGCATTAAAGATTTGGAGGCATTACCTTTATGGTGAAAGATGTGATATTTTTACTGATCATAAAAGTTTAAAGTATATTTTCACACAAAAGGAGTTGAATATGCGTCAAAGAAGATGGTTGGAGATGATTAAGTATTACGACTGCTCAATCCATTACAACCCTGGGAAAGCAAACAAGGTGGCAGATGCATTAAGTCGACAAGACCATGCTAGTTTATCCATGATGAGGATCACAAAAATCCAATATTTATGGATTTACAAAGGATGGATCTTGGAATTATAATGGAAGAGGAAAAATATTATCTTTCTCAAATGAATGCTCAACCATCTATACATGTGAAGATTAAAGAGGCACAGAAAGAAGATGTCGAGTTACAAAAGAAGTTGAGAAATGTTCCTGAATTTAACCTTGATTGTGATGGGATAATAAAGTTTAGGAATCGGGTTTGTGTTCCTACCATCCCTGAATTAAAGAAGGAGCTGCTGGATGAGGCTCATAGTTCTTCATTCTCTATTCATCCTGGAAGCACGAAGATGTATAGGGACCTGAAAGAGTACTTCTGGTGGGATGGCATGAAAAGAGATGTTGCTGAATATGTCTCTCGATGCTTGGTTTGTCAACAAGTTAATGCTGAGAGACAGAAGTCTAAGGGGATGTTACAACCATTACCCATACCTGAATGGAAATGGGAAAAAATCACTATGGACTTTGTCATAGTACTTCCTAAAACATCCAAAGGCAATAATGCTATCTAGGTCATAGTTGATCGTCTCACAAAGTCGGCACACTTCATTGCTATTAGAGAGGATTTCTCTCTAGATCAGCTTTCCAGGATATATGTAAAGGAAGTGGTAATATTGCATGGAGTACCACTTTCTATTATATCTGATCGGGATAAGAGATTTACCTCAATGTTCTGGCGAAGTCTTCAGCATACTCTGGATACAGAGTTGAGTTTCAGCACTGCTTATCATCCTCAGACAGACGGTCAGTCTGAGAGAACAATTCAAACCCTAGAAGATATGTTGAGAGATTACTCCATGGATTTCAAAGGAGGTTGGGATCAACACCTACCTTTGGTGGAATTTTCTTATAATAATAGCTTCCACTCCAGTATTCAGATTTCTCCTTATGAAGCTCTCTATGGAAAGAAATGCAGGACTCTAACTTGCTGGGATGAAGTTGGGGAAAGAAAGCTATTAGGACCTGATCTCGTTGATGAAATGGCAGAAAAGGTCAGATCTATTCAAAAACACATAAGAGCAGCTCAGAGTCGACAGAAAAGTTATGCCGACAACCAAAGAAAAGACCTAGAGTTTGAAGTGGGTGATAAAGTGTTCTTACGAATATCTCCCTGGAAGAGGGTTATTAGACTTGGAAAGAAGGGGAAGTTGAGCCCTAGATATATCGGTCCTTTCGAAATACTGGATCGTGTTGGAAAGGGAGCTTACCGATTGGCGCTTCCACCGAATCTCTCTCAAGTTCACGATGTGTTCCATGTATCTCTCCTGAGAATGTACATACCTGATCCTTCACATGTACTCATCTCAGAAGTTGTACCGCTGGAGCAAGATCTTTCTTATGAAGAACAGCCGATAGAGATTCTGGATCGTAGAAAAAAATTCCTACGAAACAAGATCACTCGATTGGTGAATGTTTTATGGAGGAACCACCAATTAGAAGAAGCTACATGGGAGCTTGAGGATATGATGAGGGAGAACTATCCTCATCTATTTGTAACAAAGTGATGAATTTCGAGGGCGAAATTCTTTTTAAGGGGGGTAGAATGTAACACCCGAGACTTTTATGATATATAAATCATCAAAGGAATCTTTTTCTACACTTGATTGGCTTGCTTTACACGAAATCATGACCTTCCTCGATAGCTTGCGTCGTACGCAATACCGAGTTTCCCGAAACAACGATATGCTATCAAAATAAAACTAGTCGTTATGAATAGTAATAACCACTTTTTGAAATTTTATAAATTTTATTTTTCAAAATGGACTTCATTTTTGGATTCGGAATACCGAAATTAGACTGGGGTGAAATTTTGGTATTTTTCTGAAAACTTTCAATTTTTGATGAATAGTGAAACCACTAAGTGGTAGGTTAAAAACTGAATTTTGCATAAAACTTAATTTTACCGCTTCTGTGAATAGAATTTTGAAAATCTGAGAGACACGGTTAATATCAAGGACTAAAATGTGGTTCAATGAGATAAAAATAATTTTTTGGTGAATAGTAACTTTTTACTTTTTAACCACGGTTAAAAGTAAATAGGGTAATTAAGGGTAAAAATGATATTATTATTACCCTAACACATGTCCTAATTCTATTGGACAAGTGTAATTCGACCAAAAACAAACTTTGGAATAAAATATGACCATTTAGGTCCACATGGATTAGATTAGCACATTTATTATTAATTTATTTATAGAGGGGTTAAAAGAGTTAAAATCAATGTTTATTTACTAAAACATTTTTAATATGGTGTTATACATAATATAAATTCGACTATAAAAATTAATTAGAAAGCTAAAAATATTTCCTACATAATGGTATTTTATTTTTAATTTTTATACATTAAATAAGTTAATTTATTTATGACACACCGATGATGCGGTAATTATCCTATTAATGAAATATTGACATAATTGATGTTATAAATACCCAAATAAATATAATTTGAGACTTTTTATGATTTACAATAATTTTCTAGGTTAATATGACATGTTAGTCTTGATTTAATTAACTGTTTTCGAACTTATCATTCTGTTATGATTTTCAAAACAATCAATTACTAAATAGTGTCAAAATTGACATAAAATAGTTTTTTTAAAAACTATTTTATTATTAATTGTTATTTTATTCCTAAAAATCTAAGGTTCAGCCAAATGACTTATATAAGGTTATATATATTAAAAATAAACAACTTGGGGTTCGTTTAGCTTCTTATAGTAAGTTTATTATCCTTATAGTTTAAGAACACAAGAAGACATGGTAAAAGTAAAATTATTTAACTTAATGTTAAATCTAAATGATAAGGTTAAAATAGGAACCTAAACTTGTCTAAATTATATTGGAGGAGAGGATTTCGACCCATACCCACCTTAGCCTCGAAATAAATCAATTTTTAGCTATTTAAAACCGAAATTGACTTTATAATAAAATAATATTTTTAGTTATTCCAAAGGTGCCCCTCTCCTCACTTATAAAAGGACACCTCCTCCCTCTCTTCCTCACACATCTTTGAGCCTTCAAGCTCGGAAAACCCCTGCCAAAATCTCTTCTCCACTTCCCTAGTATCATCCTAGAGGTCCTAGTCTTCTTCAAAGACCATCCTTAGTTCTTTAAGTGGAGGTTAAGTGGAGGCGCGTCCAAAAGAGGTAATATCCATTACCGAACTTTTTCAATTTCTTTCTTCTTCAACTTCTTCTTAATTAGTTGTTTCATGATAAAGTAATAACATCAGTATTTCTTATATACTGATATGTTATTATAAATATGAAACAACTATAATTAACCTTCTATCCATCCTACGGAAAAAGGAAATCACCGCGCATGCGTACGTACGGAATACCGTCCCCACACCGTGGTGTAATCTATTTTCCGCCACCACCATAATTGGATGGGTATAATGATGTAATTAGTAACTATATATTATTATTATAAAGTGATGTTGATACTGAAATATTATACATACACTTCAACACAATTCCACGACCATGGGAACGATATCATCGCTCGTGCGTACGTACGAACTACCATCTCCACGACGCGATGAGATTCATTCTCAATGATTAACCATTCATGAATGATTATAAAGTATATATAATAAGTACTAATGAAATATATGACATAATAATGATACTGGATTTATGTATATTTATATGTATGTCATCTACTTAATTCCATTCAATTCAATAAGGAAACGAAAACAACGTTCATGCGTACGTACGGACTACCGTCTCCATGAACGGTGTATTTCATTCCATTTATCCATATATTATATATATATATATATTCTGAATATAAATTATATATAAATCATGTTTTATATTCTGGAATTAAGTAATCATGATCTATGTAATCATATGAATAATTACAAGTCAAAACACGGACGATAAATGAAACGATTTTACCCAAAACGCTTCTTTAACATGGAATTTACAAAAGAACGGGTAATATAAAGTCATAAGTGAATAATATATGATATCATTACAATGAATATGATTCTGTAATAAGTCAATGACATTATTTAAATCAGTATACAGGAGGTTTGGACACTTACGAAGCAAATCGGACCTAAGGTAAGGGAAATGTCACCATCTCATTTTATCCGAGATTGCTTATGCTTTGGTTTTTACTGGGGTGTATTTTATCATCCAAATCCATGTTTCCCCAATATGTAATATTTATATCCTTCTAAAATAGTTTATATCAAATTTTACCCTTCGGTGAGATTTTTGTAGAAGGTATGAACGGAATCTTGTGTCATTTTTCGTACGAGGTACTTTTTGACTTTTCTGACAAAAGTACGGGAAGAATGTTTTTTTAACATATATGGCATGAATGGATTTTTAAAACCAAGTTTCCAAAAATCTTCCTTTACAAGTTTTCAAGTTTATTTTTAAACAACTTCTTTTAGCATAAAATTTTATGACAGGTTAAGAAAGGAAAAGTGTTTTTGAAGTTGAAAGGATATTTTCATCAAGAATGGAGTTCAAGTGTTTTATCAAAATTATTTTCCATCTAAGTTAATAAATGGTTTTGTTTCTATCCCTATTATTACATTGATTTGATTATGTTGTAATTGAATTATTTTTATGAATTCGTTTATCTTAAATGAATTGTTTTATGATGTCACGATGTTTAAGATTCCCATTTTTACTACATTGTTTATGCAATGATGTATGATTTATGATTTTGTGGCACACATAAGAATGGTATCATTATGAGATGGGTGGGACCTATATCTCCCTCCAATGCATTGGGTAAAGATTTTATATCTCATGAGATAGACATGGCTGGAACGGTAGGTTATACCGGTTTATTGAAACAGGACTGAAACGAGGGTGACTCGGTTCAGAAAAGGACTTTGTCCACTAAGATAGTCTTGAAAATGCGTCTTGACTAACAAGAAATGATTCTCTATGATTATGTGTGTATGCCACAAAGTTTCATTTTTTAAGTTATGATTATTGTGATTACATTTCACTGCCATGATTTATCCCATGTTATGAAATTATGATCTCTTTTGCAGGTTAAGATTTCCAAAAGTTATGTGCTTGTGTATACGATGAGATTTATATTTCTTTTGTTTACCCTTACTGAGCATTTGAGCTCACCCTTTTATGTTTTCTTTTCCCCAGGATATAAAGAAAGGTGTTAGGTAAAAAAATAGGGAGATCTTTATGGGAGATATTGGAGATCTTTCACCACGATTAGAAGATTACATTCCGAGTTTCCAAAGACACTAAACTATTACAATCCTTGTGTGTGTGTTTTTTGTTATGAACTAAGTATTCCTCAAATGTAATGTAATGTCCATGTAATTCAAGCTTCAGGTCTCTACACTCGAGATGTGATGTTGAACATGCTTGATGGTTGTTGCCAGTAATTTCCATAGTGGTGCTGATGGATGAACAGCCACACTGGTTGAGCATAGTTTTTTCATCGGTCATTGTTTTGGATCTAATATATTTTTCCTTCTCCTCTCCACTAGTTTCAATCTAATTTTTAGATCTATGCCTCACTGTCACTATTTAGAAATGTGCAGTTGTCTTATTGCATCTTTTGATTCCTTATACAGATGACACAATTTGTAGATCAATTTTTGTTGGTTGTTGTGATTTTGGATGCTGGACCTATTTGCAACGAGCTTGGATGCACTTTTTTGGTTTTTATGAGTTGTTTCCCATGAACATCTTTGTGGATGTCTCATGGATGGTGGATTCTAGTCTTGAGTCTTCGAGGTGAGGCTGTGGGTTATGTGATGCTTGCTATAATGTGCTTTCTGAAATTGACTGTGTCTTTCTTATTCTCCAGCTTCAATCGGTTGTATCACATTCATCTTGATTCAGATGGTTCTACATCATTTGCACTTCATCCCATTATCCATCGACGATGGCTTGGTTCCCCTCACCGTGGTTCCCTAGCAGAGTTTGAAGATTTCGTTTATCGACATTTGGGTCTTGAGGGGGGCAGATTATTTGTCCTTGCGTGGACTGGTACTTATCCCTACCTTCTGATCTGTCTTCATATCTAAGACCCCATGGTTTTCGTGCTTTTCTGCTCTGCGGTAAAGGACTCTGATCATTACTTAGGCTCCATTGAGCAGTGGATTCTGATGGATTGGTGGTCGGATTTGGATTTGGATTTTGGGGGTTTTCGATTTCCTTTTTCTTTTTGATTGTCTTTGGTTGCTACCCACATGGGATGTACTGCTGGTTCTCCTGGTTTAATGACTCTGATGCTACCTTGAAGGTTTTTGGATGGATGTTTTTGTTTTCAGTCTCTCTTTGAATCATGTTTTGGTGCATACATGGTAGATTTGGGATGTTGTTGCTCTTTAATTTATTTGGATTTCTCATTTGTGCTTTTGCTGGATCACATTGTCATTAGGAATAAAATTTTCTAGTGGGAGATTGATGTTGGTTTTATTGCATTTGGATGGAATTTTATGTGTTTCACATTGCGTCGTGTGGGAAACCTCGATGGAGGGATGGGTTTCTTGAAACCCATAATTCAGCTGTCTATTACTTTGGATGGATGGGTGCCCTGACTGAACATTCATGGTGTTCTCTGACGGATGTTGCGACGCATCTGGTCGATGGTACAGCGAGTCTCTCATTTGCACCATCGAGGGGTGGCTCTATAGAGAGATAGGTGTGCTGGAACCTATTGTTCAGACCTCCTCTCATATTTCAGTATGAGTTGGAAGAGTGCTCTGCTTTGGTTGTGTTTCTAGCACGACACACTTTATCGTAGAGGCGGTGACACATCATCTTGGTGGTTTCTGCTGCTACATTTTCGGTTGGGGGGATTAGACTTTCTGGATTGATTTTGCTTTGATTTTTGACTCCTTTTGACTCTTGGATCCTAGTTGGCCACGTGGCCTTTTCTTCTATTTGTTTTTCATATTGTCTCTATAATGGGTTCCTCCTACTTCCCTTCAAAATGAGTTTCATTCTTGTTCAATAAATGGGGTCTTGTCCTCATTACCTTTAAGAAAATATTGTGAGTGATGAGTCTGGAATTTATCATTTTTTTATTTAAAAAAATGGCACATGTTTTATGTTTTCATCATTATATTCTAATTGTATTAAAAAAAATTATAGTTTTTGTGTAAATAAAATAGTAAATTCACCTGAATCATTAAAAAAATATATAAGTTAAAAAAATTGGTGACCTATTTTAAGAACCATGGATAACCTCCTCCCCCTTACATCATCATTTTTAGTCAGAGAATCTCTCTTATGGTAAGGGTTCCTATAATTATTTTCATATTAACTGGTGGATTACATTATTGATGTGTGAATGACCACTATGAAATTTATGGTGTCACCACAAAATCTCAAAGTACCGAGACCACAACCTACGCATCCTTGGAATATCACTCTATCTTAAGATATGAAATGAGTCACATATACATTAATAAATTATAACACATGAACTCACACAAGTTCATCATCTATTAATCATTCTCCCTGTGGAAGACATTTTTAAAAATAGGTAGAGAATCCCACTGTATCTCTCCCAACAAACCCACGTGAAGCTATTGCCTTCCCATTATTACAACACCATAAAAAATTTCTTACAGTCAAAAGATTGAATTAATTTAAGATCATATAGTAAAGTTATCTTTAACAATGCCCCAAAATATTAAATGAAAATACTTTTAAATAAAATAATGATACATATAGGAAATCTAAATTTATGCCCCACAATATGTACACTCTCACTTAAGAATGATTTACAAACTATTAGGGTCCTTGAATAAGATCAAAGGGGCCCTTTTATATCTTATTAGGTCTTCTTGGATAACATTACAAGATATGATAAAATGATATAGTTTATATAATGAAATAAATTCAAGAAGAATAACTAGATTTGATACCACTATGTCGTTATCCAAAACCATAAAATCCCTCAAGAGACTATAATGATTTTAATAGTGACCATAGAATCCAACCTCTAATAAGAAATTTGATAGACACAAGAATTTTTAGAGAAAAAATTACAATATTTTATAAATTACCCTCTTTAATACTAGTAAATAAATAGAAATGACCAACCAATAATGAACACTAAAAATAAATAAATCCCAATAATTGATAATAATGTATGAAATGGGAGTTATTTGAAATGAATTAAACAAAAAAAACATCTCCCAATGTGAAAGAAATGTGATCAATAAAAACAAATAAAAACCTAGATACCCATTTAACAATAATCAATAACTATTTAATGAGTTACTATAGACTATATATAACTCCAAAACGATCTCAAAATCTATAAAATAATCTCCAAAAGTGGGGATGGTCATACAAGTACTAAATAGTTTCTTCCTTATGAATAATAATGACAATGTGGAAAAAAGATACTAAAGATTTTGTGAATAAATAGTGAAACTAAGTAGTGTCCATTTCTAGGCAATCTATAAATCATATCTCAAAAAAAGAAAACTCTCTAAAACACATATATTGAATTAGTATACTAAACATGGGAAAATATAAAAACGAAAGTACTATACACCAACTCTCTCACTATTCTATGTACCCTCACATTCTAATGAATTTAGCCCTAGTACACTCATCCTCCTAAATTCTATAAATCACATAATACCACCACCATAACTGCATAGCTAAAACAAAAACATCATTTCCCTAATACCATAACCACAAAATATACAACAATTTAAAATATAGAAATAAGAGAGATTGGGAGAGGGGGAGTATTGACTACAAAAAAGGGCATTAATGGTGGTTATATCATGAACTTGAAATAGTTTAAACTTTTTCCTAAAAATGTTATAAGGATTACCAAAAATACTATATATTTCATGGTTACTAAATATTTAGTCTATTTTTAATTAATTTCAACGTACTTTTGGTATGTTTTGTTTTCTGGATCATTTAGCGGTGGATTCATTTTTATTTATCAATGGTTTATTAATAAAAAATACTTGTTGTAAAATAAATAAAATTAAATTAACTGCTGGTAAGTATATATGAGGTGGTTAAGTGTTTCAGTAATTAAAATTAAGAAACTATAAATATAATATTAATTATTATAATAAGATACGCATACTAAAAACAACCACTAAATATTAAAATTATAATTTTTTTGTAATATATTAAATAAAACACTATAAATATTGTAAAAAACATACATGAAATAAACTAAAAACTAAATATATGAAAAACTCGTCATACATATGTCATATATCCACAATCTTATGTATGAACATCTATAGTAATAATAACATCAATCTTAGTGAACCCATAAATCAGTAAACCAATACCAAAGTCATCAATATATACATATAATATAGGACCAACAAAATCCAATTCCTAATATACATTTATTGTATGAACTTCAATACATCTATCTAACACATAATCATCTCATCAACTGAAACTAACCACATCATCTCATCAACTGTAATAAAAAATAAACAAAAAATTAAAACTAAACAAATAGATAAATAATTCGATAAAATAATTGATAAAATGTTAACATACCATAATAAATAAGAACAATCACAACATCCTTATTAATAATTTTGTAGATTTGAATGGTAAAACTCCTACCTACTGCTAGCATCTACCACCCACAATGAAGACTAGAACATTTATGAAATCATATGTGAATAAGAAAAGATATTGAATATATTCATAATAATGCACATAAATTTTTTTATTTTCTTAAAATAAAAAATGAACTTCAACATGATAAAATTATATATATATATATATATATAACATTTATAACAGAAAAATAACCATTTGAGATATGATTCAATACTTGAAACTTAAAAAAGATATGAAAATATTCTAATTAATTTTTTAAATCGATGTACATTGTTCTTGAACGTTAGTTTATAAAAAAAATTATGTCTTTGAAATTACAACATGTACTCTGTTCAAAAATAACACAAATTTGGTTTTTTTATGATTCAACACAAATATGATGTCATTTTCTATTGTTTTGACCATTCCATGCATGTTTTACTATTTTAAAACACTAAAAACATAGTGATGGTCATCCCAAGATAACCATACTCATAATGATCTTCCTTGGATTAAAATATTTAAAAATTAAATCTATGTTCTTTGTCCTCTGATTTCTTTTCAATTCAATATCATTTTCCCAATTGTGACCCCACCTAATGCTCATTTTTAAGGTATTTATACATTTAAGAAGTGTTTACAGAGTCGTTCTGAGCACATCACATGTTTGATTGATGTGTTGTCTATGCGTACACAACAACAATAAGTCAATAATTATTACACTATTATTCCCAGTCAATATTAGTTAATTTTATACGGTTTTGACTATTCCATCCATGATTTGGTGGTTTAAAACACCAAAAATGTGTTTATAATGATCCAAGGAAAAATATAACACAAAATGATGTACTGTTGGTTTCTAAATTTCAAAACTCAAAATAAGGTCATTTAACTCCAATTCAAGGACAACACAATTTCATTGAAAAATTTTTACCCTCTAAAACATGTTTTCAAAGCCTTTGGTATCTATAAGAAGTGTTTAATGAGTCACTCCAATTACATCACACATCAGATTGACATGTTTTCTACACATACACTTCAAAACTAAATAAAATGTGTCTTAACCATGGTTTCACATAAATATGTGTTAGATTTTTATGGTTTTGATTATTCCATGAATTTTTTACTGTTTTAAAACATTAAAAATGCATTTACATCCATACTAGGAAAACCATAACTCATAATGACATGTCGTTAGTTCTAAATTTAACAATTTAGTACAAAGTAATTTTCCTATGATTTCTGGGTAACCTAATATAATTTACATGTTTTTTACCCCATAATAATATTTTATAATGTATTTTAAATATTTAAGAAGTGGTTAACGGGCCATTCTAACCACACCGCATATTGAATTTATTTTTTGTCTATCTGTTCACATAAAAAATAACACAACTCTGATTTTCACAATATTTCACATAAATATGAAGTTTTTTCTATGGGTTTTCCCATTTTTATCCATGATTTAGTGTCTTAAAAGACTAAAACGGAATTTACTATCATACGGTGAAAACCATAACTCATAATGACACGAAATCTGTTAATATTTCAAAAAATAATAATATACTATCGTTTGCCTTTGATTTCAAGGAAATATGAAATTTTTTTCCTAATTTTGTCCCCCCAACAATATGTTTTTAAGGATTTTGTTAACATTAAGAAGGGTTAACCATGTCTTCTTAATCAAAAAACATGTCATATTATGTCCTGTCAATCTGTATGCATTAAAAATAAATCTGTGGTAGTTCTAAATGGATTTTTCACCAGTATATCATTTTTCTTCTAATTTTTTGATCGTTCAATGCATGTTTTTGTGTTTTCAAACACTAAAACACGTGTATGGAAAACAATGGATAAATATAAATTATAACGATGCTTCTTTATTTCATATATTTCACAATTAAATATATGATCATTGACCTTTTATTTCATAGAAATATGATGTCGTTTTCCTATTTTTGACCCCAAGATGTTTTAAAGGCTTTGTTACCCATTAAAATGTGCTACCTACATCATTCTGACCACACTACACTTTTTATTGATGTTTTTTCTATTAATACACATAAATAGTAAATATTTGATGGGTCTCGCATGATTTTATGTTACTTTGACATCATTTTCTATGGTTTTTTCCATTCTAAGAACGTTCTAGTGGATTAAAACACTAAAAATGTGTTTAAATCAATCCTAGAAAAAACATAAATCAGAATGATGTTTCATTTGTCCCAATATTTTATAATTAAATCTATATTAATTGTACACTTATTTCAAGGTAATCTAACTAAATTTCCCTGATTTTGACCCCCCCCCCCCCCCGACATATGTTTTATAGTATTTTATACCTTTATGAGGTGTTTACTCAGTCATTCTGACCACACAACTAATCAGATTGATGTTTTTTCTATGTATACAGTTCCTGAATAACACTCTTGTGGTTTTCCCATGATTCCTCATCATTATTAGATAATATTTATGGTTTTTTATATAGATTTATTATTATTTTAATACACAAAATGCATTTATGTTAAACCAGGGAAAATACTAAATCCAAAGAACATGTTGTTGGTTCATACATTTCAAAATTAAATCTATGGTTTCTAATTACTAATATTAGCTCATTTTGACATTGTTTTCCTAATTTTTACCCCATGACACATGTTTTTAAAGGCTTTCATACTATAAAGAAAATTTTACTAAGGCATTCTAACCCCAATACACGTCAAATTTTCATGTATTCTATGATTATAAACTAAAAATAATGCATCGATGATTGGTAAATTATTTCATGCCAATATTATGTCATTTTATATGTTATTTTCCATTTCACGCATGTTTTGTGTTTTAATGCACTAAAAATCATTTATGAGAATCCAAGGAAAGTTGTAACCAATAATGATGTGCCGTCAATTCCTACATTTCAAAAATTAATATATTTTATTTTCCCTCTAATTTGATGATAATATGGTGTATATTTTGGGAGTTTTGACGCCCTTGAACTTATTTTTATGGTCTATTACACCATTAAGATGTGTTTACTGATTAATTATGACAACACCACACAACAGATTAACAAGGCTTCTTCTAATAGACATTAAAAATAAACCATAATTTTTTTATAGTTTCACATCAATGTGATGTTCTTTTATTTTTTTATCATTCCATATATGTTTTAGTTTTTTTAAACACTAAAATCACAATTATGGACTTCCTGGGAAAACCCCAACTCTTAATGATTTGTTTGTAGCAATTATTTTTCAAAATTTAATCTAGAATAGTTATACCTTGATTTTCGGGTAATATGACATCATTTTCCTTATTTTTATTCCTCCATATATTTTTTTAAATTACATTTAAGAAGTATTTACTAAGTTATTCTGACCGCACCACACTTGAAATTGGTGATTTTTTTACATTTACATGTCAAAAAACCCATCAATGGTTTTACCATGATTCCATGAAATTATGAGGTCGTTTAATTTTTTTTACCATTCTAAATACGTGTTAGTGCATTTAAACCTATAATTGAATTTAAGACCATACCAAGATGATCATAACTCGGAATTGAAGGACCCCAAAACACCCTGATAGGGGAGGGGTGAATGAGGGTGTCAACTATTTCTACTCAAGTGATGGATATTTCTCCCATGTTGGTAGGAACGTGTTAAAACCTATATGATTGTAATTTTTAATAATTAAAACATTCACAAGAAATAATACAAAATAGAAATATTAATTGGTTCAAAACTAAGGGATTATCCAAGGAAAATACAATGACTGTGTGTCAGTCAAACATAAATCCACTATTCATTAATAGATGTGGAATTCATATGTTTACACATATTCACCATGTTCAAGGCTCACTTCCTTTACATGGATTTAGGGATTTCACACTTCATCCCTCAGAACACATTTGTCATCTACCCATAGCTCATTACTGTGAGAGAAGTCATACTCAGTTTATTGATTTCATTAATTCTTAAATGGATTGGAATTAATGAATTTATCCCTATATTGTTACGATACTCTTCCTTCATCGTTAGCTAAGTTGATTCTCCATAAAATCCATGTTTAATAAAAAAAATTATATTAAAAAACATCCATTCATGATGCTCCTTCGTGATGTTCAACAAATCACGAAGTTGTCTAACTTCAAGAAAAAACTACATCTATGAAGTTCCACTTCCCTTATGAAAAAATGAATTCATGGCCCACCTTTTCCTTCAAAAAATAACCTAGAATCATGAAGCACTCCTTCTTTTGTAGAACTAACTACCTTCGCAAAGCACCACTTCCTCCACGAAACAAACTACCTTTATGAAGAACTCCTTCACAAAAAAAATCATTTGTGACGATCACAATGTCAATCTGGGATATCACATCATCACGAAGTACCATTTAATAAACATCATTTTAATTATTCAAGTCATATAGACTTTTCAAGATCCTCAAACATGCACTGAAGGACAGATTCATGAATCTCCTTTGCAAAATCAGATCATTTTTGTATTTTCCTTAAAAACAACATTGTAAATGAAGAGGGGTAGCCTCATATTTGTAGGCTCGACTATTCTTGAATCCCCAAATACTATTTTTATATTTTATATATCTTTCCAAATCATATGCGTGACGCTCCTCCCTTTGAGATTCACCATTGAAATTCGATAGAGTATTGGATCTCTCTATCAAAAACATTACACCACCTCGAAGCTCTAGTTCGTGTAATCTCCGAAATCATCATAACTATTCATAGTTCTCAAATTCATCATTAGGCATGATTATCATAACTATAATATAGATCACTATAATATTTCTTTGATCTCTTGTGAAAATTTTTTTTTTAATCCCATCTTTGTGAAACTCATGCCCTTTTTTAGAAACTCCTGATCCTTCTATGTGAGGATTGAAAACAATAAAAAACATAATCCATTTCCTTCAAAGAATATCCTTAGTACCAATAAGAATAAAATATTATGCGTTAAAATATTTTAAAATTAAATCTATGGTTATTTTCATATGATTCCATTGAAAATAGATTTTCTTTTCAAAAAAAAATACACCTAAAACTAATTTTTAAAGGCTTCTATACCTTTAAAAAGTGTTTACCAAATAAAATTTACAACACCTCATTCCATATTTATGTATTTTATATGATGAAAAATTTATTATAACAAAAATGTGTTTTTTTAATGTTTTTACAACTGTATGTATTCATTTTATTTGTTTTTTTTTCTAAAAAATGAACATTTTATTATTTTAAAACAGTAAAAAAAATTTACGAACATCCCAAGAAATATAAAACTCAAAATGACATACTTTCCATTCCTGCATTTCCAAATTCAATCTATGGTCGTTTTTAATTGATTACTAAGATATATGATATCTCTATCTTGGTTTTTGACCCAACTAAACAAGTTTTTAATAGATTATGTACATTTAAAAATTGTTTACCAAGTCAAATAGTGAAAAAATTCTCATATTGTTTTCATACTTGTGGATCATAATTAAAAACACATTTTTGATGTCTAAGATTCCACCGAATTTAAATCTAGTACAATATGTGGTCTATATGACTTGAAATTCTTGTTTTATATATAAAAGTTTCATTTTAGTTTTATTTATGGAAGTTTTATGTATTCCATACAAATGTGTGTATGATATATAGAATTTAGAATTTTCCTTTTCAGGATGAGGAAAATGGTTAAAAAAAATTAAAGGATCAGGTTGTTCATCCGATGAAATACATAAACTATCTAATTTTCCATTTAGACCCACCACTAAACCTTTTCCCCTATAAGATTCATGTTCCTATAATTTTCTTCTAATATTTCAATATATCATTGTGATTCTAATTAAATTTACTAATCGAACAACCACCATGTGTAGTATTAATGGATGGTGATGAACTTCAAAATACAGTTGACGAGTAGGCCCAAACCCCATCCCTTATACATGTCCGGGATGCTCCTTCCCTAAAATGATTCTAATTGCATCGTTATGGTAAACCTATGATGAATGTAAAGGGTTCACATCATAGACTTCTTCATCTTTAAACTATTAATAAAAAATATTAAAAATGATTTTCTAAAATATCTAAACAGCATAATATTATATAATTAATAGATTTTTCATTATTACTTATTTTTCTTTCAATACTAAAAATATACAAATGAAAAATATATAATTAAAAAAATTCCTTGAACACATGTAAATTGTGTCACCTATATGTATCAAATGCCAAATTGGAATCAATTTATCTACATAAATCACCCTATTTAATTGGGTTTATTTTTTAGTTGTTATAATAAATTTCACAATATTATGTTTTTAAAGTAATGTAATAACATTAAATGTCAATGAAATGTAAATACTCCATCACCTTTGGTAGGAACATTTACAAAACTACCATCAAAATTTCTATTCAATTTAAACCACATCTATTTTTGGCCAACAGAGTGACCTAATTCATTATCCTTTATTATAAAATATAGAAAAGTTATAAAAAATCCTTAATTATAATAAAATGATATAAATAGTAATTAATAAATTACAAACCCAAATTGTTCTTTTTTCGAATAATTCTGTCACCTAACAATGTGAAGAATGTCTTACATCATATGATTCACAATATGTTTTTCAATATTTCATACCCAAAATATAAACATTAATAACAATTATAATTTTATTTTATTTATGTTATTAAGATACTATAAAATATACAATTACATTATGAGGTTCATCTTTGTTAATATCGACAAAGAGCTTCCATTCCTCATAAGAAATTCTTTTATACACATTCTCATAAATTTGTCATAATCTCAGAGATGTGAAATTAAAATCATTCCATAATATCTATCTAAAATCACTCCATTCCATTCCAAAAAATTTCAAATTCCGTCAGCCTGAAACATAGTTAGGGGTATCAAAATGAAAAAAATCCTCCAAAAATAATAATAAAATTATAAGTATATTACAAAAGTTTAATTTTTTCTTTTAAGGTAGATATAATGTATTATTAAAAAAATACTAAATTTACATGTGTATAAAATAACTTATTTTTTTTAGTTGTAGGAATATGCCTCCAATCATTATAATTAATGGTAAATATCCCTATCTTGCAAAGTGGTTTTCCCTGAATCAGCCCATAGATTCTGGAAGAGTCACTGGTAGGCCCCCAAACTCAATAAATGGAATTATTATCTTGAATTCCATTAATTCAGATAATTTTACCAATTCATATTTATATCCCTTCTATGGTTTTCAATATATATTTTACAAATTCATTAACAAATTAATAGGATATATAGTATTATATGGAAAATTATGTGCATACCAGTAACGATAACTCTCTAATAACCACTATATAGATGAGTGACCAACAAATTCCACTCTATAGGTAAATTTTTTAGAGGGATACCAATGAAATTTGAAGAAATGACTGGCAGTCTAGTCATCTCATATATAATGGAATCACTCGGATCAATAAATACTGAAGGTAGTGGAGTTGTGCTCTAAGGAGATGATAGTCTAGAATGAGGATATTATTTTCTTGAAATTCATACATTTCAAATGGTTCTGGTATATGAAATGTATATGTAATTATAAAACTGATAGTTTTGATATAAAAGAAAATGTAGAACTAGAAATATATATATGAATAAAACACTTAATAAAATGAAATATTAATATGTGTTTATTAACAATTTATACATTCAATTATATTCATCATCATTATCTTCAATTATATCAACCTCCATTACAAACATTCTTTATTTTACACCCTCTGTTGCAAGTTATAGTATTTTTATATCCTCAAGAGAAAACATATTTTTTTGGTGTTGATGAGGATCACTGTCATAAAGAACCAATTGAACATCATCTCCCATGTCATATAAGTGTATCTGATTTTAGTGTACAACATCACTTCATCCTTCATGTCTTTCATCATTCACAAAATAAACCATATTCTCTTTTTAAGTAAAGATAAATTGATCACGTAGTTATTGGTCTCTTTTACGGATCATGAAAGAGATGTTTATTAAAGTAAAATGTAAAAAATCCTCCATTATACCCCTATCAATGTTGACCCACATGAATTTGAATGAACATGATAGTTCAATTTAATTATATCATTCATAATTTCCAAGAATCTCACATTTGAAAGTGTGAATGCAACACTATTTGGGTTTTCAAGTACTCTTCATGATATATTGTCTACAACATGAATCCACAAATATTATAGACATCAAATATCATAGAGTTTCATAGAGGAACTCGATACGAAACAAAATATCATTTTATATTTTAGCTCAATTTTAAACATTCATTTCTTAAATATATATATATAGTTAATTCTAAAAATTAAAAAATAGATACAAATCAGTAATATGAATATGAGAATATGCATACACAATGGGAGAAACATTTTACAGTTTTCTTCTTAGCATTTTTTTAATTCTATCTCACTTCAAGCTTAACCCATTAGTCATAAATTTTTTTCAATCACAGTTATTCAATAAATGGTTCTATAATAGAACTATTGAGAATTAAATATCAATGGGATTTTAGAAACTCCAATTTATTCACTGTAAAATTTTACCCCTTTAAAATTATTTTTTCAATAGTTGGAAATAAAAATGACTAGTTTTAATAAACAATATTACTACATATTTCATCAATATATCCAACTGAGGGAATCAATTACGAATCCAAGAAAATAGGTAAAAAATGTCATCCACTCTTCATCTATGTGACTTACAAAACTAGAGAATTCTGATTGATAATTATTCCTTTTATACAATTTCAAATTAACTAAGTACATGTTAACAAAATAAGAATAATATTAAAAAAATTAATTTTTTTTAAAATATACAATTACCATATGAAAATAAAAATAATATCAACGCACCTCTAAATTGGATATAACCATTGACAGTGTACCAGTATCTATGTTTACATTCTTAAACTATATTAGAAGTCAAATAGACCATTACAATGAATAATAAAGGGGGAAATAACATATCCAAATGAAAATGTGTAAACACAATTATTTCTTAATGTTTATCAATCTCAGTTCGATTTAGAGTTTTTTCACAAATATATTTGAAAAACATAGAACCATTGTTCATTTTTTAGATAATGTATTACCCAATTCCAAACATAACAATATTTCAGTCAGAATATGTGAGTCATGACATTTCAATTCATGTATCCTTTGATGTTTTAAGTCAACCCGCCTTGATACATTACATGAATATTCATTTGAAACATTTATATTATTTAATATTCAATGTAATATGCTTTTTTCATCATGTTTCATTGTAAAAGTTTCCAAACTATACATTTCATTATCATTTTCCTATATACCATGCTTTATATTCATTGAATCTAAATCCTTACAACCATTAAGGTGATACTTTGACCTATCCTGCTTGTTAATAAATGTAAAAATTTCATTATCATATATTATATTCTTAATAAAAAATATACAAATATTATAACATATATATAATTAAAATCCCAAAAATGATGTTTGGAAAAAATAATATTTTTCTACAATTATTATCTTCTAGCAATTTCAGATATTGTACCCCATTAACTTCTCCGACATAATTATATATGATTACATTTTTTTAAATTCATTGGTGACAGTCATTACATATATCCTAATTTATGAACCATATAACACCTTAAGTGACTTTATCAATTCAATATCTCCAATGAATAATTTCCTATAAAACCTAAATTTATGAGAAGAATCATGAAATCAGTGATGACACATAAAACAACATTATACTGTATCAGGTAATCCTTAAGGTTCAAAATAAAAATGTAAATCTATAAAATACCACTTAGTATGTGTGTTCCAACCAGATAAATTTCCACTCCCGAAAAACCACTAATTTTCAAAATTAATGCGGCATGAATTTTGAATAGTTTCTTGTTAAAGCATCATATTTTTTCACATCATTGTCACAATATTCTCACAATTCATGAATTAGGGGATGAAGGTAAACATAAATTTAATTTCTAGAACTTTTCATTATATGAATAATCATCAAAATAATGAAATAAATCTTATGAATATCCATACATTTAGGTAGATTGTAAGGGATCGAAGAAACTTTACAAATGCTATAATTATTCCTTAAAATACAAAAATGTTTATACCCATCTGAAGTCAATCCTAAAAACACATTCCTAGTCTCCATAGAATAATTTAAATATATATAATCAAACATATTAAATGATTTTGAATCTTTTGGATGTCTCATTATGTCATCATTGATATAGTAGCCATGCCACTTCATGTGGTATGCAGTCTTACCCAACATGAAAAGTCCTTTCAAGCATGGTTTCAGAGGAAAGTAACATAAAACAATTTTAGGAGTTTTATTATTCTATTAATTCATGGGGATTCATTTATTTAAATGATAATTGTTCATAATTTTAATTCATCTTCATGAATTAAATATTTTTCATTCTTCTTTATCAGAATCTTCTCTTTAATAAAGAAATAATTCATTAGGGAATTCATGTATCTCGGTGTAATCATGTATAAGCTTTTTATGACTTTCTTCATCCCATTGAATGATGTTCAGATATTATCATTACTAAATTCATCTAGAAGAAACTCTAAAAACGTGTTAATTTCTTTGTCAATATTTCCTAAGATACAGTTGATATTATACAACATAAGTAGAAAAATCTAACGTTGAATACTTGGTGCACACATCATACATTTTATTCTTTCTTAAAATAATTCATAAAAATCATTTTATTGGTCATGTAATTTATCAGCAAGATTAAACTATTATTGATTAGTTTAATGTTTAGATCAATTAAAATATGATATATTATTTTATAAAAAAAATGCTAATTTCAAATGTTTTGAACTAAATTACCCTCTATAATGTCAATTTGTGTTTCTTTGGTAGTACAATCATTGTTTTTACATTAATATCATTTGATTCACCATTCAAAATCCATCATACATCTACAGTAAGAAACAATTTCAATATCAAATTCTCATATTCTTTATTTTTATTCAACCATAACATGAATATAAAATTAAGACGTTCCCATCTTATATACTATCTAATAATTTGATTGAAATTTCATAGTCGAAAAATTCTTCCGAACCCTTGGCATATGGAAGCATGTTTTGCAGTAAAGTAACCAAACATTAATCCATTGGTATTGTATTTTTAAGAACTGTAAATTCATAAACAAATAAGAAAAATTATATCGTATAGTTGCACTCAAAATTAAACATCACTCATCATTATCATTAACTCTTTCATAACACCAATAATGGAAAATTGGATTAATCAAATAATGAACTTTTTCTTTCTAAACTATTAATATTAAAAAAATGAATCAAATAAAATTTTATATATCACAAAAAATATTAATAATTACATAAACTAGATAACAAAACAATTCTTATAATATAAGGTGGATTTAACCATAGATTAGCTGATGGCCACCTACTAAGAAGGGTAGTGATATTCTATCATAAAATAGATATCCACCTCATTTTTATCATCTAATAGGGATCACAATAATATTTTTAAAAAAATTACTTCCTCGCAGAATAGGGTAAAAATAATATGATATACCCAAAATACCATTTCATTTCATCCATGATGGACAAATAAATAAATTCATTAACCTCCTCATGCAAACTTCTATTATGGGATAATGACATAAACAATCTCATTTCATGGAATATTTAGACATCATAGAGGTAAATCATAAACTAAATTAATAGATTATCTCAATCTATCATGTAAATATTATAACAAAAAATATAAAAAAAATAATATTAATCATAAGAAGTTAATTATCAAATAATAAATAGATGATCATATTTAAATAATTGAATAAACTGTTCATTAAATAGTTATGGGATCACTAAAATTTTATTTAATTAAATATATCATAGTAAAAAACAATTAATTTCATTTCAAAACTGAAAATTATAGTATATCAAAAATTCAAAAAATAAAAATTAACGAGTCTTTTAGAATCACAAAAATTTAGGTTGGTCAGGGTCATGGTATTCATTGATAGGAATATTGGGATCATGGAAGTTTCCAAAAGGGGGGATAGAGTCTGGATGGTCACCGATAGTAGGTTTAGGTCCCAAAAGTAGAAAACAAGGAGGTTTGGGGTCATGGTGTTTTTAAAAGGGTGGGTGTGGGGTCTGGGTCACAATCGTCACAAGTAAGGAGGATTAGGGTCACCACTGTATTTTTTAAGGGCATCCAGTGACAGAGGTCATCATTATGGTGATCGAGTATGGGTGGTCACTACTATGTGCATTGTTCTCAAAATGGATAGAGGGAATATGGAGGTTGTAGGGGGTTAGGGTTCATGGGTCACCACTAACTAGTGGACAGGGCAGTTAGAGGGGGTCATGGGTTGTCCTCGAAGAGGGGATAGGGAAGGCGAGGGGGGAGGGTGAGGGTTGAGGGTCCCCATCTAGGATTGGAGAGGTTTCCCGGAGGGGGGGTCACTACTGAGGTGGGAGGTGTTGGGGTAACTACTATGGAGGGGGAGGGAGGTCAGAGGATCGGGGTTGTCACCGAGGATGGGGAGGGAGTTCAAAGGGTTCTGGTCATTGATAAGAAGGGGGAGGGCAGTCGGAGGGTTGGTATTACCACCGAGGAGGGTGAGGGAGGTCATAAGGGTGGGGGGATCGTGGTTGTGATATTAGAGGGGATATGGGTGAAGGAGGGAGGGGGGAAATAATCTAGGGGTAGTTTAAATAAATTTCAGTTTAATGGGAAACTCCCCTAATTTATAAAATTTAAAAAAATATTGAGGTGGTATAATAATATTAAACTACATTAAAAATTTATTAGGTAATTTTTTTTTATAATTTATTTGAATCAACATTAATAAAACACCTCTAGGAAGTAGATTTTTTCTTGTGACTCAAGCATCTAATTTATAAAACACCTCATAATTTGGGTTTCCATCATTACACAAGTTAAAATAGTAATCAATTAAACAATTATTCTTTTGTGTTGGGGAATGGAAATAAAAAAAACATAAACTGATATATAAAAATATAAAAAACCATATCATTGGTTCTACATCCACTCATGTCACCACTATCAATATAATTCCACACATATGTAACCAATAAACTAAATAATAAAAAATCCCAAAAAACTATTAATCCAAATTTTTTTATCCAATTAACATTTTATTATTCTAACTCATTATTACATATAAATATACTATATATCCCATTTACCATGTTTATAATTTATATAAAAACACTTTTAACTCATTATATATCACAAACCCCTTCCAATTCACCATATTTAGTTCAATTATTCATGTATTTCATATCAATATTCGTTGAGTAAAAATCCTTCCTGATTGAGTTAAAAAATTTATATCATATCGAATATAGAAAATGGAACAGAAAATGCCAAATTCCCTTAAAACATGATGACCGTAATTTATTAAATTTATTTATGTGATTAAATTTATATCAACTACTTACACAAAAAAATAATATATACAAATTCCACATATATTCTAAATATAGATATATTAATTGAATAACCTACATTAAATCAATGCTAAAATCTTTATATAATTATGAAAAAAATTCTGATTCAAAAATTCACATATTCCTTTGTGATTATATGTAATATCAATAATATATCAATGTAATGAACTTGAAATAAACCTCATGAGTAGATTGAATTTACATCAAAGGGGATAATATATATATATATAACAAAGAAAAAATAATAAATTATTGGAATGAATAAAAACAGCTCAACCTCATGAAGATATAAAATAGAAAATCTGGAAAATAAATAACTCAAGTGAATCCAATTAACTCACTCTATCTCAAAAGGTTATCCAAGTGAAGAAAAAAAATTGACGATCAATAATATATCAATGTAATGAACTTGAAACAATCCTCATGAGTACAATGAATTTACATTAAAGGAGATAATATATATATATATATATATCAAAGAAGGAACAATAAATTATTATTGTGAATAATGATAACTCAACCTCGTGAAGATATAAAATATAAAATCTAGAAGATAAATAACTCAAGTGAATCCACTTAACTCCCTCTATCTCAAAATATCATCCAAGTAAAGAAAAAAATAAATAAATTCATTTAAGGATTATAAAATTTTAAATTAAAATTGAAAATCCAAATCCATGGTTTAATGTAATGTGTTACATCATTATTTTGGTCTGTTAAATTGGGATTTGATGATCACAATAAAAATAAACCATATCTCACCCTTAAATATCATTCACTATATTTTACAAATTTAATTATATATAAAATCATTATGGAATAATTTATAAAATTTTAACATAATCACTTGGGCTGAATACTTGAACCAAAATTAATGGAATAATGATAAAATATCATCAATTTTAATAACCACAATAACATTTAACCATAAAAATCATTATGAAATAAGGACTATTTTAATGATATATATCTAAAAACTATTAGAAAATAATATAATTAATTTTTCAATTAATTTTTATCACTAATATTTTAATTCATTCCATAAAAATATGTTATATGATATATTATGTTGTAATTTAAACCACCACAACACAATGATTCAAGCTACAATGTAGTGGAAAGATATAATTTATAAGAGGATACCATTTCAACGTCCCCAATAAATATGGTGAAGTATACACTGTTAGAAAACAAAAATGAGTTTTATAACCAATTAAATTATGATTTTCATGTTATAGTGAAATTTTAAACAACTCAATTCCAAATATTTATATTACTTATCCAACATTCCCAATACATACTGATGGATTTCACTGAAATATATTGGCTATTATATTAGATACCTATCAAAGTTTTTTCAAACCTAATAATCTAGGAAAAACATAGAGTGAATATAGATATTAAAAAAAATTCAATACAAGATAGAAGTCATATAGGGCATTCATCATGGAAAATCATAAATCATTACATGTGAACTAAAATGGATAAGGTAGTAGCTACTTCCAATTTTGGTACCATGTAATGATTCAAGAAAACTCTAGGTAGTTGAATCGAATCTTTGACTACTTCTCTAATATATATCTTACAAAAATAACATGGAATCACAAAATGAATAATAAAGTAATGAATCACTTGTAAAAGAAATTATTTTGATGATCTTGGATCTCTATTGGTCAAACCAAAAAAATCACCCGAATTGATATCAAACATTCTCCACTCAATGATATTGTAGTCATTATAATTTTACATCCAAAATAGTGGTACATTAATGTAAATGAAAAATCCTTCCATAATTTCAAGGTGTTCCAACTTATATGATACATTCATAGTCCACTCCAACACCACAAAATTTCCCACAAACCACATAGAAATATCAACTCCTTTAAAATATATTCAAAACCCTTGATGAGGAGAAAAATATATAACACAAGATCAACAACACCAAACTCAATAGGTATCCAACACAAATATTTCTATGACCTATAGTGACATATTATATATTTTATTCAATCATGAATAAAATGTTAATTCTTGGTTGCACTCCTTATTAATTATAGTTTACTGATCATCATCTCAAAACCATGGTCTATCACAATGGAAATCAATATGGATTCTTCTAAATATCCTCAAAAGGGGTAATAATGACAGGTAAGTGATATATATATATATATTATTTGGAAATTTAACAAAATGAAAATGATTTAAATAAGATACCTTGAAATTTAGGACACATTCTCTCAACATGTCATCTAATGTTGGAATAGTAAACATCATTTATCCATCATGTGTAAATACTATAGAATAAAGTATTTTTAATAGTATAATACCATAAATTCAGTATTCATGATGTAAATAACGGATCTAAGAATGAAATTAACATCCTAAAATACCATTGAATATAACTACTTCCTCTATATAAATCCTAAATGATCCATTAACCACACAAGATATGTTAATAATATTAAAATTGAATAATTTAATCATTTTCACCATATAACTCACATGGAATCATGCCCTCATAACTCTCAAGAAAAAGCAATCATTAAATCTAGGGATAAATCTCACCACATCCACAATGTGAAGTATAATGGTTATATTAAACCATAAAAATCTCTATTTTTTAATTTAAAAGTGTTAAACACAGTGCATCATGATAATAAAATATAAAAATAGCATATTCATACTAAATAACAAAACAAGCCAATTTAATTTAATATACATCATATAAATAATAGAATTAAAATTGTAGGTGATCAATGTAACTCACATAGAACATCCTCTAAACTCATCCATGAAACAATAATATTACCATAAAATGTCACTTGATGATCACCATAATGTATCCATACCTAAAACTAATAACTATAAATGATACAATTTATCAGAACCTCCACTTCAGGATATCATAATTTTGACTCCACTAAAAATATACATAAAGAGATCAAATTCTAATTTTATCTTTGAAACTCTACTACCAACTTCTTCTATGTATAGATGTATGGATAAAAGCTACTCAATTATTCATTATTCATCATCATCCTCACAAGAAACATCAATATATTGACTTCCACACATAGAATCATCAATAAAATTTTATTTAAAGAGAGTATAATACATATAAATGTCACAATCCTATAATATTTCCACCCATATATGTTGATTAAAAGTCATATCCCACTAAAAAAGATATATGATAAGCTTCTATGAGTTATGAATATCAAAAAGTTCTCAAGAAAAGGTAATATCTATGTAGATTTGAAGGAAACACCTCCAATACTAGATTAATTTCAATATTGGGGTATTTATTCTTGATGTAAGATACATTATGTGAACCATAGTTGATAAACACTTTTTCTTCAATCAATAAAAAATATAATCATTTTTAGAATAATCATAATGAAATTCATATATTAATCAATTATGATGAAATATAATTATATGAGAACATAAATAAAATCACATTCAAAAATTTAAAGAAACTTAACATTAATCTATATATATAATGTCTTGAACCTTCTTTGTTAAATTAGATAAATGTTCCATGATTCTAGTGAAATTAGAAATAAAACTTTGTAATAGTCTATCAAGACAAGAACTCATTATACGTCTATGTCATTTTTAGGGACCCAAAAAAAATAACTACTTGTAACTTTGATTATTAAATATATACAACTCACTAAGAGATGAAATTATCCAAAAACATTTCCTCAATCATTCAAAATTTTCTTTGTGGTAACCTTCAAAAAAACGGATGCCACAAAAGGTGCTCCAAAATAGTCCTAATGTGATTTCCCTAATCCTTTTAAATCTCCCAATTGACTAAGATACTATTGATGAAAACCACCATGAAATAATCTCAAACTCATGAAATATTTATTTCATATTCCCAATTAACACTTCTGGAATAATGATTAAATTTAATTTAAACACCGAAACTCTAAAATATCATATTGAAATTTAAATGTGATCTTTAATATGTTTTCATAATTAACCTAAATCAGATGTTCTAATGTCCATGGGAAAATATTTCATGAAAACCTATATCCCATTAATTAATCAAATAAATCATTAATCATTTATATTTCACATTATTTATTTACCATAACATTATTCAAACATATATAATCCATAATGTTCCACAATATACATTCTTCTTTTTATGAAAAAAACCTTAATTCTCTCCATAGATACAATTTAGGCTAGATGATACCATTCTGTAATATATAATCAATCTAAATCCGTATATTTTTAATATATAAGTCACCATCCTATAAATATATATGTAAACTGGTGAAACACAATTTGTAAATCTATTTGAAACTAAATCTGTAATCTAGAGGATTGTGTTAAAAATCATTAAAGAAAAAAATTATAATTTCTTAAATGTCTCTAAAAATATCATTTTCCAACAAATATATTCGTATTAACATCAATTACAACCACAATTATTGATTAAGTGTAACTATCCAAGTCATCAGTGATCAGTGGATCTAAGAGAAATTACACCCAAGTTCAAGTATTGTTGGATGAGTTTTTAATTTTAGGGTTGAATAATTTTTAAGACCATTATTTTTTTGAGGATGGATTCAGATGAGTTGTTCTATTTTAGTAGAATTTTATTATATAACCATTCGGTTATCTAGTGGTATAGGGAAGGTCAATGGATTTCCACTAGTTACCTAGCAATTATCCATTAGGTAAAAAATTTCCCCTAGATTTTTTTTTATAAATAAATAAATTATAATTTAATAAATCTATATATCCCTCCCTCTAGAAAAAAATAATATACTGTTTCTAAAACCCTACTCCCCCCCCCCACATTTCTCTACCTCTTTTTTATCCACTTCCATATATTGATTAGTTATCTCTCACTTATGTGACAAGTAAAAAATGATAGTAGATTCTAATGGATGAGGTTGTAGAAATATCTATGATTTCCATAACTTTTTTTTCATTTAAGAATTATTCAGGTGGAAATTAATAAATTAGGTGTTTTTTTCAAATTCACCAATTGTAAGTCAATGTGGATGAATTTTCACATGGATATTATTAGGATAAATTCTATTACCATAAGGTCAGTAGTAACAAATATATTAAGTCATTTATTGTAAATGTTTTGTGTAATATGATATGCAGCACTAGGAATTGTGTTTTTATGACTTCATTGGGGACTAAGAGGATTCATAATCGTGCCAAATAATTTGTTCAGGCAATTATCATTGGAATGAATGACTTATATAGACATGGGTGGTTCTGAGCTCATTTGATGATAGACCCACCATTTTTTTTGATGTATACTACTTCCATATCATGTTTATTTATAGGGATATTGAATGTGGGATATGTATGTGGTATATATGATATTCTCTATTAGACATGTTGGAATGTTCTAGAATGGTTATCCCTTTAGCTGTTCAGTTTTCTAAGTAGCTATCTTTGGAATTTCTTAGAAAAATGTTGAACATGATCTATGGACATTAGTATTTTTATGAGATGGATTTAATTTTTTAAATAGTTTTACGACCTTGATAACATGGTTGGATCACACCTGATGACTAATATTTTGAATATGTGCATATTTATTTTATTTTAGGATATGTATAACGACCCATACTTTACATACATTGTTAATACTTCATAATTGAAGTACACTTATTACAACATATGACAAAACCACAAAGGACCGTATAGGTATAGTGTCTTTAGAAACTAGGAAACATAAACAACTGGTTCATAAATCTTCTACAGTGTCTCCCATTTATTTCATCATATCTAGTGTCCCTTTTAGCATATTCTACTTAATATCCATATTCCTGACCTGGGGAAAAGAAAACATAAAAGGGTGAGCTCAAATGCTCAGCAAGGGCAAATAAAGGAAATAAAAATCATATCATATCTTTTGGGCAATCATAACCTGCAAAAGAGATCATAATATCTTAACATGGAATAAATCATAGAAGTGGAAATGAGATCCCCATAATCAAAACATGAAACTTGAAACTTTGTGGCATGCACACATAATCATGGAAATTCATTTCTTGTTAGTCATGACTCATTTTCCAAGACTATCTTAGTGGACAAAGTCCCTTTCTGAACCGAGTCACCCTCGTTCCAGTCCTGTTTCCCTGAACCGGTATAACCTACCATTCCAGCCATGTCTATCTCATGAGATATAAAATCATTACCCAATGCATTGGAGGGAGATATAGGTCCCACCCATATTATAATGAATCCTTTCTTATGTGTTCCACATAATCATAAATCATACATCATCGCATAACACATGTAACAAAAATGGGATTCTTGAAACATCATGACATCATAAAACAAATCATATAAGGTAAATGACTTCATAAAAATAATTCCCTCACAACATAATCAATTCAATGTAATAATAGGGATAAAAACAGAACCCTATATTATCTTAGATGGAAAATAATTTTGATAAGACATTTGAACTCCATTCTTGAGGAAAATATCCTTTCTACTTCAAATACACTTTTCTTTTCTTGACATGTCATACAATTATAAACTAAAAGAAGTTGAATAAAAATAAACTTGAAAACTTATAAAGGAAGATTCTTGGAAAAAAAAATTTAAAAATCCATTCATGCCGTATAAGTTAAAAAAACATTCTTCTCGTACTTTTGTCGAAAAAGTCAAAAAGTACCTCGCACGAAAAATGACAAAAGATTCTATTCATACATATTACTAAAAACTCACCAAAGGGTAAAAATGGATTTAAACAATTGTAGGTGGATGGAAATAATATTACATATTGATGAAACATGGATGTGGATGATAAAATACACCCCAGTAAATACTTACGAATAAACAATCTCGGATAAAAATGAGATTGTGATATTTCCCTTACCTTAGGTCCGATTTTCTTTGTACATGTCCGAAGCTCCTGTATAATGGTTTAAATAATGTTATTGACTTATTCCAGAATCATACATATTGATATGATATCATATATGGTCATATTCTTAGCTTCTTGTTAGTAATATTTCATTGTTACTTGTTACTCGGGTCTTTATTGCCTTTTGTTCTTATGCGTGTTTTGCCGAATAAATTCTTATTCTTCTTTTAATGTTATAGATACCTTATATCCAGAATGGTATTAGTGTAACATATATCATATTTATTCATTAAATTCATTTATATAATTACTATGTAATGATGATCTTGTAGAACGAGTCACATCACATCGTGGAGACGGTATTCCGTACGTACGCACGAGTGATGATATCGTTCCTATGATCATGGAATTGTATTGGAGTATATGTATATTATTTAAGTATCAATATTAATTTATAATAATCATAAATAGTTACTCATTAAACCATTATACCCATCCTTGTAAGGTGATGGTGGAAAATAGATTACACCACGGCGTGGAGACGGTATTCCGTACGTACGCACGTGCGGTGATTTCGTTTTTCCGTAGGATGGATAGAAGGTGAATTAGGGTTGTTTCATATTTATAATAACATATCAGTATGTATGTAATACTGATGTTATTACTTTATCATGAAACAACTAAAGAAGAAGAAGTTGAAGAAGAAAGAAATTGAAAAGATCGGTAATGGATATTACCTCTTCTATGGAACGCTTTTTTGAATCCTCCACTTAGGGAACTAAGATTGGTCTTTGAAGAAGACCAGGACCTCTAGGATTATTCTAGGGAAGTGGAGAGGATAGAATGGCAGGGGTTGGCCGAGCTTGAGTGCTCAAATTGTTGTGAGGAGGAGGGGGAGGAGGTGCCCTTTTATAAGGGAGGAGAGGGGCACCTTAGGAATATCTCAAAATATTATTTTATATTAAAGTCAAAATCGGTTTATAATGGTTCTAAAGGGTCTTATTTCGAAGCTAAAGTGGGGATGGGTCTAAATCCTATCAACGAATAGGATTTAGACAAGTTTAGGTTATTATTTTAACCTTATCAATCAGATTTAACTCTAAGTTAAATAATTTAACTTTTACCGTGTCTTTTTGTTTTCTTACACTATATGGTTAATACACTTACTATAACATGCCAAACGAACCCCAAATTGTTTATTATTAATATATATATCCTTATCTAATTCATATGGCCGAACCATAGATTTTTAGGAATAAAATAACAATTAGTAATATAATATTTGATTTAAAAACTATTTTGTGTCAATTTTGACACTATTTGATATATGATTTTTGTGAAAGTCATAACAGAATTATATGTTCCAAACAAATTGATTAAATAAACACTAATATATCATAGTAACCTAGAAAATTAGTGGAATTCATAAAAAGTCTCAAATTACATTTATTTTTGTGTTTATAACATCAATTATGTCAATATTTCATTAACAAGATAATTACTGCATCATCATTGTGTCATAAATAAATTAAATTATTTAATGTCTAAAAATTATAAATAAAATATCATTATGTAGGAAATCTGTTTAGCTTTCTATTTAATATTTATAGTCGAATTTATCTTATGTATAACCCCATATTAAAAATGTTTTAGCTATTAAACTTTGATTTTAACTATTTTAACTATTCATTAAATAAAACAATATTAAATGTCATAATCTAATCCAAGTGGACCTAAATTGTCATATTATATTCATAAGGTTGTTTTTGGTCGAACTACACTTATCCAATAGAATTAGGACATGTGTTAGGGTAATAGTAATATCATATTTACCCTTAGTTACCCTATTTACTTTTAACCGTGGTAAAAAAAGTAAAAAGTTACTATTCACCAAAAAATTATTTTCATCTCATTGAACCACATTTTAGTCCTTTATATTAACCATGTCTCTCGGATTTTGGAAATTCCATTCACAGAAGCGGTAAAATTAAGTTTTATGCAAAATTCAGTTTTTAACCTACCACTTAGTGGTTTCACTATTCATCAAAAATTGAATGTTTTCAGAAAAATACCAAAATTTCACCCTAGGATAATTTCGGTATTCCGAATCCAAAAATGAAGTCCATTTTGAAAGATAAAATTTATAAAATTTCAAAAAGTGGTTATTACTATTCATAACGGCTAGTTTTAATAATATTTTAATAGCATATCGTTGTTTAGTGAAACTCGGTATTGCGTACGACGCAAGCTATCGAGGAAGGTCACGATTTCGTGTAAAGCAAGCCAAGCAAGTGTTGTGTAGAAAAAGATTCATTTGACGATTTATATAACATAAAAGTCTCGGGTGTTACATTCTACCCCCCTTAAAAAGAATTTTGCCCTCGAAATTCGTCACTTTGTAACAAACAGATGAGGATACTTCTCCCTCATCATATCCTCAAGCTCCCATGTAGCTTCTTCAAGTTGGTGGTTCCTCCATAAAACTTTCACCAATCTAGTGGTCTTGTTTCGTAGGACTTTTTCTCTACGATCCAGAATCTCTATCGGTTGTTCTTCATAAGAAAGATCTTGCTCCAGCGGTACAACTTCTGAGCGGAGTACATGTGAAGGATCAGGTATGTACTTTCTCAGGAGAGATACATGGAACACATCGTGAACTTGAGAGAGATTCGGTGGAAGTGCCAATAGGTAAGCTACCTTTCCAACACGATCCAGTATTTCGAAAGGACCGATATATCTAGGGCTCAACTTCCCCTTCTTTCCAAATCTCATAACCCTCTTCCAGGGAGATATTCGTAAGAACACTTTATCACCCACTTCAAACTCTAGGTCTTTTCTTCGGTTGTCGGCATAACTTTTCTGTCGACTCGGAGCTGCTCTTATGTGTTGTTGAATAGATCTGACCTTTTCTGCCATTTCATCTACGAGATCAGGTCCTAATAGCTTTCTTTCCCCAACTTCATCCCACCAAGTTGGAGTCCTGCATTTCTTTCCATAGAGAGCTTCATAAGGAGCCATCTGAATACTGGAGTGAAAGCTATTATTATAAGAAAATTCCACCAAAGGTAGGTGTTGATCCCAACCTCCTTTTAAATCCATAGAGAAAGCTCTCAACATATCTTCAAGGGTTTAAATTGTTCTCTTAGACTGACCGTCTGTCTGGGGATGATAAGCAGTGCTGAAACTCAACTCTGTATCCAGAGTATGCTGAAGACTTCGCCAGAACTTTGAGGTAAATCTCGGATCCCGATCAGATATAATAGAAAGTGGTACTCTATGCAATCTTACCACTTCCTTTACATATATCCTGGCAAGCTGATCCAGAGAGAAATCCTCATTAATAGCAATGAAGTGTGCAGACTTTGTAAGACGATCAACTATGACCCAGATAGCATTATTGCCTTTGGATGTTTTAGGAAGTCTTGTGACAAAGTCCATAGTGATGTTTTCCCATTTCCATTCGGGTATGGGTAATGGTTGTAACATCCCCTTAGACTTCTGTCTCTCAGCTTTAACTTGTTGACAAACCAAGCATCGAGAGACATATTCAGCAACATCTCTTTTCATTCCATCCCACCAGAAGTATTCTTTCAGGTCCCTATACATCTTCGTGCTTCCAGGATGAATAGAGAATGGAGAACTATGAGCCTCATCCAGCAGCTCCTTCTTTAATTCGGGGATGGGAGGAACACAAACCCGATTCCTGAACATTATTATCCCATCACAATCAAGGTTGAATTCAGGAACATTTCTCACCTTCTTTTGTAACTCGACATCTTCATTCTGTGCCTCTTTAATCTTCACATGTATAGATGGTTGAACATTCATTTGATACAGATAAGATTTTTCCCCTTCCATTATAATTCCAAGATCCATCTTTTGTACATCCATAAATATTGGATCATTTGTGATCCTCATCATGGATAAACTAGCATGGTCTTGTCGACTTAATGCATCTGCCACCTTGTTTGCTTTCCCAGGGTGGTAATGGATTGAGCATTCGTAATCCTTAATCAGCTCCAACCATCTTCTTTGACGCATATTCAACTCCTTTTGTGTGAAAATATACTTTAAACTTTTGTGATCAGTATAAATATCACACCTTTCACCATAAAGGTAATGCCTCCAAATATTTAATGCAAAGATTACCGCAGCCAACTCCAAATCATGTGTTGGGTAATTTTGTTCATGGATTTTCAACTGTCGTGAGGCATAAGCTATCACCATATCATTTTGCATAAGAACACACCCCAATCCCTTCTTGGATGCATCACTATAGATCACAAACCTTTCTCCACTACAAGGCAGTGTGAGCACAGGTGCACTGGATAACCTTCTTTTCAACTCCTTGAAATTCTCTTCACATTCCTCTGTCCAAACAAACTTAACTCCTTTCCGAGTCAACTTGGTGAGTGGATTAGATAATCGTGAAAAATCTTTTACAAAACGTCGATAATATCCAGCCAAACCAAGAAAACTTCGGATCTCAGTTACTGTTGTTGGTCTTGACCATCTTTCGATAACCTCTGTTTTTTCTGGATCCACAGATATCCCCTCTTTTGAGATTATATGACCCAAAAATGCAACTTTTTGAAGCCAAAATTCACACTTGGTAAATTTGGCATAAAGCTTCTCCTTTCTCAGGGTCTTCAATATAATTCTCAAGTGATCTTCATGCTCTTCCTTGCTCTTTGAATAGACAAGAATAACGTCTATAAAGACTACCACAAATTGATCAAGATAGTCTCTAAAGACTCTATTCATTAGATCCATGAAGATAGCAGGGGAATTAGTAATACCAAATGGCATCACTATAAATTCATAGTGTCCATACCTTGTATGGAAAGCCGTCATTGGTATATCCTCCCTTTTGACCCTTAATTGATGATACCCTGAATGAAGATCAATCTTGGAAAAGTATTGAGCTCCGCGTAGTTGGTCAAATAAGTCATCAATGCGTGGGAGAGGATATTTGTTCTTGATAGTGATCTTGTTAAGTTCTCGATAATCAATGCAGAGTCTCATTGATCCATCATTCTTCTTAACAAATAGAACAGGTGCTCCCCAAGGTGACGCACTAGGGCGTATGAATCCCTTATCAAGATTCTCTTGGAGTTGCTTCTTCAATTTCTGCAACTCAATTGGGGCGATTCTATAAGGTGTCTTTGAAATAGGCAAAGCACCCGGTACGAGTTCTATTGAAAACTCAACTTCACGATTCGGTGGAAGACCTGTTAATTCCTCTGGAAAGACATCATCAAACTCCCATACGATGGGAATATTCTTAATCGGGAGTTTCTCACCAACCATTTGAGATAAATAACCTTCATTTAGTGGAATCAATACCAATAAAATGGAATAAATTTCCACTGGAAGGTTATGTTCATCCTTGCATTGATAGACGATCATAGATTGATCTGGAATATGAAATGTGACTTCCCTTATTTGGAAATTGATATGAGCTCCGTATAAAGAAAGCCAATCCATTCCAAGAATCACATCAAATTCCACTATAGGAAGGATCAAAAGATTTGCAGGAAGCACTTTCCCACAAACTTCGATCGGGGAAGAATTATAAACTTTTGATGCGATTGATGTGCCATTTGGTGTTGTCACAGCTAACTCAACATCTAATTGTTGAGGTAATATGGTGATACCCTTAGAAAAGTCTTCAGAAATAAAAGAGTGGGTGGATCCAGAATCAAATAAAACATTTGCTACTTTAGAGTGGATGGTAAGTATACCATTCACCACATCGTTATCGTACACCTCATCGGTGATAGAAATTGCATGTGACTTTCCTTTGTCTTTAGACTTAAGAGTTTGTTGACGTCGACCATCATCATCAACCCTTGGATTTGGGCATTGATTGGCATAATGCCCCATCTCCTTGCACTTGAATCATTGAAGTGTAGTAGGTTCATTCTGTGTATCCCTTCCTTTGTTTGCATCATTAGACATCTTCTTCCCATTATCGCGACATTCAAATGCCCGATGACCTTCCTTTCCACATTTGAAACATTTACTTGTCCCTTTAAGACAACTCCCTCCATGTTTCTTTCCACACTTTGAGCATAAGGGAAAGCTCATCTTCTTTTCAGTGTGCTCTTTAGATTTTCCTTTAAATTCCATTTTCCACTTCTTATCAAACCCATATGACTGATGGGTTACTCCAATCTCCATCTCGACTTTGAGAGAACATCGAACTATTTCCTCATAGCTATTGAAGTCCCTTATGGCTAATGTCCTTCGAAGACTTGGTTTTAAGCCACTAAAGAATCGATCGATCTTACTCTCAGGTTGGATTATAATACCAGAAGCGTACCTTGCAAGTCTTGTAAAATTTGCTTCATAGGTACCAACAAATTCATCATCCCTTTGCTTCAGTTCAATGAACTCTTTCTCCATCTTTGTTCGGAGAATACGAGGGAAGTACTTATTGAAAAATAAGTTCTTCAACTCGTCCCATTCCATAGACTCAATTTCATCCCTTTGCCTCGTATTCTTAATAAGATTCAACCATTGATCAGCATCTCCTTCCAAACGATACACTGCTAGGATGACTTTATCATGTTCAGAACATTGAAGAACTGAAAATATCTTTTCAGTAGTACTAATCCATTGTTCAGCAACTAATGGATCAGTAGACCCACTGAAATATGGTGGACGCTGCCTCATGAAGGATTCAACAGAATGTTGCTCCTTCCTTTGCTCGTTTGGAAGTCCTGCGTGATTCATAGCTTGAGAAAGTTGTGTGAGCATGGCTACAAGATTTTGCATTCCAGCTCCCATATCGTTTGGTTGCTCAGGGGGACAATCATTGCATTGCCCATCGCATTCCGCATTAACACGGTTCCTTCGGGTTCCAGCCATTGACTAAAACCAAAAAAAATAGTGTGAGCAACACTAATTATAATAGGAAAACCACATAATTCAAGAATAAAATTTTCACGCTTAAGGTCTTATCCTAGGTTATTCATGGCCAGTTCTAAAACACTAAGATTGTGTTCAATGCTTAGACTTATCTTTATGGTTCTTACTAAGGATTTCACATCCTAGTTTCCAAAGGTTGACTATACCTTTCCTCTGATACCAACTATAACGACCCATACCTTACATACATTTTTAATACTTCAAAATTGAAGTACACTTATTACAACATATGACAAAACCACAAAGGACCGTATAGGTATAGTGTCTTTAGAAACTGGGAAACATAAACAACTGGTTCATAAATATTCTACAGTGTCTCCCATTTATTTCATCATATCTAGGGTCCCTTTTAGCATATTCTACTTAATATCCATCTTCCTGACCTGGGGAAAAGAAAACATAAAAGGGTGAGCTCAAATGCTCAGCAAGGGTAAATAAAGGAAATAAAAATCATATCATATATTTTTGACAATCATAACCTGCAAAAGAGATCATAATATATTAACATGGAATAAATCATAGAAGTTAAAATGAGATCCCCATAATCATAACATGAAACTTGAAACATTGTGTCATGCACACATAATCATGGAAAATCATTTCTTGTTAGTCATGACTCATTTGCCAAGACTATCTTAGTGGACAAAGTCCCTTTCTGAACCGAGTCACCCTCGTTCGAGTCCTGTTTCACTGAACCGGTATAACCTACCGTTCCAGCCATGTCTATATCATGAGATATAAAATCTTTACCCAATGCATTTGGGGGAGATATAGGTCCCACCCATCTTATAATGAATCATTTCTTATGTGTGCCACATAATCATAAATCATACATCATCACATGACACATGTAACAAAAATGGGATTCTTGAAACATCATGACATCATAAAACATATCATATAAGGTAAATGACTTCATAAAAATAATTCCCTCACAACATAATCAATTCAATGTAATAATAGGGATAAAAACAGAACCCTATATTATCTTAGATGGAAAATAATTTTGATAAAACATTTGAACTCCATTCTTGAGGAAAATATCCTTTCTACTTCAAAAACACTTTTCTTTTCTTGACATGTCATACAATTATAAACTAAACGAAGTTGATTAAAAATAAAGATGAAAACTTATAAAGGAATCTTCTTTGAAAAAATGTTTTAAAAATCCATTCATGCCGTATAAGTTAAAAAAACATTCTTCTCGTACTTTTGTCGAAAAAGTCAAAAAGTACCTCGTACGAAAAATGACAAAAGATTCTGTTCATACATATTACTAAAAACTCACCAAAGGGTAAAAATGGATTTAAACAATTGTATGTGGATGGAAATAATATTAAATATTGATGAAACATGGATGTGGATGATAAAATACACCTCAGTAAATACTTACGAATAAACAATCTCGGATAAAAATGAGATTGTGATATTTCCCTTACCTTAGGTCCGATTTGCTTTGTACGTGTCTGAAGCTCCTGTATAATGGTTTAAATAATGTTATTGAAACATTCCAGAATCATAAATATTGATATGATATCATATATGGTCATATTCTTAGCTTCTTGTTAGTAATATTTCATTGTTACTTGTTACTCGGGTCTTTATTGCCTTTTGTTCTTATGCGTGTTTTGCCGAATAAATTATTATTCTTCTTTTAAAGTTATATATACCTTATATCCATAATGGTATTAGTGTAACATATATCATATTTATTCATTAAATTCATTTATATAATTACTATGTAATGATGATCTTGTAGAACGAGTCACATCACATCGTGGAGACGGTATTCCGTACGTACGCACGAGTGATGATATCGTTCCTATGATCATGGAATTGTATTTGAGTATATGTATATTATTTCAGTATCAATATTACTTTATAATAATCATAAATAGTTACTCATTACACCATTATACCCATCCTTGTAAGGTGATGGTGGAAAATAGATTACACCACGGCGTGGAGACGGTATTCCGTACGTACGCACGTGCGGTGATTTCATTTTTCCGTAGGATGGATAGACGGTGAATTAGGGTTGTTTAATATTTATAATAACATATCAGTATGTAAGTAATACTGATGTTATTACTTTATCATGAAACAACAAAATAATAAGAAGTTGAAGAAGAAAGAAATTGAAAAGATCGGTAATGGATATTACCTCTTCTTTGGAACGCTTCTTTGAATCCTCCACTTAGGGAACTAAGATTGGTCTTTGAAGAAGACCAGGACCTCTAGGATTATTCTAGGGAAGTGGATAGGAGATAATGGCAGGGGTTGTCCGAGCTTGAGTTCTCAAATTGGTGTGAGGGGGAGGGGGAGGAGGTGCCCTTTTATAAGGGAGGAAAGGGGCACCTTAGGAATATCTCAAAATATTATTTTATATTAAAGTCAAAATCGGTTTATAATGGTTCTAAAGGGTCTTATTTCGAAGCTAAAGTTGGGATGGGTCGAAATCCTATCAACCAATAGGATTTAGACAAGTTTAGGTTATTATTTTAACCTTATCAATTAGATTTAACTCTAAGTTAAATAATTTAACATTTACCGTGTCTTTTTGTTTTCTTACACAATATGGTTAATACACTTACTATAACATGCCAAATGAACCCCAAATTGTTTATTATTACTATATATATCCTTATCTTAGTCATTTGGCCGAACCTTAGATTTTTAGGAATAAAATAACAATTAGTAATATAATATTTGATTTAAAAACTATTTTGTGTCAATTTTGACACTATTTGATATATGATTTTTGTGAAAGTCATAACAGAATTATATGTTCGAACCAAATTGATTAAATCAACACTAATATATCATATTAACCTAGAAAATTAGTGGAATTCATAAAAAGCCTCAAATTACATTTATTTTGGTGTTTATAACATCAATTATGTCAATATTTCATTAATAAGATAATTACTGCATCATCATTGTGTCATAAATAAATTAAATTATTTAATGTCTAAAAATTATAAATAAAATATCATTATGTAGGAAATCTTTTTAGCTTTCTATTGAATATTTATAGTCGAATTTATCTTATGTATAACCCCATATTAAAAATGTTTTAGTTATTACACATTGATTTTAACTATTTTAACTATTCATTAAATAAAATAACATTAAATGTCATAATCTAATCCCAGTGGACCTAAATTGTCATATTATATTCATAAGGTTGTTTTTGGTCGAATTACACTTATCCAACAGAATTAGGACATGTGTTAGGGTAATAGTAATATCATATTTACCCTTAGTTACCCTATTTACTTTTAACCGTGGTAAAAAAAGTAAAAAGTTACTATTCACCAAAAAATTATTTTCATCTCATTGAACCACATTTTAGTCCTTGATATTAACCGTGTCTCTCGGATTTTCGAAATTCCATTCACAGAAGCGGTAAAATTAAGTTTTATGCAAAATTCAGTTTTTAACCTACCACTTAGTGGTTTCACTATTCATCAAAAATTGAAAGTTTTCAGAAAAATACCAAAATTTCACCCTAGGCTAATTTCGGTATTCCGAATCCAAAAATGAAGTCCATTTTGAAAGATAAAATTTATAAAATTTCAAAAAGTGGTTATTACTATTCATAACGGCTAGTTTTAATAATATTTTAATAGCATATCGTTGTTTAGTGAAACTCGGTATTGCTTACGACGCAAGCTATCGAGGAAGGTCACGATTTCGTGTAAAGCAAGCCAAGCAAGTGTTGTGTAGAAAAAGATTCCTTTGATGATTTATATAACATAAAAGTCTCGGGTGTTACAATATGGTTATTTCTTATAGTATATTGAGTTTAATTTTAAGGGATAATTAGAGGACTGTATGTAATTTTATCCATGTATTCCTTGTGGGGATATGTGTACATTAGTGAGTCTGATTATATATAACTATTAAATGGATATGTTTTGGATGTTTATACTAAGTATTCATCATATAGAGGGTGGGAATGAGTATAATAGACCTTGTTTCCATTGTTTAGAGGAAATGGATGAGTCTGTAATGATAAACCTAAATAAAGTCCTTGTGTAATCCATTTCTACAAGGTGAAATTTTTCGTACTTGTGTTGGATCATGGGATGATGTTGGGTGAAATTTTTCCCAAAAGTTTTTATTTTATTTGTAATATCCCTTGAAGATATTAGTTTTAATGGTAATATGGACTGATGAATTGGGATTGATCCTTGATGACCTTGTAACATGGTCTTCCTTATGTGAGATATTATAGAGAACCATTTTAACTTTCCTTGAATAATAATTTAGATTATAAAAGATATGTTTTTTCAAAGGCCTTTATGATTGTTATGTTACAATAATAGTTATTATGGGATATTAATGTTATTATTGTTCCATAATTATCTTGGATCAATTTATTGGTAGACCAAGATAGGTGTTACCCTAGGTGAGAGAGATAAATTTATCAGAAAATATCTTATAGATACAAAGGGGATATGTATATCATGTCTTACTTTTGTGATGTTATAATGATATTGATGTGATGTGTAATGTTTGTGTGGCAATGAATCTCCCACATTATTTTATTATATTATAATTTATGGCACTGTATGGGGATATTATACTTCATATTATACTTCATATTTGGATATATGAGAGGCTAAGGATCCAGCTGTGTAGTTTGACCCTACTGTCTACATATAGGAAAAATATTTGAGTTTTACATTACTCTAGTGATAGATAGAATAATTATAGAATATATAACTATTTGGATATTCCTCTATTAACATCAACCCTAATTGGATCCTCTAGAATCATCTAGATTTTACTTATAATGTTTAGAATGGACATACATCAGACACAAAAATGGGAACCATTAGTATAATATGGATGCTTGGAATATATTGGAGATCATAGATATATCTTAGAACAAAACTTATATGATAGAATTTATACACCAATATTGTCTATTACATGCTGGTTTGGGTGTCATGATGTCCTTGTTTTTCAAAATAATCTAAATGTAATATTAATATAGTGAGTATAATTTCTTTTCTGTATTTTCATAAATACAATCCTTAAATATAAATTTTCATATCATTGGAGCGTCATTGGTGGTTATCTAAAGATATTTACTCACACACCCTGCATGTCAACCATAATAAATATTTTTGATTCATTATTTTCATATAAGATAGTCTTGGATTTTTGGTTACATGTGATTATGATGGAGTGTTTTGATGAGGTTATGAGGATTGAACAAAGGTGTGGATTGGAAATTTGTAGTAGAGTATCTATTAACTATTTATTATTTATATTATTTATATATTTATATGATCAACCTAGTGTAAATAATTTTATAGTCATATAACATTCCTAGTTTTTCATGGTTTTCATTAAACAATATCACACCAATATTTTTTTCCACAGTAAAAAATCCAATATTAAAAATTATATATGCATACTCTAAAATTTATTTATGGGAAATTATATCATATATTTGGTCTGTAAAACATTTTATATGATGGTTATAGAATCCATGATATTAACAAAAACCTCTAACTATAAATTAGAAGATTCGAGAATTCAAGGAGGAATTCCATTACCCAAGATCAATGAACATTCTGAGTCAACTGTGGAAAATTAATTTGGTTAATAAAAAATGGTAGAAAAATACTATTAATTTTGATTTATTATTTTAATATATGGTATATAGGGATTCTACTGGTTAAAATAATGTATGGTACAAAATTAATTTCATTAACAAACACCTATACAATGAAATTCCATGTTAATAGGGTTGGGGGATATTAATATTTCATTAAAAATTTTCCATTCATCGACAGTGTTGAGGTAATTTTTATAAAGTATAATTTTATCTATTATGAATTATTGTTTTTGTAACATCCCATGTAAATAAAGAACATGAATGTTTCATATTTATTAATATTTGTGAATTAAATATTAATTATACTTTAAAAGGGACACTATGATTCTATGGAATACCTGATACACAACAATGGTTTTCATTAAAATCTTACAGTGCACACAATGCTGAGACATACTAAAAAAATATAATATTATTATTTTAAATAGTAGTTAATGCATAGCCATTGTAATTGCGGGAATTAAGGGAACAAACTTCAATATGAATAAACATTTATGTTAAATGTTTTTACATTTATCCAAAAAAATCTAGAGACATAAAATAAGAAAAATATAATTATAAGCATAAATACTCTATTATTCTTTAAAAGTTCAATTTAACTCCTTTTAATGGAGAACACACATTAAATCTTGTTTTGTTCACAAATATATTTTATATTTTAAGAAATAAAATTCTTATTTAGATTTAGGACATTCAAATTTACTTTGGGTAAATTTTTGGCACTTCTCTGAAAAAATGCATTTTTTGTGAATAGTAAAAAATTATGTATTTTAATTCAAAACTTCCATTTAATATAATTTATTTATATGACTTTATTTGCATTATAATATGTTTTAGAGTTTAATTAGATTATATTTTTATCATTTAATCCAATGTCGTTGATTCTAATAAATTTTACTTTGAAATTGTACATAAATAATTGTCAATCTTTGTATAGTTATCGTTTCTTAAAAACACACTATTTGTTTTGAAAAAAGGAATTTATTTTAAATTATTTAATTAAGATTCAATGTTTTGAATTTTCTAAAATATAATTTATTTTTGAATTTGGAATATCAAATATAGCTTAGGCTGAATTTTTTGTTATTTTTCATAAAAACATCAATTTTTTGATGAATCATAAAACTAGTTAGTAGTAGTTAAAAAGAATATTTTTTCATTTAAATGAAATTTTACCCCTTTGTGAATTAAATTTATAAAATATAACATACATTGTTGTTATTAGTAATTAAAATGTGGTTCGATAATATGAAAATAATTTTTGGTGATTAGTATCTTTTGACTTTTATTTAGTGCGGTTAAAGGTAAATAGGGTAATTTATGGTAAAAAGAATATCATAATATTACAAAATTACCTTAACACTTTTCCTAAGCATATTTAATGGGTCATGGCCGACCATGGGAATTTTTTTGTTGATTTTTTGATCACATTGAGTCACTTATGTGTGATAATGACAATTTAATTTTATTAACTTAATGTAATGGAAAAAATGATATAAATAAAAATATTTTAGTAAATTAATTTTTACATGGGGTTATATAAGTTATATTATAGACTATAAATATTAATTGGAAATTTAAAACTATTTAATAAATCATGATATTTTTGTTATAATTTTTAGACATCAAATAAATTGAATTATATATCACACAATAATGATGTAGTATTTACCTCAATAATAAATGATTTAAATAAATAAGATTATTAATATTAAAACAATATCCAAAACCTATAAAATTACTATTGGATGACTTTTTAGACCATGATTCATCTTATATTTTACTTTAAATAGTTTTGGACCTTTATAAACAGAATATCATTATATAATAAAATAATATTTTCACACTTTCCTAAAGAGAACCTCCTCCCCCTAATAAAAAGCCCCCACTTATAACTCATTCCTCACACCTCTATATCACCTCGGATCAAGAAAACCCAGACCAAATAATCTCCCAAGATCCCTATACTCCTCTTATAAGCCTTACCATAGGCATAAGGCACTTCAAGAAGTCTTTTTGGATCAAACCAAAAGGAGTTACCAAAATTAAATGTAACAGTTTCTCTTAACTTATTTTCTTTTATTTTACTTCTCCAATCCCTAAAATCTTTTTATTTCATTGTTTTATAACAAAAAATGTATCTTAAATATATTGGGATGTTTTAATGAGATGTATTTGAACAAAATTTACACACACCTCCATCTAATGTGTGAAGAACATACTGTTTCTTTGGATGGAAAACTAACACCTCACGAAGTGATGATTGTTCAATTATCTCCTACTGCCTCTCATGGTGGACAATAGGATGGAAATGTATTTATATTTGATATATATTATGTTTATGTTTTATATATTCTTATGTAATTTTTTTACAAACATACCTTTATGATTTACAATATTTGTAAACACAATAATTTCATTTGAGGAAGTGCAGACTACCGCCCCCTCATAGTGATATGATTCATTTATGGCATAAATGGAACGTATAAAAGATGGAGTTATTTAAATAATGTAACATATATATCATATGAAATTATACTATAACTATAATATACATTTTTATTATTATGTATTCATCCATTTAAATATAAAATAGAAATGAAAGTAGCCTTAATGTGTACGTACAACCTTCCGTCTCCATTAACGGTGCATTTCATTTCATAACTACAAATGATATGGAATATTATAAATACATATAAACTGGATATATATGATATATATGATATCTAAATCATGAATATCATTATCAAGAAAATTTACTTTTTACCACATGGACAATTTTTTATTATAACAACTTCATTTTGGACTAAAGTTCCGAACAACGACCAAATGTCCGATTTGAACTCAAATAATTAACTAATTTTTATTGCAAGGTAATAAGTGATATAAAAGGATTAATAAACTTTAAAAAATTTCTTAAGTACAAATTAACTTATTTTTATTATTTAGGATGAACATGGAATGTAGAAGTAAAGTTTGACACGTGGTAAGGGATTTCTTATCTGACTTTTAATTCCGTGAGATTTCCATTGTTCGCCACTTATTTATTGCATGTGGTGTAATCTGTACATCCATCTGATATGCGATATATACTATCCTGAGTCAATTTATATTCATGGTATTCTATGACTCAAGTTTTGGGTATTAACTCTTGGTCATACGACTCAATTGAGTACAACGCGGTAGGGGATTTTCATCTCACTTTTTATTCTCGTGTGATTCATGCTTAAATTGCCACTATTTCATTTTTTATAGGGGATGTACTTCCCATGATTATATTATTTTTAGAATATACTCTTATTTATTTGTATTTACATCTTAATTTAATGATCTTTCTTTCATGTGGTGTATGTTTCGTAAGATACCAAATCGGCAAGGGAACTTTTTAACCCAATTTCTTTTCCTTGGGTTAATCTTATAATTCCTTATTATGTCATGCTATGATTATTTTTGGAACCACTATTTTTTTATTTATGTTTTAATTTCCACTCCCATTTGTGTAGATATTCTTTTGATACAAATAATCACTCCATTGATAAATTCTAAAGTCATCGATATAAACATGATAAATGTAATTTTAACTCAATTTCCATTCATTGAGTTAAACATACAAGTCATTGGTTTTGTCATAAAAAGAACATGTATGAATGTCCTATGATTGATTTAAACATAAAATCCAATAATATTGATTGTATTTATATTTTTCACACATTATTATATATTTTATTTATCCTGAATTTAAAGATATGTTTTAATAAGAGATTTCATCTCAACTTACATTCCATCGAGACTTCAATATTGTTATGCACCAATTCACTATTATATGGTGTATATACTATCCATTTGAATATAATATCATGAATCTCATTATTCTCATTATATTATAATGTTATGATTAAATTTTATTCCTCTATTTTTATTGAATCGGCTCTTGTTTTGATAAAAACACTTTGACTAAAATATCGTTTTAAATGTTTTAATGATTTATTCATATAAATATTTCCCCTTAATGTCCATGTTCTAAAAATGGTTTTAATTATTTATTTATATTGATATTAATGGTTTAAAATGCTATTTCCTTTAAAATATTCAATCTAGTATGGGACACTATGATTCAAAAATATCTTTATTAAATGTTATAAATGTTTTTTAAAATGGTTTGATAAATCATTGACTATGTCAATATCATGAAATGATATATTGTGATTGCAATGTGGAAATGTTATATTTCCTTTATTATTGTTTTACATGTTCTGAATATGTAATGGTTATTGGTCATTGTTTACATATACGGGTGGTTCCGTGATAATCCTAGGTCAGGTGAGCCCGAGATAGCACTCCAATGCATTGGGTAACATGACAGAGGTAAACGTCATGTTTCTCCTAAGAGATTTAGGGAATAAACTTAGATGGGTATTCCAAGTGTAACTCCCTACTTAGTTGTTATAGATACATTGTAAGTTTCATATTGATTCCATATGTTACCTTTATGATTTATGGTTTTTGTGTTCTATTCATAAATATTATGTTTTCATGAGTTATGTTATGATTGAATTGTATTTATTGGTGGGATAATAATTTATTTCCTTATTTTATAACCCCTTGTGAGCTTTTAATGCTCATCCCATGTTTTTGAAATGTTTTTCAGAGGGTATAAGGAAGGGTAAGAGAAATGAAGTATTCGATAAGATTTATATCAAGAAATGAACTCTTGTTTTATTTAAGGAGTTTTGTTTTTGTGAAACATTGGATAGAGTAGAAGTGTATTATTTGTAATTTTTGAGATGTAATGAAAATGTTATGGCCTAATTCTCCAAAGCACCAAACCTGAAAACATCCTCAATTTAAATTATTCATTTAATTCATGATTATGTAATGTTTTTAGGTTGGGTCCTTGTAGTTAGTATCAGAGGTCGGTTTAGATAACTTTATAGGTTATGGTGTTGTTATGAATAAGTGAAATAACCATAATGGTTTGCATATTAGAAAGAGTCATAGTTATTTCAGATAAATTGAATGAGTTCAAGATAACATGAATAAGTATAACTTATTGTTTACCCTAATTATATGATACTATAGGATGATTTTATGGATAAACTCATAATGACCTTTTGGTTTTATTAAATGTTTGGATATAGAAGGAACCAATGTAACAATAGATGTGAAAGAAACTGTAGTGGTTTTCTTAATGAGATACTGAATGAAATTGGAGCTGCATTGAGAACTCTTGTGGTTAAAATTTATTATGGTTATTTTTGTGGAATTTATCTAATTTTTTGGAATGTTATGAAATTATATGGTTTTAGAAAAAGGGAATCTTGTATGAAGGGTGAAAACTCATCTCATACGACAAGGATGTGGGAATCAAACCCACAACTGAAGGGAGACATAGGGATATCACCTACCACTAACCTATATGAAGTCCCGGATAGTATTTCTAATTATTTTAGTTAAATTATTTTATGGATCAAGAATAATTTGATCTAATGATTTATAAAATATATATCCTTAATATAGATATGATTTGATAATTAAGAGATAAATGTTATTTTAGAAGACATTCCCTCTTTTTGGGAACAATATATACCTAAGTAAAATGGAATAATATGGTATTTAATTTTTGGAGTAATGGTTGAAATATTATTTTTGGAATAATTTAGGTTTCATTTTGGAAATATGGATATTTGGGTTATTTATGGAAATGATTAACCTATCATAGAGAATGTGTGATTTTGTAAATTACACCATAGAATGAGACTTCAAGAGTAGTCAATTCTATTTAGAGATAAATGTTATCATTTACTGTGGAAAACTATGGGATTAAATTCTTTGGTGTTTTGGGTTTCAATATTAGTTTGGATTATGTTTAATAATTTTAAAGAGAGTTGTTTATTGAATGGTCTATGTTTAACATTGGGTATTGTTTGTTGAATTTTGGATATTGAGAGTAGTATTTATAGAGGATTATCCTTTTTAGGTATTAACCGATCTCGCACTAACCATTCTTGTTTTGGATGATGTCTAATGACAAGGGAAATATATTGTTACTCTTTTGTGGATTATGTGGTACTCTATAAGTTGATTCTAGCACTTTTAATGTGACCAAGATAGTTTTAATGCTCATCGTTTGGATAAAAGATGAGTTTGTGGTAGAAATTTACTAATGTATGAAAGTATACATGAAAAGTAAGTATGTTTCCTTATGTTTATAGTATTTCTTTTAAATAAATTAACCATTGAAAAGTAACTTAAAACAAAAACGTTGTCTAGTATCTTTTCCTACTGGGGAATCACAGACTGTTTAACCCATCAAAAGTTTTTGATTATCTAGTGGTTATCTTTCTCTTAATAATGTTTTCTATCACTCAGTATCAGAAATTGATGGTTTTTTTCTCCTCCATATCCATATTTTCATGGAATCCTAGAATTTCGTGTCTTAGGTAACCATTATACTTCTCTTCCTTTATGTTAATGTGATATTTTTATTGACTCTTTTTCTAATGTGAGACTTTCAATTATGTTTCTGAGCCTAATTTTTTAAAATTGCGAAGAAGTAATTTCAAAAAGGGGGGAAGGATGTAACATCCCATGTAAATAAAGAACATTACATTTTCTTATTTATTAATATTTTTGAATTAAATATTAATATTACTTTAAAGGGGACGCTATGATTCTCCGACATACCCGATACAGAACAATGGGTTTCATTGAAATCTTACGTTGCACTCAATGCTAAGTCATACTAAAAAACAATAATATACTATTATTATTTTAAACAGTATTTAACACCTAGTCGCTGTAATGGAAGTAATGAACATAACTAACTACAATATGATTATACTTGTTTGTTAAATGGTTTTACATTTATCCAATAAATTCTAAAGTTTTAAAATAAGAAAAAATCTAATTTGAAGCATAAATACTCTAATATTCCTTTAAAGGTCGATTTACCGTCTTTTAATGGTGAACACTATTTAAATATAGGTTTGGGCACATTTATATATTATATTTGAAAAAATAAAATTCTATTTTAGATTCAGGAAATCAAAATTTACTTTGGGTAAATTTTTTGTATTTTTCTAAAAATTATACATTTTATTATGAATAGTGCAAAATATTGTATTTTAATTCAAAAATTCCTTTTAATATAATTTATTTATATGGTTATAATATCAATATAATTAGTTTTAAAGTGTAATTAAATTATATTTTTACAATTTTATACAATTTTGTTCATTGAAATTAATTTTACTTTGAAATTGTACATAAAAAGTGTTCATCTTTTTATAGTTATAGTTTCATAAAAACATGCTATTTTTTTGACAACATGAATTGATTTTAAATTAATTAATTAAAATTATATGTTTTGAATTTGGTAAAAAAGAAATTATTTTTGAATTCGGAATATCAAATATAGCTTAGGAAGAATATTTGGTGTTTTTATGAAAAACATCAATTTTTGATTAATAGTGGAACCACTTAGTATAAGTTAAAAAAACTGAATTTTTCATTTAAAATAAATTTTACCACTTTTGTGAATTTAATTTCAAAAAACTGACATATTTGGTGGTATTATTAAATATAATTTTCTTCAATAAGCTGAAAATTATTTTTGGCGAATAGTAACTTTTGACTTTTATTTAACGCAGTTAACGGTAAATAGGGTAATTTATGGTAAAAAGAATATCATAATATTAAAAAATTACAATAACAATTGTCCTAACCGTTTTATATGAGTCATGGCAGACCATGGGCATCCTTGGGTCGATTTTGGGACCCCATGGAGCCACTTAGGAGTGATAATGACACATTATTTTAATTAACTTAAAGTAAAGGAAAAAATGAAATAAACAAAAATCCTTTAGTAAATTAATTTTTACATGGGGTTATGTAAGTTATCATTTCGACTATAAATATTAATTGGAACCATAATGATATTTCCTATATCATGGTATTTTTATTATAATTTTTAGACCTCAAATAAATTAAATTATATATAACACAATAATGATGGATTATTTACCACATTAATAAATGAATTAAATAAATAAGATTATTAATATTAAAAAAATATCCAAAAACAATCCAATTCTTATTGGATGATTTTATTTCGACCATGATTCATCTTATCATAATATTTAATTAGATTCTTACATTTAGAAATTGAATGTCATTATATAATAAAATAATATTTTCACACATTCCTAAAGATCCCCTCCTCCCCCTTATAATAATCCATCACTTATATCTCATCACTCGCATTTCTCAAGACCCTTGGCACATCCAAACCCTATCTAAATAATCTCTAAATATCCCACTACTCATACTAGAATCATTACCTTAGGATGAAGTCACTTCAAGATGTTTTTTTGGTTCAGTCCAATGGGAATTACCCAAATTAAAGGAAATGGTTTCTCTTAACTTCTTTTCATTTATTTTACTTCTCCAACCCCTAAAATATTTTCCATTACGTTCTTTTATAACAAAAAAAGTATCATACATATACTAGGATGTTTTTATGAGAATTATTTGAACAAAACATACACACACCTCCATCTAATAGGTGAAGAACACAATGTTTCTATGGATGGAAAACAAACGCCTCACAAAGCAATGATTGTTCAATTCTCTCCTATTCCCACTCATGGTGGACAATAAGATTCCACTAAAATTATATATGATATATATTATTTTTATGTTTTATCTATGCTTATGTAATTTTTGTTTACAAACATACCTTTTTTTCTTTCTAATATGTGTAAACATGATAATTTTATTTGAGGAAGTGCGGACTACCGCCCACTCAAGGTGATATGATTCATTTATGGCATACATGGAATATATAAAAGATAGATTTAATGAAATTATTTAACATATATAACAGATTATATTATTCTAGAATAATAATATACCAATTTATTATTATGTTTTCTTCCCTTTAAATATAAAATAGAAATAAAAGTAGCGTTCATGCTTACGTACGGCTTACCGTTCCATGAACGGTGCATTTCATTTCATAACACCAAATGATATGGATTATTATAAATACATATAAACTGGAAATATATGATATATATGATATCTAAATCATGAATATCATTCTGGAGATAATAGACTTTTGACCACATGGACAATTTGTAATTATAACAAGTTCATTTTGGACTAAAGTTACAAACATCGACCAAATGGCCGATATGAAATCAAATAATTAAAAAATTGTTATTACAAGGTAATAATTGAAATAAAATTAATAATAAAAATAAAAAAATTATTAATTAGAAATTAACTTTTGTTTCTTATTCAGGAAGAACATGGAAAATACGAGTCAATTCAGACAGGAGGTAAGGGATTTCTTATATCACTTTTAGTTCCGTGAGATTTCCATTGTTCGCCACTTATTTATTGCATGTGGTGTATTTTGTACATCCATTTGATATATACTATAATTATATAATTTATATTCATGGTATTTATTGAATCATTTTTTGGTTATTTACTTTTGTTCATTCGACTCGATTGAGTACAATGTGGTAGGGGATTTTCTTCTCACTTTTTATTCCCATGAGATTCATGCTATAATTGCCACTATTTCCTTTTTTGTGGTGGATATACTTCCCATGATTGTATTATTTTTGTCATATACTATAATTTATGGGTATTTACATCTTGATTTTATTCTCCTTCTTTCATGTGGTGTATGTTTTGTTAGATACAAAATTAGAAGGGTAAATTTTTAACCTAATTTCTATTTGTTGGGATAAACATATATTTATTAATTATGGCATGATATGATTATGTGTGGAATCACTGTTTATTTATTTATGTTTTAATTTACACTCCCTTTTGTGTGGATATAATTTTGATACACATAATAACTCCATTGATAAATTCTTCAAGTCATCGATATGAACTTGATAAGAGTAAATTTAACTCAATTTCCATTCGTTGAGTTAAACATGAAAGTCATTGGTTTTGTCTTAAAAAGAACATGTGTGAATTTCCTTTGATTTATTTACACTTAACATCCAATCATATATAGTGTATTTATATTTTTCACACATGTTTATATATTTGATTTATTCTTAATCTAAGTATATATTTTTATAAGAGATTTCATCTCTAATTTCATTCCATTGAGACTTCAATGTTGTTATGCACCGATTCACACTTATATGGTGTATACACTATCCTTTGGAATATTATATCATGAATCCCTTTATTCGCATGATATTATAAAGTTATGATTAAATGTTATTCGTAATTTATTTTTATTCAAGAGTCTCTTATATTGTTAAATACACTTAAACTAAAATACCATTTTAAATGTTTTAATGATTTATTCTTCAAAATATTTCTCATTAATTTCCATGTTTTCAAAATGTTTTTTTAGGATTTATTTATTTTGATATTAAAGGTTTAAAATGTTAATTCTTTTTAATGCTTCAAATTATTATGGGACACTTTTATTCAAAAATATCTTTATTAAATGTTTTAAATGGTTTTGAAAATGGTTTGATAAAGCCTTGACTGTGTCAATATCTTGAAATGATATAATGTGATTGAAATGTGGAAATGTTATCTTTCCTTATTGATTGTTTTAAATGTTCTTAATATTTAATGGTTATTGGAAAATGTTTACATATACGGGTGGTTCTGTGATAAACCAAGGGTGGGTGAGCCCGAGATAGCACTCCAATGCATTGGGTAATGTGACAGAGGTAAATGTGATGTTTTCTCCTATGAGATTTAGGGAATATACTGTAATTGGTATTCCAAGTGTAACTCCCTATGTATCTGTGATAGATACAATGTATGTTTGATATGGATTCCATAAGATAACTTCATGATTTATTATTTCTATGTGTTATTCATGAATCTTATGATTTCATAAGGAATGTTATGATTGAAATGTATGGTTTTATTGATATGTATTTATTGATGGTCTAGTGATTTATTTCCTCATTTTATGACCCTTACTAAGATTTTTATGCGCATCCCATGTTTTTGAAATGTTTTTCACAGGGTATATGGAAGGGTAAGAGAAAGGAAGTATTAAAGTATAATTATATTCTGAAAAAAGTCATTTATTTAAGGAGTTTTGTTTTTGTGAAACATTGGATAGAGTAGAAGTGTCTTCATTGTAATTTTTGAGATGTAATGTATATGTTATGGACTAATTATCTTAAACTATAAACCTGAAAAGATTCTCAATATAAATTTTTATTTTAATTCATGATTATTTAATGTGTTTATGATGGGTATTTATAGTTTTAAACTTATTCCATTAAGACAATATGTGTGTATATTTGTACCATACATGGTTTGTGAGATCACTTTAGAAGCTGATGAATGCTTGGTACTCAAAAGATGGATTTTGAAAAAAATTAAGGAATGTAATTTTTAAAAGATATATTCAAAAATAAATTTTTAGAAATTATTTATTTAAATAAAATTATTTAATATAAAATATTTACAAAATTAAATTTCACATTGTTTCCTTATTAATTGAATAAAACTAATTGTGGTGGTTTTTATCCTTTTTTAACAAAGATATTTTTATACTATGATTTTTGAAATGTGTAAAAGGAAAATATGATAGTGGGTTTATAAATAATTAATCACCATAGATATGGATAAATACAAAATCCATATTCATAGGATGTGGTTGGGTATAACAGGGTATGCCTATATGGTATGAAAATCATTGAGTTAGTATGAATGGAATGATAATTTCATTGAGTGTATTATAAATGAAAATAATTTATAGGTTATTATATTTTGTGTGTATATGATTAAAGGTTAATATTTTTTTGCTGGTAGTAATATTGATTAGATGTGGAAATGGGTTTTGTAATATAATTATCATGTGAGAATATAATGCGGATAGTGGTGGGGAATCCCTATATCTTGCACCAACTTTTTTATAATACTTGGTGCTTTGGAGTCTACATTGATAGGTTAGACTACTTGACATAATTAGTAATGTGATGGTGGGTTCATCTTATGATGTGTGAGAAATGGATAATGATTATAGTAATACATGGATTAATATTTCAATCATTATATAGAGGTAAGATAGTGGTTATATTAGTGTCATACTACATACATGAATGGGTTACTACTTTATCACGATTCTTAATTTATGAATTTATTCATTCAAGAAAATAAATAATATATGTCTTCATGTATAAAATATTTTATGTGGGATTTATTTTTGTAACATATATGGAGTCATGATTTTCATTAAAAATTTAATGAATATTACTTAAGGGGATGTGAGTATGTTTTGGAAATGGGAGGTAGATTTTGTAAATCTATTGCAAAACTGAGGTTGATTTATTGTTATAGAAATATATGTGATGTAAGAAGTAAACAATGTTGTTTATATATTTCACCCTATGATATATTAAAAGGTTTAGGTCATAAATATGAAGTTTAATTGAAGTTAATAAAAAAACCATTTCAAATCATTTATTAGATAAAAAAGAAAACTACAGTAGAGGATCTAAGGTATATTTGAGTAAGAGTTGTCAATGATTATAGATAAACAGAAAAAATACATAGAATCTTATTGAATTACAATAATATAATTAAAATAGTGATTTCATGGTTTATCTTAAGGATTATGGTGATAGTGATGGATGTTTAATGGGATTTTAGAAACATTAAAGGTAAAATGTGTAAATTGTAAGTGAAAAAATTGTGGGTAGTAAGATATATAGAAGTTATTAAACCATGTTGAGAGTTGTAACCAATGGAGGTTATATAGGGATTCCCATATATAGTTTTCAATAAAGTGTAATTTATAATGGATGATCTAAAATATCATTTAAGTGTTACCATGTTTTAAGTATATCTTAAAATTTTTAGTATTTTCAGTTTCTAGGGGTTGTCAATAGAGGTTTTTTGATCTGATTGGACTTATGAGTTTATTATCATCCTATCAAATCATATTTACTATTTCAAAAATTGATGTTTGTTGAAATCATATAGTGGTTTTATGGAACACTAACGTACCAAAAAATCCTAGAGTGAGTCTCATAATATTATATTTTTGATTAAAATCAAGTGAGGTACATGAACATAAGATTTAAGAGGATGTTGGAATTTGGGTGTTTTAGTGTTAATCAAATTCTAAAATATATAATCCAAATATGTAAACTATCATTTAAATCATAGGATAGTTCTACCATTATATTTGTTAGTTTACAAAGAACAACATGGTAGAATGTATAGTGAACTGATTATATTTTTTTTATGTATCATTTTATACATTATCAGGGTATATGGATTGTATCATATGTTAAGGAAACACTAAGCTTGGGAATTATTCTCCAAGGTTTGGTGTAGGTTATATGTTTGTGACTACTGATGTGGAGTAGAATTTGATAAATTGTCATTGTATGTACTATATTTTGAGATATAATGTTACTTATAGAGAGAGTATAGTTATGGATATATTTAATTGAGATATTTTCTAAAATATTTTGATTTATGTTATTTTAGTAATTTATTATGCATAGTTTGATCTGCCTAATGTATTACAAGGAGTTGATGGTAGCCCTTTTTAGAGATGAATCACATAATTCTACTGTTAGTAACTGGTTGCTGGAAGGTACCAAAATGCCACTAGCTTAAAAAAATACCTAATTGGAGAATTTATTAATTCATTAAATGGATTTTTTTGGTTTAAATAATATGATATAGTAGAGGAATAGTTCATAATTTTCACATGTGATCTCTGTTTGTGACATGGAAATTAAATTATATGGTTTACATGAGAAAAAAGTGCACTTTTTAACCATCGGTGTAAGGGGATTTTCAATGAAATTATAGTAATTTAGATAATGCGTTTGGATAGTATAATTATATCTACTATAGATTTCAAATAAGAGGTATTATTCAAGTGTTAATGTATGGTATAGTTAAGTATAATACTTAATGATTTTTTTAGGAATGATATGTTACAGGGTGATAATTTTTTCAATTACCCATGTTATAATACATTAATTTAATAATTTATATATCCATCATAGTTCTAGGGCGATTTGGGGTTATAACATTTGACTTTTTTTCATATTCATGGTGATATGAATGGATTATAACATGGTTTTTATAACATTTTATATATGTCATATTTCATTGTAATCACACTTCTAAAACAACATTGTTATATTCATCGTAATACTAATCATGTGATTTTACCAAACCCCATAGTTTGTTGACATTGTATGACTAGAACATTTTGACACATGTATTGATTAACCATAAGAGAAAACCATATGTATCATGATTATTATGATTATTTTAATTTTCAATCCAATTTTGACTCCTTAGACCACCATTATGACATGAATCTAAATTTGGATGGTTTTAAGATTCATTTTGTATATTTATAGGTATTTTACACAAATTAAAAATTAAATTATTATGGGTTTTGATAGTATTGATCCCATAGAATTAATGTTATATTAAATGATTATTTTCTAGTGTAATAGAGTATTTTGAATTCATCATGATTTTGAAAGGAAGCATTCATTCCATCTATGTTATTCTAGTGTTTTAAATTTGAGAATTTCAAAAATGACATGACAAGGTTAGTCTATCTAATTTCAAATATGATTTCAATGAGTTTACAGGTGTTGTTTTTTAATTATGGTTAATTGTACACTTATATGGTTTAATTATATTAGATAATGGTTATTATATGACTAATTCATTAATAGGTTTGGGGTTCCAATTAACCATTAATATAATGAGATAAATTTGGTTTTTGGACATATCTATTTTATAATATACTTATATATTTTATTTTATTTTTTAAAAATGTTGTTTCCAATGATTATTTAGCACTAAAAATATTTTTTGTAAATTTTTGTTAATTTTTTGTTAATATTATTTATATAAATCATCCTTCATAATTAAATTATTATGTACAGTTTTGAACATGACTTTTGGTGATTGTCTCCATTAGTTGGGTGCATGTGTTAATAAATTTTTTGTGTGATGTTATTTTGAAACCTCTATGATTAAACTGGGTTTATGGGTGGGTTTGAGGGATTATATAATAGTTAGAAATTGATATGATAACCAAGCGAAAATGGTGACACACTATATAGTGTTATTTTTTAATTATTATTTATATTCATACCATAGAATCTAACAAGTAATGGAATGTGGGAAATATGGATTCTCCCTATTTGTTATTTTGAAATCCTTACTAAGAGATTTTATTTTAGGGAAAATGAGGATGTTATAATGGATTTCAAGGAAATGGGGAGTTCAATTTGATATTAGTAAAAATGGTGCTTTATAAAAGATGGTTTTTTGATGAGTGAATATGGATTTGATAATTTTATTGTAATTATACCGTGATGTGTTATTTTTTTGAAATTAAAGTTCATTTTAATGAATTGATTGGTTGTTGTAATCATGGAAATATAATAATAGTAATTGTTTTAAAAATTATATTTATTTAACATTGATTATTTTGGTTTAATTTTTCATTTTCACACTCATGTGTGTGAATTGGATTATTAGTAAAATACAACAAAATTTATACTCTCTCAAAGAATGTGAACTTTAGTAGAAATGTAGACACTATTAGATGTGATGTAAATAAATGGAATTCAACATTATTATTCCGGGGGAGTCATAGTTCTATACAGTATTCATGGCAGTGGATAGATTGGATCATGTTTTGATAAAATTATTTTTTGTTTCATATGGTGTCCCTTTTATCATATATTAATTATTTTTTTATACTGGTCAACAAAAAGTTGATCTATTTCAATTGTAATAAAATTGATATCTTGGTTTATAGTTTAAAAAATTTGTACATGACCAGTCATGTTTTGAAATTTTATTTTGAAATTATATGATTTGATAACAATTTAGTTTTCCCTTTCCTCCTATTATAAGCCTCTATTATTGGGAAATGTTCCTGAGGCCATGTGTTATGCTAAATCGAGTATTAGTATTTGCGTTTGTAGGAGATGGTGTTAAAATAAGGTTTCAAACAATGTTTTCGAGATGTGTATTTGTAATTTTATTTTTCATTGGGAATACAATGGGAGGGAATCATAATATACCTATAAAAATACATTACTAAACATTATAGAAAACTATGTTTTATTAGAATGTATTTGTAAAATATAATTTGGTGATAACCACATAGTATTTTTCTTTTTGTTATGTTACCCAATGATCATTCAAGAAAAGAAAGAGTTTATGCATTATAATAAAAATTTCCTAGACTATATCTTACATATTTATTTTTAAATAATATATATTCTTACATGAAAATATAATTCAAATGCCTCATTTATTTTATTATTTGAAACTCATTTTTAAAATAATTCTGATCCGAGAATTTAGTTAAAGTGTTATTGTCAATTACATTGAATTACAATTTTCTGTGGAATAAAATTCAAATAGGTTTAAGTAAAAATTAAGGATTATATTATATGATGAGTGATAGAAGGAATAAAATTATTGATGGGTTATTTTCTATGTTGATGAAACTATAGCATGTAATGACTCATATTAGGTGTCTATGAGGGAAATTAGTGGCATATAATTATATTATAGAACTCTCTTTATAGGGATATATTGTATAGGTTATCGAAGAAATTGATAGCGATGCCAATCAAGAAAGGTAGAGGGATGAGAATAGGACTTCAATGTTTATAATGTAGTATCCTCCATCAACCAAAGGTGATTTCATCCTAGAGTATTTAAAGGAGTATCTTGAGAATATTAATTACATCATCTATTTTTTAAGAATTTTTATGAACTCGAGGGGTTAAATTTGGATCCAAATCATATGTAGTGTCATCTACAACATGGTTCTAAGATATTGAGGAGTAAAACAAAGTAAATGACCATTATTGGAAGATATTTAAAATGTTTTTTAATGATCAATAATAACCTAAGGATTTGAATTCATATAATGCATAGGAGTTCTTGGATTTTTAATCGGGGAATATATCTTTCATGGAATATGCATCAATGATTTATTTGTTTTCGAAGTATGTGACAAATATATTGACCAATGATAAACCCAATTAATATATGTTTAAAAGGGTTGGTGTAACACCCCAAATATTATAGGAAGCATGTTCAGCACCAAAACCATATTTTTATAATTATAAATTATTTGTTACTATTTTTTAAAGTAAATGATGTTTATTGAGAAATAATTCATATGATGTATGATTTATATAAATAAAAATTAATTCTTTCATATGTGGAGCATTAAAAATTCACATATAACAAAGTATTTCACCCCATCGACGACTATTAAACATAGATAAAATACATCCATTAAAAGTGCATAATTCAATAAGGGACAATATATAGAAAATAATAATATCTTTGTGACTGGGAAATAATTTAGATCATATTCAACATTAAGGATAAGAAATAACAAAATAAAATGAATAATGAGGAAGATCATTATGAAATGTGAAATTATTATGAAATATATTTAATATTAAATGATAACTATGACTTGTGATTTGAGAGTGGAATGAATAAATGACTTCTTAAGTCTATACAAATAATATCGAATTATGGTCACTAAAAATGTTTCCATTAAAACTACATTTATTAGGTATAATTATGTCATGAACCATTATTTATAAACATAAAAATAATATAACTCACGGTGATATAAACATATAAGATTAAAGTATTATATATATATGTGTGTTTGTGTGTGTGTTATCAATGAATATTAATATTAGTATATAAATATTTTATATGGTATAGAAAAGTTTCATACAATGATTTCAATATCAATGGAGTAGTACAATTATACTTTAGAATATAAATAATAAAAATTTAACAGTAGTTATTGAAATATATTGAGTATAAAATTAATATTTTATTCAAAGAACACATTTGATGGGTAGTATATGTTAAATCCAGATATATTAAATTTAAAACCTTTAAACAAAAATTTTAAATGATATAATATATTAATATAATTTAAATTAGAAACTTATATGAAATAATATTTAGAACACTAAATTTTTAATGACGTCAATTATTTCATAAAAGTATATTTTCTTTATATATTTATTTTTATTTGTTAAAAATTAAAACATTTAGAGTTCGGATATTTTAAAATGTACAAAAATTGTGTTAATCATATCAAAATTATCTTTTTTTTCAACAATATTTGATTTTTTTAATCACTCCAAAATTTAGAATTTACTAATACATTTAATTATGTCTCAATAATATATATGAATTACATTAAATATATATAAACAAATTTTATAATAGAATTTATATTATATAAATTTTCATTTATTATTTTAAAAATATTTATATATAAAACCCCCAATTAAATTTTTTTATAATTTAGGTAATGTTTTATGGAGAATTGATTTTTCGTATGTTTCTTTTTGTAATGTTTTCCCAAAGTGGAATTTTATTTTTGGATTATTTTAATCCTTTTTAAATATGATTTGAAAACTAATAAGAATTTTAATTTTAATTGTTTCTATATCATTGATAATTTATTTGTAAAAAAATATTAGGTTTTATAATATGTTTTTTTAAAAAGAGTTTTTACATGTTACATGTGTCAAAATTAAATTTGTTTTTATTACACATAGATTTTTTTCATAAATCGGAATAAATATTTATAATCAGAAGGATCACACTAAATAATATCTCTCAAATAATTTTTTCGTTAAAAATAAATTACATATGAAAAAAGTATTTACCTTTGAAAAAACCAAAAATTGTTAAAATACAAAATAAGAGAAAATAACATAATTAATTTCAAAAAAATTAATTTAATCCTGAGTTAGCAACTTAATACAAGTTAGAAAAATTCACACTATGTTATTTCACAATTTTTCCTCACATTCCATGTCAAAAATATTCTCTCATTATAATAAAGAGTTATATACTCCAAAAATTTCCTTCTATTATATTATAAAACAAACTTCTACCCCTCCACCCTTCAAACATTTAATGACCCTTAGTCATTACCTAAAAATTAAAATAGTATCTGATCAATCCCCTACTAATTCCTAATATATTTTTAATTTCCAAAAAAAGCTAATGATTCTTAATTTATTGACAAAAGGAGAACATCCAAATGGATAGAAAATATTTTTTCCTACACCTTATTAATAATTATATACTTCTACAATAATAATATCTTATATCCACAAGATTAATTTAACAGTAGTATTATTAATTTTCTTTTATATATTTTTTACTAATATAATATTCATTTTATTCCTTCCCCCATATCCATTCATAAAAAATGAATACATTTTCATGCTTACATGTGGACTACCGCCTCAATGAATTAATACTCTATTTATCATCATTACCTTAAATGGAAGGTCAAAAATAAAAAATAATAATAGTAAATGATATTTATAATGTTTCTATGATTCTAAAATGATATGATATTATATTTTATGAATTTAATTTATTCATTGTAAAGAAGTGCATCATCAATGTGTACTTATGGACTACTCTCTCCACATGATGTTGTTTCACATTAATTTTTGGTGCTGACTGAAATGAGTGACATAGAACATGCATGTAATCTATAATTTTTTTCTAAATCATAAAAAATATAGAATAATAATATCAGACTTTTCATATCTGATATTATCAATAAACTACGATAGTAGATTTATCTTCTATAATGTACATATGAAAGATCATTTTTTAATTATATTATTTTCATAGAAAATGTATTTTTATATTTAAATTAAGCTCTAATAGGATAATAAAGGACATAATAATATAAAAATTCGGAGGTTATGAAACCACTATACTATAATTTTTCATTTTTAAACCTACATTATATGCGTATAATAAATTTTCCAAATAACATTAGGTGATTCACATAAATGGAAAAAATAAACAAATTAGTGACACATGATGATAATTAGACATTATAAAAATAATGGTATATAGATAATGTTCATATGTTGTTTCTTAGTATAATTAATTTGATTATTAAATAAGTCATGTAAATTTTGAGAGAACATTTGGAGAATATGTAAAGGTTTCCATCAAAATCATCCTTAATTAAATCATGATTTGATATTATACAGAAAAATTCAGTTGTATAGAGAAACTGATACCCCTAGATATGATAATATAATAAAAAAATATTTAAATGAAAAATTTCTATCCATTCATGATCTCCCGAATTCTGGTTTTGGATTGATACCATCCCAAAAATTTATGTTTCCTTCCTAACTAAATTTTCTTCCTGAGTTATATTGTTTCTCGTTGAGTTTTATATTTAATTTCTTATTTTAACCCCTATTTTTATATTTTCATATCAGTTTTTTAGATAATGATTTTCTTATGAGTCGTAAAAATTCTAAAAAATTCAATTATTTTATGAATAATACCCAATATTGTAAAGGATAGTTTCTATCCATGTCTATAATATCCCTTCTCACTAATGTTCTCATTTTCAATTGTAAATCCTATTAAAGTTCATCTTGTATGAAATTTATATTTTCTATATATTATTTTAAATATAATGTTTTATAATATTTATTAATCTTGTCATATTTCATAAAATGTGTCTTAAAATATAAAAATTAATCTTTTGTACTACCATCATTAATTACATAATATAGATTCTCTTTTTTCTCCCTTTTAAGAAAATATTATTTTTATGAACATTATATATTTTTTTATATATTTCCATTTCATATTTACCTAATAAAATATTCTTTTCATTATGGGTTTATATGTTTTTTTGGTACCATATAAATTCCTACATTAATATATTTCCAATTTAATAGAACATTTTTATTTCTTTTATAATATAACGAATCTCCACCAAAAGTTTTTTAAAACCATGAATGCATTATTAAAACCCAACTAATTATCTAGGGTACCCTCTTGGTTTATTTATGATGTTATAGAATAAAATATACTCCTTCCCTCTCTGAAAATATAATTTATTTGTTTAAAAAATTTTCCCCCAACTGTTTTATTTTTTATATATTGTTCACTAGATCTTCCTCATGAATTTTCTACATTGAAAATATATTTTAAAGACCTATATATTTTTTTAAATTATTAAAATACAAAAATATTTATTTCTTTTTCTATTTCGATATATTATTTGGTTATATCATAATATGTGTTCGTGAACCCACTACAATAGTATTTGTTATATTGTGATTATGATTTATATACTGATTCTTTTTCTCTTATTGAATAATATGAATCTATATATTATGATGTGATTTTTGGGTCTGTTATAGGCATTCAATGCATTGGTTACTGTTAATTTCTCATGATATACAATGTATTAGACATTATTATATAGAAAAAAAAAATATTTTATGATGGTGGATACCCTAAGAATATGTAGATTACAATGTATATTAGCATATATTTTGCTATCTTTGTGGTTATCATTGACAGATGATTATGATTTTATACTCTATGATGTTTCCACATATTTATGATTTTATGATTTTATTATTTCATCTCATTATTCTATGTTTCCATGCTTATGATAATTGCCGTTATGATATATTATTATTCCTCTTGAAACTCTTGTTATGCATTTTTTATACGTTTTTTTTTCATGCTAAGCTTTCTTGTTCACCATTTTCCTTATGTATCTTCCCCACATTGTCTAATGAAATTTTAAAAGATCTATGAAAGTTAGTAGTTATATGTTAAGTAGTAAATAAATATATTATTTTTTATTTATGTTACAGTATTTATGTACATAATATTCTATACACACTAGACCTATAGATCATTGGATTTTTTTTATTGGAACGTTATGTCATAAATAATGAATTATTGTGTGTTTATGGACTGGGATTCTATATTTGGTATCATAAAAAGATCCATATATTTATTGAGATTAGGAGGAAAGATCATAAATGAAAACCCTGGGGGATAATCCTACATATACATTAACAACCTGAAATTTTTGAATAGTATTGGCTCTTAATTTTTTGAAGTAATTACCGGAAACGTCTCAGTTCCAGGTGTTGCACAATGGTGCCCCATACATGGTTGGCCACATGGCCTCAAGACAATTTCACCAAATTCTAGAGGCTACCGACTAACAGTAAGGGATGTGGGTGTGATAGTTGTGAAACTATTCCCTCATTGGAATATTAACACATCAGAAATAACAAGAAACAACTGCATAAGCAATAGTCAAAACAACCAAAATAAACAGTGAAATATTGATAGTAATATGAAAACTGTAGCATATATAAATGATGCATGTCACATGTATTTGGGAATGAATCCAAATAAGTAAAAATTCTATTTATACAATACTGAAACCAAGTACAAAAGAAAACAAGTAAACTCCCTCAGTATCTCATACCACATCTTGGTCTCATGCTCTCCAGATCCAAGAAAAATCAAGTACCTGATGAAGAAGGGAGCTTTTCAATATCTATACCTACAACCACCAAAAAAAATTTTGTCTATGAACATAACCGATAATTTGTGTGAGATGAATCCTAGTAGGAAACCACCAAAAGATTTGGTCCAAACTATTAGTGAATATATATAGTAGGTAATATTTATAAATGATGAAATAAATTAAGAAGTACTCAAAAGTAAACAATCCTACCATTTTCAATTACATTATTTTGACATTCATTATTCATCAATTGAATCATGTAATCTTTTGGATCAAGCCTATTCTCTATTTCCCCTGTGTAATGCTTTGGCTTGGAAGACTCATCACAATCATCCATTTATTCAATGACAACCCTTTAGGAAAGATATAATAGTTTAATCCCGCTTCTCTATAATAATAACAATCATTTAATAATGATCCTATGGGTAGTTATGACGGTCCAACCCCTCTCATCTATCATAGAATTAATCATTAACAAATGACCACCTGGGAAGCTCACATAGTAGATATAGCTTGGTAAAAATATCATCAATAAATTATAAAAGACCACCTATGAATCTATCACGGTCTAAACCGTTTTGTCTACAACCAATAGGTATCTCTAATGGTCAATACCAATCAGACAACATAACATTAAAACATACATAAATGAACTTACCATGGGAATCTATCATAGTAAAATTCACCATGATCAAACATTTAATATGCATATCATAGGCATCACATATAATCTGTAACTCTATCCTAACAAAACTTGACATTAAAAACAAGGCAATCGTAACTGGCATTCTAGACCCAACAACCCTAAAAACCAAACAAGGGAAACACACCCACGGGGTGTCCCATTAACAACATATTTAACCTCATACATATGAAACTACCTTTTATCAATGTACCAAATCATAAATGTTAATAAAAGGGGAATAATTCCAAACACACAATACCCCATTCATGGGTATACAACACTTTTAGAATATATAATACAAATACAATCAACTAAAGGCAGAAAACGCCTACCATTATGTCGTATGATCGATACTCATGAAAGTCGACCCTTGAATCTCCCTAAATCGATGTAGTTCTACAAAAGGGTGAAAAATTTTCAACCTTGAATAAATCATGAGAGTATATGAATGAGGAAGAATGGATCATGGGGAGTTGATAATGAAACAGTGGGATTCCAACAAACTTGGTGGCATCTCAATTGGAAATCAAATGGAGAATCGTTAGGGGTTCTAATTTTGTAGTTGTCTTATCACTCTCATGTATGAAAAAATGGTAGAAGAATACTATTCTGGATATGAGACCTGACCGCACAATGATATATCAAATAAAATTAAAAGTACACAAATTATTCATTAAATGTAAATTCCGTTTATTATCCTCAATCGTCCCCCACCTTATGTGGTCTTCTAGGTCACCGCATGGTCATATACATGGTTTTTAGACAGCATGTATATGGTTGTACATTGTACTTGTGTACATGGCCTGTACTCAAAAGTACCAGGAGTATACTTAAAAAATTTCTATTTCATCCATTTTCCTAAAAAAGAACCCTAAATCAAGATCCATTCTTGAAATAGAGATCCACCTTCTTACAATCTTCAACCATTAAATAAATTCTTCCTTGAATTTCCATTCTGAAGGTGGAAACCCATAATTGGTGAAAAACTCTGACCACTATGATAATATATTAGCCTCCCTCTCCCAAGTCTCATCATTTACTTGCACGTGCTTCCATAAAACCCTTATTAAAGTAATATACCGGCAATATAGAACATTTTTTCCGTGATCCACAATCAAAATAGGGTTCACCTCAAAGGATGCCTCCACCTCTAACTCAACCTCAGTGGTTTGAAAATTTTGTGACGCTTCTCAAAAGTAACGACGTAATTGTGATACATAACAGATGTTTTCATATCCGGATACCTATGAGGTAACTACAACTAATATGAAACCTGCATGACCCTCTTTAAAACGGAAAACAACCTAACGTATCTTAGTAAAATATTCCCATTTCACCCATTCCGTCTATGTCCCAACCTCGGGCTGACAAATATGAAAAATTGATCTCTGATATCGAACACTAGAGGTCATCTCTATTGATCAACATATGATTTATAAAGAGATTGTGTAGTATACATCCTATTCCGAATCAACACCACCTGCTCAATGGTCTACTAGAAATGATGAGATCCTATCATACCTACCTCTCCAAATTCTAGCCAATATAGTGGTGATTGGCATGTCCTACCATACAAACCATCATAAGGCTCTATCTGAATCGTTTCCTAAAAGTTTTTGTTGTAGGAATATTATTCTATGGATATGTGTCTATCCCAAGAGCCCCTCTGAAATCCTCGACACATGATCAAAGCATTTCCACAAAAACCTAAATCATGCACTCGTACTGGCCATCAATCTGGGGTTGGTAAGTTGTACTCAGAAGTACTTATGTACCCAAACCCCTCTTTAGTCCATTCCAGACATGAGAACTAAACTGGGAAACCCTTTCTGAAATTATAGTGCGCGGAACCCAATGCAATAGTACAATATCTCTGATGTACAAAATTCCAATCTCATAAACACTGAAGGTTTCCTTGAGAGTAATAAAGTCTCCAAACCTAGTGAGTCTATAAAAAACAAACCAAATTGCGTCATTTCTTCAAGGAGACGTTAATAAACCCATCACGATATCCATCTAAACATCATTATCCTTCCACTCGGAAATGGGTTGTTGTAGTAAAATCCTTATCGGTCACTGATGCTCCCCTTCACCAGTTGACAGGTGGAAAATCTCATAACAGAACTAGATACATCCCTCTTCATACCCGGCCACCAACACTGATGGTGTAGATATCGATATATCTTTTGGACCCCCAAATAAACTACCTATTCATAGGCCTTATAATCTCACTATATCTCGTCATGTATGTCAAATGTTACCGATACCCGTCCATGAAAATGCAAGACCACATCCTCACCTAAGGTACAACAAGGAATGTGGTCCTTTCCTGACACACTATCGTGTAGGTCTATGCCTTCAATATCTAATAGCTTCCTCATTCCTAATCCATATAGAATAGTATAGGTGAAAGATATAGAAGAAATAAAATCCATTCCCTATCTAACGTGAAACTAAAAAATGCATCTCAAGGAATATATCCAAAATCATCAACTCGCAAATGGCCTCATGAACATCTTGTATCTAAGTCGTCATGCTCAATGCATCAGCCATTGTCTTTCATTTCCCAGGTATTTAAGAAATCTTAATGTGAAAATACTAAAGGTATTCAACCGACCATAACTATGTGAAATTCAGATCTCGCTGAGTAAATATATAATTACTTATTTTTTAGCTAGTGAATACAATAAAATGATTTCACAAAATATATTATCTCCAACTGCACAAAGTTGTCACAACTGTAGATAACTCAAGATCATGCATTGAGTAATTTAACTCTTTTGGCCTCAAATACCGAGACTCGTACAAATGACTCTTTCCCCCTACATTAGCACAGCTTCCAACCTGATACCTGATGCATCACAATAAATGTTCTAACTCTTACCCAACTCTAGAAAAATCACTATCAAGGCCTAATTAATCCTCCCTTTCCACTCATGAAAGGCTGAATAACATGAATCTATCTACAAGTATGCTTCAAAATTCATAGTTAGGTTAGTCAGTGGCACTACTATGTGTAAAAATTCCATTATATAACACTTTTAGTAACAAGACATCCCCAGAAAACATTGTACCTCAAAGACATTCTTCGAATGATCTAAGGAAACTAACACTATACCATTATCTTGGTCTACTGATACTCTTGTTTCTCAGATGACCTGACCTATGAAGTGAATCAATTCCATAAAAAATTGGCACTTTTAAAAAAATTTATATAACTGATGCACTCTCAGTGTACTCAATACGATCTCAATATGGGTGGTGTGGTCATGTCAAGTGTGAGGGTACACCAAGCTATCATCCACAAAAACTACCAATAAAATCCAAGTATGTATGGAACAATTGGTTAATCAGTGACATAATAATTACCACCGTGTTCATGAGATAAAACGGTATAACCAAATTCTCATATAGGTCATAAAAACATCATAAGGTTGTAAGAGGTATATATGATGGTCTAACACACAACTGATGATAATTGGATCTCAAGTCATTCATTTTCGACACTTAGGCTTCTGGAAGCTGATAAAAGATATCATCAATACTCATCAAGGTATATCAGTTCATGACTATACACTGGTTCAGATTATGATAATCCAACCAATGTCTAAGTCTACCATCATCCTTCCATACAAAAAGGAATGGTGAACCCCAATAAGAAGTATTGGGTCAGATAAAACCCATTTCCTACCACTCCTCTAACTACATCTTGAGCATCTGTGTATCCATTTCAGCTATCTTATAAGGAGGAATGGATGCCGGTGCCACTCCTGGAACATGCTCAAAAAAGAAATCTACCTCCCGCTCTAGAGTTAAACCTAAAAAGTCATACAGAAAATACATCTCTGAAATAATACACCACTAGAGGAAAGTTAATCTGTGAAGTCCCCCAGTCATCCAGATATAAACTAGAAATATGGCCAGTAAATCCTCCCAACCCATGATGCTCGAGTCAAGCACCACTCTCCTAGACTTCCCATTCTCCCTTGAGTAGAAAATTACCACCCTCTGGTGACGCGACACTCACCCTATATAAATAGATTTAAAAAATTCCTGAAAGGAGACCAACCAATCCATTTTTGGAATGACATCAAAGCCTTTCATATCTAATAAATAGAGGTCCCACAAGAAGTGACACCAACCAATCTCAAGAGGTAACTCCATGTAATCATGTACACTATCAATCATAATCCCCAATAGAGTGTATAACATCATAAAAATATCAAATGTAAAGATACTGAGCTCAAGCCTCTCTACAACAGCAACATATATAAAACTAAGTGAGTCCCCTGTATCTAAAAGAGAAGAATCTAAAACTAATGCAACTAATATCGTAACTATAATAGTAGAGGGTCGAGGATCAGGAACCTCTTGATTCTTTTCCACTATGAATGTCTGACCTACTGTGTGGCGCTTTGACCCTTCCTGACTAACCTGAGCTAATCCACCATATTCTTTTTGAAAACCTGTTGTCGGACTACCACAACCACGACCACCTCCTCAGCTTGAGAATCCTGATGAACTCTTGTTCCCTAAATGATGAAGAAGTAGTGGTGGTATATTTGAACATAATGTCATCACATATCTACTCTCACTTGCTGCAGGTATGAACATATGAATAAAATGATGAATATGGAAAATATTTTTGTAAGATAGGCACTCAACTAGGTCCTTTGAGAAATGTGGTTTCATATGCCCACTCTTCTAACTCTTTAAGCATACCACTTGGAAACCTAAAGAATCATCATTTGAAAGCTCCCTACGGTACTTCCTGCTATCAACCAAATGAGTGCTAGCCTTGGATGTTGAACCACCCTATATCGATGCCCCCCAACTACCTCACGTTGTGGTTGGTAATCAACCAATGGTTTACTATAGGAGTCATCGAAGTTATCTTGAAAACATTTACTTGCAATCAGATTTCATACCTAAGACCATCCTCAAATCTCCTGGGATAAGATAACTCGTCATCTCCAGGAACATGTGTGAAGTGCTGAAGCTCTATAAAGCAAGAAGAATAATCCATCACCAAAATATCACCCCACTCCAACTGCATGAACTCTCAGGCTCGGTCGGCCCTCAACGTCTTGAGGTATAATTAATCATACAATGTCCTATTAAACTCTTCCCAATCCATATCATGATGACTTGATGCCTATGAGAGAACATCCCACCATCCATTAGTGGAATCACGATGAATGCACATCTCGATCTTCACCCTCTTCTCAAGAGGTGACTCGAGATTCTTGAAGATAGCATGAATGGACACCAACCATGACTCTATATCCTATGGTCCTTCATCCCATAAAAATGTGGGAGGATTCTACTACTAGAACACCTTCATGAACTCTTCCATAGTCAGGGCGGGATGTGGTACTCCCAAAAAAGTATTCATCATCCTCAAAAATCCTTCCTTGAACTATGCATCATCATCTACGTTTGGTATAACATTAGGTGCCAAGAAGGGCCCAACTAGAGGATTTTGATGGTAGCTCATAATTTACCATTTCTGGTGTTTTATCATTTCCCTGTTCGAAGAGTATAAGTGGAGTAAAACTTGGTGGCATTACTTTTCAAGGTCAAGCATTCACCTTAGTTCAAGATTATCAAGTACAGTAACATAGATGTGCAATAAAAAAACAAGAGAAAAATAATACACATTTTACAAAAGAGGGTTACACGGTGTGTTGAACCACTATAGGGTATGTTCTGTTATTCTTTTTACATCAGTGTGTACATATGCCATCATGGTGATGTAACACCCCATACACACTTCATGTTCATCCTACGACACAATGTTTACTTGAAATTTCCCTCGTACTGAGGTTTTCTACATAGCTATAATTACACAATTCTATCCTGGTATAACACTACATGGTGTCTTCACCATAGACACGGTATGTTCCAACCAAATTTCATTTTAAAGTGTCATTAGTAACATGTTCAATAACATGATCTCTTATAACATGTCATGTACTCCAAGTACATGACATGTTCTACCAATATTTTATCAACCCCTAGTCTCTGCTCACACAGTCATTCACACGATCAACAACTACATGGAAAATATAGAAGGTACACAACATGTACTTAAGAATAGTTAGTTCCTCAAGAACAGAAGAACACATGGCATGTGTTCATAAGAACACACATCGTGTTGTATGGGTTTCTAGAGAGTAAGCCTCCGAAACTTCTCCAAAACCCTTAAAAACATGAAAATTTGTCAAAGGCTTGAAAAATTATAACACATGAGAGCCCATACTCCCCACAAATAAAACATTGGAATCCTGATTCATATCATAAATTGAAAAAATTCAATTAAAATTCCAACATGATTGACCAAATTCTGATCCAAGAGGGCTCATAACACCTCATGGTCCAAAGCATGGAGTCCATCCAATTGAAACCTCACATTTACCAATACCCTATCAAAATATCAGGTATTTATATCATGAAATCTATCAAAAAATTATATGTATCTTAAACCACAACTATCATAACTGCATGAAATGAATAATTCCACCTAAATGGCTAGCCCTGAATGCATGTCATGTGATCTCTAGAAAGTGCATATATGATACATGAGATGGAATACCCTAATCGCATTGGGTTGAAATAGATATATAACAACAATGATATAAATCATAACAACATAGTATATTTGTATCATCAAATGGTGAAATCAATTACACTGTGATAATTGAAAAATAAAAAAATAGCAATATTTGAGGTAACGTCGATTTTCTGTGTACACGGGTTAGCAACTCCCAAGAATAGCTTATTTACAAATACCTATTCTTTTTTGTCACGGTCTACAATGTTCCAAAATTATAAGTCAAAGTAGAAAATAAAAAACATTTGATACCACTATGTGATGTATAATTTCTGGGTGCCGCCCAAAGGTGCCGTGTACCCAGTTGGAAACATGGCCTCAAGCGCATTTCCACAAATTATAGAGGTTAGAGACTAGCAGTGAGGGAATTGGGTGTGATAGTGCGGAAATTATTCCCTCATTATCATAGTAACATAGTAGAAACAACATAAAACAATAGTGGATGTCGTAGACAATACAATAGAAATAAACAGCAGAAGATTGATTGTAATATAACAAATCGAGAATATATAAATTATGCTTGTCAAATGTGTGTAGGAAAGAAACCAAACAAGTGACAATTCTAGAAACACAATACTGAAAAAAAGTACAAAATAAAAAATTTAAAATCCATTAGCATCGTAAGCCTCAGGTTGGTCTCATGCTCTCTATCTATAACAACAATTAAGTTCCTGATGAAGAAGGGATCTTTCTCTTATCTGTACTTACAACCATATAATCTTTTTGGGGAAAAAAACATGACCCAAACAGGGTGTGATACGAATCCCAGTAAGAGACCACCAAAATATGTATTCCTAAATATCATTATATATATATAGTAGTTAATATGAAGAAATAAATCAATAAACTAGGAACTTCTCAAAAAGAATCAATCTTAAATTTTTCAATGACATTCTTTTGACATTAATTATTCATCCTTTGAATCATGTAAAAATTGAGATCTTTCCTATGCTATGTATCCAATGTGTAATATTAATAACAGATATCTCATAACACCATATAAACAATCAAGTAAGAAAATGTCAAAGCTTGTGCTTTGTCTTGGCGTACTCATCACAATCATCCAATTATTCGACCACAACCCTTTGGGACTATTCTAACAATCTAATCCCCATGTTCTAAAATAAATAATTTATTTAATAATGATCATTTGGGTAGATCTCATAGTCTAACCCCTCTGGTCTAACATATCACTAATCATTTACAAATGACCACCAAGGAAGCTGAAACTGTCAATAGCCATTGCTCAATATAGCATAAATAAATTATGAGTAACCACATAGGAAACTCTCTCGGACTAAACCCCCAGGTCTATGACCACCTAGAATCTCTCACATTCAATACCCCATAGGTTAACTGAAAAATAAAACATACCTAAATGGTCATACCTTTGGATGCTCTCGCAATCAAATTTCACTTGGTCAAACATTTACAATTCATATCATAAGCATCTCATATAATAAGTAACTTCATCCTAAAAAATAATAGCATGGAAAACAAAAAAAAAGAAAAAAAGGAATTTTTGACCCAACAACCATACACAATAAAACAAGGGAAATTCACCAATAGGCTTTCCAATATACAAGGTATTAATTCTCACGCATATGAAACTACCTTTTACAAATCTACCAAACCATAACATGTAATAAACGTGGTCTAATTATAAACACACAATACCCCAAACATGGTTATATGGATCTACTAGTACATATAATCCATATACAATCAACTAATTGCACAAACCACCTACCTTTATGTTGTACGATCGATACTCATGAAAAACAACACTTGAATCGGCAGAAATCGATGTAGATCTAGAAAAACGGAGAAACAATTCAAACTTTAATAAATCATGAGAGATGATGAATCAGGAAGAAAGGATATAGTGGAATTTAGAACTCACCCATGGGATTCTAATGCACTTGGAGGTCTCTCAATTGGAGCTCGGACGGAGAATCATTAGGGGTTCGAGGTACGTGGATGTATCATCTTTCTCCTGTACAGACCAAGGGAGAAATATGACAGTTCTAGATGTGAGACATGACCCATCATAGATATATAAAATAAAAATAAATGTACATGTTGTCTTCTTTAATGTACACACAATGTATTAGACTAAATTGGACCCTGCCATATGAGGTATTCTAGGTCACCAAACATCCTTGTACTCGGCCTGTATGCAGCTGTATATGGTACCAGAGTACATGGTGTGTACTTAGAAAATTTCCATTTCAATCTTTTTCCTCAAAAACAACCTGAAATCAAGATCCTTACCTGAAATGAATATTCAGGTCATTACATTACATCCCAATCTCGAAATGAAAAATATTTGTCATATCTAGTTTTCTTATACATAGTATCAATCTCCCTAAAAAGGGCGTGTTTGGTATTTATTCATTCATCACCTAATTCTTTATAATGAATCCTAAATAAAAACCTAGTCTTACACACCTATGTGATAATCATTAAAAAATACATTCTATTTATGAACCATTATATTGGTTTTATTTCTAAATTAACTTAAATTATATTGTTAGGATGTATGTCAAAACACAACTTAATATAATAAATGTATAACCAAGAGAGTTTTATGATTAACCAACAATGACATGGTTGAAATGAAATTATCAATGTTTGAAATAAATTTGTCCTTATAGAATATATATTAAGAGTGATCTTTTATATTTTCACACTCTTTTCTTTTAGATATTACCATACCATAGTTTTTAGTATTTTTTTGAAATAATAACTTGATGATGATGTTCTGATAGGTTTGTATTAACAGAAACACATTGTTTTTTAACAAAATATGGTAGAATGCATAGATTTATTATAATCATAGTATATTCCTATTATTTTATAAAATAGAAGTTCTATATTCATACTTATGTTAGAGAGGTTGATACCATAATTGAAATTAATTTTTCATAATCATAACTATTTTAAATAGTGAGTGATAATTATCATTGTTATTTTTGTATGTTCTAATAGCTATGAGTATTATATGAATCATTAATTAAATTTTCTTCAAAATATATAACTGATATGTTTTTGAACCATATATTAAATGGAATCAATAAACTTGAAAACTAATTTTATTATAAGGTTATATTTTAATGGATAACTAATGAAAACATGTGATTTAGATATGGATAAATCTTGGTTTAATATATTCATGTTGTGAAGGAAATATAGGTCTGATAGATTTTGAGAAATGTGAGTTAGATGGAATTAAAATTTAAAATTTATTTAAATAAAGATAATTTAATAATATTTTTTAGTAATCCTTATCTAATTTTTTGGATTCTGATATATATTGACTACAGTTTCACCGCATATACAAGTAACGTGTACATTTGTTTGGTTGAAATAGAGTTAATTTTTAAATGAATTTATAATCTAGTAGTGGTTTAATGTCTTAGATATTCAAATAGTTTTGTTGAAGAATTTTTTGAAGAATTTTTTATTAGGTTTTATACATATAGGGGTACATTTTCATAAGAATGACCAATGATGGTTGAGAAAAAAAAAGAAATTTAGATTATCCGAAGAATGCAAGGTGGATGTAATATTAGAAAATATATAAAAAATGATAATTATGTAAATAATAACCTCAACTAATTCCTTTAGTCCGATTAATTATCATTGTGAGGATGATATTTATTTAATCGGGAATATAATGCCAAAGGATTTTAAGATTCATGTTTTTTAAACCATATGGCCATAATTATAAAAAAAATCAACTTTATTAAAATAATTAAAATTTATTATAAAATAATTCATATGATATACCAATAAAATAAAAACTTTATTTATTAATAAGATTAATTTTACAATAAATGAAAATAATACTAATTATTACAGACTATAAACTATTACACATGGTGGAAAAAATAAATTGATTAAAAAATAATTAATCAATAAGGAAAATAGAAAAAAACACTATAATATGCATGAATAGGAAATCCCCTTGATCATATTCCACATTATGGATCATGAATAGCCACAAAAAAACTATAATGAGTAAGATCACTATGATAAGATAATGAATTATGATAAATATATTATATTATATGAGAACTATGTCTTCTAAAGTGATATTAGAATGAATAAATGAGTTAGTACATCTATATATATATGAAATAAGTATTTCTATTGTAAATATAGTTTTTTAAATATAGTTTTTATAAATATGATTATTATAATTATGATTTGTGTTAATATATTTAAAAGGTATACTAATGAAATGTTTTTTAAGTAGTTAATTTAATGTAATATAAATCACAATGAAGTAAAAATATGATATTTAAATAATGAATTTTATAGATTAATCGTTTTCCAATAACTATTATTATAATTATAAATATATATTTTTATGTGTATAATAATTAAAATAATTATTTTTCTATAAATAAATAAATTAAATTAAATTTTAGAATATAATACATAACATGTTTATGGTAGCAGTTAAATCATTTTGAGAATAAATGTTAATTTTTAGAACTATTTTCTTAATTACTGCATATTTTATCTTCATTTATTAAATTGACAGCTTTTAAAATATTATTATAAATTAACTATTATATTAATATATTATAAAATCTTAATTGATATGGAATAATATTAAGAGCACATATTCTTTAAAAATATCATTTGTTCAATAAATTTAAATTTTTAATATATTAAAATTTATTTCAAAAACAATAACATAGTGTTTCTAGATATATGATAAATCTATACCATAATGTTGATCCCATTTGGTATGATAATCATTCCACATTTTTTTAGTTACATGATATTTTCTTGGATTTTACATTGTAAGATCCCCGCCTTTTCTAGAGTCATCATGGGTGTGTTTTAGGTACTTTTTGATGTCATTAATTACCATTCTTTAGGATTAGTGGCTTGGGGTGAGTTTGGGTGAATATTTAAGAATAACTAATAGACATTGGTCTATGAACTGTTTGTGCACGGTTTAAAAACCCGTGTGACTAAGTTGTGCCAACCGTGCAAACATGGAGACAGTGGTCTGTATGTTTTATGCAAGATTTAAAAAATTGTGATACTAAATCCTGAAAACATTTCAAATCTTGATAGTGAGATCTCCACAGTTGGCACATAGTTTTCCCTAGATGTGAAACCCTACCCAGGAAACCATGCACACAAGATTAATTTTCTGAAAATCCTTCTTAAAACCATATGAACCCCCAATACTCCAATATTTTGACCATGGATCTGAATTGATAAATTATAGGTGATCCTAGAGCCTTATGGAGGGATTAAAATTTCATTCTAACATCATTCTTTGATATCAAAATCTCAGATTGAACATCCTCTCTCTTCCAGGTAAGTGGATTACATCTTGTTACTTCGTCTGTTCATTCCGCTATATTTCCTAGATCTTTTCTGATAGGCTCACATCCATTAATAAAACATGGTATGTGGTCTAAATAGAAACACCCATAGTAATGTATTTGATATGAGAATTCCAATTTATGGATTTTCTAGCATCCCATGATAGCTTATTTCCTAAATTGGAGTATTTAGGAATGTGGAATTGACATGTGATTGATTTAGTGATTAATTTGTAATTGAATAACCGAACAAACAATGTGGGTTTCCCATATAGATATTTTTATTGGATATTTTTTATGGGTTGAGATATTGTATTTGATAAATTGAATTGATTTTATTAAGATAATTAATTTGGGGATATTAAATATAAAATTATATTTGGATAAGTAAGACAATTAATTGTGAGAATTAAATATATTCCATAATGTTGATCAAACTTAATTAATTGTGAGAATTAATTATGAAAAGTTGATATTTGATATAGATTATTAATTTTGAATAATTAATTATTGTATGATAATTTTGTTGATTGATTAATTATTGATTAATTAATTTTTGTGTTATGTGCTTAGCTAATTTTTGAGTTAACTAATGGCCTTTGAAATGTTTAACTAATTGTTGGTTTAGTTATGGAATGATGTGGCTAATTCTTGTGGTCTAAATAATGAATAAATGTATGATATCTTCGTGTTGCTAGACATGGAGTTCTAGATGAATTAGAATTTGGGACATGGGCATGGTGTTCCTCCCCAACAGTTATCCAATCTAGAGATTATGGGGTGATATGGATGATGGCCTACAATGAAAGATATATTGAGTGTTAGGAATGGAGACCTATAGTAAATGAGATTTTGGGAGATTGACATGACGTTCAACACAAAATGAATGATAATAATTCATTATTATTCATATGGGAAAAACGAATTTAATCTAGGACTAATTTGGTGATTAAAAATTAAACGAAAATGTTATAACTATTTGATTATTCATTTTATTTATTTCTTCATAAAACTTCATACACTATATCTTAACTGGACTTGTTTTAGGAACCATTGGTGGTGGCCTACTTATTTGTACTCACTCCTTATTCGGTCCACCTGAACGGAACCTAAGTGGACATTGTTTTTGTAGGACCAGATAAGGGTAAGGCCCTCTGATAGGTTGTTGTTTGGGAATGGAGCATGGGAGAGGGTACTGGATGTGGTTTTTGATCTTCTTGGGAGTCGTTCTATCTTCACATTTAGTTTAATTGTAGACACATGAAATTGGCATTACCATAAAAAAAATTTCCTTTCATTTGATTATTGTATTCTCTTGTTTGGAAGATAATATGACATGGTATTGTTTTGGTTATTTATACTCTTCCTCAAATTTTCATTGTTGTTTGCATCTATTGGTGTTTTATTCTGGTAAAAGAGGGAATAGTCTCACCAAGACTGACTTATCAGACCCTCTCTACTAGTCAAAACTGTCTAGAATATGAGAAGGATTGCTTCAGGGTATGTGGCAACTAGATTAGGGCACAGTTTAGTGGCACATTGGTCGGGATGTCACAATTTTGTATCAGAGGCATGTTTTCTTTTCTTTCTTATTCATTTTTCTTACTGTTTTTGGAAATGTATAAATGAGAATAGGAATAGTCGAGCCTTAGAAATGAGCTCATGCATGGGAGTTGAAAACCCATGTATAGGAGAAAATCCATGTACTCTGGGCGGGATTGTTGTGATTGTTGTTTGTTGTTACAATTGGATATTACTTCACATTCGGTGATTCACTTGTGGTGTGACATGATATTTGTTTTTAAAGTTGTTGAATTTTGATTCATGGCCTAAAGAGGAATGATACTTGAGTCTGTATGGGTCAATCTAGGCACTCAAGGTTGTTGTGGAATGCATCATTCTAGGCACTCAAGGGATAATAGGTTATGCGTATGTTATTAAACTTGATCTATTTTTCCCCATTGTGAGATTGATATAATGATGAAAAATGAAAATAAATCGGTTTCTAATGAGAAACATAATTAATGAAATGTGTTTGAATAATTAATTAATTGTTGAATTAATTAATTTGAGATAATTTTATTATGTAATGGTTGAATTAATTATTGAGTATCTATTTACCCATGTTAACTAAGACCTAAGAGTAGGATGGTTTAGGGTAGTGATAAGGCCACAGTGTTGACCGAGTTATGAGGAAAGAGAGAAATGGAATTTTTAAACTTGGTGTGATAGTTTCTCATATTAAGTAAATGTTATAAGGTTGCGTTATGATACCAAATATGTGTATTTGGCCTAGTAGAGTTATGAATCCATGATGCTTGTTGAGGGAGTGACCAAAGGGTATGGATCAGAATGAGCTTTCAGATTGGGAACTTGAGGTACCATTGTCGCAAGTTGAGGAGGAAGGGGAAAATTTTTAAGAGAACATTCTTCATTTCATGAAATTCATGTATAGAGACCTAGGGAGGGTTCTAAAAAGCATGTATGAATTGATGAGGGGGTTTCAATTCCTGCACCCTCATAATTTTACTGGAGATGGTGGAACTGATGGGGTTTAATTATGGATTGAATCCAAAGAGAAAATACTTGACCATTTGTAGAATCTTTTTGGGAGGAGGGTCAAGTTGGCTTCTTATATGCTATGGGGGTTAGCGAAACACTAATTGTACATTCAAGTATGATCTGGATAGACTTATGATTTCTTATGATAGGAATTTCTAGAGATGTTCTTGGAGCACATCTATCCAGATATGTTGAGATAAGAGAATTATTCATATTTTATGCATCTTAACCAAGGAATTATATCCATAATTTATTATGGTGAACATTTCACAGATTTTCAACGTTTTACTAAATCTTTGGCGTCAGAAGACACTTCTTTTCCAAAAAAATTTCAGGACGGACATATGTGTGAAATTAAGTACAAGGTAAATATCATTAGGCTAAATAAATTCTGAAAAAAGGTTAATCTGTCTCTCTTTTTATTGTACAACCTAAAATAGAGTTCCAATACTGGACAGGATGATCATGGAGTGTAACTTCCATAAGCATGAAGCACCATTATGAGAAACATAGTCCGTAGAATAGAAATAAAGATCGATATCCAGGAGGAACAGTATCACCAAATCTTACTCATGTGCTTTTTCACATGTGCAGTAGTTTGGGACACTATTGTACACATTGTCCTTGACCATCAATGGAGTGCTAGTTTTTTGGAATGATGGGGAACCTATATAAGTTCTTCAAGAATCAGCAACAAGCTGGTGCTGAAGAGGAAGCTCCTCAGAGTCAAAGTGTGGGAAGGGGGTCTTATACACCATAGAGGTCTTGTAGCTAGAGTTCTTCTTGAAGAAGTGATATTGGTAGTGTGTAACGCCCCGACCCTAGAATCCTGGAGCTGGTTCATTATATTAGTACACTTTCATGATTACAAGGAATTATTTCCTGAAGGATTAATCCATTTAGATTTATTAGAAAATATATTACATACATGAACGTTACAATAAACATTTAAACATAATACACAACATAAATAATCCTTTGATAGTGCCATTATTCCCCTATCCTAACCGTGCATATCAATCATTACACACTTCTAGGAATCTTTTGAAAAAAACATAAGAAAGGGGTGAGCTCAGATGCTCAGTAAGGGTAAATAATTTAGCAAAGGCTACAAAATTTTAAGGAACTATGTGTAATTGAAACAACACCCTTTTGAACATAAATTTTAACATAATATGGAAAAAATAAATCCAACATTACCATATAAACATGCACATAGATATTATACTAGTCAAATAATCACATGTAATAACTAATTTCATAATGGGTGAATGCATAATGTCAGACATCATAACCAAATAGTCAAGGCCTCATGCCAAGGCTAAAACTTATTATTTTTAAAGACTTTGTTCGAAAACCCTAGTTTTTCTCATTTGACTAGCCAATGCATCAAGGAGCTAGAGAAGGCTCCACCCATCACTTACTATGTGCAATTCATTCCTCATATCAAATGGCTGAAGCTTAACATAAACATTCGTATTAAATATAGCATTTGAAATGTTAATAATTTAACCAAAAACCATGAATGGTTTAAAAATAAAACATCCACAGTCAAACATATCATAAATCATTCAATACAATATGGAAGATTGTATTATAATAAATCAACCTCAATCAAGAGTAATATCCAGTCAATTGTGTTGACATAGTCTAAAATTATTAGTAAAACTCTTTGACTGAAAAATCCATTTTTTGTAAATTCATTTAATGTCACACATTTACAAAGAAATTAATTTAAAAGAGATTTTTGAATCAGAGTGTTCCATACCACATTGATACTTTTGAATGTAATTGAACTTTTAACCAATCATGTCCATATAAATAAATCCTTAAAATCATTTTTAAAACATGGATATTACTTAAATTGATTTAGAAAAATGAATATTTAAAACATTTAAAATGATGATCTAGTTAATGCGTACATCACATAAAACCATAGAAGATTCAATTTTAAAACATTTTTATGAAACATGGACATGGATGATAAATATTTCCTAGTAAATACTTACACATAAACAATCACGGATAACAAATCGATTGAGGAATTAACCCTTACCTTTTACCTTCATTTGGTTGAGGGTACATTTAACCTCATGTGTATTGAAAATAGTATGTTATTATATTATACCGTAATCATATTTATATTTATTATATCATAATTTATTTATTTAGGAATTTATACTATGTATTTGATAATAATTTCTATGTCAAAATAATATTTCTGGTAATAATCTCTTTTTGTATCGTACATGATTCAACATGTTATTGCTGATAGTATCACTTATATCATGATTGAATTGCTTCCGTAATATAAATCATTATTTATTTATCATATATATTCATAATATAAATATTTTTAATAGATATATATATGAAATTGAAAACAATGTTTATGGAGATGATTGGCCGTACGTATGCATAAACGTTGTTTCAGTTTTCATATCTTATTGAACGGAAGTACGTGAATGTGATATATGTAAATACACACACACACAAATATAAATATATCCAGTAGAATTATTATGTCATATATTACATACTTATGAATAATATATATTTTTATAATCATTTTTGAATGGTGAACGTAGAAATAAATCACAATCTATCGTGGTGATGGTAAGTCGTACGTACTCACAGGTGAAGATATCATTCTATTGATGGTGAAATCATATGTAATTTGATGGTATTTTATATATAATTAATAAATAACATGTTTTATTTATTATATACATAAATTATACTCATTATTATACCCATCCAAATAATGATGTGTTGAATAAAAAAATACACCGCGATGTGGAGACGGTAAGTCATATGTACGCACGTATAGTTTCTTTTTCATTCATAGAATTTATAGAATAATGAATATGGTTGTAAAATATTAATAATAAAATATAATTTTGTCTAAGTTAGTGTATTTATTCTTTTATAATGGAAAAATCAATGAAATAGGAAGTGAAAGAAGAAAAGAACATTGAAAGAGGTGATGAAGTAATTACCTCTTCTTTGGGTTCTTCATTTTGATTTGTTCAAAAGGATTACATATGTTGTATTCTGATAAAATTAAGGCCTATAAGATGAAGTGAGGGTAGTTTTTAGTATTTTTTATTAGGGTTATTCTGAGAAAAATGGATTTGGATGTGTGGTTTTGAGAGAAGGGGAAGTAACCTTTTATAAAAGAGGTGAAGGTAACTCTAGGAAAAGCTTGAAATATTATTTTATTATAAGACATTTTCGGTTTATAATGGATCCAAATAGATTTATTTCTAGGATTAGGTGGTTATGGGTAGAAATACTCTCAACCAATAGGTTTTATACAATTTTATATCACTATATTATCCTTATCTTTTATATTTAACTCTTAGTTAAATAGTTTAACTTCTACAATGTCTTCTTGTATTATTATAATAAATGGATAATTAACAAACAATAAAAAGACAAGAGAAACCCATGTGATTAATTAATAAAATATATATCATTATATAATTACTTTGGTCAATCCTTAGATTTTTAGGGATTTTATATCCATTAATAATATAATATTTGTTTTAAAAATTAATTTATCTCAATTTTGACACTATTTGGTATTTTGTTTTTGAGAAAGTCATAAGAAATTTATATTTTCGAAATAAATTTATTTAGTCAACCCAAACTTGTCATATTAACCACTTAAATTATTTTAATGCATTAGGAGTCTCAATTTACATTTATTTGGATATTTATAATATCAATTATTTTAATCTTTCATCAATAATGTAATTACTGAATCATCATTGTGAAATAAGTAAATTTTAATATTTAAGGTCCAAAAATTTCAAATAAAATTCCACTATGTAGGAAATGTTTTTAGATATCTAATGAACTTTTATAGTCTAATTTATCAAATATATATCCTTATATTAAAAAAATAGTTATGAAAATTTGAATTTTACACTTTTAACCTTTCATTAAATAAAATAATAATTATTGTCCCCGTCTTATCCAAATTGACCAAAAGGATTATATTTTTTCCTATGGATGATTATAGTCGAAATACACATATCTATAATAATTAGGACATGTGTTAGGGTAATCTTAATATCATTTTTTCCATTAATTACCCTATTTACATTAAACCGTGTTAAATAAAATTCAAAAGTTATTATTCACCAAAAATTATTTTCATCCAATTGAACCACATTTATTTACTAATGTCAGCTTTTTCTCTTGTATTTTTGAAATTTAATTCATAGAAGCGGTAGAATTATATTTAATGCAATTTTGCTACCGTGCTTAGAAGGTGGGTAAAATACGTTAAAAAGTCCAATAAAAATTTATATATCTAATTTTATTATAAAATAACTCTAATGAATTAAATTAAACAAATATAAGTATTATGTATCTATTTTTACTTAAAATAAATTTAAATAAAAGAAGAAATTATTTATATAAAATGTCGGTTTTAAACAACAATGGATTTTTTTCACTATTCATAAAAAATTGAATGTTTTCATAAAAATACAAAAACTCACCCTATGATAATTTTGATATTCCAAATTCAAAAATGATGTATATTTTTCGAAATAAAAAAAATAAATGTTTCTTTAATTAATTTAAAATTAATTCTGGTTGTCAAAACCAGAAAGTGGGTTTTTGAGATGTAAAAACTATCAAGAGATTGATATGTGTTTTGGTCCAATTGAAATGTAAAATTACTTCAAATGAACAAAATTGGATTAAATAATAAAAATATAATATAATTATACTTCAAAACCATTCAAAGGTATAATTTAACACTAAAAATCATTTTTATTGAAATATTTGTTTCGAATTAAAATCTAGTATTTTTTATTATTCATCAAAATATGAATGTTATCAAAAAAGTACCAAAAATTTATCCAAACTAAATTTTTATGTCCTTCATTTATAGAAGAATTTAATTTTATTAAATTGAATATATAAAAGTGTCAAATATTGGATTTAAAAAGGGTTCTCCAATAAAAGGTGGTAAAATGGTATGTTTTTTAAAAATATTTCTTTCATCTGAAAATTTGAATTTGTTCTTATTTTATGTCTATGAAACACCTAATTTATATGTTAAAATTATATGTACTATATAAAATTCAAAATTCTTTTAAAACTATTCATAACCGCTTTTTGAACGACTAGATTGGTAAGTCGTGGTGTGCTTGTACTCGGTGTTGTGTGTTGAACAAGATATTGAATTACATTAATTATATAACATGCTATGAAATCCAGGGGTTTTACATTATCCATTCCTTTACAAAATTGTGTCCTCTCAATTTGAAAATTTTCTTCAAAAAATGGTTAAAATAGAAAATACCTTTGTGGAAAACCAACATGAGAAATATGGTTAATAAAATTTTGTCTTAATAAGAGGGAAAGGGAAATGAAAATGTCACCACCAAATTATGATCTCAAATAGAAGAAAATTACTGCAAATTAGAGACACATAATTAGAGAAAAATATAAATATTTATAGGGAGTTATTAAGGTAATCAATCACAAACATGTGAACAAAAAATGTGATATTGAGGGCCTCAAAACCATAAATCTATGATTATTTAAACATCACCGGATCAAATAAACATAAGGTATTAGGATAACACATTTTTGGTTTATGATCCCTTCCCAAAAGATTAATAATTAATTTCATCATATAATAAGAGAAGAAAAATTACTTGACAATTAGAGTTCCATCCTTCTAATAACTTCTTCTAGAAACACATCTTTTACTGCAAAAGATAATAGAATTCAAAAATATTCTATTTATCCTAATAGTATAGGTTTCTAAAAATAATGAATTTATAATTAATCTTCTAGACCATAAAAAATTAAATAAGAAAAACCAGGACCTCACATAGGCTTGTGGTAAGTGATGCACCCTTGTCACCCTTCGGTTGTAGGTTCAAGTCTCGCGGCCTTGCCGGATGCGACAGGTTGTCACACGAACATCAAGTTTTTTTTTCATAACAATACAAAAATAATATTATGAAATGATATAACCTTAAAAATAGTATCCAATGTCAAAATAAATACATTCCAACTATTAGACATATCCATAATACTTCTATTTGAACTCACAGTCCAAATTTTATAAAGAGGGTCACATAATATACATGTGAATACCTTAATCGTGTATTCGCTTAATGTGTGGTAATAAAATGAATTACCAGAAATCTATATTTTAATAGGTATTTACTTCCTTATTCTCTCTATAAAATATATAATATCGGATATAGTCCTTAAATCCAAAAATTCTATAATCTCCAACAATGATGGAATAAATAAACAATTAATTAGTTCCAAGGTAATCAATAATTACCAATATTATCTATCAAAATCAATTATCTCTTATTCAGAAATCAATACCTTAGTATCAACACCATATTAAGGTTTTTCTATCCTTAAAGCATGTATTTTCCAAAAAGTTTATCTTTCTATTGAGTCACTTTTCTTGGTACCACACAATATCAAATCTTTAATGAAATGGTACTACAGTACTATCCTTATATCTTTTATAATCCTTATAATGTGTACTCAAGTGACACAATTATTTAATAAAAAATTTGGAAAACTAATCATTCCTCTTCATCTGCGGTAGTATCATAACTTCATTATTATCCAATAGCATCATTTGGGGTCTACACTAATGATTGGGACATTTGTTCGTGTACTCTCCCAACTCTTTACAGATAGAACATTGTACATTTGAATCCTTTTTCTTAACCTTGAAATCACGAACTTAGTGTCCTTTCTCTCCATACTAATAACAAAATCTCATTACATTCAAGTACTTTCCAGGGAGATTCTTTCCATATTTATCACATATGGGAGTTCCTTCTTTCCCTTCTTCCATTTATCCAGCCTTCTCTCTACCATCCTCTTCTCTTTTGGATTCATCTTAAATCCATATGACTCAAATAATTCATTACTTATCTAATTGACACCTGAAACAATTTATTCATATGATGAAAATATGTCTGAGACTATTTCCCTTCTAATGTTTTCTTAAGACCATGAAAGATATGATCCTTCTTACTCTTTGGATCATGTGTATTTCTGTAGTTCTCCTTCCTTCTTACTGGGTTCCATTTCTAAATGACTAAATACACTAGGTAAGATTGCATCATAATGAATTATCATGAAACTCGAAAAAAAAAATCAGCATTAATTGAATATTTTCACACATATAGTCTCATAATCATAAAATGGTTTCTTTGCTGACTTATTAACCCATAAATCCTTCATAATGGTTTGTAAATAAAATGTGAATTATCCTAAGAATATCCCTCGGGAGTGTCATAACCAAGAGTGAAGGAAGTCCCATTGTCATGTACCAGGATACACCAACTCAATCCAAAAACTCCTTGTCGTAGTTTTCACCCTTAGGTACATCTATACCAGATATGCACCTACCTACTCATATGCATACAGGAATGTATTTCTTGGAAAATTTAAAAAATACCTACATTACCAAAATTCTAGGAAGTTATTCTATACTAATTCTCAATGTATATCATAGGGTAATGTTCTATAATCAATGTTTTTCTAAATATAGTTTCATGGTTTGTACTATAATTTCTCTAATAGAAACTATAACAGGCCGAACCTAGAAGCCTAGAGTTAGTGCATTAGTTTAATAAATTGGCATGATTACAAGGAATCAATTACAGAAGGACTGATCAGTTTAGCAGTGTAGAAAAATATATTACATACAATAACATTACATTACACATTAAATCATAAAACAAAACATAAATAATCCTTTGATAGTTCTGTTATTCCCCTTGCTTAACCCTGCACATCAATCATAGAACACGTCTTGGAATCATTGGAAAACAAATGATAAGAAAGGGGTGAGCTCAAATTCTTAGTAAGGGTAAATAATTTAGCAGAATCTAGACACATGTAAGGAAACATGTGTAATAAAAACCACAGCCTTTTAAACATATACATAACCATTATTTTGAAAAAATAAATTAAACCTTACCATATATACATGCAAATGGATATTATACTAGTCAAATAATCAAATGTAAAAACTAATTTCTTAACGATGGAATGCATAATGCCTGACATCATAACCAAATAGTCAAGGCCTCGTTCCAAGACTACCTATAAAAATTCTGTCAAGGACTTGTTCCAAAACACTAGTTTGTCTCATGAGACCTACATATGCATCGAGGAGCAATAGCGGGCTCCACCCTTAACATACTATGTCCAATGTATTCATCATATGAAAAGTTTGAAAAATAACATATACATTCATATTAAATCTAGCATATGAAATGTTAATACATTAACCATAAATCGTGAATGGTATAAAAATAACACATCCATTGTAAAAAATATCATAATTAATTCAATAAAATATGGAAGATTGTATTATAATAAATCAACCTCAATCAAGAATAATATCCAGTAATGGATGTTGACATAGTTTAAAATGATTAGTAAAACTCTTTGTGAGAAATATCCCTTCTTTGAAATCATTTAAAAGTAACACATTTATACAGAAAGTAATTTAAAAGATATTTTTGAATCAAAGTGTCCCATACCTCTTTAAAACTTTTTAAAGGAATTATCATTTTAAAACAATCATGTCCATATATATAAATCCTTAAATTCATTTTGAAAACGTGGACATTACATAAATAGATTTTGAAAAATGAATCATTAAAACATTTAAAAGGATGATCTAGTTAAAGATTACATTAAATTAAACCATAGAATATTCCTTTTGTAAACATTTTTATGAAACATTGACACTGATGATAAATATTTCCAAGTAAATACTTACATATAAACAATCCCATATAATGAAGAGATTGAGGAATTAACCATTACCTTTTAATTTCGTTTGGTCGAGAGTATGCTTAACATTTTTGTATAATGCATATATTATGTTATTAAATTAAAATAGAAACATATTCATATTTATGATATCATACATTAATCATTTATGTCTTTATACTATGCATTTAATAATAATTCCTATGTTTAAATTATATTTTGGGTAATAATCTCTTTCTCCATTGTACATTTTTTAACTTGTTATTCTTGATCATGTCACTTATATCCTGATCTAATTGCTTCCAAAATATAAATCATTATTTATGCATCATATATAATTAGAATATAAATATGTATAATAGAGATATATATAAAATCGAAAGCACTATTTTTGGTGATGGTAGACTATACGTACGCATAAAAGGATGTTTCTATTTTCATATCATATAGAAAGGAAGTAAATGAATGATATATATGTAAATGAATACATACATACTTATATATATATATATATATATATATTTCTAGTATCATTAATATTACATATATTACATACTTATAAATAATATATATTTTAATAATCATAGATGAATGGTGAACAAAAAAATTAATCTCATCGTGTCATGGAGACGGTAAGACGTACATACACGTGAGCGACGATATCATTCTATTGATGGTAAAATAGACATTAATTGGATGTTTTATTATATATAAATAATAATTAATATGTTATATTCATTATTTATATCAATTATACTAAATATTATTCCCATTTAAAAAATGAATTGTTGAATAAAAAACTACACCATGACGTGGAGACGGTAAGCAGTATGTAAGCAAGAATGGAGACTTTGACATTAATATGATGGATAGAATAATGAATATGCTTGTACCATATTTAAAATTACATCACAGTATATAGAAGATACTATATTTATTATTTTAGTGTGGAAAAATAAAATAAAGAGGAAGTGGAAGAAGAAAATTACTTAGAAAGAGGTGATGAAGTAATTACCTCTTCTTCATGTTCTTCCTTTTGATTTGATCATAAGGGATCCTTATGTGAATTTGTGATAAAATTAAGGCATCTAGGTTGAACTTATGGTATTTGGGAGGATGTTTTAGAAGGTTTTGGCTGAGATAAATGACTTTGGATGTGTGATTTTGAGATAAGGGGAAGCACCCTATTATAAGAGAGGTGAGGGTCACTTTAGGAAAAACATGAAATATTATATCATTATAAAATAATTTTCTGTTTATAATAGCTAAAATTGACTTATTTCTATAATAAGGTGTTTATGGGTCTAAATCAACTCAACCAATAGGTTTTACACGTGTTTAGGCCACCATATTTACCTTATCATTTAGATTTATCTATTAGTTAAATAGTTTAACTTTTACCATGTCTTCTAGTATTATTATTGTAAATGGTTAATAAACATACTATAAATTGTCAACCAAACCCCAAGTGGTTAATTAATAATATATATATCAATATAGAAGTCATTGTTATAATCATTATATTTTTATGAATATTACATCAATTAATAATATAGTATTTGTTTTAAAAACTCATTTATGTCAATTTTGACACTATTTTGTATTTTGTTTTTGTGAAAGTCATAAAAACATTAAATATTAGAAACAATTTATTCAATAAACCATAAAAATTCATATTAACTTATAAAATAATTGTAATTCATAAAAAGTCTCAATTGACATTTATTTAAATACTTTTAATATCAATTATTTTTATCATTCATTAATAAGGTAATTACTCCGTCATCATTGTGTCCTAGATAACAATAATTATATAATGTCTAAAAATTAAAAATAAAATAAAATTATGTAGGAAATATTTTCATATATCTAATGAATATTTATAGTTAAATTTATCTTATATATAACCCTATATTAAAAACTTTTTAATTATAAAAAATTGAATTTAACACGTTTAACTCTTCATTAAATAAAATAATAATAAATGTCCTAATATAAACCATGTGGACAAAAAGGATCAAATTTTATTCCAAAGGTTTATTTTGGTCAAAATATACTTATCCAATATAATTAGGACATGTGGTAGGGTAATTATACTCTCATTTTTCTCTTTAATTACCCTATTTACATTTAACAGTGGTAAATAAAATTCAAAAGTTACTATTCACAAAAAATTATTTTCATCATATTGAACCACATTTTACTTACTTATGTCAACTGTGTCTCTTGAATTTTTGAAATTCAGTTCATAGAAGCAGTAAAATTACTTTTTATGCAAATTTTCTACGGTGCCTAGAAGGTGGGTATAATACGTTATAATGTTTAATAAAATTTTATATATCTTATTTTATTATAAAACGACTCTAATTAATTATATTTAACTTATATAGGTATTATGTATCTATTTTTACTTAATCTAAATTTAAATAAAATAAATAATTAGTTAAATAAAAAGTCAGTTTTAAACAATAATATAGTGTTTTTCATTATTCATCAAAAATAGAATTTTTTCATAAAAATTCCAAAAATTCACCCTAAGTTATTTTTGATATTACAAATTAAAAAAATGATGTCTATGTTACCAAATTAAAAACATAGAAGTTTCATTAATTAATTTAAAATTAATTCCCATTGTCAAAACAAGAAAGTAGGTTTTTGAGAAATAAAAACTATCAATAGATAGATATGTGTTTATGTCCAATTTAAATGTAAAATTACATCCAATAAACAATATTGGATTAAATGAGAAAAATATAATCTAATTATAATTCAATTAAACTAAAATTTTCAATTTGAAAATATAAATTATTTTGATTAAAAATGTTTTTTTAATTAAACTTTTGTATTTTTCACTATTCATCAAAGTATGATAGTTATCAGAAAAGTACAAAAAATAAATCCAAAATATATTTTTCTACCCCACATCTAAAGAATAATTTAATTTCATTAAATTGAATATATAATTGTCAAATATTATATTTAAAAAGGGTTTGACATTGAAAGGTGGTGAAATTGTATTTTTTGAAAAAAAATTATTCCTTTATCCAAAAAAATTGAATTTGTTCTTATATTAATTCTAAGAAACACGTAATAGGTATTTTAAAATTATATGGAGTATTTAAAATTCAAGATTATGTTAATACTATTCATAACATCTTTTTTGAATGGCTACTTTGGTAAGTCTTGGTGCTCTCAAACATGGTGTTGTATGTAGCACAAGCTATTGAATTAATTTAAAGATAAAATGTGCTATGAAATCCTTGGGTGTTACATAGTGTATGTGGTGATTCAGGGTATGATCACCCATATCATCAGTGTGATTCTACTCAAGGGATTCAGATGACACCACAAGGAAGAGGGGTAGGATAGTTATATGCACTGCATCCTACACTTTTGGAGAGAGAGGTTTGTCCATAGAAAGTGAGGGGTACTCTTATAGTTTCTTCTACTTTAACTACTTCCATTTTTTGATACTGGATCATCTCATTCCCTTATATGTGCCTGTCATGTTAATGTTTTGAGCCTTAAGGTGGAGTTTGTAATTGGGGTAACGAATATCGATAAACAGTTGGGAACACGATCTAAGGATAACAATTTATGCAAGAAATTTTCGCTAGATATTAGACTGTTTTGTTTTCATTGGGATATTTATGTCCTCTATATAATAGGATTTAAACTAATTATGGGAATGGATGAGATTGTTTCATATAGAACCCACATAGATTGTTACTTTAACAGAGTAACCTTTGTATCTCCTCAGGGTGACTAGTATGATCAAAGTGGAGAATGGGATATCCAAGCAGGCCGAGCTGGGCCAATTACATAGAAATAAAGAGAGCTCATAGCCCATGTTACTAGTCTTTTCCTGGATGATGGGAGTGGTAGGCAAGAAGTCCTTCCACCAGTAGTAGAACTATTTCAGGATGACTTTTCCTGAAGACTTTATAGGGTTTCCACCTGAGAGATATGTGGAATTCACTATTGAGATCATGCTGAGGGATGAGCTGGTATCTATTCCACCCTACATAATGGCGCTGACGGAGCATCAAGAGATCACTACATAGTTAGTGGAGTTTAATGACAAAGGGTTTATCTGACCATGTACGACGCCATAGGTATCACCTATATTGTTTGAAGAGAAGGCTGATGGGAGTTATTGCTTGTGTGTCAATTACCGAAAGTTGAATAAAATTACTGTGATGAACTGATATCATCTTCCATGTATTGATGATATGTTTGAAAAGATGAAGGTGGCTTGTGTATTATCAAATACCAATATGAGATCAATGTATCATCATGTGAGAGTTTTAACCTCTAATATATCAAGAACTACATTCAGAAGAAGGTATAGCCTTTATGAGTTTTTTGTATTGTCGTTTGGGTTGATAAATGCTCCAGTAGTATTTTTGGCCTTAATAAATCAGACATTTAATTCTTAAAAAGATCATTTTTTGGTGGTGTTTGTGGATAACATATTGGAGTTCTCTATAACTCATGAATATCATGCCCAACATCATGACATCCTCCTCGGTACACTGATAGAGCATCATCTATATGAAAATATATCAAAATGCTAGCTTTGGATTGATAGGGTGCCCTTTTAATGGAATATCATCTTAGAAGAAGGTTTGGAAGGATACCCATAAGAACTGTATTCCATTATTTCGTTGGAAATTTCCTAATTTTTTATTGATATCTGAAATTTTTTGGGATTAGCTTGTTATTATAGGAGGTTCATCTAATAATGTTTATGATTGGAAGAACTGTTTTTAGGTTTGAAAAAGAAAGGGATAATGATTTATTGTATAGAAGCATGCGATAATGCATTCCAAGAGATGAAGAAATGCATGATATTGGCACCAATATTGATCATACCTAATTCTAGTGAGCAGTACATGTTGTGTTGTGATGCTTCTTGGATCATAATTGGATCATTTTTTATCAAAGTGGATCTATTCCTTGCTTACGGGTCTTGTTAGTTGAGTCTTCACAAAAGTAATTACCCTACACATGACCTCAATTTGATAGTAGTGGTTTATTCTATTAAATGTTGGAGAAAATATCTTTTGGGTGAAATGTTTACAATTTTTACAAATCACAAAATCTTGAATTATAACTTTTCACATTATTACTTGAATCTTCGGTAGAAAAGATTTGTAGCGTATATACAGTCCTTTGATTTTGAATAGGAATATATTCCCAGAAAGTGGTATATTACAGGTAATATCCTGATTAGGAAAACTATGTCTTAGTTGTTATATGAGTCGATTTCTAATCGTATTGTCGAGCGCATCAAATTGGATGTTTATTTTTTACTATAATATCTATAGTATACCAGCAACCCAAGGTTGTCTCTGGAAAGATCATTAGATCATTTATTACAAAATGAGGTTCTGATTAAGAAAATAAAAAGGGGAATGGGGTTTTATAAAAATTGGATTGTGTTTCATTATGAATATAAATTGAAAGTATATTACTATTTAGAGAGACCGGTTGGAGGAATCGTGATCAACCCGGGTAAGTGTCCCTTGGGGATCAATATGACATTAATCTCAATGAAAACGGATAGACCATTGATTCCTTGACTTTATACATACTAAAACCAGTAGTGTTATTTCAGTTCTTACTAGGAAGACACATAGGATTTGATTGATCAACGATATTGATTATCAACAGCCGCTCAAAATCAACAAAATGAATTGATGTAAATACGGAACTCAATCAAGGTATCACATCAACAACATGATGAGATGACCAGATTTGTATCATTGATAAAAATATTTCACCAGACAAGATCATTCATATTCATATGTTCATGCTCCTATATTTTATCAACTGACGCAATCCATTTTCACACTAATGAAAGGGAGGGGTGATAGAAGAGGCTACCACACTCAAATAATCACAAGATCTGGTTTATGCATGGAAGTATGTGGATTTTTTTTCCTTTGATTTCAATTTTATGTTACGAGAATAAAAGAATTATATGGTAGAAATTAAGTACAATTGATAACTAACTTGGAAATAAATTACCTTATGAAGATTACAAGTGTGGATATTAGGATTACAACAATGGACACTCCCCAAATTGATCACTAAGAGGCTTATAAGTACAGGAGGGAGAAGAGAAATAAAATGGGTGAAGAGAGATCTCCAATTCCACTAAACATTACCCCTGGTCGTTCAACATAGATAATGAGGGGAGGAATGATTTTATGGGAAATTACATCAATATTTCCACATAAAGTGGTCAGGTATATAAAAGACTAGGTGGCTATTCAAGGATGATTTTTTACTCTATATTTATCTGGCTGGTTAGCTGACAAAATGCGTGCAAAAAGATTTAAATTATTGTGAGATTCGGGACAATGAGATTTCTATCCATGGGGGTGGAATCAGATCAATTGGATCCCAAAGACTCGACTTATGTCCCAAATACAGAAGGGTGTTCCAATATAGCCTGTCGATAATTTCTTCACAATATGGGCCTAATTTGGGCCCCCAAGTGGAAAAATTGTGGTTCATGATCTTCTAGAGAAATGTATCCCACATTATTTTACAATCATACACCCTTTTTATCCCAATGGGATGCACATATTATCCACATAACTAATAATAGTCCTCGTTTATTCTTACACTCTCGTACAGTTTGGCCCATTTTGCTTGAATTCTATCACATGATCAACAAATCACCTCCTCCTACAATGTAAACACCAAAACAGGTAAAAATTCCCGATTAATTACTGATAAAAATTAATTCATTGATTCAAACATAAATTGAAATGTATTATTATATATGTAATTTTCAATATAGAATTAGTTTAATACATTGGTATAAGGGTGAAATAAAATGGTGAATCATGGTATGATCACACCCCACACCTAAAATTTTTCACTCCTATGAAAAGTATAATATCCTAATCAAGTACCATTATTTAATAAAAGGTGTGAAAACATACATGCTTCTTTTGAAATTAAATTCTTCATGTCCTTTTTGTTAAATCAAATGTCCTATCATTATTATTTTATCATATTCAAATTTGTTCAACTTCATTTGTTCACCCAGGAAACATGTTGCAAACTACCTCACATAGAAATTTTACATCTTCACTCAAGGAACATATGAACGTGGATTTATGATCCTTACCAAGGTTCATGTGATCATACCATATGCTTACCAAGATTCCCATTTCAATACCAGTAGAAACTAGTGTGCTACTCAAAAAGACTTTCAATTGTTATTTTGAGGTTCAAGAGTTGGTAGGATTTAATTTTTAAATGTATGAGGTAGAAGATGTGTATTTAATATCTTATGTACAAAAAATTTTAAAATTCAGAAAGTGTTCACAATGAATGTAAACACTCAACACCTCACAAATTATATTACCTCCCACCCAATATCCACATTTTCAATTTTTATGGGTAACAACCAATCTATGAATAATAAACAATAAACATCATCTTTTCTCTATTTTATTCTTTTTTCTGTGTTTTTTTATATGAATAGAACTAAATTTTGTTAAAAATTATTTTTCATAGATATATAGGTAAACATGAATAATACAATGATGCAATATTCTTTATGAATCCATTTCCCAAGGAAAATGTAGGCTACCTATATATCAACCAATAAAAATGATTATCTTCCTAGAATTCACATGGAAACACCCTCTCTCCCATGATTTCTGAAAATAAAACAAGATTACACATAATATATGGGTAGTTAGGGATAAATATGTTTGTAATGTGGATACCTAATAAGCATTCCATTTTCTCTAAGTCTTAACAAGGATAAAATGTAATGGTGGCCTAAAAGAGATGATAATGGTAAAAAAGGATTTTTAATTAATGATTGCCTCTATCATGGATGTAGCATACTTGAATCTTATGGCTTAAATTAGAATAATGGAAAGCTCTAGATTCTCATCATGACTAGAGACTCACAAGAAAGTGATCAAAATGAAAAATAAGAAATAAAATGCTTCGAATATATCTCGGTTAAAGGATTAATATATTGTTTAGGTCTAATGAGTCTTGATATTGAAAAATACATTAAACACCTAAGAATGACTTGAAAATACAAATTCTAGAAAAATAATCCATATGAAAATTCACTTCAAATACATTTTTCTCAAAACAATATTTTTTTCACGTAATCGACTCAAGCATGAAAAATGATTTTGGAAATTCTTTTTAAGATTAGTTTTTATCTAAAAACACAAAAAAGGAAAAAGAAATAAAAAATAAAAACACATTTCTTTTAATTATTAATTTTTTGTTTAATACTAACTATGACATGTCACCCTCCCCACACCTAAATGTTTCATTGACCTCAATGAAAGTATTTTTAATAAATAAACAGTAAAATAATTGTAGGGAGAAGTATAAACCTGCTAAGTGGTGTCATATATGGAAACTATCAGTTTTATTTCCTCCACAAGATTCTTTGGAAAATATCCATAGAAGTGTTTGAGCCTCTTCCCATTGACAATAATCCTTTTTCCACTCTTCTCTTGCAAAAATCATATATCCCAAAAAGCGTAAACATCAGAAACGGTATAAGGACTGATCCATCATGAACGAGCTTAACTGGGTGGAGCTTTATCCTAGATTTATAAATTATAACCTTCTCACCGATATGAAACTTCTACTAATGAATCATGTTATCATGGATAACCTTTTTCATCTCATTATATATCATAGAGTTTGCATATTCATCACGTCGTATTTCTTCCAACACTTGAATTTGAAGCTTTCTATGCTCACCTGCATCTAAAAGATTCATATTATGTTGTTCAACAGCCCAATATGCACGGTGTTCTACCTCCACTAGGAGGTGATAAGACTTTACAAACACCATCCTATATGGTGACATTCCAAATGGAATTTTTAAGCTATACAGTACTCCAAAAGTACATCATCCTAGTGCAAACTCCAATCATTCCTATTGGGTTGTAGTATTTTTCCACGATTTGATTATCTGGCTGATTTTAGATTTATGCTTGTCTGTTATTTTGGGGGTGATATGATATAGATAGTTTATGGACAACCACATACGTATGAAGAACATTTTTCATGTTGCAATTACAAACATTTGAACCCTGGTCACTAATGATGAATTAGATAAACCAAACGTACTGAAAAGTTCAGACCACAATAAATCAACAACCACTCGAGATTCATCGGTCCTAGAGGCATTTTATTCCACCCATTTAGGTGCATCTTCAATAGCCAATTATATTTAGAAAAAGAAAAAATGAATTTGGAAAAGTCCCCATGATGTTAATTCCCCATACATCACAACATTCACAGAATAACATGGGTTGTTGGGGAATTTCATTCCTCTTGGAGAAATTACCTATGAATTGACAATGACTACATGACATGAAAAATATATTTCAATCCCTATAAAATTTTGGCCAATAATTTCTTGATTCGAGAACCTTTCGAGTTGTACGTTGGGAGAGAAAGTGGCCCCTACATACCAAAGTGTGGAAAAAGTCAAACCAGAGGTGAACTCATGGTCAGGGACACACCAACGAACTACTTGGTCACTAGAAATTCACTAAAAATATGGGTAATCCCAAATATACCACTGAGGATAATTCTTAAATCTCTGGGATTGTGAAGTGATGAAATCCATGGGGACTATATATGTTCATAGAAAATTCCCAATGTCCACATAACATGGGGTAAGGTCAAGAACATCACAATGGTTCTAATGTGGGAAGAATTCTCCAATAGGGGAGGGTCGAGTAAACATGATGGTCCAATGGTGGGGAAATCCTACAAATGTGGTCAGCTACGACAATTTTCACTCCACTCCTATCTCTAATATCAAGGTCAAACTCCTGTAGGATGAGCATCCACTGAATGAGGCATGGATAACCTTCAAGTTTCTATAGGAAAAAATAAAGGGAAGCATGATAAAAAAAGACACTATTTTTTGACCCAATAAGATATGAATGGAATTATTCCAAGGAAAAAAAATATAAAGATATTCTTTTTCAGTGGTTGCGATGTTTCCCTGGGTAGGGGTAAAGGGTATGTGAGGCATACACAACGACATTAGGATCATTCTAAACACTTTGTGATAAAACTTCCCAACTACAAAGTTAAAGGCATAACACATAAGCTTGAAGGGGATATTCCACCTTGGTGGTTGGATGATGGGATGTGATGTGAGAATCATTTTTACTGAATTTAATACATCCTAAAAATTATTATCAAACACAATATCAGAATCATTTTCCAATAATTGGGGAAATGGAAGTGAGATCATACTAAAGTACTTAATGAATTGATGATAACGACCAGCATGACCGAAGAATTACCACACCTCAAAAACATCTTTTGGATATGGAAGGGTTGAAATTAATTCAATTTTAGATTTATCACCTTGAATTCCCATATTTTAAATGACATTCCCAAGCACTATCCCCCGTTCAACCATGAAATGTCCTTTCTCATAATTTAAAAAATATATTTTTTCAAATGCAACAGTAGAGGACAAAACCTAGGTGTTCCAAACAATCATAAAATAAGAACCATATAATATGAAATCACAATTATATACTTCCATAAAACCCTCAAAGTACATAGAAAAAATACCCAACATACATCACTAAAAATTACTAGGAGTATTACATAGACCAAAATGCATTCTTCTGTCTGAAAATGTTCCAATTTGATAATAACATGTTGTCTTTAATTTATCCTCTGAGGTTATATGGATTTGGAAATAACCCAAATATCAAACAAGGAAACAATAATGTGACATTCAAGCCAATCATTCCGACATTTGGTCAATGATAGGAAGAGGAATGTTTTCCTTCTGTGTGGCTTGATTCAGTTTTCGGTAGTCAATATAGACTCACCAACTTTGTTTCACACATGTTGCAATCAATTCATTCCATTCATTTTACACAACTATTATTCCTTTTTTAGGCACAATTTTCACTAGGATAACATATTTACTGTCAGATATTAGATAAATGATCCCTACAACAATTAATTTACTAACACCCAATTTTACACTTTAAAGAGAGTGGTATTCAACCAGATTTGAGATTTCCTCATTGTCTTATCCTCATCATCCAAATGTATATAGTGCATAAAAATATATGGGCTAATCTTCATAATATCATCCAATGTACATCTTATTTCCTTTTTACACTCTCTCAGAAGGATGATCAGTTTTTTTTTGTTATGGAGATAGGTTATTTGTAATAATGACAGATAATTGGTTAATACCCTCAAGATAAGAATATTTCAAAAAAGAAGGAAGTGGTTTTAATTCCAAAACCAGGAGTTATTTTATTGAGTGAGGGGATTTAGAGAGAGTGAGGTCCATGAAACTGTCTATCTTATCATGTTTATTCTCTAAAGATGGAGAGTCTATTGAAATGATATTTTAAGAATCATTGGCGGTCTTGGGTGTCTCAGAATGAACACACTCATCAATTAAATCACAAAATTTACACTTTTTGGAACCCACACAACACTTCAAACATGCATCAAATCTCAAATCATCCAAGGGTGAAGAAGGGGGAAATAAAACAGTGTATAGGTTTAGGAGACATTTTTGTGTGTGTGCAAAGTTTGAGATCACATTCATCGAATAGATAGGTAGTGTGTAGTGCTCTTCAATGGGGTGATTCATAGCCTCAAGGATGTTAAAACATACCTTTTCTCCTCAGAAATCCATGGATTGCGTACCATTGTGAACATTGATGATTTTCTTTGCTGTTTTGAGGAAAGGGCTTCCCATGTACGAGAAAATAATGTCCTTGGGTTTGGGTATCTTTCATCTCAAGAAAGTAGAAATCAGTAGGGAAGATGAGATTCTTCACTCTTTCATGGATATCCTCAATCACTCCAGTTGGATGTATAGTACTCCGATTTGAAAATTACACGACAATGAATGTTAGTTGAATCTCTCCAACCAATAGATAAGTATAAAAGGATTGAAGAATTAAATTAATGGATGATCCAAAATCTATAATAGAATAAGAAAATATGGTCTCCCCTATGGTACACGGTATGGTGAATGCGACTGGATCCTTGCATTTTGATGGAATTACTGGTTGAATAGAGGATGAGAAATTATTTCCCCTATTGACTCTCTCCAACATTTTTGTCTTATTTTTATTTAAATGAAATGATTAAGGGTTGGGAGAACGAATTTTTAAGAGGTGGCATACATGTTGTGATGAATCGCCAGAATGATAGACTTCTTTACCACTACAAAGTGTAACTACGCATACATTCCCTTTTTTCCTTCGGATTGTAAATGGGTTTGGATGGTAGTTTCCATGAACCTTGAATCATAATTTGATCAAATAATCATAAGATATAGGTTATGAATGGAAGAATATGGATTATTGTTCCTTTGATTTGTATTTTATCATACCAGAATAAAAAAAATTGATGGAACAAATGAAGAAGAAATGATAAAAAATCTCGATATCAATTACCTTATGAAAATTACAAATAGAAGGTATAATTAAGAGCTCTACAGTTCGAATAACCATTACCCTGGTCGTTCAACGTAGTTAATGAGGGGGGAGTGAATTATGGGCAATTATATCCACATTTCTACATAAAGTGGTCAGGTATCTAAAAGTCTAGGTGGCTACTCAAGGCCTATTTTTGACTCCATTTTATCCAGCTGGTTAACTAACCAAAACAAAAGAAAATGTCTTCAAATTTAGTGGAGAGTTAGGGATTTGATTTATCTATCCATGGGAGGTGGAATTAGAAAAATTCAATCTTTGAGGGTTGATTTATGGGCCAAATACATAATCATAGTCCAATTTGGACCACCAAGAATCTCTTCACAATTTGGGCCTCCAATTGGACCAATTGGGATTCATGATCTTCTATAGAAATGTATCCCACATTTTTTCACTAACACACCATTTTTTAGCACAATTGGATGCACAGATTATCCATAGTACAAATTATTGTCCACATGCATACTTGGGATCTCATGTAGTTTGGCCTATTTTTTTGAATTATATCACAGGATATCCAAATAAACTCCTCCTACAATGTAAACTCCAAAACAATTATTATTTCCCTATTAAACAGTGATAAATATTATTTCATTAATTTAAAATTAAATTGATGTTTATTATTATTATTTTAATATTTAATACAAAATTAGTTTAATACATTGGTATAAGGGTGAAATAAAACATTGAATCATTGTATGATCAAGTGTAGAGTTTAATATGATGATGTTTCTAGCGGAAAATCATTTGGTAGTTCAAGAGGTTCAGAAGAGGATGAATCTGGTTTCTTCAGCAGTGGAGTCTACACTCTTGAGACAGTTTTGGGACATATAGTATGAGTATCTTGATTTTCTAGCCTTAAGGAAAATATTTGAAGGTGTGGAGACACCATTAGACTAGTTAATATATGAGGATGAGATCATCTATGTAAAAAATTGGGTTGTTGTGCCTACGAGATTGTGAGAGGAACTCATGCATGAATTTCATGACTAGAATTGGGTGTTACATATTGGGGTAAAAATAGTGTACTATGACCTACAATGACAGTTTTGGTGTCCATGCATGAGAAAAGAGATATTAGGTTCTGTAATAAGATGTTTCCCATGTCATTAGGTGAAGGAAGAGCATCAATGACTTGGATACCTATTGCATTTGTCGACTATTCCAGATTGGAAGTGGGACGACCTGAATATGGATTTTGGGGCAGAAAATCCAAGGACACATATGAAGAATGATGATATTTGGTTCATTGTGGATGGACTAGGGAAGGTAGCACATTTATTTACTATCAGGGAAAATTTTATAGTAGAACAAATGGGATAACTTTACACATTATTTATAGTTAATTTTCTTATGGTCCCATGAACTATGGTTTCAGAGCACGACTGTTATTTTACATCATTCTTTTGGTTGGGGTTATAAAAATCCCTTGGTACATAGGTTTTTTTATATATGGCCTTCACCCCATAAAATGATGGGTAGTTAGAGCGTAAAATATAGGTGTTAGAGGATATACTGTGAGCATGTGTGCTTGACTTTGGTGGTTCTTGGTAGAAGCACTAATCTTTAGTGGAGTTCTCTTATAAAAAAAATTATTGGGATACTATACATATGGTACCATATGCTTCACTTTATGGTATAACTTGTAGATCACTCATGTGTTGAATAGAGGTAGGTGAGTCAGATCTATTGGGATCGAGTCTCGTTCAGGAGACATCAGAGCAGGTGCAGTTGATTTGGAAACGTATAAATATGGCTCAAATTAGGAAGAATTTTTATGATGATAATTATAGATAACCCCTAGAGTTTATAGAGGGAGATCGTGTATTCCTTTAAATGTTTCCTAGACTGGGTCTACACAGGATACTGAGGCAGGGAATGTTGATGACAAGGTTTGTTGGACCGTTTGAGGTGCTGTAGAGAATTGGGCCAGTGGGGTACCGATTATCCCTTACATAGAAATTCAGTGACATGCATGATGTTTTCCATGTGTCACAACTAAGCTAGTATCACCCCGAACCATCTCATGTGATACATATAGAATAGGTTGGCCTTGATAAAGATTTATCCTTTGAGGAGCATATAATACAAGTGTTGGGTCATAGTGAGAAAGTGTTACTGGGAAAGACTGTGTCATTGGTTCGTTTATTATGGAATCATGGAAGTGTTCAAGTGGATCCTTGGGAATGGGAACTAGAAAATAAATATCACTGTTCAAATATTTTTTTGGTTTAAATCATAGAGAATTTCGGGAGTTCTTATCAAGGATGAGATATTATAAGTTGTGGACATTATTAGATCTTTTCTGTTTCTAGTGTCATCTCGGGCATTTTTTCATGAACTTTTTGAAGTTATTATATACCTTGGTTTATGATAAGTGTCTTGGGGTGAGTTTGAGTGAATATTTAAGAAGAACTAATGGATATTGGGTTGTACATGGTTTGTGAACGGTTTGACAAACCATTTTACTAAGTTGTGTCATCCATGGAAACCTGGACAAAGTGGTCTACACTATTTGTGCACGATTTGAAATACTATGCGAGTAAACCATGAAAAACAATCACATATTGATAGGGACACATACACATATGGAACACAATTTTCCTTATCCATGTTCCTCTTTTCAAAAAACCATATGGGCGAGATTAATTATATGTAAATTCTTTTTAAAACCTCCTGAACCCCCCGAGACTCCCATATTTCAACCTTGACTTAGGATTCATAAATTTTAGGTGATCCTAGTGCATTCCATATGGATTAAAAGTAGATTCACACATCATTATTTTAGATCAAAATCCTAGAATGAAGATCCTCTATCTTGTCGATATGTGGATTTCATCTTGTTGCTTCTCCTATTAATTCATGTGTCTTTACTTAATCTCTTCATGGATGATCAACACCATTTCCTGGGATCTAAGCATATGAGTTGAGAAATAGATCTAGGACATAGGATCTAGGTATATTTTTTCAATATCTTTGTTCCTTTGATATTAATTTTTTTTTAGGAATTTAGATACGTAGCTTGATCAATGAAATTATGCTACATGGATTTTGGGGATTTCTATTGGCCTAAAATACATCAATAAATTGAGGTGAGTGGTTTAAATAAAACTCACATAGGTTTGGAATTGATTTATGAATGTGAGGTTATGGTTTTTCTATCTTCCCATAATAATTGACATCTTAAATTTGAGTAATTATGAATTTGGAATTGACTTGTGATTTCATTGGTGATTAATTGATAATTGAATCACAGAACAAATACAGCGGTTTCGCATATTGATATTTGTTTTCAAGATTGTTTATGGGTTGAGATATTGTAATTTAGATATTGAATGGATTGTGTTAAGATAATTAATTGGGTGACATTAATTATGAATTGATGTTTGGCTATATAAGATAATTAATTGAGATAACTAATTATATTCCAATATTTTGATCAGAGATAATTTGTTTTGAGAATTAATTATTACATCATTGTATTTTATATAGATAATTAACATTGACGAATTAATTATGGAATGACAATTGTGTTTATTGATTAATTAATTGATTAATTAATCAATGGGTTCTGTTCTTAGATAATTATTAAGTTAATAAATTGAATTTTAAATGCTTAAATAATAATTGGATTAGTAATAGAATGATGTGGAGAATTCTTTTGAATTAATGAATGATTAAATGGATGAGATATTTGTAGTTCTAGGCATGGTTTTTCATACCAATTATATGTTTTGACTTGGATATCGTGACAATCCCAAATATTTATGCATGATTAAGACTATGGGGTGTTAGGCACTATGACCTTCAACAAATGAGATATGGAGTGTTATCCATGGAAACCTACACTAGAATAGATTTTATGTTCTTAACATGAAGTTCAACACGAAATGAATGATAATAATGAATGATGATTTTAATGGGAAACATGAATTGAAACTCGGACTAATGTGGAGATTAAATATTAAATGACAATATGACAATTATTTGATTATGAGTTTTATTTATTGATTCATAAAACATTATACACTATCTCTTTAATGGAATTGTTTTAGATACAGTTGGTAGTGGCCAACTAAGTTGTACTAACACCCTATTTGGGCTACCTGATCAGAACCAGAGTAGACATTATTGTTGTAGGAAAGGATTTGTTCAAGGCCCTGGGATAAGATTCTATTTGGGATTGGAGAATATCAGAGGGAACCAGACATGGTTCAGGACCCTAATGAGAATAGTTGTATCTTTAATTTTAGTTGCATCGTAGAAACTTGACATTCACACTATCAAAGAAGGTTTTACCATTATGATTGGGGTTGTTTTATATTGTTTCGAATATCATATGACATGGTGTTGTTTTCTGTTATTTATATACTTCCACACATTATTGTTGTTGTTTTCTTTAGTTGGTGTTTTATTATAATAAAGAGGGTATAGTCTCCCCAACACAGACTTACCAAACCCTCACTGCTAGTCACCACCCTATAGTGTACGGAGTGGCATTCTTGAGGGCATGTGGCCAACCGGATCAGGGCAGCATTTAGTGGGTCATGGTTCGGGATGTCACATACATGGGACTATGTTGTGGAGGGAAGTGGATGCAGTGTGGACTGTGTGGTTTTTTAATGGACAAGATAGCTACATGGTTATGGTTTGTGGTGTCTCATCCATTTTTTGAAGAGATTAAATATGTAGATTCAACTTTATCATGGATAATAAAGTATTTATTTTTGATACCTCTTAAAATTATATCATGGTTTCATTGTAGAGGTAAGCTATGGAATGGTGGCAGTTGTGGTGTCTCTACAATTTTGGATGTAGTTGTAGTGTGGTGTGTTGACTATTTCCTGTCCTTAACGCAAATTTAGGGACCTTGGGTGATGGTGGTTACCTGTGGAGCTATCATTCACTTTTTGTATGAGGATTAAGTAAATTTTCTTCAATTAATGTTATGTTATCTATCGATGATGTTTTACATTGAGATTTTTTTCTATCATTTTGTGGTAGATTTCTCATTTTTTATTTTATCATGATAACTATTTATTTATTTATCTCCCATTTTTATATATAGTGATTATTTTATATTATATAAAAACTATTATGTTTGATCTTTAGAATGATGTCAGGTGTTTGTTTCCAACCTGTTAGAATGTGAATGCCCTTCGGGATATGTTAGTATCAGAATCGGTACTAGTCTACCATGTCATTAAAGAAAATTCATGAAAAAATATTATAAAATTTGATGTTTAAATTGTTTCCATGATACTGGTACACATATATTTAAGTCCAAGTATATAGGATGTGGGATATTTTGGACTTAAGGGGTATTTGTGAGTGATTTTCTTCTCAGTTGTCATCATAGTCAACCATAATTAACAATGGGTGATTTGGAAAAAAATACTCACGAAATAAATTTAAATGATTCTATTATTCTTTCCAATCGAATTCAATGAGTTTTAAAACCCCTAAAGATTTAATTTTATCTGATGTAATGGATATTTCTCTATCTCTAGATTCAATAAATTATTTGAGTACCAATAATAATGTATTTGTGTTTTATATTAATGTTGTGTCGTATCATTCCCCTAAAAATATGTTTGAATAAACATCAAGAGGGAGCTTCCAATAATCCAATGAAAGGAAAAAAAACAATTTGATCATTACCATGTTAACATAGTGTTTTGTACTATGTCAACACTAGGATAGTTAGCCACACTAATTCACATTCAGGATCTAGTTTTGGATTCTTGAATTTATGAATCTAGAAAACACTATATTTCATAAGAGGAAATTTTCAATATGAGGAATTTTATTGGTTCAAAAATATTGATATTATTTTTTATTTCATGAAAATGGATGGTTTTATAATATTAACATGTTGTACCTTCAAAAATGAAGGACCAAGTAGGAGATAGTGTGACTCAATGGTTATCATGAAGAATAATGACAAAATATAGTGGAAACAATTCATGGAATCTTTTATAGAATATTTCAATCATGATTCTATAGTTATGGAAATTTTAATGGAGTTTATTGTCTTCAATTAGATGATAAGGAAAAGAATTAGCATACAATCCTCTTTTGAAAAATTGTCCATTTATCCCTCAAGGTTGTGAAGAATGATAAGCGGATGTCTTAAAAATTTGTGAGGGGTCTTTGTTCTAATTTATAATATTATAGTTTACAACTAAATCTCACCTCATATTTAGGCATTCTAGAAATAGAATTTATGGATGATCTTGACTTGGTTGGTAAATCAGGGATAATGGGAGTTCCTCTTACTCACAGTGGCAGTTCTATGTGCTGCTTTAGTGGATAAAGGAAATGTGATGAGTATCATAGTAGATAATGATATTATGAATCATCCTGACCTTATTTATTGTCTTGTATGGGATATTTTAATTTCATCCTATGATGTATTCGTGGGAATTCAATATGAGTTTGTTCTGATGGGACAAAGATCTATAATTCATGTGGTCGCTCAGAATACCTAGTGATGTTTTGTTATCTCTATTCTTCCCGATATTGTTCCATTGTCTCATCATCACCAAAAAGAACAATGTTTCATGTATTTGCTTCTTTGACTAAGGGGTTCTCTCCATAGGAATCTAGAATGATGATTAGTCACAAAGTGAATAGTATTCAGATGAAGCTAATGTTGGTGTAGTGTTAGTTAGAGGTACCATCAATATAGCCTCCTTTTTAGTGAAGAATTTATTTTATAAGGGTTTATATCACTCATTCATATCTATTTTTATTGTGAATTCATTAAAAATTCCAATGGATATTTTTTCTTATCTGATACATATTACTATCCTACATTGAAAAAAGATACATTCTAATCTCTCATTCCCTTCTTGTGATTTTTTACAATGGTACCAGGTAATGTAGCTAAGTTTAGTGGGCCGGTAATTTAATATTTTTATCACCATTTTGATGAAGCATCATCGTCTCTATTGATATAATATTTAATACGATCTGAGGATCCTATGTTAATTATTCAAAGAACAAAAATAAAACTCAATAGTAATGTTGTTTTAATCAAATCATGCCCGTCTTTCACAAATTGATGGTGACATGTTCCCAAAGGGTACAATGAAAGATCCTTAAAGATCATCTATATACACATCAAGAATTTTCATGTAAACCATTAATAAAACTCTTTCTTCTAGTGAAGATCATTGATGATTCCTCCGACATCACGATGATCACCTCCATCTTATTCCTTCTATCAATGAAGAAATTCTTGAATCGATCACTAAAATTACACAATTTTATCTATAGGATACCGAAGATAGAGGATTTATTAATCTATTGGAATGAATAGTTCTCTGGAAATGATCTCCTCTCAACATATATAGTGGATGTTATAAATACCTAGATTGGGATACCTGAACATTTTACATTTAACATATACTAAATAAGAAATAAATAAATAATTATGATTAACAAATTTTGTTATTATGTATATTTTAATATATAATTGAAATATATATTAGATATACTACACAGAATACATGTTTCATTAACTCAACCCATAATTCCAACTACTATTAAATAAAACATGTATAATTAAATAATATACATTCATCTAATGTGATTCCATATATTTAGTTATAAACATGTAATAAATTTTAAAAAATAAATTCATCTCAATTATTCTATACTCGAATAACAATAAATTTATTTATTTTTCAGTAATCATTGCAACATGGAATACTCATATAATCCAAAGTTAGTCCCACCATGTTCAATATGTATATTCACTATAATAGGGGATATTCTTGAATATTCTATGTTGTTTAACCCTCTAAGACCTTTTCTCGATAGAAGTGAAAAGTATTCACAAACTAGTAGTGAGAACTAAAAACCCATCAAGGTCTCTAAAGAGATAAGGAATTGTCCTATATATGATAACCATCCTACGAACACACACAATTTAAAATTATCTCTTTCTCTCATGATATCTCCAAAATAAAGACACATGCTTTTTAAATCGACCTTTCTTTCATTATTATTTTTTGATCTCACATGATGGTAATTATTTTAACTAAAATGGACATAGATTTATGATGTTACCAACATCCTAATCAACTAGGCCAAAGATATTACTTCCTCAACTAAAAAGAGATAAATTTGATCTCAATCATTCCAAAAATTCAATAACACCAATGATGCACCAAACACAAGCTACCTTACCAAGACTTCAATTTCATGGTTTTTTTAATTAATTGATGTAAGAACTCAAATTGAACACAATTATGTTGATCTCAGGTTTGGAGATCAATACACACTTCCATATATTGGAATAGCCAATGGAACCTAGAACATGTGGTGTTCTTATTTGAGGGTCTATCCACATGATTTTATCTACTTGAGATGACCTAGTATGAACTTAATTAGAAGATTTTTCAATTATTATGATCCCCCATCCTTGGAAGGTGACACATAATCTATGTCACATCAATAAGTTGTATCTATACTATAGGAAAATACTTTAATATTACCATCATGGTATCTCTGGTTTCTCATTATAGCATTGGACATACTATAACCTTTTAATATGACAAGTTATATAAAGAAAATTAATATAACTATATTGGACACAAAATTATGAACATTATTTTATTAAGATAAAAATTTGTACATGCAAAACTACATAAAGTAATGTAAATCTCTATATATAAAAAAAAATTTTCTAGGGAACCCATATTAATCATTTTCCTTCTCAGATGTCAAGCTCACCTATGATTTTAAATTTCTCAAAATGAAAACATTATATGACATTCATAGGATGGATTGGATGATTTCCCGAAAATCACTTATTGAATTTTATCTTTGGTGAGTCTAATTTACAACCACTCATAAGGTATGTCTTGTTTTTTAGGGATAATTGGACGTGAGATTTAGTAGACCCAGACCTCCACCTTTGGAGTTATATAGGGTGATACATGTGTTTTTTTGGACTGTATCCAAAATCATCGAGTGGTAATATTCCACAATTAATCATAATGTTCTTCAATGTGTTTCCAACTGACATTTTTTTATTTCCTAAAATGAAAGTTGAAGAGTTCTCCAGTGGCATTGTACAAGGTACTCAGGCTATATATAATCTTTCTAACTATATGGATCTAGCTGAACTACAAAGTTACTAACTTGGTTAGATGATTTACTGGATAAAGGATTCATTTTCTAGAGTGTATCCCCTTGGGTGGACCAATTTATTTTACAAAGAAATCTAATGTGATACATCACCATTGTGTTTTTTTAAAATATAAATCATGTAATGGTTAATAAAAAGACTTCATTGCCTTGGATCAATAATTTGATTGACTAGTTGAAATTGCAAAATTGGTTCAAAAAGATTGATCATTGGATTTTTTATGTCCAGTTTGAGAATCATAGAATATGATACTCCAAACACAACATTTAGTAGTAGGTATTAAAATTATGAGTACCTTTTAATTCATTTTTTCTACCAAATGGTCCTACGGTTTTTATGAAATTAAAAAAAACCATGTTCAATTAGTACCTAAACTCATACGCAGTAGTCTTTATGGGAAATATCATGGTTTACTCTATAACAGAGGATGCGAATATTCCCATATGAGAGAAATTCTTGAGTTTTTAAGTGATTTTCTATTTCATTCAATGATATCAAAATTTAATTTCAAGATTTTAGAATTGATGTTCTTGGAACACATGGTCTCAAAACATTTTATTTTAGTTGACCATGATAATGGAATAATGTTATCACATGGGTGAAAGCATGAATAATTTTAGACTTTTCCATCTTCTTGGAAATGGAATGGTATTAGAACCAATTTGTTAAAAGATACTAAATTGATATTGTCTAATTACTTCTCTCACATCAAAAGGAGTGATGTTCTAATGTAATTTCATGTTGCATAAATATATTTATGATTTGAAGCACTTTTTGACTTCTTCTTTATTGTTTAATGTTACATAGGATTGGAATGGATATATATTATTTTAATATACATCATGTGTTTGTTTGGGATTTGTTATCATGAAAGGGTATCATGTGGGGGCCTCTGGTTTTTTGGCATATTAGGGAACATGAGAAGAACTATCCTGTACATGGGATAAAACTTTTTTACATGATTAAGGCTCATAGGATTTGGAGAAATTTCCTTTTTAGAGAATGTATTACCATTTATTCAGATCTCAAAAGCCTAAGTTATATCTTCTAACAAAATGATTTTAATCTCTCTCAGATCCCTTGGATGGAGTACATATAGGCATTTGATTTAGACATTTCATATAAATATAATAAAAGGATTATTTAAATAGATTCTTTGAGAAGTAAAATTTAGAACCATTCCATGAAATAATTTTTAGAATAGTTGAATTTTATTGATCTATTTTCTCTCATGAACATAGTGTTTTTTTGTGGTTAGGATGAGATTTTCTAGCCAGTTTTTAGTTGACAACCTCCCTTATTGAGATGATAATTATAGAGCAATAACCTGATGTTAAATTCTACAGTATTAGAAAATCTCTTTATGGTGGGGAGACTATCAGTGACTGGTTTTTCTATTCTATGTCAATTTAATGATTCTCAAATGATAACATCATACCTTTGGCTGTGAGCATGTCTTTGATTGGGTTTTTTCATAATTACTAGTGGGAAGTAAACCCTACCACCATGTATATTTTCTATTACATTCACCCACAATTATTTTGTCTATTTATGATATAATACATCCATGAATTTGTTTCATATTATTATACATGTTTGTGGGTTAAGGTTGAACACCATAAATCATTTGGTTGTCTTCATCCCCTTCATATTCCGACTTGGATGTGAGATAATGTTTGAGATCAATAAAATGTTCTAATTATATTTTTTTAACCCCATTCACGATTCAAAAAAAGTATAGGACCGTACAACCCAATATATATGATATATTTTTTGATTTCATGGAATTAAATCTATAACATATATCAATGGGGATTCCTAGTTGACATTTCATTTTTGGGGAGGACACCAGGAGATATTGAGATCCTAGGTGATTTTTGTCATATATTGTCATCCATAGTTGTATTTTCAGTTCAAACATGATATATATATATATATATATATATTAATAAATCATTCATGCATGCATTTTGGTGGAATTTGTGTTAAAAAAATTCTACTGTATGAGTTTTCCTACAACAATAGTTACTAGTTATCCTTATAAATAGAACCCTTTTTTAGATTGTGTGGTAGGCCGTGTAAATATTTGTTTTTTTTGTAGATTTGGAATATTCCATGGTGGGTACTAGTTTGGACCATAAAATGAAAATAAATATTTACTTAACTCAACAAGAAATGGTGATGATTCACAGTTGGTATAAATATTATGTCAATCATCTTAGATTCCCTTTAGTGTTTTTAGTTGCTGACTAGGTTTTTTTAGAGTTTTACCATGTTTAGTTCAACTATGTCGTGGGAAATGTGGAAATCCTATTCTGAGATACATGGGATTGTTGGTGTTTGTTAAGAATATTTTAATGTTTGATTACCACTTGGATATTCCATATAAAATGATATTAATTAACGATTTGTTTTACATATTACTGCTTTTAATGTATCCCTTAGGCCAATATCATGTATTGAACATGGAGGAAATTGATGTTGAAGCTGAATTATCTATAACATAGTTTTCACTTCATATGGTTGATTCTGAGATGAATTTTCTTCATGGAAATTCTACACTACTAGCATGGGTCTTTTGGTAGCATCATTTTTATTTTCATGTGACATTAGATAATGAGGCACAAATTATATAGCAGTGGCCTAAACTCATTGACATAGTGGCTTATTGATAGGTACTCTATGGTATGAAACTATTCATTGTAGGGATATTTTAAAATTCCATTATCATATTTCTTGTACTTATATGCACTTTTTTGATCCACTTTGATATGAGAATCTTTCAATGTATATTTTTGTTTATATATATTTTTTAGGATTTTATTGGGGATACACAATATATAGAACCAGATCCTATATGGGGTCTGGGGTAGTATCATATATGAGATGGCTATGGTGGAGAGATTTATGATGGCTATACCATTTTTGGAATAAATATGTCGATCATAGACAACTACAACGTGGGTAATCTAGGTTTGATTTTTGGTTCCTCTACTAATTCTATCATGGCTATAGCGTGGAGTTGGTTGGGGTGCCTCGACCATTTTGGTAGTATTTTTGGCATTGTTTATGGGAGTTTTCATATAATTACACTAAATTTATAGGATCCGGGTGAGTTTCACATCAGGGATTATATATGGTATTTGTTGGAGGGTCATAGTAATGTTTTTTTATTCACTGCATCAGGTCATGGACCTCTTTTATCATTTCCATAACATATTGGTAAGGGTTGCATTGTTCCCATATATTTTTTAATTTTTAAATCACATGCACCCATTTTAATCAAAAATTATATCTATTAAATCATTATTCAACCGTTATATTTTTTTAGGAACTCAAGAAGCATTTTGGTTCTCCCAAACTCTTATCCTATTAGATTTATTTGATGGTTAATGTGTTCGATATCACTCTTGTATGTTTTATATCATTGATTTGGAATACAATTGTCATACCGGGAAACTTTCATCAAGGGTGATTTAATATAATGACATTTATAATAAAAACGTTTTTTTGATACATTCTGATTCTTGGGATTCCTCGATCAATCTCCCCTTCGGCTCTCCATCAGAGGTTCCCAATCATCATGCATGTTTGATTATTTAATCATATGATAAAAGGTAGGTTGTTTTGTAAGTATATTCCCTTAAATTCCATCCTTATAAAATTTCCTTAATTTAAATTTATTTTCAATTTTTTAAACTTTGAATTGTGATGATTTTGATTATTGTTTTCAAAGGAATAAGGTTTTTAAAATAAAAAATATTTTCAATGGATTTGGAAATATTTTGTTATTTTTCAGAAAGTATGGATTTAAATAAAAAAATATATGACCAATATATTTGATATCGAATCTTTAAAAAAATGGAATTAACTAAAATATTATTTCGAAAGGAAATAATTTTAATGAAACCTATGAATTTTAATTTCAAATTTAAAAGGAATTTTGAAACATAAAAAGGGAATTTGAAATATGAATGAAAAATTGAAAAGAGTTTTTCAAATATTTACTGATATATTGATTCACATGTTATAATTAGTGGTTAGTATAAGACAAATAAAATCATTCTAGGTATATATCTCCCTATCATTGGAATCAATGATGAAAAATCTATCAAAACCATGTTCTGAATGATTTCCTCAAAATGGGGTGTTGACTGATTTTTTCTCAATGACCGGATCCTTGAGGATATATAAAAAAAATATGATATGAATGATTTATAGAGTATTGTGGTGATATTATATTGATATATTAACTTATATTGGGGATTAATATCAAGCTATTTGGGTGTTACTTGGTTATTATATTCCATTGATTAAAGAACTATTTTTCTCAAACTCAATATTTAAAAAAATATCCATTTAATCCTTATTTAATGTATCTTCCATATTCTTTATTTGAAATTATGTTTTGAATTAAAATTTAGAGAAGTATTTTCCTAGACTTCGATTTCTTCAAACGGACGCATAATAAGATTTATTATTATTATATTTTCTTGTCGATCAGTTTGTGATATCTTACTAGGTTGTTTACCTCAAACTCTAAATTTTACATTCATGGTTTGTAGTTAATGTTATTATTGGTCTAGGAAATGGGAATGTAACACATGTTCTAAGAAGTTGTGTTCTATTTGAAGGAACTTGGGTGATGAAGATGACATATCAAGCAAAATATAACTTCATTTATGGGGATTCTAAATTTTCTATTACGGATGTTGTGTCGTATTTTAATTATATTTCATTGTGTTATGTTTTTCAATCATCTTGTAGCACATCCATCCTCAATGACATTTTCAAATTATAAATTTTTATTTATTTTTATACTCTTATAAGATATCTTGTTTCATTATATTTTGTCCAAACTATCTCATTTGATAATTGAAACGTTATTAGGTGTTGGTCACTAACCCATGGCGATCGAGAACCCCATTTGGTGTATGTAAGGATTGTCTTCTTTACCAATGTACTAGGGTTTGTGTCATGAAAAAATTTAGATTTTGTGAATTTCAAAACATACATAATTTCTTGATTTATAAAGACTAAATCGTCCTAAAATATTAATTCATTACATTTTTTGAAAATAATTTATTTTTTACTGACTAGTGAAAAATATATATTTTAATAATATTATCACTTTTATGACTTTATTAAAGATTGTTTTCATGAATGTTTTTGGAACACTTTTTATAAAAAAATATATTTTTATAATGTTAATTTTATTATTTTAGGTTATGGTGTCGACATATAAAACCCATAATTATCATTTTTCACAAATTTTGTAATGTTTTCATGAAAACTATTTTTCGACAATTATTTTAATAAAACTTCCACAATGTGTTATTATTTTTTTAATTAATTTATTTTCAATTAAATAAATTTTTAAATATAATGACAATTTTACCCTCTATTTATTCAATTATATTTATAATTTTACCTTAATTGTATATCTTATCCAAAATAGAAAATGTTATTTCTAAAGGTGGGTTTTTGAACATTTCATTATTGGATGTTAAAATTAATATTTCATACATGTAGAAATTTTATTTGATAAATTTTATATTATATTTTTAATCATTCTTTTTTAGTTTATTCATAAGTATCATTTTATTTTTAATGACTAAAATATTTTACATGCGTAAAATTTAGTTACCACGGTAAAAACCAAAAAAATGAAAAGTTAAAAAATTAAGAGTAAATCACATAAAATGTTTAAGAAAATTTTGTTAAAGTGTGGTTGATGATTTCATGAACTTATTCCTCCAAAAATATATTTTTTTCCAATTTGGATTCATATTCCATGTGAAACATGTTATATCTTTATATTAAATAGTTTTAAGTTCAAAAAACACTCATTTCTTAAAAATAACTACCATCCCTCCACATCTACACACTTGAAAATTATATTAGGATTGACTCAATATTTTACATAGTACATACTAAAAGATCTCCCAATAATATAAAATAGTTTTTCTTACTAAAATAACTATCTTTGGTTCCTTAATGTGGTTACCAAGGGAGATGATGCATGGCAAGAGTTAATATTTTCCACGACACCTTATTAATTTTTCTATTATTCTACCTCCCATAATATATTTTATCCATTATACTATGTTTAAAACATTATTATTATTTCTCAAGTATGTTTTAATAATAATAGAACATCCATTTTTTACCTTCATCCAAAATCTATCAAAAATGAAGACATCATCAAGCATACATGTGCATTAGCACCTACAGGAATGTAATTTTATAATTTTAGTTTTCACTATAAATAAATGGTTTAAAAAGGCCATTTAATAATATAATAGTATATTTATATCATATTATTAATTCTGATAATTTTTTTATTTCACTATTATCTATAAAAACGAGAGAATCATTCACGTGTTTTTGTGGAATACCGCCTCCACATGATGATGATTCTCATTGATATTAAATAATAACTACAAATAGTGGAATAAAAACTCTATTAATGATTTAATAAGGTTCTTCACTAAACCTACTATATAATGGAATGATAATATTAGACATTTAATAATTGATATTAATAATAAAATCTTATAGTACATTTAAGTTCTTAAAAGGACATATCAAAGTAACTTTTCTAATTTGAGTCCATTCAATGAAAATATATGTTCATATATAAATTATGTGATTATTAAAAAATTAAGGATATAATAATATAAAAAATTATCAATTTAGATACTATTTTAAAAAATATTTACCATTGTCATCATTCAATGAAAATGTCTTTGAATTTGACTACGTAACATCAAGTAATTGACATAAGAGGTAATAGAATAATACATTTTTGACACATGATGACATATAGAACATATAAAAAAAGTTTTATATGGGTAATTTTATTTGTAATGTTTTTAATAAGATTTATTTTTTTATTAAATTAGTTAATTGTAAGTGTACAACTCATTTGAACATGAGTTAAAGGTAGGTATCTCAATCACTATTAATTGGGGCATGTTTTGATATTATGAACTTATATCAATTTCTCTAATTTAACTACATCCCACCTGAAATAAAATATTATAAATTAATATTTATATTAGAAACATCACTTCTATTTATTATCTTCCTCATTTTCCTCTATGAATGGTATCTTCCCTACACTACAAGGGACTTTAATATATGAGTCTTCTTTATTGAGTTATAATGTTTTTACTTGAGTTTCATCAATTATTTCATATAGTATACCATATTTACATATTTTGAGATCAATTTTTATTCAAATAATAATTACTATTTACTTTTTATCCTTCTGTAAAATTTTCTATGTTATGACCAATTAATATCCTTTTAAATGAATTTTACCCACACTTTACCATAATTTAGCTTCCCACTAATGTTATTATTTTTAATTAGAAACCTCATTACGTGTTATCACAAGAAAAATTAATATTTACATTATATTATTTTAAAAATAATGTTCAATTTTTATTTTATATGATGTTTAATATTGACAGAGGGGTTTTAAAACATAAAAGTGGTCCTTCTGTTCTACTCTAATTATATATTAATTAAAAATTATCTTTATTTTTCTCCCTTTTATGCAAAAATATTCTTATAAAAATAATATATTTTTTATATATGTATCTTTAATATATACTTTGTTAAATATACATTCCATTGTTGGTTTCATTAATTTTTTAGTTCCCTAAAAAATTTATAATTTAAAAAAAACTCGACTTAAGGTACCATTCCTATTTCTTATCACATAAGAATAATAACCCCCATAAAATGTTTTTATCCTCAAATCACAACTAAAAACCCAAATTATTTTATGGAGATAAATTTTGGTTGTATTTTATTTTCATGAAAAATAATATTCTCCTTCCTTCATTAAAACATTCTTTATTTTTTTCAATTTTTTCACCCAAGTGGTTCACTTTTATTTTTCCTTCACAAGATCATTATCATGAATTTTTTAGATGATATTGCCTTAGATTTTGTATTAAGAAAATAATTTTAAACCCTATACCTTGTTATAAGTTATTTCATTCTTTTGATTTATGTATTTATTATTTTTATTCTTATGTCAAACATATTCCTGTATATATTATGATATTATGGGTTGGTCAATTATATCCCCTCAATGCATTGGGTATCGTAAATGCTTCAATATATATCATGTATATTCCACGTGAAATTTAAATAAGAACACTTAGTTATGATGGAGTTCAGCCTAATCATATAATTATTATGATGTTATTTAGAATATGTTAGGTTTTCTTAGTGGTTGTCCTTAATGTTATATAGTTATGTCTTTCATTATGATATTGAAACAAGTTTATTATTCTATGATTTTATGATTAAATTTCCATATTTCATGTTTCCACTCATTTGATCAACCAGGTTTTGATATAATATAATTCCTCTTGACTCTCATGTTATGATTTATTTTCAAGTTTATTCCCTTTCATGGATTTCTATCTAGAAATTTTCATCAAGTATTTTCACATGGTAATCATAGGAACTTTATAAATATTGATGGGAGTGAAAATAAATTCGTGGATTTTGAAATAATTTTTCATATTAGTATAATATGATGAATTTTTCTATCTAATATAATAAAGACACTTGACCTTAAGATGCTATGTTTTTACTTCCGGGGAAGTATGTTATAAATCATGATTTAAAGAGCATTTAAGGCATTGGTTTAAATATTTGGGATGATGAATAAATATTCATGGTGAGTGGAACCATCCCTATACCATATAGAATTATTTATACTTTACTTGATATATTAGTGTCACCTTCCTTCCTATTTACCTTATTAGATGATCTTTTTTGGTTTCAAAGTATGTTGATGTAATATTCAATGATAGGGGACACTCCACAGTATGTGTTAGTTAAACGAGGGTTTAAGTGAAAATAATACATTATCAATATTGAGGAGATAGAAATATCACAGTAATATCTATTTGATAATATAAATATATTCAATTTTATGATCATGATAGATTGGACAATTCAATTTATAGTTAAAAAATTACTACAATCAAAAAGTTCTCTTTGTAGTGATACATGGTATTATCTAAAAATTTAGATAGATTGTTATATCTATGTAATTTATTAAGTGTAATTGATGGTTAATGTTAGGGATTTACCTTTATTTATAGATGTCATGGTGTTTTGGTCCATTTGAGGGAGTATTTAACCTCTAATTTTAATTTGGTGGATCAATGTCGATATATTTTTACTGATGTTTTATCTAAATTAACATGTAAGAGGGATCTATATATTTATGTTGGCCATGTTCCTGAGATAAGACCAATATCATAGCAATAATATCATAACATATTTCAATATTTCTAAAAATTAAATGTTTAGTTATATAAGATTTAGAACAATGGGTTCATTTGACTGATTGTTTCGCCTTGGGAAGCGCAGATTTTGTATTCCAAAAAACCTAAAAAAATTAGTTTATTTATTTCCATTTAGAACCTGAACCAAGTGATGGTGAGATATAAATATCCCTTTTCAAGGATATTTGATATATTTAACTAAATTATAGGAGTTTATTGGTTATCCAAGATTAATATTTGGTATGACCCTCATTAATTTAAATTCATTGAAGGGGATAATATGAAAATTTATTTCTAATGTTTATATGAACATATTGAATTTTTTATAATTTTATAAAACTGAACTAAAACTCTAACAGTATTTATGGATTTTATGAATAATTGTTTTTATATATAAAGAATCATTTTTAGTATTTTCTTGGTAGATTAAATCATTTTTCAATGCGGTAAGAGGACTACGTAAAGCTTCTAGATATTGTTTTAGGGATTTCAGATGAGTATAGGATTTTATCTAAATACATGAAGTGACCTTTTTGGATTTAAGAGGTTATTTTCACATGTCTTGTATTCTAAGCTTAATGGTTCACTATTATCACAGAAAAATTCATGGAAATGATGTATTGTTAATGGATGAATATTTTCAATGAGATTTGATATTATTAGGTGTTGGTAGGATTTTATTAGAGATTAATTGAAGAACATTTAATGTTATTTTTTCATGTTAAATATTTAATTCAGAAAGCATAAATTTATTAATGTAGTGGGAAATGTTTAGATGCATTTGAGGAGTTAAATAAGAAGATAACATTAGAACAAGTCATTATTCCCCCTATGTCAAGAGTCAATTATGAAGTGTTTTATGACACATAATGGGTCCCCATGGGATATATCATAATATATTGGACTAGAATTATAGGGTAAAAGTCATGGATGTTGATTCCTCTAAAGAATAATTACCATAACCATTTCCTAGATAACTTAGTTGTTGTTTATTCTTTGTTGAGTTGGAGTTAATCAAACATTTAGATGAAAAAATATTAGGAATATATGGATAATAAAATATTAATGTATAATAACTCATATAAAACTTCAACATAATGAAACATTGGTGGGTATAATATCTATAAACCATAGATAATGAACTCATATATAAATAGAGGAAAAAAATCAGGTAGTGTATTCCTTGATAAAAATATCCAACTCATGTAATGAAATATGTTATGGATTAGAGGAATATGATATGATTAATGAAAAACTATCACATTGAGGTTGTTGAGATATATAATGGTGTGGTTATCTTTATTCTCAATAAAGAATACATTTTTATGGAGTGGGTGAACTAATGTGAATTTTTTGATGAGAGTTATAGGATGATACATAATGACCAAAATGGTGGGGATACCATTGTGTGATATTAGATTATGGTGGATTATTTATTTAATTTCAAAGGATGTATGGTATATCTAATGGACATGATAAGGTTTGTTTTATGGTCATATCATTATTGAGGTGGGAATTAATTCTAAGTGAAAAAATGGTATATCATGATGTCATATTATTATACTAGTGGTTGAGAATAAAGAGATATTTTTCATATTTTATTACTCATTTTCTAGTTTTTCAATATGAGAAGATGAAATATCCTTGGTTAGAGAGTAATTATATAATTTACCAATTTTGTTATGGAAATGAGAGGGTTTTTATATAAAACTTCATGTTTTAATTTTCAATGTATTCAAAGAAGTATAATTGTATTTGGGTTATTATATATTGACTCAAAAATTTAGTTCATTTTTGGAACATATGGGAAACATTATTATTTAATTTATTTAAAGGATTTTAGTGAATGAAATTATTATTCTTAATGTGTTTCAGAAGGATATTATGTTATATAAAAATAAAATGTGTATTTACCAATATTAAATGTGACTCAGAAATCATTTTTAATATAGTTGAAAATAAGTATGAAGTATTATCCTTAGATTGATGGGTATAGAGAATGTAATATCTAGGTTTTTTGGATATTCTTTTGTCATGTGTTCTAAATTTTGAAAGGCCTTCATAGAATTATAGCAACCAAAACTTTTCATACATTTATATTACATCATATTTTATAAATATTCATTTCATTACACAAACAAGTATCCAAGAAACATAATAGTTTTGTGCCTTTGTAAACTTGATAAAATAATATTATAATATGGTTAAATATATTAAATTACTCCCATTAAACATATTTTCCTTTAGTATTTCTAAATAAAACCCTTCTTAATAACCTGGGGAAAGGATGTGTAAGAAATGGTGATATAATATTCTCATTAAGTGTAAATAAAGCTGATATATACCCATAACATGATCATAATGGAATGATAACATGATTATAAAATTTTAAAACCATACTATAAAAATTAAGGATCATAATAATTAGTCATGGAATAAATATTATCATGTCATAGGACATGAATCTGAAGAAAATGAAAAAACATGATCTATCAAAGCATTATAATGGTATGAGATAAGGAATTTGGGTTGTACATATAATATTATAATATTTTTAGCTCATATAATGAGAACATGAATCACTCATTAATGTAAGGACATGAAATCAATCCCTTTCATTAACTTATGGACATCCAAGATGGTCCACAGAGAACATTATGGACATGATGAAATTTTCCATGCATAACATTATGAATATGTACTTAGGATCATATATAAAATTTTGAATATGTAATTAGGTTCATTCAAAAGATTTCGAATATATAATATTATACACCCATAACATTATGAATATAAATGATATTCCCACTCATAAAAATCATAGTTGTCAAGTATCACTCATAGTGCCATCATAGAAGAACAATTACCTTACTAAAATGGACTCAATCTCCATTCCAATCATATATATCTCAGGATACATAAATCATTACATAATGAATTGTAGGGAGATATATGTCCCACCCTTCACATAATGAAAATAGTATATTTGTGTTCCACAGTATTGTAAACATTAATCATATCATAACCCAATAAATGAAATGGGTATCATAATCATTTCCTCATTTAAACACCCACTAGGGAGAGATAGGTTTCATAATAATTTTCTCACAGAATAAACTATGAAGGTAAGGAGGTTTAATAATTGTTTCCTCATTTTATAACCAAGGAAGAGAATTATGCCTCAAAAACAATATGACATCAAACATAAACCATTCAGATAAATACAATGAATGGAATCCATGGATCATATCCTAGTTAAGGAATATTTAACACTAATAGATGATATATTAGATGGATAGTAATTTTTCAATATAATTTAAATAATTTATTGTTAAAAATACCATTTCCTATTTGAGTTACCTTTTTTAAATCATAAAACAGTGTGTAAACCATTTTCTTTTAGAAAACATGGAAAACATATAAAGGTAGCATTCAAAATAATTTAATTTTTTGGTTGAAAATAAAACATTTTCTAAAAAAATTTCATTGAAATTGATCTTAAAATATCATTTATAAACATATTTCATTTTTTAGAAAAAAAAATTTTTGGAAGAAAATAGATTTATGATCAATGAGAAAAAGAAATTAGATCTTATTAAAAAAATTTGGTTAACTACATTTAGAAAAAAAAGACTGTAAAAAAGGCACAATTACCTGAATATTACATGAATAATCATAGGGGACCAAAATTCATAAAAATTATTGAGATATTCATTACAATACTTTTCCATAGTAAATATAGTTACAAATAATTCCGAAAAATGATGAGATTGTATTGTGAAATATTTACCACTTTGGTAATATTGAATCATGAACCCCATGAAGGATTAACATTAAATTAAACATAAAAAATCATCAGTATGGACAAATTTCTGATATTACATGTCAACTTTTATGCATATACACTTTGTGAATGAAAAAGGGAGCACAATATAACATATCTCTAAAAGAAGACAAAATGAGAAAAAAATCATTATTGATTAGGTAACTATTAAAACATAAACTCCATGAAAGGGTGATAAAAAATTGATTCTTAAATAAAAATAATTTTATGTATAAGTATCATTAAATAAATCGATTTAAATTAGATACACCACATTAATGTAGTAGGTGGTGGATATGGAATGTGTCTCATAGAAGTAAAAATGTAATACCAAAATACCTTATATTAAGTCAGGAATTCCATTGTTCTCATTCAAGATTACTATATAATAGATATAATTTTTCATTAATATATTAATTAACTATATTAATATATATCATACTATATATTATTTTCTTATGATAATTTGTTACCATTTGTTAACAATTTCTTGTAAAAGTTAATTTTTTGAAAATTACTACATTGTTTTTCATATTGATTTTGACATGTTATATTTGGTCCTCTGACATAAATAATGTTTTAATCATATAAAAATGAAAAACATGAAATAAATATCATATATATTAATAATATATATATATATATTAATCTATAAAATTTATTGGTTGGAAATGAAATACATTGTTCATGGAGATGGTAGGTCGTACATACGAATAAATGTTGTTTCCATTTTTTATTGTATTTAAAGAGTTATATAATTAAATATTTTGATTAAAGTATCATTTTTTCCATATATTTCACATATTTTTGTTAAACATGACCATAGTAAATTCCATGTAATTTATTAATCAACCACATTGTTCGTGAGGAGGTAGTTCACCGTACACACGAATGACATTTTCGTATTCCCAAAAATGAAGAGTATGAAGGTATTCATGATTTAAAAGTTATAGAATAACAATAAGATAATATATATAATATATATCAATTTTTTATTATCAATATTTATTTTTTATCAGTAGAAAAATTTAGTAATAGAAAAATTAATGGCATTAAGGCGGTAGTCCGTCATACACACGAATTATGATTTCATAACCCATTTAATGGAAGTGTGTGTTTTTTTCTGAAAAAAATAACCAATAAACATATTATTATATTTAATATAATTATTTTACTATATAATATTTGTATAATAAAAATTTAATGGGTGTAGGAAAAAAAATAGAGATGGTCATTGAATAACATTGCCTCTTCATTGGGTATTCTCCATAAGTTTGCATTATATCCTTACTTGGTTGGATTTATACCAAAAAAAGTCTTATTGGATAATGGGAGTTAGTTTCATATTTTTTTGTGGAATATCTTTCTTTACCTAAAAATATTGGGTGTCTGTGAGAAGGGGGAGAGTGAGTTCCCTTTTAAAGTTGAGGAGGAGTGGTATTCACGTAAACACACAAAACTTTTGACTATTGGGATGTATATATTACATAAAGTGGATAAAAATATTATAATTAAAGGACTTTTGGGAGATATGGTCTATAAAAACCTTTAAAAAAATTAAAATCAATTTTAAACATCTCATTTAGTATCACCAAAGAATCCTTATTTATACCATCTCGGTTTTCCCTAATGTTAACTACTTTTCCAACCGCGGTAATTCTTCCATTAAGATTGAAGTTGAGTGATTACAACTAGATATTTTAGAATAATTTTTAATAAATATGACATAAAATATAAAAAATATGAGTCCTATATTTGTTAGAAATTAATTTTAACCTAAAAGTATGTTACGTGGAAAAACATTACTTTAGCCACAAAAGTGATAACAAATTTTTTAATATTTAGAAATCAATATTTTCGTGGTAAAATATTAATTGGTACAATAATGAAATATAATTGATATTTATTAACATTTTAAAATCCCATAGAATAATATATTGTTTTTAGAAATTTTAAATCATTTAATAAAATATCTTTTCTTAAAAATAACATTAATGTTAATTTTTTCATTATTCATTATGTTTGAAATTAAAAATATGAATACAATTGTAGAAATTTAAATAGATTAAGTTAAAACATTTTTAACATGATAGATTCTTCTAGATAAATTAATATAGGTTCATAATTCTTTCAATTTACTTCAATTGAAAGATTTTTAGAATCATTTATTTTATTTAATTATTAAATAAATAATTACTATTATTTTCATTTCTTAAGAATTTAAAGTAATTATTTGATCTTAAAAAATTTAAATAAATAATAATGCTTCTAAAAACTCATTTATAATCCAATATAATTTTTATAAATACTTATATGTTTTGTTCTTCGATGCCCCAAAGCCTGATAGATATTAAAATTAAGAAAAGTATATTTTTTCCTTTTTCTTTACATAGATTATTATATGGGTAATATTCAATTGAATGTGGTAATAAATTGCCTTATTTTATATAATTTTTTCAAAATATTAGAATAAATTTATTAATTGAAATTAATATAATATTTCATGTCATTATCTTTCTTTATCATTCTTGTTGAACCCCATGTAAACATATTTATATTTTAACCCCAATAATTAATTTCTATTAAATTCACTATTTAATACGATAAAAACATTATGTGCACCTTATTAGAAATAATAAATTTTCTTGATTAAGAATTTGGTATCCATTATTCCAAATTAAATTCTATGAAGTGGGAAAAACTAATTTAATATTAATATTGTATACACGATGAGAAAACAGGTTTTGTAATGTGAAAATATTCTGATGATTACAAATGTAGGATATCTAAAATCTATCTAAAAATTATTCCAATGACACAAATTGGATTAAAAGATGTATACTTTAACAAATTATACTCTTTAACTAACTTATTAAACATTTTAACATTTTCAATAAATTAAAAAAATGGATGGTTTCAATTAAAAATCATTATTTTTCAATATTAATCACTTTGGTATTAAAAATTCATTTTACTTATGCCTTATTACATATAGAGGCTTGCCTGGGGATTCCTTAAGATTGGTTTTTTATCTAAAAAAATTATTTATTAGATGAGTGTTCTTATTTCTATGAAACTTCAATATTCAATCTAGAATCTCTACAAGACATTCATCATAAAAAATATCATGATCAAGTGTTAAAAACAATAGGTTTATTACATATAACTGATCAGTATGTACATCCTCGGGAGTGATACATGGAACACGTCCTGAAAAATAGAGTGTTTCAGTGGAAGAAACAAAGGATAATCTATTATCCAGATATGATGATGTATTTTAATTAGACTGATATACCTAGGGATTCATTTTCCCTCATTTCTTATACTGATATATTCATATACATACCTTCTCGCTAACTTTAAATTGTATATCGCCTTCAATATTATTATTATAACAACTCTATCAAACTTTTTATAGTACATACATTTTTTTGAATGAATTTAACATCCCCTTCTAGATCATCCTCTTTCATAGGCCCTAAGAGAATTGTTTTTTCAACTGTATTGCAGTGTGATGGTGTTATGTAATTCATCCGATATAGGTATTTATGATGATCCATATGAATTCTCAAGTGAAATATATATTTGTAAATATTGTAGGACCCTGGCACACCCTGAGAGGGGAGGGGTGAATTAGGGTGTCAAATGTTTCCTTTAAACTGATGGGTCTTCTTTTCCATGTTTCTATGAACTAGTTTAACATGTATGATAGATATGAGAAGTAATCAAACATTCACATGTAAAGAGAAAACACATCACTTTTTACTTGGTTCACCACAAAGGGCTACGTCCATGGAGCATACGCTGACAGGTTTTCAGTCATACCAAATTCTACTCTTCTTCACTAGTTGTGTATTACAATGTTTCGGGAATAGTCACTCTATTCCAGGCTCACTGCCTTTACAACTATTCAAGGATATCCCACTGCGTCCCTTAGGTCACTCCCGTTGACTCCCCCTGGCTCACTACCTTTTTTGAAGTCCCACTCAGTTTATATACGTGAAGGTATCTTAAATAGATTTTCTTTGAAGACTTTGCCTCTGCTTAGAATGAGACTCTTCATGCATCGAAGTTCATAAATGATGCAATTTTATGCACTGAATCACTAAACCGGATAACCATAATATGAAAACAAGTTTCACTAATAATTGCGCACAACACCAAACCATTGTGCCTAGGACCTTACTATTTAGCACAGTATTTCCTTTTCGCATGGAAAAATATTTCATGTAACAACACCATTTTTTGGGAAACTGAATATTTTACGTGCCCCCTCAATTTTTACGTGCAGGTCTATATTATTAACATAGAACGTAATTTTTTGTGCAATATGAATTTTTCACGTATACCGGAATATTTCGCGTATCGCGAAATTTTTTGAGCAACCCAGAATTTTTCACGCAGCTCGGAATTTTTTATGAAATCCCCATTACATGAACCTTTTATGCACATCAGACCTTAGATCTTCTCTATGTCTTCAACCATACAGAATGAGGGGGGTCACCTCTTATTTATAGGCGTTGTATACCCCTGCACGCAAAACCCCCTATGGCACAAAATATCTCTCATTTGGCCCATAATATTTCACACATGTTCCATTTTTCATGCACACTTCCAGGTTTTTTGGGCAACCCATGACTTTGAAATTTTTCGACATTCTGATTCCAAAACACTATTTGCGTTAAAAACATCAATCAACTACTTCATGCACCATGATTTTTTTCATGAACAACTCATATATTTCTCACACAACCCTCTTTTTCACGCACCACTTCCTCTTTGTGTGCACCTCCTTTTACCAATAATCCATGGCTTCATTTTCAAATTTTTTGGCACAAAAATTTGGAAAACACTGGGAAATAATGCCACCATCAATACTATTGTCTGCTTGAACTGTATGATCACTTTACCGGCACACATTATGAACCTCCACTAAATATTGACTACAAACACAAACTATAATCTAATTCTAGAATAGAATAGTCATGGTTCTAACAAATATAATCAACATGATGATGTTTTTTATCCCATACAAAATTTGAAATCAATATGAAAATATCCTAGAGTGTTAACTACGTATATGTCCACCTATATTAAGGACAGTCTACCTTAAATAAATTTTTCACTATATACAATACCAAATGGTTTCGTTTCATTAAATGTCTCTTAATAGAGCCTTAAAGTCGAAAAACACCAATCAAATAAAACCTCAAACATGGTGTGAAAAAAAAATTAAATTATACAGAACCTTAAACTCATAAACCCTTGATCATATAAATAATTATAATGTTAATAAAATTTGGATATATATATGCTTCCAAAATATAATTCACCCCTTATACCATTAATAAGATATAATATTTTACAAAAGAAAATTCATTGGAATATTAGGTTCATATGTGTTCTAATATAAAATAAATCATGATTTTATTATTCTATAATACATCTATAGGGAGATTATGACATGAAATTTCACTAAAGGATTAATAATAAGATTTTAATCAGGCTTATTTTACAATATCTAACACAAAATTCATAACTAATGAGGGGTAGATTAGTCTGCCTTAATTATCATAATTCAGTTCATATATTCTGAATTGAAGAATTTTTCAATTTTTACATTTTATATAGAGGTTTTTGATTCTTTTCATCCCAATTACATCGAGTATTGGGTTTTTGATCCTCATAATTCTAAAAATCCATTAACTTGAAAACCTGAAATGTTGGTGGAAAATTTCATTGATCTCTCCCTCTAGTCATTTCATTTTCCAGACTCATCACATCACTTCTAAATTCTTTTTCTCATTGGATAGGTTTCACACACTTGAAACATCTAAATTTACATTTTATGAAATCACCTATGTCTTCCTTCCCATATTTTTGGATAGTTTGAATTTGAAATAGTTTCTTAACTCCATGTGATATATTATTAGATTTTACCTAGAATCCCATTGTTATTTTATTTTTATCAAAACAAAGTTGTTTTCATAGATTCCATTTCAACTTTTAGTTCACATGAAAAAATTTCTTTGAAGTATCCAAATTAAATTATGGCTAATGTCTTTTGATGATTTGGTTTTAATCCACTAGATAATCGATTAAACTTACAATCAAGATAAATTATTATACCTAAAAAGTTCCTTAAAATGATTGTAAAATTTTATTCATATGAACTAAAATAATATTTATATTCCACTTAATCTCTAAGAATTATTTCTCTATTTTTTGTAAAAAGAATATGAGGAAAGTAATTGTTAAAAATGTGGATTTTAACTCATACCACTAATGGAGTTAGATTATTGTTATTTCCATGTATTCTTAATAATATTCCACCATTTATCATCTTCATCTTCTAGATTGTAGATATCTATAGTGAAATGTTCATTCCCTAAACCATAAAAAATAAAAAATACCTTTTTAGATGTATGGATCTATTGCTCAGCAACTAAGGGGTCATCAAAACCACTTAAATATGGTTTGTGTTTCCTTATGATGGACTCATAAGAATTATATTCCATCATTTTATCATTTTTATATTCATTACTATTCATATATTGAGAATTTTATATGACAATAGAAACAAGATTTTTCCTTCCCACTCCCATAACATTTAGTTTCATATGGGAAAATCAATTAATTTTCTATTTTATTCCTCATTCACATGGTTCCTTTAGGATCTATCCATGGACTTAAACAAAGAAACATAGTGTTAGAAACCCTAATCATAGTGTAAAACAACATCATCATGAAAAATAACTTATAATATGTCTAATTCATAACACAATATTTTTTATATATGATACCTTTGGCTTAACAAAGACCATTCATCGTCATTGTCTTTTTAAATCCTTAACAATCATTTATAAAGGGTTTTCTGAATCTACAAATCATATTTACTGATAGTATCCAACAAGGTGGAAAACAATTCCCAATATCATGCACTAGTTTACAATTAATTATAGCTAAATATAGATTTTTCAGTGTTGATCCCTCTTTGTACATATGATCTAGATCAAGATTCACTTGTGGTATCCATACATGGATGTAATTTTTTGAGAAATCATTGTCTCTGTCATTTAAGAAAATTTCTATACACTTTCCTAAACAACAAATAATCCTTAGAATTTTCCTTAGAGACATCCCGAGATATATCCTTATAAAAATCCATACGTATAACACAAATATTTTCTCAACCATGTTTATAAAGGTTAACTAAACCAATCCTTTGATACAAACTATAGTGAACAGATTTTCATACATGAAAATTATATCATATTTTTTAAATATTCATTATATTAAATAACAAAATCCCAATGAACATGATAGTTTAGTTCCTTTCCAAAAATTGTAACATAATCTTCAATCTTGGTGAATAATCTAAAATGTCTCTCATAATGATATTCCACTTTTGTACTCCTACATAAAACCATTATCCATAACCTGGGTAAAGTAAATATAAGAATGGTTGATCTCATATTCTCATTAAGGTTAAATGATAGAGTTACATAAGAATAACATGAAAATAAGGGTATTATAACGTGATTATAACATTTAAAAATCATACCATGCATATCGAAGACTATAATCATTAGTTATGGTATAAATATTGGATGTTCATAAAATAAAAATCATAATAGAATCAAATAATATACGAAATGAGATGATAAAATAGGTAAAATAAATGGAATTTATGGAATACACATAATATTATAAGATTTCAAAAATGTATAGATATAATAAAGTTCCCTTATTAAGTTATGTACATTAAATTAGGCACTCACATAATCTTATGGACTTGAAACCATGTCCACACATAACATTATGAACACAAAGGACAGGTCTATTCATAACATTGTAAAAATATAATCTGGATCCTATGTAACATTTTGAACATCTAATAAGCTTCAAGAATAACGTTTTGATCATGTTATCTTGTTCACACATAACTTTATTCACATCAAACACAATTCATTGCATTACAATTATAGTCTTCAATATTCACTCCCTAGTTCATCATAGAAATAAAATTCTATTAATAAACCAAAATAACTCCCTATTATAGTCCTATCTCTCTCATAACATGTAAATCATTACCTATTCTATTTTAGTTATATATAGGTCCCACCATTTAGATAATTTAAACAATATATATATATATATATATTTTGTGCGTGTGTGTTCCACTTGATCATTATCATTCATCATATCATAAACCATGAAATGAAATAGGTATTATAATGATTTAATCATATCATATACTATGCGAAAGAGATATTCCTCTTTGCAATTTCATGATAGTATAACCCATTAATGGTAAATTGGTTTCATTATCCTTTCATAATGGTATAACCCAGGGAATAGAAATATTTTTCATAAACATCATGCCATAAAACATAAACCAATTAGAGAAGGAATATGAATGGTATCCTTGGATCCTATCACCAATAAGTAATATGAAACCCGAATATATTTTATATTAGATACAAAATAATTTTTAAATATCATTTAAAAAATTATTACAGAAAACATAATTTCCACTTTCGAAAATTTCATTTTAAATCAAAAAAATTGGTAAACTTCTTTATTTGTAGATAGTTTTGAAAAATAATAATAGAAGATTTGAAAATAAATTAAAAAAATTGAATAAAAATAGATATATTTCAATGAAAATTATCTTAAAATTGAATTTAAAAACACCTTTTAATACATTATTTGAAAACATTTTTTTGAAGAAAAAAAAACATTGACTGAGGAGAGAAATAATGTTGAATTATTTCAAAATAAATTTATTATTTATATTTTTTACCAAAGTGTGTAAAAAAATTACCATTAGATGCATATACCATTTATAAATATGGATAATAAAAATCATGAAAATTATTTATATTTGTTATATGATTTTATCATTGTTAACATAGTCATAAGCAATCCAAATAAATAATAAGATTATGACATGAAATAATTACCACATTGGTAACTTTGAATTATTTACCCCATGAAGTAGTAACATAAAATAAAACAAAAAATATCATGAGGATAAAGAAATTCATGATACTATAATTCAATGGTTTTATATATACACCTCATGAATGAATATGGGTGAAAAACATTACATACATCTCAAAGAATTAAAATTGAGACAAAAAACCCTTACCAATTTGGTTTCTATTGAACCATAAACCACATTAAATGGACATCTTAAAATTTATTTTTTAATACCATTTATTCTATTTATATTAATCCTAAAATACATTTATGTGATGTATATACACAACATTAATTAAATAGGTGGTCAATATGGAATGTGTCTAAATGAAATAAAATGTGATATGGCAACCCCTTACCTTAAGTATTGAATTTACTTGTACTCATTAAAACATACTATATAATAAATATTAGATTATTATACATATATTAAAAAACCATATTCATATATTTCATACAATATATTATTTTCTAATGGCTTTTTTTACAAATTCATTAACAATTCCATATTAATGTTAAGTTTCGGGTAATAAACACATTGTTTTTTGTACATGTATTGACTTGTCATTCGTGGGCCCTTGCAAAAATCAGGATTTTAGAATATTAATAATTTAAACCATGACATAAATAAAATATTTATTTTTTATTTATTTATTTACTATAATTGATAATATTTAGTGATAGGAAATGAAATACACCATTAATGGGTATGGTAGGTCATACACACACATCAAAACTGATTCCATTTTTTATCATAATGAAGGAATGGTATATATATATATATATCATTACTATAAAAAAAATTATGGACCATTTATTTTTATTAAACCCACACTTAAAACATTTCACATTAATAGTGAATGAATCACATCTCATCTCGAGGATTTATTCATCTGTACTGATGAATGATGTTATCGTATTCCCACAAAATGGATATTCTAATGTTTTGTGTGGTATAATAGTTACAGAATCATAATAATCCCATAAAAATCATATATAACATATATAAATTATAAATCAATCATTATTCCAAACCATGTATGTTCATAATGAAAAAAAGAATAACATCGAGTCGTGTGGCAGTATTCATTCATACACATGAATCGTGATTTCAAAACCCATTTTATGGAATTGTATGTTGTTTCTGTTTTTCAACCTAACATGAAAATAGATAATTATGTGTAATATTTTTTTTTTGTTATTTTATCATGGTATAATAATAATATAATTTGGTGGATGATGAAATAAAATAGATACTCCAATTATAGAAAATTACCTCTACTTTGGGTATTACCATTAGGTTTGCACTAATGAATTCCAATGATGGATTTATTAATAAACTAAGGATTCTAGGATGAATATAGGAAATTTTTTAAGGTATTAAATTGTTATCGTAGTCAATCCAAATGGATTTATGGGTCTGAATAAGTGTGGTGGGTGAGTACCCTTTTATAGTTTGGGAGGAGTGACATTCTTGTAAATACTCTTAATTATTCACTATTGTGTGGTGAATCTTACCTCAGGTGTATACAAAGATTATAATTAAAGTAATAAATGGATTATATTATCTTTCCAAACCTCCAACACACATTAAAACCCATTTTATTCCTTAACTCCTATGTATCCTGATTTTTACCATTTTTGGTTTTCACTATTGTAACTAGTTTTTTAACGACAATAATTTATCCTTTAATACGGTATTAGAGTTAGAATTTTTAGATAAATTGGACCCATCCATTATAAATATGATATATAATTTATGAAATAAAAATCCTATATGATTTGGAAAATTAATTTTTTTTATAAGAGCATGTAACGTGAAAAATCATTACACTTAATCATTTGATGTTGTTATTTCATCAAGAAAAAATATACAATTAAAAAACTAACATATCATCCAAAATAGAAATTAAAATTGATCATCTATTTTTTCCCAATTTCAATGCTTTATAGATATTAAAAATAAGAAAATTATATTTTTTATCTTATTTACATAACATATCATATGGGTCATATTCAAAGGAAAGAGGTAATAAATCAAAATATTTCAAAGAATATGATGGGAATGGTAAAAATAAATTCATTATTTAAAATTAATGTAATATTTTATGTCATTTTCACTCTTATAATTCGATTTTAATCACTATTAAACCCATATTTACTTTAACCATGATAATTATTTATTACTGTAATCAATATTCATTTTCATCAAAAACAAAAATTTAATATATTATAAATTAGAAATTATTATTTTTCAAAATATATAATCTATAGTTATAAATTCAATTCACATTAGTGGAACATATAATTTAAAATAAATCCTAATGATTTTATGAATAAGAGGGGATTTAAAGTGAAAATGTTCAAAAAATAACATGGTTTGTATATCTAAATTCAATAATAAAGTTATTAAAATAACCTAAATTTTATTAATAGATGTATAATTTAACTAATAATAAACTAATACCAATTTAAATTATAAATTAACATTATATATAAACTAAATGAAAACAAATTATTCAATTAACATTTAGTATCCTTCACTATATATCAAAAAAGATAAACATTTTAGAAATATCCTGAAAATTTACCCTTATATAAATTTCAAATTATTAATTAGAAAATTATTTTTATTTAATAAAATTATTTTTATGAAATTTAAAAAAAATAATTTGTTGATTGTTTATAAAAATTCATTGAAAATATTTTTATTTTTGAAAATATAATATATTTGAAACATATAATGAATTTTTATAAATTAATTTATATTTATATCAATATATTTTCATTATATAAACCACTACACATAATTTCGTAAATTTTTTTATTACTATTCATATGTTTATGTTTAATTACTCGGTTATAATGGTTAAATAAATAACAAGCAATGGTTTGGTTAAAACTCACTATAGCATTTAATATAAAATAATCCAATTTTTCATGAAGCACAACCATAACATGGTGATTATTATAATTAAATACATAAAATAAATTCAATTCATTTGAGGAAAATAATTCATAAATACTCAAGGTGTTACAAGAATCATCTTCATGGGGTTGAATTTGTTTATTACCATATCTATATTTCATCAATTCATATGCCACCATTAGAAGTATTTTTTGGATAATCATGTTTTTCATTATTGAAATGGTATGAAATGGAAGAAATAAAACTCTTATGAATCATTCTAGCATAGAATAATAAAAATATGGTTAATAGAATTCAGTGTAATGTTATTTCATCTGATAGTCAGTATATGTTTTTTATTGATAAATGACAATGATCCTTTATATTTAATATTATAGATTCTATGTTCTAGAAACTGTCTAATTGGTTGGAAGACATATGAAATGAAAAATAAGGTAAATTTATGGGAAGATAGTGAGGTGTCCTCTAGGTAGGATTTATCATAATTTTATGTGATGGTTCATTAAATTTTCCATGTTTATTAATTTGATGAAATATAAACTAAAATTATATCATCCTTTGATGTGGTAGCGGTAGAGATGTAACCCAATAATTTCTTTAGGAATAGGACAAATTAGGTTTCAGATTTTATATGGAATATTTTATGAGGGAAAAAAATCCTTTAATGCAATCTCTATGATAAAATGTGTCGATTCGAGATGTGATGTGGGAGAAAAATTCATATATGTGGTAGAATGGTCAGAGTAGTTCATGTTGGATATATGCCATTAAATTCTCAGGTAAAAATTCTAATGGAAGGTAAAATTTTAATTCTTTGATTTTAGTAGGAATATTTTCATGAAGGACAAAATATACATGGTCGTGAAATTTAATATGCTTGGTGTAGTAAGATGATAATAACATTTAGGTGCATGGTTAGCTTAATCGTCCATATTATAAAATCATGTTATAAAAAATGTATAGTTTCAATCCATGGTTATCCTAACTATGAAATCTATCCTTTCATCATTATTTCCCAACCCAATATAAGAAACATGGTTAGACACATGATTAGATTAATCGTGTGAGTTAACCCTTTGTATTTGGATGTTGACATGAATTTTAATTTTTCATCATATTTTGACTCCTCAAACACCATTATCATTAATATTCAGCTTATGATGATTATAAGGATCCATTTGGATGATTTTATGTATTCTCCACATATTATAAATTAATATATTATGTTCTCTCATCGGAACATTATGAAAATGAATTTCAGGTTTCAAAAATACTCTTTGATTCTTGAATATCGTTATCTACTTCAATGTATTTGATTATATTTAATATAGAGATATATGTTCTTGAGTTTTCGGATTAAATTGTTATGCAAATAAAAAAATTTCATTCATCATGACTATGCGTTAAAGGATTTATCTATTTTGTTTGATTCTTATAATTTTAAATTTCAGTATTTTGTAAATGGAATCATTATGATGTTGGATTTAATATTATGTATGATTTGGCTCATTTCATGTGTGTTTTTATTTATTTTGGGTATATCAATGACTAATTTTATTTAATTTTTTATGATCATAAATTTCGAAAAATAGCTAGTTTTTCTTTTATCGTAGGATGATGGAATATCTCATTTTTATTCAATATTATTATTTTCAATTTAAATAATAATTTGAAAAAAAATATGATTTTATGATATCATTAATGAATTTATTTTGGATTTTGAATTTTTTTAACGGTGAATTTATATTTCAATGAATTAAAAATATTTACTGAAAATTATTTAATTTATGAATTTAATTAATTTCAATAAATCAGATTTGACAATTAAATTGTGATATGGGGTATCAATTATGGATTTTTGGGATTTTTCAATGAATTTGTGTGCATGTGTTAAAATTTTATTAGTGATACATTGTTTTTAAATAGATATGTTATATCCATGCAGATATGAGACATATAGAGAAAATGATAAATAATAAAATGGTTCAGATAACTTGGGGAATATTTAAATAACCATTATTGTGGGAGTAATAGATATATGACTGATTTCAGAGCATGTAATGTTAGATAGTAGTAGAAAATGGAGAATAGGGGTTTTCTATTTATGGAATCATTAAAATTAATAGAATTTCAATATCCATGCATTTTTTCGAACATAATAGGTTCTCATGTATCTTTTAAAAAAATGTGTATTCTGTAATATGTGGTTTTAGGATGAAAATGGGTATTTTGTGATTTATTTTTGAATTTATGATGAAAACAAATTGATGAGCAGTGAAATTCCCTGTGACATAATTATTTTTCTCTAATAATGAATAGTTAAATACAATTATTTAGTTTTACAACTATATTTATTTAACATATATTATTGGATTTTATTCAAAATTTCATTATAATGGGTATGTGTTGATGATTTTGGTAAATCCTATTCAGTTAATAATCAACCCTAATATCTGGACTTCGGTTGTTATGTATATATGATTATATGAGTTTCATGAAAAGATAAGAAATAATTCTTTTTATGTGGGTAGATTTCATCACATGTATGAGCTATGAAAATGGATATGATTTCTTGTAGTTTAGTCACTTCATTTATGGTATTTTATGGTGTCTATTTTGTCATAGTTTACATATTTCAATTAATTTTTATGGAATATATACAATCGAAATTTTTCAGTTTTTTAAATAAATAATCTAATTTTTAACTTCAAATATTTTTTGTTAAGAATTCATGATTTATAATTTTATATCAAGGTAAAATTATTCCCCACATTTTTTACTTTATCTCTCACCACATTTTATCATCCTATGGGAATGGGTTATGTTCTTGAGTATATGCGGCTTCCCTAATTTATTCATGGGATTTGGACTCCTTGTTTTGGGTGTCACACAAACCATAAAAATTTAGTGTATTTAGGATAAGTTGGACTATAATGGGGCTACAGATAGTGGAATATTGAGGGTGAGATTAAAATTTTATTTTTGAGACTTAGTTATCATTTTCAATTTTAAATTAAAATAGTCTAGAATTTCTGGTGGATTCATGCCAAGTACCTAGTGATAAACATATTAAGGTTAGTATAACACATGGGTAACCACTATATACCTGATGACTATAGTATCATTTTTTTTAATTTTCTATTTGATGAATATTTTATAAAATATCGTAAACTTTCTTTCCTATTTAGAGATGTTGGACCATTTTGTATTAGTGGGATACTATAAGAGAGGATAAGGTAATAATTTTTTTTGTCTCACGATTTCCTTCATAGAACTCATGTTGATGAAATAGTCATTAATTTTTAGTTTTTGTTATATTATTATATTAATTTGGATGATAATTGAATCAAATTTGGATTTTTGAAAATATTACTACTATTGGAATGAGGTAGGTGGTTATTAAAATATTTATTGATGTGTCATATACTTGCTGTTAGATATGGTAATCATGTATTGGGGTCTAGTTTAGAGTGACTTGAATAGATACTAACAATTTTTAGAATCAAATCTGAAAATTGGTATAGACTATTTTTTAAATAATGAATGATCCAAAAAAGATTGTGTTATTTTAGGATAATCTTGAAATCATGTTAACATGGGTGTTTTAGATTTTTTTTGAGACATATACATAAAAAGTGTCTATGAGTGTGGATTAAATAATGTAGGTTGTAACATAGACTCAAATCTCTATGTTATAATGGAATCGAATGGGTAGAAATTTCGATATTTGGTTTTGTGATTAACCGCCTATAGAATTCATTTATACTAGGTGAAACATAGTCCATTTATCTTGAGATTTCATGTGATTATGATTAATCAGATAAATGATTATAGGTATTAGATAACTTCATTTTTATATACTTGGTGATGAGTTTAGTAGTATATTCATGTCACACCCAGTTTTTCACGTTTTGGTTTATGGTATAGTTATTTGGTAATCCTGGTCTTTTTCGTAGGTCTTGGGTATGATGGTGGTTTATTTTTGAAGTGTTTTCGTTGAATAATATTTCACTCTTTGTTTTCCTTGGATTATGTTGGGATAATGTGTCAATTTATTGAGTTTTGGACACCCATGGTGTCACATTATTGTGTTTAAAACATTCTCGAATCATCGGGTAGGGTTCCCAAGTATTTTAGTTGTCATTTAAGGGGTCTTAGGAAACTTTTTTCAGGCCGCAGGGTTTGAGAAATTGTTTCCAAAACCGTTCAACCTAACCACGAAAATTTTCTTGGTTTATTCCAGTTTCCCTCACATGGTTTGTGCACGGTTTGTCAAATCGCGCATCGATATACGAGCTTAAAAAAATCAATCTAAAAGTATTCTTTGAGTGATTCCACATCCCATTTTAAGAACTACATATTTTCTATTGACCAAGGGAAGACCCCCTCTCATTCTAGATCGTTTTGGGAATCTTCTTGGGTGAGTACTCACCAATGGTTAGTGATTCTTTATGGTTTCTTCATCAAACAATTCTCCTTCATCATCCCCCTTCCTTATTTTTCCATTTATTGTTGGTTCCCTCTTCTCCCATAGTCATGTTCGACCTAGGGTGCTTTTTTCCCATTATTTTTTTGGGGGTTTTGTTTGTCTGGGTTTTGGATTTATAGATCTAGGTTCTTAGAACCCTTGTCAAGGGATTATGGGTATCTGTTTCTTTTTTGCCTTAGATTTTATGTATCAGGTTCCATGTGTAAAAGTCCTATTATGAGTTTTATATGACTCATTTATACTTTTATCATGTTACTCATGCATTATTTTTTTATGCGGGAACCTTTTTTTGGTATTATTGATTAAGAGTTTAGTTTCAAAGTTGCATATCTGTTTCAAAATGTGTGTTTTTAAGGTGTATCTTTTTTGGTATCAATTGAGGCAACTTTATAACATTTGAGAGTGGTTTAATAAATGTTTAATGGGCTTAAAAGTCTACTTTATACTGGTATTGGTGTGATCATGGCTTTAAAAGAAAGTTTTGAAATGGGTTTTGTGGGAAAAACATGGTTATTCCACATGGTTTGTTTTATTAAAAATGAAAATGATTTATTAAGTTACACAAAGTGTGAAAAAAAATATTACGTAATATTTGGTCAGGTGTATGTTTTGAAAATGGTCCACTTTTTTATTAATGGGTCATTATGTGATGTTTACAATCTTGGAAACATTTGGAAAATTTTCTTAAAGGATTTATTGAATTGTGAAATAGATATTAGACATGCTGCAGGCTGTTTTGGTGAGTTTTTTCTCATAGGATTGGTTTTTTAAATGTAAGGTGTGATTTAAGATGTCAAACATTTTTTAGAATGTTTTATAAATTGATGAAAATTTTTATTAAATTTCAAAATAGGTGTTAAACTTTTGTGTGGGAAATTTTTTGTGAGTATGATGTAAAAAAGCATTTTTCTTGTAAAATGATTTTTATGTGATATTCATGTGGGTGTTTGATAGATGTGTGACATGGAAGTGTTATTTTCATGTGAAAAGTATATTTCATGAGTTTGGGATATTTTTTGAGAATTAGAGGAAAACCCTTGATATCTAGGTGGGTGGACGTGTACTTGTATACTAGTGATCCTATGTGGTTTGGTTCAGTTTCACGTAGCAAGTGTAATGACTAGAATACTAACTAAAATATGATGATTACTTTGATGATGATATTGAGGGTCCACTAGGTTATGAGTATGATCCCTACATGTTGCTTGTGTTAATGATAACAGATATTGTGATGGATACTTTCCCTAAGATATGATGTACTTGGGACCCACAGTGAGCTAGTGCCTAGGGGATTGTTTCCTATTGCTAGTGCACATTAGATACTTTTTATTTACTATTTTCATAGAATATGTTTGTCTGGAAATTTCAGTAGATTTATCATTCTATTTTAAGTGTTGGTTTCTTTTAAATTATCCCACAAGAAACAGATTTTATTTAATGTTTCATTTTGTAAATTTTTTTACTAGCATTTCATGTTTACAAAAATTGAATGAGTTTCTTATTATGAATATTATCACATGGAATATTTTATTGGTGGAATCCTACTAGGATTTGGATCACACCCTAGTTACACCTTTGTGTGTATGTAGACTTGGTCTTTTGTTACAGGTTCAGGTAATGCTTTTACTGCCAGTGGTTCGTGTCTCTAGCAGTCCTTCTTGGTGCAGTGTCGTCAAGATGGATTGAGGGTGGTGCCCCTTAACATAAAGAGGTTATTGGGCTGTCTATTTTGTGTTTGATAATTTTCTATAGTCTTTTAGAATGTTTATAAATTATGTAATTAAATTCTGAAATTTTGGAAAAATATTTCCTTATTATGAAAATTTTAGTTTTGTTATATTGGAATTTTTGTTGTTTTATGCTTATAAGCGTGGGTAAATCATTCCCAAATTCCATTTTTTGATATCAAAGAACTTATGCCAGCCTATGGGGATCAGTTATGCATGTTAGTTCTTCCCATGTACCAGGTCAGATGCCTATTTTGATGGACATGAGATCTGGTTCGTCACAAAATTGTATTAGAGGAGGTTCTCTCTCTTCAGTCATGTTATTTGTGGAAGAGTCGAGATAGTATGGAGATAGGATTGTCGGGACATGACATTCCGATTATGAGTTGGGAGCCTATCCAGAACACTTTGTGATAGGATTTCAGCCACTAGGGGATGTCGTGATTTATTTGAGTTCTTTGGTTCTCATGGTTCATTGATGATTTGGGGAAATGAAAATAGAGTTGGGTTGATGGTCCCAATATGCCCATAGGGTCTAGCAAGCCATGTGGAGCTGGGGATATTTCCCTAGAACACTCTCTGTGATGGTGAAGTGATTTGTATATGGCTTAAATCTCTATGTCCAAGTCACCCACCAACACTATTTTCCTCTCATTTTTCATGGTGACTTTTTTGTTTTGGAATCTTTGAAATTTGGTTTTAAAATAAAAATGACTTAGTTTTAAAAAACATCAATTTTTTATAAAATGGTTTTCTTATAAATTGTTTGTTTATTAATTTCATAAAGTGTGGAAATTAATTTTCATATTTTTTTTCAAATTGTAAATGTTGTATATAAACCTCTTTATAAAACATAGATTATGTAAAAATGGGATTTGAAAATCCCTTTCAAATAAAATATAATGAACTATTGAAAATTATTTCTAATGAAATAAAGTGTTATAGAATTTTTTTGTGGGGGGTGAAGATGGATTTTTATTTTGTAACTAGTGATCATTTTAAAAGTTTTATGAAATTTTAGAACCTTGTTTTGAAATGATAAGAGTTGATTTCTTAATTTAATGGTGATTTATAAAATTGGGTTTTTCATGAAATTAGAAGTTTTTTGAAGTCAGTTGAAATGTTTTTTAATGTTTTCACAAGTCATGGAAGTTTTATTTTATTCAATGATGGTTGATTTAATAAATTGTATTGAAATATGTAAATTGGGTGTTGATTTTATGGATTGAGGTTTTGAGAAAGGGAAAGTGTGGTTAAAATGTTTTGATTTTGAAAGGAGGAAATGCATGGTCTTCGTCTTTAGTGTTCTCATGGGTGACCAAATGCATGGGTTTAAATAGGAATATGGATGGTTAGTGGCATGAATATATTAATGTCAGGATGCATATGATGTGGGTGCCCATTATGTATGGTAAACATTCAAGTGTGAGCCACATGAGATGCTGTTGGTAAATACAAAACCCACCAACACCGTTTTTTTAATAATAATTTTGAAGGAAAGAGTTTTGTTTTGATAATGTGTTGTTGGTAGGTATGGATTATGTGTTTTTAAGACTGTTGTTGTTGGGTGTTTTGATTTCAAGAACCCCACCTATTTACATGATGTTTTTGGGTTTGTGTTTAGTCAATAAGATGGAATGAAGGATTGGTCATTGGTATCTTTTGTGAAAAACGTTGAGTGGAAAATGTGGTGGATCCTCTTATGTCTTTGGATCTTAATTTTGTTATGTTTTGATTAAATGACCATCTTGGATGTGTTATTTGGCTTTCTTGTTGGCTACGATACACCCTTATAAATAGTTAATTAATGAATGATGTGTGGCCCATGGTGATTCTCCATTGGATGATCCTCATGTTGATCAACAAAAGGACATTATTCTTGGGCTTTGGATATTCAGTTTACCGTTATTCTTTTTTGGTTATGTGTATCCCCTTTCAGAGGGATAGTGATTATGGGAGGTTGAAATAGGCCTTATTTTCTTATGTTTCCTGAGTCGTTGAGGGTGAAAATTTTTCAGGGTTTTTAGTGTAAAATGACGTCTTAAAGGGCCTTTGGGTCTTTCGTAAGTCTCATAAAATCAAGATTCCATGTTTGGCCAGTAGTGTGGAAAATATTATAAAGATTGGCTATTATGGACACTTTCTAGAATCATGTACTATTTGGAACTCGACCTAAGGTCCCTCTCCTTGGGTTTTTTTATTAGTATCAATGGTCATGTTTGGGGACTCCTTGCGGTGTCATGTGTTCGTTTGAGTGTAAGGGTGAAGGTTGGGAAATCTTATGAGAGTCTCTATCTTTTTAGATGTGTTTCTCCCTTCATGGAAATCTTAAATCTTAGGTTCTATAGAAAGGTGTTTCTTTGTGTCCTTTCATTCTTTTATTTCCCATCTGATGAAACAAGTGGTTATATGTGTGAATCCTCTAATCCCTTATTTTGGTAACATGATTAGTTATGGTAAAGTGATTTTGAAATGTGTCATGTCTCATTGAACCCACCTGAGATCATCGTGTAACTATTTGTGGCATTGAAAGAATTAGTTTTGTTCAGAGGTTTCAAAAACCTGACCATGAGGCAAGATATGCTTCAATCATCTGATCTCTATCCATAGGTCCCAGAATGAACCTACTGCATAGTCACGAAATTCCTATGGTCGTTAAAACCATTGGTCAAATTTCTTTACTTGGTACAAATGATTGGAATAGTTTAAACATTTGGTTTCTTCGTCCAACTCCAGTTGATCATGTTTGGTGGAAGGAGGTGGGAGTACCTTGTTCCCATGTTATAGACTGAGTTCATGATTTTATCATGGAATTATCTTTGGTTTTTTTAGAAATGTTTAACATTTTGGCTACGTAGGTTGAAGCGCATGGTTTCTGCATGGTAAAAAATAACTTTGTGCTAACCTAGGGAATAGTGTAATGAGAGACAATAGTTATCTCATGGTCTGCGCACTACTGTTTTCCTTGACCCAACAAACCCTGTGAAGTTTCCTCTTTGTAAATATTGGCCTGCACAGTTAGCACACGATTTGTCAAACCGTGTGAACCAACCAGGCGACTATTCGAGATCATTAAATTTTTTGTGTATTTTAATGGTAACCCACACTATTCAGTTATGATGGTTGTTTCTTGTGGTTGGGAGACCCACTATGGGTATCATGTAAGTTTCATTGGAAAACAATTCTAATGTTAGTCTACCCCTTATTATGCGGAGTCTTTTCGGGCCTCCCCCTATTAGTGTCTCAATTCTGTCTCGAGAAAATTAATTTTTTCCCTATGTTGGGGAGACCATTTTTATTTTCTTATAAATGTAATTTTTTATCTTCCATGGTTTTATATTGGAGATTGGTCGTCTCATTCAGAGCTATCTAATATGAAACATATTCCTTGGGTAAATGTTGGGATTGGAGCATGCCCAACAGTTTTGTTAATGTAATGTTGTGTTATGATTTTTAGGGTTCATTGTTCGTTTCATGTGGATTTCTTGATCTTCATTTGGTAGTGTTTTAGTTGTTCTATTTTAGATATGTAGTTTGAATATGATTTATTGTTCCATGTAAGTGGGGTATATTTTGGTTGGTGAGAGTATTCTATTCATTTTTTGGATAAATTGGAGGTCTTTGGCCTTTTGAAGGTGGGTGAAAACTTAGCATGGGAGGCCATCTTGGTTTATCATTTGGTATTTTTTTTCATCTTTATTTTTTTTTGGGTTTCTAGGGGCGGAAAGCTTTAGGATGGGTAGAATTATCACTCCCAGTTTTTCATATTTTGGTTTATAGTAAAGTTTTCTAGGAATCTTGATATTTTTATTATGTATCTAGTGTCACCAAGGTTTTGTTTTGAAGTTTTCCCACTTTATAATATTTCAGTCATTGTTTCCTTGGTTTTGTGTTGTGATAAAGTGGCATTTGGAGAGTTTCAGACACCCACGGTGTCCCCTTTTGGTGTTTCAATCATTCAAGAATTACTGGTTGGAGTTCCCTAGTGTTTTAGGTGTCATTTAAGAGGTTTTAGACAATTTTTTCAGGCCACATGGGTTGATCACCGTTTTCCCAAACTGTGCAAACTAACCATTAAAAGTTTCATATTCATTCCAGTTTCCCACGCACGGTTTGGAAATTGTTTTCCAAACTATGCAGAAAAACCATACAGCCACTTACGGTGTTAATAAAATTAACTCTAAAAATACAATTTCAGTGATTACACCTACCATTCGAAGCCCTACCTATTTTCTATCGACCATAGTGATACCTCCCCAATTCTGCATTATTTTGGACCCCTTTTTTGTGATTTCTCACAAATAGTTACAGATTCTTCCTGGTTTCTTCATCAAACTCTTCTCCTCATCTTCCCTTTTCCTTATTCATCCATATATTCTTGGTTACCTCTTCTACCATGGTCATTCCCAACTTAGTGTTCTATTTTCCCATGTTTTTCTGAGGTTTTTTTGTTTAGTCTATTTCTTCATAGATTTTGGGTTTTGGAACCCTTGTCGAGTGATTATGGGTGTGTGTTTAATTTCCACCATGGATTTTAGGTATGTTTGTTCCATGTGTAAGAATTCTAAGATGTGTTCTCTTGGAATAATTTATTTTTTTAGCATCTTCCTCTTACATTATGTTTAGGGCGGGAACCATTTTTGTATTATTGATTAAGCGTTTATTTTCAAAGTTGCATGTTTAATGAAAATGTGTGTGTTTCATGTGTATCTTTGGTCGTATCAATTGAGGTAATATTATGACATTTGAGACTAGTTTAATAAAATTTTCTAGGGCTGATAAAATCTGTTTTGGATTGGTATTGGTGTGATATTGACTTTGAAAGAGTGTATTGAAACGATTTTTGTGTGAAAAACAAGGTTATACCCCTTGACATTATTTTAAGAAAAAATTGATAATGATTTATTGAGTTACACAAAGTATGAAAATTAATTCTATATAGTGTTTGGTGGGGATTATATTTTTAAAATGGTTCTCTCTATTTTTAAAGTGTTGTTATATGATTTTTACCATCTTGGAAACGTTTTATTAAATTGCATAAAGGATTTACCAAATTATGAAAGAGATATAAGACATGTTGTGGGTTGTTTTGGTGAGTTTGTTCAGATAGTATGGGTTTTCAAAAGATATGGTGTAATTTAAGATGTAAAAAAATTGTAATATTTTATAAATTTCTGAAATGTTGTATCATTTTTCAAGAATGTTGTGAAACATGTTTTTGGGATTTATTGTGTGAGTATGATGTGAAAAATGATTTTTTCTTGTGAATAGAGTTTTATGTGACATGCATGTGGGATGTTTGGTGAACGTGTGGCATGAAAGTTTTATTTACATGGGAAAATTATATTTCATTTGTTGTGGAACTTTTTTATCACAAGAGGGAAAACATAGGTATCTAGTTGTTTGGACATGTACTAGTATTCCAGTTATCCTGTGGGGTTTGTCGACAGTTTCACGTAGCATGTTTGATGATGACAAATCTAATTAAACTATGATGATGATTATGATGATGAGTTTGGTGGACAACTATGTTATGGTTATTATCCATACTAGTGGATCATGTTCACAATAATGAATATTGTTATTTCTATATTCACCGAGATACGAGGTACCTTGGACCCACAGTGTGCTACTGCCTAGGAATTATTTTCATATTGCTTGTTCTTATTAGATAATTTCTATTTAACATTATAATTACGTATGTTTGGAATTAAATTTAAATATCTTGTTCATTGTATTTTGATGTGTTGATTTCTTTTAAATTATCCCACTATAAAACCAATTTTATTTGAAGTTTAATTTCATAATGATTTTTACCAGCATTTCCTGTTTAAAAAACCTTCCAGTTTTTCATCTTTTGAGGATTATCACATAGAATATTTTAGTTGTGGCACACTACTAGGATTTATCTCATACCATACATGCACCTTTGGGTGTATATAGACATTATCTTTTGACTTAGGTTTGGTTAAATCTTTTAGTGCCTTCGGATCGAGTCTCTACCGGTCATTCTTGGTGTAGTGTCTTGAACATGGTTTGAGGGTGGTTCTCCTTTCAATGAGGAGGTTATTGGGATTTTCATTTTGGTTTTCATAAATTTTTATATTCATTGATAATTTTTTAAAATTGTGTAATTCAATTCTGAATTTTTGGTGAAATATAGGTTGTTTGGAAAAATCTTGTTTTGTTATATGGGATTTGTTTATTGTTTTGTGCTTATAAGATCCAGTAAATTGTTCCCAAATTCCATTTTTTGATACCCGGGCATTTGTGCCAGCCTGTGGGGATCAGGAATGCCATTTGGGTTTTACCACGGACTGGGTCGGGTCCATTTTTTGATGCTGATCAGATCTAGTTTGTGAAACTTAGCCTTATGTGAGGTTGGAAAACCAGTGAGTGTTGAATATGGTCCACGGTGCTTCACATTAAGGGATAATATATGGTATGAATTGGATGGTGTTCATTAAAAACAAATGAGTATTTTTGTATTCTAAGAATATAAACTACCTAGATCTATCTAATGGGTGAGGATAATATGTTTCTATTTAGTAGAAACCTGAAAGAGTGTCATAATGAGGAATATGTACCTTTTATACTATATTAATTGTAAAATAATTAGATTGACATGAGAGATATCAAATAATTCCTAGTGACCACTATATTTCGTAGAGAAAAAGTATCTTACCTATTTGAAGTCAAGAGATAATGTTTGGGTTATAGGTTCACTAAAATCCATTCATGTTTGTAGGATATGATAACATAATGTAGTTATATAATAACTATTTATATTATTGCTTATGTCTTATAATAGAGGTTAATGAGTCAAGATATTTCCGATGAGACCTACTGGAATGGTTTTCCTTATGTACTATGTGATGGATATGTGGTTTAACATTCCATGATTTATAGGTCGTAGTGTGGGATGATCTATTTACACTATGGTATTAGTGGGTATTAAGTGATTTTGATGAAGATCCGACTTTCTATATGTTTATTATTTTTTATAAAAATAAATCAATGTTGGTCAACAGAATAGTAATATTTCAAGAAATTCAATAGAATGAATAAGTTTCATTGTTAATGGTTACTATATTATGTTCTCATGTATAATTATTTTAAGAAACATATAAATGATTTTGAAGAATTTTTATTAGGTGATGCTTGGAGAATTTTTTTGAACTCAATAAATGACATTGAAAATCATGCTTGAATAATATTCCTAGTAACTATGATCATTTTTGAACTGGTTAATTCTTCAAAATACCTATATCAAAGATCAAACATTTTCTACAAAAATGATGATGATGGATGTGAACACTATTTTTGAGTAAAAAATCATTAATAACATGAAAATATTTATTTACAAGAGGTTTTTATAATGATGAGGTTCAATAGAATGTTTTCAAAAAATAATAAATGATGAAGATTTGATGAATGTCATGTAATATGGTGGTATTTCATGAGAACCAAGGAATACCTAACTTGAAGAACATGAAGATATTGATTTTATCTATGTCTTTATAGAAGATAATGGAAAATATTATTTGAAATTTTAGAGAACCAATCCCTAATAATTTTATTGCATTTAGGGTTTATTAATGATAAATAAGGGGAATCCATGAAATTTTGTTTACAAGATGTAAAATTTCACTTAGAATTTATTCTATAAGCTATAAAAAATATATCCAACCACACTAGGAATTCATGAAAACCTCATCTAGGGGACATGTAAGACCCAAAGGTCAACCACACCATTGGGAAGTCATCTCAAGCCACCATGAATGGTGTAATAAGAGAGTAGGGATATGTACAATCCCTCACGAGGCATGTGTATAAGTCCAGTAGTTCACATGCCTATATGATCACATAGATTGGAATAGAATCCAGTAGGGAAGCCCATGGGCTACATGTGGAGTGGCCTATGTGGAAACTCTATGTGTAGTGTATCTGGGTGATGACACCGGCTCCAGCTCATGGTGCTAATCAAATGCTTCGATTTGAAATGACACACTCAATAGAGGGTGACATAAGTGTAGGAAGATAATTAAGTAGCATTCTTTACACATTTAAAAAATTTCAAATATAATACTGAATGTTTGATCTATTAAATCAGTCCTACTTTAGACACTCGTTGGAGGATGTCTATTTATCTATAATCTACATTCCACAATGATGGATAATCGAACTGAGAATTAGTGATCTAGAAATTTGATCATCTTCCAAAATAGAACACCATAGAATGACTTATGAAAAATAGTTTACGTGATCAATATGAAGACCCTTCGTCCAAACTACACACAATGTTGTATGAGGCAATTTGAATGTTTGATCTTCTTATATGTGACAGATTTATTGAAATTCATGAATTTAAGATCACATGCACATGGTGATATCACTAAAATGAAGAATCCTTGTCCGAATGATAAAAATCCATGTTATTCACCATCAATTTAGCCTATATTGAATAATTTAATTTACAAATACTTTGAGTATCAAAGAGGTGATTATCATGGAATGATTTTTCGGATTCTAAATTGGATGAGAGGAAATGAAAATACCTCTTTATATACCAATTATCCGAGATGACGTAAGGTACAATCACTCAGATACTAAAATAAGAGATCCTAGTTTCTAAGAAATACATAGCTTATCCAAATTTGATCTATGTCATGAAGAAATGGTATCACAAAATTCCTATATTGCACAATTTGTGGGGTATTTCACGTATATTTATGAAGTATGTAGTTCATAACTCATCCTATGAATGGAATATCCCACATACATGCAACTAGTGATTAAAACCCATTTTAATGCTTGGTGAAGATGGACTGTTATTCATTCCAATGATTCATTTTTCAATTAAACAAAGGTGAATGAACAAAAAAAGCATAATTATTTAGTGTATTTTTCACTATTCCATTATAACCAATGTTTTGTATCTAGTTTACAAAGATAAAGAGATGTGTGGTATATATTTGTTCACTATTAATTTGCGAGGAGGAGGCACACACATGATATTATTTTTTAATGATCATGTGCGTAAGAACCAAAAAGTACATAATCCATTACTAGTGAAGGTACTATATAATTATATAGTGTGTTTGTGTTTAAATAAAATAATATAATGGAGAAGAAGAAACTGAATAGTGTGTATGTGTTCAGGTATATGTGAATGCCGGATAAATTTAAAAAAGGTGAAAATAGAACAAACTGAAAAAAATATAATAATAAAACATATATATGTGTGAAATTTTATTCATATAAAATGAAAAATTATTTATTAATGATGTTATTTCAAATAAATCATGATTTGAATTCATGAAGAAAATCATTTGAAAGTTATCAATACCATTCTTGAATGTGCAGTGCCATACAGTTTCTTAAATATTGGCTATAACAAGGTGGAACATTATTTAACCGATATACTCATATGTTGATATCTAGTATGAAATAGATAAAATTTTACCCTATTATACAATCTCTTATATTTTTTTCATGGATAAAATATTGTACGCTTCTAATCAATGGTTAATATATAGGATATTTCAACTTTGATGATTTTATTTCAAGCTAAAATTTAATGTTTCAATAATCATAATGGATTTTTTTATTATAATAAGACTAAAAATAAGATTTATTTTAATTTTTAAATAATGAAAAAATATGTGAGGACAATTATATTCAAATAATTTATATATATGAGTGTCAAAGATTAGATTCATACAGGGGACTGACTAACTAAAATTTTTTTGTTTAACTTTTATTTGGGCAGGAATAATTTTATGATTATTAGTCCAAGACATTTCCATATTATTATGAAATAATCCAAAGAAGAATAAGAAAAAGATTCACTTTTATACTATGAAAAAAAGGAAGGGATTCATGCCTACTTCTGAGTAAGGGACACGGGAAGAATATTGTGGAACAATTAACCATAACAATAAAATCCAACAGTAGTATGAATAGGTCAAAGAATTTATTGGTGTAATATAGACAGTTATCAGGAAGGTGAAGACTATCTTCAGAGGTTGTAGAGTGATCCATCCATGGGCTGTAAAACATGTACTATCAATTGACTATAGTGATTGAAATTGGAACTATATTTACTATTTTTTGTAATAATAATCATTGGATTTAATTGTAGTGGTTTTGTGGACAAGTTATTTTTATACCATTCCAAGGACTAGATACAATTATTAAATAGTCTCCCTTTAAAAAGAATCATGTGGTATTCTATACAACTTTCATTTCCTTTTATACAATAAGAAAAATAAAATAATATAATTGAGATAGTATTAATTCAATGAAGTAATGGGATAAAAAGTTATCAATGGTATTTAAAAGTCCCCAACATTGATTCAACCCAACCCCTACCCCTATAAGTGCTAAAAATATCCCAAAATGTTCCTTTTAAGTGGTATAAAAGGGATGTTGGTTCACCTCTATTGGATTCTCCATGTTAAAGCTATTATCTTTTGAATAATTGAGTTTCATTCCTTTGTTAACAATAAAGATAATATTTTGTGAATATTCAATTATCTATTAGAATGGTTATATATCCACCAAGGCCATGATGAATAATATAAATAAAAAGAAGATAAAGTTTAAAAGGAATTACCTCAAATATAAAATAGGGAACGTAACTATTTCTCCATTCCTTGATAATAATGATGACATATCAGGCATGGTAATTGAAGAGAAATTGTGTCAATATTCCAACATGCAGAAGGTAACCTTCCTACCTATAGTGATCATTATGTATGTGTTAGAACCATTGAAAATATTCATTATGATAATGATTATAGTAAAAGTTGTGTTGATAAATCTAAAACATTGTAAGAAATATTAGATGACATATTAATAGATATACTTCATTGTATTTAGAAATAATTAGTCTCCCCTATTTGTGGATTCCTTCAATCTCTGTAGGAAGATATAAATTAGCATGAAGGTGAAGCTTGAGTTTTGAATATGGGAATATAAGGGAAAATTATTTATTATTTAATGGTCTACAGATATGTTGTATCCTTTGAATAAAAAAATAGTGAACTTAGAATAATTTCCTTAAAATGGGTCTATGAATATGAAGATAAAGTTGGATTCCATACGGCTCTAAAAAAAGATCCATTCACTAGAAGAAAAATTATAAAATCACACTATTTTCAAGGGTATAGTATTTAAATAGATAACCAAGAATATCAAGGAAGATGAAACATTGATTTAGAATGATGTTAAGCTACATGAAGCTGATGCGGGAAGAATGAATAAGGCCTGTGAAGAGAAGTGAATATTATGACTCAAAATTAGAAAATCATCCTCAATATAGGAGTCTTATAATTGAAATTTTAGGTGTCCAACATCATGATGAAATATATTGAGACTTCACAAAAGAATGAGACAGTTACTGTTTTTACTCAATGTAAACTAGATAATTATTATGTTACAATACCTCTATCATAAGATTGGAAGATCCTTGAATATTTTTTGGATCAATCTTATGTAGTTAAGAATTAATATATACCATGAATAACATATTGTATTAATTTTTATTAAAATATTCTCATGACCGTTGAATTTTGTAAAATAATATCTAACGAGGAATTAATGCATAACGTTTATGAGAAGACTACCACCATTACTATGGTGTACAGGAAACAGAGTTTGGAATTTGGTTACCCACGTAGAGGACAACAAGCTATATTGAGAAAATAAAAAATTCTACTAAATAAATTGAATGATCATGGTTATTGGATATTTTTTGATGATTCAATGGTTTTAATAATGGTGTGTAATATTTCTGGTATAATCCTCTATATTCTAAATCACAAAAAAGTCTCATATTAGGGGCATCAAGCTGAAGAAAACGAACAAAAACTTATAGGTTCAAAAAATCTATATACTTTAAACATAAATGGATATATTGAAAACATATATGATATATCCAAAAAAAATTCTCATAATATTCTTCCATGCTCATCCTAACATATATCCAAAGCTAATGACAAAATAATACCACATAACCTAGCAATGTATAAAGATACTAACTTGGGAAGAAATAAAAATAATATTATGAACAAAAATTATTCAAATAATATTTCAAGTAACAAATTTTAGAAGACATTGGATTACAAATAATTGAACATGAAATCATGTGCATCAAAAAAACATCTAAGAAGGTTTCCAATAAGAATAATCAATGTGGAAACTCCAAACAGGCTCCCAGCATCCCTAATAAAATTATTATAATATGACATAAATATTATGAAAAAATTAATAAAATTTAAGAATAAAAATGCAAAAAATTTGAAAATGTAAAAATAAATTATTACACATAAAGATAAATAAGTTATGTGATTCAGGTGTAATATGGCTGGTAATACTATTATAAATGTCCCCGAAATTATTCTGGAATAATAAGAATTAATTTAAAAGATGAAATATTTACCTGGAGATACGATTTCTTTGTAATAGCATGAAAAAATATGATTAAAACAATAATAAAATTATGAAGTAATATGATCCACATAGCCACCATCAGAATTGATGATTAGATGATCAAGTGTAATGAGAGGGTAAAATGGAGAAACATGGCTGAGAAAGTCATCTCAACCTTTTTTTCACATTATTGAATCATGGATGATCAACGTTATTCCTTTAAAAATTTCTATATAGTATTTGTTCTTATAATGCAGGGAATTTAATATCCAGTGGATTCTTAGGGGGAGATCGTGAGAAGAAGTTAGTGTTGTCAATTTTTGATTGAAAAACTGAAAAAGATTGCATCCATTAATGATATAAAAATTGTGAAATCAAATAAAAAATTAATAAAGGATTTTATATTATAAATATCACTAATATGATATCAAATTATTGGAAGCTAGTATGATAATGCTACCATTTTTGATTGATATTATTTTTGGTATTCCGAAGAAAAAGCGTTCAATAAAATCATCATTTGTGATGTTGTGAAAATTTTCAATGTAGATAATCACATGTTAAAGATCCATTCATGCGTATTCTCTAAATTTAATACCATGAAATTTATTCATATTGAAAACCAAAATTATGAATATAATAAGAAGTGTTTCCCATGAGGTGTAGAAAAATGAATAAAGACAAAGAAGCTTCCAGATTCATTATTTCAATTGGAATAAGACATCATTATTATAGAAATTTGTTTAAGATATTTTCATTGTAAAAGATATTTATCTATTAATATCTCATCCTTGGTTATCAAAAAAATAATCTTTTTATGAAGGGGGTCATTTAAATTAATCATTAGTATAAGAAATGTAGAATATTATCCAAATCCACCAAATGTACATAGTAAACATTTATCTTTTTTATCTATTTTTTGATGTGATTTCATGTGTTTTAGGATGATTTATCATAAAATGGTTAATAACACCTTTATTATCTTAATTATAGATTGGAATTTAACAACCCTAGAATATAAGGATATGATTTCTCATTTCATTAGGTATCATGATCAATTGGTAATAGATAATTTTTTTTCAAATTCAAATCATATTGTTTTCTACACCGAGAAAAGATCAACTATACTTATAGTTAAATGATGGATGGTTAACTATATAAGTATGGAATGATAACATTATCCCATGAAATTTTCATTTATTGTAAATAAGGGGAGGATAAAGTGAAATTAATGTTGGAAAATTATATGAGAGATAAAATATACACATATTAACATTGAAACATTCATTTAAGAATAACATTGAAGGTATTTCCAACAAATACAAAGGCCAAGACTGAGGATTAAATATTCTATATGAGTTTTATTTCTCATAAATGATTTTAAATGGTTGTTAATAAAATATAAAAATTTCCTCAAAGTTAATATGATTATGATGTTTTAGAGATAATGGATCATAGATGGAGGGATCAAGTGTTATAATGTTTAGAAACAAATAAATGTTTTTGGAAGAATTTGAGTTTAAAAGGTTATTCCTAGAAAATTTTTATGGACACATAAAATGACATTGGAATTTTTGATTTAATAATACACCTAGTAACTATGATGTTCATTTAATAGGATTTTCATTCAATATATATGCATCAATGGTTTTCAAATTTCTATAACAATGAAAATGATTTAATTAACATCCATTTTTTGGATGATAAGATGTTGAATATCATGACAATATTTATCAACATTAGTTTTTTAGGTTGATTATGTTCCTTTGAATTTATTCTAAAAAGAATAGAAGTAGAATATTTGAATAAGGTCATGCATTCTTTCACTATTCATGAAAATCATACAAGAAATTACATAAACAACACACAAATATTTGTTTTTTTATGTATTCAAAGAAGATACTGAAAAATGATTTTTTTTATCAAAGACAACCATGACATGATAGGATTATTACATGAAGGGTAACATGAAGATCAATAATAGACATCAATGCACTTGTTTTTATATAATGAATCATTTCACAAAAAAATTATTATTAGTATTTGGAAAATAATTCCAACTAGACTAGGCATCAATGAATCCTTAACTAGGGAACATGTGGTTCCAAACAATCATCCACTCCCTTTGGAGGTTAGCTCAAACCCACATTCATGGAAGTAGAGATGATGAGAGACATGTATGATCCCTTAGTGATCCCATTTATAGGTCCCACAATATCCATGTGCATAGGAACACATATATTGGGCAAGAATCCCATAGGGAAGCCCATAGAACATGTTTTTTGTGGCATGTGATGGAAAGGATTGTGAAATGTATATATGTGTCGGCCTCGGTATAAGATCAAGGTGTTGTTAACAGGCTCTGATTTAAATGGAACCACTTATGGTGGTTTATTTTGATGTTTTATTTGATTTATGATGCATTTTTCCTAATTTAAAAATTATATGCATATAATTCTAACTTGTTGATCGGTCAAATCAACACCTTATGTTATATCCTGCACCTCACTAGTTTAAACTAGTGTTGTCATCTTCCACCTCCAATCCCTTGTTAGAGTATAACTATTTTTTGGGAATATGAATGTCGTAATGAAGGATGGATGAAATGGGATTCAGTGATCAGGACATTTGATCATCTTGAAAAAATGAATATGATTGAAATTATCATGAAAATTCATTTTAATAATAAAAGTAATATTATTTGGTTGAATATCAAATGCAATTATGGGAGGCCTTTCAAATGTCTGAACATAATGAATGAGATTCATAATTTGAAAATAATGTTTTTGTGATCACATGTATGTGTTAACATCACCATAAAAGAGAAGATAGGCCATGTAATAAAAATTTCATGTTATTCGACATCATTTTACCTATGTTGGTCAAATAAATAACAAGTCCTTTGATAATTTAATTAGGTGACTATCGAATCATGATTTTCAGGATTCTAAAGATGAAGAGAGGTGGTGTAAACCTATCAATAAATACAAAGGCACTAAGAAAAAGAAATATGATGATTCTCGCGATCAAAAATGTGATCTCACATTTTCATAAAAACAGATCTTCCTTGTATTTCTACAACGCGTGGAAAAAAATAATTAGTGAGCCTCTAAGGTTTCAAAAATTGGGAATCTCTTTGTATCTTTTTTGTAAGAATAATTATTGAAGACATCCTGTTTGAAGAATATCACATAGACACAATAATAGTGTTTAAACACGATTATAATGTTTGTGATGATGGAATGTTCTCCGAGCCAGTGTTGAATTGTTCACTCCCACTAAGTTTCTTAAAGAATAAACACATACTTATTTAGTGTGTTCACAATAAGCACGTATTATTAGTGTTATAAACATGGTTTTTACAACGAAATACATTTTCAATATATATCTACACACTATTGATTTGTGTGAAGGAGGAGGCACACATGTGATATTATTTTCTACTAATAAATAGAAAATGAAAGACAATATACATGATTAATACCTTTTAAAGGAACTATATAACATAATAGAGAGAGTTTGTGTGTGACTGTGAAGAATATAATGTATTATGGATTTATAAAGTGAAACATTTTCATGTGTTGATCCATATTTAAATGCATATTAAATAAAGTAAGGATGAAAACAATATAAAAAACACATAAATTATAAAAATAAATATATCTGTTAATTTTTATTCCTATAACATGAATCCTGATTTATGAATGAATTTATATCAATTAAAATACACATAACATTCAAGAATATAATGTTTTAAAAGTGTGCTAGATTATTATTGCATGTGTGGTGAAATATAGTTTCATAAATATTTATTGGGACAAGGTAGAATATATGTTAACCAATACAATCATGTATTGATATTGAGTATCAATTTATGTGAATTTTACATTACAACATAATTGAGTATTTTTTTCTTCCATGAGGAATGGAGTGTCTATAGTTGAAGAATGAATATTATACTAGGTATTTGAATTATGATGATGCTATGTGGAGATAAAGATTAATGTTTCAATAACCAAAAAGAATTTCGAAATTATAGAGAGAAGATGAATAATATTTAGTGTAGTTTTATTTTCACAAAAGAAGAATGATATCAAGTAACTATTATAAAAATATTTCATTAGTTTTGTGTATAAGATTAGAGGAAGAGGGAGGAGTGGATGACTAAATTAGAACTCAGTTTAATTATAATTTGAGTCATGAATAATTCTATGATTATCATTCCACTCCATAATTACATTACATTGATTTCGTTATTAAAAGAAGATAAGCATATTTCCATTTTTCTAGAGTTCTGAATAAAAATGGTTTCTCTCCTACTGTTGAGTAAGTAACAAGGGAAGAATATTTTGTAAAAACATATAACCACTACGACATCCAAAAGTAGTCACAAAAAGGGGGAGAAGTCATTAGTGTTACAAAAAACATTACAAAGAAGGTTAAGAGTTTCTAAAGAGATAGTATAAATATCCAATAGTGATAAATGAAACATGCACTTTCAATTGACTATACTACATTAAATTTTAAATTGTATATATTAAATAATGTAACCAAATTCAAAGTATTGGTTTCTAGTGATTTTCTGGTCCACAATATTTTCTAACAGTGCAAGGTACTAGCTACTCTAATTGAGTACTGAACATTGTAAAAATTTTGTGTTCTATTATTTATTTATTTAATATACATACATGTAATAGAAAAAATATAAAAAGATAATTTATATCCTAAATGTTCAAATAGGTAATTTCGAAAAAGATGTAATTGGATTAAAATATCCCAAACACAGATTCATCCCACCAACTCCTTCTTAGTCATATCCCAAATTGGCCTTTTCAGGTAATGGGTCTTGTGCTCCAATTTTTGTATTTTTTTAATCCAAGTGTTTTGTTATAAATTTTAAGGAGGCCTTTGTGGGAGTATCACTAGATAAGATCTAAGAGTGTGTACACGTATTCTTAAGATCCATGAATTAACGATGTATATTTTGTGTTTAAGTTCTATTTATCCTATCCATTATATGATTCAACTTCATTGTGTGTTGATGTATTTTTACTGAAGGATGATATGATTATAAAAGGTAAAAATAATCTTGAATACTCCACTTTTTTTAATACCAAATGATCTAACATGAAAGATCTGAAGGAATGTCTAGGGTATTTTTTCATTTATGCCTTTAGTCTTACCAGTTTGGGATTAGATAAATATATAAGAACTATTAATATGGCTTGACTATATGAAGCTCAGGACATTCTTTATGATGGTCCTAGTAGAATTCACACTAGGAGTTAATTGTGCATCAAATTAACAATATGTATATTTTGAAATTAGTTTAAAATCTATACAAATTCTAATGGCCCCGTTGGAAAACATAATACATATATATAATTTTTTTTAAAAAAATAATTTCTCAAAGGCATGATAAATACATAGTTAAAATATGTGAAATTAATTTTACATTTTTTGAAATTAAACTCACAATAAACAATATATATATATATCACATAAAAAAGATAAATATTAGTGTTTTTATTTCCAAACATAGTTCTTAAAACACCCTGAAAAAAAAATACATATGTGAATGAAAAAATAAATTCAAACAGTCGAAATAAAAACAAGTGGTTATGTTCCAAGACAGAACATTGTCTGGTCCACTTAATAGTAATCGACTATAAATAATTTTCATATAAATAATCTAAGCCAAATCCTAGATCTTGTGAACTAATACCTAATATGGGTTGGGTTATAACCTAACAACTCCACACAAGAAGTCCATTTTTATAACCAACACTCTTCCATAATTTTTCCTAATAGGAACACATGAATTTAATGAAAGAATGAGTATTGCAGTACTCATCTTTATAGTATAAGATATTGTGATATAAAAATATATTGAGAAAAAATGAACTAAAAAAGTAAATAAAACTGATATAGACTAATAAATGGTGAAAAATGTGATGAATAACTTTTGTGATCAAAATCGATTGATCAATATGGTGCCCATCCTTTAAGATAATTGTCCACAAATATTATATTGGATTTAGTATTTGATCTAGTATAACATCTGGTCTCTTCATAAAATAGAATTATATTATTAAAAAATAATTTTCTCCCATATAATCAATGAATTCATTATAAATTTAATAAATTTTATTTGTATAATTAAATTATAAAATTTCTATAGTAAGAAAAAAACTCCCCATTTTTAAAATAAAAAAATAATGGAAATAAAAATTATCAAATTATAATTGACTGAAACAAATACCTGAATTGAAAAAGATTGTTACAACTATAGTAAATTACCAAATATCAATTTTTAGGTCATTCATTCTCTTTTGGTATCATCAAAAAGACACCAATTATAATAGTTATAATAATGAATATTTTTAAAATATTAACATCAATAGGTAAAAAAAGGATAACGAATAGAATAGATAATCATGAAATAACATTATATAATTCATGCAAGATATAAACTGTGAATAATTTCATTTAAAATGATTATAAAAGGTAAAAAATTATTTTTTTACAACAATGAATTTGAATCTAAACCAGAATAATCTTATCACATGGTTTTCATATCTGTAGTGATTTTTCTATTTCTTTTGAAGACTCGAGAGGTATAAAGATAGAAGAAAGATCCCCAATATCAAATCAATGAGTTATATGTTTCTAGGGTTACAATGATTGAGTAGTTAAATAGCCAAAAGATCATAAGGTAGGATCTAAAGAGGTATGTTCAATATAAATAAAAGATGCATTATCTATATAATTATGATGGAACTATATTATGGAATTTCCACTATAATGATTTCAATATTCCAATAAGATTATATCATCCTAGTAAACTCCCTAAAATAATTAGAACCATGCTCTATAATTCTAGAAATGTCATATTTTTTCGAGGAAATTTTCATCATAGGTGAACACAGTTTCTGCTAATCAACATGTGTCTTCAAATCAATAATCACAAGTGGAATATTAATATCACTTTCCAAATATTAAAATAATTAATTTAAGTAATTTTTAGAGAAAATTCATGGTAGATAATAGATAATTTACTTTTTATTGGTTTATCTATCCCTATTAATATGTTATTCATTATTACATTCCAAATAATAAATCAAATCAACCATTATTACAAATAGTAATTTTATTATATCTTTTGTTTTTGAAAAGTAATTCAATAAGTATTTCAATTCATCTTTTACAATCTTACTTATCAAACATTCAACCAAATTTGAAGTAGTAGAGATACACTAGAGGGATACCCCTATGAAGATAGGATTTTTGTCTCTATGTTCTTAAATAATTATCAAATCCTGAATATATATTAAAAAATTTATTGACCCTTTGAATGTCTTTATCCATTAGATAAATTGAATAAAATAATATTGGTAGGATGTGAGTCACAATAGTGCATATAACCCCATATAACTTATACTATGTATTTGTCTCAAACATATTTATATAATCTTTATAAAAATATTAAATATATTCTAAAATTAATCTTGGAACACATTAAAATCATCCTATGTAACATAAGATGAATAATTAAAATGAGGTTATGGAGATTCCTATTGTGGATAATTCATTTCATATGTTTTTGATTTAGTAACTATCATATGTTCTAGAACAATGAAATTATTAGTATTAGTATGACCAATCATTTCACCTAACATATGTTCAATAGTTTTATCCATTTCCTCTTCCTCTTCAGGTATTTCAAATCATATAGAAGGTTTTTAAATCCTTTTCACCAAATGAACTTTGACCAAAAATAAAATTACAAAATTGGTATCATTTTAATGGTATTACTATCAAGCACAGATGGATTTCTCCAATATCTTGAACACTATTAATATTGGAAATATTTATGTCTTTATTAATATGAGAGAAACCATCAGACTAATCCCCCTTAAAATATGTTATACCAAAGAATGATTCCCCCTCTTCTATATATATGCTAGTAAAATCTTTCTTATATTCCTAAACTAATGGAATAAAATAACCTCATGAATATGCATCATCATATTCATTTTCATCATCTTCAAAAATTAGTTACCTCTTAGGATCAATCAGAAACTATTCTATATCTTAAGAAAAATAATAAACATGTTCTTCATTAGAAGATAAATAATGAGGGTCTAAAAATTTTACAAATAAAACACCTTTATGTGAAGGAAATATAACTACCTCAGGAGAACTATCATATTTATATAATTTTCATAACACAATTAAATATACAACAATCCCATCTTCTTCAGATGATTAATCCACGACATCATCAGGTTCATGTATATTGATTGATTTGTCAAATTTTCTCAAGGAATTTATTTTAAAGAATGTTCTATTCACATAGTTTCTCACTATCAGTGTCCCACATATATACATGTGGGTTATAATTTAATTTCATTCTATTATAAATTTTCTGATATAGACAAAATCTATTTTAAGAGACTGACTTATCCTCACCTTGAGGAACAATCCCCTTTGATTTAGGAGAAGAATATTTGAAATTTTTATTTAGAAGAGTGTAAAACTAGTAAGTAGTATTGATAAATTATTCCATATTCCACATCAAAAGAACATTTTAGAGTAATATTAAAATCACACTACAAAAAATATAGAAAAAAAAATTGGTCACTACAAACATTGAATTCCCCATTCCTACGGATGATTTGATGTTGAATGAATTTTATTAATAGATTGTATCCTCCATATAATTCCATAAAATTTGGCCTTATTTGTTTTTTGTTTCTATTTATCTCTTTAATATATTTCATAACCTCAAAACCATAATATCCATTTTTATAATAGATTTAGAAATCTTTAAACTCACATTCAGGAAGTACCTATTGGCCATTTGAACATTTCTTCAAGAATAATACAAGTTATTCTCCATCCACCATGGTTCAAATGAAATCTATGTTATATATTTTTTCAAAATCATCAATAAAAAAATAATTGACCAACCATATATTGAAATTTATTCAATTTTCAATAAACCAATCATTATAACATTATTATTAAATAAATTTGAAAACCATTTATTTTATCATCTTCAAATGTTTTATATCAACTTCATTTTTTAGAATTGATATGTTATTTTAAAAGTATGAATTCTGAGGATTGATAGATATAATTAAGATAGATTTACCTTTATTAAAAGGAAACTATACATCAGGATAAAAAAAGTACATGTTCTATTCATGTGTTATATCTTTATAATGATTTAATAGATTTAGGTTTCAAATAGAAAGAGTTTGGAAAAAAGAGAGAAATCAAAAGGATGTGCAAAATGATTGATATAGTTTCAAGGATAAACTATTTTAAATTCATATATTATGTGATTTTAAATCATTTTGGGCATAGAAATGGAAATATAAAAAATAATTATAAAATAAGAATACATGGTGAATCTTAAAAACATATAATAGTAGATTGAAAAACAATATAATTTTTTTCATGATCACTTTGGAGTCACATTTTTTGTTGATGTCTTGTTGAATTAAATAACAAAATATGGAAAATCATGGTAACTTGACCTTCAACATGACCAATCCTCACATGATATTAAGCCTTATTGTCACTTGTGACCTACATAACAAAAATTATAAATTTATGTTTAGATAATAAATATCAATCAATTATAGTATAACATTCCAATTTCATGTATGATATAACTATGTCTCTCTGTATTTAATAGTTTTGTAAATATATCATCTATTAATTTCCATGTTCAAAAGAATTCAATAATGATATCATGATTTTAAAAATTATATTTGAAAAAGAGACGCCTTATTTCAATGATCATTATCATAGTGTGAGGAATTATTTTTTTAAATTTTATTTGCACTTGTGTTGTCATGATGTGTAGGGAAGCCTTTGAATTTCTTTAAATAGTTCTGTTATGTATGTTTCATATATAAAAAGTGTTCACAACATCCGCCTACTTCTATACACTCATCATTTCAATATAAATAGAAACAAAATATTGTTTTGTTACTACATCCTGATACTAGCGTCTTTCACAAAAATTGAAAAGTTCTAGTGATTATCTTTTTATTTAGATTACAATAACCAAAATATAAATAAAAAAATTAACCAGATCAAATTAATATACTCAACAGTAGGAAAAATAAATATTTTTCGTATTCATGAGCTAGTTAAAAAACATTTTAACAAAAGATAAATTAATTACATTATTTTTTCTTGATAAAACCACACATATAATCACTAAACATAATATTAAGCTGGATAGAAGTTACATTCTACAAACTTCCATATATATCTCTATAAAAAATTTATACAACTAGTTTCTTAGTTTCATCCACGTCTGATTTATATATAGTACTCATTAAATTTAAAAAACATTCATACTATAAATAAAAATATTTGGAGATATATTGAATTATTTAGTTGATATTAAAAAATTCATTGCTTTATAAAATCATTAAAAATAACTTTCTTTAAATCACCCATTAAGATCATTTAAAATTTATTTAGCATCTATTGAGAATTTTCTTTATAATTTTTTTAGAGGAACCAAATATAATATCATTAAAAATTATTTTCACAACCAAAACATATTTCAAAATTATATTTATCAAAATGGATGGATCTCCAATACAATTTAAAAAACAATTAGAAATCTAGAATTTGTTGATCCTATCATTCAAAGATTTTGAATCCTATTATAATGAATATACTAATTTTGAATGACATAAAAAAGTTTTTTAAATTGAATATTTGAAAAAATATTGGGATATTCAACAAAATAATCCCAAAAAATATAACAATTATGAAATTTAATATCAGAATTAATTTTTTATAGTATTAATTTTAGATTAGCTGCATATGATAGAAGAATTATGATGGATTCATGTATACTTATGGGTCTAATGGTATATTTCTAATTAATTACTTCATCTGGAATATAACATTGTGAATCCAATATATATTAGTTTTTAATTTTTATTCTTGAATCATCAACCTTGTTTCTAACTAATGGACTGAAAATTTTTATTATTTTATTTCAAAATAACTTTTAAGGAAAAGATGGAAACCACACATGTTCAATATCTAGAATCAATGATTGTAGTACAAAATAACAAAATCATTGAAGATGAGGATAATAATATTGGATTCACTTACCCAGTATAGCTCCCACTGATGTTTTTTAACCTTCATATATAGATTTGTCTTGATTAAATCTTTAAAATGGTCAATCAATTTTCCCCAAGTATGTATGTACTCCTCCTCATATATTCTCCCTTTATTGAATCCTCGTGCTAAAATTATATATTTTTAGTCAATCCAGGACATTTGTTCCTTGTTGACATATTTGTGGACCTCTCTTTCTAAAATTATGATCAAATCATCCTCTAAAGCATTGATATGAAAACCCCCTTCTGGAACCTCTATCTTAGAATGGAGAATAAGTTCAAGGTATGTATTTTTAACCCCATCTATTTTCCCGCCGTATCAATTATCCCTTATTCCGTAGAGGGCCCACACCTTTCCTTGCCCTTGCCACTATTTAGGACTGATACCTTCTTTTGATTCTGGTCTTGAACTGTAGATATAGTTTGAATCTCCTTGTCCCTTCTTATAGATCTTGTTTCCAATATCTTAAGAAGCTAGGAATTGTCTTTCTGACCTCTTTCCTTCTTCTCTTTAATCAAAATGAACCCCCGCATCATGGATCCCCTTTCATCCTTTATTCTTCCTTGGATTGTAAAGCCATCTAAATCGCATTCCCTCCTCATTGTCCACAAAGAATTGACTGGAAACCTCATCATCATCCTCTTGTAATGGTGAATGAGAGCCGAGTACAATAGGTTCCAGAGCTAGGCATGAAACCTCCATGTCTCCAATGTAGTTAGACAGGGTAATGGGCGACAAAGAACTATTTGGAGACACACTACCCGACACCTTCACCCAGCCCTCATGACAACCATTGGCATTTCTAGCGAAAGAACCTACCTATACATGGGAATCCACCTTATGTCCTTATACAATACCTATAAGAAATGTCCCTTCACACCACTTAGATTCAAACTAAACCTCTAGAATCTAGCTCTCCATATTCTTATTTTCTTGACTGTCATCCCTATGTTCAACCACTTTCTCCATTGGTGCAATGGGGGGAGATCAGACAGTTGAAGCCACATGATTTCCACACCCCCCAGCCATCAAAATTTGAGAGAAGGAGGGCATATTCTGAGCCACCCTATCCCTTGAAACTGATTGTTTTTCACCAAGAAACCCACAACTAGGGGGAACCTCATCCATTGAAGTAGGAATATGTGACCTTGCCTCCAACCAAGGAGGTTCATCACAGATTGTTTGAATTGGAAGAACTCTAGAATAGTTATCATTTGGGATCGAGCTTTGAGACATACGATAGTCCATTTTCAGATGTCATAGACAACAATAAGAGAATCAAATGTCAAACTAGTTTTCAAAAGACACATATTAAAGAAAACACATTTCATCACTAACATCAATCTAGACAGCTAGAACCATAGGCTTCTAGATGTCAACTTCCAACATATATGGGGAGAAATTTGATGGAAATTTATCTTGAACACTTATCAAAGTCTAGGAACCTCCCAATGATATTTCCTAACATACTGATAAAGGAATTGTGTCAGAAAGGTAGGTGGAGGCCTGAGAAACTTACCCAAATTGCAGCAACTGGAATATCACATTTCTAGTGAAACTCATAGTTCCATCATAAAAGGAAAAAATTGGAACCATAGTAGGATCACCTCCCTTTGGAATACGCTGTATCAAGATCCTCATCACAAGAAAAGTGAAATAGAAAGTGTTGCATATCTAGATGACTGATGATGACTGGTTCCGACATGGGCCGGTTGTTGTTAACAAACCTGTCAATTTTAGCAAGCCACGACTGGTGACAACTGAAATGACCAACCAGTGAGAATAAGTGGAGAGATAATGCCTCTTTTAACTCTTGTAGAGAAAGTGGAAGAGAGGTAAACCTTAGTGTAATGTGTGGACATTTGGGAAAAGGTGAATAGGGGTAATGTCTAGGAGGGAATCTGGATTTTTGAATGGGGAGAAGGATGGATGCCAGGAGGAAGAGGGTTTGGGTTGGTCGGCCATCGCCGCTGCCCAAATGGAGCGTCACTGAGGCTAGGGTTCCATGGGGGGGTGAGAGCTACACTCGAAGCTATGAAGAACTCAAGTATCAACCTTGTTTCTAAAAACCAACTTTTTCCAATAGTAAGTTAGTATTTGGGTATCAAAACTAATTGTAAAAAATTGTTTCATTCACAATAATTCAATTCATTATTCAGAAATATTTTACATTGTTCATATATAATTGCTTCTCCAATATTCAATGGTTCGGGGATTGAAATAGATTCTTAATGATCAACCAAATTTCATTATTTTGGTTTATTTTTACAACCATTATCTTGGTCACCAAAAATAATATCCAATGTATGGATCTTGTGGGTCTAAAAAGCTCAAGTTATTGATATACTTGGTTCATCTATGTTATCATAAAGGCTATGGTTTCTTTTTTACTCTCTACTGATAGATTTATCAATTAAATCAATATGTTGCCTAGTGGTATTAGTGAAATTATTTATATTTTGATTAAACACCTAATCAGAAAAATATATTTCATTGAAATTATAGTTTCATGTGGATAGGTTCCATCATATGTTACATGAACATATAATTACACTGTCTTAGTTATTTTTTTTAAGAAGTGATAAAATTTATTGAAGGTTGAATATACTACTGAAATTAATCCATTAAACTTTAGTAATTGTTTTCTAGATTTTAATTTTCCTTACTAATAAATAATTTACCTCACTAAAATCTAATTTCATTAATTTTTTATTTCCTTCAATACCATATTTACAAGTTTTACTATTTAAAAGGGGACTTTTTGGAAGCCTATTAATTAAATAACATGTTTCATTTATAGATTATTCCTAAAACTAAATTGTTACTTCATACTTACTTAAAATATTCCATATAACTGCATTGATATTTATTTTTTTCATTCAATAATTCATTTTTTAAGGTGTATGAATGTAGAGAAATTTTGACTATATACATTTTGGGAACATAATGTCTGAAAAACCTAATTATTAACTTTAATACCAAGATAAATTATCAAATTCATAAGGGTTTTTCTATTATGGTTCTCTATATATTTATCATTATTTTCAAACTATGAACATGTTTAATTTTGTGTGCCTAGAAAAACACAAAAGTGGATCTTCAAATTTTTTGGATAATGATATAAGAATAATAATTTCCCAAAACACTATGAACACTAAAAGGTCTATAAAATTCCATGTGAATAGCCTTTAGGGGTTCATATATAGAAACCTATTTTATTTATTAAAATGAAATATTGTGATAATTATTATTTTGATAGTATTTCATATGTTTTAATTTAAGAATTCTAGGTTGGGTAAATTTTACACAAAATAATTTATAATTGTAACACCCCGAGATTTTATGAAAAATATTCTTTAAATTTCATTAATGTCTTGTGTTGTATGCTACACCATGATTACCTTGTGCTATACGCAACACCGTATTAGCTTGCAGTATACGCAACACTATTCTTGGATCGTGTTACACACAATTTTGATAATAGGTATTCTACGCAACATTAAGTATATATATATATATATATATTAAATTTATAAATTAAATATGGTTGGATTATGTTATACGAAACAATGCAGGATTATTTCACAGCACGCAACCCTGACTTGGCTTGCATTACACACAATCGCAACCTTCCTCGATAGCGTGTGTTGTACGCAATACCGGGTTTTACTAAAAAATGATATATTATTATAATATTATTATGAACTAGCCGTTATGAATAGTATTAACTAAATTTTGAATCTTATAACATTATTTTTTGTCTTACACATTTTCTATAACATGGTATAAGAACAAAATAAATTTTTCGGGTAAAATAATTATTTTTAAAAAAATGCAGTTTTGCCGCCTTTTGATGGAGAACCCACTTTAAATCTAGTTTTTGACATGTTAATAAGTTCAATTTGACAAAATAAAAATCTTATTTAGAATAAAGATATAAAAAATTACTTTGGATAAATTTTTCATATTATTCTGATAACTTTCATATTTTAATGAATAGTTAAGACACGCTATATTTTAATTAAAAACAACTTTTTTCATCGTAATAAATTATGTGGTTAAATAATAATAGTGAATTGTTTAAAAGTATAAATAGAATATATTTTTACTATTTAATATAATGTATGTCATTAGCCTTGATTTTACATTGAATTCGTAGGTTAAATAAATTCAATCTTTGGGAATGTTTTAACATTTAAAACCTGTTTGCTTAAACAACGTGATTAATTTTAAATTAATTACTGCAACTTCTGTGTTCTAAATTTTTAAAAATTGATTCCATATTTGGAATCATTGGGTCCAAATTATGTTAATAGGATACTTTTATTTTTTTGATATTATGAATAGTAACTACGGTAAATTTTTTTATTTACTACGGTTAAAGGTAAATAGGGTAATGCAAGCTTAAAATAATATTATAATAATTCAAAATTACCTTGACACTTGTCCTAACCTTATTGGATGAGTATTGGCTGACCATGGGAATCCTTGGGTCGATTTTGGGACACTATGGAGCCACTTATGAAAGACAAGGACACGTTAGATTAATTAATTTAATGTAAAGACAAAATTGACTTTAACAAAAATCTTTTAGTAATTAATTTAATAAGGGGTTATATAAGTTATATTTTCGGCTGTAAATATTATTTGGAATTCTAAAAATATTCCCTACATCATGGTATTTTTTTCATAATTTTTAGACATCAAATGAATTAAATTATTTATGACACAATAATGATGTAGTGTTTAACTCATTAATAAATGATTTAAATAAATAAGATTAAAATGATTAAAATATCATCCAGAACCAGCCCAATTCTTATTGGATAATTTTATTTAGAATATGAGTCATATTATCTTCAGAATTAATGTGTTTTGGACCTCTTGAAACCAAAGATAAGTTTATAATAAAATAATGTTTTCACACTTTCCTAAACAGCCCCTCCACTCCCTTATAAAAGGAGACCACTTCTATGAAATTAATCACACCTCTAAAGAATTTTGGATCGTCCAAACTCTGCCCAAATAAGCTCCCTACATCCCTCTCCTCCACCTTGAAGCCTTACATTAGGCAGAAGACTCTCCAAGAAGTCTTTTTGGTTCAAACCAAAGGAAGTTACCAAAATTAAAGGTAACGGTTTCTCTAAAGTTTTTTTCTTTTATTCTATGTCTACAACCCCTAAACTCTTTTTAATCCTTCCTTTTATAACAACAAAAATATCCTAAATATAATAGGATGTTGTTATGAGAAGGATTTAAACTACACTTACACACACCTCCATCTAATGGATGAAGAACATAATGTTTCTGTGATGGAAAACTAATGCCTCACGAAACGATGATTGTTCGATTTTCTCCTACCGCCTCTCATGGTGGCCATTATGATGGAACTGTATTTATATATAATATATATTATGTTTATTATTTAGTTATTCTTATTTACTACCTAATTATATCAATCCTTTACAGTTTCCATAGTCGTTAAATACGATAATCTCATTTGAGGAAGTGCGGACTACCGCCACCTCAAAGTGATGTGATTCGTTAATACCTTATGTGGGATGTATAAAGGCTGTCGTTAATGATATTATATATGATATTATACTGGAATTATAATATACCTATGTATCATTATGTTTTAATTCAATTAAAATAAGAAATAGAAATGAAAGTAGCGTTCATGTGTACGTACGGCTTACCGTCTCCATGAACGGTGCGTTTCATTTCTTACCTACATATGTTATGTACTATTATAAATGCTTGTATATTCTGGATATATAATGAATTTATTTGATATATAAATCATTATTTACATTTTGGAGGTAAGTAAATCATGATATAAGTAATAATAACATCAAGAACAACAAGTCCAAACACGTACGATAAATAAGATGATTTTACCCAAAACACTACTTTATCATTAACTTAAATAAGAATGGGTAATATAAAGTCATAAGTGAACCATATATGATATCATAACTATGAATATTATTATTTAATAAGTCAATGACATTATTTAAATCATTATAAAGGAGGTTCAGACTCTTACGAAGCAAATTGGACCTAAGGTAAGGGAAATATCACAATCTCATTTTTATCCGAGATTATTTATACTTTGGTATTTACTGGGGTGTATTTTATCATCCACATCCATGTTTCCTCAATATGTAATATTATTTCCATCCACCTACAATTTTTTAAATCCAATTTTACCCTTCGGTGATATTTTAGTAAAGGATATGAAAGGAATCTTTTGTCATTTTTCATATGAGGTAATTTTTGACTATTCCGACAAAAGTACGAGAAGAATGATTTTTTTAACTTATACGGAATAAATGGATTTTTAAAACATTATTTCCAAGAAGCATACTTTACAAGTTTTCAGGATTATTTTTAATCAACATCTTTTATTTTAGAATTGTATGACATGTTAAGAAAGGAAAAGTGTTTTTGAAGCAGAAAGGATATTTTCCTCAAGAATGGAGTTCAAGAGTTTTATCAAAATTATTTTCCATCTAAGATAATAAAGGGTTATTTTTATATCCCTATTATTACATTAATTTGATTATTATGTGATTGAATTATATTTTTATGAATTCATTTATCTTATATGAATTGTTTTATGATGTCACGATGTTTAAGATCCCATTTTTATTATATGGGTTATGCTATGATGTATGGTTTATGATTTTGTGGCACACATAAGAATGGTATCATTAAGATATGGGTGGGACCAATATCTCCCTCCAATGAATTGGGTAAAGATTTTATATCTCATGAGATAGACATGGCTGGAACGGTAGGTTATACCGGTTCAGTGAAATAGGACTGAAACGGGGAGTGAACTCGGTTCAAAAAGGGACTTGTCCACTAAGATAGTCTTGGAAATGAGTCTTGACTAATAAGAAATGATTTTCTACGCATATGTATGTATGACACAATGTTTCATGTTTTAAGTTATGATTATTGGGATTACATTTCACTACAATGATTTATCCCATGTTATGAAATTATGATCCCTTTTACAGGTTAAGATTTCCAAAAGATATGTTCTTATGAATATGATGTGATTGATATTTCTTTTGTTTACCCTTACTTAACATTTTAGCTCACCCTTTTATGTTTTCTTTTCCCTAGGACATAAAGAAAGGTTTTAGGTTTAAAAATAATAATATCTTTATGAGAGATGTTGAAGATCTTTCACCACGATTAGAATATTATATTCCGAGTTTCCAAAGACACTAAACTATTACGATCCTTATGTGTGTGTTTTTGTTATGTACAAAGTATTCCGCAAAAGTAATGTAATGTCCATGTACGTCAGGCTTCGGGTCTCTACAGTTGGTATCAGAGGAAAAGTTTAGTCAACCTTTAGAAACTAGGATGCGAAAATTTTAGTGAGATCCCTAGAGATATTTCTAAGGTATGTCTAGGGATGTCCCTAAGGTTAAGTATACGTATAGGTTATAATACTAGAATTACGCTAACGATCATAGAATTAAACCTAAGATGCTAGATATTGAAGGTACTCCCCCTTTTTATGTTTTTTTCCCTAGCATGATTTTTTGCCTCTCACACTATTCTTTTTGGGTTTTAGACGATGGATGGAACCCGAAGGAATCATGTTGATCAATTTAATGGACAATGCAATGATTGTCCTCCTGAACAAACTAATGTTATGGGAGATGGAGTGAAAAATCTTATTTCAATAATTACACAAGCTATGAATCATTCTGGACTTCCAAATGAGCAGAGAAGGGAACCATATTCTATTAAGTCCTTCATGAGGCAACGTCCACCTTCTTTCAGTGGGTCTTTTGATCCACTTGTTTCTGAACAATGGATCAGTACCACTGAAAAGATATTTTCAGTTCATCAATATTCTAAACATGATAAAGTCATCTTAGCTGTATATCGTTTGGAAGGTGAAGCTGATCAATGGTGGAATCTTATCAAGAATATGAGGTAAAGAGATGAAATTGAGTCCATGGAATGGGACGAGTTCAAGAACTTATTTTTCAATAAGTACTTCCCTCGTATTCTTCAAACAAAGATGGAGAAGGAGTTTCTTAAACTAAATAAAAAGGATGATGAATATGTTGGTATATACGAAGCAAATTTTACAAGTCTTGCAAGGTATGCATCTGGATTTATCATCCAACCTAAAAGTAAAGTTGATCGATTCTTCAGTGGCTTAAAACCAAATCTTCGAAGGGCATTAGCTATAATAAAACATCAGTAGCTATGAAGAAATTGTGCGTTGTGCTATCAAGGTAGAAATGGAAGTTGGTGTTACTTATCCATCTCATAGTTTTGGCAAGAAACGAAAGATGGAGTTCAAGGAGAAATCTCAGAATAATGGTCAAAAGAAGATGAATGTTTCCTTATGCTCAAAGTGTGGAAAGAAGCATGGTGGGGATTGTCTTAAAAGAAAAAGTAAATGTTTCAAATGTGGAAAGGAAGGTCATCAGGCATTTGAATGCTGCAATGATGGGAATAAGATGTCTAATGATGCAAACAAAAGAAGGGATACATAGAATGAACCTACTACACATCAATGTTTCATGTGAAAAGAAATGGGGAATTATGATAATAAATGCCCTAATCCAAGGGTTAGTGATGATCGACATGAGCAACCACTTAAGACAAAGGACAAAGGTAAGTCACATGTGATCACTGTTGGCGATGTTGAATATGACAACGATGTGGTGGAATGATTAAGTGTTTATGTAATGGGATTCCAAAATAATGTTGTATATAGTATTGTGGAATATTTGAATATTTATGTTTTGGTCTATTGTGGTTTTCAATAATTTTATGGCATCAGTAACCATGAAAAGTGAATGAAATATTTTTGGAAAGAAGATGATATGCACATAATGAAGGGATAAAGAGAATCTAATATGTTTGATAGTATTCATCAGCTCATGATTGATATAAGGACTAAGTGATATCATGGTTTGAGTATATAGAATTTTGAGGATTTTGGTATGTGTAAAGTGTTAACTTTTAACTACATTCATGTTTTCACTAAGGTTCAATGGGTATTCAAGAGAATACATGATTAAGGCCTTTGAATGTTTGGAATGTGACCAAAAATACATATCTTATGATATATGGGGATCAACGATGGTATTAAATCTCTGGTAATCATTTTCACTATATTATGAGAATGGAATGCAGTATTATGGATAATCCTAAAGATTGGAATGGATTATGTTGGACATAAGTTAGTATTGTTTAACGATAGAATTTTTTTTTGATATTATTGATGGGATGTTATAGTAATATAGTTTTAGAAAAAGGACAACCTGCAGGACGGGTGACAACCCATCGTGTCGGACAAGGTCGTAGGAATCGAACCCACAACCGAAGTGCGACTGGCCTTTATCACCTACCACTGGCCTACAGGAAGTCCCTGGTTAGTAGAAACTAGTTTTATTTTATTAAGCGGTATGATATATGAAGTATAAGTTCATTTTAGGAACCATATATGATTAATCTCACTATAGATGGACTTATGTATTTTTTGATAACTTTTTTAACCTTTTGTTTGAGACAGGTGGAATGACCCATCATTCTATCACATGATCTGCTAACACATCACGAATGACAAATTCAACTTCATTTCTTTAAGAGATGAAGTGGAAATTGTCCAAAGAACGACAAACGGTGAGACTATACCAAAATCACGAAAGTATTTCTTCTAATTCCAATTTCATCAACTTTAGGGAAATGATCTTGAAAACCAAAAAATTTTCCCTAGTGCTCTTATATCTGATTAATCAGATGGTACCTTAGATCATCACAAATTTATGTCTTTGTGATTGCTGGCTTTTCCATAGCCATGTTCTCTACCACTCTCCATCAGAACATGATGTTTAGATTTCTCTTCCATATCCATATTTTCACCTATGTGTAAACCCGGTGATTAGTTTATTTGGGTAACCTTTATGTTTCATACTTTTTTTTAAAGATTGGTTTTGGAATTCCTTTTTACGATGTGGGTTTCTATTAAAGAAACTTTCAAATAGTAAACCATTTATAACCCCGACAAATTTCGAGGGTGAAATTCATTTTAAGGGGGGTAGAATGTAACACCCCGATATTTTATGAAAAATATTCTTTTAATTTCATTAATGTATTATAATGTATGCTACACCAATATTACCTTTCTCTATACACAACAGCGTATTAGCTTGCAGTATACGCAACACTATTCTTGGATCGTGTTACACACAATTTTGATAATAGTTATTCTACGCAACATTAAGTATATATATATATATATATTAAATGTATAAATGAATTATGGTTGGATTATGTTATACGAAAAAATGAAGGATTCTTGCACAGAACACAACCCTAACTTGGCTTGCATTACACGCAATCGTGACCTTCCTCGATAGCGTGTGTTGTACGCAATACCAGGTTTTACTAAACAACAATATATTATTATAATATTATTATGAACTAGCCGTTATGAATAGTATTAACTAAATTTTGAATCTTATAACAATATTATTCGTCTTACACATTTTATAGAACATGGTATTAGAACAAAATAATTTTTTCGGGTAAAATAATTATTTTTCAAAAAATGCAGTTTTTCCGCCTTTTGATGGCGCACCCACTTTAAATATAGTTTTTGACATGTTTATAAGTTCAATTTGACAAAATAAAATTCTTCTTTAGAATCAAGATATAAAAATCTACTTTGGATAAAATTTTCATATTATTCTGATAACATTCATATTTTAATGAATAGTAAAAACACACTATATTTTAATTAAAAACAACTTTTTTCATCGTAATAAATTATGTGGTTAAATAATAATATTGAATGGTTTCAAAGTATAAATAGAATATATTTTTACCATTTAATATAATGTATTTCATTAGCCTTGATTTTACATTGAATTCGTAGGTTAAATAAATTCAATCTTTGGAAATGTTTTAACTTTTAAAACCTGTTTGCTTAAACAACGGGATTAATTTTAAATTAATTACTGCAACTTCTGTGTTTTGAATTTTGAAAAATGGATTCCATATTTGGAATCAGTGGGTCCAAATTATGTTAATATGTTACTTTGATTTTTTTGATATTATGAATAGTAACTACGGTAATTTTTTTTTATTTACTACGGTTAAAGGTAAATAGGGTAATTCAAGGTTAAAAGAATATTATAATAATTCAAAATTACCTTGACACTTGTCCTAACCTTATCGTATGAGTATCATCTGACCATGGGCATCCTTGGGTCGATTTTGGGACCCCATGGAGCCACTTATGAAAGAAAATGACACATTAGATTAATTAATTTAATGTAAAGACAAAATTGGCTTTAACAAAACTCTTTTAATAATTAATTTTTATAAGGGGTTATATAAGTTATATTTTCGGCTATAAATATTCTTTGGAACTCTAAAAATATTCTCTACATCATGGTATTTTTTCATAATTTTTAGACATAAAATGAATTAAGTTATTTATGACACAATAATGATGTAGTGTTTAACTCATTAATAAATGATTTAAATAAATAAGATTAAAATGATTAAAATATCATCCAAAACCTGTCCAATTCCTATTTGATTATTTTATTTATAATATGAGACATCTTTTCTTCGGCATTAATGTGTTTTGGACCTCTTCAAACGGAGGATAAGTTTATAATAAAATAATGTTTTCACACTTTCCTAAAGAGCGCCTCCACTCCCTTATAAAAGGCGACCACTTCTATGAAATTACTCACACCTCTCAAGCCTTTTGGCTCGCCCAAACTCTTCCCAACTAGTCTCCCTACATCCCTATACTCCCCCTTGAATCCATAAATTAGTCATAAGACTCTCCAAGAAGTCCGTTTGGTTCAAACCAAAGGAAGTTACCAAAATTAAAGGTAACGGTTTCTCTTAAGTTGTTTTTTTATTCTACTTCTCCAACCCATAAACTCTTATTAATCATTCCTTTTGTAACAACACCAATATCATAAATATAATAGTATTTTTTTATGAGATGGATTAAAACTACACTTACACACACCTCCATCTAATGGATGAAGATCATAATGTTTCTGTGATGGCAAACTAACGCCTCACGAAAAGATGATTGTTCGATTTTCTCCTACCGCCTCTCATAGTGGCCATTATGATGGAACTATATTTATATGTAATATATATTATGTTTATGATTTACTTATTCTTATTTAATACCTAATTATATCAAGCCTTTACAGTTTCCATAGTCGTAAATACGATAATCTCATTTGAGGAAGTGCGGACTACCGCCCCCTCAATGTGATGTGATTCGTTAATACCTTATATGGGATGTATAAAAGATGTGGTTAATGATATTATACTGGAATTATAATATACCTATGTATAATTATGTTTTAATTACATTAAAATAATAAATAGAAATGAAAGTAGCGTTCATGTGTACGTACGGCTTACCGTCTCCATGAACGGTGCGTTTCATTTCTTACCTCCATATGTTATGTACTATTATAAATGCTTGTATATTCTGGATATCAAATGAATTTATTTGATATATAAATCATGATTTACATTTTGGAGGTAACTAAATCATGATATTAGTAATAATAACATCAAGAACAACAAGTCCAAACACGTACGATAAATAAGATGATTTTACCCAAAACACTCCTTTAACATGAATTTACATAAGAATGGGTAATATAAAGTCATAAGTGAACCATATATGATATCATAACAATGAATATGATTCTGTAATAAGTCAATGACATTATTTAAATCATTATACAGGAGGTTCGGACTCTTACGAAGCAAATTGGACCTAAGGTAAGGGAAATATCACAATCTCATTTTTATCCGAGATTATTTATACTTTGGTATTTACTTGGGTGTATTTTATCATCCACATCCATGTTTCCTAAATATGTAATATTATTTCCATCCACCTACAATTTTTTAAATCCAATTTTACCCTTCGCTGAGTTTTTAGTAAAGGATATGAACGGAATCTTTTGTCATTTTTCGTACGAGGTACTTTTTGACTATTCTGACAAAAGTACGAGAAGAATGATTTTATTAACTTATAAAGAATGAATGGATTTTTAAAACATTATTTCCAAGAATATTAATTTACAAGTTTTCAAGTTTATTTTTAATCAACTTCTTTTAGTCTAGAATTGTACGACATGTTAAGAAAGGAAAAGGTTTTTTGAAGCAGAAAAGATATTTTCCTCAAGAATGGAGTTCAAGTGTTTTATCAAAATTATTTTCCATCTAAGATAATAAAGGGTTATGTTTCTATCCCTATTATTACATTGATTTGATTATGTTGTGATGTAATTATATTTTTATGAATTCCTTTATCTTATATGAATTGTTTTATGAGTTCACGATGTTTAAGATTCCCATTTTTATTATATGGGTTATGTTATGATGTATGGTTTATGATTTTGTGAAACACATAAGAATGGTATCATTATGAGATGGGTGGGACCTATATCTCCCTCCAATGCATTGGGTAAAGATTTTATATCTTATGAGATAGACATTGCTGGAATGGTAGGTTATACTGGTTCAGTGAAACAGGACTGAAACGGGGAGTGAACTCGGTTCAAAAAGGGACTTGTCCACTAAGATAGTCATGGAAATGAGTCTTGACTAATAAGAAATGATTTTCTATGATTATGTGTGTATGCCACAATGTTTCATGTTTTATGTTATGATTGTTGGGATTACATTTCACTACTATGATTTATCCCATGTTATGAAATTATGATCTCTTTTGCAGGTTAAGATTTCCAAAAGATATGTTCTTATGAATATGACGTGATTGATATTTATTTTGTTTACCCTTACTGTGCATTTGAGCTCACCCTTTTATGTTTTCTTTTCCCCAGGACATAAAGAAAGGATTTAGGTTTTAAAAAAAAGAAGATCATTATGGGAGATGTTGAAGATATTTCACCACGATTAGAAGATTATATTCCGAGTTTCCAAAGACACTAAACTATTACGGTCCTTGTGTGTGTGTTTTTGTTATGTACTAAGTATTCCGCAAAATTAATGTAACGTCCATGTAAGTCAGGCTTCGGGTCTCTACAATAACACGCTTCCAAATTTAGTTCACAATAGAGTGACCTAGTCTCTAATTCAATTATCAGAAGAAAATGGTTATGAAATAACTTAACAAGGAAATTTTTAATGAAAGATAAGAATATAACTATTAAACATATAAACTACTATTACACATAATATTAAAAATTAAATCATTCATAAAATCATAAATTATAAAATAAGTGTTTAAAAACATAACATGATAAGAATATTCAGAAAAATGAGAAACAGTAAAAAAATATTCTAACCTATCAATTTATAAACATTAGAAATTAATTTATTTTAAAGGTTGTTTATTTATCTACGTCCAACTATTTTTACTTTATCTTTTTAACTGAATATAAAATTTTTTCCATCCACATTTACTTTCTTATTGAAACTTGACTACTCACTAATCATATTTCATAATTATACACTGTTCAAGTAATATATAGTCTCATTGAAACTCTTCAATAATGTTACCTATAAATAGTAATATAAGATTTGATTATGGAATATACATTTTATTGGGTCTAGGAAATTTATCAAAATGGATTTCATATCAAAATTTCATTTACTATTTTATTAAGAGTATAAATAGAAGTATTAGATTAAAAGGTATTATTTTTAGCAAATTAGGTTTCCCTATGTCCATAAATTATTATATCATTATATATTATGGTTCAAATTGTATGTATTGAACTAGGAATGAAATAATACTTGTAAAAATATCTTTTTTGTCCACATTTATATCACATACGAGTCATAAGTTTAGTTATTTTATTATTATCCAATAACTTATTCAAGATATTTGTTCAATTATAAAATAACTCCCAAAAATTTCTCATTATTATATTTTAAGAACATTATTCTCTTTACGAAATATGGAATTATTTTTAAAAATGGTGAAATTAATTTTATAAGAATTAATGAAACATAAATTATCGTATTTTCGTGAATCATCCTTTTATAAATAACTAAATATATATTAATAAATAGTAAGGGTAGACATCATTTATAATAATAGAATTATTATTTTTCACAATATTTGTTATTTTACTTCATCTTCGGAAAATCATCTTGCATATGACCCGTCATTTTACTTCAATAACATGTAATATCTCTATATCTATCAACATTTTTTCAATTTTCCCTTATAATATCGTCCCATGTAAATTGATATTTTGAGAAGACAATTATTCAATTAAAACATATATAATATTTTGAAAAAATGATCCATGTCATCATCACTATATGAATTGTATTCATGTCAAATTATATTGGAATCCTTGATTTATTCATTCAATTTAGACTCAGATTTTTTAAATGCAACAGATTTTCTATTGTTTATAACAACCTCATTACCAACATTCAATTATTCCTCATACATCATCAGTATTCCAACCAGCTACTTGAATTGTATTTTATTTATGTGACAATATTATCTAATTAAATCAGGTTTATCTCTCTATTTATCAAGTAGTCTTTACAAAATATTTAAAACACTATTTTTTTCACTTCCACGGTCCTTCCAAATAAAATATATTAATTTATGATCATAATATCAATATAGTTTATTTTAGATATAGATTAAGTATGATTCATTATCAGATTTGTTTTATAAGTATTAAAACACATTTCATTAACATTTTATGTTCCCTCATTTGAAACATGTAATATATACTCTATTAGTAAAGAAGTATCACATAGAGAGAAATTGTTGAATTCACATTCTCTTAAATTAGAAAATAAAGAATTTCATGGATATATAGTTACAATAATAACTTTAGTTACTATCACAAATCTATTATTTCCTAGTTTTTTAGAATTTTCATATATATCTTCTATAGTTCCCCAAATAATAATGAAAATAATTTCATTTTCAATTTAAATTAGAAAAATTTATTGAGAATAATTCTTATATTAAAGAAATTAATTTTATTTGTAGAATGTACCACATGTATAGAAGAATCCATAATGATATTATATAAGGAAAATTCAAATATATATCTTTCCCTTGGGACATTATAAAGATCAAATAAAATAATGATAATAAGAAAGTAGTTATAAAGAACCTAATTGAATATAATCATATACAAAATATTTGTCCAAGTGGAATGTTTGAGGTGGTGGGGGTAATTGAGTTTCCAATAAAGTCTATTTATGTTTCAAGATTTACGAAAAATCCCCACAATTTATAATGGCCCAATTAACAGTTATAATATTTATATATAATTTGATTCTTTTAAAAAATTATCAATTTAATGATCAATAACCAGTAAAACCAATGAAATTACATTTCCTGAATGGATATAAGGCCTTATTTTTCATTAATTATGATAACCCACTATTCAAGGGGTGAGGTGGAACCCTTACAAGGAAGAAAGGCTTAAGAGAAAATTACTGGACCCCTAGGTCTTAAGGGAATCACCCAGACTAGAAAACATGGAACTGCTCCTCCCCAGAAAATGTCCTGAAATACATATTTCACCTTCACAAGGATGGTTGGATAGATGTATTGTACAGAGCTGTATAGGTCCAGTACCGATGTCAATGCCATAACCTCTCATTCTTCCAATTCTGGTTAGCTCTTCTCTTATTAATGCGCCTACTCTGAATCCTCATATAGAGCATTGTCCCATGAAATCTTCTTGATACATCTACATATTTCTTGTGGTTCGAATGCCTTGGGGTGGCCTGAAGGCCTTGAGGTCGGATGAAGGCCTTTAGAGATAACTGTCCTGATGGCCTTAGGTATAAGGCCCCAGCCCTAAACCTTACTTAATCTTGAGTTATTACAAGATTACACATTGAGGATCTTTTCAGGTTTAGTGTTTTAGAGAATTAGATCATAAAACATGTATTACATTCCACATTTAAACAAACTGGTTACATAAAGATAGTATTCATTTTTTCCCATTAACGGAACATATTTAAAATAAAACATGGATTCTTTCTAGACACTTCCTTGACACTATCATCATATCATGTACCTTTCCCTTGACCTATGAAAAACATTTCAAAAAAGACTTAGGATGAGCATAAAAAGCTCAGTATGGGTTATATAAAAAAATCTGGAAAGGAAACATGAGGTCATATATACATAAGAAAGAAATCATAAATTACCCATAAATCATAATCACTTTAACATACCTCATCAAATCATGAATAAATCATATAAATCATAAGACATAAAGGTAACTTGAGGCATTCATAACATTCTTACATAGGGAGTAACCCTCTTGGTTACGTTTGAAATACCCATCACAGTATATTCCCTAAATATCATCAGAGAAACCTTAACATTTCACTCCTTCGCGTTACCCAATGCATTTGAGAGCTATATTGGGCTCACCCGCCCTTAGTTTATCATGGAACCACCCGTATTCATAATAATGCCCAAGAACCTCTACATAATCGTATCACATAAAATATGCATAAAGGAAACATAACATTTCCACCTTTCAATCACAAGATATCAATACAAAACATTGATATAAAAACATTATGAAAACCATTTTCAATACCAAAATAAATGAAAAGTAAAACATGGTATTTATTCTTCATTTAATAAGAAGGTATGTCTTGTAGAGGAAGACGAAACTCAAATAATGCTCACGGCGGCGGAGAAGTCATTGTCGCCGCCTAAGTACGAAAAAAACATTCCCTTTTTTCGTTTAGTAAAACGCTTCATATAAAAAAGATTCCTTTTGGATAAACGTAAAATTCAAAGCGGTTTATACACCGTATAAAAGAAGGTTGAGTATAAAACAAAATATGCCTCAATGATAGGAGATTGAGATGAAGTCCCATACCTCGGGTCCGACTTGACTCGGTCGTTCCTTAATCTCCTGAATAATAAACTTGAGTTAATTTAAACTTGTTTAAGAACCTTTTTTAAGTTCATTATTCCTTTTATATCACTTATTGTCATGTCATGAACACTATGTAATTATTTAAGTTAATAACCGTTGTTTTAACGATCATTGGTACTTGAGTAAAAAATAAGCCATTTATAATTACAAGTTGTTCATGTATCCATTATATCCAGAATGGTATTCATGATGTAGATATCATATATTTCATATATATCTAGTAAATTCATGCATTTATAATATTACATAATCATTTAGAGGTAAGAAATGAAATGCACCGTTCATGGAGACGGTAAGCCGTACGTACGCATGAATGCTAGTTTCATTTCTATTTCGTATTTTATAGAATGGAATCATAATGATATAAAGGTATATTATAATTCCAGTGTAATATCATATATAATATCATAAATCCATCCTTTATACGTCCCACATATGGTATTTAACGAATCAAATCGCTTTGAGGGGGCGGTAGTCCGTACTTCCATAAAAAAAGATATCGCATTTACCCATAATGGAAACCATAAAGGTATGCCCAAAAAGAAAAATACAGAACATAAGGAAAACATAAAAATATTATATATAATATATAAATATAGTTTCATCTTAATGGCCACCTTTGAATGTGTTAAAAGAATGTTGAACAATCATCGTTTCGGGAGGTCGAAATTCGTCATCCACGGAAACAGTATGTTCTTTAACCATTAGATGTAGGTGTGTGTAAGTGTAGCTCTAATCCTTCTTATAACAACATCCTAGTATATTTAAGATACTGGAGTTGTTACAAAAGAAATGAATAAATAGATTTTAGGGGGTTTAAGAAGCAAAATAAAACAAAAGGACTCAAGTGAAGACATTACCTTAAAATCGGTAACTCCCTTTGGTTTGAGCTCAAAGGCTTCCTTGGGAAGACTTCTGCCCAAAGTGAGGCTTCAAGGAGTAAGAGAGGGATGTGGAGAGACAACATGGGCAGGGGTTGGCCGAGCCAATGGCTTTGGAAGTGTGGGTAAGGTGGTGGAGGTGGGGGCCTTTTATAAGAGGAGAGGAGGGGCACTCTTGGAAAGTAAAGAAATGTTACTTTATTTTCAAATGGGTTTAGGATTTTAAAGGTCCCACATTGATATAATTCGAGGATAAGGTGATAAAGGGTTAGAAATATTCCCACCCAATAGGTTTTGGACATCTATAGGTCTTAGATTTTACATATTCTTTCTATTTTATTTAAATCATCAAATAATGAGGTCATCGCTGCATCATTATGATGTCATAAATAATTTAACTTATTTAATGTCTAAAAATTACAAAAAAATTACTATGATGTAGAAAATCTTTTTAGCTTTCCAATGACTATTTATAGTCTAAATGATCATTTATGTATACAAAATTAAAAATATTTTACTTAGGTGATACATTCTTTGTTACATTTAACATTCATTAAAAATAAAAAGATAAAAAGTCACTTTCTCACAAAAGTGATTTCATGGGGCCCCCAAGTTTGGCACAAGGAATCCCTTGGTTGGCCATGAGACAACCAGTATCATTAGGACACATTTTGGTGTCATTTTGTATTATTATGATATTATTTTATTATCCTTAAATACCCGATTACTCATTAATCAAGATAATTAAAGATAATTACCATCGTTACTATTTATAAAGTCCAAAAATAAAAAATTCCAAATTACATAATTTGGACCTTCTGATTACAAATATTTAATCCATTTTACCAAATTCCAACCACATAAATTTCAATAATTTATTTAAAAATATTTCCCGTTGTCAAAACAAATAGCGGGTTTTTTTTGAAACAATATCTATGAAAAGTTTGGCATTAGTTTATGACCAATTTCAAAGTGAAATTAATCCTAATGACCAACATTGGATTAAATGGTAAAAATATATTCAGATTACACTTTAATACCAATTAAAAATATAATATAACCATATAATTAAATTAAATGAAAAATCAGTTTTGATGTAAAATGCGGTATTTTTCACTATTCATTAAAAAATGAACATTGTCAGAAAAATACCAAAAATTTATCCAATGTAAATTTAAATGTCCCAATCATAAAGAATAATTTTATTTTGAAAAATAGAGATTATAAAATTGTCAAAAGTTTGTTTTAAAAAGGGTTTTCCATCAAAGAGCAATAAAACAATATTTTAAGAATATTAGTGTATTCCATGCATAAGATTGGATTTATTCTCATTTTAAGCCTCTAAAACACTATCTAAATCATTAATAGACATAGATAAAAATATCTATTATTCCTTACTTACTTGGGATGTTACATCCTTCCCCCATTTAGAAAATTGCATCCCCGTAATTTATGTACTTATCAAATAAATGGGGGTACTTATCCCTCATTGCATTTTCGGATTCCCATGTTGCCTCGTCCATCATGTGGTTTTTCCACAAAACCTTTACCTGATTAATAACCATATTACATAACACTTTCTCCATGTGGTCAAGAATCTGGACCGGTTGTTCCTCATAAGATAGGTCCTCTTCCAGCTGAACTACCTCTGGACTCAAAACATGAGATGGATCTGGCATATACATTCTCAACATCGAAACATGAAAAACATTGTGTACCTGAGATAAACTCGGAGGTAAAGCCACTCAGTAAGCAACTGATCCAGCTCTCTCTAAAATTTCATATGGTCCAATGAACCTTGGGCTCAGCTTTCCTTTCTTACCAAATCACATCACACTTTTCTATGGTGATCCTTTGAGAAAAACATGGTCACCTACCTCAAAAGATAGATCCTTCCTCCTATTGTCCGCATAACTCTTCTGCCTCCTCTGAGCTGTTCTCATGTGTTTCTGTATCAGCTGAACTTTTTCTGCCAACTCTTCTACCAATTCTGGTCCCATCAACTTCCTTTCACCAACTTCATCCCAGAAAGCTGGAGTTCGACACCGCTTCCCATATAATGCCTGAAATGGTTCTATCTGTATACTAGAATGAAAACTGTTATTATATTAAAATTCAACCAAAGAAAGATGTTGGTCCCAACTTCGCTGATAATGCATCGAACAAGTTCGTAGCATATCCTCCAAGGTCTGAATTTTTCGTTCCGACTGACCATCTGATTGATGATGAAAAGCTGTACTAAAATTTAATTCAGTACCCAACGACTTTTGAAGGCATTTACAAAAGTTAGAAGTGAACCTGGGATCACGGTCAGATACAATGGAGAGAGGAACCCCATGTAACCTGACTATCTCTTTAAGATTCAAACGGGAAAGTTGATCTATGAAAAAAGTATCTCGTATAGCAAGGAAATGAGCAGATTTAGTCAAGCGATCAACAATAACCCAGATTGCATTATTATCTCGAGATGTCTTCAGTAATCCCACAACAAAGTCCATGTATATATTCTCCCATTTCCACTCTGGCACTGGTAAAGGATGAAGCATCCCTTTCGGTAACTTCCTCTCTGCTTTAACCTGCTGACAAATCAAACACTTCACAATAAAATCAGCAATATCTCTTTTCATTCCATCCCACCAGTAATACTCCCGCAGATCTCTGTACATATTAGTACTGCTAGGATGAACTGAAAAAGGAGAACTATGAGCTTCACATAACAACTCTCTCTTCAAATGTGAATCACAAGGCACACACAATCTCTTCCCAAATCTCAAAACACAATCACTATCAATGTTGAATTCATGCAACTTACCTTTCTTAACCAGCTCTACCTTTTTCGGCAACTCACTGTTTTGCTTCTGTGCTTCCTTGATTCTGTCTGATAGAGGAGATTTCACTGATACTTAAAACAAAACAAAATAACTTCCTACACCAAGAACTTCTATTCCAAAGTTCATCAAATCCTTAACCAAAGGATCACGTTCCGAACTCAACATTGTTAATGAAGCATTACTTTTTCGACTCAAAGCATCAGCCACTTTATTTTATTTTCCCAGATGGTAATGAATTGTACAATCATAATCCTTGATTAATTCTACCCATCTCCTATATCTCATGTTCAATTATTTCTGAGTGAATATATACTTTAAACTTTTGTGATCGGTATATATTTCACACTTTACTCCATACAACTGATGCCTCCATATTTTTAAAGCAAAAACAACAGCAGCTAATTCCAAATCATGTGTAGGGTAATTTACCTCATGTGTTTTCAACTGACGTGAAGCATAAGAAATTACCTGATCATTTTTCATTAGGACACAATGAATTCCTTTCAATGAAGCGTCACTGTATATAACAAACTCACCATTCCTGATTCACCCCTCCCCCGCTAAGTGATTCTTGGATAATGACTAGGAAACTTTAGATGTGGTGAGGTGGATGGGTGTGGCCTGCACCATATTTATATTAGTGTTGGAATTTAGTGGGTCGCTCAACATCTAGTGAATAGTGTTCTTATGCGTTTGGAGTTGCATAATGACTATGTTTCTAGGGTTTGGAATAGGAATACATTGAGTTAACAGTTATATTTCATGCATGGTAGTTTAGGATTAATGGTTATACGAATACCAAGACTCATCTTGGATTAGTGGAATTGTAGTTGGGATTATTTAATGCTTCCTATAGTTTTGGGTCATTATGTTTTTGAGGAAGTATTAATTTTTAATATTAACCAAGGTTTGTTCCCTGATTTAGGAGTGAGATTAGGAATATTAGAAATTGAATATCTATAAGATCTGTTTTGTAAATATAATTGGTATTAGATGGATGTTCAAGGATTTAGGTAAGTGGTCGAGAAGTCTCAATTGTCTATAAAGTAAAATTTTTTACTAAAGGAAAACAACCATGGAGTAGCCAAGGAGGCTGTAGCATATTGGTCATTTTCTAGGAAGACCATGTTATATCTAGAGGAATATCACTCATAGTTATTCTACGAGGTCGATACCTATGTCGTAGCCTAGGTGGATACACTATATTAGGAGCCTCTAATATGACGGCGCCCATGTTGAGTTGCCTAATGGGCCACACCTTAGAGGCATAAGGCGCTATTGGACAGGGTAGTTGTACCGAATACAAAAATCTGTACCATATAATGGCCTTGATCTACACAAGGAGGACCCATAATGTATCATAAAGTATTATAATATATAAAATGATAAGGGGATCTGGGATTTTCCTAACCCTTTTGAGGTTGGATAAACTACAGTGGAGGAGGCCACGTCGTTGAATTCCCTAGTAGGGAGTTTGTGTTTTAAAACCAAAATATTATACCATGGGGGCTTTAGTGTGGACATATACTCCACATTTTATCTGGTTAGAAAGGTCTAGATTTTTAAAATGAATCCCATGTGGTTTTGAGGTAATCATTCCATGGTTGAGAAGCCTCTGTTTTAGCACATGTGTCCCTAATGTAGAACTGCCCTTTCTTAGTGTTTGAAGTGGGGGTTGTATGGTAATTTACCAGTCAACCTGACCCAACACACCTCTTTTAGGGAATTGTGTAACATATTTATAGTCCATTCTGTCATATCTCTCACCCTCTCTTTCTCTATTGGTCTTCCAAGGGTTGGGGTGATTTTATGCATGTTTTGATGCATATTTTTTGTACATGCCTCATATCCACTCATTTTTTTTCTTTATTATCTAGACACTAATTTTAGGGATTTTTTTAAAAGGGACTCATTTTAAATTTCAATAGATAATGGTTTCTTCAAGTGTGAATGTAGGTAATTTTTCTAGTTTGTCTTGAGGATAACCTAACATGTTTATTGCACTCTACCAAGAGTGATTTCAGTTTGTTGATGATGTGAGTGAGTTTTTCGGAAAATATTCCTAATTAATTTAATTTAAATAATGAATTATTGTTTTTATAATTGAATAATTGGGTATTTTTTTATGATACAGGTTAATAATATCAAGGATAACCTTCGATGAGGCTCAAATGATCATGGTGAGGGGTTCAACCCTGTATATAGGTGGTTGGATTGTGTGAAAAAAACATACAAATTTTTATATATGAGTGAGAATTCCTGGATAATTGTGTAGTCTCATGTAGAATGACCAAAAACTCATAAGACCTTAATATGATTTGATGTGGGTGGTATTTAACCTCATGTGATGAGGCCGAGTAATCTTTAGAACCTTCGATGAATTTGGATCTCTCGATAACTATGTTTCCATGGATAGAAGTTATTATAAATCATGATGTGAGTTTATTGGTAGGTTTTTTTTATATGAGGTGATAAAAAATGTTCTAGGTTTGGCTCCTATGTATAATGAGAATACACATGATATTTGGGGTCTTGTGATGATGGAAATGGCGGTTACATGTCTCACAAGTGACACAAAACTTCCTTCTAAGGTCATAGGAGAGTATATGTGTTCATGGTGAGTATGATAATTTCATATGGAACAAAAATGTATGATAGAGAGGGGGATTCTTTCTATTTAGTAGTTAATAGATATTCTTTAAGAGATGTAAGCCATGAACCGATGTGATCGAGATAATTGTTTGGGGCATTGTATCGGGTTTCAAAGTGGCTTATTGTAAAATTAATTTTGATGGTCCCTAGGTAATTTGAAAATGGGTGATGAGGATGGAATGTTCCTTGAGGTTTTGGGTCATGATGATCCTATAGGACATTGTGTCACTAAGGGGTGAAATATTAGGGTAAGTATTGATTGTTAATATGAGGGGTTAAGTAATGAGTGACTAGAACCCTCATGATGTGTCTAGGAGTTATGTGATTGGAATCATTTCAAGCTTGTACAGATTGTGTGATCATGATTATGATAGAATATAGAGTTTCTGGAATATTTTACCTTAAATATTTTCCCCTCCATTAGAGATATGGAAGTGGGTGGACTATCATGGGTGATATGAAGCCTTTATATGTGTTTTTTGACATTTGATTCATAATATTGGGTAGTATTTTAATATATTTCATTTAGTAGGATTGTGTAATGAGAGTGTACCATCCAAAGTAAGAGGGTTGGGTCATTGTATAACATGATATATGTATTATGGATTGTACATTGTTTGATGAGGTTGATGTTTAGGTTTTAGACATTATAATATACCATGTTCCTTCAAATAGAAGGATGAGGTTTTGTAAGACACCTACCATGAGTATTTGGGTGATTGTTGTGCTATGAGATTAGTAGAATGAGGAAAGGTAATGACTTTATTTTGAAATTGTGTTGAAGTAGTTATGGTTTGGAACTATGGTGACCTAGTTGGATTATTTTTTCCTAACAAGAATGTGTACCTAATCTAGTTCAACAGGGACTTTTTGTTCCCACAAAGGCAAGGTGAGCATGTTTATTTATTTATTTATTTTATAAGGTAAACAAGTGCGTATGGATGTGTATATTAGGGTGTCATGTTGTGAAACTACTGAGTTGTTGTTTCACACACAAAACAATAACTATGGTACACATGCAGAAAATATTTATTATTTCAGGGTGAGCATGGTTGTGTAGTGGGTCAATCAAAGGCAACTCAACACGTTAAGAGAGAGGGATGAGGTTTGACCCAGGGATGGAAGTAGAGAATTTTGTCTATTTTCTTTCTATTTTATTAGTCAACATATGTGATCGATTCAATCGATGATAAAATTAGGTGTATTGTATGATTGTGGTTTTTATGTTCAGCCCCTACTAAGTACCTTAGATCCCTGCTTTCGTATATTTATCTACCAAAGTTATGAATAAGATAAAAAAATTATATCAAAAAGGTGTTATAGTGTTGTCTAACTATGGGGAAATTTCCAATGTGTTTTTAAATAAGTATTGTATATATTTAATATCTAATGAAACTAATCCAATAGGTTTTAGGCTGTGATTTTTTAAAATATGTTACTAATAATCCTGTAAAATGATGTAATATGTATTCATGATATGGATGGTTCATCATTATTAGCATTAGATAAGGGTTTTATTTTTTTGGGTATTCTGATATGTTCAAAAAGATTATGGGACCTAAGAGAACCTATGATGAACTAATTGTGATGTATCATAAACCTAAAATGGAAAAGCTTCAATTGATGGTTTCATAATTTAGGACATCTGTGAATTTTATTTTCCATATCCTCTAATTTCTTATTCTGATTATTATTTGTTTGTATCCTTGTAAAAAAAATTCTTAGTAAGTGATGAACGAAAGAATATTAAACTTGTGGGGAATATTGATATTAATAGTATTAAAAACATCTCATTTTATCTTAGTTTTATAAATTCCATAAAATATTTATAATCCTATAGGTAATTATATTTGTATCCCCAATTGTAATATATTGATTTGATGGTGAAACCTCTCAATGGTGTAATGGTGGCATCCTAAGTCCACAACATTTTTTTCAGTGATGATTTACCGAATTCATTTCCTACAAATCTTATTAGTCTCCCTTTGGTTGAATTTTATATGAATTTGGAAATAAATCGAATATCTCTACAAGAAATCCATGTTGAATACTAGGATATGGACATCCCATTTCATATCCCATATCAACCCATAACTTTCTATTAGTGTAAGGATTACAATAGAGTCCCTATGGATGTTAATTCCATTATATGGGTCTCATTTCATAATAATGAGGGTTATTTAGTTGAATTGGTTTAAAAAAACCATGATATGGGAGATAACCCTACTTTGAATGAACATGTCCATGTATTTAAAAAATTGATTCATAGGGTTCCCACATATCAATAGGTTAATCTTGCAGCAGATCTCATTCATAGTGTTATTCCAATATCAAAGACTCCCTATAGAATGTACCAATTATAATAAGAGGAGTTGAAGAATAAAATTTGAGAGAACAAAGATAAGGGTTTTACATATCCATCTTCTTAACTATGGGTTTCATTAATTCCCTTTATTAAGAAAAAATATGGATCAATGTGTCATTACATTGATTATTGTGTTCCTAATAAAATCATTACAATTAAAATAAGATCTATCCTATATTGGTAAATTTTTAGATCAACTATAATGGGATCGGTACTTCTCAATGAGTGAACATGAATCTGATATATCAACAATTAAAGGTGAAAGGGAGGATATTACAGATATAGCCTTTCAAACAAGATCTACAAATGAATTTGCAGTGCTTCCATCTATAATTAAAAATTAATTCTTTATCATCATGGATATTATGTATATAGTCCTTAGATATTTCCTTAATCAATTTCAGGTAAATTTTATACATGATATAAAAATACAATCCAAGAGAAACTAATATTGTGAGTATCAGTTGAGTATTATGCTAAAGACCTTCACAATGGATAAAATATATTCCAAATTTATCAATTGTGAATACTAGCTATTAAAAGCATATTTCTTAGTTCATGTATACACAAAGGGTGTATTTTTCTGTATCTTTCAAAGATATAGGTAAATAAATAATGGCCCAAAATGTCTTTTTTAAAATAGATCCATATTTTTCTTCTATTAGGTGGATTCTTCTAACATTTTCTATCAAATTTCAAATGAATATCAAATCCACCAACCAAAAAAAGGATGATGTAACTAATATTACTAAGGATAAATAAATGTAATCAATATTTAATGAAGCATAAAATTAGTTTCTTCATTCCACTAGTACTCATATTACATTGTAGTGGAGATAGTTTTGTTATAAAATGTGATCCATAAATGAAAGGATTCAGATGTTTCCTCAAAAAAAACCCATGGTTTTAGAATACGAATCATAACAACTAAGGTTCCATTAATAAATTTACACACCACATGGAATATATATAGAAATGGAAACATTTACATGAAATTATGGTTGTATTATCTCTATATATAACTTTAGTATATATATATATATGGATTGCAAGTGATAAATATTTACATTCAAACATAAGTCATTGACCATGATCCATAGATATTGTTAGAGTTAACTTTTGGATACATTATCACCCAAGGAAGGAACATATCATGGAATATTCCCAATAGTGGAAGTATCATACTACCTTATTTGTGATGTGGATTGAATGTTACTCAATAATCAAGGATTTCCAATGGATAGACCACAAAATCATAAGTAAATGGGGGCAAACCTTATCTATACCATGTGACTTCGCAACTATCCATCCTTGTAATGATAAATTAATTGATGAATAATGATATTGTGGTATAGAGGATGGTTGGAGATATTCAAGATGTAAACATTGATAATAACTAATTTATAATATTTGAAACACAAAATTATGACCCATCCATACAATAATTGGAAATTGGAGGTTTGTGTGAGTGATAAAGTCACCAAATAATTATGTATATTACAGAGGGAAAAATCCAAGTAGATAATATTAGGTAGTTTTGTATGATATTTATAGATAATGATATAAGAGATGATTTAGGTAGGTGAATTGATCCATGTACATGTTGGCATAGTGTACAACATAGGAAGGTGGACATTGGTCTAGGATGAAGGTGTTGGTTTTGGGAAAATGATAAGCATGCAGTTGTGAGTGGTATATTAATTTTTTTTAAATATTTTTATTCGCAAAACCGTGATTGAGAATCTTTCATGTAAAATTAATAAATAATTTATTTTATATTCATAGAATCAAATACCTAGTCCTAGTACCTTTATTTAATGTGAATGATGATCATCTGAAAAAGGAACCTTAAGATTTTTTTCATTTTAATATAAGGATATAAGTGTTGAACCTCTATAGTGGTGATCAAAAACATTCTCCATTGACCTCTAAGAAGTTCCAATTGATCCTTAGTAGTTAGAATAAAAAATTGATTCTAATGTATTATTTTTTTCCCTCTTCCTTTGGTCTTCATGGAATCTCTCTCGGGTTAATCAATGTTAAGAGGGGGAGAGAATGAGGAGTCAAGAGATAATTTATTGCACAGAAAAATATCTATTTTGATTTCACTGATCAATTTTTTCACACAATACACAATAGAGATAACCGTATATTTATATCTCATGGATTTAGGATAAAATAATTAATTTAATTTCATGTCAAAACATAAATAATATAATAACCCTTAATAAACCCCATGCCGCATTATAATAAAATTATTATTTTTATTTTTATTTTTTGAGCCAACTTACGAAATAAAATATATTATTTGACCTTCTTATTATATAATATTTTTAACTAGACATGGTATTGGTCTTTTAAAACTCCTTGAAATTTTAGTAAACACCCAAATAAATGTTTAATTTAAATATTTCATTCTTTAATAAATATTTCCAATTAATTAATACCTGAATTAAATTATCCTTTGATCAGGAGAATAATATTTATTAAATTAGTTAAATTTAAAAGGAAATTAATTGAGATCATCAGTAACACAAAGTGTGTGACCCACTAGGATTTTTTCTCATAGGCATTAGGTGGTTTTTTGTAAAGTCCTATATTATTATCTAAAAAGGGTCAATAAACCTAGTAGAAAGAACATAATGTCGAAATGATGAAAAACCACAAACAAATACACATTATTGTAAAATAATCCCTTCATCACAGTATCTCATGAAGTGGGTTTCACATCAGTTTCATCAACCAATTTTCTTAATACATATTTCCTTAAATATTTGAAGTAAACGCATAATTAAACAATGGTAATATTATTTAATGTTATTGATGTATTCTAAAAAAAGGGTCAACATTTCCAACTCTATAAATATGGAAGGGAAAATTACCTTCATCGATTTATCCATTAATGACAATTGAATTGTGATGCACCGAACATACCCTACCTCTGAATTAAAATTATTTATCTCAGTTTTCTTCAGGAAATTTATTTTTGTGAGTTATGTCATGAATTAATGATAATATTCCAGTTTAGAGACAATTAAACATTATCAAAGATAATAATATCAGATGACACCAAAACATGTGGAATTCATACTAACAAGTTTCTTCTCATTATATCTCATCTTGCAGATTACCTAGATCAAACTTTATGAGTAGAACAATCATCTTCGTATGTGTGCAAACACCAAAAAAACATATTTATGATGTGTTTCATCGTATTATTTTATATAACCACCTAAAATTATTTAATAATATCATCATAACAAATAAGGTTTTTTCTCATAGTAGGCACTACTATAACCTTAACAATAAGATGTATACTCTAGAAAAATATTATATTATATTCATGTAGAATAATTAACAATATGTATCAATACATTTTGTGAATATTCGACACATAGAATATACCTATAATCAATGTAAAAATAGTTGGTCCTAAGCGACCAAATCCCAAAAAAATGCCACTTGGACTATAGCTTAGTACCATGAAATTTTGTTCTGATTGATCTCACATGATAATAATGTTTCTGATAAGTTAAGGTATTTTTCAAGGGATCTTCTACATTTTCTATCATGGAAATAATGCTCACCATAACCTCACATATCTAATAAAAATCCTTCATCATATGATACTTCCAATGTATGTTCTTGATCAACTTATATGACCTTAGAACTTTTGGAAGAACCCCAAATTTCGAATTATTATAATAAAATTACATAGGATATTTACTATTAGGTACGACATAAAGATCTTGGATGAAGCATCACATCCATTCTACTTCTTTAAATTCCTCAGAAACGAAAATTTAGGGAAACTCTACTACATAATTTTGTATCACGACTTATTTTGATCTCTTCCAACTCAAATCATATCCATTCAAACTGAATATGTATCCCATTTTAGATTTCATCTCACCGTGATCGGTTTGAAAACTAGCATCTACATATCCTTTAATGACTATTTTCTCATCTTGTTTATAAACCAGTAACATATTCTTAGTACGCCATTGATATATAAATATAGTATTTACTTCCTTCTATTGAGGTTACCCGGATTATCTAGATATATTCTCATTATACATAATAAGTTGGTAACATCTAGGCTAGTACATTGAATAACATACATGACTAAATCAATAACTGTCGTATATAGATTACTTGAAATTATATTACTTTCCACATTTTTCTAAGGATAAATTTTCCTTGAATGATGAATTCCATTTGATTTTGATACCAACCCCCTCTTATATTGATTTATACCGAATATCATCAACATATTGTCAATGTATACAATTTGACATAGGATGATAAAAAACATGGATTTATCATGATGGATCTTAATCCCAAGAACATATGTTTCCTCACCCAAGTCCTTTATATGGAATCATTTACTCAACAATTCATTGATATACAATAAGACTGGTATTTCAATTATAACTAGTATTATATCATCAAAATATACTATAATGAAGACAATTGAACTCACACTAATCCATTATTAGGAATAAGGATCAGACTCATTCTTTTGGAAATAAAATTACTTTTTAGCTTCATCAAAATGAAGGTTTCATTGTCTATATTTTCTCCTTAGTTAATAAATGGAATGTTTTCAATTTCTATATCTTATTGGAATCGATTAGAGTAAAAAACCCAACTAGTTTCTTCATATCGATATCTTCATGAATGATCATAGTAAGGAATAATTTTTTAACATCCATTTTCCAAAGCTCATAGTCATAGAATTCACCAATGGTATGTATAATTTTTTTGGATTTCATCATTGGGACTGGTGAAAATATTCTTTCGGGTCAATCCATTGTTCTTGTTTAAACCCTTTTGAAAACAGTCATTCATTATAGTTTGTTACTTATACTTAAATATTTAATTTATTATTGACTTCCTATTTTTATCCCATGGGTTTTACATACACTATATGATTTATCAAAGTCAAAAAAATGATTTTTTTACATGGAATACATTTCTTAATTCACGGTTTCTTTCCACTTGGAAACATTTTTGTAACTTACTGCTTCATTATAGGTTAGATGAAAAATTTGTTTAACTAATATTGAATCACCAACATCAATTACTATATAATCATTCCTTAAAGATCTCATATTTTTTAACTTACATTACACATTGATTTTATTATTAAACAACATTAATTTTTTTGTCCTTTTTCTTTATACGTTGTTGGTCCTGTCTCATTCAGAGAAATGTATCCTTTGTTGGGTAAAATGACCTAATATTTAGGGATGTATGTTTTTTTCAATTATCAGAGTCTATGTATAAATTTTAAAAATATTATTATCCATGTTTAATATGTGTTTGGAAGGAATTATTGTTTCTATGGGTTCATTTACAGAATATGGGATAAAAGTTATTTTTATTGAATTTATAGACTGTGTAAATTGGTTACACAATGTGTAACTTTCATTGGGAAGATGCAGTGAAACAGAATATAGGTTGTGGACAAGTTCATGGTTTGAACTAAATTATACACCATGAATCTACATTACACAACATTTAATGTATGTCCTAGTTGAAAATCACCTAAGGAGGCTCAATTATTTTGTGTACATGTAAATTGATAACTACACATAGTGTTATACATTCACACATGATGAAATTCTCCTGGTAAGAAATTATAAACCTCATGTGGACAAATTTTTTTCACTTCATCCACTAAATACCTTCCCCTCACAATAATAAGTAGTTTCCATGTGATTTTAGAGTCATTCCATCCCCTCCAGACATCTTGATTACACATCCGATCCTAGGTGAGTTGTTTTGCATAGGTTCCCTATCTTTTTCGGGTTATCTCCATTATTGTATAGTATGTCTCTTGACTAAACATATTATTGTTTTTTTTAACATTATTAGGTGTGATATTTCTTAATTCTTATGATATTATTTACATTCTTTATTTTTTGATATTCTGGTTTGATACATTGATTAATCGATGGATAATGATAGGTGATCTAAATCTAACTAGGAGATAAATTAAATTATAATGTATTTGTTTTATTATGATTCTCTATCCATGGTAATTTTTGTTAATTAACATAATTATGAATGATGTTATATCAAAAATTTGATCATTCCTTAGATCCCTTTAAAACAAATGGTATTTAGACCTATCTTATCGAAACCCTTTGGGTGAGTAGACCATGGAAAAATATTGAATTGGATTATGGTTTAAATTTGTTTTATCATGAAAAAAATTTAGAGTTCATTTCTTGAAATAGAATCATTTGGTTAATTGATTATGGGGTATTGATAGAACAATTGATAATCTGATATATAAATAGAAGATTGATTTAAATTCAAATGGTAATTTCATAGTTATCTAATGAGGAATTTTTTAATATATTGTGATATCATTTTTGTCATGACATGTTTAGATTGATATTGAAATGATTATACAGCACAATTGGCCCAGTGTGACATTAAAATGCTTGTTTATTGGACCATTCCAAATGATGTAGAAATTCAAAATAGTTGGCTTGGCTCAATTGATGATGAAATGATTATATATCAGTCTTATACCTATTTGATGCTATAATCCTTATATATAGGGAATTTATCGAAGGAAAATTTTTCATAAAAAGTTATTTTCCCATTTATGTGATGCTTCCATGATTTATCATTATGGTTCACATGGTTGTGCTACTTTCTCATATATATTCTGGCATGTTTTCAAAGCACTTTGACTAATTTATTATATTAAAATAACTAAATAATACAAATTTTCATCACTTTATTTCATGAACTTATTATCAGAATGAATTTTTTAAAAAAACATATGTGTTCAACTACTAATTTTTACTCACACCCTATTCGAGTTACCATTTGGTACCTGAGTAGATTACGTGGATTTATGTTTGGAAAATGGAAAGGGACCTTCTTGTTGATTTTTTCTTATTGGATGGGATAGAGTTCGTTGATGGGATAAACCATGGTTTTGGAACTGGGGCCTTTTGATGTTATTTTTTTTAGTTAATCCTTTTATTTTGATTACTTTTAGTTTGATATTTTGATAAATTTTAACTTATCATTACATGATTCATTATCACTGGTTTATTGGTTCCTCATTTTTCATACTAGCACTACAAGAATATTGGGCATTGAAGCCCCCTGACATGGGAGACTGCCTTTCGCGGTTGTTGTAGGTACCCAATAGCGACCGCCAATGGGGGTCGCTGCCCTTTGTAAAAAAGAACCTTAGGTCTTCAGTGCCCCCCCCCACCATCTCCCTCGACCTTCCCCCCCCCCCCTCGTCGTCGCCCTAACCACATGCCCTCCCCCGCCGCCCTGCCTCGCTGGGTGCCCCGCCACCCTCCACCGCTCGCTGCCATCACTTCCCTCATCGACCTCCACCCTCCGCCTTCTTCCCTCATGCTCCAGCTTCCCTCCACCCTCTAGCCATCCTCCGCTCCCCTCCGGCGTCCCTCCGCCCTCTGGCCTCCGGCCTTCGGCCTCTTCCCCCTCCTTCTTATACCCCTATGACCTCCGAACTCTTCCCTCGGCCCTCCACTACCTCGGACCTCCCCCCCCCCCCCCCCGTACCCTAGAAAGCCCCCCCCCCCCCGCATCCCAGACATCCCCCCTGGATAGCCCCCCCCCCCCCCCACACCCCAAAAACCCCTCCCCGCACCCCGGACAGCCCCCCCCCCCCCCCCCCCCCCCCGCTTCCCGTCCCTTGTCCCCTCACCACCTCCTCTCCTCTGCCTCCCCGCCGCTGTCGCCACCCGTACCCTCCCTCGACGCACATCTGTTGGCTCCGGCTCCCCTTCGCTACCTCTCCTCTCCCTCACAGCACCGCTTTCGGCTCCCCTCCCTTCCAGGTTTGTAGTGCAATCAGGTATGACATGGGATTTCAGTTACATTATTATTTTATCAATGGTTCATAAAAAAATGATTAGTATTTATTTTAAATATAGTTGATTTGTAAAATGGAAATGTAAGAAGTATTGTGTAAATGTTTGTTATATAGATATTATTATGGGTAAGAGTTGGATTGATCTTCCAAATAGAACGTCTAGAGAATATTTCAAAGTCATTATGCAGTTTATTGACCACACTAGAGGAATTGAATGTGACTATATTATTTTTTTTTTAGAAAATGTGCTAACAGATATCAATTCACACGAGATAATGTGGGGGAGCACATATTCTTTAATGGATTTCTGAAAAATTAAAAGAGTTGGACTCGTCATGGAGAATAATAAGTTCGTTTTCAAAATATGGATGCAGCTCATATGGATGTTGATGCAAGGATGAATGATCCAATGTGTGAAATGCTTATTGAAATGGATTGTGGGTTTGATCCTGAAGGAATTGACATCCAGAATCTTGAGATCGGTGAGATAAATCTTCCCTCTAGTGCATATCGTGATTCAGGGTGGTTTTATAAAGCACTTGATGATGTGAAAACAGAATTATTTCTTGGATGTACTTCTTACAATAAAATTTCGTTTATCATGGAGTTGTTGCATTTAACGACTTTGAATAATTGGTCAGACACATAATTCGACATGTTTTTTGTGTTATTGAAAAAAGTTCTTCCTGTCGACGCTAAGATTACCAAGTCGTATTACTATTCTTGTATGTTGACAGAGAACTTAGGTTTTACATATGATACCATAGATGCATGTGAAAACAACTGTATGTTTTTTAGAAAGGAAACCACCCATTTGGATATTTGTACGGTTTGTGGTGCTTCCAGGTGGAAAGAGAACAGGGGAAATAAGACTCATCAATGTCAGATTGTGATACAGGGGAAACAGATTTCCATAAAGTAAATGCATTACATTCCCCTTAAATCAAGGTTGAAAATAATTTTTATGTCATCTAAAGTTTCTCATTTAATGAGATGGCATGAACAAAGAGTTCATGAAAGTGATATATTAATCCACCCGGCAGACTCTCATGCATGGAAGGATTCTGATAAGAGACATCTCGACTTTTCTAAAGATGTTTGTAATGTCCGATTGGGATTGGAAGTAGATGGTTTCAATCCATTCAAGTCTATAGTTGGTGCAACTCATAGCACATGGACCGTGGTGTTGGTTCCGTATAATCTTCCTTTGTGGGTTTGTATGAAGCAACAATTTATATTACTTTCCACTCTGCTTGATGGACATAAAAGTATGGGGGATAAGATTGGTGTTTACCTTCATCCATTGATTGAATATTTGAATGAATTTTGGGGTGATGGTGTGATGACTTATGACTGCGAAACAAATGAAATGTTCAAACTGCATGATGCATTATTATGGACAATCAAAGACTTCCCATCTTATGAAAATTTATCAGGCTGGAGTATGAAAGGGGAATTTTTTTCCCCTTGTTGCAGTAAAAGTAAAAAATCTGTATCTCTTAAACATTCCAAAAATTGGGCATACCGGGGTCACAAGTGTTTTCTCCCCCCTCAACACTAGTTTTGAAAGGACAGAGTGGCATTTGATGGTTCTAGAGAGTTCAGCCTAGCAGCAAAGATCACGAAAGGAGTTGAAATGTTATCGTAGATTGAGGAAGAAAAATCTGCACGGTATATGAAATTCAGGATTTGGTGTCTCCACCAGTACGTAATATTCGGGATACGGGTTGGTAGCGTAGTCACTATTGGAAAAAAAGTATTTTTTATAGTCCCCCTTATTAGAAAAATAACATGTTGAGGCCTAATTTGGATGTCATGCACATTGAAAAAAATGTTTGTGATAACATATTGTGGACCATTTTAGGTGTCAGTGGATAATCAAAGGACCATGTTAATGGACGCAGTGATTTGGAAGAAATGGGTTTATGGAAATAGTTTCATTTATAGTTAGCTGAGGGAAACAAGGCATATATGCTTGCTGCAGAGTATACGATGACTAAAAAGGAGAAAGAGACATTTCACTCCATTTTTAAGATGGTCTAGGTTCCTGATGGTTACTCTTCTAATATTTCAATGTGTGTGAATCTGACGAGCAAGAAATTTCAAGGGGTGAAAAGTCATGAAAATCACATACTACTTCAGTAGTTGATTCCAATCGCAATTTGTGATTGTTTATCCCCCAATTTTATTCAGTCATTGATTAAGATGAGTATTTTTTTTAGACATCTTAGTTTAAGAAATCAACGAATGAGTGATTTAAAAAGTTTTCAGGACCAAATTGTACTTACGATTTTGAACTTTGAGAAACTTCCCCCCCCCTCATTTTTCGATGTTATGGTCCACGTGATAGTGCACCTAACTGATGAAGTAATGGCTACTGGTCTAGTGCAATTCAGGTGGATATATCCTATTGAGCGGTATTTGAGTACATTGAAAATATTTGTACGCAAAAGAGCTCATCTGAAGGCATCAATAGCCAATGGTTATTTGATGGATGAGTGTACAACTATTTGTACAGAATATATTACGAATGTTGAAAAAAAATTAGATAATCCCTCTCGAATTCATGATGGTCTAGTGGGAGAATGAACCACATTTGATATGGAGACCATCGAGTGGATACAAGCACATCGATATATCTTGTCCAATACCCCATCAATTGCACCATTAAGGAAGTAAGTATCTTATCAATGTTCTTGTATAACTTTTACATGTTTTGTTTGCATGAGTTGATCATTTAAACATCGCGTTATCATTTTTAGGAAACACATTAATGAGATAAAACAAGAGATGTATCATGCGATTGAGTTGCAAATTCAACAATCTCATTATGCATTATTCCATGATTGGTTCAAGGATTATGTATGTATAAATTTATTTTCATTGTGAGTAAAGTGTTATACTAATTTATTTGTGCATATATCAGTATTGAATTTTATAAATTATGTAGGTTCGTAAGATGAGGGAGTTAGGGGACACCACATAAACCGAAGTATTTATCCAACTGGCTGAGGGTCCATCTATAACGGCTCATAGTTATAAAGCTATGGATGCTAATGGTTTTCAATTTTTCATTAAATATGTTGAAGACAAAGGAGAAACAATAAACATTGGCATCAGTTGTCCATTTTTCGATTCTAGTTATTACTATAGTCAATTTATAGACATCATTGATGTTGTATACTCACACGGTTTGATGTACATATTGTTATAGTGTAATTGGGTTGATCCAGTGCGTGGATTTAAAGTCGATCAATATCAGTTTTCATTGGTGAATTTTAACTATATGAAATGATGAAATAATGAACAAGTTGAGAATGAACCTTTAATTTTGACATCACAAGAGGAACAATTATTTTACGTTACATTTCCTTCGGATCCAAGTTGGTAAGTTGTTGTAAAAATGTCTCAGTGAGGAGTGTTTTTATTTGAAGAAGATGAACCCGATACTATTCCGTTTGTTTACCAACAGCTTGATCAACATACCATAGTTCAACGTGAAGATTGTATTTATTGGGTCAGAGTGGCTGTTGAAGGAGAAACAGTTGATTTTCATGCTTAATGAGAGGTATAATTGTTTTCCCACTATTCAGTATTGAATGTCCTAGGATATCATAAATTATCTAACCATTTTATAAATCCTTGTAAATTTTAATCCTCACTTTTGGATGTTTATTAAGTTATAAATATTTATGGAGATTTTACTCTTGGATTATTGATTTCATTGTCATTGTATCTTCCCTTTGAGGTATTCTTCATCTGGTTCATTTGCTGCTTCAATTTTTATTAATTCTATTTGAAATTTGGCTATGCATTGACTGGTTTTGTACATAATTTGTATATCTATTTTGTTTACTTTCTGATTTTTAAAAATTCATTCACAACTAATTATTCAATCCATTTTTTGTTTGATTAACAATAGTACATGTTTCATTTTTTTAAGAATAATCCATTTTATCATTTAGACACTTTGGATAGTCCCCTTACTATGATTTTCTATGACTGTAGGCATGTCAGGGGAAGAGGCAGCAGATCCACATCATCCATCTGAGGCATCTATGACTCAGGGTCAAGGTATGTTTGAATTTCATTGTCTCTATTTTTTATGTAATTTATAAACATATATATATATATAACATCTGTCAAATTATATATAAAATTTCAACAAGATCAGACTCGATTGCTTCTTCCTCTCACAAGAGGGGCCTCGGTCATGGCATTTTATCATGGAATTCCAAAATGACGATTGGGGTTTCATTTGATGAGCTATTCCATCCTGTAGGACCGAATTCCTCTGCATTTATTCGTCATCTGGTTCATATCAAACGTGACCCACATCCATTTCCATTGACCATGCATGACTGGGCTTTTATCCCTCAGGACACATTATATCATCTTGGGAGGTAGGTTTCGGTAATAAGACCATATTACTTTATTCTCTATGTATAAAAAATACTATTATGTGGGATTTTTTTATTTATAGAAAAATTTTAAAGTATTACTTGAAGAGTTTCGGCCCGTGTGTATGAGAAATGTTGTAAGATGTGGAAAGACTAAAAAGGCAAAGTGAAGAGGCACCACTGGGTACCAAATGTGGGTGCCCTATACATTCTGGAAAAAGTCCCGAGAGGTGTCCTCCCAGCTCAGTGGTGTGACTTGGTTGCATATTGGTCTACTGAGGGTGTCACAGTTTTTATATTTATTTTGGTGTATATATATTTTCATAAATGTTTTATTTGTTTGAAATTTGAATGAATTGAATGTAGGAGGTGTCAGAACGCCATTCTGAGAATCGAGCGTTGCAGGGACCACCTCACAGGCTTGGAACTCGTCACATGTCTCAGATCCGACATGAGGTATTTGTTATTCATTTTTTAATTTATTAATTAATATGGTTTTGTGTTTACATTCTATTCATATACAGTTGCGGGATAAAGGTGCATCGACTGATAAAATGTCGTTGTGGATGAGGAATCGTGATCGTAATGATCCAAAGGTTGCGACATTGATAGTAAGTGCTTGTACTTACCAATAATTACATAAATCTGTATATTAACATATATATGTGTATATAATTAAATATTTCATAGGATCCATTTGAATCTGAGTTAGAACATCTACTAGAGGACCAGTGACAGCTTCCCATGTGAAGGGATGAGATCTTTCATCGCATTATTGGTCAGGATGGGCATGGATATAGTTTGACCTTTGGAATAGGGATTCCTCGTTCTATAGTGTAATGCACTGCGGTTGTCAGTCCTGCTGTTGCTTAGATGACACAACAGTTGTTAGATTTCGAGGAAAGGTTGTGCGCTACCGAGGAGGCAAATGCGCAATTGACTGCTAAGGTTAGAGCAGTGCGGGAATATGTGTGTCCAGGTGATGGTGCAGGGGATCATACAACCAAGGTTTATACTGTATTTATTTCTTTAATTTAAATTATTTTTGTAATGAAAATATTCATAATGTTTATTTGTTGTAGGCCCCTAGCCCACCTGATGGACGTAGCAGTGATGACCACACGTGATGCATCATATTCAAGAGGTGTGTTTTTATTTCTAATGGTGGGGTTGTTATATATTGATGTATAAGTTAGGTTTATAGTGAGATTTTTTGTTATTTGGGGGTATCATGTTGGTATGATGCAAGGTTTGTATTATAAAATGTGATAATACCTTTGAAATTATTTTATAAATGATGTACATTGGAGCCTTTGTTGCCAAGGTGTAGGGTTTATTATTGGTCCTTTTCATTTAAAATGATATATACTTCTATGTTTTATTTTAAATTGAGTATACTGAGACTATTTAACAATGTATTATTATCGAAAACTAAGGTAGAATCTGATTGATCCTATTTAGATCATACCCTACACCCCCCACCCCGGACAGCCCCCCCACCCCCGGACAGCCCCTCCCCCCCCCCCTCGGACAGCCACCCGCACCCCCATACAGCCCCCTGCACCCCCCGGATATCCCCACCCACCCGGAAATCACCACCCACCCTCAGACAGCCCCCCGAAACCCCGTACAGCCCACCCCGCACCCCACATACACCCCACCCGCACCCCCCCTGACAGCCCCACCCACCTCGAACATCCCCCCTACCCCCAGGAATCCCCCACCCCGGATAGCCCCCCACCCCATAATAACCCCCCCCCCCCCCCCGACACCCCCACCCCAGACAGCCCCCCCCCCCCCCCCGCACATCCCCACCCACCCTGGACAGCACCCCCACCTCGGACATCCCCCCATCCCAGACAACACCCCCCCACCCCCGTACAGCCCACCCTGCACCCCCGTATAGCCCACACACACACCCCCGGATAGCCCCACCCACCCCGAATAGCACCCCCCACCCCCGTACATCCCCCCCGGAGAGCCCCCAACCCCCGGACAGCCCCCCTGCACCCCCGGACAACCCCCCACCCCCATCCCAGACAGCATCCCCCCCACCCAGACAACCCCCCCCCACCCCCCGTATATCCACTCCACCACCCGAACATCTTCAGAATGCCATGAAATCACACGAAAACAACCATGATGTGAATTTTGAAATGGTCAGATAGACAACACGTCAATGGGAGGTGTAGTTTGACTACGGTGACCAGAAATGAATTTCTGATGTCATAAAACACCAAAACAGCGTGTCACGGTCGAATTCAGAGAAAACATTCTCTGAATGACCTGAAACTGCACGAGAATGATAAGAATATTACTCATGAGATGCTGTAGGAGACGGCACGTCAATCGGACGTGCGGTGCACACACTACGATCGAAAGTGTCGTTTTTAGCAGTTTGCCTCGCTCTAAAAGGGCACGCTGGGTGGTCTAAACCACCCGAACAACCTTGGAATGCCACGAAATCAAAGGAAAACAACCGCGGAGAGAATTGTGAAATGGTCGGACAGACGACTCATCAATCAGAGGTTCTGTTTGACCTCGGTGATAGGAAACACATTTCTGATGTCATAAAACACCAAAATGGTGTGTCAAAATCGAATTCAGAGAAAACATGCTCCGAATGACCTGAAACCGCATGAGAACGATAGTAATATTATTCATGAGATTCATGTGGAGACATCACGTACATCGGATGTGCGGTGCGCACGGTACGACCGAATGTGTCGTCTTCAGTAGTTCGGCACGCTATAAAAGCGCACGTTGGGTGGTCAAAACCACCCGACAAACCTCGGAATGCCACGAAATCAGACGAAAACAACCGAGAAGTGAATTGTGAAATGGTCGGATAGAAGGAACCTCAATCTGAGGTACAGTTTGACTGTGGTGACTGGAAACGCGTTTCTGGGGTCATAAAACGCCAAAACGGCGTGTCACAGTAGAATTCAGAGAAAACGTGCTCCGAATGACCTGAAACCACACGAAAACTATAGAAATATTATTCGTGAGATGCTGGAGGAGAGGGCACGTCCAACGGACGTGCGGTGCACACGGTGGGTGGTCAAAACCACCCGAACAACCTCACAATGCCATAAAATCAGATGATAACAACTGCGGAGTGAATTTTGAAATGGTCGGAGAGACGGATCGTCAATCGCAGGTGTCGTTTGACCGCGGTCACTGGAAACGCGTTTCTGGTGTCATAAAACACCAAAACGGCATGTCATGGTTGAATTCAGAGAAAACGTGCTCCGAATGACCACAAACTGCATGAGAACGATAGAAATATTATTCTTGAGATGCAGAAGAGACTGCACATCCACTGGACGTGTGGTGCGCGTGGAACGACCGAATGTGTTGTTTTCATCAGTTCAGTGCGCTCTAAAAGGCGCGTAGGGTGGTCAAAACCACCCGAACGACCTCAGAATGCCCCCAAATCAGACGAAAACAACCGTGGAGTGAATTTTGAAATGTTTAGATAGATGGCACGCCAATCGGAGTTGCTGTTTGACTACGGTGACTGGAAACGTGTTTTTGGGGTCATAAAACACCAAAACGGCATGTCACGGTTGAATTCAAGGACATTGTGCTCTGAATCACCTGAAACTGCATGAGAATGATTAGAATATTATTCGTGAGATGCAGGAGGAGATTCCACATCCATTAGACATGCAGTGCATGCGGTACGACCGAATGTGTCATTTTAAGCAGTTCGGTGCGCTCTAAAAGGGTGCACTGGGTGGTCAAAACCAACCAAACGACCACGGAATTCCACGAAATCAGATGAAAATAACCGTGGAGTGAATTTTGAAATGTTTGGATAGACGAAACATCAATCGGAGGTTCTGTTTGACCACGGTGACCAGAAACCTGTTTCCGGGGTCATAAAACACTGAAACGGCATGTCACGTTCAAATTCAGAGCAAACGTGCTCTGAATGACCTGAAACCACATGAGAACTATAGGAATATTTTTCGTGAGATTTAATAGGAGAAAACACATCCATCGGACGTGCGGTGTGCGCGCTACGACCGAATGTGTCATTTTCAGCAGTTCGGCGCACTCTAAAAGGGTGTGCTGGGTAGTCAAAACCACCTGAACGACCTCGGAATTCCATGAAATCAGATGACAACAATCGTTGAGTGAATTGAAAAATGGTTGTATAGACGGAATGTCAATTAGAGGTTCCATTTGACCGCGGTGACTGTAAACGTGTTTCTGGAGTCATAAAACACCAAAATGGCGTGTCACGGTCGAATTCAAAGAAAACGTGTTGTGAATGACCTGAACTGCATGAGAATAATAGGAATATTATTCGTGAGGTAAAGGAGGAGAGGGAAGGTCCATCGGACGTGCAGTGCGCCCGGTACGACCGAATATGTCATTTTCAGCAGTTTGACGTGCTCTAAAAGCGTGCACTGGGTGGTAAAAACCACCCGAACGGCCTCAAAATGCCACAAAATCACACAACAACAACCGCAGAGTGAATTGTAAAATGGTCGGACAGACTTCACATCAATCAGAGGTACCTTTTTACTGCGGTGACCAGAAACACATTTCCGGAGTCATAAAACACCAAAACGGCGTTTCACGGTCAAATTCAGAGAAAACATGATCTGAATAACTTAAAACCACACGAGAATGATAAGAATATTATTCGTGAGATGTAGGAGGAGAAGACACATCCATCAGACATGCGGTCTGTGTGGTACAATCGAATGTGTTGCTTTCAGCAGTTCGGCGCGCTCTAAACGGGCACGCTGGGTGGTCAAAACCACACAAACGACCTCGGAATGCCACGAAATTAGACGACAACAACCGCAGAAGTGAATTTTAAAATGGTTGGACAGACGACACGTCAATTAGAGGTTCCTTTTTTTACTACGGTGACCGGAAACGCGTTTTCGGAGTCATAAAACACCAAAACGGCGTGTCACGGTCAAATTCAGAATAAATGTTCTCCGAATGACCTGAAACCACATGAGAACGAGAGGAATATTATTCTTGAGATGCAGGAGGAGATGAAACAACTATAGGATGTCTGGTGCACACGGTATGACCGAATGTGTCATTTTCAATAGTTCAACGCGCTCTAAAAGGGTGCGTTGGGTGGTCAAAACCACCCAAACGACATCAGAATTCCACAAAATGAGACGAAAACAACCGCAGAGTGAATTGTGATATGGTCAGATAGACGGAATGTCAATTGGAGGTGTCGTTTGACCGTGGTGATTGGAAGTTGGTTTCCGGAGTCATAAAACACCAAAACGGTGTGTCACAGTCGAATTTAGAGAAAACATTCTCCGAATGGTCTTAAACTGCACGAGAATGATAGGAATATTATTCGTGACATGCAAGAGGAGACGGAACGTCCATCGGATGTGCGGTGCGCGCGGTACAACCGAATGTGTCATTTTCAGTAGTTCGTCAATCTCTAAAAGGACGTGCTGGGTGGTCAAACCCACCCGAACAACCTCGTCATACCACGAAATTACATAACTAAAACCAGGGAGTGAATTATGAAATGGTCGGACAAACATCACATCAATCTAAGGTGTTGTCTGATGGCGGTTACCAGAAATGCGTTTCCAGAGTCATAAAACACCAAAATAGCGTGTCACGGTCGAATTCAGAGAAAACGTGCCCCGAATGACCTGAAACCACATGAAAACGATAGGACTATTATTCATGAGATGTAGGAGGAGATGAAATGTCCATCAGATGTGCGGTGCGCACGGTACGACCAAATGTGTCGTTTTCAGTAGTTCGGCGTGCTCTAAAAGGGCGCGCTGGGTGGTCAAAACCACCTGAACGACCTCAAAATGCCACAAAATTAGACGACAACAACTGCAGAGTGAATTTTGAAATGATCATTTAGATGGAACATCAATCGGATGTGCCATTTGACCACGGTGACCGGAAATGCATTTTCGGAGTCATAAAACACCAAAACGGTGTGTCACGGTCGAATTCAGAGAAAACATGCTCCGAATGACCTGAACAACATGATAATGATAGGAATATTATTCTTGAGAAGCAGGAGAAGACGAAATGTCTATCGGACATGCGGTGTTCACGGTACAACCGAATGTGTCGTTTTCAGCAGTTCGGCGCGCTCTAAAAGGGCACACTGGGTGGTTAAAACCACCCGAAAAACCTCGGAATGCCACTAGATCACAAGACAACAACCTCGGAGTGAATTGTGAAATGTTCCGACAAACGGAACATCAATCGGAGGTTTTTTTGACCACGCTGACCGGAAATGGATTTCCAGAGTCCTAAAACACCAAAACGGCGTGTCACGATCGAATTCAGATCAAACGTGCTCTGAATGACTTGAAACCTTATGAGAATGATTGAAATTTTATTTTTGATATGAAGGTGGAGACGGAACGACCTTCGGACGTTCGGGGCGCATAGTACGACTGAATGTGTCGTTTTCAGCAGTTTGGCGCGCTCAAAAAGGGCGCGCTGGGTGGTCAAAACCACCCGAACGACCTCGGAATGCCATGAAATCAGACGACAACAATCGCGAAATGAATTTTGAAATGTTCGGATAGACGGCACGTCAATCAGAGGTTTTTTTGACCTCGGAAACTGGAAACGTATTTCCGGAGTCATAAAACAACAAAACGGCGTGTCACGGTCAAATTCAGAGAAAGTGTGCTCTGAATGACCTGAAACCGCAAGAGAGTGATAAGAATATTATTCGTGGGATTCAGGAGGAGACAAAACATCCATCGGATGTGCGGTTCACACAGTACGACCGAATGTGTCGTTTTTAGCAGTTCGGTGCGCTCTAAAAGGGGGCGCTGGATGGTCAAAATCACCTGAACGACCTTGAAATGCCACGAAATCAGACAAAAAAATCTGCGGAATGAATTTTGAAACGGTCGTATAGACGGAACGTCAATCGGAGGTGCCGTTTGATTGCAGTGACTGAAAATATGTTTCCGGAGTCATAAAACACCAAAACGGCGTGTCATGGTCGAATTCGGAGAAACGTGCTCTGAATGATCTAAAACCACACGAGAACAATTGGAATATTATTCGTGAGATGTAGGAGGAGACATCATTTCCATCAGACGTGTTGTGCACATGGTACAATCAAATGTGTCGTTTTCCGCAGTTCGACGCGCTCTAAAGGGGCACACTGGGTGGTCAAAACCACCCGACCAGCCTCGGAATGCCACAAAATCAGACAAAAACAACCGTGGAGTGAGTTTTAAAATGGTCGGATAGAAGGAACGTCAATAAAAGGTGTCGTTGGACCGCGGTGACCGGAAACGTGTTTCCGGAGTCATAAAACACCAAAACGGCGTGTCATAGTAGAATTCAGATAAAACGTGCTCTGAATGACCTGAAACCACACGAGAACGATAGGAATATTATTTGTGAGATGCAGGAGGAGAAGGAACATCCATCGGACATGTGGTATGCGTGGTACGACCGAATGTGTCATTTTCTGTAGTTCGGTGCGCTCTAAAAGGGTGCGTTGGGTGGTCAAAACCACCAGAACAACCTCAGAATGCCACAAAATCAGATGACAACAACTGCGGAGTGAATTTCGAAATGTTCGGATAGACATCACGTCCATCATAGGTTCTGTTTGACCACGGTGACCGGAAACCCGTTTCCGGAGTCATAAAACTCCAAAAAGGCATGTCACGGTCGAATTCAGAGCAAACATGCCCCGAATGACATGAAACCGCACGAGAACGATAGAAATATTATTCATGAGATACAGGAGGAGACTCCACGTACATCGGATGTACTATGCCTGCAAAAAATAGTGATTTAAGACAAAATAAAACACTTTCCTAAACTAAATAAAAGACTCCAAAATAAGAAAAACAAATTCAAAAATGATAAAATTTCTTAAATTGGTGATTTAAAATTATTAGAGCACCCATGTGATGTCAGTTTTCATTTTATTATATGTATATAATAACTGAATAAAGATGTCAAATTTAAGTTTGTTTTGTTTTGTTCTGTTTGTATCATATTGTTGGTTTTTAAAGTAGATGGTTGCGGATTGTTGAAGCACGTTTATCATTTATTGTTTATGATGATCTTGATGTTTATGGTGTTTGAATTTGTTTTTGATATTTTATGATTTATTTATTTTTTATTTTTTTGTATCATGAATTTTCTTTTTTTTTTAAATTCGACTGTAGCGACCGCCATTTGCGGCCGCTGTAAGCCGATAGCGTCGGGACTAAAGCGGCCACCATTGGCGGCTACTGGGCGGTCTCTACAGGCCAATAGCGACCGCCAATGGCAGTCGCTATTAGTGGAATTTTTATTAGTGTAGTGATATGTGTATACTTCCACTATATTTTTTTCTCTGATATTTATTTATATTTCATATTAATGTCTAATTATAACTCTTTAACATGGGGGTATAGTATCCTCTATATAAACTTCACACCCCCACTAATTGTTTGAAGCCTCTACAATATGGGGAGTCCTTCTTGAGGTCCCATAACCAACCTAATTTGGCCACGTGATATTGTGTCGAATCATGGGAAGTTACAAAGTGGATTTAGATGTTATGTTTTAATTTTATATTTTTAAACTATTTGGGAAAGGTAAAATAGAGAAAAGGATTTGTAATGACTTCATAAATAGATTATTCATTGGAGTAATTAATCCATGTATGGAAGAAAACCAACTACCCATGGATTTTATTGATGTTCATGATGTTCACTTTTTTTGGTTTGATTTTATTTCACCTTGATTGATTCAAATTTTGTGTGATGTTATTCATTTATGATGATATTTTTTCATAATATTTATACTCATGGCCTAGTATGACACAAGATGGGCATTCATGCATCATCATAGGAACATATAGAAATATCATGACATGTATTGTTTAAGATAGGGACATGTTCTATTTCACGTGATAAAGGATTTATTATATGAACTGTGGTATGAGATACATTTTATATCTCATAAATGAAATGAAAGAACTATTTTGACTTGGTAAAACACTTATAAGTCATGTTTAGGGAGACTAGTAGTTAATGGTTCTCCGTTTTTTCACTGATTGAGGTTGACCAATTTTTTAGGCCGTGTACTGAGGAGTTGGTTTGTCTTATAGAGAAAATGCATCCTTTTTATCTACGAGTTGAGTGTTAAGAGAGAGGAAATCATCATGGTCATATAAAGCTAAACAGTATATTCATATATTATCTTAGGATTTAATGGAGGCTAAGATTGTAAAAATCATTCTTAGTGTCATGAGATCCATGGAAATGGAGATTGTTTCACATTTTTACTTTGATGTCTTAGTTGAAAATTGAGTTTCATCTATAGAATCCATATACATTTAGTGGGGACGGAGTCCCCTATGTAACCAAATTTGTGATTGAGTTTGCAATTAAGATATTCAATAACATAGATACACATGTAAATAGGAGGGTTAATATTGTTTTCTATATGCATTTTGGACCCACCAATAATTAGTGGGACATTCGAGAGACAGGTAGTATGAAAGAAGAGTTATCCCAGAAGGAATTATATGTGATGTTATTGTTCCAATTATAACTATATATGTTGAGGATTGAAAAGGCCCATGATTTCATACACCCAAAAGAGGAGATAAATTTAGGCATAGAGTACACAAGTTTTTTTACTGACCGACAACACTTTTTACAATATTTAGAGGTTGATGAGATCTCTAGTCTAATATCCTTTCAGGATTGGACTCCCTACAAGATCTTGTTGATGTTGAATGTCTATTTAATGTGTATATTTTTAGATTTTATGAATGAATCAATTATCAAAAAATAAAATTAGTTAGAGTCCCCGTATAGCATCTAGTTTGTTTCGTAGGATGGAATAAGATATCATCTTATAGTGGAATGAAATTCCTCAATTTAATTTATTTTAAATGAAACAATGGGTAGAGTAGTCAGGTTAGTGGGTGGCCATCTTGTAATGGTGTTTCATTATTGTGAAATATGTGTGGAATGTTGGGCCAAAAATGGCCTCATTTTTTGAAACATTCTTTACAGTTTCATTATTTCAGTAGATTGGGTCACCAACAGAGGTTTTATTGAGTCATTCAACCTCAATGTGGTTCCAGGGGATCAAGAAAAGTGCCATAGTCTATGAAGGACTCAAATACTCCTTAGAAAAAATGTATTTGTAGTTCCACATGACGTTCATTTTGAGGTAGGGGATGTGGCACCCTAATGAAGGAGTGACAACATCAAGATGAGGGAATAGCACATGTGGTCATACAAGATCCTAGGATATAATTTAAATTTATATACATTATATTTAGTTAACTCCTACTATTTTATGAAGTACCTTCTAACATAATAGGTGTGATTAATGAATCCTCTACACCTTTTTTAATTTTTATTGATATAGGAACATCACATTCCATTTTTTATCATCTATCATTCCAGATTTCTTGGCTTGGTTTTTGAAATCATGGATGGTCCTTTCAAAATCGATATACGGTTTGGAGTGCGGTCGAAAAATATTATATTTTTTTATTCATGTTCACAATAAATTAGAGACAACTTTTTATTATGGTAACTATTTTTTTCTAGAAATTACAAGCATGGAATTGATTTTTCTCATGGATTGGATAACTCTAAACTAGGATCATCTCAACTATTACTAGATGAGAGTTACCGATAAAAATATAGAAGGAGGTAGATATTCTCACAAAGGTGGGTGAGATTTTCAGGCTAGTCTAGTGGGACCAATTCAAAGCATACTGTATTGTTTCACAACTCATATGGAAATCCTAGTTCTGGATGATGGTGGATCGCATCCAGAATCATTTAATTTAATGGTATAAAATTTTTATTTTTTTTATTAATGATTCATATGAATTACCACCTAAGAGAGATATCAAACTCATGATTGATTTAGTGATTGGAGCAGAGATATATTTTATCCTCCCTTATTGGATGTGTCCAGAAGATCTTGGGGAGATGATGGTTTGGTTGGATGATCTAGAATAAAGAGTTATGTACTACCTACCCCATCTCCATGGGTGTCTCATGTTCTTTTCACCAAGAAGGATTCTTGAAATTTTCACTTATGTGTGGATTATTTGTGATTGAACCAGATGGTGGTCAATAAACATTACCCCCTAACATATATAGATGAATTATTTCATCAATTGAGATGTTATAAAATCAGCCCTATGGTCAAGTTTATATTAGGATACCACTAGTTTAGGGTGTAATAATCACCCATACCTTAAACATATTTTATGAGCATGTATCGATTTCTTAAGTTCATATTGTTTCTATTTGGTTGGTGAACACAATGAAAATATTCATGTATTTGAAAAATTATATCATTCATACATTTTTCGACCAGTTTTTGGTGGTTTATATCAGTGACATATTAGTTTAATCTCATTTATAATACTATCATGCTAATCCTATATAAATATTCTTGAGTACATTTACTGATAATAAATGTTATTCCAATATTAAAAAATTTAATTTATGGACTAATAAAGGGATCATCTTGGGACAAGTTTTCATAGAGGCTGGTGTGACTTTGGACATAGATAGGTTTTATGCCATAGTGTCATGGGAGAAAACCACGAATGTCCATGATATTCTTATTTTTCTTGGATTATAATACTATCATAAGTTTTTTTCTATGACTTCTCCCACTGAGAAGGACTTATGTATAGGATTACCCATATACTAGTAAAGATTTTTTCGTAGGATGCTTGTGTGAGGGATTTATAGTAGCTTAAAAGAAGGATGACCCTTGAACCAATACTCACTTTAAATTTGTTGTGTAAACCATATACCATGTATTTCGATGCATCCTGAGTATGACATGGAGTAGTTTTGATGCATGGGGATTTAGTGGTTGTTTACAGATCCAAACAACTGAGACCACATGATAGAAGCATTTATACTCATGATGTAGTGTTATTTGTTGAAGTACATACTATGATATGTTAGAGATATTATATTTTGGATGATTGGTTATTGATTTACATGAACTATAAGATCCTCATTTACATCTTTTCTCATCAGGACTAAAAACATCATAAAATGACGTGGGTCAACTATCCACATTCTTTAATCTTCATGTTGTCTTATTAAATGTGAAAGGGAAATTTCGTTGGAATTTCATTGTGCTATGAGACAGATGAAGAGGTAGTGTGGGAGACCTATAATGAGGGAAGAAGGATATAAATCTCTTAATAAATGTATCTAGATGTCCTGGAGCTCTAAGGAAGAGTATCTCTATGTTTGACATCTAACATACCCGTGATTTTTTACCAGATTAAGAATGATTAGTTATTTGATCTGAAGGGCTTAGATATGGAAGAAAACATATATGATGGGAAAACACCATCAGTATTGTCTCTGGGCAGCATCAATTATATTATTATTTGTGGCTGAGTATGGGTTCCAACAGGTTTACATGAGGACCATATGAGAGTTCTTAATTATTATAGTTGGTTGATATATCCAAGTTCGACTAAATTGTATTGTAATATCTATAAACAGTATTGGTGGTCAAGAATAAAGAATGTGGAAGTGGGTTTTCGGTATGATGCATCACTTTTCAGTACATGAATGCCTAGAATTAGAGGCCTACTGGGATTTTTCATCCTCTTCCCATTCTATAGAATAAATTGCATGATGTAACTATAGATGTTTTGGAGATATTATATAGGATATTCCATAAAAATGATGTAGTGTGGGTAATTGAGGATCAACTAATAAAGGTATGCACATTCTTACATATCAGGGAGACCTTAACTATCAATTACCTAGGTTTTCATTAAGTGCCAGAGATAGTTCAATTTCATAGAATTATAATTAGTGTTGTTTATAATAGATATTCTTGTTTCCCATCACGATTATAGTTAGTTTTTTAGAATATTCTTGGACCATAGGTTCTTTTGAGAACATATTATAATCCTTATTCCAATGCTCTATCTGAGTGGGCCATTCATATTCTATTGGATATGTTTCGAGCCTCCATTTTAGATTATGGTGGTTCATGGTATTATCATATGGAACTTATATAATATAAATATAATAACATCTTACATACATAAATATAGATAGAACCTTTGGAAGTTTTTTATGGAAGTCCACTTGATTCACTGCTTTGTTCATTAGAGTCGGGTGATTTAGTGCTTGTTTGAACTAGTCTCATGTGAGAGATTTATGAGCAGTTTCAATTGGTCAAGAGGTGCTAGGTGACCATGAAGAGTAGGAATAAGTCATAGGTTTGTTCTTTTATATGACTGATGGAGTTTGAGTTAGTTCAGCATGTTTTTAATTGCATGTCTCCTAGGTTGTGGAAATATTTTATTAGGAAACGGGGAAAACTAACTCCCAAGTTTTTTTGGGCCATCGGAGATAGTGGAAAGGGAAAGTCTTATGGAATACCAATTATTCCTTCCATGACACTATAGATCCATGAATGACATGTTTCATGTGTCATAGTTTCAGAGATATATCCTGACCCTTCTCAAGTGGTCGTTTTTGAGGACATAGAATTGGTGGAGATCTGTACTTTGAGGAGCATCATATACAGATTTTGGGCCATATTTAGAAGTATCATAGGCATACGACTACACCTATAGTTTATGTGTCGTGTATTAATTTCAATATTGAGGAGGATATGTGGGAGAGGATGTCTGATGTGTGATAACAGTGTCAAGAATTTTTCAATGAGACCCTACGGTGATGTGTTAGGACCAATAAGGTCCTATATTCCTTGAAAGGGGGGTTGAATCAGGGTATGGATATTATTATTCAAAGTTATTCATGCCCCACTAGATCCTGACCTATTTTTTACAAGGGTCACTTCTGTTTGCACTTGTGTGTTTATTATGATCACTTATTTTCTTCTTTATCTGATTATTAAGCTTTAAATGCAATTCTGGGAAGTAAGCAGGTAGACACAAATTTTTTTACTTGGATCACCCTCACTGGGCTACGTACAAGGAGCACACTCCGAAAAGTTTCTGATCATACCAAATTCCACTATTCATCACTAGAAGTGGATACAAAGGTTCAGGAACAATCACTCAGTCCCAAGCTCACTGCCTTTACAAGGTTTAGGGTCAGCTCACTACTTTCCCAGGGTTCACTCCTTATTTCTCTCTCTCTAGCTCACTGCCGGTGGAGAGGATCACCATCTTCCTCTTCCTTTTCTCACTTCTCTGAAAAGGATCCAATCATAGTTTATAGACCTGTAGGTCTCTTCATTATCTCTAATGAATACATCCTATGTTGTATGTGGATGCTCTGTTAATGTCCAACTTTCACCTGTAGATGAATCTCTCTTTGCACCTAAGGTATCGGGAAAATTTCCAACTTCCACGCATCCCGAAAAAACTTCTGGGGAATCAACCTTACTTGGCGCGTAGGTCTAACCCGGTGCGCATGTATCGGAGCGCATGTCACAACTGGCATGCAGGTCTACCTCTACCACTAGCGTGGCACAATCTTCCACAACTCCAAACATACGCGACTCAATCCCTTTTATGCCCAAGACAATATCAGCACGCAACTACCAACCAGCGTGAAACGTCAAACACTGGCGCGCAAGTCCACCTGCGCTACCACACACCACCTGCGTGACAACCACACCAGCGCGATGGGAGCTCTGATTTTTATAATTATTGAACACCGACCAAAATGAGTAGGGGTGGTCCTGTATTTATAGGCATTTGGTCAACCTACGCGGTAGCACACAAGTCTCAGTACGCATGTCTCTTCCCCTATATGTAACTTGTGCGACCAAACCAAAACCTGCACGACCCTCTTTCCTTTTCCATATTTTGATCTTCTGATCTTGAAAAACAATAGGCATGCAAGTTCTCAAGAAACCAAGGCATCGATGCACAAGTCTCTTCATGGCGCGCTAGTCACCTGCACGACCAACCCAATACTTGCGCCACCATCTTTCCTTTTCCATATTTTGTTGCTCTGATCTTGAAAAACATTTGCCACACAATTTTATTCTACTTCATGTTAAGGGCGTGCGGGTCCCTTTTCAAAAAGCCACTTGTCTTCATTTGTCAATTTTCAGGCCCAAAAATTTGGTAAACACTAGAAAACGACGCCACCTTGTATATGTTCTTTTTGTACCTCCTCCAGATCATCTATTACTTTGTCGATGTTTTTAAATCAAACAAGGATTGCTGACTACAACTCTTGAACTCGACATTACACCATGAAATCCCCTTTTTCAACAAGTTTTAATGTCATTTTTTCTTTGTCAACAATCACAACACAGTTTTCCACTTTTTCAACAAACACAATCACCTAAAAAATGATTCAATTATTCCTTGAGGGATTTTCTCCCAACAATCTCCCTCTTTGAGTTTTTTGACTACTCTTCCATAAAAAGATAAATCGTTAATTTTTCATCCACCATTCTCTTATTTTGATTCTGATAGCAATCAAGGATTTACTGAACACATACTCTATGCCCACATGAGAAATGCTTGGCATGAGAAACAATAGTGAATGAAAAGTTCATCAATGAATCACTTCATCACTATCACCCACTATTGACATAAAACTGATACCAATTGTTACCAACCTGATACCAATTTTTAGAAACATTCTTAGCACTCTCCAAAAATACTCTTCTACTTTTATCACAATCCTCACCTGTCGTGATATCTATTCTTTTATCGATCACTTCAAGCATCATCAGATTTAATAATCTCCACCTTTTTGCTCACTGCTTCAACTCTTGTTAGCATCAAAACCACTTTAGCTCTATTTCATGTGTTGTGCAAGCTATGCTCTGGCTAATCAAGTTCAACTAGCTTCAACTCCACCTATCTAGTTGCTCCACCTATCAGTTTCTCCCCATATAATTCATGATTTGTCAAATAGACAAAATGTCTCCCCCTTGAATAATCACTATTTTCTTCTCCTTTGTCAATGAACCCAAAGGTCACTCCTTTTCAGGCTGTAACAAAGTAGATAACACATATCCGCACATTTGGGAAAAAACACATCATACCTCGGGGAGAGGGGGTAGGTCCCACATTCACACTTTTCAAGTATGGGGAGTCGACTGGACTCCCAGAGCCAATCGATTCCTCTCAAAAGCTTCTTTGGGTAAGGCCTTTGTCAGAATATCTGCAACCTATAGCTCTGTAGGCGCACACTCCAACTTCACAAGCCCTTGCTTCACGGTCTCCTTGATTAAATGATATTTGATCTCAATGTGCTTTTTCCTTGAGTGATGAATGGGATTTTTACTATGATTTACAGTACTTGAGTTATCACAATGGATTCCAATCTGAGACTTCACTTCAACTCCCATGTCATCAAGTTTCTTCTTTATCCACAATAAATGTGTTCATGCTTGAGTGGCCTCAATATAATCAGCTTCCGCGGTGCTCAATGAAATGCAATCTTGCTTCTTTCCTAGTCAATAAATACACAATCCACCAAGATAGAATGCACCACCTGAGGTTGATTTTCTACCATCTGTTGAACAGTCCCAGTCGGCATTAGTATATCCCAATAACTCTGTCTAATATTGTTCATTATATGTCAAGATTAATCCCACCATTCCCTTGATATACCGAAGTATTCTTTTCACTGTAAGCATGTGGATTTACTAGGGATTACTCTGATATCATGCTTCTTGGCATGTGGCAAAATCAATGCTAGGACTTATCATAGTTAAGTACAATAAATTTACAATTATTTTCCTGTATTCCATGATATCAATTGCATTTCCATCCTCATTTTTGGATAGTTTCATCTGATTAGCATCCAGAGTCTTCATCCCCTTGGAATCTTGAATTCCAAATCTCTTCAAAACCTTCTTTTCATATTTCTGAAAACCACCTTTACTATGCTTCATTTGAAACATAGATTCTTCAAATATTTATCCAGCATTTAATACCATTCTCTTGGGGCTTGTTTCATCCCATATAATTCCTTCTTCATCTGACAAACCTTGTTCTCATCTTCATGAATGAGAAAACCATATAATTTCTCGATATACATACCTTCTCTAGAACCCCAGTCAAGAATGTATATTTGAAATTATAACGACCCATATATTACATATATTGTTAATACATCAAAATTGAAGCACACTTATTACAACATATAACAAAACCATGAAATGACCGCATAGGTATAGTGTCTTTGGAAACTGGGAAACATAAAAAACTTGTTCATAAAGTATCTATATTGTCTTCCATTTATTTCATCATATCTAGAGTCCCTTCTGGCATATCCTACATAATAACCTTCTTCCTGACCTGGGAAAAGAAAACATACAAAAGGGTGAGCTCAAATGCTCAGTAAGGGTAAACAAAAGAAATATCAATCACATTATATTCATAAGAACATAACATTTTGGAAATCTTAACCTGCAAAAGTGATCATAATTTCAAAATCATGGGATAAATCATAGTAGTGAAATGTAATCCCAATAATCATAACATAAAACATGAAACATTGTGTCATACACACATAATCATATAGAATAATTTCTTACTAGTCAAGACTCATTGCCAAGAATACCTTAGCAGACAAAGCCCATTTCTAACCGAGTTCACTCCTCGTTTCAGTCCTGTTTCATTAAACCTGTTTAACCTGCCATTCCAGCCATGTCTATCTCATGAGATATAAATATTTACCCAATGAATTGGAGGGAGATATAGGTACCACCCATCTCATAATGATACCATTATTATGTGTGCCACAAATTCATAAACCATACATCATAGCATAACCCATGTAATAAAAATGGGATTCTTAAACATCATGCCATCATAACATAAATCATATAAGATAAAAAGGACATCATAAAATTAATTCCATCATAACATAATCAAATCAATGTAAAAATAGGGATAGAAATATAACCCTATATTATCTTTGATGGAAAATAATTTTGATAAAACACTTGAACTCTATTCTGGAGGAAAATATCCATTCTACTTGAAAAACATTTTCCTTTCTTAACATTTTATATAATTTTGAACTAAAAGAATTTGATTAAAAATACACTTGATAATTTTTGAAGGGAGATTCATGGAAATAATGTTCAATTAATCCATTCATTCCGTATAATTTAAAAAAAACATTTATCTCGTACTTTGGCCTGAAATGTCAAAAAGTACCTCATACGAAAAAAAAAGATTCCTTTCATATATTTTACTAAAAACTCACCGAGGGGTAAAATTGGATTTCAAAAATTGTAGGTGGATGGAAATAATATTAAATATTGAGGAAGCATGGATGTGTAAGATAAATAGTCCCCAGTAAATTCTGAAGTATAAACAATCTCGGATAAAAATGAGATTTTGAGATTTTCCCTAACCTTAGGTCTGATTTGCTTCGTAAGTGTCCGAACCTCTTGTATAATGATTTAAATAATGTCATTGACTTATTACAGAATCATAATCATTGTTATGATATCATATATGGTCATATTCTTAGCTTCTTATTAGTAATATTTCATTGCTACTTGTTATTCGGGTGTTTATTACTTTTTGTTCTTATGCGTGTTTTGTCGAATAAATTCTTATTCTTCTTTTGAGGTTATAGATACCTCATTTCCAGAATGGTATTAGTGTAATATATATCATATTTATTCACTCAATTCATTTATGTAATCATTATTCAATGAAAATCATGTTGAACGAGTCGCAACGCATCGTGGAGACGGTTTTCTGTACATACGCACGAGCGATGATATCGTTATCATGATCGTGGAATTGTATTGGAGTGTATGTATCCTATTTTAGAATAAATATCAATTTACAATAATCATATATAGTTATTATTTACACCATTATACCCATCCAAGTAAGGTGGTGGTGGAAAATAGATTACACCACGGCGTGGAGACGGTATTCCCTACGTACGCACACGCGGTGATTTCGTTTTCCGTAGGATGGATAGATGGTGAAATAGGGTTGTTTCATACATATTATAACATACCATTATATTAGTGATACTGATTTTATTACTTCATAATGAAACAAATAAATGAGAAGAAGTGGAAGAAGAAATAAAGTTGAAAGAATCGGTAACGGACATTACCTCTTCTTTGAAGCGCCTCTTTGAGACCTCCTCTTAGGGCACTAAAATTGGTCATTGAAAAAGACAAGGACCACTAGGATGTTTCTAGGGAAGTGGAGAAGATAATTTGTCATGGGTTGGATGAGCATGAAGGCTCAATGTGGTGTGAGGAAGAGAGAGAGGAGGTCCCCTTTTATAAGGGATGAGAGGGGCACCTTTGGAAAAACTAAAAATATTTTTTTATTATAGAGTAATATTCTATTTTTAATAGCTCCAAATTGATTTATTTATAAGCTAAGGTGGGTATGGGTCGAAATAATCTCATCCAATAGAATTTAGTCAAGTTTAGGTTTCTATTTTAACCTTATCATTTGGATTTAACTTTAAGTTAGATAATTTAACTTTTACTGTGTCTTCTTGTTTTCTTACGATATAAAATTAATAAACATACTATAACAAGCCAAACGAACCCCAAGTTGTTTATTATTAATATATATATCTTTATCTAAGTCATTTTTCCGAACCATATATTTTTTTTACTAAAATAACAATTAATAATATAGTATTTGTTTTAAGAACTATTTTATGTCAATTTTGACACTATTTGGTAATTAATTTTTGTGAAAATTATAACAGAAAGATTAGTTCAAAAAAAGTTAATTAAATCAGTAATAATATGTAATATTAGCCTAGAAAATTAGTTAAATTCATAAAAAGTCTCAAATTACATTTATTTGGTTATTTATAACATCTATTATGTCAATATTTCATTAATAAAATAATTACTACATCATCATTGTGGCATACATAAATTAAATTTTTTAATGTCTAAAAATTACAAATAAAATACCATTATGATGGAAATCTTATTAGATTTATAATGAATAATTATCGTCGAATTTATTATCTTAATAACCTTATATTCAAAATGATTTACTTATTGAACGTTGATTTGAACTATTTTAACCATTCTTTAAATAAATTAATATTAAATTTTCTAATCTAATCCATGTGGGCCTAAATGGTCATATTTTATTCCTAAGGTTTTTTTGGTCGAATTACACTTATCCAATAGAATTAGGACATGTGTTAGGGTAATAATAATAACATTTTTACCCTTAATTACCCTATTTACTTTTAACCGTGGTAAGAAAAAGTAAAAAGTTACTATTCACCAAAAAATATTTTCATCTCATTTAACCACATTTTAGTCCTTGATATTAACTGTGTCTCTCTGATTTTCTAAATTCCACTCACAGAAGCGGTAAAATTATGTTTTATGTAAATTTGAAAATTCTCATAGGAGGTGGGTAAAAGACGGTGAAAAGTTCAATAAATTTTTTATATATCTAAAATTATTATAAAATGACTCCAATAAATTGAATTTTACTTATATAGGTATTATATATCAATTTTGACCTAAAATAAATTTAAATAAAATAATTAAGTATTTAAATAAAAAGTCGGTTTTTAAATAGTAACCTAGTGTTTTCACTATTCATCAAAAAAAATGATAGTTTTCAGAAAAATACCAAAATTTCACCCTAGGCTAATTTCGATATTCTGAATCCAAAAATGAAGTCTATTTTGAAAAATAAAATTTAAAAAAATTTAAAAAAAGGGTATTTCTATTCATAACGGCTAGTTTTGATAATATTTTAATAGCATATCGTTGTTTAGTGATACTCGATATTGCGTATGACGCACGCTATCGAGGAAGGTCGCGATTGCGTGTAAAGAAAGCCAAGTTTGTCTTGTGTGTAGTGAATGATTCCTTTGATGATTTATATAACATAAAAACAAAATATTTCTCATAAAAGTATCGGGTGTTACAGACATCCATTTGGAACACTTTGAACATTCGTTGCACTGCAATGGCTAGGAATAATCTGATTGTCTCCAGCCTTACAACCAGTGAAAATATCACATAAACATCTATTCCCTCTATCTGAGAGTATCCTTTTCACACTAGTCATGCTTTCTTTCGAACCACTATTCCATATTCATTCAACCTGGTGAGATACCCCATTTAGTCCCAATGGAATTCTTATCTGACAGTCTCAAAACAATATCTCACGTCTGGTTCTTCTCAATTTGATCAAGCTCTTCATTTATAGCCAGAACCCAGTGTTCATCTTCTGCTTCATCAGCAAAGCATTTTGGTTCTTCTTGAGATTGGAAAAATGTCTGCTGCAGTGACTTCATTCTTCTTGTCTGAACTGGAGCTGTCTGATCCCCAATGATATTCTACATATCAATTTCAACTTGACTCTTTACCTTTCTTGCAGACACAGACTTGACACTTTCTAGTTCATCATTAGTGTCTTCTTATGAATTTAAATTTTCACTTCTACTCCCCCTTATACTCTTACCACATCCTCACATTCAATAGAAAACTTGTCATTGTGTCATTGTTCAATGACGTCATTTCATTCAACTTCTACTCTCAGATTTTTGTTGACACACCATTGATTTTCTCTCGCAGCTTCTCGTTATCCTGAAAGCTGTCAGCTGATACCACATTGTTAGAACAAAAAAAAGATAATCATCAAAACCTGTGTGTTGCTACCTGTGCCCTAGTCATTATTCATGAACATAAACATTCATCCTTCATATCACATTATGATCTTGCATCTGATTAGGATATAGAATGCTCCCCCTATGTTATGAAACTCTTCTAGTTGTTAGGCCCAATTGTATAGACCCATTACCATTATTCTCCTCATGCATCAATTTATTATCTGGTACTCATCATTGAGACACTAACAGAATTTCTAAGCCTACTGATTTGGAACTCGGTGTAGGAAACAAGAGATAATGTTAATTACCCAATCGCTTCCTATTGTGCTCAGTTTCTCCCTTTCGTCTTCAACTCTCGTATAGGATTTGAATCAATTGAAACTCTAGAGCATATCACTTCTCCACATTGCATCTTTAGATGCAACTTTCCGTTGGATTGTATCTCCCTAAAACTTGAAACACTTGAATAATTAGTTAACAACATTTATACACATAGGGAGAGGGGTCCTTCTAGAATCCTCAAGATGAGGATTGCGGTTGATCCTGATGGGTCAACCCTTTGATTTTTTCTTTCAGAGCATCACACTCTTTCTTTGCTTCCTCTAGCTTCTTTTCCAACTTCAACTATTATGTCCATATGACTAAGCATTCATTACCCACATTCTGAGCCTTTTTCTGATATATAGATTCGGTAGGCTTTTCCATCCTCACACTTTGAGTTTTAAACCCACTTGTAGTCATTTCTCTCTTTGATATTCTGCCAATATGCCACTTCCCTTTATTCGATATCATGGTAGGAATCTCTCTGTTTGGCATTTGAAATGTTACGTTTTCTGTACATTCTTTGTTTATCTTTATTTTATCAGATATATGAGTCCCCACGCTATTTTGTGCTGGTGGTGAGTCCTCCACTGAGCATGCATTCTTCTTTCTCATAGCTGAAGTAGATCTCCCCTTAATCATCCAGGTATGTTCACATTCTCTCTATGAGAGCTTTTGTGAGAATGAATGATACAATTTTCATTTAGATCCTTGTGATTATTTAAGGAATATCATCCTATTCTTCAATTTACAATTTTCTCTCCTAGTGTATGATTTCTCATGATACACCACTAGAGTCGTGAATCTCCTTTCAAGTTCCTTTCCCTTTCTTGCATTCTTATTGCTGCAATGTCTTTCTAAATGCCCATAATTATAATATATAAAACATTTTCCATCAAAGGAATACCTCATTTCATCATTTCTCTGTCGAGATGTTGAAACATCTTGTGTTCTTCCTCTGACATTGAGCTCCTAAGCTTCCTAAAACATAATCATTGTGTGTCCCTTTCTTCCACACTAATAGTATCTCACAAATGTTTTCCCTTGAGAGAATCTTCTCTCTGATTTCTCATGGTGATTCTTCTTATTCTCATATTTATTAATGTTTCTGTTTTCACAGACTTAAATGTATTCCAGTGCCTCTGAACGGAATCTTGGTAGAAATAGAACATGTCATCACTTCTTTTTGTAAATTTCCTCTTAGGCCTATATCCAGCACCTAAATGTTAATCTCCACTCCTAGAACTATTCATTGCTCACATTCTATCATGCACGAGAGGGGATTCATCAAATACAATGCCAGATTTTCCCAAACTATATGTTCTTTGAGCTGAGAAAATATTATGTTGTTTATCCTCAGAAATATCATACTTCCTTTTTAATTCATCATCACATTCCAAAGTACAATCGAATGGTAGGTGCAGTGCATCCTTCAACTAAGCTTTTTCTTTGTCCTTTGATATCTCTATTTCTTTCTTCGATTTTTCTATCACTTCATCCAATTGTTTAATCCTATTATCTCTTGATTCAAGTTGAGCATTAAGTTCTTTTATGAGATTCTTCCGGCTACTCAACTCATCTTCAAGTACCTGTGTGAGTTTTTCCACCATCTCAATTTTCTCCTTCTTCTTAAATTATTCTTGTGAAACATATTCAGAGACAGATTCATTCTCTTATTGTAATCATTGATTCTTCTGAATTTCATTGGACAACTATGTAGCTAGATCATCATTTCTGGCTTTTAGATTCTGAACATCCTCTGACTTGTGATTCCCATCATAATCATAATCCTTTTGTTTTCCTTTCATTCTGGTCATATTTTGTATTTCATCACCTTGCAAATCATTCTTCTCCCTTAGGTTAGTAGCCACATCAATAAGCCTTTGATTTAATCCTCTTAGCTTGTTGAACTGAATTTCCAATACTTGGATCCTGATATCTTTATATTTACCATCATCACCCAATTTCCGATCCAATTTCTTTATCATGTTAACTACATCTACTGGTGGCCTCTTTCTTAATACACCTTCATCATCAGTTTTTTCGGTATCACTTTGATGTTCAAGAACATCACTCATTCCTACATCATGATTGAGTGAATAAATATTTTCCCTATCAAATTCATCCAAGCCTTCCTTCATTAAGTTGTTTGATTCTTTTATAAGAATCACACTTTTTCCATAAACACTTCCACACTGAGGGATATTATTTTACTTTTGATTCTTCTTTGATGTTTTTACCTTTTCCATGGCACACCGAGATAAGAGCAGAATAATTTGACAACAAAAATAAACTATGCCAAGTCAGATAAAAAAAATCTGATAAAAGAAACGTTCCCTCTGATACCAATTATTTGAAAAAATATGGGCCTATATACCCTATGAGGGGGGTGAATCAGGGTATAGATATTCTTTTTCAATGTTTTTACTTCCCCACTCGATCTTTAACTCTTTATTACAATGGTCACTTTGTATCCACTTTTGTGTTTATTATGATCACTTAATTTTTTTTTATTTGATGATAATGATCTAAATGCAATGCAGGGAAGTAAGCAGGAAGAAAGAGAGATTTTTAATTGGTTCACCCTCACTAGGGTACATCCAATTAGAATACGCTGACAAGTTTCCGGTCATACCAAATAATACTATTCTTCATTAGATGGGGATATAAAGGTTTAGGAATAGTCACTTTGTCCCAGGCTCACTACCTTTTCAAGGTTTAGGGTTAGCTCCCTACTTTCCCAAGGTTCACTCCCGGTTTCTCTATCAATGTCTTATACCATTAGAGAGATTCTCCTTCTTCCTCTTCCTTTTCTCACTGCTCTAGAAAGGTTCCACTCACAGTTATAGAATTTTATGTCTCTTCATTATCTCTAATGAATACATCCTCAGTTGTATGTGGATGCTCTTTTGAAGTCCAACATTCACCCATAGATGAATCTCTCTTTGCACTGAAGGAATCAAGAAAACTTACAGCTTCCACAGAGCCCAAAAACACTGTTGGGGAATCTAGCTTACTTTGTGCAGAGGTCTAACCCGGCGCGCAAGTATCAGTATGCAGGTCACAACTGGTGCGCAGGTCTGCCTCTACCACCAGCACAGCACAATCTTCTGCAACTCCAACCCTATTTGACTCAATACCTTTTACACCCAAGCCAATATTTGCGTGCAACTACCAACCAGCGCACAACTTCAAACACTGGCGCGCAAGTCCACCTGCGCGACCACACACAACTTATGTGACCACCACACTATCACGATGGGAGCACTAATATTTCTAAGTGTTGAACTCTGTCTAAAATGAGGAGGGGTGGTCCTTTAATTATAGGCATTGGGTCAAACTATGTGGCGGCGTGCAAGTCAGACCTCGACGTGCAAGTCTCGGGGCAGGTCTTTTCCCCTACAAGTCACTTGGGAGACCAATCCAATACCTATGTGACCCTCTTTACTTTTCCATATTTTGATATTCTGATCTTGAAAAACAATAGTTGGGCATGTTCACAAGAATCCAAGGCATCGGCACACAAGACTCTTCATGGCACGCAGGTCACCTGTGCGACCGCACCAATACCTGTGTGAACCTCTTTTCATTGCAATATTTTGATACTCAGATCTTGAAAAACATATGGCACGCATGTTTATTCTACTTCAAGTCAACGACGTGTAGGTCCCTTTTCCAAAGACAATTGTCTTCATTTTTCGTTTTTAGGCCCAAAAATTCGGCAAACACTGAAAAAGAGTGACATCTTGTATCTGTTCATTTTGTACCACCTCTAGATCATCCATTCCTTTGTCAATTTTCTTGAATCAAACATTTATTATTGACTAAAACTATTCAACTCGACATTCCACCATGAAATCCCTTTTGTCAACAAATTTTTATGTCATTGTTTCTATTTCTCAACAATCTCTGCATGATTTTCCACTTTGTTAACAAACACAATCACCTCAAAAAAGCTTGGATGATGCCATGAGGGATTTTTTCCAAACATGATGCTTATATCATCTTGGGGATAGGGTTTTATATGTAGGGTAGGTTGTAACATTATTTCATTTTCTAGGTACTTTCTTCTTTTAGTTTTTCATTAAAAATATTTCATTATGAGTTTCCCTTTTTCTTTTAGGCTTTTTGTTCGAGTCATCTTAAGAGACAGAGAGCCTTTTATGGGAAAGTGATCGAAATATTATAGATGTATGTTTTTTTTAATTAAGGTATTCTTAGTATAAAATTGATAAACAAAATAAGTGGGGTTAACATGATTTTTAATGAATTTGGAGTTGGTCTTAGTGATTTCATTGAAATTGGGATAAATGATATCTATAATAAATTCACCCATCCTATAAATAGTTTACATTATGTTTAACGACTATCAAGTAGATGCCATAAAAGGGAATAAATTATATGAATTGTTTCATAGTGTGAAAACGATTACACTCCATGTATCAAAGATAAATTGCATATAATTTTATTCCAGTGTTAAAATAACCTGAGGTGACATGATTCACATTGTACAGAAAACTTGATAATTACATGTCGTGTAATACATATAGACATCATGTACTTATCGGGGTTATTGATTATAACTCTATATTGTGATTAATTTTATACTAAATCCACCACATATATTTATCTCTCAATCCTATGTGATTTCCAAAATGTTTTAGTGCCCTTCCATACCATCGGGCATCCCAATTATGCATCGGATTCCTAATTAGTTTCTTTTCTATGGTTACCCTCGCATATTCTTCTACTCTGCATCATTATGGTGTAAATATCTTAACCCCATATATTTTGTCTTATGATATTGATCAGGTGTGATATAAGTGCATTCAGATGATCTTCTTCACCTATTCTCTTATTGGAGATTCTCATTGGAATCGTTTTATAATATCTTGATAATGGTTGGAATTCAAAACCTAACTATATGGTATGCTCAATTTTTGAGTATGTGCAGTATTGTGATTCAATTTTATTATGTGTGAATTAATTAATTGATCAATAAGTGATGTATAATATAGAATTGGATAATTGATTATATCCCTTTAGATTGAATGTTATTATGACTTGTCTTGTGTCTAACCATTGGGTGAGAAAACCATAGAAAAATAATGAATTGGATTATGGTTTAAATTGTGTTTAGCATGACATGAGTTTTCTGGTGATTTATTTATATTGAATAAATTTGTTCATGAATTTTTAGGTATTGATATATTTTTTGATAATATAATATTTAAATAAAAGTGATATTAAATGAAAATTTTAAATTTTTATAATTAAATATTGATAATTATGATGTGATTTTGTGATATCCTTAATGTTAGGAATTGTTGATTTTGAAGTTGAAACGATTATATAGTGGGATTGCACCAAATTCATACTAAAATTATTATATATATTTCTATTTATAGTTATTTTTAAATTATTATATAGTGGGATTGGCCATGTTGATATTTATAAACTTATCTTTAGGGCTTGGCCCAGTTGATATTGAAATGATCATATTGAAGGATTCACTTATTTGATGATGAAATTATTATATATAGGTATTTTAGTGGAGGTTGAAATTTTTATATTTAAACATCCCAAGTAAGTAATGAATAATATATTTTCATATCTATGTCTATTTATGAATTAGATAGTGTTTTAGAGGCTTAAAATGATAATAAATCCAATCTTAAGTATAGAATACTCTAATATTTTTTAAAAGATTGTTTACCACCTTTTGATGGCGAACCATTTTTAAATATATGTTTTGAAAATTTTATAAGCTCTATTTGTCAAAATAAACTTATTCTTTAGATTCATTACATTGAAATTAACTTTGGATAAATTTTTGGTATTTTTCTGACAATGTTCATTTTTTAAAGAATAGTGAAAAATACTGCATTTTACTTCAAAACTAAATTTTCATCTAATTTAATTATATGGTTAGATTATCTTTATAATTTGTTTACAAGTGAAATTAGAATATATTTTTACCATTTAATCCAATAGTGGTCATTATAATTAATTTCACTTTTAAATTGGAAATAACAATTGTCAATCTTTTGATAAATATTGTTTCTTAAAAACACGCTATTTGTTTTGACAACGGGAATTATTTTTAAATTAATTACTGAAATTTATGTGTTTTTAGTTGGGTGAAACGGATTCCATATTTGGAATCATAAGGTTCAAATTATGTAATTAAGACTCTTTTGTTTTTAGATATTATGAATAGTAACGACGATAATTATCTTTAATTGTAGTGATTAATTAGTAATCGGGTAGTTACGGGTAATAAAATAATATCATAATAATATAAAATGACCCCATCATGGGTCCTAATTCTACTGGTTGTGTCATGGACGACCATGGGATCCATTGTTCCAACTTAGGGACCCCATGGAAGCACTTTTTTGTGATGGTGACATTTTATCATTTTATTCTTAAAGAAAGGAAAATATAACAAAATTATGTAACACCTAATTAAAACAATTTTAATTATGTGTAAATAAATTATCTATAAGAATATAAATAGTCTTTGGAAATCTAAAAATATTTCCTACATCATGGTATTTTTTTATAATTTTTAGACATTAAATAAATAAATTTATTTATGACACCATGATGATGAAGTGATTACCTCATTAATGAAAGATTTAAATAAAATGAAAATATAATGTAAAATATAAGCCATAAACAAGTCAAAAACATATTTTATAGGTGGATTTAGAACCCATATCACCTTATCCTGAAAATAAATCATTTTGGGTCCTTTGAAATCTGAAAATCATTTTATAATAAAGTAACATATCAAGACATGCCAGGAGTGCCCCTCCTCCATCTTATAAAAGGCCCCCACCTTTACCCCATTATCCACACCTCTCAAGCCATTGGCTAAGCCAAACTCTGCTCATTTTATCTCTCCACGTCCTTCTCTTCATCCTAGACGCCTTACCTTAGGATGAAAGCTTTTCAAGAAACCCTTTTGGTTCAAACTAAGGGGAGTTACCCGATTTAAAGGTAATGTCTTCTCTTATGTTATTTTGTTTTATTTTTCTTCCCAATACCCCTAAACTCTTTTTATTCCTCTCTTTTGTAGAAAAACAATTATATTAAATATACTAGGATGTTTTTATTAGAGTTATTTGATTTACACATACACACACCTCCGTCTAATGGTTAAAAAACATACTGTTTCTATGAGTGGTGAATTACTGCCTCGCAAAACGATGATTGTTAAATCTTATTTTAACACCTTTCATGGTGTCCATTAAGATGAAAATATATTTATATATGATATATATTATTTTTATGTTTTAATTATGATTCTGTATTTATCATTTATGTCACACCTTTATGGTTTCCATTATGGGTAAACACGATAATTTCATTTTAGGAAGTGCGGACTACCGCCCCCTCAAAGTTATTTGAATCGTTAATGCCATATGTGGGACGTATAATGGATGGAGTTAGTGATATTATATATGATATTATACTGGAATTATAATATAACTTTATATAATTATTATTTCATTCCATTATAAATGAAATAGAAATGAAAGAAGCGTTCATGCGTACGTACAACTAATCGTCTCCATGAATGGTGCATTTCATTTCTTACCTCTAAATGTTATGTAATATTATAAATTCATATATGTACATAATATATATGATATATATGATATCTTACTCATGAATATAATTATGGATATAATGTATATTTTACCACATGAACAACCTGTAATTATAAGAAGTGTATATTTTTGGCTCAAGTACCAACGATCGACAAAACGACCATTATTAACTTAAATAATTACATAATGTTCATAACATGGTAATAAGTGATATAAAAGGAATAATGAACATGAAAAAAAGGTTCTTAAGAAAGTATAAATTAGCTCTTTTTTAATATTCAGGAGATTAAATAATGACTGAGTCATGTCGGACACGAGGTAAGGGACTTCGTCTCAATCTAACTCTTACTTTCTAAAAGATGATTTTATATCCATATAAAACACATTGTAAAAAATATTAAATAAATTAAAATAAAATTACAAATAGTTTCTAATATAGAAACTATATTTCATGTTTCATCAAATCCAATTCATTCAATCCATGAATATATATTGCATACTATCCTTTCCATTCTTCATTCAACCTCCATTTTTTTCCATATTATTAATAAAAAACCATTTCCCCCAATGAAATTTTACTCCATAGGACATGGAATAGTCTCCCATGTTTTATTATTTTCTATTTTATCTAGATCATTATTCAAATACCGATTATATTATTTATGCTCAAAAGCCTCTTCAATGGTATGGTATTCAATTTGTGAAAAAACACTAGTGTTAATTGTTTTCATGATACATCACTTAGTTTATATCTATTGAATCTTATTTCCAATAATGTTTTCAACATAAACATATTTTACTAGTATGGAATTTAATCCTATAGATTTTTTATTATCAACATTATCTTTATATTAAAAATAATATATTTCATTAATGAGAGTTCGCATGAATTGTATAGTTTCATAAATAATTTCACAACCAACATAATCATCATAATTATCTATCATTAATATATTTTTTCTTAATTCCCAAAAAAATTAACATCAACAATATATATGATCCTCTACGATCTGTTGTTTTTGTCTCTGTAAGAGCTTCCATTAGGGGTATATAAATAAATTTTTTGTAATTTCCTTTCTCATAAGACATTAAAAAAATTATCTTTTATATTAATGAATCATTATATTATAACAAACATAATGTTTTTTATATTTTTATTCATATAGAAACACATTTAGTAGGGGTTTATGTATGACATTGTCTCCAAATTACTCCTCCTCTGTATGATTATAGAAGTAGTAATTATATGTATCTGGAAATATCTTTCAGTGTAATGTTTTTCAATCATATTTCTACTAATGTGTGATAGATTTATGTTATTTCATTCAAACACTTCATTATTTTAAAGAGTATAAATATATCCCTAAACTCATTCCCCATCCCATTTTAATCATGATTTATATGGATCATATTATTTTCATTGTTAATACCATTTATATATCTCAATATTTTCAAAGATATACCTATTTTTCTCTTTATGTATTCCAAGACTCTTGAATTTGTCCACAAATTAAAATTTTCGATACATGAACATGGTTCATGTCATTATTATGTAATAATACATAAAATTTATTAATTATCATTCTCAACTTGTTATGTTTTTTATATGTTCACTGACATTTGTGTGGATTAATTCAAAAGGTATTTTAGTTTTAATGTCACCACCATTGTCACTTTTCTTAATTATTTTACCATTGTATCATTTTTTAAATACATTTGAAGTGTCATATTTTTGAACTAAAATATTCCCTATATAATTTAATCAAATTAAATTATTCAAATTCCTTGGATAAATTTAAAATCCCTATTCAATAAGTTATTTTCATATTGTGATCTCAAATAGTAGTCTGTTCTGGATTCTACAATATGAAAAATATTACCTAATATTATCAAACATTTTTTAATCACTAATATATCTTAAAATATGTTGAATAAACAACAATTATTTTAAAAAATAAAATCATTTCATATATAAAGAAATAGAGATACACTATGTATATTATTCTATAATTTATCTATAAACAAGACATTTTAAGGACTAATCTATTTTTTACAATTTTAGATGTTCAAAAACCTTTTATTTTAGTGTGATATCGTTATTTAAGAAGGAACCTCATTATATCTTTTAATAACATTTAAATTTATGGAATCACCTATCATGTGAGAATAACATCAATTTTTCATGATCCTAAACTTCTTAGATTTTTTAAATTTAATGAAAACATCAGAAAAATTATCTCATATCTTATTATTCATTAGAATGTAATCTAACAAAAATTTATTAAAACATTTAACTAAGCCAGATTGGATATAACATATTAATAGGAGGTGGGTCCTTCTTGATCATACCTCCCACACACATCTTGAAAACTCCAAAAATAATCCATTATTTTATGATTATTCAAATGATATTGAATATTTTGGTAAATTTTCATTTATAGTTATTTCCTTCTCCTTGGTGGCTTCACAATTCATAGTGTAGGTAAAAAAATTAAACTAAAAGTAATTATTTTTTTCTGAATTCATTATAATACCAATAATAACCCTAAAACATCCTTCATTGATTGAAACTGTTCTGATTTATAGGTTTTTATCTTGGTTCATTATATATATTCTAGTGAGTTTATTAAACCAAATCATTTTTTTGGACTCCAACATGTTTTTTTCAACTCATATAAACAAATCTCCTAGAATGATAAATTTTTATCTTTTTTAAGATATCAATTCATCTTAAAAAAATAATTATTGATCCAAATTACAATTTAACATTGGATTCCTCTTTAACAATGTGTTTCATTTTATAATTATAAATTTTAGACATTAAATTTTCATGTTTTAGATAATGTACATAACAAAAACGTTAAATACTCTTGTTGTAAAATTCTCTTATTTCTATTGTTACATTATCAAATCTAATTTTCATGTTTCTATATATGTATCACCATTTCACAAATATTTGTTATTAATCAATGAACATCCTTATGTCCAAGATAAAATATGGAACTTATATCATCAATGATTTCATATTTCCCTACATTCAACTATTTAAAATTTTAAATATGTCCATTTTTTAAATTTAATTGAATCTTGTTTCATTTTTCAAAATTTTTATTGAGGTTTAAATTTTATTCTTTCAGTATTATAATTTCCATCATTACTATTTTAATCTCTATTCACATTCTGTGTTCCTTGGTTGTTTCACCATCTCATATACCATATAAATATTTTCTTGTGATCCAACCTATAATGGGTCAGCTTCATCTTCCTCATTGGCCATGATAACTCTTTAAGAAGCTTCACTTGGTGTTTCCTTGTCATCAATACTTTCCTATCCATTTGATACAGAATATTAAAAATATAGAAAATTACTTTTGAAGAATATGTATGATATTTTCTTGTTCTCATGATACTTGATTTTAATTATAGTGTCCCTCTTGTTGGGGACGTTCCCAACAGATTCATCAACTTCAAACTAACTCTTTATTTTCAAGGGATAAATGAAATATAAATATTCCACCTTTATATAATTAAATAATGTAACAATATTCTTATATTTATACTTACCATTCCAATGAAAAAATTTTCTTAACGTGAAATAATATTTTTTGTATAATCTTCCACACTATCATCTTTAATAGAGAATCCATGCCCATATTTAGTCATCAGGTATTTCATCTTTTTAAATGATATTTACTTACCCTTTTACAATTCATTTAAGGTTATTACATCTTCTAATTTCATAATTTATTATAGTGTTATAAAGTTATTCTATATAAAAATCATCATGATCTATATCTTCAAAATGAGAGATATTACCATCTAACATTTCTCAAATAATCCTCCTTTCTTCATTGAAAATGACAGAGTATTTAAAATTATTATCATAACAGTTGATATTACATAAAATAAAATTTAATAAGGAGGAAAATTCACCCATGAATTCTTCTTCTTTTATTCTTACTTCTTCACACTTCTATATAATGATTGAAAATTTGGATTCCTTCACTTTTATATTTCCCTCCTAAATACTATAATGTTTTTTAAAATTTTAGTCACTATCCAAAAACCAATATCTTTTATAAGTTCCA